>OY720136.1:3901114-5166486 GCA_963082685.1 Cyclophora albipunctata | reverse complement strand
AAGTAATCACAAATATGCACTGTATTAGGTACAAAACCAGTGAAAAATAAACAGTTGATTATACCTGAATAGCAGCCAAAGATGTATTGAAGGCTGGATTCTCTCGTTTCAACTGCAGTCTAGACAAGGCAGCTTCTGCAGCCACCTTGCTTTCTTCCGATAACCCTGACCGCTTAAGCACAGTCACATCCCGTTTAGAAGACCCCGGACTCTGGCAACTTATTGTAGCATCACTAAGTTTATGGCCCGGGCCAGCCATCTTGAATTTGGCATCAACCTTCTTTTTTTGAAAAAACTTCTTTATTTTATCGGCCATATTGGTTTTATTCTTTTTGTCTTTGTTTATATTCTAGGAGTGTGTTCTTTCGGAAGTTTGAGCTTGGAAACACTCTCTTTGAGTTGCTCTATTGTTGCTGATGTGGCTGATAAATGAGATATTGATAATGTTATCAGTATGTGGATATTTTAAGATCATGTTTGTGAGTAATGGGATAAATATTTGTTTTGTTATACATACTTTTATAGGTACCCTTGTTAAATAACAATATGATTGAGTTGTGAGAGTTTAAAAAAGAGTGATGCAATGAAAATAAACAAAATGAAATGAATGTATGGTATAATGTTTCTACAACTACTTTATTCACCATTTCACAGTAAGCAAATGTCATGATTGAAATTAAGAATTTAATATCCCATTTAACTATCTACTAACACATTGTTATCATAATAAATGAAAATACAAGTGTAATAACTAAAAGAAATGACTCACCGGGTTTCATAAACCTTTCAGAAATACGTTTTCCGTATACCCTCCAAGATATAAAAATCAATATCAACGTAAACAAAAGGATCAGGAAAAATGTCTTCAGCAACAGAAACTGAAACTCGTTGAAGTATAATACTTCGGCGATCTCCTCGTAAAACGATAACTCAGATAAATTCACGACAGATTTGGGAAGATTCCCGACTGGTAGCGATGAAACGCAGGAATCGAAAAAATCCTTCGCGAAAGCTAATGTATCCCCAACCTGAAGATACAATGCTTCGTAAAGGGTGGAATTAAAGACAGCGGTATCGAATAAAGACATTACACATGTAATTTTAAGCTAAAAAATAAAATAATTGAGAAAATACGCTGCACATAGTGAAAATCACGGAACCGAATTATTTTATTTATTGAATTGTCATCAACAAATTGTTGACATAACGGCCTTGACAGTTATCAACCATTTAATTTCCTTCACTGTCAATTTGACATAATTTTTATTCTGTCAGATCCTTCGATTTTTTTACGCGGGAAGGATAAATCAATTTCCGGCAAAGGCAATGGAGGTAGGAATAGAACTGAGTGTGTATATTATAAAACTAAATTCTAACATTTTGTGATAAAAAAGTGCTAAAGCTACTTGCTGCTGTTGAGCAAAGGCCTTTTATCTCATTGAAGATACTGAGGAGGATGAGGCGCCATCACCACTAATACTTACACCTTGAGAGATTATAGCAGTTACGTCACAGTACACGTACCTAGTATCTACTAGGTACCGAAACTGAAAGAATTAGCATGTAAGTAAGTCCCAGCCAGAGGAATATGTCGTACCTAATTGTAGTTTGCAGATCGAGCCTTTAATTAAAAGAATGCTGTGTTTATTTCTAGAAGGATTTACATAATGTTCCTTTATTTTTAGCTTATTTATTAACATCTAACACACATTATGTATTAACCAGTTATTAAATAAACCACAGATGTCATAAATACAGGAGATATGCTTTGTAAACAAATGTATTCGTGTTCAGATGTCGCCGTGTTCTCCCCACTTAATTCACTAACACAAAAGCAAAAACTATAAGAACGGCACACGAGCTCATATTTCTCCCGCACACAAAGAAACTTACAGCAACACTAATAAACTCAGTAATAGAACACATGCATACAGGGGGCGGGGCTTCTACCTGTAGCTACAGACAATAAACACACATCGCAACTAGTGATGTGAAGAGGTAATTGATTTGAATTTGAATTTGAATTTGAATCGTAGAAAAAATAGTATCGATGAAATTCAGAGCCGACGAACTTTCTTCAATGGTTGAAAGCACTTAGGCTCAAAGTGAGACGAACATATCGTGTTATTTTTTGTGGGAAACCAGTTTGGACCTTTTCCTGTTGCATTTATCCACTTTTCTTTTATTTTTGGATCCTTCGGATAGCTAAAATATTAAAAAGGTGTGAATGATGATGATGATATCAATGATACATGTGTAAGAGTACCGCAATAAATTAAAAACCCATACTTGATTCAATAATAATAATAAGTCGAGTAATCAAGAAATAGTAATGAATTGTGTTTTCAATAATTAATTATATCATTTTTACCTCACATTAGTAAACAACAGCTATAAAGTTCCATGCAGCAAAAAAAGTCTAATTTTGTTCCCTTGTGTAATCATTCGAACTAAGTAGGATCGATATAAAATATCGACAACCTCAAAAGTGACATCACATCTCTAATTATCTACCTAACAATGGACACTGGTTCCAATTAATGAAATCAGGGACATAGAGGTCAAAGTACGAATTTCAATCTGATTTTTTGTAATTAAGGTCTTTGAGTGATTCTAAGCCTATTTTATAGAATACGTTTTTTTGAAATACCTGCCCGTTTCCGAGAAAAAAAATGTTAAGTTTTTTTTTGTATGGAGAAAAATCGTTTTCTTTATTTATTTTATAAACGGGCAGAGACGTTAAAACCAAACCTTAAAGGGATTAAAGAACACATAATTCCTTGCATTTTGTTCGAAATCATCTACTCCATATCTCTGCCCGTTTAAAAACGGCAGGCGTTCCAAATTTTTTTTTTCTTTTGTGGTTTTTTTGGTTTAAATACGCTTGAATGAATACTTAAATAGCAATATTGTAATATTAGTACTTCATTCCATCGATACAAAATGGAATTGTAATATTAATAGCTTAAGTAATTTTATACCTACATACCTGCTATGTTACTTTTTTACCTGGGTATTGTTTTGCGTAGAGGCTTTTGCAAGGCCGAATATGTTTTATTGTTCACGTTACCTGGATAAGATAAGAAAAGAGGGCACTTACAGGTTACAGGTAATCAGGTAACTTACCTGATTAGTTGTTTTCAAAACGGAGTCACTCGTTCCTCGGATCCTAAAGTATCAACACGTACCTACACGCTCTTTACATCTCTCATGAACTCTTGAACCCATCTCTTGTGAACTGTTTTAGAATTCTAAGATCTTCAGCAGAAACTTCAACGTTTATTTGATTTAAAAACGTAGTGCACAATATATCACTGTTTTTGATATTTCCACTTGATTTCAGTAGCACATATATATCCAAATTTGATTTAAACTGAGACATATTAATGGTAAAGAGCGTGTAGGTACGTGTTGATACTTTAGGATCCGAGGAACGAGTGACTCCGTTTTGAAAACAACTAATCAGGTAAGTTACCTGATTACCTGTAACCTGTAAGTGCCCTCTTTTCTTATCTTATCCAGGTAACGTGAACAATAAAACATATTCGGCCTTGCAAAAGCCTCTACGCAAAACAATACCCAGGTAAAAAAGTAACATAGCAGGTATGTAGGTATAAAATTACTTAAGCTATTAATATTACAATTCCATTTTGTATCGATGGAATGAAGTACTAATATTACAATATTGCTATTTAAGTATTCATTCAAGCGTATTTAAACCAAAAAAACCACAAAAGAAAAAAAAAATTTGGAACGCCTGCCGTTTTTAAACGGGCAGAGATATGGAGTAGATGATTTCGAACAAAATGCAAGGAATTATGTGTTCTTTAATCCCTTTAAGGTTTGGTTTTAACGTCTCTGCCCGTTTATAAAATAAATAAAGAAAACGATTTTTCTCCATACAAAAAAAAACTTAACATTTTTTTTCTCGGAAACGGGCAGGTATTTCAAAAAAACGTATTCTATAAAATAGGCTTAGAATCACTCAAAGACCTTAATTACAAAAAATCAGATTGAAAATGAAACGGGTCTTATCGCGTTAGATATTTTAACGTATTTTACTAAAATACGTACTTTATTATAATGAGTGCAAATCGTGTGAGTTTAAAAAGTATATAAATCAGATTGAAATTCGTACTTCGACCTCTATGTCCCTGATTTCATTAATTGGAACCAGTGTGGCAGCACCCGCTTCACGAAACTATCGTGTGAGTGAGAGTATCAGTAAAACACTTTTCCATTGCGCTATTAGACCAGGCGATTCATTGATCGATGTGTATTAAGCAAACAATGGTTTTAGTTCCTAATGAAAATAATTGCTTTTGGTACTTTATCGTGTTTCTAGTATCACGAAGTAATGTTTTAATGAATTTAATAAGAAAAACAATCATATTTTTATACTTACGTGTGAAATGAGATGCCATCTTTCGTATAATTCACAATAGAGGTGTTATTTTTGCAAACAACCACTGTACAACGCGGCATTTTGTAAAAAATCACGAGCAGTGAAGACGTCGCAAGTTGGCATTCGACTAATGGCCGAAACTGGCAACAAGCCGCTTTGCGGCTAGATGCGTTCGCAAGCGCCACGCCTCCTTGCCATATCTCCTGTATTTCTGACATCTGTGAAATAAACCAATAAAGAAAAAAAGAAGTTTCAAATGGTATAAAATACGACAATGCTAGAGGTTCTATAACAAATTGTAACTACATTATTTACCAAATTGTAGGAATTAAAATTCTAGATATATTTTCCCTTGTATTCCGGCCGTCAAGGCTCGCAATTCTCGCTAATTGGTGTTCGTGGAGAGCCCTTCGTTTGTGGCTTGTATTGTAAGCGGTGTAAAATATAGTGTAACCGTGCAATACAAAGGAATTTCATTGTATTTGGGTGAAATGAAATGAACCTTCCTATTTTTTACCTACCTAGTTACTGAACTTAATGAGTGAACGAAAGAAAGAATGAACGTTATCTTTTTGGATGTTTGTTTGCTGAGAATAGAATAGCTTGGAAATAGGAATTGGCAAAAGATCGCTTAATTCATAAACGATATTTAGTTAAAACACTGTTATGAAGTGTTTTGTCTCTTTTGCTCTTCTAAATACAAAGATTTGTTTCGGTTACGAAAGCTTTTAAAAACGGATATTTAAGTTATTAAATATCCGTTTTTAAAAGCTTCGGGGAGCCAGTAGAAAGCCACGATTTTAATTTTGACAAGCCCGTTGGCACAGTGGCAGTGAGAGCGCTTACTGTGTCGGGGGTTGCGGGTTCGATTCCCGCCCGGAGTCAACAATATGTGCAGACATAGTTGTTGGCGACGACGTCTGGGTGTCAATTATATAAAAAGTATTTGTTTATCTATAAGTAGTAGTATCAGTGAATTAGATTCCATAACACAAGCTTAGAGCTAACTTTGGGTCTAATTAAATGTGCGTGAATTTGTCCGCGTTGTACCCGTTCCCGCGGGAATTTCGGGATAAAAAATAGATGTTGGCCGATTCTCAGACCTACTCAATATGCTCTCAAAATTTCATGAGAATCGGTCGAGCCGTTTCGGAGGAGTACGCGAACGAACACTGTGACACGAGAATTTTATATATAAGATAATTCTTACGTCTGTTGGGACTGTCATTTTATGTTAACGTTTACCGGTAAGTGATTGTAACCTGTAGCACCCGCCTTTTGTCATTTTAAAGAGTTTATCAAAACCTTGAAATGTATTTGTATCTCAGCGTGACGATGTCGATATTATAATTTCCTGTTTTCACCATCACTTGAAAGTGTTCAGATGAATTTAGATAAATAAATAGATAGAACTACTCAATTGTATCTTATCTTATCAGTTATTACTTCACAAGAGTACGATGTAAACAATTCGTAAAGTGATTTTGAAGATGGTACAGTGAGGAGCAGTTTCGTGTATTTATTTAGTTAATTGGCACTGAAAATACCTTATTAGGTACATTACCTATATCATTAGGTAACCAGTAATAGGTAAGTTTTTAACATTGAGTTATAGGTACTTGGTTTTTAATACTTATTTCCTTACCGCCTTATTCATCTACACTACTACACTAATATTATAAAGAGGAAAACTTTGTTTGTTTGGTTGTAATGAATAGGCTCAAAAACTACTGGACCGTTTTTAAAAATACTTTCACCATTCGAAAGCTACATTATCCACGAGTAACATAGGCTATTTTTCATCCCGAAATTCCCACAGGAATGGACACAACGCGGGTAAAACCGCGGGGCGCTGTAAACGATATTTAACAAAACAAAGGCAAAGGTTTCTTGCTCGCTACATCCAAACCTGCACTCTTCTGTATGGTATATCACATTGTCGAGTTTAATCCAAAATCTATATAAAGAATGTAAAACCGAATCTCCCAAAGCTGACCAAACATCGCCCATATTCATAATAAATAAGGTTATTATTGAGCCTATACCCCATTCAGTAGCGGCGTTAGGGTAGGGCGCGGTTGGGCGACCGCCCAGGGCGCCGAATATAAAGGGGCGCCCCTTTATTTCCTCCCGCTCATTGAGCAAGGCCTACTTACTCGTAAATTCCCTAAATTTAGCGAAAAAATCGTTATGTTGGCAACACTAGATTGGAACGCAGTGTTCAAATCGGAGCATGCATTTAATTTTACCGGGAATCCCCGACCATCGAGAAAAACATTAGTCTATCTCTTTTTTACGTTTAAATGAGAGAGAGTCGATGTTATTTTTGACTAAGCGGAACACACTCAGCTCATTCTCATTCATTACATTGAATTTTTCAACTGTCTTTTGGACACTACATTAATTTCAGTCAATGAAAGATTTGAACAGTTAAATGAGTACTCGGAATATTGGTCTTTTTTGTACAATATAAAACAGATTCCGGAAAAACCTGACCTTGTCAAACTCTGTGGTGATCTCCAATTGAAATTAACTGTAGACTCTAAATCAGATATAGATGGGTATATGTTGTGTGATGAACTCTTAAGTCTGAAATCTTTTTTGCCTGATCAGAATGTGGCTACCCCTGTTTTTGTTTTAAATTTTATCAAAGATCGCAACTTACAAGAACTGTATCCAAATGTATGGATAGCAATGCGCATATTATTAACTATACCTGTAACGGTTGCTAGTGGGGAGAGGAGTTTTTCTAAGCTTAAGCTGATAAAAACCTATCTGCGATCGACAATATCGCAATCCCGATTGACAAACTTGGCAACTTTGTCAATCGAGAATGAAATTGCTGAAAACCTCGATTTTGATAAAATAATAAAAGAGTTCGCCGACAGAAAGGCTAGAAAAGTCAAATTTTATTAGTATTTTTAAACAAATGGTTATTTATTTTAAGAAATGGTTATTTCTTTTATAGTGCAGTCATTTAAGCTTAAATTAGGTAAGAATTGCGGAATTCGAGATACCTAGCTGTAAATCTGTAAATACTTGTATATTGACACCCTAAAAGTTGTCTCAAAACCTACCGATGGTAGGGTGTGCGCAACTATTAAATTTCAAGGTCAAATGTCAAAAAAAAGTGTTTTTCGCGAATATCTGAAAAACGGTGCAATGTAGCAAAAAAAAGTGTATGATGAAATGAAAGCTTATAAAATTCTCTATAACTTTAAGTCTATCCACTTTTTCCATATTCCAAACCGTTATTGATCTACACGCTCCAGAAATGTAAAAATTAAGGACCTCGGGCAGGTAACTATGGAGCCTGCCCAATGCTCAACAGTGACATGACCCATGTCATTTGAAAGGTCTTGAAGAGTTGTACAAGTTACTCCTAGACAGTTATATCGAATTCGATGGCCAACTCGGTGTTTTCGACCACCGAAGAATTACCACTGGAGGTGCTGTGGAGCCTGGACGGAATGCTCAACAGTGACATGACTTACGCATTTGAAAGCTCTTACAAGTCACTTTTTGATGGTTATGTCGAAATCGACGCCAAACTCGGTGTTTTCGACCACCGAAGAAAAAACACTAGGTGTATGTGCACTAATGTGCAGTTGACCCTGATCGTATTGCTCAACAGTGACATGACTAATGTCATTTGAAAGCTCTTACAAGTCACTCCTTGACAGTTATATCGAAATCGACGGCCTACTCGGTGTTTTCGACCACCGAAGAATCTACACTGATCGTATTGCTCGACAGTGACATGACACATATCATTTGAAAGCTCATAAAGAGTTTTATAAGTCACTCTTTGATAATTATATCGAAATCGCCGTCCAACTTAGTGTTTTCGACCACGGAAGAATGGAGTTGGGCTATGCTATACCGAAGTACCGACCCTGATCCTAATGCTCAACAGTGACATGACCTATGTCATTTGAAAGCTCTTGAAGAGTTGTACGAGTCACTCTGTGACAGTTATATCGAAATCGACCGTCAACGCGGTGTTTTCGACCACCGAAGAATCGACACTGGGTGTATGTGCAGTTGACCCTGATGGTATTGCTCAACAGTGACATAACTTATGTCATTTGAAAGCCCTTGAAGAGTTGTCCAAGTCACTCCTTGATAATCCGGTCAATTTAGACCAAAAAATGAGAGTGAAGTTATATGATTTTTTTTGTCAAATTGAAAACACCGAGTTAACCGTCGAATTCGATATAAATGTCTAGGAGTGACTTGGACAAATCTTCAAGGGCTTTCAAATGACATAAGTTATGTCACTGTTGAGCAATACCGTCAGGGTCAACTGCACATACACCCAGTGTCGATTCTTCGGTGGTCGAAAACACCGCGTTGGCGGTCGATTTCGATATAACTGTCAAAGAGTGACTCGTACAACTCTTCAAGAGCTTTCAAATGACATAGGTCATGTAACTGTTGAGCATTAGGATCAGGGTCGATACTTCGGTATAGCATAGCCCAATTCCATTCTTCCGTGGTCGAAAACACTAAGTTGGACGGCGATTTCGATATAATTATCAAAGAGTGACTTATAAAACTCTTTATGAGCTTTCAAATGATATGTGTCATGTCACTGTCGAGCAATACGATCAGTGTAGATTCTTCGGTGGTCGAAAACACCGAGTTGGCCGTCGATTTCGATATAACTGTCAAGGAGTGACTTGTAAGAGCTTTCAAATGACATTAGTCATGTCACTGTTGAGCAATACGATCAGGGTCAACTGCACATTAGTGCACATACACCTAGTGTTTTTTCTTCGGTGGTCGAAAACACCGAGTTTGGCGTCGATTTCGACATAACCATCAAAAAGTGACTTGTAAGAGCTTTCAAATGCGTAAGTCATGTCACTGTTGAGCATTCCGTCCAGGCTCCACAGCACCTCCAGTGGTAATTCTTCGGTGGTCGAAAACACCGAGTTGGCCATCGAATTCGATATAACTGTCTAGGAGTAACTTGTACAACTCTTCAAGACCTTTCAAATGACATGAGTCATGTCACTGTTGAGCATTGGGCAGGCTCCATAGTTACCTGCCCGAGGTCCTTAATTTTTACATTTCTGGAGCGTGTAGATCAATAACGGTTTGGAATATGGAAAAAGTGGATAGACTTAAAGTTATAGAGAATTTTATAAGCTTTCATTTCATCATACACTTTTTTTTGCTACATTGCACCGTTTTTCAGATATTCGCGAAAAACACTTTTTTTTGGCATTTGACCTTGAAATTTAATAGTTGCGCACACCCTACCATCGGTAGGTTTTGAGACAACTTTTAGGGTGTCAATATACAAGTATTTACAGACTTACAGCTGGGTATCTCGAATTCCGCAGTAACTTACTATAATCACTGGAGTATTAATAAATGGTAATTTCATTATATCTTTTTTTTTTCATATGGGTTTGAATTGCAGTTAGGGGGCGCCGTATAAATCTCGCCCAGGGCGCTGGTAGTGCTAAAACCGGCGCTGACCCCATTCATTCGGTAGAGAACCCTTAAAGTTGTAAACTCTAAGAAAATACAGCTTCTATTCGGGGTTAAAACTTTAAACACATTTATACGTATTGTTGGACTTGTTGGGAGCGTACTCAGGGCAGGGCAGGGGGGCATGGGGATAAAATAGTAAGGGAGTGATATTATTACTCCTTCACTATTTACACTCGGAAACTACTGTTACTGTTAATGTTAGCATGTATCATCCATTTGGTGCAGGTAGTAGGGCACAGAGGGCAGGATAACAGGTAGGCCATGCCATGGTCTGGGGCACCACAGTCACACTCCGGTAGCGCCACTTGACTAGGTTTGTCCCAAAGAACAGTAACAGACGTCTTTAACATATCTCAACGACAATAAATAAATCCCAATTGAAATCGTTCCATCTTTGAATATTTAAAACTTTAATTATCGCCCCTACCGCCTCTACCCCTAAGTCCGCCCACCAACCCTTTCTATTCAAAATTTGTGGCGCGTAAAACAGTACTTTAGCCACCTCGGCAGCACAATAAAATGATAGTTTGAAAACACTGCTTTATGTGAATTATTTCTGGATGAATGTTATTTGTTTGTGGTCGCTCAGCCGTTAACGGTCACGCGTGTAAACAAGCCTTTACGGGTTTAGAATTAACTTTATTACTGACACAGATGTGGGAGTAGGTTCTGCGACAAATCTTATAATATTGTAGAGTGACTTTGTTTCTCTATCTTCTTACATTGATATTCCTCATCTAAATGGTTTTTAATACATTGTTTCAATTCAAACAAAGTCGCTTTCCGCTGTCTGTCTGTCCCTATGTATGCTTAGATCTTCAAAACTACGCAACGGATACTGACGCGGTTTTTTTTAAATATATAGAGTGATTCATGAGGAAGGTTTATATGTATAAAAATTCCCGAAATACTCACGGGAACGGGCATAATGCGGGTAAAACCGCGGGGCGCTGCTAGTTCTTTATAAAATAGTTTTAAAAAGTGTGTCTAATAATATCCCACTGATGGGTAGGTACAAGCCTCTCTCCTCACTTGTTTCGGAGAGTTCTATAGAAGGAAAAAGTTCAAATGATTATTGGAAAGAATGAACTATAATCACTATCACTAAATATTTTTCCTCCTTGGTTGGAAAATATACATTATTTCTAATTTTGTTTATTAACTTTCATAATCAAATTCGTATATTATTTTGTATTTTTACTGTTATCATTCTAATTAGATAATACCACGAAAATACCATTACCAACATATTTGGTCCATGATATTATAATACTACTAGCAGCGCCCCGCGGTTTTACCCGCGTTGTGTCCATTCCTGTGGGAATTTCGGGATGAAAAATAGCTGTTTCTCGTGGATAATGAAGCTTTCGAATGGTGAAAGAACTTTTAAAAACGGTCCAGTAGTTTTTGAGCCTATTCATTACAAACAAACAAAGTTTTCCTCTTTATAATATTAGTGTAACTAGATGAACGGTGTAAAGTTACGAATGAATTGCTCGCATTAATTCAGTAGGCGTTACATTAGTCATCGTTTCATAATAATTATAGTCGTGTTACATAATCATCATTACATAACAATTATATAAATAAACCCATTTTACATATTTTTATACAAATAAGATAGTATGAAAAATATCACGTATACACTTTGATTGTATTTTTTATTATTATCTGACATTCCACCAAGGCGCACTAACCTCCTAAAACTTGCGACTAATTTACATAGATAACCTAAGTGCTGGATCTTTTTTGATAAATATGTCAGATATAGATAGATACGTGGACACTTACACGGGGGCAGATGATAGGGCAATGATACAAGATAAGATAGGTACCTTTGATAAGATAAGATTGGATATATAAGTATTTTGATACCTTCACCTTAACCGATACTTCTATTCATCTTACGTACCTACAAGCAGTACCCCGTGGTTATACCCGTTTTGAGCTCGTTCCCTAAAGAATTTCGGGATAGGTCTATATATAACCTTCACGTTGAATGTGGCTATCCATTACAAAAAGAATTATTAATAAATAAAAACTTGAGAGGTGTCAAGGGACATCCGGATGGAACGAAGTTTATTTATTACTAGCAGCGCCCCGCGGTTTTACCCGCGTTGTGCCCGTTCCCGTAGGAAATCCGGGATAAAATGTAGCCTATAGCCTTCCTCGATAAATAGACTATCTAACAGTGAAAGAATTATTCAAATCGGTTCAGTAGTTTCTGAGATTAGCGCGTTTAAACAAACAAACAAACAAAACAAACTCTTCAGCTTTATAATATTAGTATAGATCAAAAAAAAATAATCGTCGCGACACCACACTGTTCAATGCGAAATAGAAAGACGAAACGAAAGTATCTAGCTTGCTTTCTATAAGAGAGAGAGAGAGAGACAGACAGAGAAACATGCGCGCGCATGTTTCTCTGTCTGTCTCTCTCTGGCGTGCGCAAGTTTCTCTGTCTGTCCCTCTCTGGCCTAAAAAATTTCGTTACCATTTATTCCGTCTAGCCCCCTTTCGCAACGCGCGTTAAGGAACTTAGTTCCAATAACTACACCCGGACAAATTCACTCACGGTTATTTAGACCCAAACTAAGCTCTAAGCTTGTAATATGGAATCTAATTAACTGATACTACTACATATACATACACAAAATAATACTATATAAGAAATATATAATTGACAGCCAGACGTCGACGCCAACAACTATGTCTGCACATATTGTTGACTCCGGGCGGGAATCGAACCCGCAACCCCCGACACAGTAAGCGCTCTCACTGCCACTGTGCCAACGTAATTTTGAATTTTGCTCTTTGGAAAATAGCATAATATGTCATACGCTATTTTCCAAAGAGCAAAAGAGACAAAACACTCACTAACAGTGTTTTAGTTAGAGAGTTTATGAATAAGGCAGTAAATATATATAGAAATAAGGCATCGGTCATTTGATTGATAATTCGGTGAATCACGTGCGGTAAAGTGAGCTTCGGTCAAACATACTTCTACAAAATAAGAGTAAAACAATAAAGTTTAGTAGAATTTGTAATGTTCAAATTGATAATGTAGGTATTTAGTATTAAAACAAGCATTAAGTTTAAGCTACATGTGCATGGTGCAAAAGACTTAGTTTATTTATTTCTTTTTAGGGTTCTGTGCCCTAAAAGGAAACCCTAAAAAGTTGCGTTGGCACTTTAATGGCTTATGAATTATGAACAGTCCACTATTTAGTTGCGAGCGAACATGTTCGTTTAGCGTTGATCGACTTCTTCTTCTTCTTCACCGAGTGGATCGTCAACCTGACCAATCCGGGTATTAGAGTTATTGAGCCGCCAAAGGCCTCTGACATGGCTCATGTAACGAATACTATCCATAGAAAGTAACCGAGACCGACGGCTTAACGTGCCCTCCAAAGCACGGAATCGTCTTACTGATCGACTGAAAAACGTGGTTTTAAAATTTGTGCGAACATCGGCAGCTTGCAATCATGCTTAAAATAAAAGGAGACAAAAAGAGTCAATACCTTCATTTAGTAAAACTCATTTTACTAACTGTATCAGAAACCTTTTGAACAAACCTGAAACAGAATAAATTGGAATATCTATCTATTTCATCATAATCCATTCAGTAGTTTTTTTGTAAAGATTAACAAATTTATCAAACATCAATTTATCAATTCACCTAATCTCACGTGATTTTAGTACCTTGTTACGATACGAGGCGTAATGTAACGTGTTACACAGTGAGCGTCCGTGCAGTCAGTACGGGGAAACACGGCGCTCGCAGCGAGCAACTAACGGCTCTTTGATATGAATAAATTGCTCGTTGCTCGCTGTGAATCTTACATTACGCTTTGTTACGTCGTCAGTAAGCACCTTTAGATAGTAAGATTATGTAGGAGCTGTACGAAACCCACGTCCAAAAAATCGACTCTATCTTGACTGTTTTATCCTTTTTCAAAAAAAGTATTTTATTTGAACTTAGAACAGGAAACAGTTGTTCATTATTTATTTATTTTAATTACCTACCATTAGTTGCGATTCTGAACTTTATGCTCGTAGTAATAAGTACGTGTATATCAGGACATCCTCTCGCTAATCGTAGGCGGTGCGATGTCTAAGTGCACAATAAAATTATTGGAACAATCAGGGAGAAACATGGAGGGGAATTGTATGGAGCTGGTATTACCGGTTGAATAAATATATTCCTATTATGTAATTTGGTAGAAATCGACTAAAAGCTAATCCGATTCTGACTCTATATTAAAGTACTAGCAGCGCCCCGCGGTTGTACCCGCATTATGCCCGTTCCTATAGGAATTTCGAGGTGAAAAATAGCCAGCAACCTTTCCGATTAATGTAGCTATCTATTACAAAAAGATTTATTCGATTCGGACTGGTAACTTACTAGATTAGCTCGAACATACAAACAAAAAAAAAAAAACCTTTTTATATTAGGGTAGATATTACGAGCGATCAATTTAAGCGTATTTATATAGTCGTCCGGCTATGCGCCGCAGTAGTGCGAAGTCTTCCGCACTCACGGATGTTCTTTTGTTTTTCATACAAAACGCACGTAGCAGGACGTTTGTAAACGCTTAAATTGAAAGAGCCCTATGGATAGATCATGATATTATGTTTTAAGTTACACGTAACGTTCATGTTGGCTCCCTTAATGGTGTTCGTAAAAAGTAAAGCCTGTAATCCCACCACTGGTCAAAGGCCTCAAAGGGCAAAGGGGGGGAGGGGGGGGGGGGGGTCATATTAACGTAAATAGCTATAGTATTGCAATCTTGCATTTTATTTACATGTTTAATCACTACATCACTACATAGTATAAAATAAAGTCGTCTCTTTTTCGTGTCTGTCACACTGTTTGTCTGTCTGTATGCTTAAATCTTTAAAATTACGCAACGGATTTTGATGCGGTTTTTTGTAATAGGTAGAGTGATTCAAGAGGAAGGTTTTTATGTAAAAAAATTCCCGAAATTCCCACGGGAACGGGCACAACGCGGGTAAAACCGCGGGGCGCTGCTAGTACAATATACTTCATACTACAATCTGTGAGATAATTAAACAAAACAACGTTATAAAGTTATCGTGCATACACGGCTTTTTCGCGGTAAAAGAGTTTTTAAAAGAAATAAAACACTTACTTTTTATTTCTCAATAAAAACGATATGTTTTTAACGTTTTGTTCGTTTGGTTCCTGGTTTCTCTGCTTCTGAATTATGAACCGATTTCGAAAATTCTTTCGGTATATGAAGGATATTCCGATTGGTACCGTTTTTAACTAATTTGGTAGTTGTTAGATGTCAATAACTCTGCTTAGAATTGGGCTATTCGCTTGGAATGTATACTAATATAATAAAACTGTGGAAAAGTTGGGATTTTATTTTTTTGTTTGTTTGAATGTGCTTATCTCAAAAACTACCAATACGATTTGAATAATTATTTTTCTAACGAATATCCACATTTTGAAAAGGTTATAAGTTATATTTCATCCCGAAATTCCCTCGGGAACGGGCACAACGAGAATAAAACCGTAGGGCACTACTAGTAGGTAGTTAATGGTAATACAATTTTAAATTGAAACGAAGTTTACGGATACACTTCACTTTTATTTTACATTTTTATCTGACGTTTCGGCCCCTTTACTCAATACAATTTTAAGTTATTATTATTAAATTAGTGTCGACAGCTCATCTCGTTTCGTCTTAATTAATGAACGGTTGATATCATGAATGAGTTCGGTTTGTGTTAATTAAGCGATCGTTTATTATGTATGGGCTGTGATGCTGCGGTGGACGGCACGAGGACGTCTTTTTGGTAATATGTGGTTACAATATTAATGAAAGTTTTATACTGTGGAAAATTTGAAAGTAAAAACCTTTTTACATGGCTTAGGGCTTAGGAAATGACAGGCGTTAGTGTAAAGACAAAGATTTTTGTTTAGTTTTGGCCAAAAAAGGTTCTTTTGAACGTACCACCAATTCGGAAGAACATCAGCAGATAAGTGTGGTCAAGAAACTCTGCTGGTTATTTTTTACAAATAAGCGTATAATATAATTTAATACTATAAGTATAGATCAAAATCAGGTTGAGTTGCAGGTGCAGGAATTTGACTCCAGACATATTTGTCCTTAATGTAATCAGTAACGCTATAGTAAAAGTTTCCTAATAATCAGTCATTGTTATAGTCATTGATATTGTTAAAGTCATAGTCATCGTTTTAGATAGTCAAAAAAATTTATAGATGAAAAAAGTAAGTAGTTGTAGCTACTGCCCAGCTGTGAGACTTAAGTCTGCCTGTGGTGGACAAAGTGTGAAGGCAAAGTGAAAAGACGGGAGAGGTTTTAGACTTTTTGTTGAGATGTGGTAGACTGATTCGGCCGTCATTAAAGAACACAATTTTTTTTTCAAAATGGTCAAGAGTTGAGCACAATTATCGGAATTGGCCTGTTACATCGCGCTGTAGGTTAAAGGCCCTTTGTTGAAGATATCAGTACAGTCCTTCGTGCTTCTTCTATGATTAGGCGTAATAATTTTAAAGAAAGTCAAATTGAAATATTTTTCATGAACTATAATATTCTCGGTCAGGTGCTATCTAAACTGCAAACAGCTGGATATATTGTTGGAGAAATTCGGTGGAGACTTAGAGACTACTACGGCCTACAAACTTTTTGTTTATTATATTCCTTAGAGGTTAAAATAAAATGCAGGCATTATCCTCTCTGAGGATTCAGTGGATCCGTCACACGGCATCCCAGACATGTCACACAGAGCTACACACACTGATCTTAAATGATTAAAGTGAATATTTGACGACTGTCACGGCTCCGTGGTCGGTTCAGTCGCGAACCACCGGCGTGGGCTCATAACCTCACAGCCCGTTCGTCCATTAAACTCTAATTTTTCAATAGAAATATATAAACGACTCGTCAAAATAGCGGCCATTTAACAGTTTCCGGAAGTCGCCATTTTTGCTCAGTGACGCATGGTTGACGTACTATTTTTGAATTTTCGCGCGAAAGTTTTGTTCATCAATCAAATGTTCGATGCCGTGTATTCGGCTAGTGCGCGCCATAGAGATTAAAAAGTGATTATATTAAACTTTTTTTTTCTGAGTGTTAAGTATTAAACTTTTTGAATTTCGTGTCAAGAGTGGTTTCTGTGAAAATGAGACTTTTTAAGAAAAAGTTGCGATTCAATATATTGTTTATTACAGTTTGAAACATCATTAATTAACTGAAGTTAATAGTTTTAATTAAAAGTTAATCAAGTGTAACTTATCACACATCATCAGCGAGTAATTTTAAATCATTTTCATTTGTTTTGTGGCTTTTAACAGTAAGTAATTATTTTATTTTATTGGTTATGGTGACGCCCTTCCTTTCAATGATTTCATCTAGGTACATAATATAATATAAATGGAAGGTGTTTATTTGAGAAATATATATAGTATAAATAAAATCAGAGATTTAACAAGTAATTAATTTATATATCACTACATCACTACATAGTATAAAATAAAGTCGTCTCTGTTTCGTGTCTGTTTGTCTGTTTGTCTGTATGCTTAAATCTTTAAAATTACGCAACGGATTTTGATGCGGTTTTTTGTAATAGGTAGAGTGATTCAAGAGGAAGGTTTTTATGTAAAAAAAATTCCCGAAATTCCCACGGGAACGGGCACAACGCGGGTAATACCGCGGGGCGCAGCTAGTAAAGAATATGGAGGTAGGTTATTATAGAGCTGTGAAATTTAACTGAAACTTTTAATTGAATTTATCATGACCTTAAAAAATAAAACTAAATCTCAAATCCTGTGTGTATGTACTAGCATACACCATTTATAACTTAAGAAAGGCTGGACCGATATTCGTGGTCTTTTGTTTTTTTGGGTTCATCGTAGTCTCAATTAGTTGAATAACCACTCAATATTCCAACGGGAATTGCAGATAAAACCGCATGGAATAACTAGTTTCACTTATAAGACGAATTGAGAACTTCCGCGTTCTTAAATCAAATTAGTTGGTAATCAGAGAATAAAGAAAATCACATCATAATCCTTTTATCTATGCCTATGTATAATTTTTTTAAAATCAATCGTGGTTCATTAGTCTCGCTAAAACTCGAGAACGGCTGGACCGATTTAGTTGATTCTGGTTTTGAAATGTTTGTCGTAATCCAGGGAATGTTTAAACGGTAAGCAGGGACGGAATGAATGCGGATGAAACCGCAGGGCACAGCTAGGTAAAAATATTTTTTTTGTCTATGCCTTAGTAGTATAGAATTGATTCGATTTTCATTATAAATATGGCGGCACTACTTTTAAACTGAATTCAAAAAAAGAAGATTCTGAATTCGGGTAAGTCAGTTCTTCGTTTAAAAAATATTTGTAATCTATGATAGAAAGATTTTTACTCTATGGCATTTCATATAACTTCTTTACATAATAAAAAGATATACGGAGAATGTATTCATTCATAGTTCCTATCTATTTCCAAAAATAGGTATTTAGAAATATAGTATGATACCTAATTTCCTACAGCGGTACATATCTGTAGTTAAATCACACCCATAAACCAGTAACCTTGTTATCTATACGCAGGCCTCTATATGCCGAGCCGTAGCATCAATCAAGGTACAGGCAGACTTGTCGGCGGTTGAACACTTTTAGACCGCAATTACACTATTCTATATCCACTCACCTAAATTATGTTGTTAAGGTTATACCACTCGCCTAAATTATGTTGTTATGGTTATACCGCTCGCCTAAAATCTGTAAAAAAACCTAAATTGTCATAGTTGGTTTTCTTAGTTAAGATGGTTAAGAATTTAGTCAGAAGCTACTACTATTTTTTCAACTGTATAGATTGACCAATAGAATGTTGGTTATTTCCACTTAATTGGATTTAGTTGACTATTTTGGGTGGCTAAAGTCTTTAATGGTTGAACAAATTATTTAGAACTAGCAGCGCTCCGCGGTTTTACCCACGTTGTGCCCGATTCCGTATGAATATCGGGATGAAAAATCTATACTAATATTATAAAGCTGAAGAGTTTGTTTTGTTTGTTTGTTTGTTTGTTTGTTTGTTTGTTTGTTTGTTTAAACGCGCTAATCTCAGAAACTACTGAACCGATTTGAATAATTCTTTCACTGTTAGATAGTCTAATTATCGAGGAAGGCTATAGGCTACATTTTATCCCGGATTTCCTACGGGAACGGGCACAACGCGGGTAAAACCGCGGGGCGCTGCTAGTAGCCTATAACTGTTCTGTTGAATGTGGCTATTCATTACAAAAACAAATATTCGGTAGTTTCTGAGATTAGCGCGTTCAAACAAACAAACTCTTCAGCTTTATTATATAAGTATAGATGATTGCTAATTAAAGAGTTAATAGGAAATTATCTGAATCGGAATCAAGTTGTAAATTGTACCTACTTATATCGAGTCAAGTTACAATTCCGTGGTTAGTACCTACCTACAGTTCGGCACTCGGCTCAAATCGGCATCCTCTTAAGGCGATTACTCAAAGGATCAATTTGAATACACTAACACATAATAGTTGGTGCGACACTCTTGTTATATATTACTGACACAATGTGCTTATGTATATTGTGTAGGGGATATAGAGTGTTAAGTTCAGTCACCGGGGCAAGTAAACAAGTGAAGACATATCTCTACTCTTTCAGATCTCTTTCTTGTAGCGCTAGCGGCCTAGTCTGACTATGCGATGTTAGTTCATTGCGATTGTAAAGCAACAGCTCGATCCCTACTTGGATGGGCGGCCCGTGGGAATTTCGGGAATGTTTATACATATAAACCTTCCTCTTGAATCACTCTATCTATTAAATAAAACCGCGTCAAAATCCGTTGCGTAGTTTTGAAGATCTAAGCATACATAGGGACAGATAGCGGAAAGCGACTTTGTTAGTCCTTAGAATAAAGGAATGTAACCTTTGAGCTATCTTAAAGGATAGGAAGTTTCCGGTGGCGGTGAATCTTTCCACTCTGTACTTATAATGATCGAGTTGTTTACCATCATTCCCAATTGAGATGATCTACTGTCTTCTGAGATTGTCAATAGAGAGGGGAGAGATAACAGATTATATTATAAGTAACGTCATTGTCAAAAGTAAATGTCAAATTTTGGCGGCAAAACAAACGGATCAATAGAGTAGGTATGTATAAAATACTAGGAAGAGCGAAGCACTTACTGCGTAATCTCTATTTCTTGGTTATAACCTTCGTATGGCATTGAAAAACACCCTATAAAAGTATAGTTTCATAAAAATAATAAAATGGAGGTTATCAATACAATTAAACTACTTATTTTGTGTTTAAATTAAAAATGTCTCGCAAAATTCTTGCAAATAATGTTAAGGACATTCTTATCATGTCATACAGACAATAAAAAATAATCGTTAGAAATATAATTCGTACTAACTACACAAAAAAGATACGATATTTTTTTCACTTTGTCAAAGTTAATTTTTAGCTTTATATTTTTACGAAAAATATACCTTTTGACTTTCTCTTATTTTAATCTTCTAATTTGGCTTCACATTATTTCCAAAATAATATTATCTAAAATCGAAAGTAGTGTGGCGCCATTTTTTTGAGTTTATTTCTTTATTTCTATAGAGGAGAAAGGTTTAATGTGGTAAGAATGGAATCAAATGAGTAAATAAGTAAGAAGTAATTTTATTTGATAAAAAATACAATCTTAAAAAACGTAGCACTGAAATGTTTATTTTTTAACTTATTGTGTAGTACTTTTAAGAAAATTAAATAAATGTATACGTATACCTATTACTCCCACACTCTCAGACGTCCATTAAGTGGTAGTATTTGCACAGTAATGTCCCTGCTGGGCCTCTCATCTCACTGAAGATATCAGTACAGTGAGGAGGATTAGGCATCACTACGCTTGCGAATGCGAGTTGGTGATCTCAAACCCGAGCCGCCCGAGCCATGGTTGAAAAGTAGCATCGCTTGACCCGGGAATTGAACCTGAGACCTCACTCAGTGTTGGCAGGCGAGTGCACATACCACTAGACTGCCGCGGCGTCACCTAACTAATTAACGTAATTTTTCATACATTACATTCAAAAATCACTCATCAAATCTTTACTAAGGAAGCTATTGTGGTCTCAGTATGGGCGTTATATACTTACTTATATTTTCATACATATTCGTCAGAAACCACATAAATAAATAAATAAATACCTATACCTGGACAAATTCCCTCACGGTTAATTAGACCCAAACTAAGCTATAAGCTTGTAATATGGAATCTAACTAACTGATACTATTACATATACTACACAAATACTTTATGGTTTAGATTCACACTAGCGACATCTATTGGGCCGCGGAACCACCGTGCGGGACAGCTTGTAAGAATATATAAATGACACCCAGAAGTCGTCGCCAACAACTATGTCTTCACATATTGTTGACTCCGGGCGGGAATCGAACCCGCAACCCCCGACACAGTAAGCGCTCTCACTGCCACTGTGCCAACGGGCTTGTCACAGTGGGACATAATCTTTGTATGTATTTGTTTTATCATACATTTCTCGTGTATCAGTCATGATGAAGTTATCTATTGATGCTATACTGAAAGTCACGAGTTTCAACCTGTATTGGTAATGTTATGTCGTAATGATGATATCTGGACTATTGCAGTTCTATGTTTTAGTGATAGGTATCTCTATCTAGGCTCTATCTACTCTCTAATAAAACTGAAGGCCACGGAGGCTGTTTAAGGCGGGCATGGGTAAAACCACGAGACACTACTAGAGTATCTACGAATCTCCATGTAGTCATCACTAACCAATGTTTGTTTGGTTGTTTCAATCGTCAGACCATGTCGGAGGCCTTTAGGCGGTCTAAAAACTCCGACACCAGGGTTGGCCACTAACCAACTCGAAATGAATGAATGGATCACTCTAACCTTAACCCCTTAATCTGTTCATTCCAATCAAACCAACTCATTCGCATTGCACTAAAATACGCGCATTGTCATCCAATCAAGTATATCCTATATCCTTCGGCCATCCTCACCACCTTAATACAACGGAATAGAGACCAAATTGCTATAAATCTTAGTATATAATTTAAAAGGACCTCAAATATCTGATGTGTTAGTCTTATTGCAATAATGTTAAGGTTTAAATTTGTACTGTAAATTGCTTAGATCCTAATGTAGAGATTTTACGTGTTCTGATATGTAGTCTTTATTACAAAGGATTAAAGTTGATTTTAAAGTGAGTTGGCGGTTATAATAAGCTTGGATTGAAGGATGAATGAATGAATCTAGGAAGTATCGTGTGATTTAAATTGGTCTAAACACTATAGTCTAGACAAAATCTAGGATAGGTTAGTTTAAGTTGGTTACTGACTAACGCTGGTGTCGGGAGTTTATACTCCGACAGAGGCCTTCGTCAGCGTTAGTCCTAGGAAACCTATACTAATATTATAAAGAGGTAAAATTTGTAAGTTTGTTTTTTTGTATGTTCGAGCTAATGTTGGAATTACCTGTCCGATTTGAATAATTCTTTTTGTAATAGATAGCCACATTCAACGGGAAGGTTATTAAGGTTATAGGCTATTTTTCATCCCGAAATTCCTATGGGAAGGGGCACAACGCGGGTAAAACCGCGGGGCGCTGCTTCTAAGGATATAGATATCCTAGATATTAAAAATCTCTATTATATTATGAATATTTATTAGCTACTAGCACCCTACTAGCTACCCCTTAAAACCATACCATCAAATAAGGTATTTTATGAGTATTACCACCTTTGTGAAGTCGGTTAACAACACTTTATTGGTACGATTGTCACTATACTATAGTTCTTTATACGGGTTTTTACCAACAGATAGTGTTACAAGGTCAAGGAAGAGTGTTTTTCATCCCGGAATTCCTAGAGGATCGAAGCTTGCTTCCTAGGGGATCGAATTTGAAACAATGTTGGGTTGCGAGCCGAATATTATAGTCAAACTAGCTGCGCCCCGCGGTTTCACTCGCGTTGTACCCGTTCCCGCGGGGATTTCGGGATAAAAATAGATGTTGTCCGATTCTCAGACCTACCCGATATGTACACAAAATTTCATGAGAATCGGTCGAGCCGTTTCAGAGGAGTTCAACCACGGTACCCGTTCCCGCGGGAATTTCGGGATGAAAAATAGATGTTGGCCGATTCTCAGACCTACTCAATATGCTCACAAAATTTCATGAGAATCGGTCGAGCCGTTTCGGTGGAGTATGGCAACGATATTTCGCCGGAAGCCTCAACTGTGACACGAGAATTTTATATATTAGATATAATTTCCTACGATATTTTTTGTTTTACCATCGGAACTAAAACGTGCACAAAACAAATCACTCGCAACAAACACAATAACATAAACTATTATATTTTATTATGTGTCGAATTTTAAATATTTACCAATCTAGGTATACTTATATAACAAACTTAAGCGTTTGTTTGTTTGAAGGCGATAATCTTTGGAAATAACCCATTGTTTAATACAATATTTCTGCATATGATGCCTGTATTTAAGATGAAGGATTGACTTTTTTTGACCAGAAATTCCCATGGGAACTTGCTTGGGAGAAACCGCGCAGCTGTTAATATAATTATAACTAACAGCGGTTTTACTTGTTATGCCCGTTCCCGTGGGAATTTCCGGAATTTTTATACATATAAACCTTCCTCTTGAATCACTCTATCTATTTTAAAAATCGCGCCAAAATCCGTGCAGTAGTATTTGAGTTTATCGCTAACAGACAACAGACAGACGCGGCCGGGGACTTTGTTTTGTAATATGTAGTGATTTTGAAGAGTTTGGATATCTGAATTCTCTGGAATTACCAATCAGATTAAAAACCTTTTCGCATATCATAGTCACATTCAAGACGAAAGTTGTTTATCAATTTTATCCCTAAATTACTCAGAATATATGCAAAATGCGAGTAAAACCGCGAATCACTACTAGTATCTTATTATAATTCCGATTTCACGTGTTTTAGCCATGATATCCTTAACAAAACGTGATCCGCTTGTCTTATCTGAGATATTTAAGATTCATCATTTAAATGGTTTACCTATAGATATATTAAGATAGATAAAAAAAAAACAAATTCAACAAGATATTAAATATGTGCATTAATATCTACCTTCGTGGGTATATGGAATTACAATAATCTATATAAATAAAAATGAATTGCTGTTCGTTAGTCTGCTTAAAACTCGAGAACGGCTGAACCGATTTGGCTAATTTTGGTCTTGAAATATTCATGAAAGTCCAGGGAAGGTTTAAAAGGTAAGCATTGACTGAATAAATGCGGGTGAAACCGCAGGGCACAGCTAGTAATAATAAAGAAGTGACTAAATGTGATATCACGAAATAGAGTGGTACGTTCAAAAGAGCCTCTATGAGGCCAAAACTGAATAAAAATATTTGACTTTGACTTGACTTTGACTGAGAGAAGTCTAACGCAGTAAGTGCTTCTCTCTTCCAAGTTATAATTATGTTTTTCAAAAATCAATTTTTTCTTCCGGGTTATACCTTATACCTTCTTTGGCTGATTGTACAACCAGACATTTCATTCTATACCCTATTTTTTCTTACTTGTCTTTTAATGTGTACTAATGTAGTCAATTTTTCAAAATTTGTAAAATTTCCAGCCGAAGACTACTCTTGAAAAGGGGAAAAGGTTAAGAGATAGGGTAAGAATGAAATAAAATCACTCAAACATACAAACAAATTAAGTAACTTTACTTCTCTATAATTATAATATTAGTGTGTTATATCTCTTAAGTATATTTGGCTATATGAAATCTGTTGTTTATTCCAAGTTCAATTACCTATGCAACTATAAAAACAAGGACGATTTCAAGGTTTTAGTTCAGATTTAAAGTCCGTTACATTTTATTTCAAGTGTTCTTAATGTTTAACTGTCGGTCCCGGTTGTTTCAATCGTTAGACCATGTCGGAGGCCTTAAGGTGGTCTAATACCTCCGACACAAGGGTTGGCCACTAACCTTCTCGAACTTTCTTACTTACTTTTTAATGTTCCGGTAGCAATATTAAAAACATACACTTTGAAAAAACACTCGATTCCAATGATAATATAGTTATGAGGCTATAACAAATACAATATGTTTTTTTTTTCGAAATAGAGTCATAAATAGTAGTACATAACTTAAATAAAATAATTTAAATATACTTACAAAAAAATTCGGCTGATTTGAGAACCTCCTTCTTTTTTCGAACTCTTTCAAAAATGGAATTATAGACAAAATGAACATAAACAATTCGAACAAGTACACTACCACAGATGCTGTAAATATTTCAAACTCGTTTGAACTCTGAGGGATTCCCTCAGTGTGGGAACTTCCTTGGTTGAGATATGAGTAATTTCTTATTTATTTTAAGAAAACAAGTTTGACTACTTTTGAATTACATTCATTACTAGCTGTGCCCGCGACTTCGTTCGCGTGGAATAGTGACTATGAGCAGCGTTTTTTTTTTAAATATATACTTATTTTTATTTTGGATCATAATCACAGTCATTTTGGGTAGCTACAAAACCTACTTTACTGTTATGCTTCTCTATATACAATATTAGACGTATGGCCATCGGGGGTGAAAGCATACAGGCTGCTGGGATTGCTAACACGGGACAGAGCCACATACAATTGACCGTGCGAAAAACAGCTGATACTTAGATCTACACCCACAACTTTTAGAGTCTGACCTTGAGCTTTATTAATTGTCATGGCGAAACATAGGCTCACTGGAAACTGAATTCGTTTAAAACTAAACGGAAAATTGTTTGGAATGAGAGGAATCCGAGGAATAAAAACACTATCACCTTTTCCGCACCCTGTTAAAATCTCTGCTTCTATCAGATTTCGTTGTAAATTTGTTACTTTTAATCTAGTACCGTTGCAAAGTTTTGGTGGGCTTAAATTTCAAAGGAGCATTATGGGTACGCCGATTTTTAATTTTATTTTGTGAGCTGGTAGTCCAGGAGCACTTAGAGATTCTAAAAATTCTACTGGGTAGCTGGTAGATTCTCCTTCTTCCATAACTCTGTTAATAGAGATATACTCTACATTATCCCCCGAAACTAAGCTCAAAATTTCAGCGTTTATTGCTGCTGCTTGGTCGTTTCGTGGAGTCAAAATTGCTCTTTCGCAAAGCCAGGAATTTTCGCAGGTTAGTATTGGCGTTGGGTTTCCATACACCTTTGAAATGAGGTCTCGTATTGATGAAACTTTGCTGCATAAGTTTTCATTGAGAACAACATTTCCTTGTTCTTGCGGATACACACCGTTACCGATCTCCAGTAATAACTCTGAAAACTATTGAGCATTTTGATTGCCTCCGATTTGCGCTCGCATATTTAAAGTCAAATGCAAAGGGATAATGTAATGCCACAGATGAGAACTCTTTAGACAGGCTCTAACTTCATCAGCCCTTGTTCCGCGTAAAGTAGTTATTCATAATAGAATTAACTCTTACTAATAATATAAACGCGAAACTTTGTATAGACGCATATTTGTTAGTCTTTCTCGCAAAAACTACTGAACGGATATGGATGAAATTTGGCAAACAGTTAGTTTAGGCTTGGAAATAACAACACTTATGTTACTTTTTACCGCGGGATAACATCTCAGACCCACGGGAAACTGGAAGGAATCTGTTCGACATTATTCTTAAAATTCAACAGCTTACAAACTACCTTCAGCCGTAAAAGAACAATGTTTTTTCATTCCCATGGGAGTACTATGATTTCCCTCGGTAAATTATTCTTATAGTTTATGATATCAGCCTAAACTAACTTAAGTAGAAAGAATTTAGATGAGCCCTTTTAATTTTTTTCCCATGGTAATCCAGTCAATTCCAAGGTAATAAGTAGCTATAACATACTTATTCTATTAATGATTGTAATTTACCTATCTAGTAACAATGATCGACGTCGTTCGTTGACCGGAACAGGCGTTAAAAAAACAATAAACTACCGATTCCCATGGGAAACGGATGTTTTCCCGCGGTAAAAAGTAGTCTTTATGTTGCGCCAGGCTCTAAAATATGTCGGTACAAAATTTCAACCAAATCCGTCAAATAGTTGCGGAGATTAATGGTGCCTATGTATAAGCATAGAATAGTGTTCGACGTGATTCTTTAATTTGACATAACTTTTTTATTTATGAACCGATTGACATGAAACAAACACTAAAGCATAACTGAAGCATACCACAATATATTCGTGAAAACCGCATCCAACTCGGATCAGCCTTTTCTGAGATTAGCGTGAACAGACAAACAGACAAACAGACAAACAGACAAACAGACAAAAAAAAAGTTGATTACATTTTTGGGTTCGACATCGACATAACAATAACCCCTGCTATTTTTTTTATTTTTATTTTCAATGTACAGACAGCACTTTTCTACAATTTTAGTGATTCTTTAATTTGACATAACTTTTTTATTTATGAACCGATTGACATGAAACAAACACTAAAGCATAACTGAAGCATACCACAATATATTCGTGAAAACCGCATCCAACTCGGATCAGCCGTTTCTGAGATTAGCGTGAACAGACAAACAGACAAACAGACAAACAGACAAAAAAAAAGTTGATTACATTTTTGGGTTCGACATCGACATAACAATAACCCCTGCTATTTTTTTTATTTTTATTTTCAATGTACAGACAGCACTTTTCTACAATTTTATTATATGTATATAGATATATAGATTAAATTTATTTTCGCAAACAGAACAACATTTATTTATTCGGAATAGGTATTACGATATTAATTTTTCAACGAACTAATAAAAAGAGATTTTTAAATCAAATGTATTATATTAAGACTGGGTCCGGGTTCAATTTCCGGGTCAACCGAAAACATGTTTCTTACATTTCGAACATGGCTCGGGTTTGAGATCACCAACCCGCGTTAGGCAAGCTCGATGTTTTCGTCTAATCCTGCTCACTGTACTGATATCTTCAGTAATATAAGAGGCCTTTGCCCAGCTATGGGATATTATAGGCTAATACTTTACATTTTTACCCTATACCCTCTATACTTTATACAAGTACATGTATCACAATTTATAAATAGATTTCGAAAAACAATCCTCCTTTTTAACTGACCTCGTGTGCAGACATCACGTGATCATCACGTGTAAAAAATCTTCAATTAAACATTCGAATGAGTCCCTATTCACTAAACTGTGGAAAAACCCGTATAAGTAAAACAATAAAATAAAATAGGCAGTGGTTTAAAAAGTTGCTGTTTGTATTATTTTTAGGGTTCTGTCACAGAAAAGGAAAACGGTAACTAGCGTAAGGGCCGAAACTGCGTTTAGCGGGCGCACGCGACGGGCGCACGCGACGGGCGCACGCGACGGTTCACTTTTGTATGAAAAAGCGCGGTCGCCCGCTTAACGCAGTTTAGGCCCAGAAAAACGGAGTTTGACTACTCGTATGCACCTACCGAATACTAGTTTTACTTATTTTATTACATAGGTACTAGGTACTTGATATTAAAAAATAATATTAGGTATTATTTTTACACACTGTACTGTACCAATAATCTTTGTGAGACCAGTGGCTTTTTCCAGCAGTGGGGTAATGTCCCACTGCTGGAAAGGCTAATATGTACTTTACTTTTATCTATAAATCATACACACCTAAAAGTCCTCATCTCATCTGACAGTTCAACCCTCCTTTTGGGCAGTCGCAGTTGGTTAAAAATACTGAATTGTTTTAAAGTTCAGCATTCCCTCTTATTTCTGACAATACATATAAAATAGTTCTATCCACTTATCGCCTTATTTATCAACACTTTATAAATTGGTTCGTCTCCTTTGCTCTTGAAATAATAGCGTATATCGGAAAGGGACAAACTAATTAATAGCTAAAATTACGCTGTTATGAATAAGGCCCTTACATTACAAGACATTTTTAAGATGTGAAGTATTCAAGTTCCCGATGTACGGAACCCTCTTCACAGTAGTATGATTCGCAACCGGTTATCCGGTATTTCTTGTTGTTTTTTATTAGTGTTAATCCCCAAAAGGAATTGATACCTACGGGTAAAAACAGAGTATACACTTCTTCGAATTTCAACTTGAAAATACCAAATAAAATAGTTTAGAGTAATTACAGATGTTGAAAATTAGGTCATGTTCAATCTTTATGCCTAGAATTTTTATGTAATCTACTTATTATTAATTGCTAAAAAAGTTTTGTTAGACTAATAAATGTTTGAACTAAAAGTAAAGAGGTACTAATTTAATAATGATGCCACCGTAAAATTTTAAACGCCGTTGGTTTCTAATCTAACTAGCAAGATTAGGAACTGTCGATAGGTGTGTACATTTACAATTAAACCGTAAAATTGACATTAAGAACCCCACCTTAAAATATATTTTTACGTTAGGAGGTTAGGGTGCGTTTCTATTGAAACAGAGCGGAGCTGTGCGGAGCTCAACCGACCAATCAAAAAGCATTATAATTATCAAACAACGCATCGACATTGTCAAAATCTTTTCGTAATGCGTTGTGATTTGTCAATTTGACAAGCCCGTTGGCACAGTGGCAGTGAGAGCGCTTACTGTGTCGGGGGTTGCGGGTTCGATTCCCGCCCGGAGTCAACAATATGTGCAGACATAGTTGTTGGCGACGACGTCTGGGTGTCAATTATATATTCTTATAAAGTATTTGTGTATGTATATGTAGTAGTATCAGTTAATTAGATTCCATAACACAAGCTTAGAGCTTACTTTGGGTCTAATTAACCATGTGTGAATTTGTCCAGGTATATTTATATTTATTTAATTCAGCTCCCCATAGCTCCCATAGTTACTTTTTTAAAGTACCTTTACGGCGGCAGAACCTAAAGGTCGCCAGTTAAACATGGCTGCACTGGCGCCATTTTGTTTAACTTACATTCTCTTTATCAAATCAGGATCGTTTGTATTACGAAATTAAATTAACAATGCGTAAAAATTGAGCAACTTGTGACAGGTCTTAAATTACATCCTTTTAATAAAATATTCTTGTCTCTGGTTTAAAATTGGAATGTTAGGCCTCAATTATATAAAGTCGTGCGCCTGATGAGGCCGAACTTGTTTGAATCTACTACGGTCACCGAACGGCCTTTAGGCTCAATTATAAGCAAGGTCCAATGAGATTTGCTCATTTGCATGCGGTCTCTGAATTTGTTTCAATATACTTAGGCCACCGAACAATGTCCTTTAACTAGCTGGACTAAATAACAATAAATTGTTCACCTAATCCCGCGTTTTCACTGAATGCTCACAACATTTCCGAACACTATGGTTATGTTCACTCGCTCGCACTTTAGCTCAATAAGAGAGCCAGATATATTAAGATAAAACGCAGCCTAATAAACATATACAATCATATTTCGGTCACCGAACGATGTTTTTCCAGTAGACTGTCCGCAAATTGACCTAATAAGTTGACAGTTACAACTATAATTTGCCAAATTGTAATTTCTCTTATTATTCCCATAAAATAGAGTATTAGTAATAATTACAATGCAGTCACCGCATATTACAAGCGGCAAACGACCTAATGTAATTACGGCAATATTCATTTTGCCCACAAATAGTCATGGAAATATTTTTGTATTTCACAGTGTAAAATCCATTTGATCAATCAAAGGAAAAAAATTCTAATTTCCTCAATTACTTAAAAAATATTTTATTGCCATTAAAAATGAATTAAGTTACCTTAAGACTCATTTTTGGTTGTATGTATTGGGTTTTCCATATGGACATTTTAGTTTGTGGGGGATTTTTCGTTTAATGTAATATAACAGAAAATCTTAATATAACAAAATTAGGTATATTTTTAACTGACTTCAAAAGACCAAACGGTGATGAAGGCTTTAGTTTAAAGGTGCGTTTCCGTTGAAGCGGAACGGAGCTGTGCTCAACCCACCAATCACAACGGATTGAAATTGTCAAACAACGCATTGACATTGTCAAAACCTTTTCGTAATGCGCTGTGATTATTATGACGAGGCGACGAGCCCGTTGGCACAGTGGCAGTGAGAGCGCTTACTGTGTCGGGGGCTGCGGGTTCGATTCCCGCCCGGAGTCAACAATATGTGAAGACATAGTTGTTGGCGACGACGTCTGGGTGTCAATTATATATTTTTATAAAGTATTTGTGTATATATATGTAGTACTATCAGTTAGTTAGATTCCATATTACAAGCTTAGAGCTTAGTTTGGGTCTAATTAACCGTGAGTGAATTTGTCCGGGTATATTTATTTATTGGTCAATTCAGCTCCGAATAGCTCCGCTCCCCGTTAATGGCAACGCATCCTTAAGAGTTCAGCTCCAGCTTACTGAGCTCTGAACACACTATAGTTGACTGCATTTACATAGTCTATTGACCTATTAAAACTTAACATGAGCGCTCATTGGTGCATTTTTTTGTTATACCATTGTATTATACTCGTACTTTTTCATTGATTTTCCTGTCTGTTAAAACAAATAATTTATACAATTTCAATGTCAATTTCAATTTGAACTCTAAGAGCGTTTCCACATTATCCGATCCGATATCGGTGTCGGACACCGATAGCCGACATCCGATAGCCGATAGACACATGTGCTATTTTCACATATTTCCGATAAAATCGTTCCGATACGGCCATTTGCTCGATAGCTTAGTGCGTGCAGGTCGTCATGGCAGACTATAATAGAAAACTTTATTTGCTGTATCTATTATATTTGAGACGCAAAAAAAGATCTGTCCACAGACAGTATTGGATACATCCCATTGTGGAAGCTAGATATTCAGAGGGAGCATTTTATACTATTTTTAGCAAGCTACAAAACGCACCTAGAAAGTTTTTTAATTATAACAACCAAACTAGTAAACTAGCATCGGGCTCTACGCACACAGAGACAATTTAGATACACGTATAGCACACATGCAAACATTATCGTCCGATGGCTCACGGGCGTCCGATGGTGCCGCCGACATATCGGTGTCGGCTCCGATATCCGATATCGGGCCGGACAATGTGAAAGACAGGTACATATTTCATACATTTTACTTACCCCGATATCGGATCGGCGTCCGATACCGATATCGGATTGGATAATGTGAAACCGCTCTAAAGACTGTTGTGACTCTAGTGGGCTCAGCTCTAATCTAACTGTCAAACTCAAAAACGTCAATAAAATCGAAAATTTACTAAATAACAACGTTTTTCATACATTAATGTCAAAATTCACTTATTACCTTTTAAAGAATCTTTAGAAGTATCTGAGTACAACGGAAAGTCCTTCATCACTCACATCGTTAAAACTATACTACTAATGAAATAATCCATAAAACTTTGAGTTAATTCTTAACATTCGCCGTAACCAATTGAAATTAGTTACGGATCATTATTCTTTATTTAAAAATCCGCTGATATAATACATCTGCGGCTAATTTAACGTCATACATTAAATGTCACGTTTCGAACCATATGTTAAGTATAGACAATAAAAAAACAGTAAAAGATAAGCTAGAGGTGGGTAATTTATGGTAATGTCTGCGTGTTCTAAAAGGTAAATATTGCACTATTATAAGGGCGTTTTTAGCGCTAGTGATTACGCCTAATCCTTGCTATAATGATAATTTCAGAAGGATGTGAAGCCTTTTGCCCAGCTGTGGGACATTACAACTTACGTCACTAAAAGAAACTTCACTTTAATAAGTACTAGCGACACGTCCGCGCTTTGCTTCGGTTAATCCATCCAGATTGCGTAAAGTTCCATTAGGAATTATGGGATGTCGTTGGGTTAAAACCGTATAAAAAAACCGTGACGTTTTTGAAGTAAAAGTTCGTGAAGTTTAGTCCGAACAAACAAACAGACAGAAAGACTGAAAAAACTCAATTAATAGTAATAAATTACCAAAAGCTATAATATAAATAATATAATAATTATAATTGGGAATGTAGGTCCTTTATCTACTTATATCTAATTTAAACAAGTTAATTGTATGTATTGTCCCACTGCTGGGCAAAGGCCACTCATTTCACTGAGAATATCAGTACAGTGAAGAGCATTTTAGGCGTATTCACCACGCTTGCCTATAAAACTAAAGTAATTAAAAAAAGAGGCATTGTACTCGTAAATAATCTCACACACGTTTTTAATTTAAAACACCAAAAAGAAAAACCCATATAGAAACAAACTTACAAAAAAACTAAACAGTTGTTCCCATAAATAAATTTTAATGAGCAATTAATAATGCTAAAAACAAATGCAAAAAGTATGTATCTATGTTGTGCATCCACCCTATCGATAAGCAGTGAGATATTACAAGGAGGTTACTATAACCTGTGGTCATTTACACTTAAACACCGCGCACGCGAGTTTGTGGCAGAATACAGCCGCATCTTAGTCGCGATTTAATTTTCGAATTAATAAAATATTTATTTCGTTTGACATTTTAAATTTCGGCGGGATATTTTTTTCCGTTTCATTTATTTTAATTTTATTATTTGTGGTTTTGTGTGCTTTTGGAGGATTTATTTCCAATTTGTTTATTTTATGTGAGTATTATTTTTACTTATTTTTTAATTTAGTGATGAAAACATTGTTCAGATATTTTTTCATTTCATTTGTTATGATTCTATTTTGAAGTTTTCTTTTTTGTTTACGTCAGGGTTTTAATTTTTAGGTTTTTTAAAAAAATAATTTGTTTATAGATTATAGATAGAGAGATTTCAGATGGGAGGTTTACAACCTATATAAAGATGTTAGCTCCATCGGCTATTTCGAATAGAACGAGTTTGTCATTGTTATGTAATTGAATTGTCAATTTATGGGGCCTGAAATATATATAAACACACGGACAAATACACAGACGGTTATTTCGACCAAAACTAAGCTCTTAACTTGTATTATGGATTCTAAATAACTGATAAGGTATTATGTTTTAAAACTTTAAATGTATTTTTATTCATAGATTACTTAGTGAGCGAATTATTGGCTTATTGGAGCCGATTCTAACATGATCGAATTAAAATCAAATCTATATCGGATCAGTTTAGTGTCAAATTTGGTCAAAGTCGTTGTTTACATCGAGTGAATTTAAAAAGTGTGATAAATACCATATTGGACATCTTCCGTGGTAAAGTACCTAAATAAGTTGGAGTAGATTTGTGGCTAACCCTGATGTCTACCTGTAGTATCTGGAGTCTTTAGAAGGCCTCCGACATGGAAACCGATTGAAACAACCGGGACCGACAATTTGACGTTCCTAAAGCACGGTAGCGCTCAGATACAGTTAAAGATAGTAGAATAATGATAGAATTAATTAATAGAATCAATCTTAAATCTTAAGGTACTAGACTGCTTTGGTTGAGTGATTTACCGCTTTGCAAAAGTACGGTTCTCGGTTAGCACATCAAGTTTTTATATGGAATCTGAGTTATGTAATGTTTACCTTTTAATCTCCTTATTACATATTTATTTTGTTTTACGAGTTACTTTTGAGTATTACATATACTGTCTATCTATGGGCACTATAATAATGAAGCCGGAGTTTTTAAATTGATTGTATGAATGTTTTTATTTAAAAAACAAAATCTTAGTCACATTCAAGATGTGGCTTTTATACCGATACACCCAAAGGACGGGCAAAAGGACGTTTCAAAAATATTATATAACCTTACTACCTAATAAAATGAGTGTTGATAATTAAATAGAATAAAATAAAAACAGTATTGTTTAAATACTATTTTTATCGTTATCATATAGTAAATATAAATTGTATTAGTTTTTTTGAAATAGTGACAAATTGATTTTTAAAATACATATTACGTTAAAAGATTAATTCCTTCAAATCATAACCTCCTTTACGGACACAGTCCGCTAATTAACATATCACAAGCGAACTGTGTTTTGTTTTTGTTGACATTACTAAACTTTTGTCTTCTGTTTTTAAAACATAATGAAGGAGATTTTTCATTCATTCATTTCGAGAAGGTTAGTGGCCAACACTGGTGTCGGAGTTTTAATACCGCTTAAGGGCTCCCACACAAAACTGCGATGCGATGCGATGCGAATTCCATTTAATATATTCATCTCTTTTCTTTGTACTGTAGTAATGGCGATAGATATAACTATTTCAGTTCGCATCGCATCGCATCGCAGTTTTGTGTGGGAGCCCTAAAGGCCTCAGAGATGGTCTGACGATTGAAACAACCGGAACCGTTGCTTAACACACATTAAAACATTAAATATACACCATACAAACAAAATGACACACTACTAGTTTTTATAAGTCGGTTAATTTTTTTTGTAAATGTCCTAATTACCTCAATAAATAACGTTATTAAGAACATTTAAATTTACGTAACATATAATTAATACTTTATTATGAATACATTATTTGCAAACTAGCTATGCCGCGCTGTTTGACGTGCGTACACACCATTTTCGGTAATCGTTATTTCGTGAAAATTATTATAACAAGCTGGTTTTCAAACTAGCACAAACGAATTAAAAACACATTGAATTTAGGTCTTTTTTCTTGCTGTTTCAAAGGGGAATTTGACCCTGGACGGCCTTAGCTTCATCGGTCAGCGAGGGAGCGAAAATTCAACCCTTACTTCCCTTAAAATGAGTATACTTAACCTACCTCAACGTACTATAGATGACCTGCCTCAAGGCCCACCTCAGTATAGTGTCGAAATCGGCGTCTAAAAACGTCACTAGAATATCATCGAAAATGGTTAAAAAGGATTTCGAATAACGATTGTACTCGTAGTACCGTAATTTTGACGTCTGTTTTTTACGATTTTTGTGTTTGTTTACGAATTACCCGTGTGTTTTATATGGTGGAGCCAAAAGTAGGAGAGTATAAGGTTCAAATTCCCTTGACAATTTTAGTATGTATGCCAGACATACATCGTATTTTTGTACTTCATTTTATAGTAGCTATTTGACTCTCACTTTCGTATAAATTGAGATAGAATCTATCTACATATTCAATTTACATGACTAATTAAGTTATGCAGATAAAAATGTCATCGTCAAACTTGTGAAAATAGTATTTTTGCCAAATCGACGAATAATATTAGTAATATAAGTAAGTACCTAAGATTAAGTATTTAAGAAAAATATTTATATTAATTGGAAAAAAATATAAGGATATGAAATAAAATAATTATTTACTTCGTTCAATTTTACCTTACTTTTCGACGGTAAAAAATTAAAGGTAAATACTTACTTGAATTTTGATGATAAATACAAAATCAAGATAGCATTGTCAGGAATTATATGTAGATATCATTATGAATAATTTCAGAAATAATTGCACGCGATATACATTTCCCTACAGATTCACATTCTAGGTTATGAACTAACAGTCTAGGGAGGCAGTAAGTCTACGTTACCTAGGTTAATCTTCAAGCCATAAGCGTGAAAAAGTAGCTACCAATATCGATGATTCTGACATATTATCTAACATTAACACAACAAGATTAGCCAAACACCAAAATGACAATTTCAAACATTACCTGCAACAGTAAATATCAGGTGTTAGATGCAAGTAACTGGAGCCGGTTTTGTATTGCCTAACTGTGACTTAAAAACCTTGACATTTCGTAGTACTAGCACTAATATGTACTAAAACTAAATGTACGTACGTATGACCATACTTTGAGATTGAGCAATACCATTGAGTTGAAATCACAAGTCGCTGCTATGTTGAACTCACTTACTATGTACATAGTACACAAATGAGTGCGAAGTTAGGTCTTTCGTACACGTTGAGTTGGTTGGTAAATCTGTAGTACTTGGTATAGTATATGTGTCTTGAAGTCAGGATGGGGACTTGTGACCTTTTTGATTAAATACCAATGTACAATTAGCTCATAAACTATTAGATATATAGATGTGATAGTATAGATATGATAGTTTTAGGTGTTTTAATCGTTAGACCATGTCGGAGGCCTTTAGGCGGTCTAAAAACAGACACCAAGGTTGACTGCTAACCTACTCAAAATGAATGAATGATAATAGTTTAATAGTTATTAGTTTGTGCTATTTTTTCGAAAACTTCGTTAGTCGCCGTTGCACGCTTGAACTTTGCCAACGGCCTTACATCTAGTTAAGTAAATGTTTTTACAATTTAATTTACTTATAGATATTCCATAAACCAGTCCCATATGACCCATACAATCAGAGTCAAGTCAAATAAAATCAAATAATACTTATATTAATATTCCTATTCACAATAGCCCAAAGGCTCCATTGTACGTAATTCGAATCTAAAAATCACAGTCTGCAAAAGTAAAAAATATTTATAAAAAGTTAATACTCTAATGCTATCATCTAATATGGATGAAATATATATATGTTACGGCTAATACCCGAACTGCGGCTACACCTAGTTCTAACCGGCTAAAACTAGGTGTAGCCGCACTTCGGGTATTAGCCGTATGTCATTTTAATGAAAAGAGAGAGTTTAAACATGAAAAAAAAATAACCCTAACCTACCGAATTACTTACTATTCGGTAGGTTAGGGTTATTTTTTTTTCATGTTTAAACTCTCTCTTTTCATTAAAATGACATATATATGCACCTAGTTCTAACCGGCTAAAACTAGGTGTAGCCGCACTTCGGGTATTAGCCGTAACATCTCGTATACACCAAGTTATTTATACATTTACCTATTCAGGGGATCAAGTCACGAGGTTAGGTACCTATCTAATAAAAATAATATCTACAATTCCAATTCTGTAGGATTATTATTATGCTCCATAGTCAATAGGAATTCTTCGGTATTGGTATTCCTCGCTGTATTAATTCGGATCTCATTCAAATTGCTTTGCATCCAAGCAAATGACTCTCTAATAAAATATCATTGGTTTATTAAAAATATTTGAACGAACTACGTGTCTTGGCTGCTGTTCGGAAATAAAATGAATGATAAATGACGTTTTAGTTATAATTTACTAGTCGCTTTCACGGGAATTTCGGGATAAAATGTATCCCATGTCTTATTCTGATGTATAACCTACATTACTGTACAGTTTCATCCAAATCCGTCCAATAGTTTTTTCGTGAAAAAGTAACAAACATACACACATCCATCCTCACAAACTTTCACATCTATACTAATATTATAAAGCTGAAGAGTTTGTTTTGTTTGTTTGTTTGTTTGTTTGTTTGTTTGTTTGTTTGTTTAAACGCGCTAATCTCAGAAACTACTGAACCGATTTGAATAATTCTTTCACTGTTAGATAGTCTATTTATCGAGGAAGGCTATAGGCTACATTTTATCCCGGATTTCCTACGGGAACGGGCACAACGCGGGTAAAACCGCGGGGCGCTGCTATTTATAATATAAGTAGGACTTGAATTCATTGAATACCTGAAATAAGTAATTAACTAATAAATTAGTATTGTGTTTATATTTGTTTTGATAGTATGAAACAAAAACCTTTACTTTAAAGTTAATTAATTTAAACAAAATGAAACAACATTGTGTTCAACTTTATGCGCAATTATTAATAACTAGCAGCGCCCCGCGGTTTTACACGCGTCGTGCACTTTCCCGTGGGAATTTTGGGATGAAAAATAACCTTCTCGTTGAATATGTCTATTCGTTACAAAAAGAATTATTCAAATCGGTCAAGTAGTTTTTGAGTTTATTTATTACAAACATACACACAAAAATACAAATCTTTCCTCCTTATAATTGTAGTGTAGATATTTTAACACTCGATGCAAAACCAGGATTGTTATTAGTTTGACATGTTTTTGTGTCTATCTGTGACAGCTTCTTTCTCTGTCTTTGAAAGCTTCAAGATAGTTCTTTGAGATTGAGTCAGATTACTGAATATTTTTAATAGTACTTGTACTGTTCACCTAGTGAATGGTATGTGTACTCGCCTGCCAAGACTGAGGTCCCGGGTTCAATTCCCGGGTCGAGCGAAAACATGTTACCTACCTTTTTAACATGTCTCGGGTTTGAGATCACCAACCCGCATTAGGCAAGCGTGGTCTATGTCTAATTCTCCTCACTGTACTGATATCTTCAGTGAGATGTGAGGTCTTTGCTCAGCAGAGGGACATTACAGGCTGACTTACTTTACTTTGTATTATCAATGTCAATAACCCTAAACTTCAATTAAATGCGACTTTCGCGTCCGCAGATTAAATAATAGTTACTTTTGCTTTCACGAGTATCTCGATGAACTTAGGTAGGGTCAAGGTAATAAATCTTCAAGTATGGGAACCTGTCTTTAATCAACTGTTCCATATATGTAGTACAGTCTTTGGCTTCAGACCGCTTCGACCCGTTTTTTCTGACCCGTGGAAAAAGTGCACTTACCGCTCGTTCTTAGTGCCTTTAAGACCCATATGGTTCATAAACTTTTGTTATTAAGACCTGTTTTTGAAATAAAAAGAATAAATAAAGAAAAACTTGAATATAGGATTTTTTTCTTGAGTAACTATAAGGGTGTGTTTCGATAGAAGCGGAGCGGAGTGATGTGGAGTCCAATTCACCAATGACAATGCAAGCGAATGAGCCATGTCAGAGGCCTTTGGCGGCTGAATAACTCTGACACCAGGATTGGTCAGGTTGACCAGCTACTCGATGAAGAAGAAGAAGCGAAAAGATTTTGTCAATCTAAATGTGTTGTTTGACAATTTCAATGCGTTGAGATTGGTCAATTGGGCTTCGCATCGCTCGGTTCCGCTTCTGGAAACGCACCTTAAAAATGAGTTCATTTGACATTTGTGTCATACGCGAATGTTCTCATCAACTTGCCCACTGCAACTAGTAGCGAACAATGTAGATGACGCAGCTAGTTATATTTGTTACTCTTCTTTTACTCTTTTTTCACGCAAAAAGTAGTTTTCGAAACTATGATGATACACCTAAGCAATTTTCCATCCTAAAATTCCCACGGGAACCGGTCTAGTCAGACATATGATATTATAACAGGCGTCGGTAATCATTATTACATAGTATAAAACAAAGTCGCGTCTGTTTGTCTGTTTGTCTGTATGCTTAAATCTTTAAAATTACGCAACGGATTTTGATGCGGTTTTTTGTAATAGGTAGAGTGATTCAAGAGGAAGGTTTTTATGTAAAAAAATTCCAGAAATTCCCACGGGAACGGGCACAACGCGGGTAAAACCGCGGGGCGCTGCTAGTTTCACTATAAAATAAATTGTCGGCCTCGGTTGTTAGATCATGTTGGCACATGTCATTCTAAAAACTCGACACCAGGGTTGGCCTCTACTCGAACTTAACTATGTATTATGTATATATATATACTTAATCTTAATAATAAATTATGTAGGAACCTACACTCACTAACTTAAACATAGCTTTCCATATGTATTAAAACTCCCAAACCTTGTTATATAAAACTAACAGCGCCCCGCGGTTTTACTCACGCTGTGCCTGTTCCCGTGGGAATTTCGGGATGGAAAATAGCCTATAACCTTCCCGTTGAATGTGGCTATCTATTACCAAAATAATTATCCACATTGGGATGTTAATTTTCGAGATTAGCTCGAATATACAAACTAACTAACTAACAAATTAATGTTACCTCTATAATCTTATATATAAAATTCTCGTGTCACAGTGTTCGTTCGCGTACTCCTCCGAAACGGCTTGACCGATTCTCATGAAATTTTGTGAGCATATTGAGTAGGTCTGAGAATCGGCCAACATCTATTTTTCATCCCGAAATTCCCGCGGGAACGGGTACAACGCGGGTGAAACCGCAGGGCGCAGCTAGTATAATATATATTAGTATTCCCTCATTTAGTCACAAGCCCAACATTTTCTCATAAATCCAAAACCTACGCGTCGCTCCCAGAGCTAATAAATACAAATGGGTCCTACGACAGTCTGTATTAACTCGTATCCTGATTACAATCTAAGTACACGTATTATTAGCTATTTTGTACCGTTGGCACGTGATACTCGAGAAATATTACGGAAAATACATATCGGATAAGCAGGCCCCCGCTGTTTTACCCACGTTCTACTCATTATAAAAGGAAATACAGTATAAAAGAAGCTTAAACTTACCTCTTATGATCAAAAAGAAATGATATGATATGTAGTTTTACTGCCTTATCCATAAACTCTCTAACTAAAACACTGTTAGTGAGTGTTTTGTCTCTTTTGCTCTTTAGAAAATAGCGTATGTTAGAAAGGGACAAACCATTTGTTAGCTAAAATGCTGCTAGTAAGTGTTTATGAATAAGGCCTTTATAGATTAGCGCGTTCAAACATTAAGGTGTGAGAGAGATAACGCTCTAGAAAACGAAAATTAGGGTGCGTTTCCATTGAAGCGGACCGGAGCTGTGCGGAGCTCCATTGATCAATTACAACGCATTGACATTGTCAATAGATACCAGTACAGTGAGGAGGATTAGGCATAATCACCACGCTTGCCTAATGCGGGTAGGTGATGTCAAACCCGAGCCATGTTTGAAGAGTAGAAACGTAGGAATTTAATCCGAGGCCTCAGTCTTGGCAGTGCACTTACCACTAGACCACCGAGGCGTTAAAATTCAAGGAAAATATTGTTTTGTGTAACTAGCAGCGACTCGCGGTTTTACCCGCATTGTGCCCGTTCCCGTTGGAATTTTGGAAATTTTTATACAGGGTGTAATCGTTAAGTGTGCACAGGCGATTATTCCGTAACTATTGCAAATATCAAAAAACTTTAAACTGATATCGAAAGTACTTTACCTAATGAGTAAAATGACATTAATAACTTTTAAAAATATCAAATTGTTATCCAACTTACGTAAATACGTACCAGAAGGAACTTCTCTATCTGGGTACTCTCTTCTGTAGGCGATAATGGCCGCCCTATTGTTACAATCATGTTTGTAGTACATTTTTAACATGTCCCTCTTTTCTGTATTGGAATATGCCATTTTTCAATCAATAAATGCAACAATCACGATTATTAACGCAAATTGAAAAATACAATAAATTGGCGGGAACGAGAACCCGCGATAAAGAATTTGAATTTAGAACGAACACCAATGAGTATCTTTCTTTTTGTTTTTATTTAGTATGTTGCTTTTCAGCTAGTTCAAATCAATACAATATTGAAACAAGGTTTTTTATAAAGAAGTGGTAAGATAATTAATCTACACGTGTATCTACTTGAAATTCATTAATACCTTCATATCGTACATAATTATAAAATGACAAGGGTAAAATGAGTAGGTACTATTCCACTTAAAATAAGGAAACTAAAACCTTTCTACTATCTCATACTAAATGTATGGGAGTGATTAATGTATTTTTTTTGGATATTTCTCGTTTTATTTTTAAAAAGTTATTAATGTCATTTTACTCATTAGGTAAAGTACTTTCGATATCAGTTTAAAGTTTTTTGATATCTGCAATAGTTACGGAATAATCGCCTGTGCACACTTAACGATTACACCCTGTATATCACTCTTGAATCACCAATAAAACCGCGTCAAAATCCGTTGCGTAGTATTAAAGATCTAAGCATACATTGGGACAGACAGACAGCGGAAAGCGACTTTGTTTTATACTATGTAGTGATCAGTATCTACTCGTATTGTAATACGCCCATATCAGCCCTTACTATGACGACATTTCAAAGTACAACATAGATACTAAAAATAATACGAAATTATCTGAGAATGCATACTTTAAATACTTATGCTACGTTAACGTACCTTAATAGTAAAACATATGGTACCTACGTCATTACATTTTACAATTTGCTATCAGATATGGGAAGGAAAATTACATACGGGTAGAGAACGTTGCACTTTGTAAAACATAGTAATGGTTTCTGTGTTTCTAGTTCAAAGGTTTTGTACTGTCAACTACAAACGTTGATGAACATTTTCAATATCACAAAACAGTAAAAGATTCAATAAATGAGTGTTTTCTAACATTGAATGTGTTCATCAATTTTTGTAGTTGACTGTACTTATTTACTATTTCTTTTTTATGAAGCGACCACATACATTGTCACTTAGTGTGTACAATATAAAACAAAATGCTTTAAGGAAAACTTCAAGTTTCTAGTTTTTATTTGTTTCTATTAGTTTCCTAGATGATTCGTTTTCATTTAAGCGGAGCAGAGCTGTGCTCTATCGACCAATCACAAAGCATTGAAATTGTCAAACAACGCATCGTCATTGTCAAAATCTTTATATAATGTGTTGTGATTAGTCAATTCAGCAGCTCAACTCAGCTTCAATGGATATGTGCCCAAAACATTGGATTTAAATATGGTTTGACTATTCTATGACGAAACTTGCATATTGTCTAATGTCATACCTATGTAAGGCAAGGTCCTATTCGACCCCAAATCTTGTAATACAGTGTGTATTTTGAATTTGACATACTTTACTTTCCACTTAATTAAAATGGAAGTTTTTGTTAAACATGTTACACCAAAACTGTTTAATTGCATCTTAAATTACATCATTAGCACCTAGTTATTATTACAACATCACCACATATTATAAAACGTCTGACTGTTCGCGATAAACTCAAACACTACTGCACGGATTTTGACGCGGGTTTTTTTAAAATTAATGGAGTGATTCCAGAGGAAGGTTTATGTGTATCAAATTCTCAAAATTCCCACGGGAATCGCAACGCGGGTAATACCGCGGGGCGCTGCTAGTATTTTATAACAGCTACTAGCTGTGCCCCGCGGTTTTGCCCGTTTCTGTGGGAATTTTGGGATTAAAAATAGCCTATAAAAATAGAATTATTCGAATCGGACTGGTAATTCCCGAGATAAGCCCGAACATACAAACAAACAAATTTAAAAATATGTATCTCTTTATAATATTAGTTTAAATATAGATAAATTTATTTAAATTATTTAAATCTGTGATAACTTTATTTATTCGGAAGTATTAGTAATAAACTTATGGCAAGTTAAGTAAAAAACGTGAATAAAAAAACGCATTTATCAGTTATCAATTTTATCTCAACGTGGAACCCGTATAATGCTTGGAAAATCCAATGATAAGGCAATGCAAGAAGCATCCGTGAAACATGTGTGACAAACCTATCTGGCAGGAACTTAAAAAAGTATAACCCAAAAACCATGGGGAAGTCCATATTAACATTTGAGTTCACGGTAATTCCCAAGTCCAGGATAAAACTCAACAACCTCGATTCATAACTCCTTCTTTTTTATCGTAAGGGGAAATGTAATTCCTAGTGTGGAGCTTGAAGGGGCAGAGCAATGACACATTTCAGTAATGGCGGACGGTGACAAGCAATTTTTTGATAAAAGAACACTGAACAATTATTCTTAAATTTTAATTTAATGTTCTTTTTTTAAAGTCTTTGCACTATGGCATTAAGTAAATAAGTCCAAAAGGTATTTTTTTAAAAGGGTTTATTGTTCTTGAGTGGGATCATACATAGTTCAAAAGAGTCCGACGCCGATCACTAGTGGTAGTAGTTGAATGTTAATTAAAACGACCATTAACTAAGTGACGTAATTTTTCGTACATGTCATTTGACGTTTGACGTTTACTGGCTATAAGCTAGTAATCTAGTAACGTTACTCAGACTTCTACTACAGTAATCTTATTGATAGAACTATACAAAGATTATTCTATTAGTAGTTTTCCTTATTTATCCGTAATATTATTACGCGGGAAAGCCCTTCACGTAATGTAATCTAATATTTATTGAATTCTTCGATCATACAATGAAACGCGTCGGAGTTCTTTTATTTCTATTGGTAGTGTTGTTCTCTTTTTGATGTTATTATATTTGATGTATCAGTTATGTTATACTAATTTACCTTCGGTAGATACGTATGTACAATTGTCGGATTGTCGGTCCCGGTCGTTTCAATCTTGCTGGCCTTTAGGCGGTCTAAAAACTCAGACACCAGAAGAGAATATTTGCTTTTAAATCTTATATTATGTTTTATTTTTAAACAGATATTTTTTTAAGCGACTAAATCCTTTCCATGATTGTGTTCTATTTTTAAACAATGCTAGTCGGCATCGTTTGCCTGCACCGTGGCCTCTCCCATATGTTACTTTATATTGGGAGAGTATTTCTTCTCCTTCATCGAGTGGATGGTCAACCTGGTGTCAGAGTTATTGAGCCGACAAAGGCCTCTGACGTGGCTCATGTAACGACCACTATCCGTAGAAAGTAACCGGGACCGACGGCTTAACGTGCCCTTCGAAGCACGGAATCTTCTTACTTTTCGGGCAATCAGGTGATTCAGTCTGCAATGCCCTAACCAAACTGAGGGAATTCTCTTTTTTTGAGATATTGTCCCCACCGGGAATCGAACCTGGAACCTCCGGATCGTGAGCCGAGCGCTCAAACCACAAGACCACGGAGGCTGTTGAGTTGAGTACTAACTCTACCACTTAGGTATAATACAAATGAAATATTAACTACGGGTTTTTTCGCGGCACAAAAGATTGTTTTACCAAAAAACCCGTAATTAATAATGTGTACAAAACGCGAATGTTTAAAAATACTACTACTAATGCAATCTAGGTCTCTAGTTCGTGTTGCATGTACACACATGTGCGCTTGTCTGCCAAATTCAAGGTCCCAGGTTCAAATGAGGGGTCAGCCAAGCATAATGGTGTTTTTTAACATGGCTCCGGTTACAGATTAGATAACCATGACTTGTCTATGCCAAATCTTTTTCACTGTACTAGCAAGTGATCGAGAGTAGACCTTACTTTTATATGGGTTATAGACGATGTAGTAGTGTATCTGTTTTATCCCACAGCTGGACAAAAGCGCTGATATCACTAAATATATACCTATTAGTCCTAGTAGACAAGCGTGATAAGTTAAAATCATCAAAATCGGGATTCATTTTCGAGATACTTAAGTGTATGTCAGAGGCCTTTGGCAGCGCAATAACTCTGACACCAGGATTGGTCAGGTTGGCCATCCACTCGATGAAGAAGAAGAGTGTAAATTCAGCAGATAATGCACTTAATGCGGTTTTTAATGAAATTCCCAACGGAACGGCACAATGCAGGTAAGGGCTCCCACACAAAACTGCGATGCGATGTGATGCGATGCGAATTCGCATCGCATCGCAGGAACTTGCGATGCTGTTCCATTAATTAGCGATTCTCATTTAATATATTCATCTCTTTTCTTTGTACTGTAGTAATGGCGATAGATATACCTACCTATTTCAGTTCGTATCGCAGAAATTCGCATCGCAAGTTCCTGCGATGCGCATTCGCATCGCATCGCATCGCAGTTTTGTGTGGGAGCCCTGAAACCGTAGGACACTGCTAGTAAATAATATACACCTTTATATGTCTCTCAATGAAAGTTATCTAATAGTATTAATTCATTAATATAAAAATAAACTCCAGACACTTAAGTAAACACTATGACGTCATCGCTCTATTTTTACGTGGGAAGAGTTACGTAGAATAAATCTTAAAGAATAATAAAATGTTATATACATAAATTGCGATTGCATACCAATTGTAAAGGATCTGGGGAAATACCCGGATTTACAAGCAGGATATAATAATATTAGTCAGTAAGATCGTGCTTTGAGGTACAATGGATTATTAATGTAGGGTATGTATAATAGTGTTTGTATTAGTGACTATTGTCTAAGCTGTGGGTAGGCAAGAAACGATTTGATTCAGATATTAATAGTTATCTGGAGATTTTATGGCAGATCTGTGAATTTTTCGACGTATGTATTTGACTGCCTTTTTCCCTGACTTTGGTTCTTTGGAATCATACCTATGAAAATGGTAGCTTGTCCACCGGACCTATGCTTTGCTATATTAGTCGGTTCTAGGTCTGAATGGCATTCCTAATTAATAATATGTTTTTCAGATAGATTGTCATATTTTTCTGACAGTATGTCAAATAGTAACATTTTTAGCTCGGGTTTGATGTCACGAACCAGTAGGCTGGTGATTATGCCTAAACCTCCTCACAGAAGTGATATCTTCAGTGAGATTGCACGCCTTTGCCCAGCAGTGGGCCACAGTGGGTAAAATTTACTTACGATTTGTCCTTACTCAAAGCTTTTAAATACAAAGTTTGAGTGACGTTCGCTTTCCAATTAAGTATATACGAGCAGATAGCTTCCCTAAGAGGATAGCATCAGAAAAACCAGTACCTACCTACCTACCTGTGGTCATGAAATATTTCTTTACATTCTTTACGTAATTACCCATATACAAACAGTGATGTCTTTTAAAAGTATTGACGTCAGATACCCTTATAAAACTCTTTATTTTAATACTTAGGTCACGTGAATGAAAGTTCTGAGTTTACACGTGATTGTCCGTTTAGAAATGCGGAATGGAATGAAACCTCTTCGTAGCGTTAAAAGCACCGAATAAGACTTTATATTTTCTTTATATTATCTTTAATCTTTTCATAAGCTAACATTAAGTGAGAAAGAGAGTTAGAGAGGGAGAGAGAGAGAGATAGAGAGCTTTAAATAAGTAATGAAAAATTATAGCAAAGATAACACATGTCTTTTTCATTAAACAGATAGTGAATTCATCTGATTGTAGGCTACTCAAACGGCGAGTAAAACAGTGAGACACTTCTAGTCTACAATGCAGTTATGTATTAGCCCGTAATGTCCCACTGCTGGGCAAAGGCCTCTCGTCTCACTAAAGATATCAGTATAGTGAGAAGGATTACGCGTGCACCACGTGACGCTTATCTAATGCGAGTTGGTGATCTCAAAGCCGAGCTATGTTCGCAAAGTAGGAAACATGTTTTCGCTCAATATTCAAATTTTATTGTCTTTAAAGATAACGGCATTCATTTATTCCATTTTTTCCTTCAAACCGGTTACTTTTTGCTTAAATTAACACGTGATTTAAACGATTTGAATAAATACTAGAATCACGTGAGGATGACTATATGTTTTGTAATGTATGCAGTTTTTGTTTAGCTTTTTTTATTCACATTAATGTTCGAGTTAGCTTTTAAGGTCAGATTAACTAATGAATGTTCTGACCAGTTTTGACCTCTCTATAAGGGTGTGTTTCTATTGAAGCGGATTGTAGGCATGCTGGGCTCAACCGACCAATCATAACAGCCTCCGTGGTCTTGTGGTTTGAGCGCTCGGCTCACGACCCGGAGGTTCTGGGTTCGATTCCCGGTGGGAATATCTCACAAAAATCACTTTGTGAGACTGTCCTCAGTTTGGTTAGGGCATTGCAGGCTGAATCCCGAAAATTAAGATGATTCCGTGCTTCGGAGGGCACGTTAAGCTGTCGGGCCCGGTTACTTTCTACGGATAGTAGTCGTTACATGAGCCATGTCAGAGGCCTTCGGCGGCTCAATAACTCTGACACCAGGATTGGTCAGGTTGACCATACACTCGATGAAGAAGAAGAAGACAAACGCATTGCAATTGATGAACAACGCATCGACATTGTCAAAATCTTTTCGTAATGCGTTGTGATTGGTCAATACAGCTACCGCACAGGTCCGCTCCGCTTAACGGAAACGTACTCTATTAAAGACTTAAGGCGTGGCTCTACCCCAGCACACGCTGCGCATATAAGCATGGTGTTCGTGGGTTTGTCAACGTGCGTCCTTCATTCCACTATAGCACGAGTACTACCCACAACCAAAGTTACCAAAATACAAACTAGGAAAATCATGATGAAATTAAAACGATTTTTAGCAACAAAACAAAGTCAGTGCTAATGTTACGCCCGTACGCAGAGACGTCAAATGCTTCCTAAGTAGAGATTGAGTGATTAGTTTTGACATGTAATGTATGAAAAATTACGTCAATTATGTAAGTGGCGATTTAATGGACGATTCTGAGTGTGGCAGTGAATCTTTGATTAGGTAGGAATAAAGCGGTATAAGTTTTAGAATATTAAACTTTATATAGAATCTTTGATGTTTTTAATGGTATTTATTTTGTTGTTATTGTAGTGTGCTGTACAGCAATAGAACTGTCTGTCGACTACATAGTAATATAGACAGAGTAATTCTGAAGCACTATCTAAAAATACAATTATTAAAAAATAAAAGATATACGACAAAGTCCTATATCAGGTTAGGCCCATCTCGTAGCCAGATTTGGTAGCTAGCTACGAAATGAGAAAAGTGTTTTCCCATCTTGTAGCTAGCTACTAAATGGGAACGATCTATTCGGTAGGTTAGGGTTTTTTTTTTACTAGTTAAAATCCTAAATCTTTGACTTTCGAATTCCTATTTCGTAGCCAGCTTCGAATCGGGATTATTTCTCCCATTTGGAAGCTAGCTACCAAATCTGGCTACGAGATGGGCCTAAACCCCTATATCTGCTCAACATGAGTCCGACTGAAGTTAACTATATACAAACATTTCATACATCATAGACACCGCTACTCTTTTTCTTTCGCTGCATAATGCCATAGAGTACGGCTACTCCGTCACAGGTTATAACTCCCTGCATTTCTGATTGAACACTAATTAGTTGTTTGAACACTTTTTATAGATTTAACTGCAGTTTCATTTGTAGTTTATGGTCAAGACTAGAAGTAAATCTCAATCTCGATTATGTTTTCTTTAATTTAAGCGTAATCACTACGTAGTATAAAACAAAGTCGCTTTCCGCTGTCTGTCTGTCCCTATGTATGCTTAGATCTTTAAAACTACGCAACGGATTTTGATGCATTTTTTAAATAGCCAGAGTGATTCAAGAGGAAGGTTTATATGAAACAAAATTCTCGAAATTCCTACGGGAACGGGCACAACGTGGGTAAAACCGCGGGGCGCTGCTAGTTATAAATAAAGCTTTTTTTATCTACTCTATACTAATATATATGTACATCTGAAGATTATGATTAATGTTTTTTTTTGTTTTTTTGAACGCACTAATCGCAGGAACTACCAATCTGATTTCAATAATTCTTTTTATGGATAGAGCTACATTAAAAAGGAAGGTATTATTTATATGGTATATGCTATTTTTATCCCGAAAATCCCACGGGAACGGGCACAACGCGTTTAAAACCGGGGTATGCTGTTAGTTCGAATATAAATGTAATTTACTTAACCTAGAAATTTCCGAAGAAAAATCCGGAGTTTTAAGGGGCAAGAATACTAAAGAACAATATAGAATCAAAAATGTTTAAAATGAATGAAAATGTTCTGGTTATTAAAATATTTACATAAGTATAAACAAATATTCATTTCTCATATTGAAATAAGTGAATCACTTAGCTCTTAAAAGACTCTTTATAGTCTATCTAAAAATAAAGCTTAAACTGAATGATTCGTTACGTTTGATTTCAATGATGATTTCAATGATGAAAAAGATGGTAGTCCTCATAAAACACTTGAAGTTTGAAATCAGATTTAAAAAGAATATTATTATTGGCCACTGACCTAACATTATTTACGAGGTGATGATATAGATTACAAATAACTTAATATTTATGAAGATAATAAAACAATATAAGGAAAAATAACCAATCAAAGACTATACCATGACTTTGTATATACTTTATCTTTAAGTCAATGGGAGGAAACACAGTAACGCGTTTCAAGGTTACAGCCTTCTCGTAGAAAGGATATCAAATGACTCATTGTTTGACGAAACCTTCAACCTGTGGTAGTTAGAAAAAGTGGAGGATACGGTACCGTCAAATATTTTAGTTTTTGATTCGTAATTTTCTTTGAGCGACGTGACGGGCGTTTAGCAAAAAGGTACACGAAATTGTAGTGTTGAATCTAATATTCAATGATATTTCTTTTTTTCACTAGCGCTAAGCATATGATTGCAAATGTGTGAGTTTTATGCATATAGTTCACTTCACTCTACCGATAATGCAATTAAACTTACGCATTTGCAATCATTTATTTGTCCGTGAAAAAGAAGGTGACGTAACAAATGACGCTTGAAGTTCTTGTATAATGAGTGCAAAATGTGTACAACATTAGGTACCAATTAAACCCCCCCTTACGTTTTATTTGACATACCTACCATCTGTCGTACCTTGTATCGTATCGTAGCTAGTCATTGATATTAGACCAGAAAAAGGTTATCAAAACAGTCAGTGGTATGTCCATAGACTCACTTTCGGGGTCACACCAAAGTAAGTGCGTGCCGGATCTTCACCAATTTGTTACCATCGAAGCCTTCAATTCAATTTGATATTGACATTGAGAATCCAATTATTTCTATTGGTGTTTTTGTATAATAGTTATGGGTGTTAACACGGATGCATTTTTTATTCGTTTATTTATTCATGGATTTATTGGGAAATTAGAATTGATGATTTTGTACTATTATTAACATAATGACGCACTCAGAGATCGGCTACTCATCCAAGTAGGTACCGAGCTGCACGTTGCTTAACAATCGTAATATACTAACATAACTTATTTGATTATTAGTAACAAATTTTTCGCATTAAGCGTCGTTGAAAATTAATGGATGGCCGGTAGTTAGTGGCATTAATATCTGAGCGCTTCCATGCTTTGGAGGGCATGTCATCGCATTTAGTATTGTGTAATGTGGTCGGTAATGGTATTTCTGTCTGAGCGCTACCGTGCTTTAGAGAGGTATTCAATAGTCTGTCTCGATTGTTTCATTCGTTAGACCACGCCGGAGACCTTTGGCTAGTAAACAAATTTTGACACCAGTTGTCCACAACTTACTAGAACTTACATATGTATTACACTAAAATACATGCCCAAGATGCTATCAAACACCGACAGAGGAAAACGTCATCAAATTTCGTAACATAACGTAAACAAACCTTCAACCTCAGCATATTATATAGTTAAAATTAAGCTAATTTAATTCAATGTCACGTCACAGATGAATCACTTTCTAATGGTACACTGTTCGCCATTGACACACATATTCTGACGTAATGATATGGTTGATGGTGTAGTGCACAGATGTCAGAAATACAGGAGATGTGGCAAGGAGGCGTGGCGCTTGCGAACGCATCTAGCCGCAAAGCGGCTTGTTGCCAGTTTCGGCCATTAGTCGAATGCCAACTTGCGACGTCTTCACTGCTTGTGATTTTTTACAAAATGCCGCGTTGTACAGTGGTTGTTTGCAAAAATAACACCTCTATTGTGAATTATACGAAAGATGGCATCTCATTTCACACGTAAGTATAAAAATATGATTGTTTTTCTTATTAAATTCATTAAAACATTACTTCGTGATACTAGTAACACGATAAAGTACCAAAAGCAATTATTTTCATTAGGAACTAAAACCATTGTTTGCTTAATACACATCGATCAATGAATCGCCTGGTCTAATAGCGCAATGGAAAAGTGTTTTACTGATACTCTCACTCACACGATAGTTTCGTGAAGCGGGTGCTGCCACACTGGTTCCAATTAATGAAATCAGGGACATAGAGGTCGAAGTACGAATTTCAATCTGATTTTTTGTAATTAAGGTCTTTGAGTGATTCTAAGCCTATTTTATAGAATACGTTTTTTTGATATACCTGCCCGTTTCCGAGAAAAAAAATGTTAAGTTTTTTTTTGTATGGAGAAAAATCGTTTTCTTTATTTATTTCATAAACGGGCAGAGACGTTAAAACCAAACCTTAAAGGGATTAAAGAACACATAATTCCTTGCATTTTGTTCGAAATCATCTACTCCATATCTCTGCCCGTTTAAAAACGGCAGGCGATCCAAATTTTTTTTTTCTTTTGTGGTTTTTTTGGTTTAAATACGCTTGAATGAATACTTAAATAGCAATATTGTAATACTAGTACTTCATTCCATCGATGCAAAATGTAATTGTAATATTAATAGCTTAGGTAATTTTATACCTACATACCGGCTATGTTACTTTTTTACCTGGGTATTGTTTTGCTTAGAGGCTTTTGCAAGGCCGAATATGTTTTATTGTTCACGTTACCTGGATAAGATAAGAAAAGAGGGCACTTACAGGTTACAGGTAATCAGGTAACTTACCTGATTAGTTGTTTTCAAAACGGAGTCACTCGTTCCTCGGATCCTAAAGTATCAACACGTACCTACACGCTCTTTACCATTAATATGTCTCAGTTTAAATCAAATTTGGATATATATATATGTGCTACTGAAATCAAGTGGAAATATCAAAAACAGTGATATATTGTGCACTACGTTTTTAAATCAAATAAACGTTGAAGTTTCTGCTGAAGATCTTAGAATTCTAAAACAGTTCACAAGGACATATGTTGCAAATTTACACAAGAGATGGTTGCAAGCAAATAGATGCCAATCTAATTTTTTCACCAAGAACACCATATTTGATGTCAATATTTGCGAAAGAGAATTTGGATGTCTCAAGCAATGGAAGCCAGTCCGCAGTCAGATGCTGCTACAAATACTCCACAGAAAGCCATCTGAGACCCACCAGAGGATCTATCAAACAAGCATAAAAGAAGGTGCCTTTCATCTCTTAAAAACCACTCCGAAGAAGAATTACTGTCTGCATTATTAGATAGATTGAAAGACAATTAGATTGACATCTATTTGCTTGCAACCATCTCTTGTGTAAATTTGCAACATATGTTCTTGTGAACTGTTTTAGAATTATAAGATCTTCAGCAGAAACTTCAAAGTTTATTTGATTTAAAAACGTAGTGCACAATATATCACTGTTTTTGATATTTCCACTTGATTTCAGTAGCACATATATATCCAAATTTGATTTAAACTGAGACATATTAATGGTAAAGAGCGTGTAGGTACGTGTTGATACTTTAGGATCCGAGGAACGAGTGACTCCGTTTTGAAAACAACTAATCAGGTAAGTTACCTGATTACCTGTAACCTGTAAGTGCCCTCTTTTCTTATCTTATCCAGGTAACGTGAACAATAAAACATATTCGGCCTTGCAAAAGCCTCTACGCAAAACAATACCCAGGTAAAAAAGTAACATAGCAGGTATGTAGGTATAAAATTACTTAAGCTATTAATATTACAATTCCATTTTGTATCGATGGAATGAAGTACTAGTATTACAATATTGCTATTTAAGTATTCATTCAAGCGTATTTAAACCAAAAAAACCACAAAAGAAAAAAAAAATTTGGAACGCCTGCCGTTTTTAAACGGGCAGAGATATGGAGTAGATGATTTCGAACAAAATGCAAGGAATTATGTGTTCTTTAATCCCTTTAAGGTTTGGTTTTAACGTCTCTGCCCGTTTATGAAATAAATAAAGAAAACGATTTTTCTCCATACAAAAAAAAACTTAACATTTTTTTTCTCGGAAACGGGCAGGTATTTCAAAAAAACGTATTCTATAAAATAGGCTTAGAATCACTCAAAGACCTTAATTACAAAAAATCAGATTGAAATTCGTACTTTGACCTCTATGTAAACTTGGGCGTTATCGCTATATTTTCATATTGCATTATCCGTTATAATTATATTTTTCTAACTGTTGTGTTAAACTGTTGTAATATTTATTATCTGTTGTAAGATTAGTTGTATGTTGAATTGCGATTATAACATTTTACGGTTGTAAATACGATGATAAAGTTATAGCACAAGATTATAATAGTAGGTACAATTTTTTCAGTGTTGCATGTTTTAAAATGTGTTACAGAAAAACAAATTTGGTTTTGATTTGATTTCAACGAACTTTCCTTCCTACTCGTTACAGGCTTTACGTATTTGTTTGAATTTTCTTACTCGAAAAAGTTGATGCAAAAGTTAATAAGTGTTGTAAATAATAAATTTATTGTGTGTGTAAAATAGTTTTTAAGTTATAAAATTGTAAAAACATATTTGTGAAAAATGTCGCGAGCTCGAAGTTCCGCCGTTTGGAATTATTTTACTGTGGACAATGTATGTGATAAAAAAGCAGTTTTTTCGCAATCAAAACAAACTTTCTAATGAATGAATATACACCAATAAAACAACAGGCAACAGCGAAGACATGAATCTATCTTCATACGAATATAAAATCAAAATTATAATAAACTGTTGTATTTTAATGAAAGTAAAATTTGCTCTTGTACTTAGTAATTTAAAGTTCATATTCGTCTAACGCTCTACGATGTGAAGTTCGCTATCATTATTTTTTAACCTTGACCTTGAACCTTGAATAGTTGAATTTGAGTCGACATCGGCTTCGGTTCGGTCCGTTCGGAAATCATCGGAGATACTCGGTACCGGTAGTTTCTAGTTCTACTAGTTACCGAGTATCTCCGATGATTGCCGAATCGAGGCGCACGATTATATTATAGGTACGTAATAAATATTACAACAGTCTTTGTCGAAAATAAATAATGGTTGTTGTTGCTATAAAATTATAATGAAATATATTATTTGTTGTATGTTATAACGCCCAAGACTACCTCTATGTCCCTGATTTAATTAATTGGAACCAGTGTCCATTGTTAGGTAGATAATTAGAGATGTGATGTCACTTTTGAGGTTGTCGATATTTTATATCGATCCTACTTAGTTCGAATGATTACACAAGGGAACAAAATTAGACTTTTTTTGCTGCATGGAACTTTATAGCTGTTGTTTACTAATGTGAGGTAAAAATGATATAATTAATTATTGAAAACACAATTCATTACTATTTCTTGATTACTCGACTTATTATTATTATTGAATCAAGTATGGGTTTTTAATTTATTGCGGTACTCTTACACATGTATCATTGATATCATCATCATCATTCACACCTTTTTAATATTTTAGCTATCCGAAGGATCCAAAAATAAAAGAAAAGTGGATAAATGCAACAGGAAAAGGTCCAAACTGGTTTCCCACAAAAAATAACACGATATGTTCGTCTCACTTTGAGCCTAAGTGCTTTCAACCATTGAAGAAAGTTCGTCGGCTCTGAATTTCATCGATACTATTTTTTCTACGATTCAAATTCAAATTCAAATTCAAATCAATTACCTCTTCACATCACTAGTTGCGATGTGTGTTTATTGTCTGTAGCTACAGGTAGAAGCCCCGCCCCCTGTATGCATGTGTTCTATTACTGAGTTTATTAGTGTTGCTGTAAGTTTCTTTGTGTGCGGGAGAAATATGAGCTCGTGTGCCGTTCTTATAGTTTTTGCTTTTGTGTTAGTGAACGTTAGTAACTATTTATTAATCTGTGACACGGCGACATCTGAACACGAATACATTTGTTTACAAAGCATATCTCCTGTATTTCTGACATCTGTGGTGTAGTGTATGGTACAGCGTCAATTATATTACTTGTTTACTCTATACTAACTTCTAACTTTGTTGGTTTGTTCGTAAGGGCTAATCTCAGTAATTACAAGTCCGATTTGAATAATTATTTTTGTAACGAATAGCCACATTCAACGGGAATTTTCTAAGGTATATTATCCCGGAATTCGGACGGGAACGGGCACAAAGCAGGGTTATGTATTTGACCAGAATGTATTTTGTTTGAGAGTTTAATAAGGGCGGGTGCAAAGTATAGTCAAGTCAGTTTAAATATAGATTTGATTAAAAACTACTACTTAGACATTACTACGACAAAAAATAATGCTTAACTTAAACCTAGGACAAATTTTTAATTGAAATTGACGTTTCGGCTCCTACACAGTACCCGTGGTCGTGGTGTTGAGAGGCCAAAACGCCAGATAAGAATGTTAAATAAAAGCGAAGTGTATCCGTCAACGTAATTTCACTTCAAAATGAGTAGTGTTTAAGGGAACACAGATATCAATAGGACATAATTTTTAAATACCTTTTTCATTTAGGCACTAAGTATTACTTTATTCGCTTTAAATCCACATTAACCTGTACAGTTTTATTAATAAAAATGTTAATTTCATAAAGTACTACATACATACCCATTAAGTACCTAGCTACAGCACTTAAAGAACGCATTGTTTTAATGCATGTTAATGATAGTTATCTTAACGAGAGACTATTTATATAGTGCTTGTCTCAATTGAGAAAGTTATCATGAGTGTTTTGTTGGTTTTCCTCCTACATAAATGTACTAGCAGCGCCCCGCGGTTTCACCCGCGTTGTGCCCGTTCCCATGGGAATTTCGGGATGAAAAATAGCCTATAACCTTCCCGTTGAATGTGGCTATCCATTACAAAAAGAAATATTCAAATCGGACTGGTAACTCCTGAGATTAGCTCGAACATACAAACAAACAAACAAACTTACAAATTTTACTTCTTTATAATATTAGTATTGATTTACGTTTTTAGTAATAAGATATCATTGATAAAGTAAAAGTGAAGTATTTTATTTGGAAAATGTTATTAGGTATCACGTATTATTTGTGTGTTCAAAAGATCCTATTGATTCATAAATCCATAAGCACTTCAGCGTATGGATTTAGTTTTGGGTCCTATAATCATGATGTACCTATTTTGTTATTGTAAGTCAGTCTTCAGTGGATTGTCAACCTGACCAATCCTGTTGTCAGAGTTATTGAGTCGCCAAAGGCCTCTGAAATGGCTCATGTAACGACTACTATCCGTAAATAGATTTTACTTACTAACAGTGTCCTTGAGGGCAGAATTAAGGCCTTGAAGGACCCTATACCTATACCTGGCAGTGACAGTTGCATCCTTCCTGTTTGCAGGACCCACTAAGACCTCTAGGTTACCTTACTGTACATCTCTAGGGACGCAGTGGACCTGAGGGAAGTGCCTTTTTGCCTAAGGGTCTTTCTTAGGAGGCCTTTCATTATCATAGTCCTTATTTCACCTCCCTTGTATTCACTACATAGTATAAAACAAAGTGGCTATCCGCTGTCTGTCTGTCCCTATGTATGCTTAGATCGTTAAAACTACGCAACGGATTTTGACGCGGTTTTTTTAATAGATAGAGTGATTCAAGAGAAAGGTTTATATGTATAAAAATTCCCGAAATTCCCACGGGAACGGTCACAACGCGGGTAAAACCGCGGGGCGCTGCTAGTTTATTAAACAAACGCGTGGCGTATATCATGCATGGTATTTCATAGGCTTCCAATCCAGTTGCAATTCAAAATCATACATAATCTCGTCCCGAATACAGAATACGTCAGTAATTGAACGCAATTTTCGCATAAGTCTGTCAGTTTTAACGACCCTTATCGCAACAGTTATAGAAAGAAGATACGGCATGCAATTACTTCGCTGATTCCAATAAACTGAGTCTATAGAGACATTTCAAAAAGGCATTGTTTAGTTAATTTATTAGTAATACTTAGTGATAATTTCTTTGTTTCCACGCGCTAATTCAGTAATTAAGTAACTGCCAATCTGATTTGAATAAATCTTTTAGTAACGGATAGCAATATTCAACGGACAGGTTATTTTATATTTTTCATCCCGGAATTCCCATGGGAACGGGCACAATGCGGGTAAAACCACGGGGAGCTACTGCTGACAACACATGGTGAAGCTATATAATTATAATGTTTTTCATCCTGAAATACCTATGGAATCGGGCTCAATGTACCGTATCCTCCCTTTATATAACACCACCGACCCTTACCTTTCGTTATGATTTCGTAACGACTACGTCTTTATGCGGACTTGAGAATTGCTCGACTTGTTGTTGTTTACACGCGGAAATTTTATAATATTTTCAGCTTTATTTCTTTTAAGGAAATGTTATTTGATTCGTAGAATATTCGAGAATTGTCGACCTTCGCTTTGGGTAGTGAAATTATTCTTTAGTTGCGAAGGTCACTAGTTTATAGTGAAAAGAAACATTGACATTGGACTTTAACCCTTGTATTCATGAATGCTCTATAACTAAAGCACTGTTTAAAAGCATTTTGTCTCTTTTACTCTTCGGCAAATAGCGTATGTTGGAAAGGGACAAACCTTTTGATAGCTAAAATGTTGTTAGTAAGCTTTATGATTAAGGCACTAGACTTCGTTTTTATGAGAGGTCAGTTTATATTATATAGTCAGGACAAGCCCGTTGGCACAGTGGCAGTGAGAGCGCTTACTGTGTCGGGGGTTGCGGGTTCGATTCCCGCCCGGAGTCAACAATATGTGAAGACATAGTTGTTGACGACGACGTCGGGCTGTCAATTATATATTCTTATAAAGTATTTGTGTATAATATAAATGTAGTAGTATCAGTTAGTTAGATTCCATATTACAAGCTTAGAGCTTAGTTTGGGTCTAATTAACCGTGAGTGAATTTGTCCAGGTATATTTATTATGTATTATATTTCGGGGTTTTCATAACTAATACTCTAAAAATAAAAATACTCGAAAAATTCGAACAAAAACTATCTATTTATAGAACTACTACTCGAAACGTACCCTTTCCCGTGAGATTTCGGGAATATTTACACTCATTTTCATTAGCGAGACAAATCAAAAAAACCAAGTATCATGAAAATAGGTCCAGAAGCTCTTGAGTAATTACGCCCATACTTAGAGACATCAAATGCTTCCTCAGTAGAGATTTAATGAGCGATTTTGACATGTAATGTATGAAACATTACGTCCATTAGTTAAATGTTGAATTAATGGACGTCTCTAAGTGCAGCAGTGAGTGTTGTAACTTACGCAATTTTCGACTTTGTTTTATAATCCGTTTACTCATTTCAACGAATAAATTGACATGCTTATGAATTTTATATTTAAACTCATAATAAGTCCGGAATTTTAAAACAAATACCACTTAATTTTTTTGGTCGGTTCAAATGTAAACAATATTTAAAGATATAAAATATTTAAGTAAAGGGTCTTCATATTTTTTTGTTACAATTTTAGTAGCACTTAACCTTAGCATTAAAGGCTAAGTTGTACTTAAGCAACAAGTGTTAAGTGCCTGAAGAAATCGTTAAGGCAATAAGTTTTAACTGACCATGAATAGAAAAAGTTCACAGACAACTAGGCTTTCGTTTGAAGAACTTTTAACTTCAAATAATAAGTTTTGACTCTCATTAATTTATTAATTTCAAGTAGCCTGGTGTCGGAGTTTTATGACCGCCTAAAGGCCTCCGACGTGGTCTGACGATTGAAACAACCGGGACCGACTGCTTAGCGTGCCTCCGAATCACAGTAGCGCTCGGGTAGAACTGCACAAGGTCCCGGTATACCAAGTTGCAGAATTATAAGCGGTCTTAACTCTCCAACACCATGGTTGACCACCTTCACGAACTAACTTTGTACTTAACGTTTGTTTATATCGTGAGACCTTGTCAAAGGGCCTATATTCTTCTTCTAAAATTCTAAAATCAGGGTTGGGCTTCGAAAGATTTTGATTTAGGCAAACCTTTAATGTAGGTATTAAAGTTATGTTTTCTTGGTTTCAGATACACAAAAATGATTGTGAATATTCGGCCAAGTTTTACGTGGATCTGTGCACTCGTGTTATTAATAAGTAAGTATATTTTATTACTAGCAGCGCCCCGCGGTTTTACCCGCGTTGTACCCGTTCCCGTGGAAATTTCAGGATGAAAGTAGCCTTTAACCTTCCCGTTGAATGTGGCTATCCATTACAAAAAGATTTTTTCAAATCGGACCAGTAGTTCCTGACATTAGCGCTTTCAAACGATCAAACCCTGCAGCTTTATAATATTAGTAAAGATTAACTAACAGTCCTAGCAGGCAGATGCACATACCACTAAACCACTGAGACATTCGCTATCTAATACAAACACAATATTGAGATCGTAGTTCTAGAGTGTAGTTTATATTAGTGTGTTAAAACAAACAAACGAAAATCAAACTCGGTAACCTTATTATATTAAAACTAACAGCGCCCCGCGGTTTTACCCGCGTTGTGCCCGTTCCCATGGGAATTTTGGGAATTTTTATACATATAAACCTTCTTCTTGAATCTCTTTATCTATTAAAAAACCGCGTCAATATCCGTGCAGTATTAAGTATTTGAGTTTATCGCGAACAAACAGACAGACAGACGCGGCTTTAGACTTTGTTTTATAATAGTGATGCAACGACAGCAATTGATAGTTATTAAAATCGATAGATTAATAACATTAACGATTACAACCTCGATAGTTTTGAAAGAGAACCTTCACCTTTGAATACAATTTTAATTTAGTTATATCATTCATCAATGAATTTTACATTATTTTGAATATGTGATGTAATTCTGGTGACTCATTAGTTAAATTATGTTGATTGTTTGACTTCAAATATTTGATTTGTTAAAATATATAGTTTGGTTGTAGATTAACTATTTTATTTACTTACTTGCGTGGTATTCCCAAAAAAAGAGTATGCGTCATTTCATTACTCATTCCGTGCTTCGGAGGGCACGTTAAGCCGACGGTCCCGGTTACTTTCTGCGGATAGTAGTCGCTACTTGAGCCATGTCAGAGGCCTTTGGCGGCTCAATAACTCTGACACCAGGATTGGTCAGGTTGACCATCCACTCGATGAAGAAGAAGAAGATTACTCATTAGATTATATAGCTCAAGGCTTCTCCACCAGAGATTTCCTTTGGTAGGTTACCAGCATTCCCAAAAGTAGCATCATCCATTCATTTCGAGTAGGTAAGTCGCTTAACCTTAGTGTCGGAGTTTTTAGACCGCCTAAAGGCCTCCGACATGGTCTACCGGTTGAAACTACCGGGACAGACTATTTAACTTCTGAGTACGAAGCAACTTCGACACCAGGGTTAGACACTTATCTATTCACTAGCAGCGCCCCGCGGTTTTACCCGCGTTGTGCCCGTTCCCGTAGGAAATCCGGGATAAAATGTAGCCTATAGCCTTCCTCGATAAATAGACTATCTAACAGTGAAAGAATTATAACAAACAAACAAACAAAACAAACTCTTCAGCTTTATAATATTAGTATAGATATGAATTACTTTTTTCTTTCTTATTATATTTTTGCAAGCCATAATATTTAAAAGAACCCAATTTATTTTGAAGGACCAAATATAAATAAAAAAATGTTTATAATAACAATTGAAATCCTTCGTTAGTAACAACTCCTCAAAGTTGCTTACAAGAGGTGAAAGATTAGAAACTTTTGAATTGGCGAAAGGAATTTTGAAATTAGGGGATGGACCCGCCCTTTGCTCTTTGTGAACTCCACAAAGATATTTTGAAAAGTTTCTCCAAAGTAATTATTTCATTTTCTTTCTTTTGTTAATTTGTCTTTTTGTCCAAAATAGCGCCTTCATTTTTTATTGTTCTCAATTGATGTACGAATCGAGTAATTAGGGTTTTCGGAAGATTGTTACCGATTTGTTTAAAAATGAATGATAGGGTGAATAGAGGGACAACAAAAGTTTACGGTGGTGTCACGGAGCTAAAGGCGTAAGACGATTTAAAAAAATAATATAAAATAAAGAACATGACTCCATTTATTGATCTGTTATTCAAAGTTGATTTGAAGGTTGCTGGTAGCCATCACATTGATTCACCATCTCACCCCCTAAAGATAGCCCTTCAGCGCCCCTTAGCCTATAGCCCTATAACCGCCTTAAGCGTTTCCACTGACGCAGAGCAGAGCAGAGCTTAATTAACTAATCAAAATGCATTGCAAAAGAGATTGCAATGAAATGCCATTGGTTGATAGAACTCCACTCCACTCTTATTTGTCAGAATCGCACCCTTAGACTTTCTGTTATCAAAATACAACTTTGACCTTTGAAGCCGTGGCCCGTGAGTTTACTTTATTTACTTAAGGGCAAAGATCTTTTGCTGCTTAAGTCTATAAGTATAACAAAGAGGATAAAGGTGGGTTTTCGGTAGTGACTGCAGCAGCTGGCAGTAACTACCGACTGCAAACTGCAGTGACGGCGCGCTCGTTTCATAGAGATTCATAGAAGCCTGTAGTGGTGCTTGCGGTCGGCCGTTGCTGTCTACTTTTGCAGTCGCTACCGAAAACACACTTTAAATCAACCTTATCAGTTATCACTATGCTTTATACTTAAAATATAATAAAAACTACTCAGAAGTATCGTAATTGCTATAAAATGTATTATGTACTTTGCTTGCATAATGCTTATTGGTGATCTCAAACTTAAGCCATAACAATAATGAGTTACTCGTAAATTTATAATAATGGGAAGTTCCTCATAAACTACTAAAAGCACTATTAGTAATTAAAATAGCAATTAAGTTTTAGGTTCTATAGTTTACTGAAAGGATCTAATCCATTGTGTTAGAATAGGATTGCAACACAATTATCTAATCTAATAAAATAAAATATATCTTTATGTATAAATCTAATAAAATCCACCTAGAAGTACTACTTGGATTTTGGCACTTTCTAAAGAACTTCTTTAAAGTCAAAACTGAAAAAAAATATTTGACTTTGACTTTTGTGTGTGATTGCCACATTTCCGGGATTTTTTCCCGAAAAACCACTCGAGCACTTACATCTTTGGGCACATTAACCGCCTTATTAATAAATGCGTTGTTACTAAATGTGTTTTGTCTCTTTTGCTCTTCGGAAAATTTTGTATGTCAGAAAGTGACAAACCATTTGATAGCTAAACTGTCTTATAGTTTTTCTAAAAAAAAAATTGCCGGGAAAAAACTCCGTGGTTAATCGTAGTACATCCAGGTTCGAAATGAAAGGAACGTGACCTATGTCCTTTATATTGTGTGCAAAAAGCGATAGCATCATAAGGTTACAAAAAGTTATTAATACACAAGCACCATTGATGATGATAGTAAAAAATGTACCCGGATTCACGTTATTTCGAGGAATGTTCGTAATGGGTAGTTAACATTTTTTGTTACCATAAAGTAAATGTATATAAAACTTATATTGTAATTTGTATGGTCTTGAATTTTAGTACTTTAATTTTCTTAAAAGTGTGTGAAGAGGGCTTTAGCTGTCGGACTTTTTTCTAGAACTAACAAAAATATTTTTGACCTCTACGGGTTCAAACTTATAGGCTATAGTCTGTCAGAGTTTTTTGATGGTCAAAGAGAACTAACAAAAACATTTTGACCTCTACTGGTTCAAACTTAAATTACTAGTTAAAGCTTAAAACTTGTATTAACTCGTAACAATTGAACTGAAACCATTTTTATAAGAATTAGGTTAATTAACATTGAATATATACTTAACAAATATTATTTAACTTTACAGGTCCAACTGGGATAAACACACAAACAGCTACCGAAGAATCAATAACCACAACAGACATCCAAGCTAAACGTGAAACAAATGACGACATACAAATAAACCCCATAGCGCAAACTTATACCCAGTACAAACCTTTAGAAAGCGCTTCCAAAGTACTTCTACCAACAATTAATATTACCAGAAACGATATCAACATACCAATAAAAACTAAGCATCCAGTCACCGAACTCAAAACTGATGACCTCAATAGAATTATCAAAACAGCTAACAGAAACAACATAAGAGCTCATGTCAAATATGATGAAGTAACAGGCGAATTAGTTGGTGGAGATCATCCCTGTCTTAGAGAATGCAGAGAGGGACAAGAGCCTATGATATGCTACTATCATTTTTCCTTAGAATGGTATCAAACGATGAGCAAAGCTTGCTACAATTGTCCGCACAATGAAAGTGATTGTGGAAGAATTGATTGTATTCCAGCTGATGGGATGAACAGACCTTTAAATGTTATTAATAGGAAAATGCCTGGACCTGCGATAGAGGTAAGATTTTTTGTAAGCAATGTTAACTTAGATAGATGGCTTGTAGTGTCAATTCTATCTGAGCTCTGCCGAGTTTTAGAGAACTTCCTGTTATTTCAATCATATATAATAACTAGCCGCGCGCCGCGGTTTCACCCGCGTTGTTCCTTTAACTTATAGCAAGCTAGTTTACTAGCTAGTGAATACTTCTATCATTCACTATTACTAAGAAAATCGTACCTCTATGGTATTTTGGAATATATCATCCGTAAGGGCCGACGCACGCCGCGGTTTCATACAAAAGTGAATAAGAATAAGAATTTTTATTTGTTAAACATGAGTATTGTAAAGGTGGTAAATAATATTACGAGTATGTATGCTTAAAATTATAACATGCAATCATAATTAAACTTTATAATATATACCAAAAATAAAACTATAAAAATATCTAAAAATGGAAAGTAGGAACAAATCAATCAATTTACAATCAGTTATTTCAATTAAATTTATCTTCGAGGAACCGTTGCGGGTGTCCGCGACGGGCGCACGCTTAACGCAGTGTTGGCCCTAAGGGGATTACCTGCACAAAACAAACTTTATTGCAAAATGAGTCATTTGGAGAACATATTTTCCCTAGTTATCTTAATCATTAACGATGTTAGTTTTAAGAAAATTGTGTCGGTTATTAGTCACTTACCTACGCTGAGAATGGTTTGGTTCGACTTACTGCCACACTCAGACGTTAATTGACGTAATTTGAAATATATTTAATGGCAAAATAACTCATTAAATCTCTGCTAAGAAAGCATTTGACGTCTTTAAGTACGGGCGTCAGGCGCATAAAATAATGTTCCCAACTTTCATCAATGTCGTTGAGTCAATTCCAGCAAACAAAGGCAAAGAATATTTAACTGAAAATATGAATGGTAAGAGTGAAACATAATATTTCACGTAGTGCAGACCGTTTTCATTTAAACTGCGGTTATAACACTGTTATTTTAACTGAAGTCGGTGAAAAATGTTCAACGTTGTACGGTTGTATCTGAAAGTGGATTTAATCGCAGAACAAATACATACGTGCGGGTTCAAAACTAACATTGTCTTATTTTAGTTTGTCCTTATTGATTTTCAAGTAGAGTTTATATTGTAGATTGCTATTGTACATAATGTTTCGTGAAATTCAGGCCTTCGATTTGACTTACTTATAATAATATGATGGCACGTTTAAAAAAGCTTATTTAGGTTAGCCTAATAAAACTTAACAAACATTTAACCTTGAGCGATTATTTTTAAAAACCTAAAGGCATCCTTGGATGCTGCACAAATAATCTACCGTTTAATAGACTTTTTCTTCTAAATTGAACCGTCGTCACCTGTTGATAGACTGACTAAAGGCGACAACGTCGTATTCTAGAATAAACGTAGTCTCTTCTCAATAAAGACTTTCTGGGCTTTAGTCTGTTATTTAGGGCCGACACTGCGTTAAGCGTGCGCACGCTGCGGTTCCATACAAAAGTGAGCACGCCGCGTCAGCACGCCGCGTGCGCCCGTCGCGTGCGGTGTCATATAAAAGTGAACCGACAAAGTGAACCGAAGAGTGCACACTAAGGGTCGTGCGCACGTCGCGTGAGCCCGTCGCGTGCCCGACGCGTGCGCCCGCCGCGTCCTCACGCGTCGTTTCATTTTTGTATGACACCGCACGCGGCGTGGTCACGCGACGTGCGCACGCTTAACGCATTGTTGACACTTAGTGTGCACTCTTTCTTTCAATGACTACAAGACAGTCAAACTCTGACAAAGCTCTTATCATTTTAAATTACTACCCAAAGCACCACACTCCAAAGAAAATTTCTTTATCAAACTCCATATTAAATCAAAACGGTATCTTACCATTCCAGGTATGTCAACACGACCGAGTCATAGTAGACGTGGAGAACGACCTGATGACTGAAGGCACTACGGTCCACTGGCACGGACAGCATCAGCGAGGGACTCCGTACATGGACGGGACGCCTTACGTGACGCAGTGTCCTATACCGCCCGAGACTACTTTTAGGTCAGTATTAGTGGTAGATGCTGATTTAACTGATGGTAGACGTTAGAACGACCTGATGAGTTGTCATAGACTGCTCTTACGTCAGTTTTACAAGAAATTGCTTCAAGGTCAGTTTTTGAAGTAGATTAGGCTTTTAGTGGTAGTTGACGATTTAAATGACTAAAGGTATAATTGACCATTAGTGTGAACAGTATCAGCGAGGGACTGGACACCGTAAATGGACGGGGCGGTATACTGCGAGTATACCGCCGGAGTAAATGAAATATATTTGAAATGAAATGAAATGAAATGAAATATTAGAGGATTTTGCCTACGGTGTACAAGGATTATTTAGCCTAAGTTATACTATAGTTTTGGAAATAAATTATTTATAATTATTATTTTCTACTATAAATCTGTGTGACTATATCATGTGGGGTGTAGGTACCAGTTCAACGCGTCTCACTCGGGCACGCACTTCTGGCACTCGCACTCGGGCATGCAGCGCGCGGACGGGGCCGCCGGCGCCTTCGTCATCAGGAAGCCCAAGTCACAGGACCCGCACGGCCGGATGTACGACTATGATCGGTGAGTAGTATTTGTAGTGTGTAGGACATTGGTATAGTAGACTATTGACTTATGTAAGAACTTTGACTATACTTTATAATAACACTAGCCACGGTGTTACCCGTATTGTACTCGTTACCACCTGGATAAAAAGCATCCCATGTGTTATTCTGATGTCTAATCTATATTACTGTAAAGTTTTATCCAAATCCGTTTAGTAGTTTTTGCGTGAAAGAGTAACAAACATACATACATCCGTCCACCCTCACAAACTTTCACATTTATCATATCAGTAGGATTATTACATTCATGAACTCATGTTTAAGACTAATATGAAATATCTCATTAGATGTCTTCCCACAGATTGTTAGAAAGGTTCAAAAACGGTAGAGGGTTGTAATTAGAGAAAGGTAAAGGTGTGATCTGCTAGTAGTTTGAATATAAACACATGAAAATGAACGAATCGAACACCGAAATTGACGCAGATCGCAGCTGCAACTAGCAACTTAGTTAGAATGTTTATAAGCAGAGTATAAAACAAAGTTTATTCAACATTGAATCGAGCGAGCGCCAATCAGAAACTTGTATTCACTTAGAACTGCACTTTCTGGTCTCGCTTTTGAATTAGAAATTGAAAAGGATCTATGAATAGTGTTAAACTTAGTCGTGATGATGTGATGTTGTTTGGGAAGAGTTTTGAAGCTTTTTAGGATTTCTGGACTTCCCTAAAAAGTGTGGTTTGATGTTTATTTATTACTTTTTGTACTTGAAATGCCTCGGTGGTGAAGTGGTACGTGCAAACGCCTGCCATGACTGGGGTCTTAGAGTTTGGGATTCAATTCCCAGGTCAAGCGAAATTATGTTTCCTACATTCCAAACATGGCTCGGGTTTGAGATCACCGACCCGCATTAGGTGTCTTATGAATGTTCGATCAGGTCACGTGTCCTGGCGCGAGTTTAACATTTTTTACCTATTACAAATGTGCACAACGCCGCTAAAGAAGTTTTCACTTTTCACAAAAAACCAGTTCGGGCTTCTTCTAAAATTATATTTTAATCCATTTTCCTTTCAGATCAGACCATGTAATGATAGTAACAGACTGGATCCACGAGCTGTCAGTGGGAATGTTCACGAATCACCATCACTCTAGAGGTGACAACAAGCCGCCCACTTTATTGGTCAACGGAGTAGGGCGGTTCAAGATATTCAACGAAACTGACAAGCCGAAGTATATGAAGACTGCGAGGTTTAATGTTGATCAGGTACCTATGTGTAAAATATAATAAAATTGACAATGTAGTAATTTGACTGACAGACGTTGATGACAGACTTGGCTGACTGATGTAACTGATGTACTGACTGATGCAACTGAAGAATCAACTGACTAACGATGGTAACTGACATAGTAAAGCTCAAAGTACTACCTCAATATTGTAACAAATTAACTGTTATATGAACCAATTTATTTAATAATTCAATCCTCAAACTTAAAGACCTTAACAAATCATTATTTGAATCAGAAAAGCCTCAATCAGCACAAAACTAACGACGTATCCTCACCATTTTCTAAAACGCCATTATGTCCTTTATTTCAAGGGGTACAAGTATCGTTTTCGCGTGATCAACGCCGAGTTCCTTAACTGTCCCATCGAGTTATCTATCGATGGGCACAATATTACCGTAATTTCTTCCGATGGATACGACTTGGAACCAATAACTGGTGAGTTTTAAATGGAATTTCAGGTAATATTATGTAGAAATGTTTGGTTGTACAGTATTATAATATAATAGAGACATCTAGATGTTGACGCTTCGGTGGTCTGACGCCTCGATGGTCTAGTGGTATGTGCACTCACCTGTCAAGACTGAGGTCCCGGGTTCAATTCCCGGGTCGGACAAAAACACGTTTCTTACTTTACAAACATGGCTCGGGTTTGAGATCACCAACCCGCATTTGGCAAGCGTGGTGATAACGACATCTTCCTCACTGTACTGATGTCTTCGGTGAGATGAGAGGTCTTTGTCCAGCAGTGGAACATTACAATCTAAAACTTTATTTTCTCAATCATTTTGATATATCTTTAAACAATCACTACATATTATAAAACAAAGTCCGCGGCCGCGTCTGTCTGTCTGTTCGCGATGAACTCAAATACTACTGCACGGATTTTGACGCGGTTTTTTTAACAGATAGAAGGATTCAAGAGAAAGGTTTATATATATAAGAATTCCCGAAATTCCCACGGGAATGGGCACAACGCGGGGCACTGCTAATTATTATATAACTGTATTATCCTTTTAGCCACATCTCTAGTGACGTACGCGGGCGAACGGTACGATTTCATCGTGGAGGCTGATAACGAAATAGATAACTATTGGATCCGGTACCGAGGCGTCATGGATTGTGACGAACGGTGAGTATTTTAATTGTTAAGCAACGTGAAGCTTGATCACAACTTGGATGGGTGGAAGTTGATATTCCATGAAGCACGGTATTCAGAGCAAACTGAAGCTTGACTATTACTTGGATAGTGACACTTCTATTTGGACTCTACTGTGCATCCGAGGGCGCATTCAATTGTGGGTCCCGGATCGTTTGACCATGTCAGTGGCCTTTATGTGGTCTAAAAACTCTGACAGCAGTGTTGGCCACTTACCTACTTGAACTTACTTACTTAATACCATATACTATATATTATATTACTTTCAGCTACACAAGAGCTAAGCAAGTAGCAGTGCTTCACTATGAAGGCGCGATGGAGTCCGAACCGGCTGGAGACCCAGACTGGTTCGAGTCGCATAACGAAGGATTGGTAAGGATCTATAGGATACTAGTTAAGGAAGAGAGAGAGAGAGAGGGGGAGAGATAGAGGAAGAGGGAGTGAGAGTAAGAAACAGAGATAGAGGAAGATGGAAAAGGTGAGGGAGAGCTAAATCTCTCTTTTTCCCCACTCTTTATCTCCCTTTGTCTCTCACCCTACCTCTCCCTCTCCCTCTTCCTCTATCTCTCCTTCTTTCTCTCCCTATCCCTGTCTCTTTCTGTATCTCTCTGTCTCTCAGCGATAAGCATCATAATTCATCGTCACGTTTAAAAATAAAACAGACAGTTAGAAAAGTTTACAGTCTTTTTAAGCGTGGTTAAATTCGACGTCCTACGAAAAAAAACTATTTTAAAACTAGGTTTCTTCTACAGCAACTAAACGCCTTGAACAAAGGCGAGGAAGAAGACGAAACCATCAGCGTTGCTGAAATGAGGTCCCTTGAAGGATACGACGACAGTCTTAAAGAAGTAGCTGATTATCAGTTCTATGTGGCGTATGACTTTTATGCGAAGAACAACTCGCATTTCCACCGGTCACCGTACTATGGGTATTACCAAGGTCAGTAATGTTTTGTCTCTTTTGCTCTTCGGAAAATTGCGTATGTCAGAAAGTGACAAACCATTTGATAGCTAAAATAGGTTATTGGCACTCTCTGGTGTCGGAGTTTTTAGACCGCCTAAAGCCTGTAACGATTCGGCTCTTTTCTATTAACGACCGGAACCGACTGCTTAACGTGCCCTCCGAAGCACACAGCGCTTAGATAGAAATGCCACAAATCGGCCCCCATCCAAGAAAGGGCCGAGCTGCACTTAACAATTGCTATGAACGCTTAGTCAAGTTACGCCACGAGCGCTACACTACAGGCTAATCTTCATATATAAAAATTACGTGTCTTGTTATTTGTCCACGATGGACTCTTAAACTACTGAACCTATTTTTTATTTGATTTGCACACCGTGTGCAATTTGATCCAACTTGAAAGTTAGCTTATATCTCAATTTATAGTGCTGGGTCAGCTAGTAATTAATCTTTATTTCTCTTTCAGTTCCCAACCCCCTCAACCGTCTTTACACCCCTCAACTCAACCACATCAGTATGAAAATGCCTTCCAGCCCTCTCCTAATAACAAGACCATCCCCAACAAACTTCTGCAATTCTTCAAGCATCGACGAATCATGCAAAGAAGGCTACTGTGAGTGTTCTCACGTACTTTCAGTAAAGTTAAATTCTGTAGTAGAAGTTATTATAGTAGATGAAGGAGTCACTTTTGATGCTAACCATCCATTCCATCTACATGGACATTCGTTTAGAGTAGTCGGTCTTAGGAGACTAGCTAACGATACAACGATAGAAGAAATCCAAGATTTTGATAGGAAAGGTCTTTTGAAAAGAAATTTGAAGAATGCTCCCATTAAAGATACTGTTACTGTACCCGATGGAGGGTATACTGTTATAAGGTTTAAAGCAGATAACCCTGGGTATTGGCTTTTCCATTGTCATATTGAGTTCCATGTTGAAATTGGAATGGCTTTAGTCTTTAAAGTTGGTGAGCATAAAGATATGGCACCGGTTCCTAGAGATTTTCCCACTTGTGGTAGTTATATGCCCGATAATATGCTAGAGTTGGAAACTACGGAAAAACCTAAATCGGACAGTCCGTATATTTCTATTTCACATTGGTGGCCTGTGATGGTAGTTAATAACACTACTTCTTCAGGTGATTTAGTTAAAATAACTTGTTCTATATTGTTTAGTTGTTTATTGGCTTTGAAATTAAGTAGTAGATAGTTTGATGTGTAGTATGGTTGCTAAAAGCTGGCATGTATTTGACAGTTCACTTTACCTTACACTTTAGTTAGTCGGCCCTTACATCACTAGGGCTAGCCAAATGTATACGAAATGATTGATTAATTTTTAAAGTCACAAAGCTTGAATATGATATATTGACTTCACTATAGTCATTTTGTTTTCCGCAAGTGTCAATTATGTCATTTATTTTAATTGCCATTGCATGTATATGTATTATAGTGAAATTGCCTTTACATAGTGAACTGCCAAGAACGTTTCAGCTTTGGATAATCAAACTATAGTTGTAATCATTGTTAAATTATTTTAGTGTAGACCTTGTGTATTCGCCTAAGCGTATATGATGAACGTATCAATACTTTAAACCTCATTGACATTGATAGATTTGAAACAAAGTTTTAAGGATACTCTTCGCTGTCTTCTGTGACCACGGTTCCTGGTGGTAATAAAGGAGCTGAAACGTCAGATAAGAATGTTAAATAAAAGCGAAGTGTATGCGTAAACGTAGTTTCAATTCAAGATAAGTAGTGGTCGCTTAAGTTTACTTAAGGAACCAGCACATTGGTAGAGTCTATTAGATGCTAGCACTATCTAATACGTATATGATACTAGCAGCGCCCCGCGGGTTTACCCGCGTTGTGCCCGTTCCCGTGGGAATTTCGGGATTTTTTTTGCATAAAAACCTTCTTCTTGAATCACTCTACCTATTACAAAAAACCGCATCAAAATCCGTTGCGTAATTTTAAAGATTTAAGCATACAGACAAACAGACAAACAGACGCGACTTTGTTTTATACTATGTAGTGATGTGTGCATGTCTGTCAGTAATTAAATCTTCGAAGATTTTGATCAACTCCAGACTTCCAAATGAGTTTAAATTATTTTCCATACGTGTTTGGTTTAGATGAGAATACATGATAATGATAAAGTAAGCCTGTTAACTTTTTCATTAAATCTTGTTTCATATACGCTTAGGCATATATTAATTAGTCATACTTTAGATCGTATATAATACGAATATGTACTTACTTAGTATTATATTTTTGTATTAATTATAGCAATACAATGCTATTTTAACTTGTGGTTAACTTGATTTCTTTAGAAGCCGATGTTTCAATCGGCAGATAATATTTTTATCATCAGATAACTTTTATTAAGATGTTCTCTCTCAGAGTCTTCTTTTGACTAAGATTATGGCTAAAATGACGAGAGTAAAATGTAGTCACCTGACTTGTAGTGAATTTTTTGACGAGTTATCATTTAAGTGGCACTCGGTGGTTTAGTGGTTTGTGCACTCGCCTGCCAAGACCCTGAGGTCCCGGGTTTAATTCCCGGGTCGAGCAAAAACATGTATCCTACTTTTCAAACATGGGTCGAGTTTGAGATAACCAACCCGCATTTGGCAAGCGAAGTGATTATGCCTAATCCTCCTCGCTGTACTGATATCTTCAGTGAGATGAGAGGCCTTTGCCCAAAAGTGGGAAATTACAGGCTAATACTTTTATTTATATGTTGAGAACAGTTCTGAGTGAGCATCTTTCGTTCTTACGGAAATTTTAAACATTTCAGTGAACGAATATGTTTCTTTAGTGAAGATCGGCTGAGAATGACTATTAATTCGAATATCTACAGAACAGCGAACGTTTCGCTCAAAACGAAATGATTGTTTAGAATACTGAGTAAAAGTACAATTTTGTAAGAATAGCAAGTGACAAATAAACGCATGTTTGCAGATAAAAGTTATCTGACGATTGTTAACTCAGCCCAAATGAACTATGTACATTTTATACTGTGATCCTTATACTTCGACAAACTAAACTAAATAATGACTAATTTATAATCTTGCGAATTTAATCTTGTTTTAAAATGTCGCTGGTGATATGTGATATTTAGTTATAGTTAATCAAATAAATATAAAAGTACATTTTGTTATAATAAAATAATAAGTACTGATTATTGTAATTTATTTTATTTTTCCCTATTATTTCACAGATCAAAGGTTTCTCGGTAATGATTACCCTCACCCACTACATATTGGATAGGGCTCTTTCAATTTCACAGTTTTCAGTCGTCCAGCGTCCACGCGCACCGATGTTCTATTGTTTTCCACATGACGATAGCAGGACAACTGAAAACGCTTAATTTGATGACCACTAAGAAGAATTGTTCCCAATATATTTTTCCTATAAAAAATTAGGATACCTCCTCCATAAAACATAATTATTTAAATGAGAATTTATTTCTTCCTAAATTCAATCGTTCCAAATGGTTCTCTCAATTTGAATGCTTAATTATTTGGATAGTCAGAAGTCATATTTATTTAGGATCTTCTTTTATTAGGATCATAGCTTTCTAGATGCTATCTGAATTTAGTAGCGGAATAACAACTTCATTATAGATCAAGTTATTTAATTTACGCAAGCGAGAAACCTTTGATCTGCAGTAGTTAGTAAGCAGGTATTGTTTTCATTCATATTTATCAAATCTCCCATCTTTCTTATCACTCAAAAACTCCAAATACTGATCATCTCGGGAACAAGTCTTCCAAATAACATCAAAATACTTTCTAACATCAGTGAAAACAAAAATTCCTACTCCATCCTTCCATAAAGCAAAGCTGCCAACACCAAACAATTTGTTCTTATGAAAAAGCATAGATGAGGAGGCTAGACCTTCGTCTGATAGGCTATTGTTGATGCAAATAAAATGGCCCCAAGATTTTGGAAACCATTCATCACAATCCACGAGCTCATTGGAGTCCGTATACTTCCTAACTACAAGCTCTCTATGTTCAACCATGTGTTGGTTATCAGTGATACCCAAGGATGCAAACTTTAAATCCTTTCCTAAAACATCAGAGGTATTTGCCAATATAGTTCTGATAGGTCCAAGATGAGATGAATACTCAGCGTTTTTCAAAAATTCAGCATTGTCTTGCTTTTGAGGTAAAAAATCTGCAGAATATTCCGATCTTAACACCATTAAATCATGCATAGGACTGTGCATAAATCCTTTTTCGTTTGGGAGTCCATGCCAAACGAAATCCTTAGGTTTTTCCGCTGGATCAGGGATGACCTGTCTTCCACAGTTTATGAAGTAGTTTTCCGTTGTATAATGATCCACTTTGAGATTAACTGTATGTCTGTGAGTAGCGACAACTAACATCAGATTATCTATAACAGTTTTGTTGGTCATATATCTTCTAAAAGGATTATAAGCAACCAATACTCTTTCTCTATCAAACATGACTCCTGGACATATGTTAACGTCCTTTTTCTTCTCATTAGGTCTATAGTGCTGTATTAGAACTAGTCTATCAAAGGTTAGGTCCCATTCTTTGTTGTCAACATATCTCATTGGTGAAGAGAATTCTGGAGGCACATCTAAGCTAGGCACTTTAGTTCTAGGTATTGACCTTTTGGAGACTGCTTGCGGATTGTGAATGAAGACTATGAAGATTGTAGTCCAAATTGGCGGGTATCTGAAAAAATATATTAAGGAAAAGTAAGTACAAATACTTTTACTATGCTTTAAGAACAGGGGTACTACATTCAACCTCAACAGGGTTTCCGATGATGCAGTCACCCTGGCCAAGTTCTGGGCTGGTTCAATTTATTGCTAGTGACACGTAAAGAAGAAGAAGAACAGGGGATGCCACAGTGCAACGCCGGCGAACGGTGTCTTGAACATTATTGCCAACAGTATATTGCACAATATGCACTATATACTTTTGCACAAGTGGTCCCAAATTTTGTTGTTAATATCATAATATTATGTTATGTTATGGTTATGTTACTTACAAAATATTGAACATCGTAGATACAGCATCGTAGAGTTTACATAAACTTAAATTTCTTAAAATACTGAACGAAGATTTTTTCATTTCATTTCAAGAGTACCTAACGATAACGAAACAATATCTAATCGATATCAATCTTTGAGACTGAAAAATGTTAGCATTTGTTGATGTTTAGGTCAAACATAGAAATCAATGTTTACTAATTCAGTAAAAGAATTTTCAATATTGATAAACTTCGCAGATACCGCAGATTTTTAGATAAACTTGCATTTGAAGGCAATCTTTAACCAAATCAACTAATCACTACATAGTATAAAATAAAGTCGTCTCTTTTTCGTGTCTGTCTGTTTGTCTGTCTGTATGCTTAAATCTTTAAAATAACGCAACGGATTTTGATGCGGCTTTTTGTAATAGGTAGAGTGATTCAAGAGGAAGGTTTTTATGTAAAAAAAAATCCCGAAATTCCCACGGGAACGGGCACAACGCGGGTAAAACCGCGGGGCGCTGCTAGTACATTATATAGACTTAATATCTTGTCGTCTTAGAAAAAAAATTGTAGTCGCCGTTAAATTTGTACTAATATTATGAAGCTGAAGAGTTTATTTTTACCCGACTGCGCCGCGAAGCGCTAATCTTAGAACTACCGACCCGATTTGAACAATTATTTTCGTAATTTGCATTCCCAAGGGAACGGACACAACGCGGGTAAAACCGCCGGTCGCTGCTAGTACATTATTTGGGCCCTTGCCGGTACTTAGCAACGAATAATACGAGGTCCTTTGTTTCAGTTTTTTTCTGAAATAGACGTCGTTATACTATTTCCCACACATATTTCCTTGTTATTAAAATATTATCGCGTGATACAATAAAATAATTGAATCGTCAGTCAATAGACTTAATATTATAAATAGTGCAAATATAATTCAGTTGTAATGTTATGTATCTATGAGTGTACGTAAATTCCATGTTTGTGGGTTAGTAGTGTTCCACTCAATAATATGTTATTTCCTTATTTACACTATCTTTAAGTTACTTGAATAGATAACTAACTACCGTACTCAGAGACGTTAATTAAAACGACAATTAACTAATTGATGTATTTTTTCCTACATTACATCCCAGTTATTTTAATAGGGCATGTCGATAGGCGGTTTAAAAACTCCCAGGGTATGCTACTAATTCTCGAACTTATCTCACATAGTGGTAATAACTTCTTGAATCGGTTTCTGTCTAATATTAACATATGTTTTTGACAATAACCTTGTCTTAGGCAGCATGATAAACGAAGCAAGGTAACGCAAGGTAAAAAGAAGCCCTAAAAATGTTTTACGTAGACTTAAAAGTCTTCTTTTTACTTGAAGGACCAAAGTCCTTCAAGTATTTTGAGAGAAATTATTTAGTTTTCATTATGACTTAATAAATAAGTAAAATAATAAAAAAATCGTTTATTGCTTAAAAAAAACATACAAACAGGAAGATACAATACTTTAAAATTACAGCAAAAGGTGATGACTCAGCTCCTGCTGCCCAGGGCAAAACACCCCGGGCAGCGCTGGTTTTCAGCCACCCCTGTTCCCTGAGGTGTGTGTCCTTCCATTTACTACGCATTTTTGGTACCAAAGTACTAACTTTTAAATCCTAATACATAACTATGTATTAGGATTTAAAAGATTTAGTTCAAAATATGGGGTTTACCTTGATACCTAACGAACTCGTTAGGTATCAAGGTAAACCCCATATTTTGAACTAAATCTTTCGCGAGAGTTAACCTTTCAATAACGTGGCTTATAACTATTTTTACAATCTCAGATAGTAGCTCATGACATGGGTGTAAATAAATGTTAAAATTTTGTCAGATTTGATTCCCAAAATGAAGTAAAGTATAATGTTCCACTGCTGGGAAAAGACTCATTGAAGATATCAGAAGATACATCTCATTGAAGATATCAGATATCAGTACATTGCCTTTTATAATATGTTTTGGCTCAAAGAGCTTTACTTTGAGAATAACCTAGTGCTTGATATTAAATTAATTAAACAGGTATTTAAACTTAAAACATTATGCATATTACAAAATTGCCTATTATTACATTTTATATCAAAGCAGCCCGCAGTTTATCCCGTATTGTGCTCGTTCCCATGGGAATTTCAGGATGAATAATATCCTACCTTACCGTTGAATGTGGCTATCTATTACAAAAACAATTATGCAAATTGGACCGGTGATTTCCGAGATAAGCGAACATACAAACAAATACACAAATTTGACGTCTTTATAATATTAGATTACGGGATTATGATGCAAATGAATTTTAATAGTAATCTCTTTGGGGAAATCTGTGGATCTATTTCTAGTCATAGAGTCATGCTACTTTGAAAAGGCTAAAGTAAATTCTCCGCATTTTAATCGCGCTGCACTAGTTCCCGTGGGAATTACGGGATGAATATTCTAAAAATACCTTCCTCTTCAATGAAAGTATAATAAAGTTATCGGATATAAAAGTATTTTTCGAAACTGACTGGTAGTTCTAGATATTAGATCCTTCAAACAAACAAAAATCCAACTCTACAGCTAAACTTTGTTATCAAATTATAGAAGTTACTCAAAAACAATTTAATTCATTTAATTAGAAGAAGAAGAATGCGCTGATAGTAACAAATAATGATAAGTATAAACGTATAGGATAGTGGCCAACCCTGGTGTCGGAGTTTTTAGACCGCCTATAGACCTTACACAAGGTCTAACATTTAAAATTTCAAACTTCTACGATCGACAATTTTACTTCTTTCATTGAAGATTGTTTTTGAACATTCACTAATTGTCACGTAGGTAGCTGCTTGATATCGAGTGGGTACATATAATTAAGGATACAAATAATAGATAATTGTCTATTGTAATAGGAAATTATAAGATACAGTATCACATTTGCATACACCACTTGGTTTTTAACGGTGAAGTGGGGTGGAACTAAAACGTAAGTATTAACCTATTTATTAGTAGTTTATTATCTATGTATATTTTAACATTTCCAAATATGTACCTTTATAAACTTTTTAAACTCACACGATTTGCACTCATTATACTAAATGAAACGGGTCTGTATCGTGTTAGATAATTTAACGTATTTACTAAAATACGTACCCGACGTTTCGAGTGGATTACACCGCTCGTGGTCACGGGAAGACTCAACGGGTCGGGTCACAGTCGGGTACGTATTTTAGTAAATACGTTAAATTATCTAACACGATACAGACCCGTATCATTTAGTATAATGTACCTTTATGCCTGAAATTTTAGATTTATAAAAAAAAAGGTAAAGTAACAGCTTGTAAGGATTCATTAATTGGCTGATTAACAAAGATCTCTTATCTCCTGTCCGCCTATAGACCTTAGACAAGGTCTAACAATTGAAACTTCAAACTTCTACGATCGACAATTTTAGTTCTTTTATTGAAGATAGTATACGCAGTGTAGATTGTTTTTGAACATTCACTAATTGTCACGTAGGTGCCCCGCGGTTTCACCCGCAGCGCCCCCGTTCCCGTGGGAATTTTGAGATTTTTATTCCTCATTTTTCTTGTATAAAAACCTTGTCCTGACAATAAGGAACACATTAAAAAAATGAATCGCTGAATCTGTTGCTAAGCGCATAACTTCAGAACGACTGCACCAAATTGGATGATTCCTTTTTTAATGTGTTCCTTATTGTCAGGACAAGGTTTTTATATAAGAAAAATAAGGAATAATAATCTCAAAATTCCCACGGGAACGGGGGCGCTGCGGGTAAAACCGCGGGGCACAGAGTATGTTATAATTATGAATTAATTTGAATTAAATCAAACATTTGAATAAAAATATGTTTTTAGAGATTTTAAAATTTTATTATTTATCAAAAACGAATATAGCACGTTGTTTGTCTAAACGATGTCACTGCGATGGTTAAGTAACGTGCAGCTCGGCCCCTTGGATGGGTGGCCGGTAGCGTCATTTCTATCTGAGCGCTACCATGTTTCGGAGAGCACGTAGAATTGTCGGTCCCGGTTGTTTTAATCGGTAGACTATGTCAGAATCCTTTAGGCGGTCGAAAAATCCGACAGCCAGGTTTGCGACAGGGTTGGCCACTAACCTAATTGAACTTACGTACTCTAAACAATTTTAATCAAAAAAGTATCAAATTTTATCAATAATGTATCTATACTAATATTATAAAGAGGAAAGGTTTGATTTTTTGTTTGTTTGTTTGTTTGTTTGTCTCGAATAGGCTCTGAAACTACTGCACCGAATTAAAAAATTCTTTCACCATTCGAAAGCTACACTGTCCCTGAGTGCCATAGGCTATATTTATTCCCGAAATTCCCACGGGAACGGGCACAACGCGGGTATATATGGAACCCAAGGTATGAAAAACATGCCTAAAAAAATTGGTTTTTGGCGTGCGCTACTAAATCTATTGATGATACACAAAAACAATGTTCTACACAATCAAAGTACATATCATTGCAAACAAATAAGTTCGCGAGGGCATATGTCTAACTATTATAGTTAAGACACAATAACCGTTTTAAGTTAAAATGAATTAGTTAAAAAAGGAGTGTAATTTTAAGTTGATGATATTCATATGATGATATGAATCTACATCAAAATAAATGGCTCTACAATCAAGGTTAATTATGTTTCTTTGTGTACCTCTTTAAATTATTAAAATCGGACAGTTAGTTTCAGAGTTATGATGAGAAATATCACTACATAGTATAAAATAAAGTCGTCTCTGTTTCGTGTCTGTTTGTCTGTATGCTTAAATCTTTAAAATTACGCAACGGATTTTGATGCGGTTTTTTTGTAATAGGTAGAGTGATTCAAGAGGAAGGTTTTTGTGTAAAAAAATTCCCGAAATTCCCACGGGAGCGGCCACAACGCGGGTAAAACCGCGGGGCGCTGCTTACAAAATAGTAATGCTCGATGGCGGGTCTCTTATGGCTACTTACTGTTTCGTGCGGTCAAAGCGCGCGGGGATATAGGTACCTACCTACGAACTACGAACGACGAAGACGTGCTATGTAGGTATTATCCCGAATTCTTCCTCACATGAAATCTTGATTGTGTATACATATATACTCGCGCGAGACATGTAATATTTTATCCCCAATTTCCCACTTGAAATTTTGATTGTGTATATTCCTGCGGGAGACACGCAATGTTTTATCCCGATTTTCCTACATGAAATCTTGATTACCCGAAGCGAAGCGAGGGCGGGTCGCTATATAAAATAAAGTCGTCTCTGTTTCGTGTCTGTCTGTCTGTTTGTCTGTATGCTTAAATCTTTAAAATTACGCAACGGATTTTGATGCGGTTTTTTGTAATAGATAGAGTGATTCAAGAGGAAGGTTTATATGTAAAAAAATTCCCGAAATTCCCACGGGAACGGGCACAACGCGGGTAAAACCACGGGGCGCTGCTTACAAAATAATAATGCTCGATGGCGGGTCTCTTATGGCCACTTACTGTTTCGTGCGGTCAAAGCGCGCGGGGATATACCTACCTACGAACTACGAACGACGAAGACGTGCTATGTAGGTACTTATTATCCCGAATTCTTCTTCACATGAAATCTTGATTGTGTATACATATATACTCGCGCGAGACATGTAATATTTTATCCCCAATTTCCCACTTGAAATTTTGATTGTGTATATTCCTGCGGGAGACACGCAATGTTTTATCCCGATTTTCCTACATGAAATCTTGATTACCCGAAGCGAAGCGAGGGCGGGCCGCTAGTAGGTACATATAGAGTTGATATAGGTCATTTCTGTCATTATATTACGTTAGTTTGGGTATGATATAATGATTTTGAAAGTATGTTTATCTACACTAATGTTGTAACATTCTACTTATGATTCCAATACTTGACTTATAATTACTACTGTTATAGCACAGACAACTAAAACACTCAATTTAAGCAATTGCACATGATGTTATAATATCATTATAATTTAACATTATAACATCATTATAACGCGACCAATTAACCTGGCGAGCCTTATGTCAAAATCCTCATACTAGTTGTATAAAATTTTGATATTAGGCTGGCTTTTGAAAATAGTTGGGTTATACGTGAAAACTTCGTCGAAACTACATACACAAAACTCTTTGGTAAGATCTCGCTCGCTCCTGATTGGCCCTACGCGCAGCTGCGCTCTCATTGGTTAGATTTTAATGGCGGCAAGTTCACTGTGACAATACACGTACTTACGCGTGAATTTAATGTTTCGCAATGTGTTTTGTTTTTAAAATTTTGTTTGATTAATTGCATTAAATAGTGAAGATAAAGTAGTGTATGCAACTGCATATAACACGGGTATTAAAACACTCGTTACTATTATGAAACTCGCTGCGCTCGTTTCATAAACTCACACTCGTGTTTTAATACCCTTCTTTATATGACGTTGCATAAACTACTATTTTTGTATTTTCAGATCAGTTACAATGAATTGGTACAGCTTAATCCTTTTTGGGACACTGCTGAGTAAGTATTCTTCAGTCACTCATAGACGTATTTGGTCATAAAGACTAATATACAGGGTGGCTTTTTTAAAACGGTCAGCACTGGCAAAACTGAAAAAATAAGAGATACGAAGATCTTTTCATAGAAACCATGTTACCATGATTTTAGTGACAATAAAAACAGCGTACATGATTTTTTGAAAATACACTTTCACCTTTCACTCAGGGATCGTACCGTCAAAAATTTGAAAAAATAACAACATGTAATATGTATTATCTCGATAGATAGACCGTTTTTCTACTAGAGCTATGCTATTGCACGTTTCATTTTACTAGGTTAAGTAATATGGAATTAACTGATACTACATCTAGACACGCGGCAGCGTGTCAAGCCAAGTTCAAGCAAAGGAACGGCTAGCCAGCGCCGAGTGTAATATTACACGAACCACTTGGTGCCACTTTTGACCCTTCTATAACTCAAAACCTATTTAACGTAAACACATGAAACTTCGTGTGTTTAATTATATCCATTAGGACATCTAGAAGCCCAAATTTCATGAAGCTAGCTCAAACGGTTATAAAGATATGAACGTCAGAAAGTCGTAAATTTTAGTATTGACTGACTGACTGACATATAGTACCTAAACCTAACCTACTTCCAGATGACCTAGAAGGATGAAATTTGGAATCTAGCTTGGTAATTGTGTGTAAGCGTAAGAAAAAATCTAAAAATATAAAATAGTTAAAAAATAGGGGGGGTCCCCATACAAAAAATATATTTTTTAATTGTAGCGTTGGAACCGTTACTAGCAGATATTTGAAACTATCCCAATATATGTATTATTATATTTGCTATTTAACTGCAATATAAACGTAAAGTTAAGTAAAAAAAATAAGTGGTGTCCCCATTCAAAAAAACTTAAATTTCGCGCTAAACAACCGGCCAACGGTGTGTCGTCGGCGGCGCGCGGTAGGTACTTATGACGCGGTCGGTCCACCGTCGCCCCAGCCAATCAGCGTCACGCTCTGATGAATAGTACACAATTATAAGCGGTAGCGATTTGGTAAAAATTTAGCGGGTCGGTTGGTTTATACCTGCATGGTAGTAAAGCGATGTATTATTGTTACCGATATAATGTATGTATTGACTAATTTAAGAATGCTGGTTGAACTCGCTCGCGCCTTGCACTTGTAGACTAAGGACTCACGAAGCGGTTTTCACCCGTGCCCGCCGCGGTTGCGGGCCCGCAGCCTTTGTAGAATACAGATATTTATGTAAAAACTTAAAGCACATTTCACGACGCGTTTTACGCCCGCGGCGTGTGCGATTGTTTGCGGGTCCCGCTGCTCCAGCGGTCATCTTGTACCGGCGGGCGCGGGTCGCGGTCCCGCAGCCGCGGCGGGTTGCACCCGCGCGTTCTGCGGTCGGTTGGCGGGCGACCGCGCGTGGACAGCGGGGGGCGGGGGGGGGGGGGGAGGTTAGAAATCCGACGCCATTTTGCAGTGACTTGTTATTACTCGTTGCGTAGTAGTTTCTGGTGTGTGTCCATGACGGTCTGGAACTCAACTGATCGTTTAACCGCCCGTCTTGCGATTATCAACCGCCAAGTTTGCGGGCGATAATCGCAACCGCGACGGCTGCGTAACCGCCCAAAACTCCGGTCTCGTGAGTTTTGAAAATAAAACTCCATTCCGCCACCGCGGCGGGCACGGGTGAAAACCGCTTCGTGAGTCCTTACACGTACGCGGGGGCAGCGCGCGGCTCACAAGCGCTATACGATACAATTTAAAATGCGAACGAACCAAAGTACATACCTATGCAGCGGAAACGCAAGAAAAAACAATAAATATCAATACCTAGTTTTCTTTACAAAAAGTAATGATATCCCACCAAAAACATAAATGTAAAAAAGGAGAGCCAAGTTCAATACAAAAATTATGCATGGCTATGGGCTTCGCTGCAAAAAGAATGGAGATCTAAATGAGGGCCAAGTTCTAGGCAATATCTCAATATGTATTTATAGGAACAAAATAACATTATGAACAAGTATTAAACTCTATTTCTTCTCTTTATTGGATACCTATGACAATTGCTGTTATTTAAAAATGTGAGATCTTAAAGTGGGTTAGATTTAACTTGGCCAGTTTGTTGTTATATGTTGAATAACTTTATAAAATGACTGCTGTCATGAAAACTGGTCAAGTCAAATCTAACTCACTTTAAGATCTCACATTTTTAAATAACAGCAATTGTCATAGGTATCCAATAAAGAGAAGAAATAGAGTTTAATACTTGTTCATAATGTTATTTTGTTCCTATAAATACATATTGAGATATTGCCTAGAACTTGGCCCTCATTTAGATCTCCATTCTTTTTGCAGCGAAGCCCATAGCCATGCATAATTTTTGTATTGAACTTGGCTCTCCTTTTTTACATTTATGTTTTTGGTGGGAGTCCAAGTAATATGGAATTAACTGATACTACATTATACATACACAAATACTTTCTAAGAATATATAATTGAAACAAAGACGTCGTTGCCAACAACTATGTCTGCACATATTGTGGACTCCCTTGAATCGTACCCGCAACCCCCGGCACAGTAAGCGCTCAAGACCACTGTGCCAACGGGCTTGTCTAAATTATAGTTCTCAATCTACGCTCTTAGCGCATGTTCAGCAAACTTCCTAGTCCTGTTTCTCGGGTTTGAGATCACCAACCCGCATTTGGCAAGCGTGGTGATTACGCCTAATCCTCCTCACTGTACTGATATCTTCAGCGAGATGAGAGGCCTTTGCCTAGCAGTGAGACATTACAGGCTAAGGGCGCTTTCAAATTATGCGTTTCGTGTCGGACCGCTGCGGTGCCGAAGCGGTGCGTTTGTCGTATTGTGTACGTACGATCGTGTGTTTACATACAAATCGAGCAGCTCGGCAACAGTGCGTAATAAAATTATTTCGCGGTACCGACGCCGCACTGTTGCCGAGCTGCTCGATTTGTATGTAAACACACGATCGTACGTACACAATACGACAAACGCACCGCTTCGGCACCGCAGCGGTCCGACACGAAACGCATAATTTGAAAGCGCCCTAATACTTTTTTTACTTACCTGTTACTTCAAGCGTGGTGATTATGCCTAATCCTCCTCACTGTATAATCTTTAGTGAGATGAGAGGCATTTGCTGAGCAGTGAGACATTACAGGCTAATACTTTTTTACTTACCTGTTACTCACCCCAAGATAATACCTATTAGAAATCACAGGTTTATCCGCGGCTCGTGATCATGAATAACGGTATTAACCTCTTCAATTACGTTGAATTACCCTTGTAAGGGTTCAAGTAGGGTCCCTCTTAGCGTACTAAAGAGTTTTTGAGTACCCAGCTAATCGATGGAAATACGCTGACGATATTATTTTTATTACCTACGCATATTTTTATTAAGATATTTTTAGGCGTATTTTTTCTGTAATCTAAGCAAGAATCTGTAGGTAGGTAACTTGTATTTATATTAATTTTAGAAAGAGGAAGATTTTTATTTCACTTGATTATTTAAAATTATGGGAAATTAAATCGGGGAAAAGTCTTCATCTATTGGATCGTGGGTGGAACCACTGCGCGGAACAGCCTGTTATTTATATAAAAATACTATTAAATAATAAATATTTTCTGTGGTGTGGATTAAAAGGAAAAAAAATATGGAGTTTACTTACATCTATTAAATTAAATTACTTGTATATTATGTTTTTAATTATTTCTCAGATATTACAGCAATTTTCTAAATACATACAAATTTGTTTCTATGTGGAAGTACTTCAATAGCGCCTGAAATATATGTGATAGCAATAATATCTATACACTATTTGTAGAGTGCCTTTTGATAACTTTAAGTTGTCATAAAGTACTCAGAGACGTCAAATGCTATTTGAGAAGGGATTAAATGAGTGATTTTGATATGTTGTATGAAAAATTACGTCAATTAGTTAACTGTTGACTAATGGACGTTTCTGAGTATGGTAGTAAGTCTTTTTAAATGCCAAACGAGATGTTGAGCATAAAATGAGTTTTTTGAGTGATATTTCTCTGATTCATATAAAGCCCCGCGCGCATTTTGAGCTGGGCGGTATACACAGGACTTGTATAAAACTTAAAGTATGTAACGTAAATGCGATTCATTTTCCGGGACTCAGGCCTCGAATGCAACGAGCTATTTGAATTAACTCTTTCAGTGATTCTTATGAACTTTGCGATTGTATAGACGCTCATTTTAAAGAGTATTTTACTTACGTTTAAACTCTTGCGATTAGCGCACATTAAACTTAATAAAACGGGACTACTCGCATATTAGGTTAGAATATATTGTGAAAAATGTTGTGAACGCAGTGAACATTCGCCGCCAACCAGTCACCCCTTACCAAGAGTGGTGTAATCCGCTCGAAACGTCGGGTACGTATTTTAATAAATACGTTAGGTACATATTCTAACACCTTGGTGGTCTAGTGGTATGTGCACCCGCCTGCCAAGACTGAAATCCCGGGTTCAGTTCCCGAGTCGAGCAAAAACATGTTTTCCTGAGATCACCAACCCGCATTTGGCGAGCGTGGTGATTATGCCTAATCCTCCTCACTGCATTGATATTATATCTTCAATCAGATTTGTGGTCTTTGCCCAGCAATAGGACATTATATTCTAACGCGCGATACAGTCCCGTTTCATTTAGTATACCTAATGAGTTTACTATAATAAGTATTTTACTTACTTAGTACATAAACACTTTTTGTTTACAGACATCCACCTCTCACTCACCTACATAGTCCAACCACCTATAAATTTCATCGCTGAGGACGTAGACCAACAAATAGACCAAGGATCGAATGGCAACTCAGTTCTCATTCCCAGACCATCTATGTTTCCCCACCTGGACACTGGAAACCACCACGAATGCTATCGACTTTGCACTATCGGAGAAAGGCCTAAAACCTGCTATTACCATTTCAATATCGAGTGGTATACATCTTTGAGTAAGGCTTGCTTCGATTGTCCTTTTAATGGGACTGATTGTGAGAAACCAGATTGTGTGGTTGCCAATGGAAGGAGAAGGACTATTACTGTAATTAATAGGCAGATGCCAGGTCCAACTATACAGGTTAGTGGTTATCTAAACAAATTCACTTGGACAAATTCACGCACAATTGATTAGACCTCAAACTAAGCTCTAAGCTTGTATTATGAGATACTTTAAAAGATATTTGTATTGACACCCAGACGTTGTCGCGTACAACTGTGTCTGTACATAATATTGTTAACTACGGGCGGGAATTGAATCCGCAACCTCCGACACACGACACGACAAGATTGATTAAGTAAACTTTTTTGATGTAGATAGTAAAACAGTATCATATAATGTACAAACAATTTTGATCGTAAAAGTTTGTTAAAACAAAAACCTTAACCGATTTTCGTACTGAATGTACCGATAAACAAATTTCTATTGAAATGTAACAATGTTGCGCCACAGTTACCGTTTACATAACTACTGCATACGTTTAGTAAAACTACAAAAGTTTTTAATTAAATCGAATACCTATTCTCTTCTACAATGTCAGTAGATTCTAGTTTTGTTAGTTTTTAACAAACATTTTAACATTGGACCAGAGCCAGCCACAACGATACATAGTAAAAATATTAACGTTTTGTAAAACTAAACTTTTTAAACTATTATTGTTAGGGCTCTTCCAAATTAACCGTTTTCTATCGTCCTTTTATGTGCCCTTTAATATAATATATACCCGGACAAATTCACACACGGTTAATTGGACCTAAAATAAGCTCTAAGCTTGTATTATGGAATCTAACTCACTGATACTACTACATATACATACACAAATACTTTATAAGAATATATAATTGACAGCCCGACGTCGTCGCCAACAACTATGTCTTCACATATTGTTGACTCCGGGCGGGAATCGAACCCGCTACCCTCCGACATAGTAAGCGCTCCACTGCCACTGTGCCAATGGGCCTTTTGGATGATAAACAACAGAACATCCGTGCGCGCGGACGACTGCGTATTACTGCAGCACGTAGCCGGACGTCTAAAAGTGCTTAAATTGAAAGTGGCCTAATTGTTTTTGTTAAACGGTGACCACTTAATAGTTCGAGCAGTTGGTATTTTTAGAGTATTTTTTAATTTAAAGTTCAACGTTAGTGGTTCAAATAGTTTTTAACAGTAATGGTATTGAACGTTTGTGTTATTTTTTAATGGGTTTTATTCAAGTATTGGAGTTCGAAAATGTTTTATTTTGGGAACAGAGATTTCGTCAGTGAATGATATATATTTTTTAAAATGGTATTGCTAAAAAAGTACTTGTATTTGATTACTTACCAGATTACACAGCTGCACCAACGACATCCTCAAACTACCTACATTACATACAGCCTACCCCAAAACACTAATATACCCATTCAACAACCTCACATCACCCTCAGGTATGTCAAAACGACCGCATCATAGTAGACTTGGAGAACAACCTCCTATCCTCAGGGACTACTCTTCACTGGCACGGCATGCACCAGAGGAACACTCCCTATATGGATGGAGCGCCGTATGTGACGCAGTGTCCTATACAACCAGAGAACACGTTTAGGTAAGGGATTGGCAGTTAGAAATGAAATAAATATTCCCGGACAAATTCACACACGGTTCAAAAGACACAAACTAAGTTTTAAGCTTGTATTGTGGAATCTAACTAACTGATACTATTAAAAATACATACACTAATAATTGATATTGAAAATAATTGACACCCAGACGTCGCCAACAAATATTGCTTATTATTGACTCCAGGCGGGAATCGAGCCCGTTACCTCCGACACAGTAAGCGCTCTGACATGCCACTGTGCCAACGGGCTTGTTACATACGTTTGTAGAACGTTAATATAGAGACAATCCACCCAATTAGGGGCCAACTGCTGTTTATTTAATAATGGCAATGAGCTAACATCCCTTAGTAAAACTGCCACGAAAGCTAAAAACGCCAAATAGATATCTATACAGACTTTAGCATTTACAATATGGATTACTAATATTGTAAATGCAAAAGTCTTAGGTTATTTGAATTGAAATTACATTTACGGATACACTTCGCTTTTATTTTACATTTTTATCTGACGTTTCGGCCCCTTTATAGGAACTGTGACCACGGTTTCATTGAGTTGACCACGGTTAGTGAGTAGGGTACGCTCCTAATTAAATTTCAGGTACGACTTCCAAGCATCAGAAGCGGGCACCCATTTCTATCACTCCCACCTTGGGCTTCAGAGAGCTGACGGCGCTTTTGGGAACTTCATCGTGAGAAGACCGCGGGCAGTAGACCCTCAACGGGAACACTTCGATATGGACTTGTGAGTACTGAGTCGATATTGATTTCTGTAACACAGTTTTTCGTTTTTCAACTTTCGCAGTTAGAACGTTACAACTGTTTTCGTATAAGTGTTTATTTTTGCTCCGAATATTTTTTATTTTATTTTTTTATTTACTTGCTTGTTTTGTAAATCAAGACGGAACTCAATTAGGGCCGAAACTGCGTTAAGCGTGCGCCCGTCGCGATATCATACAAAAGTGAACTGTCGCGGACGCACGCGACGGGCGCACACAACGGTTCACTTTTGTATGAAGCCGCACGCGACGGGCGCACGCGACTGGATAAAGGCTCAAATTTCACTGATGATATCAGTGCAGTGGAGGAGTACAGAGGATTAGGCATAATCACCACGCTTGCCAAATGCGAGTTGATGATCTCAAACCCGAGCCATGTTTGAAAAGTAGAAGATTTTCTCCTCTCTGTACTAATAGATGTACGAAGATATCTTCTCTGAGACGAGAGGCCTTTGGTCAGCAGTGAGACATAACAGCTATAACAAAAAAAATCTCCAACTTTTTCCTACCCAGACCTGAACACGTGATCATCCTAAGCGACTGGACAGACCAGCCTGCAATGACCGCTTTTATAGACCACTACCACTCATCAGGTAGTAATAGACCGCAGTCTATGTTGATTAATGGGAAGGGAGTCTTTAATGTCACCGCTGATGATAGACTGGTTAGAACTAAGCCGGCAGAGTTTGAAGTTATAAGGGTGAGTTTTAATTGCTTTTTTTTCAATTTGGAAGGTATTCGAATCGTTTTTTTTCTAAGTTAGGAAATAGGTTCGTGTAGGTCGTTCTCTGCTGTCGGAGTTTTGTATATCTTTCTAGGGGAATTATGAATAATTAATGAACATTATTTGCCCTTTTTAAAGTTTTTAGTTTACGTAAATGTGCCCTGTTGATTAAAGTTCTTGGAATCTCAAACGTATCTAGTTACCTATTTAGGTATCATCCGCCCGAGCGCTTTTTACACGTATTTAAAAGCGTTGAAATAGAAAAGACATTATTATGTACATAATCCTATCATTTAAAAATATATTATATTAAGGGCCGACACTGCGTTAAGCGTGCGCATGCCGCGGTTTCATACAAAAGTGAACCGTCGCGGGCGCCCGCAGCATGCGCCCGCCACGTGTGCCTTCATACAAAAGTGAACCGCCGCGTGCGCACGCAACGGGCGCACGCTTAACGCAGTGTGTGGTGTTGGTCCTAAGTATGTGTTCACCCGTGATATCTTTTCTAATATATACAGGGTGATTACGGGGTCGTGGAGCAAGAAAGAAGCATTTAACTTACTTTCTCCTAAGCATCACGATAGGTTAAGACTAACAGTACACCAGCGACTTATTTTAGTCAGCAAAAAAAACTGCGATAATTCGAGATCATGGTCACCCTACTATTTCCCAAGAAAACTTATGTCAAGTAAACATTATAAACACTGAGCATTGGTAATACAAAATGATAAACCTTAATATTATTTGCACTAAGCAAATGAAGCTCCCAAAAATACTATTAACATTGAGCAACTATAGTTAATTTTTAGCCCATCTTCAGTTCTCTCTCGTTTTAAATAAACAAAATTTTATACCACTGAAAATCAACCTCTATTGCAGGGCAACAGGTATCGTTTTCGTTTGATAAATGCTGAGTTTTCGGCGTGTCCTATGGAACTGTCAGTTGAGGGTCATAGTCTGATAGCTATTGCAGTTGATGGATCCGATATACAGCCGGTTATAGGTAAGTTTATTTGATATCAAACGGTAGGTTCTATTCTAGATCCTATATTAGATGCATTGTTTGTTTCATATACTGGTAATGTTAGTGCTTCGAAAGGGTTATACCACTCGTGGACACAGGATGACTGATGTAGTTCCGATTCATTTAGTACTAGCCGTGCACCGCAGTGTTACCCGCATTGTACCCGTTCCCACGGGAATTTCGGGATAAAATGTTTCCCGTGTGTTATTCAGATGTATAAGCTATATTACTGTAAAGTTTCAATCCAAATGCGTCCAGTAGTTTTTTCGTGAAAGAGTAACAACATACATTCATTCATACATACAAATCCTGTGAGTTTAAAAAATATATTCATATAAAATACTAGCTGTGCCCCGCGGTTTCACCCGCAGCGCCCCCGTCCCCGTGGGAATTTTGAGATTTTAATTCCCTATAAACCTCACGGAGCCCGAGACCTTTCCAACGAATGCAAAACCGTGGAAATCGGTTCCTGCGTTCTGGAGTTATAGCGTCTGGGAGGAAAACCCGACTTATTTTTATATAGTAGATTTGCGTGTGTATATGTGGTAGTATTAGTTAGTTAGATTCCATAACACAAGCTGAGAGCTTAGTTAGAGTCTAAGGGCCTTATTCATAAAAGCTTATTAACAGCACTTAAGCTATGAAATGGTTTGTCCCTTTCCGACATACGCTATTTGTCAAAGAGCGAAAGAGACAAAACACTTTAAATCACTGTTTAAGTTAAATATCGGTATAGGCGGTAACTGACCGCGTGAAAATCTATAATATAAAATGAATCGCTGAATCTGTTGGTAAGCGCATAACTTCAGAACGACTGCACCAAATTGGATGATTCTTTTTTTAATGTGTTCCTAATTGTCAGGACAAGGTTTTTATATTAGAAAAATAAGGAATAAAAATCTCAAAATTCCCACGGGAACGGGGGCGCTGCGGGTGAAACCGCGGGGCACAGCTAGTAAAAAATAAAAATTCAATAACCTTCATTCTGTATCCTACTGTATCCAAGTATCTCTTAAAATCCTAGGAAATAGTGAAATAAGTTTCTTGAAATTATTTTCCTTCTGTATCAATTTAAATTCAAATTCACCGGAGCCATTGTCCCGGAAACTGCTTTCTTTTTAACTAGGAATGCAATTTAATTTAAAACAAGGGTTTTGGTTTTTCCATTCGATATAAGTTCCTTAGTTTTGTTTGTTTATGGACATACTAGCAACTCCCTGCGGTGTTACACGCACTGAGCGTCTTACCGTAGGAATTTCGGGATGAAAAATAGCTTATAATCTTCCCATTGAATGTGGCTATCCGTTACCAAAATAACTATAATTCAAATCGGACCAGTAGTTTCTGAGATAAGCGCGGTCAAACAAACAAGAAATCAAACTCTTCATATTTACGAGTATTGTATTCGTATTAGCTTGAAATTTCCCACTGCTGGGCAAAGCCCTTTCATATCACTAAAGATATCAATGCAGTTATTAGTGAGTAGTTAGTATTAATATTATAAATATAAATATAAATATACCCAAAACACATAACACTCTTCTTTGTGCATCGCGAAATAATTAAGTGTAAAAATACAACTGCCGACATCCTCTCGTATACAGTTCAGATTGAGGTCAAGCGCCTCTCTATGTAAGAGGCAAATACTCAAAAAATGAGAAAAATAAATCTTTACACCGTAAAATGTAGAGAATATTTTAAATAAATGTACGGAAAGTAACCTTTTGTATGATAGTGTAGTGTGAAAGTCCTTTTATTCATTAAAGTAACATACTAGCAGAGCCTCACTGTTTTACCTGCCTTGTGCACGTTCCCGTGGGAATTTGGGATGAAAAAAGTGGCTGTGATATACGGACGGACAGACAGACAGACATGACGAATCTATAAGGGCTCAATTTTTTGCCATTTGGCTACGGAACCCTAAAAATAGACTTTAATCTTCCCCTTGAATGTGGCTATCCATTATGAAAAGAATAATTCAAATCGGATTGATTGATTCTTGTAAAGGATAGCCACATTCATTGGAAAGGTTAAAGGCTATTTTTCGACACGGGCGCAACACGGGTAAACCATTGCAGTGGGGAGCTGCTACTATAAATATTAAAAAAATGCCTTTCCCGAAATTCATCATTTTCACTTTTTACGAGGTTATGTTATAACATTGAAAGTACTGATAAGTGTTTCAACTATCATATCGTAAATAATAATTCAAACAAGATATTTAATACTCAATAGAACTATACAATATTAACTACAAAAGTAATTCCGTACAGATTTATAGAAATATCATTTACCTTTATAGTGCCAAACCTCTAAAATGAACTAAGGACCTCAAAACATAATCTTCTTAACCTTGAATACGCTTCCGTTTATCTCCAAACAAAACGTTTTCTTCTGAAGATCAAAAGGCTTTTTAACAAGACAAGTCGGTTCATGTTTTTCTGATATACGATCCGTTTTTGTTTATTATTCTTCTAGTTGTTCTTCGGTTCTACCCAAAACGTACCCGTTCCCGTGGGGATTTCGGTATAAAAGCTTATAAGCTACTCCAGACTATGATCTATCTTGAGCCAAATTTCGTTAAAATTGGTTGAGCCGTTTAGTGTAAACTCTCACGTTTACAATATCATCGACACTTAACTAATTGACGTAATTTTTCATAAATTCACACATTAAATCTCTATTATGGAAGCATTTGGCGTCTCTGAGTATGGGCGTAAGATGCCTCAGACGCAACAAATTGTAGCTAAGAGCATACATAGATCTTCTTATCGAGTGGATGGTCAACCTGACCAATCTTGGTGTCAGAGTTATTGAGCCGCCAAAGGCCTCTGACATGGCTCATGTAACGACTACTATACGTAGAAAGTAACCGGGACCGACGGCTTACCGTGCCCTCCGAAGCACGGAATCATCTTACTTTTCGGGCAATCAGGTGATTCAGCCTGCAATGCCCTAACCAAACTGAGGACAGTCTCACAAAGTGATTTTTGTGAGATATCCCCACCGGGAATCGAACCCGGAACCTCCGGATCGTGAGACGAGCGCTCAAACCACTAGACCACGGAGGCTGTTCATACATAGATCTAAGCATACATAGTGACAGACAGACAGACAGCGGAAAGCGACTTAGTTTTATACTATGTAGTGAAGTATGGCTCAGGGGTGCTCGTGAAATAAAACCAATATATCACAATTAGGCTATTCGATAAGGGGCTATGATGCCACAGACACCTATTTGAAACATCTATGTAATGCGATGGGGGTTTAAAATATCAAAGGAATTTTCGATATCATCAATTTCGCTCATGCCAACTACGCCTTAATTTTGAGTCCGCACTGTTCAACTTAAATTGAATTATTGCAGAATTACACCAAAATCGACGCATTCAAAGCTTAGTTATATTTCAAAGCAAATAATTCAATCAATCAAAGCAAGTTTTTGTTGCAAACATTTTGGGCAACTTAAGTGGATCAACTCAAATTCAAACTGTCTGAACATCACATAAACATCACATTTCATAGTTGAAGTATGTAATTGGAGGAATAAAGCGATGAACAGTCACTACTCGACACACATAGTTGCCTAGTGTAACTATTTAAGTATGGATCGGAATTTGGTTATACGAACTAAAGTATTCCATAATAGAGATGGTTTATTTGTATTGATTGTTGCTTGGTCTGTTACTTGCAATAAGTATATATAGTCTGTATTTAATTATCCAGCTACAAAAAGCCTCTTGAGTCACTGAAGTTATCAGTACCGTCTCAGGAAGATTAGGCGGTGATTTCACAGCTAGAAAAACTAAATAAATGCTTATGGAGTATTAATTAAAACATAATTAAAGTTATTTCATTTTGGGAGCGGTCCTGACGTAGTTTTACTACGCAATGTTAGCTGAGCCGACGGTTAACAGTCTCAATGAACCATTGAGACTGTTAAGCAACGTGCAGCTCGGCCTCCACTTGGATGGGTGGCTGAAGCTCAGGTAGAAAAATTTCTATCTGAGTGGTACTGGGCTTCGGATGGCATCGGTTGCTTTAATCGTTAGACCATGTCAGAGGCCTTTTGGCAGTCTAAAACTTTCGACATCAGTGTTGGCCACTAACCCAATCGAAATGATAGAACGATCTCTTCTCCTAAAAATCGATTCTTAAGAAATTATCCTTCAAGTACGAACATTATCTTGAAAACCATATTGCCACTACTTGTGGAATCTTGACAAGGTTACCAGCTTTTGGTAAATTCAATTTTGCTTGAACATTCGACGACGCACTCGAATAAAACGTACACCCCATATTTATGTAAAGTACTGTTATTTGGGCATCCGTTTCAGGGTTCGATATATTGATACAACTTATTTCTATTGGGTGGTTGATGTACCATGTGGTTTTGTTGGAAATGAGGTAACAATTGTTAAAAAAAAACATGTTTCCTACTTTTCAAATATGGCTCGAGTTTGAGATCACCAACCCGCATTAGGCAAGCGTGATTACGCCTAATCCTCCTCACTGTACTGATATCTTCAGTGAGATGAGAGACCTGTGCGCAGCAGTAGGATAATTGAATATTTTTTTTATTCGAAATTAAGTTTGGAATATCTTTGTATTCTGAGGCTCTTGTTTATGGATTTTTTCCATTTTTTTCCGTTCTCCGCTATTTAAAAAAAATATTTAGTTTCGTATGTTTTCTTGTGTATTTAATAATCAGAATAAACTTATTTATTTTAAAAAAGACCATAAACTTATGAGTAGCCGACAGTGGCTTTGCTATAAGACCTCCGTCATGTCAATATGGTTCCAGTTAAAATTTCTTCTTCATCGAATGGATGGTTGACCTGATCAATCCTGGTGTCAGAGTTATTAAGCCGCCAAAGGCCTCTGACATGGCTTATGTAACGACTACTATCAGTAGAAAGTAACCGGGACCGACGGCTTAACGTGCCCTCCGAAGCACGGAATCATCTTACTTTTCGGGCAATCAGGTGATTCAGACTGCAATAACCCTAACCAAACACAGCACAGAAAAAAAATTAAATTAAAAACTGTCAAAATTATAAGACCACTATCACAGATAACTAAATACGTTCTCTACCATGTTAAGGTTAATTTTAATTAAAGGTACATTTTAATTATCCATCCTCATAATTTACTTACACGAGCGAACCGAGAAAATCGACCCGTGTAAACCTTCTATAAAGTTTCAACCATTAGACCATCCCGGTCAAATATTTCTCATATCAGGCGTGTACTTTCGTAAATTACCTGCAGCATACAAACTTACTTCGCTTCTACAATACAGAAACCTATTCACTTATCTACAAAATATAAAATAGCATACAAGAGTGAAATCGATTCGATCAAAGCCTTACAAAGGGGAAAGATCAACGCTACTAAGTCTTACCCTACAAAAATACCAACGCAGACATTTTCCGTATTTTTTTGTTTACCGTCGAATATTGCCAATAAAAAATTCCTTACTTTTGGCACGAAAAGAAAAAGCGAAAAGGGAAAACAGTCGAGCACTATTTCCTGGCCGTCAAAAATGTTGATTCCCTGTCCGAAAACTAAAAGGAATAAAATTCTATGTATAATGTGGCTCTTTGATCTTGCAACACGAATTTGAATATGTAAATGAAAGGATACGTTTGAGTGTGTGACGTAGCCAACTAAACGTTTCAGTTGATATGAAAACGCGATGTTGATTCGAGTTTTAATGTTAGCTTAGCGCCGATAACAGAGAGTTTGTTTTGGCTACTCTCAACTGTGGAAATATTGAAATTACTTTTGCGGGTTCTAATTTGCTCAATCATAGTAAAAGGATTTTCGAACAGTTTGGAGAAGTACTTTCGCTGATGACAGTATGTGAATACTAGTCCTGGGGGCCGCCAAGTCGAACAAAGCGGTACGGCCGTTCCATCCATTTCTCGATGCCAGTCAATCTATTTATTAAAAATACAAAAGATGTTTAATATTGATATAGCCACTATACTTAATAACTTAAGATCGAAGGACCCTTAAGTAGCTATTGAATTAATAAACCGACTTGGGACATTACATAGATATACAACTTTTTACGATAGAAGCACTGAATAGCGAGACTTGGTTTTTTTTACAAGTTATTCTTTGATAACATATAAGTTTACAAAAGAAAAAGTGTCTGTCATGTCGTATAGAGATGTGAAGTAGCTTGCACTGAATAGGAATAGATGGAGAAGTCTGCATCGGACTCACCGACAAGAGACTAGCACTTAAATTTATGTTGATGATGAGTTTAACCGCTGCGAACGGCAATTTCGAAAGAAAGCGTCACACATGTATTTCATATTTTGTAATTTGCTATAGCAGATTGTTAACTATCTCAATATCAAACGTTTAAACAGTGTGCTCATTTGAATGCATTTATTTATCTTTTATCTGAATTATAAACAGGTAAAATTTGTAAGTTAGTTTGTTTGTATGTTCGACCTAATCTCGGGAATTATCAGTCCGATTTGAATAACTATTTTTCTAATAGATAGCAACATTCAATGGGATAATTATAGGCTATTTTCATCCTGGAATTCCCATAGAGTATCTTTATAACTTAGGGTTGGTTTCTTCAGCTTACGTTCACACACCAGTAAACGATCACACACAATGCCAGTCTCAACAGACGGAACATGAAAAATCGTAGCTTTCTACTGGACGCCCGAACAACTTTAATAAATAGTCTGTCATATGAGTTATTAATCAATACTTTGTATTTAACAGCGTAAAAATCGTGTACTTTTAAACAAACGTATGTATGTTACGATAACCAATCGTTTAACATAACTCTAGATAATTCAAAAATTTTATGGCTTTCAAGGAAGATTTTTTGAATTAATATTGGTACTTGTATGGCTGCCACAATAGCACTACAACATTGTTAAACAAACAAACTTTTCTCTCATGCTATCTATTATGTATGAAGCAACTAGCAGCCCCGTGTCTCACCTGCTTTGTTCCAATTTCAGTAAGAATTTTCAAATATAAAGTTGTTATAGATATATACATATATTCCTACATATATTCCAGACATTAAAATCTATCTTTTTGACAATTTTAAATCCAATCGATCATTTAGTTTTTGCCTGAAGTAACATCCTTACATCCTCACAAACTTTCGCATTTGTAATACTAGCAGCGCCCCGCGGTTTTACCCGCGTTGTGCCCGTTCCCGTGGGAATTTCGGGATTTTTTTTACATAAAAACCTTCCTCTTGAATCACTCTACCTATTACAAAAAACCGCATCAAAATCCGTTGCGTAATTTTAAAGATTTAAGCATACAGACAGACAAACAGTGTGACAGACACGAAAAAGAGACGACTTTATTTTATACTATGTAGTGATTAGTAAGATTGGAAGTAGGATATAAAAAGAAAAGCCTGTAATGTCTCATTGCTGGGCAAACGCCTCTCATCGATCGAATCTATACTAATATTTTAAAGAGGTAAATTTTTTAAGTTTGTTTGTTTGTTTGTATGTATGTATGTTCGAGGTAATCTCAGGAATTATGAGTCCGATTTGAATAATTCTTTTTTTAATAGATAGCCACATTCAACGAGAAGGTTATAGGCTATTTTTCATCCCGATATTCCCACGGGAACGGGTACAACGCGGGTAAAACCGCGGGGCGCTGGTAGTATATCAGTATAGTGAGGAGGATTAGCCGTAATCACCAAGCTTGCCTAATGCGGGTTGATGGAAGTAGGATGTATAATAATAATTTCCTTGAGTACAAAAGTAAGCAAACCCTGTCTGTCTGACTTCGAACTAAACGCGAGCCACGAAACTTTTCCAATCTTCATAATGAAAATTTTTATCGGAAAAATTCTACTCGGATAGAAATTAGCCTCTATAAAATAAACTGCTTTTCGGGTGTATTAAAAGTTGTTTCCCTAATTTATTTGAACCGTTTTTAAGTTTAAAGGAAGACCTATATTATGATCAAAATTCATATACCCGTCACGAAAAGACGGGTTTTATATGAAGTTCCATTAGGTGTCGGAGTTTTTAGACCACCTAAAGGCCTTCGAAATTGCGTGGTATATGTGAATTATTCGCTCCAATTTAGGCGAAAGAAATGTACTAAGATGTATTATTTAGATTGTAATTTGATTAATATTATTTTTTTAACATTAATATATTAGATTGGCTATAATTCAAGCTTTGAAGGGTTTTCTGCTTAAATTATTGTTTTTACTTTTCATATTACAAGTTAGCCATGTAGAGAGAGATAGAGAGAGAAAGATCTCTCTCTCTCTCTCTCTCTCTCTCTCTATTCATGGCTATCACCTGATTGCCCGAAAAGTAAGATAATTCCGTGCTTCGGAGGGCACGTTAAGCCGTCGGTCCCGGTTACTTTCTACGGATAGTAGTCGTTACATAAGCCATGTCAGAGGCCTTTGGCGGCTCAATAACTCTGACACCAGGATTGGTCAGGTTGACAATCCACTCGATAAGAAGAATGGCTATGTGTCATGATGATGGGATCAGCCCTCTGAGTTTTCATTCTCCACTAGTTATAGGACTTACCATTATTATCAGTCTTTCAAAATCCCATTCAGTCCCATCTTCAATTACTAAACCAAATCCTACTAACAAACCAAAGAACATAGGAACTTCAAAGGGGCTCTCTTTAAGATATTATCTAAGAGCCTTTCAAAGACTTAAAACAATTTGGTAGGTTTTGTAAGTAATTAGTTTTAGGACCACAATAAAGACCTTATAGTCTATGTAACCGTTATTAGGTATAGGTACCCTAGATTTTATATATTATACTACACTAGCCCGCCCCGCGTTGTATCGGTTCCCGCAGGAATTTCGAGATAAAATGTATCCCATGGTTTATTCTGATGTATAACCTATATTACTGTAAAGTTTCATCCAAATCCGTGCTGTAGTTTTTTCGTGAAAAAGCAACAAACATACATCCATCCTCACAAACTTTCGCATTTATAATATTAGTAGGATTATGTTTATTAATTATATTATGTATGGATGTATGGATGTACGCTGTGGGCCAAAATTTCCACTGTGTGGCGCCCGGAGACAGCGAGGCGAAGTCGCGGCAGACCGCGCAGGCGGTGGCGGGACGAGCTGGACGCCTACAAAAGGGACTGGCAACTGGTGGCCCAAAATCGAGAAGAGTGGCGGGAGTGGGGGGAGGCCTTTGCCCAGCAGTGGGACATTACGGGCTAACAGTAGTAATAGTAGTAGTAGTATGGATGTATGGACGTATGTATGTATGTTTCTTACTCTTAACATAAATGCTAAGTAAAAATACAATATAAGTAAAGGAACATACATACAGGCGTTCGATAACCAAGAAACTTATACAGAATACATAAAAATGAAGTGCGGATATCCCACACAAGATCTCGAAACGGTCTCATAACGGTATTATATTTTAAATATTTTCTGTATTCTGGAATCGAGAGTATAGAATATTGGAAATAAAGTTCTGATTTAGCAATTCTTATTTGAATTTTCACTTATTACTTTACTTTTTGGCAATTTTTAAAAAAGTTGGTCGAAAGTAGTTTGTTCCAATTTATTCTTCTTCTTCATCGAGTGGATGGCCAACCTGACCAATCCTGGTGTCAGAGTTATTGAGCCGCCAAAGGCCTCTGACATGGCTCAAGTAACGACTACTATCCGTAGAAAGTAACCGGGACCGACGGCTTAACGTGCCCTCCGAAGCACGGAATCATCTTACTTTTCGAGCAATCAGGTGATTCAGCCTGCAATGCCCTAACCAAGCTGAGGACAGTCTCACAAAGAGATTTATTTGAAACAAGTGTCTTAACCTAAGTGATGTGATCATCTTTAATTACATCGTTATATCAGGACTCATTGTTATAAAATTCGTTTATTCTTTACTAGCAGCGCCCCGCGGTTTTACCTGCGTTGTGCCCGTTCCCGTGGGAATTTCGGGAATTTTTTTACATAAAAACCTTCCTCTTGAATCACTCTACCTATTACAAAAACCGCATCAAAATCCGTTGCGTAATTTTAAAGATTTAAGCATACAGACAGACAAACAGTGTGACAGACACGAAAAAGAGACGACTTTATTTTATACTATGTAGTGATGTACAATCTGTTGATATTCCATAAGAAGTAAATTAATAAAACGTCTCTACGAATTTAAGTTCGTCGACGTGAGAAGAACTATGTCTTAATTTCCGCTAGTTAAGTTTACCCAAATAATACTTAACTGCGGTATGCACAATCTAAGCTCAATAATGAACAACAATACGATTATACCAAGGAAGAGCTAAGTACTTAAATACTTACTATCTCAATGTGTCAGATTGTGGGCAATAAGCCTTTTAAACTTAAGGTACTGCCAGACGTGCTCATTACTAGCATGCTTATGTCATTTTATTGAGCAAGTGCTCATTAGTAGCACGTGTGTACTGTAATGAGCATGCTTATTTAGAGCATGCTCAAAAATCAAACAACGTTTGATTTTCGAGCATGCTACCTGAGGCGCGGGTAGGGGGAGGCGTGATCGGAAAACGTCTGAACATGTTTTATGCAATTAATTGATGTAATTAATTACAACAAGCATGCTTATTTCTGGCAAATGTGAACAGTTTGCAGAGCATGCTAATTTTAAGCAAGCTTATAAGCATGCTTTTTTTGAGCACGTCTGGCAGTACCTTAAAGCTTTTAATTAGCCTATTTTAGTTTTGAATTAAAAATAACTTTTTAACACTTCAAAAATGAAAGCTTTTAAAAAAAAGTTTTAACACTTCAAAAAGGTTTGATGTTATGTAAACTGACGCATAGTGTTATTTGTGCATTCCGTATTTTGAACATTTTATATAGGTACGGTCAGCCAAATATGTGGTCTACCACCCTATGGTTGAGATTCATTTGAACGTCATGAAACAACAAGGTCAATTTTCCCTGGCATAACATAATTGTGCATAGAAAAGTCAACCTTAGCGATCGTTACATCTCGCAGAAACTTTTGTCAAAAGTGGTAGACCACTTTCTTGGCCGACCGTACCTAGTTCCCACCTGCGCCATTATTTATTTCAAGTGCATATCTGGACGGCCGAGCTATGCTCTTGTGGGAAAATGGAGAAAACGATTTTTCCAGAAATAAGTCGCAGCTAGATCAATTTTTCACCCCAGTAAACATAATTGCCTTCATCGAAATCGGTAGAGCCGTAATTGACAACATAATCACAATTTTTTTTTTAAAGTATTATGTTTAAAATGGTTTCAGAATAAATATAAAAGTAATATCATAATTATAAAAGAGGCGAAAAGTTTCTATGAACTTCTGCCTCTACCTCTTCGATCACTGATGATATCAGTGCAATGAAGGAGAATGGACGAACTCTCCACACTTGCTCCTTGCGGGTTTGTAATCTCAAACCTTAGCCTATCATTTAAATAGGTTTTCAAATTGAGAAGATAACTAAACAGTAAGAGTTGTACATCTTTGCCCAATAGTGGGATATTACGGGCTCAGAGTATTAAAAATAGTCGAACAAATTCACACAAGGTTAATTAGACCAAAGTAAGCTCTAAGCTTGTAATATGGAATCTAACTAACTGATACTACTACATACACATACACAAATACTCTATGAGAATAAATAATTGACACCCACATTATTGACTCCGGGCTGGATTCCCTGGCTAGCTCTCACTGCCACTGTGCCAACGGGCTTGTCAAAAAATAATAAGAAGTTTGAATAGTTTGGTGGCCAACCGTAGTGAGATGAGAGACCTTTGCTCAGCAGCGGGACATTACAGGCTAATACCTACTTACTTAAAATCATATATCTCTACCTCTACTGCTGGAGCCACACTTACGCTTAATGTCAATGCCCATTATCTCAATAATAATGCAATAATTTTAAATGCATTAAAGTGGGTAGCTACACTTAAACTGCCAATGTCAATGCTCATAAATTGGCAATAAAACGGCATTGAATTGACTTCAATTCAGGCAAGATGGACGTCGACTGAGCTCTAATCTGAGCTCTAATTCATGAGTGTAAATTTATATTATTTGACTTTATTGAATCATTATCGAATAAAGAGACCATGTTTGCAGAATCTCAAGAAAAGTAATTACTTTGTCGTTACTCCACTCTGTCGCCATAGTACGTATAGACAAAAACGTGCGATTTTGAGGCAAATCCGTCGTAAAAAACAAATACGTCCGAACCCGTTGCGCTCTCGACGCACACTGACAATACGTAGTGTGGCCGCTTCATCGCATTAATTCTCAAATAATCTCTTTGATGTACCGCCACTCGAGCTATCGCCTACGCCATACGCCATTGTTAATGCTATTGGCAAATTATCACGTATAGTCGTGGCTACACCTACGGTATACGTCCATTATCTATATAATTTATGGCATTTCTCGTATGTGTGGCCCGGGCATACGATACCTCGTAACGCTCGTGGGGTAGTTTGACTAAGCAATGTTAATTCATTGCGATTGTTAAGCAATGTGCAGCGGGTCCCTACTTGAATGGGTGGCCGATAGTGGAATTTCTATCTGAGCGCTACCGTGCTTCGGAGGGCACGTTAAGCAGTCGGTCCCGGTTGTTTCAATCGCCAGATCATATTTAGGCGGTCTAAAAACTTTGAAACCAAGGTTGGCCACTAACCTACTCGAAATTAATGAATTAAGGCGAGGATATGTGGCGCTCGGACAGAGCTGAGGGGGTGTTCTTAATTCCATAAAATAAGGTTGAGATTTGTGAAGCAAGACACAAGTGCGTGATACGTGGCGGGCGAATATTTGAACTCTTGCGTTTTTATAGAAATTGGCGGGTCAAATGAAAAATGTAACTGATTTAAAATCTAAGTGAGTATTAGGAAATTGATATTCCTAAAAAAAAACTATGACTATCGCTTCAAATAACGAAATCTAGGACGAGAAAATAATATTTGGTGCTACTTTTACATAATCTTGTGCATCTTATTTCTACATTATTATAATGAATTTTAAAATTCTATTTTATTTAAAATTTTATTAAGGATATATTCTTTTAATTGGTGTTTTTATTTTATTTATAGAATCGATAGAAGTGTTGATATTTGATCGTCAAAGTAGCGACTATGCGCGTTATTTTCACATATCCTCGCCTTAAAATATGTAATATGAGATATTATAATATTGCTTGCGTCAGCCACACTGACCTAACCGAATATAATCCAAAATTCATGTCCAATGAAGCTTTCAAAACATCCTTCTTCAGCAATTTTTGTTTGAATATTTTAAACTCGCAAAATACTACAGTTTCCGAAAATTCGAGAATGCAGTACGAAATTTCGGAACTGCTGTCAGAAAATTCAAGTTTAATTTTAATGAACGTTTATTATTTTATGTAACGTACTTTACCGAACACGGCACGAACGTAAAGTTGGGGTTTTTACTCAATACGTAGAACATTTATAATAAAGTATTTGTTCTTAGTCCATTAATAGGAAGTATAGTATAGTACTTGCCGCGCCCCGCTTTGTTACCCGCGTTGTGCCCGTTCCCGTGGGAATTTCAGGAATTTTTATCCACATAAACCTCTTGAATCAATCTATCTATTTAAAAAAACCGCGTCAAAATCAATTGCGTAGTTTTAAAAATCTAAGCATAAATATTTGCCTTTTGATTTTTGAAACTTTTTATAGTTAACCAAATCACAATTTGTAAATGCATCCAATCTTAACGAAAATCCACTCTTGTACGATTAATTTTAAATGGGACTCAAAATCTACTTGCCTCTTGAAGGCACGACAGTACATTGAAGAAACGTCATTAAGAAAAGAGTAAAATATATTACATTTAATTAATTAAGTAATATCTATCTAGGCTACAGTAATTTGCAGAAATTCCTTTTCGCTTTTCATTTGGCATCCGTTATAGCGGTAAAGATATTTCCTAGTATTATTGTTGGGTATTACATCGTACGATGACGACACGATAAAAACAGCATTCTGATATTAACTGAATTAAAATATGGATACAATCTGTATGGAACCGCGGTGCCTAAAAGTTTATAAGTTTGTTTGTTTGTATGTATGTTCGATTCAAATACAATATTTTTGTAATAGATTCGACGGGAAGGTTTTAGTCTACTTTTCACTCCGAAAATTCCATGGAAACGGGTACAACAAGGGTTAAACCGCGAGACACTGCTAGTAAACTATAAAAAGGATATCCTTATGTTGGGGTAACCCGATGTAAAATGTCAAGTTCAAAATGGTGAAACATATATTCGTATGTAATAAAGCTGAAAAGTCTCTTTGTTTGTTTGAACGCTTACTCCGGATCTCATTGTAAAAATCGAACCCAGAACCCCGACACAGTAAGCGTTCTCACAAACCATTGTACCAACAGAGACTCCACAAGCGTGTTAAGCGTCGCTTAAAACCACAAAATCGTATCAAAATCGTAAACGTACACCCTAAAACCACCCATTAGTAATAAGAAAATTAATTTCTTTCTAGTTTCCGCTATCGTATCATTTGCTGGCGAACGCTTTGATTTCGTTATAAACGCTAACGAGACCGTGGACAGTTATTGGATTAAAGTACGAAGCCTGCTGGCCTGTAGCGGACCGTGAGTATACAGGCTTTTGGTTTATTGTGTAAAATGACTTTGTCTTTAGTAATTTAATAAGTTAGATTAAAATAACTTTGTATTTTGAAAGCTTTCTGTTGTCCTTTGTACAGTTTGTACGTTAGTACACGATGTATATAATATTATGTTCGAGTAAGTAAGTGACCAACGGTGTCACGGTTCTTAGACCTAATGGTCTCCGTAACGATTGAAACAACGGGACCGACTACTTAACGTGCGCTCCGAAGCACGGTAGCACATCCACTGTCATTTGGTGTTATTTTTTCATTCGCATGTCGCTGTCATCTGTACTGTGGCACTCCAAAGAGTGACTGTAGTAAAAAAATACATTTCTGGTTTTCAAAAACTTTTGTTTCAACTTTCAGGGTTAATGAATTACGTCAAATAGCAATACTTCGTTATAAAGGAGCTGCAAATGTAGAACCAACTCAAGAACCAAATTGGGCGCCTGTCACTGGAATGGTAAGTTTTATAAGTAATACTAGCTGCGCCCCGCGGTTTCACCCACGTTGTACCCGGTCCCGCGGGAATTTCGGGATAAAATGTATCCCATGTGTTATTCTGATGTGTAACCTATATTACTGTAAAGTTTCATCCAAATCCATTCAGTAGTTTTAGTAGTAGCGTGAAAGAGCAACAAACATACATCCATACATACTCGTACATCCATTCTCACAAACTTTCGCATTTATAATATTAGTAGGATTGTTAAGGGAGAAGGAAGGATGGCGACGTTCGGGTCGACGAAGGAAGCGTGGGATCTCGTCGCCTTTAACAGCGATTTTTGGGACCACTGTAATGAGTATAAACACGCGTCTTTGTGTGTGTAAATATCAGTACCGTCAGCAAGATCATAACTTATATTCATTTGATATACGTCAAGTCTACCATGTTGTCGCTAATTCAAAGACAATTTTGACAAGATTGACGACGATCATGATGCACACTAAGACAATGTGCATTAATTTTTACTTTACTATAAAAAGCGCTTATGTGAAAGAGGCCTAAATGTCTAAAAATCCTATTAATTATATAGAATTCTCACTGTACCCTTCACAAGGGCTTCCATTATCCAGTAAACAAAAACTATCGCAACCCGATATTTTGCTCCCAGTTAGATTTACCTGCCCGGAAGAGCCTTTTTAATCTTTAATAAATTCGATACGCGTCGGTTATTCCTCTAGGGCCCTTTGAAGGTCGCAGTCGACCCTATAAACGAATACACATGCGTGTATACGGAAGATAACCGATCTATATTATATTCATAGCTACGTTATAGGTGTTATGTATTTTGTTTTGGGGTCGTTATCAGTTAGGTTGAAGAACCGAGCGTTCAAATTAAGAGTTTCATTTGTACGTGCATTTTGTATGTGAAACAAATGAACATTCGTGCTTGCGGACAACTGAGCACTACTGTGGTGCGTAGCTTCTTCTTTAAATTTTAAACTTAAGAGCTGGTCTCTTGTCGATGAAGTTCATTCCACTTTTCTCTATCTCCTGCCATCCTCTTCAGCAATTCGTTCGACACGATCTTTGCTCTTTCCTTCAGTTGTTCTGCATATGCCCTTCTTGGCCTTCCTCTTCCTCTCTTTGCTTCTATGTGTCCTTCTGTGGTGCGTAGCTAGACGCTCAAATTGAAAGAGGCCAGGTTTTATATGAAATGTGACCTTTTGTTAAAGAAGGGACCATTTTGGAATGCATTCCATTCTGCTTTTCTTGCGTATGATAAAATACTTTTTTTTTACGCAACTTCGCTTTCCTCTAACCCAACCTTCCCATGTATCATTCCATATTCTAATCTATCTATGTCAATTTTGATCTGAAACCATCCTTTAGTTTTTTCGTGGATAATGTTATTAAGGCCAAAAAACATTTACCTCCTCTTGGATTATAAAGTCGGATAAACGTAAAATCATAATAAATACTAACTGAGAAAGATTCAGAAAGAAATGTACTATCATTATCGAGAGATTTGAGACGTATCTACTGATAGAGTCGTTACCGCCACTTTCAAGGCTCGTTGGCATTCGATTGGCTGATCGGAATTGACAATATTATTTTAAACGGAAATGGGTTTGAAATACCTACTCAATAACATAACGCCTATGGCGTAGTTTAGCTAAGCGATATTATCGCATTGTTATTGTTAAGCAACGTGCAGCTCGGCCCCTACTTGAGTGGGGGGTCGAAAGTGGCATTTCTATCTGAGCGCTACCGTGCTTCGGAGGGCACGTTAAATTGTCAGTCCCATGGTTAACCCTTGTCAAAGGCCTTTAAGCGGTCCAAAAACTCCGACACCAGGGTTGGCTCTCGACTCGAGTTTTCTTACTTACTCAATAACATTAAGTAAGTTTGAGTAGGTTAGCAAATAAGGGTGTGCTGTGCTCGTTTCTATGGTAATTACGGATAAAAATACTTTATAACCTTCCCGTTGAATGTGGCTATTTATTACAAAAAGAATTATTCAAATCGGACTGGTAGCTTCTGAGATTAGCACGATCTTCTTCTTCTTCATCGAGTGGATGGTCAACCTGACCAATCCTGGTGTCAGAGTTATTGAGCCGCCAAAGGCCTCTGACATACTATCCGTAGAGAGTAACCGGGACCGACGGCTTACCGTGCCCTCCGAAGCACGGAATCATCTTACTTTTCGGGCAATCAGGTGATTCAGCCTGCAATGCCCTAACCAAACTGAGGACAGTCTCACAATTAGCACGACCAAACAAACAAAATAGTAATAACTCTTTTTGCTTCGGGGATTAAAAAATGAAATCTTTAAGCTTTATATAATAGTATAGATATTATTAATAGAGACGATACTGACTTATCGAGTTTTATAAGCACAAGCAAATGCACTGCAATTCTAATTCAATTATTAAGTCATACCAACCGTTTTTAAAACCACAAAAAGGCTTGTTCCAAAGCACAAAAACTCCATCTAGCTTCCAAAATGAACTCCAAAAACGGCATTACAGAACTATGAATAAAAAACGACAGTAGTGCCGCATTGGGGAAGGGGCAAAAGGGGCAAAAAGGGGCAAAAACTACCCTCTTATCAAGTAACGAGCCCATTTGGTAGGTCGCAAAATCAAATAGCAGGCAATGTGGTGTTGATCACGGAATAAAGTCAGGCATGGAATCGGTTTCCTAATACGGAACTTCTGTTGCGTTTTGTCATTTTAACTAACGTTTATCTATATATCTATACATATCAATAAAATTGGAGTGTCTGTTTGTAATATTAACATTACCGCTTTTTACTACATGCATATGAACATATATGTATATAACGGAGAGGTGTGGAAAGAGAGTGGAGAAGCTTTTGCCTAGCAGTGGGACACACCAGGCTAAATATAAAAATAATTATACATTATGAATATATATACAGTACATAGACCAAAATATTTTTTTTCTTGTTTTGTCTGTCTTTTTGTTTCGGCTAATCTCTGAAAAGGCTGGACCAATTTTGATGGGATTTTTACTGACAAGCGAGCTGATGTAATAAGGAGTAATTTAAGCCACTTTTATTTTAGAAAAAATCCAAAATTCCACGCGGACGAAGTCGCGGGCAGAGCTAGTTTTGTTATATTTTTGGATAACAAGGCTGTTAACGCGTAATGGAGGTTTAAAGGGATGGTTAGGAAATTGTATTATATTTTATAGATGTGAATGGTTATGATGGTACATTCCAAAGAATGTATTTGCGTTTTATGCCGTTTCAAAATAGTTGAATAGTTTTTGGATACAATAAGTTGCACAAGTTTACGGAAGAGCGAAGCACTCTCAGTTCAATACGCGACAACGAGAGGTGCAATCCCCTCGAAAAGTCGGGAAATAAAAAGTAAGTTCTTACTTGCAGAAAGTTAATAAAAACTTTCTATCGCGAAAAAACCCATGTGAGTACGTTTACTATGTCTTCAAATCGTGTAATTTTAAAAAAGACAGCGTAGCACTTCACTACATCACTACATAGTCACTCCATAGTATAAAATAAAGTCGTCTCTTTTTCATGTCTGTCACACTGTTTGTCTGTCTGTATGCTTAAATCTTTAAAATTACGCAACGGATTTTGATGCGGTTTTTTGTAATAGGTAGAGTGATTCAAGAGGAAGGTTTTTATGTAAAAAAATTCCCGAAATTCCCACGGGAACGGGCACAACGCGGGTAAAACCGCGGGGCGCTGCTAGTATAAAATAAAGTCGTCTCTTTTTCGTGTCTGTCTGTTTGTCTGTCTGTATGCTTAAATCTTTAAAATTACGCAACGGATTTTGATGCGGTTTTTTGTAATAGGTAGAGTGATTCAAGAGGAAGGTTTTTATGTAAAAAAAATCCCGAAATTCCCACGGGAACGGGCACAACGCGGGTAAAACCGCGGGGCGCTGCTAGTTTAGTATAATGAGTGCAAATCATTAGAGTTTAAAAAGTGTCCAATCGAAAGCCACGAATTTTTATTTTATTCCATCTGTTAAGACTAACATTTTTAGTTAACGTTTACTGGTAAGTAAACGTAAGCTAAAGCAACCTGCCTTTAAAGTCTTGCACTACCATAAGCCTATTCTATGTAGCCTAATATCCATTGCAATCATTATCCGTCTGGTTAGGATCGCCCGTTGGCGTGAAGCCAGCTGCTATCGCTAGTTGAAGGCTTTACATAGGTAGATTAGAATAATACAGCGGCCGTAAGTTATTAGGTATACTATAAATATACTGCGGAGATGCATTGCCGCATAATATGGGTGAAATAGTTGAATAATCTACCAATAGTGGTAGGCAAGTAAGTTCGGGTTAGTGGCCAACCTTGGTGTCGGAGTTTTTAGATCGCCTAAAAGACAATTTTACGGCACTCAGATAGAAATAGTGTGTAATATCACAATAGTGGTGACATGAAAAAAAGCATTTGGTAACAAAGTTGTTACAGTTTTATCACACGAGCACCCTTGAGCTATACTTTTAGTTGTATTGTATGGGATGGGACTGTTTGTATCTCAGCGCTATCGTGCTAGCCACTCGTGTGATGGCTACTAACCTACCTAATCCAACTTAATTACTAGATATGTGTTTAATTGCTTTGCATTATATTTGGTTATCTATTACCAACGTCAATCTTATAAGAAAATGAAACGATTACATCTTATCCAGGAAGGCTGGTAATCGAGGTTGACTCTCTTATTCTTCTTCTTTCGAGTCAATGGCGCAAAATAATTTTTGTATTTATATTTTCCCGGACCAGTAATTCACAAGCGAAAGGGCAGCTGATACGTATAGTAAGTCCGATTCGGTGCAGGTGGTAGGGCACAGGGGACAGGACAGGAGATGGGCCATGTCCTGGTCGGGGGCACCGCAGTCACACTCCGACATATAATATTCATTTCATTCAAATCTTCGATCAACAATACACAACTAGATATCGGGTCACGTACAAAATCAAAGCTTAATACTGTCCGCGTGGATGACGTGTGACAGCTTATTTTGTTTACTACCGAACTGAAACAAAAGTTTTAAAACAGTTCGAAGTTCAACCTAATTACAACCATGACACCTAGCAATAAAGTAGCAAATCTTATGAATAAAATAACGCCTCACTTTTCAAATGAGGCCTTATTCACCAAGACATTAAGTTGTGTATTGTTGATCGAAGATTCAAATAATCCCATTTTATTTTCAGGTACTAAACGGACCGAATCTTGGCGAAGAATCAGATACAACCATATCCATTTCGAAGACCAGGTCCGTCTTAGCATTTGACGCTAGATTGAGAAGAGTGCCAGATTACAAGTTCTTCATTAGATACGATCTCTATGGAAAGAATAATTCCATGTTCCATAGGGATCCGTACTTCTTCAATCAAGGTAGGTTACTTTTGATTTCCTCTGAGTTGGCTTGAAAAAGGAAATTTCGGGTATAATGCATCCCATGTGTTATTCTGATGTATAAACTAAATTACAGTAAAATTTCAACCAAATCCGTCCAGTAATTTTTTCGTGAAAGAGTAACAAACATGCATCCATAAATACATTCATCCTCACAAACTTTCGCATTTATAATATTAGTAGAATACTACATGTTGGTTGGTGACACGTTCAGCAATAATTCAAATTTTAAATAATCCGCCAATGAACAGACAGAATTTATTAAGTCGTGTCGCCTTATGTGACAAGGGTGAAGTGTTTTCTCACACGCCGATTTTTTTTTCACTTTTTCTATGTAATTTTTTGATACAAATCCCAATTATTTTTGTCAAGTCTCACAAGCAGCTACTTATGTAACGTTAGGAGGTAATGAACACATTATTAAAATCATGTCAAGAGATCAAAATGATGTCTCAACTTCCAAGCAATATCTTCAAAAGACCGTTCCACCTGTTCCTTTATAATGAATTGGTGATTAATTAAAATATTAAGGGCTATATCGTATTAAAAATATAATTACGAAAGGTCTTTTCAAATATCTCATCAATTAAACGCCATTATTCCAATTTCTTGAAAGGATGAAATTATGTTCGTACTTTTTTGATGCCTTTAATTTGATCAATTCATTGGTATTCGCTTTATGAATTATCTTTTATCCTGATTCAGTACTTAATAAGTAAAATATATATCTTTATTTAACTTTAAACGTACAGTCAACTAAAAAAGTTTATGTTAAAGTTAACATTTATGGAATTACTAGGCGCGCCCGCGGTGTTACCCGCGTTGAACCCGTTCCGGGAATTTCTGGATAAAATGTATTTCATGTGTTATGTATAAACTATATTATTGTAATGTTTCATCCAAATCCGTTCAGTAGTTTTTGCGTGAAAGAGTAATAAACATCCATCCTCACAAACGTTCACATTTATAATATAAGTAGGATTGAGTGTAATATTGACTGTGTACATCTACTATTTTAATTAGTTGTACGTCCGTTTACAAACTGCGGTCACACTACACGAAAGATCGGTCGCTTTGTCACTGCGTAAATAATATGCAAAAAAAATGTATTGACGCTGATCTGCGGCGTCGAAATTTCCATCAAGTGTGGTGCTAGCACATCACTTGCTTAACCTAAAACATCTCTCTTTCAGTAAACGATGCAGATCTCCAAGTATTCTCTCCTCAATTCAACCACATAAGCATGAGACTACCAAAAAGTCCTCTCCTCTCCGCGCGTCCATCTTCAGATAATTTCTGCAACGCTACTACCATCAATGACACTTGCATACAAAACTTCTGTCAATGTCCCCACGTTATCACAGTTAGAAGAAACGCAGTAGTAGAACTTATACTTTTAGATGAAGGAAGAGATTTCACTGCTAACCATCCATTCCATCTTCACGGTTATGCGTTTAGAGTGTTGTCACAGTTCAAATTGAATAACAGTACGACTGCAGAAGAAGTTGAAAAAATGGACAGAATGGGTTTGTTGCAAAGGAACTTCGTTAATGCTCCTATTAAAGATACTTTGGCTGTGCCTGATGGAGGGTACGCTATAATAAGGTTTTATACTGATAACCCTGGGTATTGGCTTTTCCATTGTCATATAGAGTTTCATGCTGATATTGGGATGGCTTTGGTTTTTAAAGTTGGGGAGCATGAGGACATGGCACCGGTTCCTGGAGATTATCCTACGTGTGGTGATTTTGGAGTTACTGGTGTATAATTTTGAAAAAAAATTAGAAAAATATTCATGCAGTAAGATGTCTGAATGCGCCTTTTTAAAAGACCTTATCAGCTAAATTAAAAATGATTAATATTTATTTATGTTCATTTGTAGATGTGTATATAAAAAGAGCCATTGTAGAATAAAAAGTTGACATTGTAAAAAATATCAGTATTAAATTGTGTATTTTGGTTTAAATAAATTATGTTATTACCCATTGCCTCTCGCGGTTCATTTATTTCTACTAAAGTTTCAACCCCCTGCACTCTCAAACACAAACATATAGTGTAACTAGCTGCAACCCGCAGATTTACTCTCGTTGTGCCCGTTCCCGTGGGAGCTTTGGGATAAAAGTCTCCTATTACCTTTGTGTTAAATGGGCCTATCCATTATAAAATAATTTATAAAAATCGGATTGGTAGTTTCTGAGATTAGTGTGTTCAAACAAACAAAAAAACGAAAGAAATTAACATTAATAATTCGATTTGCGTCAATGAAGATTACTCAAACACACTGCAAAAAAATAAAAAAACAAAATATTCAGCTTTAGTATATCAATATAGATATAGCAAGTGGATCAAAATTTTACATTAGTATGATTTGCGTCACCAACACTAGCTCAGAAAAAATCGCCAAAAAAATCAGAAACAAAAAACAGTCGCTCCCTATTTCCTACACAATAGCTCATCAGCGCTATTCCCAAAATATATTTTATCATTTATCAGAAAAATACTTTGCAGCAGTCACATCCCCGGAGAACTTTGCCAATTAAGATAGGGCCGTCTAAATCAAGTCGCAGAAAGAAAAGGTTCAGTGATAAATAAAGGAAGATTGGATGGAGGTTGCTTGCTGTAAATGGGAGAAAAATAGGCCCTGTTGCCACCTATCTGAAATCTTTGCGTATATTACTGTTGGTCCGTGTGTGACACCGATACTTGAATCTGGAAAAAAGAAAAAGATTCTACCGTTTCAACTCCTAATGCAAAAAGAGGTGAGATGTGATGTCTCTGTCAGTGGTAGGGTAGCTTTTAAACGAACTGACCGATTTTATTAAAGTATCTATTTTAAACTATATTCTATATTTTTTACGTCAGTTACTAAAACTCAAACTACCATAACTTATTTTTATACCAAAGACAACTTAACTTCTTCCATAAAAAAAGGGTTAAGTGATCTGGCAAGAATGGTATGAAATCAATAAACCCTTTTTCTATTCAGAAGGAATCGTCTTCGGCTGGAAAATTGTCTCAATTAGGCCAAATTTTAACTTTTGTAAAAAAAATGTATTTGAAAAATCGGTGGAAGGATTTTTATTTACACAAGTTTTTGTTATGTCTATCTAAATGCAATCAAACAAATAAAATTAAAATCGCGTAACCGTCTCCAAAATAACATTACTAGAAACACAGTCTAAACATAACCTCTCTTTTTGCGTCAACTTACTATACTTAATGCAAAAAATAACTAAAAATAATGCGGCCCTAATCTTTCGGTGTTACAGACAGCCTGTTTAGTATTGGAATTGCAAATAATCGATAGATTAGAATTAGAATTGATTTTAAATCGTTTAAGTAATAAAGTACATATAGGGCTTTTCTTATAATAAATATTTATTTTAGACACAATAAGCTATTTACGGAAGCTATTAAAAGTGAGGACAATTAATAACTTGGTAAGTGTTTTGTTCCCAATCAAAATGGTTCAAGATATTTCTGAACTCAATTGGAAGTTCGCTCTTTTAATTATTAAGAGCCTTAGCATACAACAGTGAAGACTGTAGTTAGAGAAAGAGACAGTCTATGAAAACATTAAAGTCATAATGTATGTATAGTCATAGAAATCGCGGAATGCGGAAATCGAATTCGGGCTCCGGACGTATGCGGCCAGTCTAACAGACTTATCTATCTATCATAGACTTTTTTATCAGTTAGTTTGTGTTGGCGTATGGGGGAGACCTTTGCCCAGCAGTGGGATGATATAGGTTTTTAAAAAAGTTGTTTTGTAGTGCTCGTCCCGTACTTTAGTAAAGCGATGCTAACTGATTGCTATTGTTAATCGGCGTGCAGCGGAGGGCACGTTAATTTGTCGGTCCCGGTTTTTTCAATCGTCAGACCATCTTAAAGGCTTTGAGGTCGTCTAAAATTTCTGACACCAGGGTTGGCCCCTAATCTACCTCAACTTACTTACTTACTTTTACTACTGTTGTAAGATAGACTGACTGAAGAGAGACAAGTCACTCTAAAGACTGTTATCACTATAGTGGACTACAGGCTCGACCTCACTATACTTTCAATCATTAATCTGGCTTAAAATAAAGTAGGTATTAATAAAGTCTAGGTATTAATAGTGTTTCTTCCTGACAGTAACCTGATCATAATTAAAATACCAATTATTATGCTCGCAAAAATCTCGAAGTTTCATCAACATTATTTTTCTTGACACAAACATAGAGATCATTAAAAATACCGAGGGAAACAAATGCCCCTACTCAAAGACGTTCAATATCTCCTTAGTAGAGATTGTAATATTCAATGTCTGAAAAATAACATCAATTAGTTAAGTGTCGAAGCAATGGACGTATCTGAGTGAGTCAGAAAGTATATTCTATTAGATTCCATTACATTATATTACGGTCATGTCTTCATTCGGTTGACTAAATATATTGGATAATTGAGGCATAAGTTAATATAGTCACAATTCATTTATTCATCTCGAGTTGGTTAGTGGCCAACCCTGGTGTCGGAGTTTTTAGACCGCCTCAAGGCCTCCGACATGGTCTAACGATTGATATAACCGGGACTAACAGCTTAACGTGTCCTACGAAGCACAGAATCAGATAGAAAGACCACCATAGGCCATCTATCCAAGTAAGGGCCGAGTAGCACTATGCTGTTGCAAATAATGTAGAAATTACTACAGTACCGTTCTTCATAGGGTATGAATTTTAGATACTAAGTAATGTTTTTATTTTAAGTTGTAATTTTCATAGCGTTGGCGGGACTATCTCGTCCGCCTTCGACAGCGATTGGTGGGAGTGTGGGACCAAGCTTAGACAAGGAGCGCTTTGGGAGACCTTTGCCCAGCAATTGGACCAAAAAAAAAAGACTACATAACCGATTATTTTTAAATTTAGAATAACATTCAGAATGGTTGAAAATTAAACAATTAAAATAACCTGTATAATCCTGGTTTTGACGTTTAAACCTTGGCCCAGAAGCAGTCTAATCACTGCTGCACTCTGTTCTATATTTTGTGCGTGCTTAGCGTGACCTATAATTTAACGTATCCCTCAAAAAATACAATGCCCCATCTACCAATTTCAACTATACTATATTCGAAAAGTATCTCTTAATAAATTCTCTCTACTGTTCCAAGCAATAAATAACGAACTAATTAATTATACTCGTTAGAGCAGAGTTATTGAAAACAGAAGATTTAAAATAAGCGTCGGCGAAATATTTTAACGAGTAGGATTTCAGAGGTTTTAGAGTAAACCTCTTATGATGTGCTATCATTTTTGTTATTAAATTATTCGTAAAATTATAATATGATTTAGCTTTATATCTTTCATTTAGGACTTTATGTTTCGGAATAACTTAAAAATTTTTGGGCTAACCTGATATATTTTAAGTTATGTTTATCTAGCAGCGCCCCGCGGGTTTACTCGCTTTGTGCCCGTTCCCGTTTGAATTTCGGGGATTTTTATACATGTGAACCTTCCTTTTGCATTAATCTATGTATTAAAAAATCCGTGCAGTAGTATTTGAGTTTATCACGAACTGACAGACAGACAGACGCGGCCGGGGACTTGGTTTTATAATAGTGATTCTAGGATAGATAGTTTTGTTTTGAAGGTTTTCACCTTAGGTTTTAATAACACATTTTCACGAATGATTTTCAGTAGTATTTTTCCCAACTTGTTATAAAATTCAACAGTTTAATAACAATAAAAATAAACTTTATTTCGAGACATTCCATTATACCTCCTAAAACATTATCTAACCAAGAAAAAGCATCATAATTTTTGAGTAATATGATCCGTGAACCATTTTACATGAAAAACTTTTCAATGTTAGCCTGAAAATTGCTTCACAATTACATTTGGCTGAAGGAAAAGGTTGCTGGTAATGCGTTACCACAATGGAGGTCCTTCTAAGACCGTACAATGGACACAATGCCTTCCAAATATTCTTTTGTAATAAACCACGGAATTTGGTATGTCATAATTCACAGATTATCATCTAATTCCATTTCTTTTCGTGCTCTATTGTTATGCCTTGACCATCGCAGACAGTATTTTGTTTGACTGATATGTTTGAATCAGTCAAGTCTGTTTTAGGCAGTCTACGAATAGTCATAATAGTCAATAGTCACGTCTCAGACAACTCAGACAACGTCTCTACGCCTGTCAAAAATCTTAAACAATATTAATTAGTATGTTTTATGCCTTATTTACATTTTAATAACTGGTATTGTTTCTATTAGTTATAATTAATTGGTTTTAGCTACTGAAGCTTAAAATAAAGCCATTAAAATTGTCTACAAACTGGTTTTCATTTCAAAACTCTTACGTCTATAGTTTAGGAGCAATCGCGATTTTAAAAGTGTATCTCTTTCTTTTGGCGTTCAGTGTAGTAACATTATAGCACATGTAACAACATGGTTAATTAGGTTTGCGATATGACGCTGTAAAGTGTACACTAGTGGATTAAGTTTCAAGCTGTTTCGCTTCAAAATTTTTATTTTGATAACTCTATTTAGAAATGATGTTGTATACTTGTCTTTTTTATTTTTCATTGTTATCGAGTAGTATTTTATTAGTTAAACTAGCAGCGCCCCGTGGTTTTACACGTGTTGTGCCCGTTCCCGTGGGAATTTCGGGAAATTTTTATACATATAAACCTTCCTCTTGAATCATTCTATCTGTTTAAAAAAACCGCGTCGAAATCCGTTGCGTAGTTTTAAAGATCTAAGCATACATAGTGACAGACAGATAGACTGCGGAAAGCGACTTTGTTTTATACTTATAATATAGTAATTAAAATTTTTTTTGGACTAGCAGCGCCTTGCGGTTATTGTTGCAGTGGATAAATAAATAAATAAATAAATACTTGGACAAATTCACACACGGTTAATTAGACCCAAAGTAAGCTCTAAGCTTGTGTTATGGAATCTAACTAACTGATACTACTACATATACATACACAAATACTTTATAAGAATATATAATTGACACCCAGACGTCGTCGCCAACAACTATGTCTTCACATATTGTTGACTCCAGGCGGGGATCGAACCCGCAACCCCTGACACAGTAAGCGCTCTCACTGCCACTGTGCCAACGGGCTTGTAAAATGTGGATTATTTTGTTAAAATGAATAAAGTATAGACTAAATGCCTGTAACGTTTTTAAGTGAAGGATAGTAGCGCTTGTGGTTTGTATGACTAAGCGATGTTAGTGTATTGCGATTGTTAAGCAACGGAAGCTCCATCCCTACTTGGATAGGTGACCGATAGTGGCATTTCTATCTGGCTACCTTGCTTCGGAGGGCACGTTAAGCAGTCGGTTCCGGTTGCTCCGGTTGCCAATCGTTAGACCTTGTCGGAGGCCTTTAGGCGGTCTAAGAACTCCGACACCAGGGTTGGCCACTAACCTACTCCAAAGGAACGAATGATGATGTACATTTTAGTTTAAATCTACTGACGGACTGTTTCAGAAATAAACGCGTTCAGTTAACAGGTGCAGTCTTTCTATAATTTAGTACCACAGACCATTATTCCTTAAATATCCTTCTAAAACCCCCAAGGAACAAGTTGCAGTATTCACCATTGAGTATTCACTTCGCACAAAGTCTTGGTACATTTAAATCACTGTAAAATAATGCTATGAATTGTAACGTATTGAAAATCTGCACTCGTACAAGGTGCTTTGAACGCAACAGATACAAGACGTCTTGAAGATACAGCCTGCTTTATATTCAGACAAGCGTTAAGAATACTAATGTACTAGTAGCTATTGTAAGCTTAAAAATGGTGAAAATATGAGTTTAACATTGTTACATTGTTACTACGTAACGTTTGTGTATGAATATCATTATCTATGTTCGATTGTATGTTCAATCTTATCTGGGAATTTACAAACCACGTGTCCAAATCGTAAAAAAATTGTCAATTCCTTCAATGGGTAGAAATTTAAATTATCTTGACTCCCTTCACGATTTAATATTACGAAATGATTAATTCAATATTGTAGAGAGGAGACGAAATTACATTTAATGAGATTCAACCTCATAAAAGATATTGCTTTATCACTTACGAAAATATTAGACATTTTGGTTAATTTGATTCAAGTGCGGTTTGCATTTCATAAGAAAATTAGCATTTCATTAGAAAAATAGCGTTATTTTAAATAAAAAATATTACGAAATTGAGGCGGTGTTTTTTCGTCTAAAGAATTTTTTCTCTAAAATATACTCAACCTTTTTTGGTAATAAACTATCTTATCCCAATTCTGATTAAAGTCAAACAATAGAGAAACTTTTTTTAAATCACTACATATTATAAAACAAAGTCCACGGCCGCGTCTGTCTGTCTGTTCGCGATAAACTAAAATACCACTGCATCGAATTTGACGCGGTTTTTTAAATAGATAGAGTGATTCAAGAGAGTGGTTTATATGTATGTCGGTTAACCTCGATAATCATCCCACTTCTGATGTCGGCTGAACAGCGATATTTATCCACTTCTGATGTCGGGGAAATGTCACATCAGATATCTTAGGATTCTTAGGTCTTGATCTTGAAATAATAACTCACAGGACTTCGTTACAATGACATTGTTTGTATTTTACACACGATCATCATGGATTACACATTACAGTTAGGATACGTCTAGATTCAATTAATTGATGGAACCTAAACGACCTCCCTACACCCCATAGTCGTCCTGTCCACGCCATAGAATCTTTTCCTAATCCTATACTCGATTCGCAATACGATCGTGATGTCGTCAACCCATCCTTCCTCCAATCTACGTTCCAATGTAATCGCCATCCAACCATCTCCATTCGTCCCATCTCGTCTAATGTACGCCATCTTTACTTATCATAGACTCACTCACTGCCGCAGACTACCAAACCAGCTCACATCCCTCTATCGAACAACTGTCATCTGTCATAGTGCGTAACACCACAGACTTAACATAGTCTATTCTCATACCACAGACTACACCACGAAGGTAGAACTCACGTCACGGAATAACAACACTACCGATTCCATCAGTCAACTGAATTTACAAACTACTCTTAAACTTCTACAGACTAAAAATAATGTAGTGACGTTATAAACCGCTATCTGGTGTGGCGCCACTGATGCCACGCTCCGACACGGCCATCCTGCTAGCACACGTCCTCGTGTGTTGGCTAACCTGCACAGAAATAACCAACGAGAGTATTTGTTCGCCTCGGCCACTTCTGACCAATCATATTTCTACAAACAGCTCAAATAAAGAAACTTCGTAACTGTATAGTTTTTCTTTTAAATTACTAACTATGATTACTAACAACTCAAATTCAGATTAATAATATGATCAAATAGCGTAAGAAATCACAAAGTAAATTATGATAACGTTTCATCTACCAAAACCCTGGGGCCAGTAACAGTGACAGACTCTGGTTCATTATTCACACACAACCAACAATTTAAACACAATTGATTTACTACTGAGCTTTATTTGTGGTCACAACACAAGATTTAGCAAACGCATTTGCCCTTGCACTTCCATTTCGGAATGCCGAGTCGTCCCATGACTCTACGGTCTTCGCTACCAGGCAAGACCCGACCACACTACCCAGAGCTACCGCCTACTGCCTACCCACGGACTACTACAAGTAGTAGACACCGATTTCTAACGGGCTACAGCTACGGCACTCTGGTGCGGTCTCAGACTGACCCACCGACATAAAACCAGTAACAATCAACAACTTAATCAACCTCACTGTCTCCACCTTCGTCTGAGTCAGCTGTTACCTGCCCCACAGGCATCTTACTAACACGATCAATATCAACCAGAGCCATGTAAAAAATATCAACCAGAGCCATGTACCACTGTCGCTTGTAACAACAAATTAACACAATTTAATTAACCACACAAATCGAAACTTCACTCTAGTAAGCCCCTCTATCACCACGGCTCTCGAGCCGTCCAGCAATCGCAATTGCTCTCACAGCCGCCGAGTCTACTCCTGGACTCAATGGTTCCTCCAGAACCCGACCTCCGCCAGAGTTGCCTGCTACCGCGTACTCACGGACTACAATGTAGACACCGATTTCTACTGAGCTACGGCTACACGACAACCTCTGGTACGGTCCAACACAATACGGCCGATAGAGCCCTTACTCGAGTTTCCACCAAAACAAGTTTACTTATCCTCATCAGGATCACTATTAACATCAACTTCGACTGGTACATGACTTACTGGCATCTTTCGTAATCTATCGTGTGCATACTTGTAAGTACGTTTAGAGTTCAAAGCTTTCAACGTGTACCGATCACCATCGTTCGGTCACTCCTGACCTAATTAACTACTTCAACGAAAGACTTAGTAAAGCTCAAACTATTATTCTTTTCCAATGAACAAATTTAACTATCTCAATATTCCTAATCACATTGCTTATCTAAACATTAGAACTAGAACATCGTCAGGCGCAAGTACCCATTAAAAATCAAATTAATCTCAAATCAAAGTAAAAGTCAAGTGTGTGTGTCTCTATTGTCCGGCTATCCCCGTAGCCCTAATACGCAGTCATCCCTGTGACTGGCCGTGATCATCCCAGTGATCACCCATGACCCTGATCATCCCTGTGATCAGTCACTCCCGTGATCATCCCAGTGATCACCCATAGCCCTGATCATCCCTGTGATCAGTCACTCCGGTGATCATCCCAGTGATCACCCATGACCCTGATCATCCCTGTGATCAGTCACTCCCGTGATCATCCCAGTGATCACCCATAGCCCTGATCATCCCTGTGATCAGTCACTCCCGTGATCATCCCAGTGATCACCCATAGCCCTGATCATCCCTGTGATCAGCCACTCCCGTGATCATCCCAGTGATCACGCCTAGCCCTGATCATCCCTGTGATCAGCCGCTCCTGTGGTCATCCCAGTGACCACCCGTGATCATCCCCGTGACCACCCAGACTCAAGAGGACACGCACAACTAGTTACCACACAGTCAAAAGTGACTACATTTCATCCTCACAAGGCTCAGAATCACTAACAATGGGTACTTGCCCTTCAGGCATTTTCCTATACCAGTCAATGACATTAGATTGTGTACTCGTTTTCCTTTAAACCTCGCGGCCACAGTAATTTGCACTCGCTCGGACAACCTGACTATTAAGAAGCTTGTTCTTTCTTAAATTCTTGATTTCAATCAAAAATTAATTACAATTATTATCAATCGGGAATCATCAATGCTATGTAACACATGAATACTAGGTACCACGTCATTTTCAACTTTAACTTCAATAGACTATTAATCTCAAATGCACATTACAATATGAGCCATGAGTAAGTAACAGTAAGCTTGTCTAGTCACGTCTAGTCACGGTAACCAGCCGACGAGCAATCACATTGCTCAACAACACACGGTCTCAGCAGACCACTCTACAGTACGGTCAATCCAGACCACGATCATCGCCGACTTCGAACATTGAACTCAATAAGTCACATAGTCACATAGAAATCCTTACTCATACTCTCATATTTTACAACGGGATAAACATCCAAAATACTTTCAATAAACTTTCTACTTTATCAAGTGGTACGAAGATTCACTACAAAACTCTCAATGTTAACTGACTCAAATATCACAAAATAGCTCACCGGATATTTCCCAACTAAGATACTTCAATACGCCAATTCATGCCAATCATTACCGCAATCCCTCATATTCCTCAGGTAACAGGATTGAGAAGAGAACCACGTTCTTCCCAGGACGAGGTTCATCAATTCTCACAATAATTACCAGCATTGAACCAACATGAAAATAAGAAAACATATTAGAACATATCACATTACGTACAAGATTAAACTTGACTCGTTCGGAAGCTCATAATTACCTTCTTAACTCCACAATTGAGTAGAAAACTAACTAACTATACTCACAGAACATTCCAAGTTTTATACCCAATTGCAAAATAAACATTACGTAAAGCGCATGACAGTAGCGCTTTTGGCGGATGACAGTAGCGCTTTTGGCGGGATGATGATTCAGACATATCTCCGAATACTACGAGCTTCATAATCCAGGGGAAGGTACATGAATTTCAATCTCGTCGTCGTCGTCGTCACCGTCGTCGTCGCCGTCGTCGTCGATAACATGCACTAACGAGCTCAGCTTGCAGCTCTCAATATTCTTTCATCTTATCATAAGCCTAGCTCCGTGGTTGATCTTGAACACAATCCATGGCGATATGATATTCAGCACAGTGGGCAATCCAGGCTCAGTGGGCAATAGCGATCTTGATCATTCTCTGCTAGATGCAGGGTGGGCAATAGCGATCTTGATCCCACTTCTGATGTCGGTTAACCTCGATAATCATCCCACTTCTGATGTCGGCTGAACAGCGATATTTATCCACTTCTGATGTCGGGGAAATGTCACATCAGATATCTTAGGATTCTTAGGTCTTGATCTTGAAATAATAACTCACAGGACTTCGTTACAATGACATTGTTTGTATTTTACACACGATCATCATGGATTACACATTACAGTTAGGATACGTCTAGATTCAATTAATTGATGGAACCTAAACGACCTCCCTACACCCCATAGTCGTCCTGTCCACGCCATAGAATCTTTTCCTAATCCTATACTCGATTCGCAATACGATCGTGATGTCGTCAACCCATCCTTCCTCCAATCTACGTTCCAATGTAATCGCCATCCAACCATCTCCATTCGTCCCATCTCGTCTAATGTACGCCATCTTTACTTATCATAGACTCACTCACTGCCGCAGACTACCAAACCAGCTCACATCCCTCTATCGAACAACTGTCATCTGTCATAGTGCGTAACACCACAGACTTAACATAGTCTATTCTCATACCACAGACTACACCACGAAGGTAGAACTCACGTCACGGAATAACAACACTACCGATTCCATCAGTCAACTGAATTTACAAACTACTCTTAAACTTCTACAGACTAAAAATAATGTAGTGACGTTATAAACCGCTATCTGGTGTGGCGCCACTGATGCCACGCTCCGACATGTATTAAAAATCCCTAAATTCCCACGGAAAAGGGCACAACGCGGGTAAAACCGCGGGGCTCTGCTAGTTCTCATTAAAATAAAGTTTTTCTGACAAGGATAATGAATGCCATATTTTAACAACTTGTCATTCGTATCTTGTTGCAAAAAATAGTGTTTTAGTTTTACGATTGTATGACGATTGTTTTACGTCTGTCTAGCACATAAAAACAATTGTTGTACCGTCCGCGTTGTACCCGTTCCCACCGGAATTTCGGGATAAAAAGTATACTATGTACCTATTTTACTGCAAAGTTTTATCCACATCCGTTCAGTAGTTTTTGCGTGAAAGTGTAACAAACATTACAACCTCACAAACTTTCGCATTTTTAATATTAGTGGGTTAGACTAGTACTTATTAGTCTTCGTTTTTGCTAACATGTGACCACGTCACACATGTTCTATTTCAACGCGTTAAGAACGACTCGTGTAAGCTCGCCTTAACACCCTACTTTTTGCCTTGAAGGCTCTAACAAAGTGCTTCAGCTATTATTTCCATTACACAGCACTTTTATTCACCGGTCGTTATTTTACCAAAGAAATACAATTCAATAAATCTGCATACATTCGTAGCAGTAGAAATCACCAGTCATCCCTTAAATATATTGCCCAATACGAGTCTCAAATACGAATGAGGATGACCGCATGGCCCGGCCATTTCTATTTCTGTTCAAAATATAAGCTTAGAGCGTTTTAATCTCACTTAAGTCAAATTTTAGCCACTTTGACGCCTGAGACATAAAACGCTTCCTTCGATTTTTAATGAATGTTTTTGATATGTAATGTATGAAAAATTATGACAGTTAAGTGTCCATTTAATCGACATCTGAATTTTGCAGCCTCTAATGTCCGATTACTGGAGAAAGGCTATATATTGCAAATCACAGTGGAACCCGTTCTCATTGCACACATGATTACATGAAATATAGGTTATCCACTAAAGTTAATGCAACCTGCAACAATATTATGTTTCAATTGGCTTAGTTAAAGTGTTTCATCATTGACGCTACTGCTATCCTCACTAATATTATAAATGTGAAAGTCACTCTGTCTGTCTGTCTGTCGCTTTCACGCCAAAACTACGGAACCGATTTGAATGAAATTTGGTACACAGTTAGTCCGGAGGAGCCTGAGAAAGGATATGCTACTTTTTATCGCGAAATTCCCGCGGGAACGGGTAAAAACGCGCGGTAAGTGATATATAAATGTTTATCGTAGTTAACTTTACTCATCTGATTTAACCCTGCTAAACTAATAGCATAGCATTCTCTATTATGAGTTCCATTTACGTTGATCAGTATTAACTAAATTCCTCTTGATTTAATCTTATTATAGCATACTTACTAACCTAACCTAACCTAACAGCCTCCGTGGTCTAGTGGTTTGAGCGCTCGGCTCACGATCCGGAGGTTCCGGGTTCGATTCCCGGTGGGGATATCTCACAAAAATCACTTTGTGAGACTGTCCTCAGTCTGATTAGGGCATTGCAGGCTGAATCACCTGATTGGCGGCTCAATAACTCTGACACCAGGATTGGTCAGTTTGACCATCCACTCGATAAGAAGATTATAGCATACACTTTCACCAAAAAAATCTTAATTACCGTGTGGTAATTAAGACTCATACTTTCCTCATAGATAGACCATGCCCGTTCCAATCGCCATCGCCCATAACTTACAAACCGAACGGAATGACAATTGAAACGACCCTTGCGGTAGCTTTTACTCATCACATTAGGGGCCCGGGATAGTGAACTATCCTTTTAATACACCCCGCGATGAATGTCCTACATCTAATTTGTGACGGTAGAGTGGACAATCTCCTTTACCAAAGATGGTTAACAAAATCACATGTTCGTTTCGAATCTAATTTGGTGTGTTAAGATGAGGGTTGTTGTATGGAATTGGGTATGATGGTGACCTTTTTAAGGTTAGTGAATTGATTTTTGTCATTAAATATGGTAAGGGTTGTTAGTATATTTGCTTATTGGTATTTGAAAATAATTTAATGTTGGATATACTTTGGGTTATCTACTTTTATAAGTAAGATGACTCCGTGCTTCGGAGGGCACGTTAAGCCGTCGGTCCCGGTTACTTTCTACGGATAGTAGTCGTTACATGAGCCATGTCAGAGGCCTTTGACGGCTCAATAACTCTGACACCAGGATTGGTCAGGCTGACCATCCACACGATGAAGAAGAATATTAATCAGAGTAGAGTCTTTCTTTATTATATTTTCTTTGTTGAATTTGTCTTTGTTTAGAAAAGGAAAAATACAATATTTACCTAAACCATAGACGCCTTCGTAAACCATAGTGCCGATAGTCTGTCTTGTCTATGGAGTCATGAAGGAGTGCTCACTAGAGACGTCAGATTTTTTGTCTGTTAAACTAAATTGTACCGAAAACGGTTGGTAAACTGATTAATTATTGTCTCGAATAAATCAGTCAATTACTGTCTCGATGTAGTTTGCACTATAATTTACCTGTGCATTGAAATATTCAAGCTTAAAGTTAAGTGAGTCTAACTAACCGTATGAGAATTAATCCGGTGTATTAATTTATTTTACTGTTTACTTACGATGCAAAAAGAAGGGTATAAAAACTAAATATGAAAAAGAAATCGTTTACCAACTATAACGACATACATTTTTGCCCAGCACTGATCCTATCACCTCCATTACTATCAGTCCATAATCGTAGCTGATAAAATAGGCCAAGGGCGTTTCTGTTAAGCCACCATGACATCGCCTTCCATCACAAGGGACCTATACCGTGACAAAATCACTCCCATATTTGGTCCATATAAAGTCCCATTTAGCCACAAAAAGGATAAAACCCTATAATATACAACAGTATTTATTTGCCACAACTCAAGGCTAAGAAATTCGGAGATAAGAAACGTTTTCATGGTTCCTTAATTCTTATTACTGTGGATAACGTTTAAGGACAATGGGACAAGTATAAATCATTAGGAAAAAATTCTGTCTTATCTGCGAAATTGTGGTGAGTGGCGGGAACGTTTGGGTGACAATGGTGTAATACGGTCGCAGTTAGCTTAAAAAATAATGTTACGGTCTGTGAGATGTCATGGCAAAGGTTTGTTATGATCTTGATACTTTTAGCAAGTAATAACAGCGAGGAGGAATTAAAACAAGCGTTAAAAAACTAGCTAAGGTTGGGTTTCCATTGAAACGGAGCGGGGTGGAGCGGGCGGTGCTGAAACCAATTAACCAATCACAGCACATTGGGATCATCAAACAAAACATTGACATTGTCGAAACCTTTTCGTAATGCGTTGTGATTGGCCGGTTGAGCTCAGGTCCGCTTAAAAGAAAACGCACTCCTAGCTTACCTTTTTACCAGAGGTGTTTGAAATAATTGTGGGAGTCTATCATCGGGAACCACCGTCGTAATGTTACGTAGCTGTGCTACGTTCGAGATAATTGAAGGATATCAAACGTGGCGTAGCAATAAGCATAGCATTGCTCTGGTAGAAAGGTATATTGCCCTGAGTCTGTTGCTTGACATACAATGTAGGTAAAATCGAAATCAAAAAGTATTTAAAGAATGTGCTAGTTCATATAAAATCTTATGAAAAACAATATGCTTTAATCTGATTGCTCAACTGTAACAAGTAAGTGAAACCCATTTATATTAGCAAAAGACATCTCACAAAAACGAATACCAAAATTAATGCAACAACAGTTAACAATTAGCGTAAAGTTCAAAACTGATAAGTTAGTTACTAATTTTGAATAAGCTATTAACGTGAAAAGCAAAGCGTATTACCCTTCGTCAAACCTTATTATTTAGAACAATGCATTGTGAGTCTTATCAACTGACGCTGATGTTGCAAATTCCGGTGGCGCGTTCGTGGACTAATTACAAAGTTGGCAATGATCATACGCCTTGGCTGGCGTAGTGATTACGGCGTTTCCTCCCTTTTGTATTATCACGAGGGTAATTTCCCTATGGAAATAAGACGGTGTTGTCTCGACCCTTGTTTGGATATTGACATGTAGTGATCTTGATGCACGTTTGACATTTGGTGGTGATGTTGGATTTTTTGGTGGTTTCAGAAGTGATCAGCTGATGTTACATGTTTAAACTTAACATATTATTATACGGTATACTTTTGTAGAAGATGTGGGAACTTTTCATGCCTGAATTGAAATTAGTAGTATAATGTGTTTTGGGGTCTTGAGACTATTGTCGATTTGACCAGTTCCGCATTAGCCAGCTCAGTCCAAAAACAACAATGGAAGTTAGAATATTTTTCTGAAAGGTAACATTGGAAAAGATACCACAGAAACAATTCGTGGATGAAATTCCAGGATTCAACTAGTGAGTTATTGATTAACGTTGAATAACAAAAATAAAACAACATATATACGATCGAATTGAGAATCCTCATTCTTTCATGAGGTCAGTTAAATAAAATCTGCACCTGAAAAAATTACGGCGACAAAAGCATTTTTAAATTAAAAGACATTAAACTTCGATAGTGGTATGTGCACTCGCCTGCCATGACTCAAGGTTTAATTCTCGGGTCGGGCAAAAACATGTTTCCTACTTTTCAAACATGGCTCGGGTTGAGATCACCAACCCGCATTAGGCAAGCGTGGTGATTATGCCTGATCCTCCTCACTGTACTTCAGTGAGATGAGAGGCCTTTGCCTAGCAGTGGGACATTACAGGCTAATACTTTACCTTTTTTACACATTCTTGTAGCCTAGAAACTCCCCCAAATCTAAATCCGACCACCCTGAATGTTATTGAATGGAGGCGTGATTTCTTTAGTTTTATTGCACCGTCACTGCGACTAAGTGATTGGAACTTCCAACAGATTGAATGAATGACCATGTTATTGTAAATAGTGATTGGTCTTCCTTCACTTGTGTCGCGTAGTTTGATTAAACGATGTTAGTTCACTACAATTGTTGAGCAACGAGCAGCTCGGTCCCTACTTGGATGGGCGGCCGATAGTGGCATTTCTATGTGAGCGCTACCGTGATTCGGAGGGCAAGTTAAATTGTCGGTCCCGGCTGTTTCAATAGTTAGACCATGTCGGAGACCTTGAGACGGTCGATAAACACCGACACCAAGGCTGGCCTCTACTAAAACTTAATGCAACGATGTAAAGCTTTGGAAATATTTTCTATCCATTTACCAAATAGAGTACAAATGACTCGGCATTTCTAACAATCGCCTCACTACCTATCTAGTTCATAGAACCTTGAGCGGATTATCAGATATTGATTGCTTTTCAACTCGATTTGAGGAAAACTTTGACGAAAAAGGTTTATGCTGAATCACCAAGATTTTCCGTTGAATTTTTTATTCTGAATGGTACTCGAATTTGAGATGTCGTTTTTTCAATTTTATTTGTTTGGAGATGTTTAGCTTTCACATTCTAAGTTGAATTATTGAAATTATTGAATTAGGAATAAATAATATAAATATTTAAGAAATATTTAATTTTAAGAATAAAATTAAAATCGTTGAAATAAGTCGGTTTAATTTTCAATCGATCTGAAAGTGTATAAAAAAAGAATTTTAAGAATCATATTATAAAAGGCGGAGATATTAAAGACCTAATTAACCCAAAAACAGAATGTTCATCAAAACCAGATATCTCTAGCTGCACAGCGAATTCGGACAAGCACCTTTACAATAATCAATGCGTGCACATAGGCCTTTCATTTGATGAATTTTGTATACTGATTGGAGTTGAGTCTACGCTTTACACAAATTTGCCCAGTGTACTTTGTGTCCAAAAAACAAAAATTACAGTACCCCAAAAAAAAACAAGGCACTTGACAAAAGAAGTGACTTTAAATAAGGAAGAGATTCTCAATTCGATTATTTTTCTCTCCTAGTGACGAAGTTTAGACAGCTTTAGTTTCTAATGTAGTCTAGCGATGAATCTAAAGAATGTGCCAGTAAAGTCAGGAATTTCCATTTTCTTGAGAAATCACTCGTATTTTTATGGTTAGGACTTACTGTAAGTCTCAGCCACTCCACAAAAGTTTACAACATCGTAAAAGTTAATTTTCTTACCCTGTACAGGCATATTTTGTAAAAGTTCGATAACCTCAAAAAATCAAAAGTTTTTACCTAAAATTTTACGAGATTTTTTTATCTGTACCATTAAAGTTGTCCCTAAGTAATATTGAGATTACAATCTGCTAATCCTGGCTACATGAAGAGGATAATATTAAAAACGCTTTCCGTAGATAATATGATGTAATCTGAGGGAGCAAAAAATTGAGATGGCAAAGAAAATAATGGGCATCAAAGTGTTTTACTTTTAAAAGGCGCCTTTAGGGATTCAATTAATTTATTGTAATAGCTGAAATTGGCGTGATGGCCTTTGCATTATTTAGACAGGCTTTTTAATAGATCTTTTTCAAGCTTCTATATTACTTATCTTTGAAGTTTCGTTTAAAAGTCATCAAGGTGTGAAGCGTCTAAGATATTAGTTTTAGGTGTTCGTCGTTTAGATTGAGCCATTCATTTGACATAAGCGGAGTGGTACGAACTTCAATCGACCAATCACAGCGAATCAAAATTGTCAATCAACACATTGACATTGTCAAAATCTATTCATAATGCGTTGTGATTGGGTAATTGAGCTCCCCACGGCTCAACTTGCTTAATGTTAACGATGACGCAGGGTACGAAGGCACGGGAAGGGATGCTCGCTTTAGAGCCTAGTCCTTCCTACTAATATTATAAACTAGCAGCGCCCCGCGGTTTTACCCGCGTTGTGCCCGTTCCCGTGGGAATTTCGGGAATTTTTTTACATAAAAACCTTCCTCTTGAATCACTCTACCTATTACAAAAAACTGCATCAAAATCCGTAGCGTAATTTTAAAGATTTAAGCATACAGACAGACAAACAGTGTGACAGACACGAAAAAGAGACGACTTTATTTTATACTATGTAGTGATGCGAAAGTTTGTGAAGATGTATGTATGTTTGTTACTCTTTCACGTAAAAACTACTAAACGGATTTGGATGAAACTTTACAGTAATATAGGTTACACATCAGAATAACACATGGGATACAATTTATCCCTAAATTCCCTTGGGAACGGGCACAACGCAGGTAACACCGTGGAGCCCAGCTAGTCATATAGGTAAAACAATGGTTTGCGACGCGTTTGTCCGCATTTATTTATACCAAAAACATTAACTTTTACCCAACTATGAGCTAACATTAATCACAGTTTCTACACAAATACCCTAGACGTTTCCACTAGATCGTATCAAGTAATTTGTAGCTCCAAAACTATCCGAAATAGATTATCGAAGCTACGTGAAGACGCGAACTATACCAGCACCATTTGACACGAAACAAAACATTGAACTTCGTAAATTAATCTTATCAATCTTATAAACTTTGGAAATTATTCTGTTGTAAAACTTTGAAGAACTGAGCATGAACAGATTATAGTCCAGCCAATCTTTCGAATGCCTGATTGATTAAATAATGAATATAGATTAAATTTTAATGATCATTCTTTAAAATGAGCAAAGTCCAACTAAAAAATCTTGTCAGTCTAACGCCCGGTACTTAGAGACGTCAAATGCGTCTTAGTAGAGATTTAATGAGTGATTTTGATATTGTAATGTATGAAAAATTATGTCAAAATGGTCGAGTATCGATTTAATAAGACATCTCTGAGTGCGATAGTCAGACAAGTTTTTGAATGCAATTTCTTTTTTGATATCGATCGTTGATAGACCTTTGCCCAGCAGTGGGTTAGTAAGATATCTTGTCTAGTGTGCGCTCCTTCATATGTTTTCATCTGTCTTACTACAGTCTTGATTGAGGTCGGCTTAGGCTACGTTTCCTTTGAAGCGGAGCGTCGCTGTTCGCAGATTAGCTGGCCAATCAGAACGGAGAAATTTCGACAATGTCAATGTTTGACTATTTCAGTAGATTGTGATTGGTCAGTCAGTTGAGATCTGCTCCGCTACGCGGCTATGGAAACGCACTCTCTGCTTTAAAATATACTCCTTTGGCATAAAGTTTGTATTAAAGTTATCGATAAATGAATAGTTATTTCAGACTCAAAATAGAAATAATAAATCTTATTATTTAGTTTGTTTCTTATAATTGCTCAAAGAAAACTTTTCAAAGTTTTGCATTCATTTGAAATAAAAGCAATCATCGAACTCACTCTCTAAGACCTTATTCTTACTAATGCTTTTTAACGCTTGTGCAAATAACAATGACACGTTTTATGCTCTATTGTGCATGCCCAGAGAGTTCAAAATTGCTCGAAAGACGTGTGGTTTAATCGCTCGAGTGAACATATACTATGCAACGCATTTTGACACATGTGACAAATAATGGTGTTGGTAGGATGGTAAGATTTGGTTGTACGGATTTGGATGAAACTTTACAGTAATTTAGGTTATACATCAGACTAACACATAGAATACATTGTATCCTGAATTTCCCGCGGGAACGGGTACAACGCGGGTAACACCGCGGGGCGCGGCTAGTGTGTAATAAATCTTTCTTGCTACTGAATATAAAAACCTTTGTGAAAGGGATTCAATATCGTCCAACCGAGTTTTATTGCTCAAACCAATATTTTCCAAATGAATCGAATGACTGACGAGCACCGTGCTGACTGCATTGCAGTTGTACCGTCTTTACAAGAAAAAGTGGTTCAGCATTGAAATTTGTATTGATACCGAAACTTTAACAATAAAGAGGTTGAGTTTGATAAAAAAATTACATATATACTTATACGGTCGTCGCAATCATGCGTAAACTACTGAACAGGTTTGAATGAAGTTTGATACGGAGATAGTCTAGAGCCTGAGAAAGGCCTTAAGGGCGTATGAGTTCCTAAAACGGGCTACTTTAAACAATTTTTTAGCCAAAAGTCTTTACGTTACAGGAACAATTTTTGTTTGTTTTTAATCTTGATCATATGTTTAATCATACTACTGTTTCTGAAACACGTTGACTATTAATTTCCTCGATAGAAAATAATCACAAAGTTGGGTCTTTTATACCTTACTTTATGAATTTTAAACACTTAGTTTGTTAAACAATTTCAAACGCATATTTCTAAAATTAATTTGAGTGATGTAAAATAAACTATGACTCAATACTGTTGGAGTAAAATTTTAGATTCAATATTATATTTGTAATTAAAATAAATTTCCAACGAAAGGTGGTAGATTCTTGCGAATGAGTCGCCATTACCATTTCCGCGCCGTAGTGTTTCTCGCTCTTTTCTACCCAGAGTGACAGTGAGCGCTGAGGCGCCGTGCTAGTCGGACGTGTGTCGCTTTTTCATTCCAGTGCTACGAAACTTCATAGTGTTTTCTCATTGAGATATTAAATCTCAATGTGTTTTTTTCTATATTTTTAAGCTATTGCATAGCTTCTATCGCGGGCCTTGAGCGCGGGGACCGAATCCAGAAATTCCGTAATGAAAAAACCTCACGCTCCCCACTAACGCCATCTAGTGATACAAAAAATAACTATGCAATAGCTTTAGGCTATGTTCAGATGTAACGCGCGTTAACGCGCGTCAACGCGCGATCAAATTTGAAGAGAGTTCAGATGATGAGCGCTAACGCGCGTTGCGAGAGTACTCGTCAGTCTAGTTCGGTAGAACGTAGAAAATGGACGTGGAAGAGGCTATTATTTTGTGGTTATATTATAAAGAAAAATATAGAAAAAGAAAACTTACTGTCATCTGGCTGTCACCGACTCTAAAAATAACAATACTAGTATATAATTAATAATTATTACTACCTTAGTAGTACTCATATTATGATTATAGAGTTATTTTTTGCTTTTTAGTTTTGAAGTCGGTTTTTTTAAACGTAGTTTTTTTAAATTTTATTTTATATATTCAATTACCCATGGAATAGAATGGAAGTAGCCTCGGTTACACATACGATCGCGATGAAAGCGCGCGCTCATCTGAACAGCAAACGGACATTACATTAATATCAAAGCGCGAGTCAACGCGCGATTGTCTGCGTCTAGAAACTTTTTCTCTGAGCGCCGCGTTGACGCTCGCTGACGCGCGTTAACGCGCGCGCATGTGAACGGTTGCTAGGTATAGCTATATTAGGATGTCTAAGCGCGTGATTTGAAAACGCGCGTCACAATACAGCCATCTGAACATAGCCTAAACGGGGTGGTCACTCTATGCGGCCACAGATTACGATAGAGTAGTCGTGATATTTCGCGTCGCGGTTTTGACTACTATTTCCTAATCTGTGACCGAGCAGCGGGCAGAGATAATAATAATAGTAGTTTATGCAACTGTCATATAAAGAAGGGTATTAAAACACGAGTGTAAGTTTATGAAACGAGCGCAGCGAGTTTCATAATAGTAACGAGTGTTTTAATACCCGTGTTATATGCAGTTGCATACACTACTTTATCTTCACTAATGCAATTAATCAAACAAAATTTTAAAAACAAAACACATTGCGAAACATTAAATTCACGCGTACGTGTATTGTCACAGTGAACTTGCCGCCATTAAAATCTAACCAATGAGAGCGCAGCTGCGCGCGCCGCGCAGGGCCGCAGGGCGCGCGCCGCGCAGGCTGCGATGTTATAATGAGATTTTACGATATCGATGTGGATATTATAACATCATGTGCAATTGCTTAAATTGAGTGTTTTAGTTGTCTGCGCTATAACAGTAGTAATTATAAGTCAAGTATTGGAAACATAAGTAGAATGTTACAACATTAGTGTAGATAAATATTATTATATGTAGGTAGTAGTTGGTCTAATATATAATATTATAGGTTTATTCAAATTTGTATACATAATTTACATTTCAGTAGGCATATTCATATTTCGAAGTATTCATAGTCCTATTCTGACTTGAAATGAATAAGTATTGATTTTTATGGTAACATATTTTCTTTCAATTTGCTTACGTACAGTCTTTCTTTTCTTGAATTGCTCTATGTATTTTCATAATTAATCTTATGTTGTAATATTGATAAGAGCAATACGTTTCAGAAACTCACAACAAAGCAACATAGAGGTATCTCTCGGATCTCCTGAAGAATGGCTAAACATTGAATTGGAAAACGAAGTATCCGATGAATTTCAACCAGTTGTAGGGAGAAGAATTGTGGATATCAATTATCTTATACCACAACTCCAGGAAAAAGCGCACCACAGCAATCTTTTTGACTGTAAAGCTAGCTACTTTCGGTTGGTTGGCGAAAAACGAACAGGATTAACATCTATTTTTAAATTTCAGTGTGCTATGTGTCAAGAAATTTGTATTAATAAATATCAGTATTGTTTTGATTTTATTAACAAACTATGTTTTTGAAAAATAAAAGGATTCACACATGTCTCTAAAACTGTTTCACTGCCCAACTACTACGACAAATAAAAAAGAAAAGAAATTGGTACACCCTACCTAACTGTATTGATTTTAAAATCTGCCTATTCACGTATCTATACTGTGTATGATCTGTGCTAATCGGTAAGTAATATGGATAAATAGATTCGTAATAAAATTTATAAATATATATGTACGTAATTTAGGTAAATACAAAATGCGCTAAAATGTTGCTTGTTAGAATCTACTTTATCAATGTGATGACTATTCTACCCAATTCAATATCTACTACTGATTTTTATTATGTGGATTAGATAATTAAGCGCTTCGCAATCTTCTGTTACAAAACGACCGCACGCGGGCCCCGTATCTCATAGAGTGACGTCAGCGCCGCGCCGCCGCGACGGCCGCTGCGCGAACTATTCCTCCCCGGCTTCACCGCCTGCTTCACCCCCTCAAATGTCGAAATGGCTGGGATATCCAAGCCTTAACTTACTTCTTTCCCCGAAATTCCCACTGGAAATAATACGTGCGGGTGTGATTGCGGGGAACAGCTGTCCAAGAAATGATTCTGATATTTTGTGAAATTATTTTTTATAACTGAGGTGTGAGGTATTTGCCCAGCAGTGGGACATTACAAGCTAATACTAGCTTTATTTTATTTGATACTAAAGCAATCTCGTCACTTGGCACTTACAATTAATTTAAATCATTTCTGTTCACAAACTTACTTACTTTTTAATGAATCTAGCACTCGCTATAGGTGCTACTACACACCATCACCGCGCTTGCCTATTTTAGCATATTTAAGCCGTTGCTTATTTCAGCATATTTTAAGCCAATACCTTTACAAAAATGACTCTGCGTCTCCCAGATATTTGATTTATTCCTTTATTTCGGAGGGGATTTAATAATAACTCTTTGTTTTGCCGACTTCCTACCAGGTTTGGTTAGCTTTGCGGATGTTTATACAATTCATTACATTATACTACGAAGCCGATGTAAATTAGCGTTTTTGGTTGTCGACATTTTGCTAAATATTCCTTTCATTATATGAACATTTTGTTAAACCGGATTGTTTAAGGTGTGGGAAATTAGATCGTCGAATTTTTCCGTGAAAATTTGAATTAAATGAAGTTGTATGAAAATCGAGAAAAATTCTCCTGTTTTTAGGGTTCTGGGCCCAAAGCGTAAATACGGGACCCTATTACTAAGACTTCGCTGTCCGTCCGTCCGTCCGTCCGTCTGTCACCAGGCTGTATCACAAGAACGGTAATAGCTAGACAGTTGAAATTTTTACAGATGATGTATTTTTATTGCCGCTATAACAACAAATACTAAAAATAAAATAAAACACATATTCAAGGGGGGCTCCCCACACATGCAACAAACGTGATTTTTTGCCGTTTTTAATGTACGGAACCCTCCGTCGCGAGTCCGACTCGCACTTGGCCGGTTTTTTTAATGTCCTGACGCGATTTTAACACTTTTTACCCATCACAAAAAAATGCACAATGTCGCTAAAGAAGTTTTCACTTCAAAAACCACCCTGTATAACTCAGAAAAATAATAAAAGCATAAATCAAACACTTCTTCAAGTGGATGAACTAAAAAATCTGCTACAGTGCAGACAATGAAATATGTTGCCAGCAACTGCCAATTTTTTGCACGGGCAATTATAAAGAATAATGCATTTAGGAGAGATAAATCTTTCTGGCAACTCCGCGAGTTATTGCTCTTATGGTCATTTGAAGTGTTTTGTTATATTCTACTTTTCAAATGTGTTTTTTGATATTTGTTTAATATAATATACACTGCTTGTTTTGGGTATTCATACAAGTATCTAATACTACCCACGCCCCGCGGTTTTACCTGCGTTGTACCCGTTCCCGCGGGAATTTTGGTATAAGATGTATGTATGCTTTGTGTTATTTCTATATATAAAATTCAAAGTCCTGACTGACTGAGTGATAATCAACGCACAGCCTCAACCACTACACCTAGAAACATGAAATTTGGCAGAAAGGTTTTTCAAGTGACTTAAGTGCACACTAAGAAAGGATTTTCGAAAATTCCTACGGGAACGGGCTAAACGCGGGCTAAGCCGTGGGGCGCTGCTAGTAACCTATATTACTGTATAGTTTCATCCAAATCCGTCCAGTAGTTTTTACGTGAAAGAGCAACAAACATACATCCATACATCCATCCTCACAAACTTTCGCATTTATAATATTAGTAGGAACGACTAGGATCAGCCACCTAGCAAGCCTCCCTTCCCGTGCCTTCGTACCCTGCGTCATCGTTAACATTAAGCAAGTTGAGCTGTGGGGAGCTCAATTGATTAATCACAACGCAACGTTTGACTACGCAATATTAACTCGTGGTTGTTAAGCAACGTGCAGCTCGAACAGTAATTAGATGGGTGGCTGATAGTAACATTTCTCTCTGAGTTCATTCATTGGAAAGCACGTTAAATTGTTAGTCTCGTTTGTTTAATTAGACCATGTTGAAGGTCTTTTGGCGGTCTAAAATCTTGACTACTGACTAATCTAAAAGGTTTTGCTTATTAATTACTTCCCGGAAACTTTAAAAGAAATAAATCTACAAACGATTCTAACGACTATACTTTTAAAGTACTGCAACGAATAGAGCTATTACATGGACTCTGAATAAAAAATCTTTGATAATTCCCTCAAAATTCCCCGTCATCAGTCCAATTGTTATGAAGTTCACTCAGACATAAAGTTAAGTTGCTCGTATAATTTATTTGAGTTTTATTCCTTTTCAAAATGTTTATTGTTTTAGAGATAATTTAGGAATTGAAGATATTTATTTATTTAATACCACATCCAGTATTGCATATTATACAATTAAATATAGAGTTACAGAGTACATTTCTGATATGAACACCAATAACAGATGTGTACAGCATTCATAACAAGTAAACACAGAACAATTTTATAGTAAAACATTTAACAAGAATAGTAAGATGTCGTGATAAAATAAAACAAAAAGAAAATAAATAAATATCAATAGTAAATAAATAAATATACCTGGACAAATTCACACACGGTTAATTAGACCCAAAGTAAGCTCTAAGCTTGTGTTATGGAATCTAATTAACTGATACTACTACATATACATACACAAATACTTTATAAGGATATATAATTGACACCCAGACGTCGTCGCCAACAACTATGTCTGCACATATTGTTGACTCCGGGCGGGAATCGAACCTGCAACCCCTGACACAGTAAGCGCTCTCACTGCCACTGTGCCAACGGGCTTGTCAAATATTATTGATAAACTGTTTATATAGCCAACAATTTAATGAATATTCAGCGAATTTACAAATTTGATTAAGCGATGTTCAGTCATTGCTATTTGTTAAGCAACGTAGCAGCTTGGCCCTTACTCGGATGGGTGGCCGATAGTGGCATTTCTATCTGAGCGCTACCGTGCTTCGGAGAGCACGTAAAATTGACGGTCTTGATTGTTTCATCGTTAGACCATGTCGGAGGTCTTTAGGCGGTCTAAAAACTTTGACACCAGGCTTGGTCACTAACCTACTCTTCTTCTTCTCTTCTTTTAAACTTAAGAGCTGGGTTCTTGTCGATGGAGTTCTTTCCACTTTTCTCTATCATCTGCCATCCTCTTCTGTTCGTACGACACTAACCTTCTCGAATTTATAATAATATGTTATCAAAACCATTATAATAAAAAATATCGAAAAATACAAAACGTAGCTAAATCGCCGAAGCTATTACCCGTCTGAATCACTGGATTTGTGCCGTAAAACGCAAATGGCAATTTATCACTTCAATAACTCAGTGGATTACCATTCGCAAAGTTTTTACTTTGAGGGTCGAAATGTTGACCTTCCCTGTAATATTTCCGGCTCCAAATAAAAGACAGGGTGGTTCAGAAGCGACCAACATTTTGTTTGAAGATTCCAAAGTTTTAGAACTTTGTGCTTCCTCTTACTTTGTTGGATTTTTTTACTTTCGTTTGAAGATAACGGACATTATAATCAACCTAATTATCTATCTAAAAGAAAGGTTTCGTTTAGATTGAGCGAGTTTACAAGCTGCTAGCTAAAATACTCAATATGAAATAGCTCATATCAAATCACTCGCTTGCTCTGTGGCTTTCTTTTGAACTCTTGTATACAAATTTTAGCTAGCAGCTTGTAAACTTGCCCTCAATCTAAATAATAAGGGTGCATTTCCCTTAACGCAGAGCGAAACTTTGCACTTTTTGACAAACCCGTTGGCACAGTGGCAGTGTAAGCGCTTACTGTATGGGGGGTGGCAGGTGCGATTCCCGCCCGTAGTCAACTTTGCTTTACTCTACCTTACAAAAAACGGATTATAAAATAATAGCATTGCCCCGCGGTTTTACCCGCGTTGTGCCCGTTTCCGTGGGATTTTCGGGATTTTTTATACATATAAACCTTCCTCTTGAATCATTCTATCTATAAAAAAAACCGCGTCAAAATCGGTTGCATAGTTTTAAAGATCTCAGCATACATAGGGACAGACAGACAACGGAAAGCGACTTTGTTTTATACTATGTAGTGAAGGTTTTTTTAAGTTTCTTAAGTACAACATATTAAAGATACTTAAATCAAGTATCAATTTAAGTAAAGCTTTAATGAAACTTCGTCTCATTAAGTCTTGAATGTTTAATGAAAGTTTGGAGTTTAACAACTAAGCCGCTGAACAATTTAAGTACTAATTAAAGACTTTTGTAGAATGATTATAGTGAACAATTTTTGAGTAGATATGTTTACTTAAAAATTGTTCACAATATTGCTTAATAGTCATCTTTTTCTTATTAACCTGAAGTGTCCCACTGCTGGGAAATGGTATATTCCATCGATTTCCAGCCGTCTCTGTCCAGGTCCCGCTGATTCGAAGCAATCAGATTGCGCATATTTAATTTTTTTTATATGATACTAGCCGTGCCCCGCGGTGTTACCCATTCCCGCGGGAATCTCGAAATAAGATGTATCCCATGTGTTATTCTGATGAATTACCTATATTACTGTAAAATTTCATCTAAATCGGTTCAGTAGTTTTTGCGTGAAAGAGTAACAAACATACGTCTATCCTCACAAACTTTCGCATTTATAATATTAGTAGGATATCCATCCTGTATATAACTTTATCTACCAAAAACCGTAGAAAATACCTGATAAGTTATTCAGGATAAAAACTATACCGTAGGGCTGCCAACCGCGACACACCGATTGGCGCGAGTCCAAAACATTTTGTCCAAAAAATATCAACAGTGACACAGTTTCGACAACCCTACTTCTATTGTGGTTGATATTGATGGCTCTTGTTGTTCCTTTGATAAATATTGTTGTATGAAGGCTTTCAAATTTTGGAGGCAAAAAGAAATTTCGCGTTTAGATTCGAGATTATAACGCCCGTACTTAGAGACATCAAATGCTTCCTTAGTAGAGATTTATTGAGTAACTAGCCAGGACCCCGCGGTTTTACCCGCGTTGTGTCCGTTCCCGTGGGAATTTCGGGAATTTTTATGCTTACAAACCTTTCTTTTGAATCACTCTATCTATTAATAAAAAGGGCAACAAAATCCGTTGCGTAGTTTTAAAGATCTAAGCATACATGAACAGACAGACAGACAGTGGAAAGCGACTTTGTTTTATTCTATGTAGTGATAGTGATTTTGATATATTATAATGTATGAAAAATATCAAATTTAATCACTTACATATGTTTTCACAAATATACAGAGGCTTCTTCATCATCGAGTGGATGGTCAACCTGACCAATCCTGGCGTCAGAGTTATTGAGCCGCCAAAGGCTTCTGACATGGCTCATGTAACGACTACTATCCGTAATAACTACTACTATAATATACAGAGTAATAGGAAGGTTCATGACTATTTCTTATGACAAAATTCTCACAGAAACGGGTACAACGCGGGTAAAACCGCGGGGCGCTGCTAGTTATTAATAAACAAAACAAGAAGAAGCAAACAGACAAATCCCCTTGTTATTCGGGAAGTTGCAGGAACTTTCTTTTGTCATTCTTTTCAAGTATTTTTGTTTGTGTCACCGTTGTGTCATTGTCAGCACTTGTAGTGTCACAGTGTAAAGAAAACAGTACATTTATAAAGATTTAAGTAGAATCCTAGAAGTATCCGAATTTCAATCGTGAAGACGGTTTTAAACTCTCTGCGGCTTGGAATCCGTGATAGCTAATAAGTGTATGCGACGTGCCCAAAACACCAAGTGCCAGGATACTGTCAGTGTTGTGTGTCAACAAAATATGAACGCAAATATTTCTAACTAGCAGCGCCCCGCGGTTTTACCTGCGTTGTGCCTGTTTCTGTGGGAATTTCGGGATGAAAAATAGCTAACCTAACCTAACCTTCCCGTTGAATGTGGCTATCTAATACAAAAAAAATATTCAAATCGGACTGATAATTCCTGAGATTACCACGAACATACAAACAAACAAACTTACAAATGACTCTTTATAATATTAGTATAGATATTGACCATCACGGGGTAGTTTCAACTCAACTTGGAACACCCTCTCATCACAGCGGTAACTCCAATATCTTCAGTTCGGCCGCGACCACGAGTGGTGCAATCCACTCGAAACGTCGGAATAATCAAAGTAATTGTCTTTATATACTAGAAAAATATTACACGTGTATTCGGCTTTTGTTTTTCTATGTGATTTTTTTTATTGATATAAAGAAATATCTATTTTCAATGTCAATGTACTATAGCGTTCATGGCGTAGTTTCATTAAGCGATTTCATTGCGATTGTTAAGCAACGTGCAGCCTGACCTCTACTTGGATGGGTTCGATAGTGGCATTTCTATCTGAGTGCACCGTGCTTTGGAGGGCACGTTAAATTGTCGGTCCCGGTTGTTTCAATCGTTAGACCATGTCGGAGGCCTTTAGGCGGTCTAAAAACTCCGACACCAGGGTTGGCCACTAACCTACTCGAGTTTTATCTAATCAATTGATTCGAAAGTAAATGAGATAGGTATCGAAGTTAATTACAAAATTATTCACGCTTTTCTCTTTGCGACCATTCGAGCCGACACCTTGAACGATAGACAATTCATTTGCTTTAATAACATTAAAATGACTTGGAATTTAAATATTTGTGAGTTTTTATCTTAATCATTATTAAATCGAATTCATTACTTTCAAGAAAGATTGTGCTCTGTCAACCCGATTGAATACTACCAGGAAAACAATTCCCACTGCTTTGCAATGGCCTCTCATCTCAACGAAGATAGCACGGGGGTTATAAGACTAATAGCAGCGCTCCATGGCTTTACTCGCTGTCGCTTTACTTACTGTCGCGTGCGCCCGTCGCGTGTGGTTTCATATAAAAGTGAACTAATAGCAGCGCTCCATGGCTTTACTCGCTGTCGCTTTACTTACTGTCGCCTACGCCCGTCGCGTGCGCCCATCGCGTACGCCCGTCGCGTGCGCCCATCGCGTGCGCCCATCGCGTGCGCCCATCGCGTGCGCCCATCGCGTACGCCCGTCGCGTGCGCCCGTCGCGTGCGCCCGTCGCGTGCGCCCGTCGCGTGCGCCCGTCGCGTGCGCCCGTCGCGTGCGCCCGTCGCGTGCGCCCGTCGCGTGCGCCCGTCGCGTGCGCCCGTCGCGTGCGCCCGTCGCGTGCGCCCGTCGCGTGCGCCCGTCGCGTGCGCCCGCTTAACACAGTTTCGGCCCTAAATGTGGCCATATCCATTACAACAATTTCTTTGCGCATGCTTCCTTAGAATTTAACCTCGAACAATGCCACTAAGGACGTACTCAGAGACGTTAAATGCTTCCATAATATAGATTCAATTACTGATTTTAACATGTAATCACTACATAGTACGTACAAAGTAGCTTTCCGCTGTCTGTCTGTTTGTCCCTATGTATGCTTAGATCTTTAAAACTACGCAAAAGATTTTGATGCGGTTTTTTAATAGATAGAGTAATTCAAGAGGAAGGTTTACATGTATAAAACATGCCGGAATTCCCACGGGAACGGGCACAACGCGGGTAAAACCGAGGGGCGCTGCTAGTGTATGAAATATCAATTAGTTAAGTGTCGATTTAATCAACGTCTCTGTGCCTAAAATAACTAAAAGTTATGTATTCAATGAATTTGTTTTCCAGATCACAAGTTATTTGTTATCATATTTATTTCCAAAAATGCAATGGCACAAGATTACGTTTACGATTTCCTGTAAGTATACAATTTTTGAAAACTCTCACATTATTTTAGTTTCACCCACGGAAGAGCGAAGCACTCACTGGTTTCAAATTCAAATTCAAATTCAAATATTTATTTGCTTCAAAACATGGTATACAAAGATGTAATTAAATATAAGGTAAGTGCAGCATGTTTCGCCATATATTATAGCATGCAAAAGAAATTGTCAATCATTCATTAAAATTAAAACAAAAAAAAAATTTTTTTTTTACATATCCAAATATTCGTAGACTGTAAAAATTATATTCTTTTAGCCAACATAATATACATTTCTTAAATTTTTGTTTACATAAAGTCTTCAGTTCATTTGGCAATTTGTTATAAATTTTTACACACATAACAATAGAATTCCTATTATATTTAATTGATTTTGGTACATCTTGCAGTACAAGTCTATGAGGGTTTCTCTGTAGTCGATCACTCACATCATGGGCTTTTTTAAATAATTCAGGGTGCTGTTTTACAAACATACAAGCCTCATATACACACGGCAATGGCATTAGATAAAGCGTCTTAAATAGTGGCCGACAAGATTGATATGGTGGTATTCCACATTCCATTTCACCTACCTCATTGATAAATTTCATAAAAATTGATTCATCGAAAGTCGGCCATGACGTAGATTTAATATATTTCATTCTCAAGTTATTTTAAGGGCCAACACTGCGTTAAGCAGTTCACTTTTATATGAAAGTGCACGCGACGGGCACACGCGACAGTTCAATTTTGTATGAAGCCACACGCGGCGGACGCTCGCGGCGTGCGCATGCCTCTTGCACCCGCGACGGTTTACTTTTGTATGAAACCGCGGCGTGCGCACGCTTAACGCAGTGTCGGCCCTAAAAATATATTTTCTTCTTTAGAGATTAGTATATCGAGAGATATATGTTAAGTAATCTTTTCATGGGATTTAAAACGCCATTTACGTTGTCTAATGCCTGGGCTACTCAGATCGCGATAACATTCGGGCGATAAACTCCGTCTTCGGCCTAACGGCGAAGCTTAGCGGTCACATAATGCGCGTTGTACGTTGTTTATCGCGATGTACGAGCGATGTATAGACGCAAAAGACAAAATGGACGCCGCGGTTGCTCTGTATTTTGTGGCAGCAAATAATTATTTTTTACATTTATGTCATCTAAATACATAATCGCTATTATGTCATCTAAATCATTATTTACGTCAACCAAAAAAATCGTCGCTCTTACACGTCTGCTACGCACGATGGCTGGCGGCCGACTGAAGTGTGTTGCCGCGCAAGCGAAGTTCATCGCGATAAAACGCTTTGAGCTGCGAGAATTTACCAACACGAACAGAGCGAAGTCATGCTAGCTACGTACGAAGCACCGAAGTATACGCGAATACTTGGCTACACACATCGGGATAACGCGAATCTTCGGGGTATCCCGATGTGTGCAGCTTAGGCATATGAGTAAGTAATCAATTGTAGTGGTTCTCAAAAAAATAATTCTACTGTTCTCTGTTTCAGGGAAGATGACAATAATGCTACAGTTTCATCTAACATAACTATATCTACATCTAACTCATCTAATCCAGATCCAAGTAGCGTATCTCCTAGTGACGTTTCTTCAAGCAGCGTATCTCCTAGTGACGTTTCTTCAAGCAGCGTTTCTCCTAGTAACGTTTCTTCAAGCAGCGTATCTCCTAGTGACGTTTCTTCAAGCAGCCTATCTCCAATAGATTTATTATTTAATTTTACCCATTATCCTAATTCTAGTCCCATTACAACCACAACTGCCCATTTAGTTGTTGAAGGTAATAATTGTGATTGTAACGAAGTATATGAGCCTTTGTGTGGAAACGATGATAAATCGTATTTTAATATGTGCTATATGCAATGCGAAGGGGGACCCAAAGTTAGTTTTCAGTATTGGGGAAAGTGCTTGCCGTTTTAAAGAGTTGAGATGATTTTATGTAATTATGATGATAATAAAAAAAATATGACTTATTGAAAATGTTGACTAAAGATAGTATGTAACCTAAAAAAGCTATGGACAGATTATGAACTTATATAAAACAACGCGAAAAACCCGTGTGACGTACGTTCACTATGTATTCAAATCGTGTAAGTTTAAAAAAGACTATTATAAAAAACGAGCAGTGCCCGTTCCCGTGGGAATTTTGGGAATTTTTATACATATAAACCGTCCTCTTGAAGAAGAAGAAATCTATTTAGTTGTAATTATGTTTTTTCATGCGTCAAATTGTAAATTATTTGTATAGTTCACCTCTTTCAACAGTAAATTTTACCAGTTTGATTAAATAAAATTACGGCGTTTACAAATATTACGCTGACATAGGCCTTAAATGCTAAAAATGTTTTTTATTTCTTAAAAATCATGCAGATCCCACGACTAACCAATTTCATTGTTTGATTTTTAGCTTTACACCAAAAATAACACTCATTTAAATATGTTGCGCCGGTGTCTGTGCAAACAGGAAGGTAAACAAGAGGACATTCCTCACAGTTTTGACCCATCTTGTACAAGGTATGTGGATACAGAGCCTGTAAAGAAAAAATATTTTAAGGACCATTGCAGACTAGTATAATAAAGTCCATACCTGTTTAATACAACCTAGTCTTTGTCTAGAAATTGAACTCCGTTCCTCAGTCTTGGCAGGCGGGGGCACATACCACTAGACTACCGAGGCGAAAAAGTCTCAAAAGGCCTTATCCATCAACGTTTACTAGCAGCATTTTAGCTAGCAAATGGTTTGTCCCTTTCTGACATACGCTATTTTCCAAAGAGCAAAAGAGACAAAACACTCACTAACAGTGTTTTAGTTAGAGGGCGTTTATGAAGAGACATAACGTCACAACATAACAACATAACACACACATAACAACATATCATAACATAACAACATAACAGACATAACGTCTAACTGCCTTCAGTTAGACGTTATGTCTTTAGTGTGTGCTCCTCCATATGTACACCAAAAGACTCTCTAACTACAGTCAAAATAATAGTAGGTACAGGCTAAATTATAACAAATAAACATGTCAAAGCAATTTTTTGACATTTGTATGAGCTAAAAGCCAATCAGGGAGAAGTTGACGCCGGGTTCTGTCAGGAGTGAGGAGGTTTCCGCGTATCAAAAGGAAAGTGTCACCTTATACTGTCAAACTGCAGCAATCAAAACTATGTGTTTTATTGTGTGTTGTGTCTTTGTCGGGCTGCAGCCAATTAGAGCTATCTGCCGCGTGCTTCTGTCAGGTGGCAGCCTATCAGAGGCTTCGTGCCGCAACCACAGTGTCGCTACCACACCGCAGCTCTCGACGGACGCACAGCTTAAAGACCCTCTCAAAGTTTTTTTTAAGTAGTTGACTCTTCGTGATAATATGTTTTCATAGAAGACTTATTTTTTTTTACAATTTCAGTTGCTTATAACCATCTCATAGCCCATTATTGTATTTTATGTATAACTAGCTTATACCCGCGGCTTCGCTCCACGCTTCTGCCACATTAAGTTTCGGGACAGATCGTCATTTTTTTTACCCAAGCCTTTTGGCTTGGGTAAAAGGGTGTGGGAGGGTTGTTAAAAGTTTGACGTGTCTGTTTGTCTGTGGCATCATAGCTCGAACGGATGAAGCGATTTCAATTTAGTTTTTAGGGCTCCGTATCCAAAGGGTAAAAACAGGACGCTATTACTGAGACTTCGCTGATCCTCACAAGTTTCGCATTTATAATATTAGTAGGAAGTAGGATATTGATGGTCTTTTGGCTGGAATAAATGATGATTTATTAATTTATTATAGACCAGCAGCTAGCTTAGGATGCAAGCACACTCAAAGTAATATCTCTTAGATCTTGTATCTCTTACTTTGATATAGATATAGACCGAGAGAGACGTCTTTAGAGAAGGGAAAAATGAAGTTGAAATCTTTGTTCATATACATAAATCTAAAATTCGTTTCGTTTGTACGTTCATCTTTTTCCAAATTAGTAACTCACATTATCTGGTACTGACCCAGCACTAGTCCAGTTGGCGTTAGGTTTGTTCGGGTCTACGGTTGTTGTAGTTCCTTTAGTCGTTGCCAAATAAGTTGGTTGGAATAAACCAAACAACGCTAGCCCACCTGTAATCAATTCATTACTATGTTTAACCTTCATACTTTTAACAGCCTCCGTGGTCTTGTGGTTTGAACGCTCGGCTCACAATCCGGAGGTTCTGTGTTCGATTCCACTATCCGGGGACAATATCTCACAAAAATCTCTTTGTGAGACTGCCCTCAGTTTGGTTAGGGCATTGCAGGCTGAATCACCTGATTGCCCGAAAAGTAAGATGATTCCGTGCTTCGGAGGGCACGTTAAGCCGTCGGTCCCGGTTACTTTCTACGGATAGTAGTCGTTACATGAGCAATGTCAGAGGCCTTTGGCGGCTCAATAACTCTGACACCAGGACTGGTCAGGTTGACCATCCACTCGATGGAGTAGACCTTCTTACTGACAAGTCTTTCTCATTTTACTATTAACTAGCATCGCCCCGCGGTTTTACCCTCGTTGTGCCTATTCCCATGGGGATTTCGGGATGAGAAATAGCTTATAACCTTCCCGTTGAATGTGGCTATCTATAATAAAGAATTAATCAAATCGGACTGATAATTCCCGAGATTAGCTCGAATATACAAACAAACAAACTTACAAATTTTACCTCTTTATAATATTAGTATAAGGTAAAGTCACCTAATTCCGTGGTATTTTCAACATAACAAGGAAAGACATAATATATGAAGTATTTACTGTAACTTAACAGTGCTTTATCTGGTGTCATTAAAAACGGTATTCTTTTGACTACCAAACTAAATTAAAGTTAAATCTATTTTAAATTGATTTATAGTTTAAAAACAATAAATAATGAAGTAAGTCCGAAGCACCTAATTCCGCGTTAAAAATCTTAATTCCGCGGCATGTGGTTCCTAAATCCGAGTATAAAAAATGTAAAGGGAATATTTTAGTATCACATAATTTACTAATTCGATACACAGACAAAAAGTGTTTTTAGCTATTGTTTATCTGAACAAATTGTTAAACATAAAAAAGAACACCCTATGATTTTCTTATATTATACCGCGGAATTAGGTGCTCATACAACCCAATCCCGTTGCAGTCAGTTACATAGTGCAACGGAATTGGATTTCAAACTTTGAAAACACTATTCCTATTTCCGAGTGTTAAATAAATATATTTTTTTAAATATGTTTCATACAGATAAATATTTATTTATAATATATTTTTAATCATCTACAAAATTGCATTCATTTACACAAGCAATTTGTAATTAAATTAATATTACCTGCATCAGTTCTCCATACAACAAATTAACAAAACTCGTAAAAAGAATTACGATTTAACATTTTTTATTGTTCAAATTAAACTAAAAGTATACCACGGAATTAGTTTCAAGTACCAACTGACTTTTTTGCTTTAAGTACTTATAAAAGTAAAAACTACTCTTTTATAACCAACACAAAAAAACAAGAAACAAAACCAAGCTTATGAGTTTGCTATTCCGTGGTAATACAACGGAATTGGGAACCGACTAAAAATTTTGGAACCTAATGCCACGTTATTTTAAAATCAAATTTTAAGCTTAATTTATTAAGAAAATAATAGAAAAGGTTAGTACTTACCCATAAAAAATAAAGTCTCGAGCAAGTGGACCACAAATAACTAGTCACCACATAGAAAAACAGTATTAAAAACACTATTTAAAAAACCTAAACATTTACTTGCAAAGGGTCACTATTGTATGAAGCGTGCGCTTCGACCACCCGTTGACGCAATACTGACCTTTTATTGTGTCTTTTTAATACATTTGTGTTATTTTTCTATATTTTTAATACGTAAAAATATACACTGGATTCAATAAAAATATTTGCATTAAGATACAACAAAGACATAATTAGGAAATTGGGATTTTCTAAATACCGCGGAATTAAGTGCCAATTTTAGAACCCCACGGAATTGGGTGACTTTACCTTAGATTGAAACGTACGTTAATGTCAATATTATTTTTTGTTCAAACGGGAACTTACGTTCCACGGGGTTTCAGTGCGGGGAGAGATGCTGTCGCGAGCGCTTCACCCACCTCCTGATGAAGGTCACCGTATGTGACCGAAACGTGAGGAACACTCAACAGCAACCTCCGTCGTACGTAAGTTCCCGTTTGAACAAAAAATAAGTCTTTCTCATATTCAAATGTATGAGTTTGAGAAATACAAGCACTTCATCTCCATTCACGCAAAAACTACTAAACGGTTTTGGATGAAACTATACTCTGGTATAGGCTGTACAATTAAATTACACATGGGATGAATTTTATCTAGATATCCCCGGAACAGGTACAACGTGGGTAAAACCGCGAGACGCTATCAGTATGAGATATCGTTTTCGGTCGCAAATTGACATTAGCCTACATTTCAACTCGTAACAAAAATTATACTGTAGTGTGTCCTCCATGCTATATTTTCATAGACTGGTTGTTGTATACATTTGCTTAACCACTAGTAAGAGAAAAAACGTGAAGGCAACTTACACAATAAAATGCTGATTGTAAACCTTAATTTCGAATCAAGTAGCATTTTTGATAAATACTTTATTTCGTTGATAAGCGAATTTATTGATATACCTACTGTACACCACACTGAATCAAAGAATAGTTTTTAAAATTACTAACAGTGTATAAACATCGATTAATCTTTTAATTATTTGTAATGAAATTGTGCAATTTAGCAATCAATTAGTCATAAAATGCTAAATGAAGTTATTAATTTGACAAGCCCGTTGGCACAGTGGCATGTGAGAGCGCTTGCCTCTATTTGCAAAAAGAGAGTTATAGTTATCTCTGCAAAGTTAAGCTTGTATTTCCTATCTTACGCCAGCCTCTCAGATACCTTTGTTGGGTGTATACGTGGGACTCAATCAAATAAAATAGTTTTTTGGTTCAAAATAATAAACATATACCAGGACTTACTTGCTAAGATATTACATAGGATATTAAAGAGAATGTAGCGTAATCGCCACGCGGGTTGGTGATCTCAAACCCAAGCCAGGTGCTATAAGTGCGAAACATGGTCTCGCTCTACTTGGGAATTGAACCCGTGATATAAGTCTTGACAGGCGACTGCACATACTCGTACCACTAGACCACCGAGGCGTTACAAACGCTTTAGTTAAAACCGGCCAAGCGCGAGTCCGACTCGCGCACGGAGGATTCCGTACTCGTTCCCCTTGAATATTTGTTTTATTTTATTTTTAGTATTTGTTGTTATAGCGGCAATAGAAATACATCATCTGTGAAAATTTGAACTGTCTAGCTATCACCGTTCTTGAGATACAGCCTGGTCACAGACGGACGGACAGCGAAGTCTCAGTAATAGGGTTCCGTTTTTACCCTTTGGGTACAGAACCCTAAAAAAAGGAAATTAAAAATATAGCATTATGTACTTTATTATTTCAATACGGTATACAATGACCTCTTCTTACAATATAACTGGTAGAAGTAACATTGTTTTTGCAGAGAAAGTAACATTGATTGTAATAGGTAACTTCTTTGTTGTCACATACTGGAAAGTACACGTGGGGGCATCGATTACAAGCGCGTTGTCTGTCCAAAGGCCTCATTTTATATACCTGTGATACAAAAAAAATATTATAGGAAACCAAACGTTTCAAGCGAAAAACCGACTAAGGGCGGATTACATAAACACTCTCAAATCTATTTATTATTATAGTGCTTCTCCTCGGAGTCACGGGACAAGCCCGGTCTTTTTGAGAGGCATGCGAGGGGATACACATCCAACTCGTAGAGGCCCTTTGGAGATGTTTAATGTAATGGATTACATATTATTATTTACAGTCTGACTTGTCCCACTGCAGGGCCTCCCCACGTTTCTCTACTGAGTGCTAGACTGGGCCAATCCTTCGTGAAGGTGTCGAGCTCGTCTCGCCATCGCCTCCTCGGTCTGCCGCGACGTCGTTTCCGATCTTGTGGGACCCACTATTATCTATTTAGTCCTTAAATATGTTTAAGAAACAAAAGCTTTTCGTTCAAAATTTTATTTTACTTTCCACCAAATAGAACACAATTTAAAACGAAAGTCATTTGCTTTTAAACATATGAAATAGATAAGAGTTCTTGTGCAATTCGCTCTTAAAATCAAAATGTTATAAGATCTGTCATTTTGAAATCAGTTAAAAACGGGACCATTTTCGGAATAGAACCCTAGCATATCCTTTCATTTACCGAAAGAATTTTCGAAATCGGTTCAGTAAAGAGTGCAAATCGTGTGAGTTTAAAAAGTATGCAAGACCTCTTATAGTTTCACACTGACGGTTTAAAAGGCACCCTGTACATTTAAAGAAGCCACCGCTAGTCAATACAGAATACAGAATTAACATTATATTTATGTATTTGTATAATTGGGTCCGACACAAACGGAATGCGCGAGTGGCAACACTTCTGTGTCGGTAGGGAGGGGTTATAGAAAGAGGTGACAAAAATATTTTTTGAAGTCAGGATACGCACTTCTTTTAAAGCTTTAAATACTGTTTGTAAAGACCAGCTAACTTAGTCTTGAACCCAGTATAATGATTGTGACAGATGAAAGCATACATCATTAAAATAAGTGCTGTGTTGCTAAAAATTAAGTAGCATTCCAATATGTCGCCAATCAATTCACAGTATTAGGGCCGAACTGCATTAAGCGGGCGCACGCGACTGGCGCACGCGATAGTTCACTTTTGTATGAAACCGCGCGGGCACCCGCAGTTTCGGCCTTAATGAAATCATGTCTTGTCTCCTTCTGTTATTCGTTGTGTTAGACGAAAAGCTGTCTAAATACAGTATTGGTCATAGTGTGCAAAGACTCTTACCTTTACAGGTAGTTGTGGAAACAATGGTTCTTCATCAACTTCATTCGACGTTGAATCGGTTGTTTGCGCATTTATTCCGATTATGGCTATAAAGCCAGCTGCTGACAAAAGTATATTAGTCAGGCATCGCTTACATTTTCGTACTCGTCACTATAGACTAGTACCCCGGTCAATAGACATTTTAAATTATAACAAAAATTGCCGGCGAGCCAAATATTGGTGGGAAGCCATTACAAACAAAATATTAAAAATCCACACCGATCCCACGTGTGCAAAAAAAGTTATTCGGGGTCAAAGGTAAAATTTGAGGTTATTGGATTTTTCTCGAAAAAGTTTTATCTAAAAAATCTCAGGCCAAGGTTGTAAATCTTAAAATTGTCTACTTTATATGAATAAATAATTAACACCCGGACGTCGTCTGTCTACGTCTGTCTGACTAAGTCACAGTATATAATCTCACAGTATTCCAACTCCATACAAACGCAAGAAACTCGAGTCATACCTACGCGTCTCGATCTCGGTACGTATTCGGTACTACAGTCGCGAATGTGCCGCACAAACTTTTTTTTTATATGAGTGCGGCTTTTATATACCATTAAATTTATTAGCTTTTCGGACGTCCCAGTCTGCGTGCAAATATTCAGTGAGTAATTTATTCCTACTTTTTAAACATGGCTCGGGTTTGAGATCACCAATCCGCATTAGGCAAGCGTGGTGATTACGCCTGAAACCTCCTCACTGTACTAATATCTTCAGTGAGACGAGAGGCCTTTGCCCTACAGTGGGACATTACAAGCTTTTTTACTTTTTTATTTTTTATTTTTAAGGGTGATTTTTATCAAAAGTCTCAAATATAGTCAAATCTGCAGTGAAATAACACATTTAGCAGTTTTATTCTACACATCCTATTTCATTCACCAAATTAAAAAAAATACTTACAGTAAAAAAAGTTAAGTAGGTAGATGTCATTAAAAAGTGTAGGGTAGCCCTATCGCGTCTGTGCGTACGGCGCGTCTGTAGTTATCGAACTCAAAGACAGCGCCAAGTTACAATACTGTTAGACTCTATTACTGTGACTAAGTCTCCTATTTAATTTTATATGTCCAATATTTATATGTCCAAAGTTTTTCCGAAAGCACGTAAACCCTATAATAAGTAATAGATACTTACAAAGTACTAAGAAGTATTTAAATATAAACGAATTGAAAAAACACATTGAATCAAGGAATAGTTTCAAAAATTACTAACAATGTGGAAAGGTTAAATGCATCAATAGCATCAATTAACCTTTAATAGTTATGTAATAAAAAGAGCGATTAAAGGTTTTAATGCTTACATCAATTAATCATAAAATGCGTAATTAATTTATTAATTACTAGCAGCACCCCGCGGTTTTACCCGCGTTGTGCCCGTTCCCGTGGGAATTTCGGATTTTTTTTTACATAAAAACCTTCCTCTTGAATCACTCTACCTATTACAAAAAACCGCATCAAAATCCGTTGCGTAATTTTAAAGATTTAAGCATACAGACAAACAAACAGACAAAATAGCGACTTTGTTTTATACTATGTAGTGAAGTAATTTGCTGATGCACATACAATATTTATTGTAACTGAAACTACGTTTAAGGATACACTTCGCTTTTGTTTTACATTTTTATATAACGTTTCGGCCCCTTTACAGGAACCGTGGTCACAGAAGACTGAGGTGTTATGCGTTAGCTACCGCCAAATACATTTTGTTAAAGAACGTTACGATTTACGCAAAAAAGCTAACAGTGTTTAGATCTTGCAGTGTTGGGACTTGCTTGATAAAAGGCCTTTGCCCAGCAGTGGGACATTACCAGGCATATACTTTACTTTTAATGAATCTTGATAATAAAACAAACAGTTATCGAAATGGTTCCGTACCGTCAGCCTTAAATTTAAGAACTAAGCTCTTAAGGAAACTGATGCATGCAATTGATAGAAATTAAAAGCTTAGGTACATTCGAATTCCAGAGGTCTTTTTCGTGGCTTTTTGCGATATCAATAGATATATAATTATTCAACTTTTTTTCTGTCAACTTCATTAAGGTTGTGAGTTGTAATTTCTTCCGGTATGTACGAGTGTGTAGGTTTTCTGTGGTGTACAATTAAAGTGGTTTAATTTTATTGATTCTCTAGTTGATTAAGATTCCCCGCATTTTGGGGAAATTTTCACACATTGGCAGCGTTAATTATGTGATGTTCAGTCGGCAGTCGCGGCATGAAGCCGGAAACGAATAAACGATTGCAGTCAGTACTGCGGACGACTGCGACCGTACTGCTGCCTGCTGTCTGCAGTCTGCTGTTCATTCAAATTACACCTTAGGGTTCAAACGACGTTTCTGTGTTCGGTATTTAATTACAACAAAACAGCTTCCGTGGTCTTGTAGTTTGAGCGTTCGGCTCACGATCCGGAGGTTCCGGGTTCGATTCCCGGTGGGGACAATATCTCACAAAATCTCTTTGTGAGACTGCCCTCAGTTTGGCTAGGGCATTGCAGGCTGAATCACCTGATTGCTCGAAAAGTAATATGATTCCGTGCTTCGGAGGGCACGGTAAGCCGTCGGTACCGGTTACTTTCTTCGGATAGGAGTCGTTACATGAGCCATGTCAGAGGCCTTTGGCGGCTCAATAACTTTGACACCAGGATTGGTCAGGTTGACCATCCACTCGATGAAGAATTTAATTAAAAAAACATTAACGTTTATCATACTAAGACATTTATTAATCCCAGTAAATAGGGGGTGGAGCCCCGTTCGCACACATTCCTGATTCTACAAACTGAACTTTTTTTCCAGTAGAATTATTACGAGTATTCGCACAGTTCATATAACAATGGTTCAGGTAGGTCTTGCCATCGCTTGCACAAACTGGCAAGTACACTCGTGGACATATACAGTCGAAAATTTGGTCAATCAATGGTAAGCTATCATTTCTCGTTTCAAACCACATTTTGTTAAAATTCAGGGCATCGGCGTGTTTTTTTTTGTCTAATATTTTTTCTGAAGTTTTTGAATTACTGATTCTTTGTTTCTTATCTTTTCGTCTCTTCTTTTTTTGTCCATCGGTGTTTGTTAAGAGGACTAAAATATCTGTAAAAAAGTAAGTTCGTGTGGTTAGCGGCATGTTAGCGGCCAACATTAGTGTCGGACGTTTTTAGACCGGCTAAAGGCCTCCGACATGGTCTAACGATCGAAACAACCGGGGACGACAATTTAACGTGCCCTCCTAAGTATGGTAGTGCTGAGATAGAAATGCCACTATCTACCACCCATCCTTCACGAGCGCTAAAAAATTAATGCGTGTTTACATAAAGAGACTTATAAGCTTCAAATCTTTACTAATACTATGCCCCGCGTTCTACCCGTTCCCGTGGGATTTTCAGGATAAAAGTAAATAACCGCAAGTTAGTGGCCTTCTGGTGTCGTATATAAGAAATCTATATATTTAAAATTCAAAGTCCTGACTGACTGACTGACTGATAATCAACGCACAGCCTCAACCGCTACCTACACCTAGAAACATGAAATTTGGCAGGAAGGTTCTTCAAGTGACGTAAGTGCACACTGCACACTAAGAAAGGATTTTCGAAAATTCCTACGGGAACGGGCTCAACGCGGGCAAAGCCGCGGGGCGCTGCTAGTAGAAGGTTATAGGCTATTTTTTATCCCAAAATTCCTCCGGGAACGGGCACAACGCGGGTAAAATTGGATTGGCCACTATTTGAAATTAATGAACTTATACTTACAGAATAATAAGATGCATTTCAATATAAACGAATTAAAAATCCTCATTGAGTCAAGCGGTACGTTTAAAAATTAGTAACAATGTGTATAAACATCTAATTAACCTTAGTAGGTACGTAATTATTCCATGCAATTAGGGTTTTAATACCTAATCATAAAATGCACTTACATTTCATGATTAATTAGTCAGTGAACCACCTTTATTTACTTGTTACCTTTGTGGCTAAGTAAGTTTGTGGAAATAATAAAAAATCGCTAATTTTGAGCATTTGCAGAAATGTAACTGCTTACTTAAATCACTTCCAACTGAAATATGTAAATTGTGGAGAAAAAAAATTAGAAACATGTTAAAAACAAAATAAAATTTGAGTTTAATATGAAATTGAGAAAATTTTAAGACAAGTGACGCAAGGACGACAAGAGATTGGGAACAGCAGTTAGAGTGCGTTACCGCTCACACAGCCCTCCGTTTTAATGGAAACGAATCTTTCGCCATACAGAGTTTTTTTTCCTTTTTGTTTATGGTCGACGAGATTTCCAATCGAAATAGTTCGTCATTATCCTTTCCATATCAACACAAAACACCAAACGGCCATATGACCCAATAAACAATTTTACTGTTGAAATAACTCGATTAAGAAAGATTCAATATGTTCGATAAGTGACCACTGACCTAGTAAATCTTGCCCATCGAGCATTTAATTTGATAGATGAGTAAACCTAAAGATTAAGGGTTAGTTCTTGGTATATTTTATTATTTATATATTTTTACTAGCTGTGCCCCGCGATTTTACCCACAGCGCAAATACGTGATACATAGTTCCTATATCCGTCTCCTGGTTCTAAACTCCCCACCAGTTTTCAGCCAAATCGGTTCAGCCGTTCTCGAGTTATAAATAGTGTAACTGTTTTAACACGACTTTCTTTTGTATACAGTCATATATAAGATTTGTACCCATTAGAACTTTAGGATAAAAAAACAAGTATTATTCCAGCTTATATATGTGCCAATTATGTGTTATAGGTTACTTTTATCCTGAAATTCCCACGGGACGATTGAACCGCGGACGCTACAGGTACCCTATATTTTTTGCATTTTATTTTCCCATCCCAATTTCATTTTAAAATGAAATCTAACCTATGGCGTTTTGTCTTTTGTGTTCAATCATTTGCTAACGTATATCGAGAATTGATTGTTTGGATAGCCGATTCGTTTACCAATACTCAGCCCGTGGCCAATTTTGAACAATACCATCCCATGCAAAAATATTGGGTTACGGAGACTATTCCTCGCTTTGGTTCTGTGAAAATAATAGCAGCATTTATTTTTTAATTAAGAGTCTGTTCTAGATGCGATGATTTAGGCTGTCTTAAGAAAAATGTTTGACAACTAGGTAGACTGTCAGTCTGCCAACAGATTACAACAATTCATAGTCTGCTAGACGTTTTGTTTCCAGTGTGTGCTCATTTTATGGCTATACCTATAAATTAAGAGCAAACAGAGCTGTCTGAGTATCTGACTTATATATATCAACGCACAGCCGAACCTACTGTACCTAGAAACTTGTTTGGTACAGGGGTTCCTTTCATGGTGTAAGTGAGCACTAAGAAAGGAAGTTTTGCGAAAGTCATCCCTTAACAGGTAGCCCTTTCACCCGAAGCGAAGCAAGATCGCAACTGTCTTCATAGACCAGATGATTGCGAAACACTCTTTGACATTGGCAAAATATTTTCGTAATGCGATGTGATTGGTCAGTACAAAGGCCGCTTATAGCACTCGTGGCGTAGTTTGACTAAGCGGTATTAGTTCATTGCGATTGTTAAGCAACGTGCAGCTCGACCTCTGCTTGGATGGGTGGCCGATAGTGGCGCTACCGTGCTTCGGAGGGCACGTTAAATTGTCGTTCCCGGTTGTTTCAATCGTTAGACCATGTCGGAGGCCTTTAGGCGGTGTAAAAACTCCGACACCAGGGTTGCCACAAACCTACTTACTTATTGGTCAGTTGAGCTCCGCTCAGCTCCGCTCAGCTCCGCTCAGCTCCGCTCAGCTCCGCTCAGCTCCGCTTCTATGGCAACGCACCGTCAAGGTGCATCGACAAACGGAGCTAAACTGACCAATCATAATGCATTTTTGTCAAATACTCATTGAAATTGGCAAGATCTCTTGACATTAGTCAATTTCATGACCTTCGCCGCTCAGCTCCGTAAGGTTAGTATTTTCTGGAGAGCCCCAAAATGATACTTCAAACAATTTATACTCTAATAACTTTATTGGTTAGATAGTAATGGTTATGGACCGCAGCAGCAGGCAGCAAATGCCGACCGCAAGCATCACTATTGGTTTCTGTGAATCTTTATGACAATTATGTTGAGCGCGGCAACACTGCTGCCTGTGGTTGGCAGTTTCTGCTTGCGGCTGCGGTCAATACTAAAACATACCTAGGTCTCTAGGTCTAACAAGGAGCAAGGTCCAGTCCTGATAAATTCTACTGTCTCTAATTTCTTTTTAACTTTAATTTCATTCATACAGTATAAATAACATTCGTTTGTATACGTTCTGTTGTCCGTACCGCATACTGGCAGATACATTCTCGGACATTCGGCACAATTTTTGAATGAGTTCAGTTCTCTAACATCGAATGATTTGGCAGGATAGAATTGGGAAAAAGATTCGCTTTTTTTTCTGGTCGGTAGTTTCACTGCTTGCAATATTGTTATGCTGTTTAACACTGTAATGAGAATAACGTATTGAGTATCCCATACTCAGAGTCGTCCAATGCATCCTTAGTAGAGATTTAATGAGTGATTGAGAACCAACACTGCGTTAAGCGCGTGTCGTGTGCACCCGCCGCGTGCGCACGCGGCGGTTTGCTTTCGTATTAAACCGCACGAGACGGGCGCACGCGACGTTTCACTTTTGTATCAAGCCACACGCGGCGAGCGCACGCCGCGGGCGACCGCGACGTTTCACTTTTGTATGAAGCCACACGCCGCGGGCGCCCGCGACGGTTCACTTTTGTATGAAAACGAGGCGTGCGCACGCTTAACGCAGTGTCGGCCATGTGATGTATGTATGAATAATTACGTCAGTTATTTAAATGTCTATTTAATGGCGTCTCTGAATACGGCAAAAACGCTAAAGAGACACTAGTGAGATACTGGGATATCTATCTGAGCGGTACCGTATTTTGGAAGTTAAATTGTCTGTCTAGGTTATTTCAATCGTTAGGTAAACTCTGTCAGAGGCTAGACAACAGATTTGGAGACTACTGAAAAAATCCTGAAGCATAATTTCATTGGTTAATAATTTTCGGAAACTAGATTTAAGCAACGAAGAAGATAATTTAATCCCTTGAATTTTAACATACTTACGCCATATTACAAATGTAACTGTTTCGACAAAATGTTTCATTTGGCACCTCTTTCGAATAAAAAGTATCTTAAATATTAGTTGTATTGATTCAATTCAATAGACGGTTTAATCGGCGATAAAAAACCGGCCAAGTGCGAGTCGGACACGAGCACGGAGGGTTCCGTACTTTAAAAAGCGGCCAAGTGCGAGTCGGACTCGCCCATGAAGGGTTCCGTAGCAGCGAGTAACATAATAAAGAAGTTCTTGAAGTTCGTTGTACTTGTTTTTTTATTTACATTTGAGTTATTGAATGAATAATCAGTATTTTTTTGCGGTTTACGATTTATGTCGTAAAAAAAAAACTACTAACTAGACCTCGTTCAAACCAATTTTCGGTGTTAGATTACATTGTTATGTACATCATATATTTTTTTTAGTTTTATCATTCTCTTATTTTAGAAGTTACAGGGGGGGACACACATTTTACCACTTTGGAAGAGTCTCTCGCGCAAACTATTCAGTTTAGAAAAAAATGATATTAGAAACCTCAATACCATTTTTGAAGACCTATCCATAGATACCCCACACGTATGGGTTTGATGAAAAAAAAAAATATTTTTTTAATTTCTAAGTATGGGAGACCCCCCTAAATTTTTTTTTTTTTCTATTTTAGTGTGAAAATATTAATGCGGTTCACAGAATACATCTACACACTAAGTTTCAACAACATAGCTCTTATAGTTTCGGAGAAAAAAGGCTGTGACATACGGACAGACGGACAGACGGACGGACAGACAGACAGACAGACATGACGAATCTATAAGGGTTCCGTTTTTGCCATTTGGCTACGGAACCCTAAAAACGGCAAATAATCACGTTTGTTGTAGGGCCCCCTTGAATATTTGTTTTATTTTATTTTAATCCCAGTCCGATACCCTAATTATAAGTACCTATACGCACCGGCGACTGTTACTTACTACACTTTCAATAGGCGGTTACGCACTTAGTCGTCAGTTGCCCAGGCGACTCGGCGACTCACCGCTAAGTGGCGACTCACAAGCGACTAACAGTCCCCAGGTCTTGTGGTTTGAGTGCCCGGCTCACGACCCGGAGGTTTTAGGTTCGATTCCCGGTGGAGATATCATACAAAAATCTCTTTGTGAGACTTTCCTCAGTTTGGTTAGGGCATTGCAGGCTGAATCACCTGATTGCTCGAAAAGTAAGATGATTCCGTGCTTCCGTGAGGGCACGTTAAGCCGTCGGTCCCGGTTACTTTCTACGGATATTAGTCGTTACTTGAGCTATGTCAGAGGCCTTTGGTGGCTCAATAACTCTGACACCAGGATTGGTCAAGTTGACCATCCACTCGATGAAGAAGAATAGGAGCACAGCTTCAAATGGAAGCATTCACACGGCGAGCAACTGTCGTAGCGACTGGACGTCGCGCACAAAAATGTCTCAGGCTTTCGATACCGAGAAATTTATATTGGAAATATAATCCCGAAATTTTTTCTTCCGGAGAAACACATGGTCGCATATTTGTATCCGTACCAGTTATATTATGTGGTTTCAGAAGACATAATAGCTCATCAAACGAAAGCACAGACATTCTTGCGTAGTAAAAAAAATACGAAGGTATTTTCTCACGTCTACATACTCGTATAATATTATAAAAATTCCTTTTGATCTCTGTTCTTGTAACGAATACGATGCACCCACCAATACTCTCCTGATTTTCTTTTCTTTTTCTTTCTCTTAATTATTAGTAGCGCTACCATAGCAGCTTCTTCGACATCCATTCTGCACGAATGTACATGGAATACTGACGCTCGGCTAGTCTCCTGGGCCAAGTTGCCCATGTTTTAGTCGCCCGAGCGACCGAGTCGCCGGCGACTAGTCGACAGTGCGTAATAGCTCAAACTCTGCCATAGGTTTCTGCCTCTGATCTCTTTGTCATTGTACTATTCATCTTTCGATGCAGAGGTAGATGACAGCGGTTCCCACATTAATCAGTTACAACCACAGAGCATGGAAGCACCACGCGGTAGCGGCCGGCCCGGCGGTGCTTCTATGCTCTGTGGTTACAACCATAGATGATTCAAATTAAACTAACTAATGAAAGTACTGATTACAATCTCAATCTCAATACAAGAATTTACTGTAATTAAAAATACGTGATAAAAATTAGAAGTGATTAAAAAACCGGCCAAGTGCGAGTCGGACTCGCGCACGGAGGGTTCCGTACTTTAAAAAACGGCAAAAAATCACGTTTGTTGTATGGAAGCCACGTGAATATTTGTTTTATATTAATTTTAGGATTTGTTGTTATCGCGTCAATAGAAATACATCATCTGTTAAAATTTCAACTGTCTAGCTATCACCGTCCTTGAGATACAACCTGGTGACAGACGGACGGACGGACGGACAGCGAAGTCTCAGTAAAAGGATCCCGTTTTTATCCTCTGGGTACGGAACCCTAATTATTTATCAATGCTCATTACACGGCAATTACCTCCCTTACCTAGTTAATAATTAATTTCGATAACATTGTTACACCATACTTGGTTTCCAAATACGGAATCGACATTGAATGAACTTGGAACTACGCAGGCTTGCACATGAACTCCTAAATATATTTGGTACATAAGTTTTTTTCAAAAAAAACAATACTGTCCATTAATATATTGTCAATACTTATTACCTACCAGTGCTGGGCAAAGTGCTTCGGAGGGCACGTTAAGCCGTCGGTCCCGGTTACTTTCTACGGATAGTAGTCGTTACATGAGCCTTGTCAGAGGCCTTTGGCGGATCAATAACTCTGACAACAGGATTGGTCAGGTTGACCATCCACTCGATGAAGAAGAAGACCTACCAGTGCTAACCATATAACAGCATACCAGATTTTTATAAAGCAACCGATTTCAGCTAATTCACAAAATGTTGAAAAAAAATATACTGTATATTATACTGTATTAGCCTGTAATGTCCCACTGCTGGGCAAAGGATCATCTCACAGAAGATATCAGTACAATGAGGAGGATTAGGCGTAATCACCACGCTTGCCTATTGCGGGTTGGTGATGAGTTGGCAGGTATCTCAAACCCGAGATGTATGAAAAGTAGGAAACATGGTTTGCTCGACCCGGGAATTGAACCCAGGACCTCAGTCTTGGTAGGCGAGTGCACATACCTCTAGACTGCCGAGGCGTTGAACTAAATTAATAAATCAAAATCACCACCACTCCTTTCAATCATTCATTTCCTTAAAAATGGTTTCGAAGAATCATTCTCTTCTCCTAAATGAAAGCCACGATCTACCCTTTTCTAAGTGGTGTTACAAAATAATAAAATACCCCTATATCTTGAAATATAAGTTTCAAAAGATACCTCCATTAGGGTACCGTGGGGCAGAAGTCACACCGTCATAGAAAAGATCGCTCGGGATAAAACGTGATCGCCCGTTTGAATGCTGTTACAAAACGTAACAACAGATATGCATCTATTTGTCATTCTCTTAAAAAAGTTTTTTGTTAGTTTTTCTCAGTCCTAACTACCTAACTTAACTAATATTATAAATGCGAAAGTAACCCTGTCTGTGTATCACGCTTTCACGCCTAAACTACTGAACCGATTTGAATGAAATTTGGTACACAGGTAGTCCAGAGCCTGAGAAAGGACATAAGCTCTTTTTAACGCAAATTTCCCGCGGGAACGGGTACAATATGGTGAAACGGGGCGCGGATGGTTCCGATATATAATGGTTATTTTTTTAAATACAAATAAATGCAGCTAGACTATCTAATACACTCTGGGACGCTCTGGGACACAGCCTGGACGCAATATACGCCCGTACTCAGAGCCGTCAAATGCTTCCTTAGTAGTTTAATAAGATGTATGAAACAGTACGTCAGTTAGTTAAGCGTGGATTAATGTAAGTGAGTGTTAAGAGTTACTTATTTTCGAAATGTATATATTTTGTCGATTTTGATCGTCTTATTAATTCATTAGAAAAGTGTTAAAGGGATGTTTTTGATGAGAAAACGGTTTCATTCGTAGATTAAGATGCATTTAGTTTATACTAGCCGTGCCCCGCGGTGTTACCCGTGTTGTGCCCATTTTTGTAAGAATTTCGGAATGAAAAATAGTCTATAACCGTCCTCGATAAGTGGACTTACCAACACTGAAAGAATTTTTCAAATTGGACCAGTAGTTCTTGAGATTAGCGCGTTCAGCTTTCAACTCTGTTCAACTCTGTAGCTTTATAATATTAGTATAGATACAGATTCGACAATTGTGTATTCATGTTTCATATTGTTTTTTTCATGCTTGGCCCTTTCACAAAACAAACAAAATAATTCAATCCGCGTCTCCAATTAGCTTGCACCGTTCGGTGTGAAACCCATAAAGATATTCATACTTAACCTTTTCTTATGGCAAAAATCCTTTGACCTCTCTTTAGGCCTTTTTGACCCTTCCTTAGGTCAATACACACATATCCCTGGATATATGTTTTGTTATAACCGTTCTCTGAATTGGACCATCATTTATTTATGTCAGTACAGTCGAAGGTATGGTAGATTCGAATACACAAAAGATGTTTCCTTTTATTTTGTATTGGGAACATATGTTTTGGAATGGTTACAAACCAATATTTTTGATCGGTACTTAGTTCATTGAAACAGCTTGTAGGTATTACATATGGGTGTATAGAAATAGGAGTCAAAATTTGTTGCTTTCAGTGATATTAAAGGTAATTTTGGACCATCTGTGTTTGTCGAGAAGTTCGAAAGCATTTTGTTAATTTTGTCTTTGTTATTACTGCATTTAGAGACGTCCATTAAATGTTAACTAACAGTTAACTAACAGACGTATATTTTTAAACATTACGCGTCAATATCGCTAATTAAATCTCTAACAAGGATTTAACGTCTCTGAGTACGCGAGTTACAGCTTCTTTCTACACGCGAGAGTCATGTTGCCGGCGACAGAGTCATATGCAGCTGACAACATGCGTTGAAGGCTGCAGTAGCCGATTCGGCAATTTTTTTCAAGTATTTATATTTTTATTTATTTTCATTTTAACGCTTCGGTGGTCTAGTAGTATGTGCACATACTACTAGACCACCTCGCCTTCGCCTGCCAAGACTAGGGTCCAATTCCCGGGTTGACCGATTTATGTTTATACTTTTCAAACTCCTCTTACTCAAAGTTTGTGATCACCAGCCTTTCAGTAAGCGAGGTGAATATGCTTAATCTGCCTCATTGTACCGATATCTTCGATGAGATGAGAGGCCTTTGCCCAGCATTGGGACATTACTGGCTAATACGTACTGATTTCTTAAGTTTAAGCGAACACTACTCATTTTGAATTGAAATTAATTTCACGGATACACTTTTATTTTACATTTTTACCTGACGTTTCGGCTCCTTTACAGGAACCGTGGTCACAGAAGATATCAGTACAGTAAGGAAAATTAGGCGGAATAACCACGCTTGCCTGATGCGGGATGCCGGTACCGTATCTCAAGGAATCTCGTTAGTCAAAGAGACCGGTCAAATACATCAATAATTTCCATTGTTTATTATTTATTATTAGACAAGCCCGTTGGCACAGTGGCAGTGAGAGCGCTTACTGTGGTGTGGGTTGCGGGTTCGATTCCCGCCCGGAGTCAACAATATGTGAAGACATAGTTGTTGGCGACGACGTCTGGGTGTCAATTATATATTCTTATAAAGTATTTGTGTATACAATATGTAGTAGTATCAGTTAGTTAGATTCCATATTACAAGCTTAGAGCTTAGTTTGGGTCCAATTAACCGCGAGTGAATTTGTCCGGGTATATTTATTTATTTTAAATGAAATAAGATTTAAGTCACCTTCTATAAAGGATGCACATACCATATCTCTTAAATATTCCATAAGCACACTTTAATACACAGGTATTGACATACGTTTTTCCATCTCTAGAACATACAGGGAGATATACTCGAGGACAGTCACAGGAGGTAAAATTGTCCAATGGAATTACGTCTTTCGGCCCTAACAGAGTAGGCAGAACGGGTTTGCCTTTTCTTTGACATTGTATCAGTGTTGGTGAGTCTGTGAATGAAAAGGTTTTAAAGTTAAGTAAGTTATATTACTGTAATCTATCTTATATATAAAATTCTCGTGTCACAGTGTTCGTTCGCGTACTCCTCCGAAACGGCTCGACCGATTCTCATGAAATTTTGTGAGCATATTGAGTAGGTCTGAGGATCGGCCAACATCTATTTTTCATCCCGAAATTCCCGCGGGAACGGGTACCGTGGTTGAACTCCTCTGAAACGGCTTGACCGATTCTCATGAAATTTTGTGTACATATCGGGTAGGCCTGAGAATCTGACATCATCAATTTTCATCCCGAAATTCCCGCGGGAACGGGTACAAAGCGGGTGAAACCGCGGGGCGCAGCTAGTACTGATATAAAAAAGCTGTAGAGTTTGTTTTGTTTGTTTGTTTGAACGTGCTTTACCTCAGAAACTACTAATCCTACTATAATATTATAAATGCGAAAGTTTGTGAGGATGGATGTATGTATGGATGTTTGTTTGTTGGTCTTTCACGCAAAAACTACTGAACAGATTTGGATGAAACTTTACAGTAATATAGGTTAAACATCAGGATAAAACATGGGAGACATTTTATCCCGAAATTCCCGCGGGAACCGATACAACGCGGGTAACACCGCGGGGCGCGACTAGTCCTTTAATATATAGAATCATTAGAGCATGTTTGAGGCCTTTAGGCGGTCTAAAAACTCCTACACCAGGATTGGCCACTTACGTACTCGAAATGAATGACTACATACTTACAGAATAATAAGATGCATTTCAATATAAACGAATTGAAAATCCTCATTGAGTCAAGCGGTACGTTTAAAAATTAGTAACAATGTGTATAAACATCTAATTAACCTTAGTAGGTACGTAATTATTCTGTGCAATTAGGGTTTTAATACCTAATCATAAAATGCACTTACATTTCGTGATTAATTAGTTAGTGAATTTTGCCTTTATATACTCGTATACATATACGCTGACCCGACAAATATTATTTTGCTATATAAATTACTAGCAGTTTTGTTTTACTCGCGCTGTGCCGATTCAGTGAGAATTTGGGGAATTTTTATACATATAAACCTTCCTTGTGAATTACTCTATCTTTTAAAAAAACCGCGTCATCCGTTGCGTTGTTTTAAAGATCTAAGCAATAGCGACAGACAGACAGCGGAAAGCGACTTTGTTTTATACTATGTATTGATTTAAATCGACACCAGGGTTGGCCACTAACCTACTCGAACGTTTGAGGAAGGTTTGAGATTAACTAAATTAACGTTAGGTAACTCGATGTCGGAAAGAGCTGGACGATTTTAAAAAGGATTGGAAAGAATTGGGGGAAACCTTTGCCCAGCAGTGGGACAGCGAGGTTACGTTAAAAAAAAACTTAACTAAAAATACTCACCTATGAAAATAAAAGCAAAGGAAAGAAAATTAAAAATCTAAATTATTAACTTATTAGATGCGTTGAGTTTTACTTTTATTTTTATGTTTTTCCCTCGCGGGCGCACGCGGCGGACGCACGCGATGGCAAAAAATAAATTTTCACTTTTGTATGAAACCGCGACGGGCGCACGCTTAACGCAGTTTCGGTCCTACACAAATAATGTTTATGTTTTGAAATCGCTAGTCGCATTACAAAATAATAACTTTCAACGTTATCGAAGAGATAAGAAATTATTTCATCCACGTCAAATCCTTAGCTAATTGAATTTGTCTGTTAAATTAAGAAGATTACTTCGGATTTTGTTTCATTGTAGAGGGGGCAGATAGAACAAAGAAGTTAGTGTCTAAACAATAAAAAGTTATCCCACCAAAAACATAAATGTAAAAAAGGAGAGCCAAGTTCAATACAAAAATTATGCATGGCTATGTGCTTCGCTGCAAAAAGAATGGAGATCTAAATGAGTGCCAAGTTCTAGGCAATATCTCAATATGTATATAAAGGAACAAAATAACATTATGAACAAGTATTAAACTCTATATCTTCTCTTTATTGGATACATGACAATTGCTGTTATTTAAAAATGTGAGATCTTAAAGTGGGTTAGATTTGACTTGGCCAGTTTTCATTACAGCAGTCATTTTATAAAGTTATTCAACATAATAACAACATACTGGCCAAGTTATTACATGGCTCATGTAACGACTACTATCCGTAGAAAGCAACCGGGACCGACGGCTTAACGTGCCCTCCGAAGCACGGAGTAATTTGACTAAGCGGTAATATTTCATTTGTGGTTTCTTAAGTAACGTGCAGCTAGGTTCCTCGAGGATGGGTAGCCGATTGTGACATTTCTATCTGAGCGCTACCGTGCATCGGTGGACATGCGACCGGAGATTTTATGCAATCCTAATCACTACATAGTATAAAACAAAGTCGCTACTTTTGTCTGTTTGTTTGTCTGTATGCTTAAATCTTTAAAATTACGCAACGGATTTTGATGCGGTTTTTGTAATAGGTAGAGTGATTCAAGAGGAAGGTTTATATGTATAAAAATTCCCGAAATTCCCACGGGAACGGGTACAACGCGGGTAAAACCGCGGGGCGCTGCTAGTGGTTAATATTTGTCCGTTTCTCCGCTCCGCAGCCTCGCTCCGCTTCAATGGACAGGCACCCTTATATTGTAAAATACATAAATACCTAATTTTGTCCCCTGAACACATTGCGATAAAAATTATATAAAGTTTCAATTCTGCACCTCTGTGATTGCTCTAAGACTTACTGATGTACTTAAATACGTCCATTAAATGGATACTTAACTAATTGACGTAGTTTTTATACGTTATATGTCAAGATCCCTCTGTAGATCTCTACTAAAGAAGCATTCAATGTCTTTTGTTAGACTAAATATAACTGGCTTAGCTTTGTCGAAAAAGTCAGTCTAAACTGATGAGAAGACAATCTAAAAACTGACCGCTTAAACTACAGATTGCAATAGTCCTTACAATCGAATTGAATTCACACATATAATAACACTATTTTATGCAAAACCCTCAGTCTAAATAAGGTATTAATTAAACATGTGCGATCGTTTAAAACAGGCCTCTTGCAAAAGTCGAGTGGTATAAAAAGTTTTTCTCGACCGCTGTTCATAACTCATTCTAAGCTGAAAACGGTAGCACCCTTCACAAAACTAGGCGCCTACCGGTGTGCGGGCCAAACGCAGGGTTGTAGCGGGTACAAAACTATTAGCCATTTATTGATAAACGCTTACTAGCAGCATTTTAGCTATCAAATGGTTTGTCCCTTTCTGACATACGCTATTTTCCAAAGAGCAAAAGAGACAAAACATTCACTAACTGTGTTTTAGTTAGAGAGCGTTTATGGATAAAGCAGTGAGTATATAGCAGACAAGCCCGTTGGCACAGTGGCAGTGAGAATACTTACTGTGTCGGGGGTTGCAGGTTCGATTCCCGCCCGGAGTCAACAATATGTGAAGACATAGTTGTTGGCGACGACGACAGGTGTCAATTATATATTCTTATAAAGTAGTAGTATCAGTTTGTTAGCTTATAGCTTACTTTGGGTCTAATTAACCGTGTTTGAATTTGTCGGGGTATATTATATTATTACTAGCCGCGCCCCGTGGTTTCACCCGCGTTATACCCGTTACTGCGGGAATTTCGGGATAAAAAGTAGCCTATGTCTTTCTCAGGCTTTGGACTAACTGTGTACCAAATTTCATTTAAATCGGTTCAGTAGTTTTGGCGTGAAAGCATAACAGACAGACAGAGTTACTTTCGCATTTATAATATTAGTTAGGATAACATAACGCACTACAAAAAGCTTTAACATACTTACTCAACCATACATAAGCGAAAACCTAACGCAAACTTTTTTAAAGTACGGGGAGAGACGCTGTCGCGAGCGCTTCACCCACCTCCTGATGAAGGTCACCGTACGTGACCGAAACGTGTTGAGGGACACTCAACAGTAACCTCCGTCGTACGTAAGTTCCCGTTTTAACAAATAATTACTTACGCAAACTTTCTCAAACATCTCCAAAAAATTACATCTCGAACTCAAAGCAATCAATCTCTATCAATGTTCAATGAGACCATGACTTGTACCACTCACCAGCCATACATCACTGTAAGTAGGTCACCTGCGTTGTGTATGAATCAGCAGACAAACTGTGACTAGCTAGTCAACATTGTCAAATAGTATAATGAACTTTGTCTACATACTCGTAGTTTGGGTAGGTACGTCTATTTGGTTGGATAGAGAAATGGGAGTTAGTTTTTGTCGTATATATCTATACTTATTATATTATAAAGAGGTAAAATTTGTTTGTTTGTTTGCTTGTTTGTTTGTATGTTCGAGCTAATCTCGGGAATTACCTGTCCGATTTGAATAATTCTTTTTGTAATAGGTAGCTACATTCAACGGAAGGTCCTAGGCTATTGGAACGAAGTTCCTTATCGCGCGTTGCGAAAGGGCTAGACGGAAAGATGGTAACGACATTTTTTAGGCCAGAGAGGGACAGACAGAGAAACTTGCGCACGCCAGAGACCTTGACACCTCACAAGTTTTTTTTTCATCCCGAAATTCCCACGGGCACGGGCACAACGCGGGTAAAACCGCGGGGCGCTGCTAGTTTGGTTGTATATTTAAAAATGTGGTATTTTGAGTTCTAGAGTTCATGGATTCATTTGCAATTTTATTGTTTGTTTCAAAGCGCTAATCTTAGAAAATACGAATCTAATTTGAATAACTATGTTTGTAACAAATACTTACACTCAACGGAAAGGTTATATGCTATTTTTCAACCTGAAATTCCCACGAAAACAGGCACAACGCGAGTAAAATCACGGGGCACTGCTATTCTTACAAAATATGATTTTACTTAGCACAAATGCCTTCAATCTGGACGTTAAGATTGTAAAGTCACAGTCTAGCGGTCTTTTGACGAAGTTTTAAGTTGATTAAAGTTACTAAATCTGGGCGCTTGAAAGCCCAAAATTACAAAGTACTTACGCCTTGAGTAGGCTCTTAAAACAATCATATTATACTTAAACAAAATAATTCGGAAAATTGTCCAAAGAAAAATGGAGTCATAAAAATATAACTCAGTCCTATTAAAGATAATTTCACAAATATAATTCCGATTGTGTTATTACAAAGTTACTTCTGGAACAGAAACAAATGTCGTAAAAAAATTGATGGAATCTAAAACTTTTCGTCTGTCGTCGTCAATCGTTTGATATAATGAAATATTAAGAAAAAATTGAGTACTTCTACAAACTTTTTTTATATGTCCAATTTTTGTGTTAAAAAGTTTTTTATGAAGTCAATTATTTTTAAGTTCCTAGAATGATACGAACACGAAATTCTTATTCCAATGTTAGCATTGAAATCGTGATTAAAGGTAAGAGTTGGATCAGCGACTGCTGCAGTCGACTGCAGACTGCAGACACAGATTCACTACTAGTTTCTATGAAATTTCGAGCGCGCGGTGACACTTCTGCTGCGGTCGGCAGTCCTGTCCTGCAGTCGTGACGTAGAGCGCCAGCAGATAAGGGAAAAATATTTTGAAAAACGAACAAAAATAATAGTGTAGGAGCTAATGTTATTTTTTTAATACAATTTAGGTTGCTAAGTAATGATTAATCATTTCACTCAATAGTATATATCATTATGTTAAGATTGATGAATGTGGCATAGATCAAAGTGTCGTGGTTTTTATCTCTGTTATGTAGTATAATGAAAACTTGAAAAGCATAATATAACTTCACTTTTTTGACAGCCACCACCATTTTTTTAAAAGAGCATTTTGACTGTATACCCCAAACAATATAAAATCAGTTCAATGAAATATTGAGGTTTAAATATAAATTTAGTTCCAACGACGTGACAGACATAAAATAAAAACAAAAACAAATTTAGTTTTTTGAATAAGTAGAATTTGATGAATTACACTTCGATCAACAATACACAACTAGATAACGAGTCACGTTCAAAATCAAAGCTAAATACTGTCCGCGTGGATGACGTGGGGACATCTTTATTTGTTTACTACCGAACTGAGACAATAGTTTGAAAACATTTCTAATTTCAATCTAATTAATTACTACCATGACACCTAGAAATAAAGTAGCAAATCTTATGAATAAAATAAGAGCACTTTCAAGTGCGCTGTTATTCACCGAGACGTATTTTTTGCGCCCACCCGACTTCTAGTTGTGTATAGCACTTAGGGGGTTGGAGCGGGTAACTGGCGGGGCGAGAGAGTGCCTTTGGAAATAAAACCCGGGATCAGCGTTTCACCACTTTATTTCTTTCTTCTTTCGTTTTCTTTTTTTCCTTTTCTTCTTCTAGGCACTGCTACCGAACACTGAATGCCGGACTATGGAAATCGCTCTGTTTTTATAGACATCTCTGACCAATCAGAGCGCAGGAAAGTTGCACGCGGCACCAATCTTTTTGAGCCGACCAATCAGAGCGCACTTCTTGTTTTGTATGGAAAACCTTATTTCGATAATTTTATTGAAAACGTTCGATTATTTATTATCATATTTGTGTCTGTAACGGTAGGCAGCAAATGTGGCGGTCGGCTCTCCGACCATAAATTGTATTATGTCAAAATTTGAAATATGATTTTGGGTTACCATTTTTCAAAACAATTACTCCTCAATTTATTATAAATAATTACTCCTCAATTAGTCGCTAATTTGTTTATTATAAAGGCAAGTCAACCTCATTCAAAAGGCAAGTATTTTTTTTGTAAATAAATAAAACCTGATTAATGTAGAAACCGTATCCATCTACCTCTGTATCGAAAGATGAATAGTACAATGAACAGGAGATCAGTAATCAGCCTATGGAGTTTAGGGTATCGGATTGAGATTAAATAATAATATGTAATAACAATTGGATATGGATCAGATCGGAATAATAGTTTCGAATTCATAAAAATTTATAGCATTCGAATTCCAGTGGTCTTTTTCGAGGCTTTTTACGATATCAATCGATTTACGTAGTTAATCAGGTTCTTAGTTAGTTGTAAATTCTTCCGGTATGTACGAGTTGACCATTACATTACGTTTAAATAGTTTTATTGAATCTCTAATTGATTGTAATTCCCCGCATTTTGGGGAAATTTTCACACATTAGCAACGTTGATTATGTGGTGTGCAGTCGGCAGTGAATTAGCGACTGCAGACTGCACTGCGGACGACTGCAACGCCCTGCTGCCTGCAGTCTGCAGTCGACTGCAGCAGTCGCTGATCCAACTCGGACCTTAAAATAACACTACAATTTTCAATTGACACTACGTTTACGCCTGCAGCAGCTGCAGACTGCAGTCAACATTACAAGTTTCTATGAATATGTGAACGTACTGCAGCCTGCGGTTCGTCATCAACTTACTGTTCTTACTTACTTACTCAGAGTTCATTAAATCATCCATCACTAATCATTTGACGTATTTTATATCTCTGGGGCCGTGTCCATTGAAACGGAGCGGAGCTGTGCGCAGCTCAATCTCAACGTATTACGAAATACGAGTAATGTTGACAACCCCTGTGATTGGTAAATCGGGCTTCACACGCGCACGCACCTCATATATGTCTAGAACTGAACATTCATCTTACTACAACTCAACTCAAATATTTTTTAGAAGTGAACATGCCTAATTTACTACTATTTTATTAAAACCATCATTAAATACTGTTCATAACAAAACTGTTATTCCAAACATGAATGAAATCCTATCAAATTCACCGGATAGTTTTAACTAAATATATTTTCAATATGTCAAAGTATTTTAGCTACGTTGGGGTTAGGGGGTGACCCGATATAAACAGTGGCAGTAAATTCTCCACCCGAAACCAAATAAGTGATAACCAAATAAAAAATTTATACCCCACTATTGTGCATTCGATCAGAGCCAATAAAAAAATTCATGACATTTTTATGCGAACGCCAATGTAAATGGTTCGGGTTATATGTAAAAAGTATATGACAAGATATAATTTATATGGGTACAGGCGGTTACAAAAAAGTATAAGCTTATAATGTCCCACTGCTGGGCAAAGGCCTCTCATCTCACTGAAGATATCATTACACTGAGGAGGATTAGGCGTAATCACCACGCTTGCCTAATGCGGGTTGGAGATCTCAAACTCGAGCCATGTTTGAAAAAAAGGAAACATGTTTCCGCTCGACCCGGGAATTGAATCTGAGACGTCAGTCTTGGCAGGCGAGTGCACATATCACTTGACCACCGAGGCGTCGGTTACTAAACGTAATGATAAATAATAAATAATAAATAAAGTTTTTATTGAATAAATTACATGGTACATCAAATGATTTGTTGGTCCCCAAACTAGGTCAGCCTGTGTTTTGGGGACCTCCTTCCTTATTGTACAGTTTACAGTTTAATTAATAGTACGAGAAACACATAAATTAAAATATATATATATAAAACTAAAACTAAATTAGAAGAAGATAATATATAGACGAAAGATTTTTCTTATAGGGCATCAAATTAATGAAGATATCGCACTGGCCCATGCTTCTAAAAACTGTAGTGTTCAAGTCCTACTGCATGCATGTACGAGTAAGTAAGTACATCCATCTTCCGTGAGTGTATGAGCTAATATTCATTGAGCTATAATATAATCGCTATTCAATGACGCTTTCGCTTGTACCGGGACGCCTATTTCCATTCCAATTGCTATATCAATATTATTTTCTAGAAATAATTTAGATTTTCTACGACATAAGCTTCGTTTTATAAGAAGGCAGGTTGCTATTGCATTTCCGATTCAAATAATGCAGACACTATTTTGAAATAAAAAAATTTGTTCTGTATATTTTGTCGGTGACTGTACCTCTATATTTTATGATTTGTATTCCTGGTATACAGACAAAAGCCACACATTTTATTTAGTTTACTAAGCTCTTTTACCGCAACGTATTGTGACAACAATATCTAACTTTAATCTAAATATTTTTGTAAGGTCAGTTATTTTTCTTCATCACTTTAATATTATGTATTTACATCGCATCTTTGGAAGACGACGTCTGTATATCAAATATATATTCACTAGCAGCGCACCGCCGTTTTACCCGTGTTGCGCCCGTTTTCAAGGTAATTTCAGTATGAAAACTAGCCTATAATCTTCCCGTTGAATGTGGCTGTCTATTACGAAAATAATTATTTTCAACTTCTAGATGAACGAAATCGGGGACAAAAGCTAGTAACGACTTTAATTTCTTGGCCCTTTGAAAACGTTATAATAAAATGACTTTTATGCATGAACTAGTAGCAGCCTCCGGTTTTACCCGCATTGTGTCCGTTCCCATGGGAGTTTCGGGATGAAAAATAGCCTAAAACCTTCCCGTTGGATGTGGCTATCTATTATAAAAAGAATTATTCGAATCGGACTGGCAATTCCCGAGATTAGCCCTAACATACGCACAAACAAATTTATAAAATTTTACCTTTTTATAGATAACATTCCTATTCAGACGTATTATATTCCAAAACTAAGCCGATTGGATAAAAAACGGATTATGAATTTATGATTTGAATTCGATTCAAGTATTTGAAGTGTTATTATTTTGGTATTTTTCGTATAATAAATGTTTTATTTGTTCTCGTATTACAGCTATTTTCGACATGGAATCTACATACTCGTATTATAAAACAAAGTCCCCGGCCGCGTCTGTCTGTCTGTTCGCCATAAACTCAGATACTACTGCACGGATTTTGACGCGGTTTTTTAAAATAGATGGTGTGATTCAAGAAGTTTTATATGTATAAAATTCCCGCAATTCCCATGGGAACAGGCACAACGCGGGTGCTGCTAGTTTAATAATATGAGCAGCGTTCCTCAGTTTCACCCGCTAGGCGAGGATATTCCTGTGGGAATTTCGGTATAAAAATAGCATATAACTTTCCTCTGCAGTGTAAGTAATTATCTAATCTCTAGTAAAGACTCGCCTTTGCAGAGATTTTTATTTTCAGTTTGCTTGAATGCGCCAATCTCAGATATTACCAATCCGATTTCAATAATTCGTTTTGCAATAGATAGCTACATTCAACACCAAGGTTATACGCTATTGTCATCCCAAAATTCCCACTGGAAAATCTCAACGCGGGAAAAACCACTGGGCACTGCTTTACTCTAAGATGCATACGTCTATCTTTAGTTTGAAATACAACTCAACACCCAGGGTGGTTTCAACCCGGTGTCATAGTTAGCCTTCTAGAACACGGCTTGGTAATTAGAGACGTCTTACATCACACAAAGGGTGCTCCAAACAATTAGAGTGGGATTAGTCTGAAGGACTTTACACAGCATATCTGGTGTCGAATTATTAAGCAAGATTGCGTAGTATGTGTTTATAGTTTTTGAAGTATTATTTACTTATTTTGAATTGGTACGTTTGCGGATACACTTCGCTTTTATTTTGCATTTTCACAGCCTCGTGGTCTTGTGATTTAAGCTCGGCTCATGATCCGGAGGTACCGGGTTCGACTTCGGGTGGGGACAATAGCTTACAAAAATCTCTTTGTGAGACTGCCCTCAGTTTGGTTAGGGCATTTCAGGCTGAATCACCTGATTGCCCGAAAAGTAAGATGATTCCGTGCTTCGGAGGGCACGTTAAGCCGTCTGTCCCGGTTACTTTCTACGGATAGTAGTCGTTACATGAGCCATGTCAGAGGCCTTTGGCAGCTCAATAACTCTGACACCGGGATTGGTCAGGTTGACCATCTGACGTTCAGTCTAAAACTCTCAACAGCAAGGTTGGCCTCTAACCTACTCGAACTTACTTACTTACTTACCCAAACCAAACAAACTTACTTTTATAACATACTAGCCGCGCCCCGCGGTGCTACCTGCGTTGTACCCGTTCCCGCGGCAATTTCGGGATAAAATGAATTTCACGTGCTATTCTGATGTATAATCTATATTACTGTAAAGTTTCATCCAAATCCGTTTGGTAGTTTTTGCGTGAAAGAGTAACAAACATACATCCATCCTCACAAACCTTCGCATTTATAATATTAGTAGAACAGGATAGGACAATTCGAAATTCCACTCCCTTTGGCATTATAATTTAAAACCACCACCCAAAAAGATTTAAATCCTAGTACCCTCAAACCAAACCTTTGCAATCCATACAGATTGCCGAAAATAAATCCATGCTCGTTCCGCCAACAATAGCCTTCAGATACTCATCTCAAAGACAATATTTCTGAACTGTCGCTAAGTAAGTCTTTGCCGATTAATCTGGGGCATCCTCACTATTAGTCTATGTCACTCAATGACGGACGGGCTACGGTCCAATGGAAACGGAGAATTAAGGTATGAATAGACATAGATGCCTGATTACGCCTTGATTCAATTGTTTATGATTGACATGTTTACTGATGTGTTTATGCTTTAGTGCAGCAGGACATTCATGTCAGTATTACGCGCTTTGCTGGAGATATAACAAGGGTTTTGTGTTGATGATGTTGTGGTAGCAGCTCTCTGCGGGATACCTGCGTTGTGCCTGTTACCGCGGGAATTTTGGGATAAAATGTATCCCATGTGTTATTCTGATGTATAGTTATATAACTGTAAAGTTTCATCCAAATCCGTCCAGTAGTTTTTTCGTGAAAGAGCAACAAACATACATAAGAGTACATCCATCCTCACAAACATGCTCCAAAAATACAAAATTAACTTCAAACACGTGCTACGAGTATCTACCTACTACGCAAGCAGTCATTACTTCCCATTAAGGCTATACCTAATGTTCAACTGACCTAATTGGCTAATTGTTTTCAAAGAAACACGATTTTTCATAGAAACTCTAAACCACGCCTCCCTAATCACTGCAACCAAGCTTATCAGGTGGTGAAAATTGTAACTAATTTTATGCAGAACAAATTTGTTCTTTTATTATGCTGTTTGCGAAAGTAGCGCCATTTACAAACTTACCCGGACTTTGTGCTTGGACTTCAGTGTAATGTAGTACGATTGCAATTGTAATATTATTAGTAGTGTAACCTTGTAATGTCGCGCTGCAGAGGACAAAGGCTTCTCATTTCACTGAAGTTTTCAGTAGTCAGATAAGGAGAATTCACTCGGTTCCAGCTGAAAATCAGCGCTGTAGCTCCGACTGCAGCATTTCGCTGAACTGGTAACCTTTTTGGTTACGCTGTTAATTTGCAATTTTGTTTGTCCTAATTCTACTGCACTTTTAAACCAAATAAATTTTATTTCATTTCATTAAATATAATAAATAAAAAATGGTTTATTGCCATTTGAAAAGAAGAAAATATTACACGTGTGCTTAGAATTATACATAGAATTAAAAATTACTTAGTTACTAATACGAGTACCTACATCTTATATATAAAATTCTCGTGTCACAGTGTTCGTTCGCGTACTCCTCCGAAACGGCTCGACCGATTCTCATGAAATTTTGTGAGCATATTGAGTAGGTCTGAGAATCGGCCAACGTCTATTTTTCATCCCGAAATTCCCGCGGGAACGGGTACCGTGGTTGAACTCCTCTGAAACGGCTCGACCGATTCTCATGAAATTTTGTGTGCATATCGGGTAGGTCTGGGAATCGGACAACATCTATTTTTCATCCCGAAATTCCCGCGGGAACGGGTACAACGCGGGTGAAACCGCGGGGCGCAGCTAGTAATATATAAAAAACAAATATATCAAAATGGCAATAGGCAGAACTCAGCTCTAACCTATTTGGCACTGAGTGTCAAGCAGCGCTGTTTTTCAGTTCTGAATTAACATTAGATGTAATCATATTCAAAAACCTCGACCCCAATGAACAACCTCCTTAACTTCCTAACATATACAAGACAGAACACGGTAATTACAAAGAATTTTTTGTCACAACCGGCCTGTCTTTACTCTTAATATTATAACTTAATGAACCATCACGTAGTCTTTCGTGCGACGGCATATATTACTGGGACCCGTATTTGGTTAAAGGAAACATTACTATTACCGGGTCGTTGGATCACTTCTGGACAAGTGTAAGCAAATACTACTATATTGAGCTTTGACCGTTGCGGATTTATTTAGTGTTGTGTGGTTCGGCCCGCATACTGTTTGGGTTACTTGTAAGGAGAGAAGTATAACTATATATTTTTTTAATGGAGTAGATAATGTCCAGGAAAAGGATATATGTTTTACTAGGCATGTCCCGCGGATTCCCCCGCAGTGTACCCGTTCCCGTGGGAATGTCGGGATTTTTATTACTTACCTATTATATTTGGAGTATAGCTTTGTACGGATGTGAGACGTGGACGATGACTCAGCGGGATAGAGAGAGGTTGGAAGCATTTGAGATGTGGTGTTGGCGTAGGATGGAAAGGATTAGTTGGACCGAAAGGGTGACAAATGAAGAAGTATTAGAATTGGTGAGAGAGAGTAGAACATTACTTGAGACAATAGAAAATAGGAGAGGGAAGATGATAGGACATCTCATACGACATGACAGATACATTAATAATATCATGGAAGGAAAAATTGAAGGAAAGCGAGGTAGGGGAAGGCCTAGAATCAGTTACATGAGTCAGATTAAAGAAAAAGTGTCTGTCATGTCGTATAGAGAAGTGAAGGAACTTGCACTGAATAGGAATAGATGGAGAAGTCTGCATCGGACTCACCGACAAGAGCCTTGCTCTTAAATTTATGATGACCTATTATTATCTTATTTAGGAGTAAGATTAATCAAATAAAACTTAAATCATAGAAATGAGTCCAGCCTTTCTTGAGTTAGAAGTGGTGTAACTAACACGACTTTTTTAAAACCTATACATATAAATAGATAATATGGTCTATTTTTGCTTTCCTAATAGAATAAAGCTGATGATGTATATTGAATATTTTATAAACAGTTTAATTTGTACTTCGGGTTCCAGCGTCACTCTATCTCACTCTCTCTCTCTCTCTGAGAGAGAGTAAATCATAGTTGCCTTTTTAAAGCAAAAAAACTGAATTTAAACCACGTTTCTGTGAGAACTAGCCAGAAAAAAACACAAATGAGAATCTCCTTCGGATATTGAAGTCGGTTATAAAGATTAAAGCTACCTCCGACTAAATGAAAATACCTAAATAAATGGAAACTGAAGCTTATCGAGATATGTACTTACTTCTGAAATCTTAATATTCATTCGAGTGGCTTGTATTTTACTCAAGACACATTAAGTGTACGCGCATACGGCTGTGTAGGCATGGATTAGTAAAAAAATCGAGTAATAGATTAGGCCTTTGGCGGCTCAATAACTCTGACACCAGGATTGGTTAGGTTGGCCATCCGCTCGATGAAGAAGAAGAACTAAAAATTCGTGCTTTACTAACAAATGATACACAACATACTCGTAATACACGTTTGAATTAAGAAACCTCAATGTAACAATGTAATGATGTGTGAAACAATTGAATTCGCCAACTACAACAACAATCCGAACGACAAATGTTTTGTATGTGTAATATTGGGTTTGTCTTTTGTCTAGTGGCTCCTAAAACAAAAAAGTATAAAATCTAAAGTCTATAGATGTGTAAAAGTTGCTGCTTAATATTTTTATAACAGTAAGATCATATAAATAATAGTAGTTTATGCAACTGTCATATAATGAAGGGTATTAAAACACGAGTGTGAGTTTATGAAACGAGCGCAGCGAGTTTCATAATAGTAACGAGTGTTTTAATACCCGTGTTATATGCAGTTGCATACACTACTTTATCTTCACTAATGCAATTAATCAAACAAAACACATTGCGAAACATTAAATTCACGCGTACGTGTATTGTCACAGTGAACTTGCCGCCATTAAAATCTAACCAATGAGAGCGCAGCTGCGCGCAGGGCCGCAGGGCGCGCGCCGCGCAGGGCCGCAGGGCGCGCGCCGCGCAGGGCCGCAGGGCGCGCGCCGCGCAGGGCGCGATGTTATAATGAGATTTTACGATATCGATGTGGATATTATAACATCATGTGCAATTGCTTAAATTGAGTGTTTTAGTTGTCTGCGCTATAACAGTAGTAATTATAAGTCAAGTATTGGAAACATAAGTAGAAGGTTACAACATTAGTGTAGATAAAACTTTTTATATAAGTGTGGCGAAAGAATGGGAGACTACTCTATAAGGGTGTATTTCTTTTGACGCGGAGCGGAGCTAGCTGTGCGAAGCTCAACTACACCAAACAAAATGCATTACGAAATTATGACAATGTCAATGTGTTGTGATTGGTGAATCAGGAAGCGAATCCCTATCTTCATTATCTAGTACTAGCCGCGCCCGGCGTTGTACCCGTTCCCGAGGGAATTTCGGGATAAAATGTATTCCATGTGTTATTCTGATGTATAACCTATATTACTGTAAAGTTTCATCCAAATCAGTCTAGAAGTTTTTGCGTAAAAGACTACTATCGCACTTATAATATTAGTATGATTAATCTATACTAATATTATAAAGCTGAAGAGTTTGTTTTGTTTGTTTGTTTGTTTGTTTGTTTGTTTGTTTAAACGCGCTAATCTCAGAAACTACTGAACCGATTTGAATAATTCTTTCACTGTTAGATAGTCTATTTATCGAGGAAGGCTATAGGCTACATTTTATCCCGGATTTCCTACGGGAACGGGCACAACGCGGGCAAAACCGCGGGGCGCTGCTAGTAGGATGATAAAAAGAATTGTATGATGTTGAACTGTGTGTCACAGTATACGCTAAACCTAATCGCGTGTGTTTGGATTCCAATCGTTACGTTATTCATTCATTCGGGACGTTATGAATTTTTAACCAGTTTGCTTTTGCGAGTCGCGAAATAAAAATATCAATTCTTTTTAGACTTGATGGAATAAACGATTTGAATACTAGATGTGGATTTCTTATTGAATACATTTTTGGTAAGTATCTATACTAATATTATAAAGCTGAAGAGTTTGTTTTGTTTGTTTGTTTGTTTGTTTAAACGCGCTAATCTCAGAAACTACTGAACCGATTTGAATAATTCTTTCACTGTTAGATAGTCTATTTATCGAGGAAGGCTATAGGCTACATTTTATCCCGAAATTCCCACGGGAACGGGCACAACGCGGGTAAAACCGCGGGGCGCTGCTAGTATATTATATACTGGCAGCACCCCGCGGTTTCATCGGCGTTGTACCCGTTCCCGCAGGAATTTCGCGATAAAATGTATCCCATGTGTTATTCTGATGTATAGTATAACCGAGGTTTCTGTAAAGATTCATCCAAATCTGTCCAGTACTTTTTCGTGAGAGTATTAAACATACATACATCTTTCCTCACAAACTTTTGCATTTATAATATTACTTGGAAATAGAATTTAAGGGAAACAGAATGATCACGGGTTAAGCCACAGCCGTCGCTTGTTGGTAAATAAAGAAACGCATTTGACAAGTCTTAAAGAGATTAGTCATGTCAAACGTTTCCTTTGATCATCATTTGTTTAAACGTAAAAAAACATTCTGAGAAAATACCTTTTGTCGCCACTGTAATTGTTTAAATTCAAAGAAATTCCTTTTAAATAAGCGGCCATTTATAAAAGTACTCAATTTTGCTTAGAGCGCCATTTTTCTTGGACACATTTCGAGTTTTTTTGAGAAGAAACTTAACGTTTTCAGGAGCTGGGGTTAATGGTTTCGAGGCTTTCGTTTTGTGATACTGAAATTATTCAATAGAAGAGTTATGTCCTAGTAAGGACCTAGTGTAAAACTGTGCTTACCATTCCTTATATCTTATATATAAAATTCTCGTGTCACAGTGTTCGTTCGCGTACTCCTCCGAAACGGCTCGACCGATTCTCATGAAATTTTGTGAGCATATTGAGTAGGTCTGAGAATCGGCCAACATCTATTTTTCATCCCGAAATTCCCGCGGGAACGGGTACAACGCGAGTGAAACCGCGGGGCGCAGCTAGTATATACATATAAACTTTTACTTTGTACTTTTATTCGGTCAGCGTTTTCAAATTTAGTGAAAATCGGTGTATGTATGTATGTATGTTTGTTACTCTTTCACAAAAAAACTGCTAAACGGATTTGGATGAAACTTTACAATAATATAGGTTATACATCAGAATAACAAATGGGATACATTTTAATCTAAAATTCCCGCGGGAACGGGTGCGCGGGGCGCGGCTAGTATCAAAATATGTTTGTTGCTCTTCAAACCATAAAATTAACTATAAATAATTTGTTACTGTTCATTCACAATGTCTGCAGTATGAAACCTCTTAAGACGACTTTCGTTGAAATCGACCGTCCATACTGCATAGAGCATTCAGCTTAGCGATATCCTTTCTAATATATTCGTATAAAGTCAAGTATACATTGGATTTTACGAGGTTGAACGTGTATTTTATATTTTTACAGTATTCCAACGAATAAGTAATACCTACTTAGTAGATAGACGACGTAAGTTTAGTGAACTCTAAGCTTTATAGAGATATGTTTTCGATAACGGTTTTATTGGACACTATGAGAAAACATATGGTTTTTGAAATATACTCCTTTGAAACTGTTTTTCATATTCAAGTATAATCTTAGTTACATATTAAATGCGAATGTTATTGAATTAATATAATATACCCAGACAAATTCACACACGGTTAATTAGGGCCGACACTGCGTCAAGCGTGCGCAAGCCGCGGTTCCATACAAAAATGACCCGTCGTCGCGTGCGGTGTCATACAAAAGTGAACCGACGCGACACGCGACGGGCGCGCGCGACGTGCGACGGGCGCGCGCGACGTGCGCACGCTTAACGCAGCGTTGACCCTTAGACTCAAAGAAAACTCTAAGTTTGTATTATAGAATCTAACTTACTGATACTACTACATATACATACACAAATACTTAATAAGAATTTATAATTGACACCCAGACGTCGTCACCAACAACTGTGTCTTCACATATTGTTGACTCCGCGCGGAAATCGAACCCGCAACCCCCGACACAGTAAGCGCTCTCACTGCCACTGGGCCAACGGGCTTGGCACAGTGGCAGTGGCATATTTGGAGACTCAACTGCCACACTCAGAGACGTCTTTTTAATCGCCACTTACCTAATTGACGTAATTTTTCATACATTTCATGTCAAAGTCACTCATTAAATCTCTACTGAGGAAGCATTTGACGTGTCTGAGTATGAGCGTAAGCTTAGAATACAGAAAGTACTAGAAGTAGCATTCAAATGTATTTACAAGCTACACGTTGTGTCCAAAAACAGAACAAAGTCCCTCGCGTAGTGTTGTTAGCTCTCGCATTATTTGCCCATTTTTGGGGTAAATTTTGGGAGTTTCGGAGGTAATATGATAATAGAATAAAAATTGTCCTTTTCTATATAACTATGTACCTACCTGATTATCTCAAGAAATAGATAGGTATATTAAATAAAACACGGTGTTAAGGTGGATGTTTGCACACTTTTAACGGGTGATGGAAAAATTACCTATATATTTTTATTTTATTTTATTTTAAAGTATTCGGAAAACTTACAGCTAGGTACAAGAGTTACATAAAAAAAGAATAATAACTTATGGCCAATTACAATTTTTCACTATCTAAGATGGCTAATATAGAAACATAATTTTATACCCGCTCCCCCTCTCCCCTTCTCCCTCACACGCACACCAAAAATTTGTTTAGAAATCCTATAGACTAACATACTTACTATTTAATAGGATTGTTAGGTTAGGTACATACGAGCCGCACTTACGCTTTATACTTTCTTTTTTCAAGTTGGTTAATTTTTATTATATTACTTATTAATATTCTACAACGAATTAAAGCCCTCAAAAGGTAATAAAAAGAAGGGTAAATCAAAACTCTTATATTGGCAACACTAACATAGATTGACGCATCACTCTCTATGACAATTGAAATCTGAGAAAATAATTAAATATTTAAATAAGACGATACCTAAATGCGATACTTACACGTAAAATGTGATCCCATCCTGTTTCTTTTTCAGACCCACTGCATTTTTACAGGCAGGAATGACACAAGACGGCATAGTTTCGTGAAATTGGTCACGGGTAAAACACGTTAGCGCGTTCCGACGGTCACAAAGTGACTGATCGGTTGCGCATCAAACTACTCTATTTAAGGCTAGTTTGAGTAGCTACAATATTATGCGCGCTCACGGGTTCTGGTTCTTCTGTATTCTGAGAGCGTAAGTATGTTTGTTGCTTTCCACTTCGCATATGGTAGCAAAAAGATGAATTCGAAAATAGGTTTGTCCTGATTTTGATTAATTAAAAATCCAAAATTTAAATTGAGAACGCAAAAAAAACACACTCTTCAGTTTTATTATTTTAGTATCGCTACATAGTATAAATCAAAGTCGCTTTCCGCTGTCTGTCTGTCCCTATGTATGCATAGATCTTTAAAACTACGCAACGGATTTTGACGCGGTTTTTTTAAATAGAGTGATTCAATAAGAAGGTTTATATGTATAAACTTTCCCGAAATTTTACGGGAACGGGCACAACGCGGGTTAAACCGCGGGGCGCTGCTGTTTAATTAATATTTTATTTTTTGAACTGAAAATAACCTTCTATTTTAACAACAGCTAAAACAAAATATTGTTCTATAGCGGTCAGCACTCGGAGCAAGGCCAGCACTTTTTGTTAGAATTTAAAACTAATTCTATTAACAGTTGTGGTCGTTTATGGGTGCCATTTGGCTACAATGCACGATGCCGCTCGTGTTATTAACCGAAATAAAATGCACAAAGTAAATGTAATGTCCTACAGGTCGAAAGAGTCTCTTTTTGAAAGTTATTTCTAAGAAGGAAAAGTACAATATGCAGTTTTTTTAAGTTAAGCGTTTATTTTATTTAAGGACAGCCGGTGGTAGATACACAAAACTTTAAAGTAAATATAAAACTTTAAAGTATATAAAGTAAATCGCGATGGAAAAATAGGAGTTGGTCGTAGAAAGGAAAATTTAGGGTTGTATGTATTTTGGAATGCTGTATCATAATAATAAAAAAATATGTCCAAATCACTCACTTAGGGGCATGACAAATAGATAGTAGCCGATTTTCAGACCTAATGCATATAAAATTTCATGAAAATCGGTCGAGCCATTTCGGAGGACTTTGGTAACAAACACCGATTGTATATAGGTATATAAGATATGGTATACAAGTATAAATGAACGCAACTTTATGTGCGTAAGGTTAGGTTAGAGAGGTAGTGGATTCCCGGATAAGCTTTCATAAAAATGCAATGACAGAAACGAACTGATTCCACTAGTTTGTTCCCAGATCGATTGGTTACCAACTTCATCACTTGACCTGTTCCGATCTGGGTTACGTAAGCTTCGTCCATTAAGACTAATTGGTCCTACCCTTTATGAATTCCAAGAATTGTACAGTGAAATTGAAGTGACGAGTGCCACCAATTTATAATAGACTTCAAAAATACCATTGTTCAGAAATATCTCGGTCAAATGTGCGGTTGAGGAGACGAAGGTTTGGGTCAGAGAGTAAGTTCGAGTAGGGTAGTGGCCAACCCTGGTGTCGGAGTTTTTAGACCGCCTAAAGGCCACCGAAATGGTCTTTTCATTGAAACAACCGAGATCCACAATTTAACATGCCCTCCGAAGCACGGTAGAGCTCAGATAGAAACACCACTATCGGCCACCCATCCAAGTAGGGGTCGAGCTGCACGTTGCTTAATAATCCCAATGAACTAACATCGCTTAGTCAAACTTCGCTACGAGTGCTCCTCTCCTCTTTGGGTAAATACCATTTGTTTAATATACTTGGGATAACAGTCTTCTTCTTCATCGAGTGGATGGTCAACCTAACCAATCCTGGTGTCAGAGTTATTGAGCCGCCAAAGGTCTCTGACATAGCTCATGTAACGACTACTATCCGTAGAAAGTAACCGAGACCGACGAAGTGAAGTGTGAACATATGAAGTGTGTATAGCTTGGAAAAGATAAGTTTCATCCAGCAGGTTGGCTAATTAGGTTTCGTTGGGCGAAACGATGGGTTACATTTACTCAAAATAATTTTCCATACGTCCCACTGGTGGGCGAAGTCGAAGAATTTTCCATTCGTCCCACTGGTGGGCGAAGTCGAAGGACAAATGGAAAATTATTTTATTAATTTCTCATGTGTCCCGATGGTGGGTCGAAGTCTATTGAAAGAACGGAAATAACCCCAAAATTTTCATGGAAACCTTATTTGATCTTAATAAACCGAAGCAAAGCTGGAGTTGCCATTAGAAATATAATATACGAGCGAAGTACAAGAAAAAAATAGTAAGAATTCAACGGGTTGCACTCCAGGAGTTCCGGCAGAAGTAAAAACTTGAATATTAACGTCAAAATGTCTTACAAATTTTCGATCAGGTCACGTGTCCTGACGCGAGATTGATATTTTTAAGTGATAAAGAAGTGCACAACGGTGCTAATGAAGTTTTCACTTGAAAAAATAATAGTAGGTCGATAGTAATGATTATCATCGCTGCTTACAATAAAAATGCAATGTACTGTTTTCCAATTTATATTAAACTGAGCTAAAGTTTTAAGTATTCACGCCTCGAGGACGCCTCGGTTGGCGGAAAATTGAAGAAAACTTTCAGAGATAACAAACTTTATATTTTTTAATATTGGCATTATTGTTGGCTGTTTACTTTAGAACTTTATAGTAAGCTTTTCAGTATTATGGTGTATGTATTTGCAGCGCAGCACCTACTTGGATAGGTGGCCGATTCATTTTATTTGTCAAAAGCTTACAAATTAGTCTTATAATTGACTAGCAGCGCCCCGCGGTTTTATCCGCGTTGTGCCCGTTCCCGTGGGAATTTTGGGAATGTTTATACTTATAAACCTTCCTCTTGAATTACTCTATCTATTAGAAAAAACCGCATTAAAATCCGTTGCGTAGTTTTAAAGATCTAAGCATACATATAGACAGATAGCGGCAAGCGACTTTGTTTTATATTAAGTAGTGATTTAGCGGGACAAATATGTAAACAACTGCGTCTTCTTCGTGTTAGTTGCATGAGTCGAGAAAATATCATGCCATTCGGAGCACGATCGCGCTCAGATACAAATGCCACTATCGGCCACCCACCCAAATAGGAGCCGAGCTGCACGTTGCTGAACAATCGCAATGAGTTAATATCGCTTAGTCAAACTACGCCACGCCTTAGGCATTTTAATTGCGTAATTTTTTCTACCACCGACGATAACTTCGTACCAACTGCTAAAACATTCCTTAATTATATTATTTATATTAAACTGGTCCCGACATAAATATCGGAGAGACACACATAAATCCAAAAGTTCATTAACAAAGCTCGTTATCTTCCCAGTAATGATATTTATTGGTTCTCCGCAGATTTTGTAAAGATAATGCGTAATGACTCGCTTAATACTATTGATAATTTATTTTAAGAGCTCGTTCAGGGATCCGTTATCGAATAAAGGAAACGGACAAGTGTGAGTTAGAGACGCGGATTTGATAGGGTTCCGTTCTATAAAAATCTATAAAACAGAAATGAAGTTTGTTGAAGTTCAAGCTACAATTAAATTTTTATTTTATTCTGTAGTAGTATTTGTTGTAATTGTGGTGACAAAAATACTTTCGGAGGAGTCCTTGAGGCGGTCTGAAAACACTCCGACATCAGGGTTGGCCACTGACCTACACGACACTGAAGATATCAGTACAGTGAGGAGGATTAGGCGTAATCACCACACTGGCTTAATGCGGGTTGGTGATCTCAAACCCGAGCCATGTTTGAAAAGTAGGAAACGTGTTCGTAAACGCTCGACCCGGGAATTGAACCCGAGACCTTAAGCTTGGCAGGCGAGTGCACATACCACTAGACCATCAAGGTCATCGTTACCTTAGAAAAAAATAATCTCAAAACCACTCAAACAATAATAACACTCAAGTACACGACAGCAATCACTTGTAACAAAGCAATACATTCATATGCACAGTTCTTGCTCTTACGTGGAATTTTTCACTTCATTTGCTTCAAGAAAGCCTCTACCATTAAGACGTTCAACAAACAATTTGGCAAAGACTGCCTTTGTGCGACTTGCTCACACGACTCTTCTCCTCAGGAACAAATAGCCATTCTTATTACCTAGGCATTAAGGTCGGTATTGCTGCCAAACGATTGTAAAATAAGTTGGACATGCAAAACAGAGCCAATGAGCACTCAACTTCAGTAAAACGAATGTTTACTTGTGTGAGTGGATGTTCGAATTATTACAGTTACAATGTTTGGTTTGAATGTCATTTGTTTGATGGATAAAAGCCAGTTTCTAGAAGACTGAGGTCTTCTTGCGGTTAACCACTGCAGGTTTCTCAATGTCTTTCGAATCTTTCATGCATTGAGCTGCGGAAAATGTCCGTAGTGTGGTATAGGTTTTTTAGAATCTCAAAATCAATCAGAGAAACAATTTTGAATTTGAATTTTAACAATCGCAGTGGTTAAGCTATTATAGGGCTTCAGTCGTAAAGTCTCGAGCTGGGTCCTAGATTGCAACCGCAAGCGGTTTGTAAACTCTGGCAGTATTGTACAATATACGGTATGACATGCAGCAACAGCAGATTTTTTTTAGACTTGCCTTCATTCGCCGTCTACGACTCGATTCGGTACCTTATTTGTATAGTGCTTGTGTCGTAGTTTGGCTTATACGAGTACAAACTGATCATTTAAATCGATAGTAGTGCACGTTTAAAGTTAATATTGTTAAAACAAGAGTTTCGTTTTCGTATTCACAATATTTCAAATTAACGTCCGTACTCAGAGACGTGAAAAGCTTTCTCAGTAAATATTTAATGAGTGATCTATATATATAAAATTCAAAGTCCTGACTGACTGACTGACTGATAATCAACGCACAGCCTCAACCGCTACACCTAGAAACATGAAATTTGGCAGGAAGGTTCTTCAAGTGACGTAAGTGCATACTAAGGATAAAGGACTTTCGAAAATTCCTACGGGAACGGGCTCAACGCGGGCAAAGCCGCGGGGCGCTGCTAGTTTTGACATATAATGTGTGAAAAATAACGTCAATTAGTTAAGTGTCGATTTAATGGACGTTTTTGAGTGCGGCAGTGTACATTGAACTAACAATATGTTAATTGAAATATCTGCAGTGTACAATGAAGATGCATGCATACAATGTTAATGAAATGCATCCAAAACAAAAAACATACGACTGCATTCTGCTATAACTTAACAAAATAGCGCAACCCAAAGGCAAATTATGACGATGCAATACCGAGATGGAAATTCTAGCGAATGTGATACACGGATGGCACGGATGATGAATAATGTAAACATACTTTTTTAACTCACACGATTTGCACTCATTATACCAAATGAAACGGGTCTGTATCGCGTTAGATAATTAAACGTATTTACTAAAATACGTACCCGACGTTTCGAGCGGATTACACCGCTCGTGGTCACGGGATAATTACTGATCCCGTGACCACGAGCGGTGTAATCCGATGTAAAGTAAATCACGTTTTTATTGTCTACAACTAGTCACGTATACCTACTAGCTTTGAGATACGTGTGTTTGGACTTTGATTAATAAATTTTTATGTGTATCGAAAATCAATAGATTAGGTTTATTGCCTAAACGAGAAAGTAGAAGTGGCAAACTCCTTAACATAAACCGTGGTCACAAAATGCTGAGGTCCTAAAACCTTGTGAAAACCGTTCTACGCAAACGAAACCACGGCGCAATGCTATCAAAACCAGCCCCAAACATGTCACCCAACAAGCTCGCCAAAATTTCCACCCGTGTGTGAATCACGTAATATCACTGCGGTTGTAACAGCTGTAGTGTTTCGATCGTTCTCGTGACTTATGGCTATTAGGCTCTTCTCATATCACGTACAATTTTACAAAACCCCCAACATTTGATTGAAGTTCGACGGTATTAGGTTACGTATGTTTTGACTATATTATTTCAGAACTTAGATTGAATGGGTTAAGTTAAAGATACGATTGTAAATTGAATTTTGTAAGTTTTGTTTACAATTTGATTGAGTTTGAGTTGGGTTTTATGTTTGGACGGTTTTTGGGGATGTCGAAGTTCAAGGAAATTATGTTGTACTAGCAGCGCCCCGCGGTTTTACCCGCGTTGTACCCGTTCCCGTGGGAATATTGGGATGAAAAATAGCCTATAACCTTGCCGTTAAATGTGGCTATCTATTACAAAAAGAATTGTTCAAATCGGACTGATAATTCATGAGATTACCTCTAACATACAAACAAACAAACTTACAAATTTTACCTCTTTAAAATATTACTAGCAGCGCCCCACGGTTTTACCCGCGTTGTGCCCGTTCCCGTGGGAATTTCGGGAATTTTTACATAATAAACCTTCTTCTTGAATCACTCTACCTATTACAAAAAACCGCATCAAAATCCGTTGCGTAATTTTAAAGATTTAAGCATACAGACAAACAGACAAACAAACAGACAAAAATAGCGACTTTGTTTTATACTATGTAGTGAAGTATAGATAAGAAACCGCGGAAGTACATATTATATTCAAAATAAGAATATATGATTTTATTCGTATTAAAATATCCTACACTAGCAGCGCGCCGCGGTTTTACCCGCGTTGTGTCCATTGCTGTGGGAATTTCGGGATGAAAAAGCCTATGTTACTCGTGGATAATGTAGCTTTCGAATGGTGAAAGAATTTTTAAAAACAGTCTAGTAGTTTTTGAGCCTATTCATTACAAGCAAACAAACAAAGTTTTCCTCTTTATAATATTAGTGTAGATTCATTTATTCCAAATAGGTTAGTGGCCAATACTGGTGTCGGTTTTTCGACCTCCCATAGTATAACGATAACTAACTAACCAACGATATCTATTAACTACCATTTACATTAATTATAACTTCATCAACAAAAATTTTTGTTTTTTGATCTCTGGGTGTACTTATAAAGCGCTTTTTAAAGCGTGGTTACAAAAGCGCTGATGCAAATAAAGCCCAAATGTTTATGAGTAATAGCTCACCTGAGTTTTGATCGCATAATATGTTAAAATGATTACGGTTACAATAATTACTAGTACAAATAATTGAGTTTCAATACTCTCGGGCCCAACTTACCGACTAAAATGTTTGGACAATATTAGTGGGAAGCGGTCAGTGATAATCAAATTGTACGATGTTTTGTACTTGTCCCGGTTTACATCCGTTTTTGGTCATATCGCTATAAAAATGAATCGCTGAATGTGCTGCACTTTAACCGATTTCGCTAATATTATATTCCTTGCAGTACGAGGGCGGTTCTTGAAATTTCCACGGGAACTGAGGGCTGCGGGTGAAACCGCGGGGCACAGCTAGTTACCATTAAAATTGAAACAAAATCCTATCCATTTTGAATTTAGAAATCGGCCGAAACGTCAGATTTAGTGTAACGCTCATAGCGATAATTTTTTTTTTCAAATAACTGGTCGCTACGCCGTAGCCGTCATTGCAACGCAATATCCTAATATAATACATAAATGCGGAATTAACTCTGTCTGTCTGTGACGTTTTCACCCCAAAACTACTGAACCGATTTGAATGAAATTTGGTACACAGTTAGTCCAGAGTCTGAGAAAGGACATAGGCTACTTTTTATCGCTTAATTCTCGCGGGAACGGGTAAAACGCGAGTAAACCCGCGGGGTGCCGCAAGTAATTCAGAGATATAATTCTATTGTTTTAACTAAATGTTCGTACTGATAACGTTTATAATAATAGGTGCAGTCAATTTATCGAATCAAAGGGTGATCCCATTATGCAGAGGCACGAATAGTACAACAATAGTCGGAACTATGTCGGCTCAATGTTCTACTTTTAGATCGTTCTAATAATTAACACCCACATTGTTTGTGTATGTCATATTTAATGTTTATCCGGTTACAACAATAGATTAGCGGTTAATGATATTTTAAAATTAGCTGTTGGGATGGAATGGGTTTAACTAATTTTAATGTATAAAAATAAACTATCCAACTAAAATTATAAATGCGAATGTTTGTGAGGATGGATGTATGGATATATTATGTATGTTTATTACTCTTTCACGAAAAAAGTACTTAACGGATTTGGATGAAACTTTACAGTAATATAGATTATACATCAGAATAACACATGAGATACATTTCATCTCGAAATTCCCGCGGGAACCGGTACAACAAAGGTAATATCGCGGGGCGCAGCTAGTTGGCTATAATATTAAAAAGCGCTGATATTTTTATTTAATTATACCAAAAACTGCCGTAAATTAAAATTAGTCTATAGATTTAGGAACTGTTATTATTCCCACTTTTTCTCTTGTGGTAAAAAAGAGATACATTTTCAGTTTTATTTTCAATCTTTCTATCCCAAAATGTCCCATCAAAATAGGTGCATCACGGGTTATACCACGGGCGCTATCTTTTAGCTTGCTTTAGCTAGCATTTAATAATAACTGTATCCTTCCGTTCCTTGCCCGTAGAACTATAATTGAAAACTAACTAACTGCTATTAAATGCTTTTAGTTTTCGCACTCACTAGGCCATTAATTTTTAGCACCCATTGAGTGAAGCCACACTTGCCGTTCCGGCCCAGCATGACAAATTAATTTAAACTATTTACTTTAGAATTATTCTCTCTACTATGTATACTACACCGAATAGTTTGATTTTTGTTTGTTTGAACGCGATAATCTTAAAACTATCGGTCCGATTTGAATATTTTTTTTGTAGTAGATAGCTGCATTCAACGAATAGCTTCTAGGCTAATTTTCATCCCGAAATTCTTACAGTACGGGCACCAACCGCGGGGCGTTACTAGTAGTTATATAAATCTGAAACTCTCCAGTTATTTGTGAATTGAAAACAAATTGACCTTTATATAATAATAAGTCTACTAATCATCCCGAGATTCTCACGGGAACAGGTACAACTCGAATCACTACATAGTATAAAATATAGTCGTCTCTTTTTCGTGTCTGTCACACTGTTTGTCTGTCTGTATGCTTAAATCTTTAAAATTACGCAACGGATTTTGATGCGGTTTTTTGTAATAGGTAGAGTGATTCAAGAGGAAGGTTTTTATGTAAAAAAATTCCCGAAATTCCCACGGGAACGGGCACAACGCGGGTAAAACCGTGAGGCGCTGCTAGTAACAGAATAAAAAGACACTGCTAATAATTATATGTAACTGATGTTACGTTGACACACTTGGCGTAGGAACACAAGATATCGCCGGTAGGCATGTATGTGGGCGTTTGGATAATTGGATATAGTAATACGATGTAAAGGTTATATATAGAATTGAATGTCAACTTGTTAGATTTTGTCGTTATTAGATAATACATATGGTGCGTTTCTATTGGAGCAGAGCGGAGCAGAGCGGAGCTGAGCGGAGCTCAATCAATCAATCGCAACGCATTGAAATTGTCAAACGAGGCATTGACATTTTTTTAACCTGTATTGTCCCACTGCTAGGCAAAGGTCTCCCCCAAGCATCGCCAACCCTGTCCTTTGCGAGCACCCACCAATCGCTGTTAAAGGCGATTAGATCGTCCCGCCAACGCTTCCTCGGTCGACCTCGACGTCGCCCTCCTTCGGGGACCCACTGAGATGTGATGTGGGCCCACTTTGCCGGGTTCATCCGACTCACGTGGCCCGCCCACTCCCACTTTAGCCGGGCGGTCTTGTCACCGACGTCTGCAATACCGGTTGATCTGCTCCGCCTCAATAGAAATACACCCTAACAGTGTTTTTTTGAACAAAATATGTATGCTCATCTTTTATTTCAGATTCTTTATCCGTAAGCCGTATCGTTTCGGAGCCGATATGTACATAATGCTGTGCCGGGCGAGACCGTACCGGGCGGGTAAGTGTGGCAGTCCTTAAGCGAAATATCTACTTTAGATCTCTTAAAGCCCGCGCACATCTTAGTTAGGACAGTCCTTAGACTGTTTTTAGACTCTATTACATCTCACCATAAGGAGCGTATATAAAAGACAAGAAACTTAATTTACTCTTTCACTCACACAGTTTTTGTTTATAAGATAAAATAATTGTATCAACAGTTGTTGCTAGTCTGACTGTCGACGTGTCGAACAAGTCAGTCTCAAGACTATCTGGGCTTTAGTCTGCAATGGTTCTTAGTAATCGTCCTATATTCGTTGAAATAGAAACGATTGGATATGACGTTGTTAATATACAGTGCTGTTCTGTGTTTCTGCGTCTGTGAATCTGAAGCTTCCTTATTGCCTTTACGGTTGGACTTCAGGTCGATAGATAATGGTACAGTTAAGAAATAGTAACAAATTAGTAGCACTTCTACCCAAAATCTAAATTATTAAAAGTTGAGCCCGAAATCAATGGCGAAATAGACCAAAATTTCTAAAACTTGTCTTCAATAGCAGTCTTATAAGGACGGATATCAGTACAAGGTGTACCCACCCTGTTTTTGCTCTGCAATTCCAATCCAATCCAATTTTTACCAATCTAATAAAATTGAAGTTTGTTTTTTTATTTTTGAATGAGCTTATCTCAGAAATTACAAATTCAATTTGAATATTATTTTAGTAAATGATACTCACATTTTTATCAAAAAAATTATAGCTATTTTCATCCCGATAATTCTCACGCTAGCTGTAATAATAATAGTTTTAAGATTTTCTCGTTCAAACTTGAGAAAAACGATACAAAGGTATGACATTTTTGTCTAAAGAAACCAAATCTTGGCAAAAAGGTAATACCTAATCTCGCTCATTATATGTTTGTAATGGCTTCTCTATAGTAGAGTAAATAAAGAAAACCTTTTCCTCGAAATATATCAATACAGAAGCCTGGCAGTGAGATATAAAATGCTGTTGAATTTATTTATTAAACCACTAATATTTTTACTTTTTACTACGCCGATTTGAGCGTATTAAAAATTGCCGCAAATTCAAACAAGCTCAATCTCAACTGAAGAGTCCAACAGCTAATCCAAGCTACTTCGTTAGCTATTTTGTTTTCCCACTAATGAGTCCGTTAAAACTTTTATTCAAAGGATTTCTGTTATGCTCATATTTGTTCGGGAAATATTTGGCCTTGTGGGTGGGAATTTTAATTTGCATGATGCGAACAAACTCTTGTTTTTTTTATGAGGTTGAATTTAATTGAAACTCAAATGTATTGGGTTCGTGTTTTATTAAATTTACTAGCTGTCGTGGTTTTTGACGTATTAAACCTCTACGGTAAAAAAGGTACTCTTACCTCTACGGTTAGGACATTTTAATAAAAACCTTTCTATGTGTGCATAGTGTATTTTTATGTAAGTGAGCTGGCGAGCTAAATGTAACTTTGTGAATGTTATTTCTTTTTGTTCAAACGGGAACTTACGTACGACGGCGGTAACTGTTGAGTGTCCCTCGTGTGGCTATCCATTTCAAAAATAATTATTCAAATTGGATGAGTTGCTTCTGAGATAAGCGCGTTTAAACAAACAAACAAAATCTCTTCAGTTGTATTATATTAGTATGGATTATAATAAACTAGCTGTGCCCCGCGGTTTCACCCGCAGCGCTTAGGTTCCCGTGGGAATTTTGAGATTTTTATTCCTTGTTTTTCTTATATAAAAACCTTGTCCTGACAATAAGGAACACATTAAAAAAAGAATCATCTAATTTGGTGCAGTCGTTCTGAAGTTATGCGCTTACCAACACATTGTACGATTCATTTTTATATTATAGATTAAAATGATTTCAAAAAAATTGGTACGAAATCTTACCACCTTATTCATTCATAAACGCTCTTGAACTAAATCACTGTTAAACAGTGTTTTGTCTTTTTTGCTCTTTGTAAAAAAGCGTATGACGGAAAGGGACAAACTATTCGATAGCTAAAATGGTGCTTATAAGCGTGTATGAATAAGGCCCATGAACTTTAACCTACTTCAAAAAAAGCTATAAATGTTGTAGTGTGGAAGTCGATTTTATTTGTGGGATTAAATATGTTAAGCATAAGACACACATCTACAAATAAGTAATATGTCCATCTAGGACAGAGAAATACTTGTTGTCCACTCCAGTTTAAATCCAACATATCATAATCCTGTTCATAGCTTATCTATTGCATACAAATTCAGAATGTTAACTACAATACACCACTTCAATTTAACTTAACACGAACATTATAATTATTATTTGGGCTATATTTTAGAATACAAATACCAGGAAGCCGATTTGACAATCAGTTAAGGGCCTATGAGTTCCTAAAACGGGCTACTATAAAAAAAATTTTAGCCAAAAGTCTTAACGTTACAAGAACAATTTTTGTTTGTTTTTAATCTTGATCATATGTTTAATCATACTACTGTTACCGAAACACGTTGACTATTAATTTCCTCGATAGAAAAAAATCACAAAGATGGGTCTTTTATACCTTACTTTCACACTTAGTTTGTTAAACAATTTCAAACGCATATTTCTAAAATTAATTTGAGTGATGTAAAATAAACTATGACTCAATACTGCTGGAGTAAAATTTCGATTCAATCCAACGAAAGGTGGTGATTCTTAAAAATGAGTCGCAAAATTCTACCACCACCATTTCCGCGCCGTAGTGTTTCTCGCTCTTTTCTACCCAGAGTGACAGTGACCGAAATGGCTGGGATATCCTGGCCTTAAGTATGGATACAAAACTATGGAACCTTATAAATGAAGAGTTAGATTTAAAGAAGAGAGACTTTATAACGGTTTTTTAGTTCTTCTTCTTCATCGAGTGGATGGTCAACCTGACCAATCCTGGCGTCAGAGTTATTGAGCCGCCAAAGGCCTCTGCCATGGCTCATGTAACGACTACTATCCGTAGAAAGTAACCGGGACCGACGGCTAGTGCGTTTATGAATAAAGCAGTTAAACTCTAAACAGATTAAACAGTTCGTTAACAATACGTCCCCGTTTAACGTAACGTTTCGGTGGCGAAGTCTGCCCTAATGTATTAATGCAGTTTCCAAATGAATGAGTTTTCATTGTTGATTTGAATTTTGGTCTGAATTTTGATGAAAATGTTATCATTTTGCCAATAAGCTTTGAATTTAATATACTTCTGTAAAAGGATTGATAACGTGTTTTGTTTATGCTCGAATAATTTAGTAAATTGTACCATTACTTTGATTAGTACCTAGTGTTATAATTGTATGATGTGAATAGAAGTTCTGTTCAAATAGTATTGTCCGTAGAATTGTGTAGAATTGTGGTGTAGCTATGATTTATGCCATTGAGATAATGAAATTTATAGAGACACTTTGACCCAATGCGATCTTATGAGTAAGAGTCTACTCTAGATTCTAGACTATTTTAAAGTCTTCTAGACTATGTTTGAGTATAGACTAGAAACAAAAGTATTAACCTGTAATGTCCCACTGCTGGGCAAAGACCTCTCATCTCACTGAAGATATCATTACTGAAGATTATCAGTACAGTGAGGAGGATTAAGAATGGATACTCGAGCCATGTTTGATGAGTAGGAAACATGTTTTAACTCAACCTGAGAATTGAACCCGGGACAAATGCACAGTATTATAAGTAAGACACTAATTCTAGACTCTCTAGAGTCTAGACTATAAACCAAATTTTGGTGCCAAAAAGAGTAGTGTTTGCTTGAGCCTAAGAGACCAGTATATTAAAATTTGCTTATATTAAGTCGCCTACCAACTTACTCAATGTAAATGTTACTGTATAAGCTCGAACTACGGTAGATCTTAAGATTTTAGAGTAAGTCTTAAGATTTACCGACATGAATTGGTAAATGTAAGTATTTCTGAAAAATTGACAATTTGTTCGTGCTTTTACCATTCGAATTCAGTATATGCTAGGTTAGGTTAGCTTAGCTTGCCTACCGGGTTGAGCCCCACATACCCCTGTCGTCTGGCACCTCCCGGACGGCGGGGGATGCGTAAATGCATTTCCATTGCTAAACAAAAAAAAAAAAAAAGGTTAGGTTAGCCTTCAAAGTAAATCCTAAAATTTACCATGTGAATGATGGTAAAAGTTCGAATCGCAATCCTCTTTGGACATTTACCATTAAGAATTGGTATATCTTAGGTTTTACTCTTAAATCTTAGGATTTACCGTACTTCGAGCTTTCACAGTAACATAAACACTCCTTAAAGACAAGTTAACACATCTCAATACACCTTAAACCTACCTTAACCTCTGCCTTACAAGCATAAGCACTTAACAACAAAGCCACTTTCTATGATCACCGAGCACACAACAAAGTAACTGATCAGATAAACAGAACAATATTGTTCATAATTCATTAGCTAACGTAATCCGCTGGGTATAATGACATCAAATGATTTCATGTTATTCAGTGAAGCGGGAGATTCGGTGCCATTTCAATATCAAAGGGATTCAGAGTGCAGTATGTTCGACGGAGCATCAAAGTTGATTATAAAGATGTTTTATGTTCATCAGTCTTTGAGACGGTGTGATGAAGCCGTATGGAAGTACTTTCCGCTTTTAAGACTACTACTGATTATGCTCAAGACATTATACTAAATGAAACGGGTCTGTATCGCGTTAGATAATATTACGTATTTTGGATGAGTGTGTCATCCCGTGACCACGAGCGGTGTAATTCGCTCGAAACGTCGGGTAATATTAATATTAATTTATTATAAATGCGAAAGTTTGTGAGGATGGATGTATGTATGTTTGTTGCTCTTTCACCTAAAAACTACTGGGCGGATTTAGATAAAATTTTACAGTTATATAGGTTATACATCAGAATAACATATGGGATACATTTTATCCCGAAACTCTTGCGGAAACGGGTACAACGCGGGTAACACCGCGGGGCGCAGCTAGTATGAATATATAATTGACACCCAGACGTTCGTCGCCAACAACTATGTCTGTACATATTGTTGACTCTCGCCGGGAATTGACCCGCAACCCCCGACACAGTAATCGCTAATATAAGTAGCTAATGATAGAAGCTAGTTAATACAAATGTTATACTGTGTTGATATTAGATCTAGATTAATTAGGTGAGCTGGCGTTTTCTAGGTCATCAACCAATGAATTGTCTGGAGTCTAGACTAAGCCAACTTAACCTAATTGCTTAATTATTATCATACTTGTCTTAATATCAATTTCATTGTCATATACTTGGAGTCTTACCGCCTCATTCATAAACGATATTTAACTTAAATAGTGTTTTAAAGTGTTTTGTCTCTTTCGCTCTTTGGCAAATAGCGTATGTCGGAAAGGGACAAACCATTAGATAGCTCTAAAGTGCTGTTAATAAGCGTTTATGAAAAAGGCCCTCAGCATACATTCATCATTCATTTCGAGGAGGTTAGTAGCCAACCCTGGTGTCGGAGTTTTTCGACCGCCTAATGGCTTCCAACACGGTCTAACGATGGAAACAATCGGGACCGACTGCTTAACGTTAAAATTTCAATGCTATCTTAGTAGCTAACAAACAAGTTTGAATACGACAAGATTCAATCTAAGTATTCTCAATACTTTACTTTCTTGAGCAGACTGTTTCAATTCAAGCATATTAAGAACAATGCGCGAATAAATTTACGAATCTATTCTAAAATAAACAGATATCTTAGATAGGTATTTGTTGAATAAATATTGTACTCTGCTATGTATTACAGTCAAATTCTAATCTGGCTTCGTACTATTTGTTATAGTCTATTGGTTGATGCCACAATTACCAGTAGCAATCCGCCCATTCGGCTCGCACGACACCGATAGCTTAGGCACGACACCCCGCGGCTTAATGTCAAAATATAATATGTATTCGATAGGAGTTGGAATACAATCTACCTAAATAAATAGCCACTAGAATTAAATCAAATACATTTTTCTATGTATAGGTACAGTAATACTATGTCTATCATTATTTGATATCGCGTACCCACATCTAGGTACATAAGCATTCTCCAAAATATATCTGCATACAAAACAAATAAAAACCTGATCATAATGACGTTTGGCGCCGGGCCGGGCCAGCTAGTAGCAAGTAAAAGCCAAGCGTGCTCATATATAATACTAATGTTTCAACGCTCACGATGTCTAACCGGGTCGTACCGGATCGACCAGTGTGGCATTTTCCATTCTATATCTATTTACTTGAATGAAATAGATTATTAATAGATATGAATAATTTAGATTGAACTAAGACAACACGATTTAAAAGGTTCTTGAGATATTAATTAATATTTCAGTATCATCAGTACACTGTAACAAAGTACAGCCATGTTTAGAAAACTCAACTAAAATGTATTTCTATGGCCTTTTAGTACTTTTTGAAACTAAATCAATTGAATTTAATATTACTATATACCAATTTGGTATACAGTTTTACATCTCTTTAATTTTATAAAGGTGATTCACGTTAACACTATTCTAGTCTCTTAATAGTTTAAATGAACTATGTTCTATTCAATCCTGTGAGTCAATTACTTGTTGAACTATTGGCGTAGTTTGACCGAATAGTGTTATCTTACCACCAAATTTTAAGCGACGTGCAGCTTCGCCATAACTGGGATTGGTGGCCGATAGTGATATTTCTATCTGACTGCTAACGTGCTTCGAAAGGCACGTTAAGGTCGGTCCTGGTTCTTTCAATCTTTAGACCATGTCGGAGGCCTTGAGGCGGCCTTAAAGCTCCGGTACCAGGGTTGGCTACTAACCTTGAATTGAATGACTGAATTGCTTGACAGTGTATCTATACTAATATTATAAAGCTGAAGAGTTTGTTTTGTTTGTTTGTTTGTTTGTTTAAACGCGCTAATCTCAGAAACTACTGAACCGATTTGAATAATTCTTTCACTGTTAGATAGTCTATGTATTGAGGAAGGCTATAGGCTACATTTTATCCCGGATTTCCTACGGGAACGGGCACAACGCGGGTAAAACCGCGGGGCGCTGCTAGTCAATAATATGTTCTTTTATATATTTCAATGAAGCTATGAAAATGAGTTCGCTCGTTTGGAAATTGATATAGTTTGTCAAAGTCAAATACACCCACTATTAAAAGAATATATTAAAGTAACAAACGTGAGCCAATTAAAACAAATTCTCGAAGTAATTATTAATTAAAAACTGAAACCGGTTTGTTAACGAAAAAGCCAATGGAATGGTTTCAACACATTACTGAAAACAAATTAATGAAAACACAAAGTAGTAATTGAAACGTTCAGTATATTTCCATTGTGTTGGTTAATGAGGAAGCTATCTAGTCATGCGACCTGAGTCCGGCCCTGTTGTATTCACCAGAATAGCTGACTGAGCGTCTGGCTCGAATACCCGGTAGAGATAAGACGGTCATTGTGGGCGGCCTGCGAGCCCAGTAGAACTTTAAGTTAGATTTAAAATTCATTCCTTTGTACGTTACTCAATAATAAACTTGTCTTAAAATATTAAATTAATTTTTAATTTTTAAAAAGTCGCCCCGAAGCTCCCAAAGTAAAACTGGCGCAGCCGGTAGGATACCGTGTAAACCGTGTTGCTTAGTGAAAAACTCCAAAAATCGGGTTTTGGGCAAATTGTGTTCGGTATCCTCGAACCAAAGAAAATAAGTTTTCCGGGACGGGCAAAAAGATATTAGTGAACTGCAGAGGAATCACCACTGGAGGATTATGGCTGGCTTGTGAGTAGTCCAAATTCACTATTCCTTTTCCATTCATATTCTATTCCTATTAAATTAACTAGATTGTAGAGGTTCAAAATCACCTCATAATTATTAGTTAACTGGTTTTCAAGGTAATTGCACAGAAAATAGGCAATTATCTATAGCGTACATCGTGTACAATTTTATTTTAATAAGTTTCAACTTAAGTTAAATTGTAAAATGACTCAACCACAACTGGTGTCAATTCCACAAGAAATTTCATCTATTATACCTAAGTTCGATGGAGATGAAAGGCTCCTAAATTTATATATTAAGAAGTGTGAATATGTTATAAGGTGTTATAGACGGGAAAACAATCCGGCGCAGGATTTATATGTGTTTCATGTAGTGTCGAGCAAATTAATTGGCAAAGCGGCCCACTTAATTAGTGAGCGCCCAGACATAGAATCCTGGACCGAATTAAAATCTGTATTAACCCAACATTTCGGAGATCCGCGTTCGGAAGAATGTATAGCCATCCAACTAGAGACATTAAAAATTAATACTAACGAATCTTATCTAGATTTCTGTAACAGAATTCAACAGGTTAAGAGCTCTTTATTGGCAAAAGTTAATTTAATCACCGATGATCACATTAGGAGAAGTAAAATCACTATTTACGACAATATGGCACTTAATGTATTTTTATATAATTTACCGGAAGATCTTATTCGTATAGTGAGACTTAAGGGTACTAACACACTGGAAGATGCCCTCAGGATTGTTCTAGAAGAAGTCAATTTTAAATTTCAATACGAGTCGCGCAATAGAATAATGAGACCTTTAATGAATAAAAACCCTTCACAGCCTTCAGCTATTACGAGTAACCCTTATGTAGAGAAGTTTGGTCTTAAACCATTCTTTACCACTAACTCACAACAAAATCAGGGCTTCAGATTTGGTATACCGAATCAAATACGCCCTCATGTTCAGCAACAGCCTAATCAACAATTCAAATTTGGAATGCAACATAATCAGTTTAGACCTCAAGGTTTTACTAATCAGCCTAAATTTGTGAACCAACAAGTTCCTCAAGGTTATAGACCTTCGTTTGGACAATCTTTTAGACCAAATGTCAACCCTCAGACTCAATTTAAATTCGGGATACCCCCAACACATCAGAATAAACCAAAGGTAGACACCGATGTTACTATGCGTACAGCATTACCGGTTCGAAATCAGGCTCACCATAACGAGTTACACGTAAACTCACCCTATGAGACGGATCAAGATTATTACGAGCAGGACGTAGTCATAGATGACTACCTGTATGACGGTAACTGTGGAGTACAGGAATACACACATGAGGTAAATAACGAGATAGTGGAAAATTTTTACCAGATAGCCTCGGATATGGATCGACCGAGTTGATTAATTTAAATTGCGAAAATGTTGCAAAACTTCCGTACATTTACTTACCAGAAATCAACGCTAAGTTTATGATTGATACAGGCAGCTCTCGTTCCTTTATCAGCCCTAAAAAGGCGAATGAATATTATAACCAATATAAATTCCCAGCTCCATTTGAGGTAATAAGTACACATGCTCGAAGCTTACATAATGAGGCAATTTACATCCCACTTCCTGAAACATTTAAATCTATAGTTTCACACACATTTTATATTTACGAAGTAGACAAAGACTATGACGGACTTATAGGATCTGATCTATTATCACAACTTAACGCTAGCATTGACATGAAAAATTTGATTTTAAAGACTTGCGATACTGAAATCCCTTTTGTGTATAATCCTCAAGTTACAATTAAATTAGAACCACGTACCGAGACTAAAGTTACTTTACCGACAAATCTTGCTAATGGTACTGGAATTATTAATTACCATATATTTGAACCTGGTGTTAGAATGCCTTCTGCACTTGTTAATTGTAAAAATGGTCATGCTGAAACATTTATACAAAACAGTTTAGAAACACCTGTTTGTTTTACAATAAACAAATTAGTTTCAGTTACTCCATACACACCTGATAAATGTGAAGTTAATGCTAATACGGTACCTGATAACGACCTTGACATCGATGACCATTTAATAGAAAACCTAGAGAAATTAAGACTTGAACACATGAACACTGAGGAAAATAAAGCAATCAGTGCCCTGTGTTACGAATTTAGAGACATTTTCTACTGCGATAAAATACCCTTATCTTTTACAAACAAAGTAAAGCACCATATTAGAACCAAAAACGAAGACCCAATCTATATACGACCTTACAGACAACCCCAGAAGATAAATGACGAAATTAATAGACAAGTTGACAAATTACTAAGTGAAAATGTTATCCAAGAGTCTTTTTCTCCTTGGAACTTTCCTGTACATCTTGTGCCAAAGAAGCTGGACGCTTCGGGAGAGAAAAAGTACAGAATGGTGATAGACTACAGACGTTTAAATGACTTGACTACCGATGACAAATACCCATTGCCGAATATATCAGACTTATTTGACCAATTAGGAAACGCTAATTATTTTAGCACAATAGATTTAGCAAGTGGCTACCATCAGATCGAAATTGACGAAACTGATAGGGAGAAAACCGCGTTTAGCACTCAAAAAGGGCATTTTGAATTTTTACGCATGCCGTTTGGCCTAAAAACGGCACCTGCCACCTTCCAGAGGGCCATGGATCGCATACTAATAGGGCTACATTGTTTAGTATACCTGGACGACATTATTATATTCTCTAAGAGTCTTCAGGAACACATAGAAAAACTACGTAAAATATTCGAAACACTCAGAAAAGTGAATCTAAAAGTACAGCTAGATAAATCCGAGTTTTTAAGAAAAGAAGTTCTATACTTAGGACACTCAATCACGCGTGATGGGCTAAAACCTAACAATGACAAGATAGATGCAGTCTTGAGATTTCCGCTTCCAAAAACCCAAACTGAGATTAAAAGTTTCCTCGGTTTAGTAGGGTACTATAGGAAATTTATCAAGGATTTCGCTAAACTCACACGACCTTTAACCGTTTGTCTAAAGAAAAACCATAAAGTAGTAATCAATAAAGAGTTTATAGAATCATTCGAAAAATGCAAAGAATTACTAACAAACGCACCCCTTTTACAATACCCAGATTTCGATAAGCCATTTATTCTGACAACCGATGCCTCCAATTATGCAATTGGCGCGGTATTATCACAAGGATCGGTAGGAAGTGATCGTCCTGTGGCATATGCGTCGCGAACACTTAACGATGCGGAAAGCAGGTATAGCGTTATTGAAAAAGAAGCACTCGCTATAATTTGGGCTATAAAACATTTCCGCCCGTATCTATATGGTAAAAAGTTCACAATTTACACCGACCATAGACCACTTTCATGGCTTCATTCATTCGAAGAACCCAATAGTAAGATCACGAGATGGCGATTAAGATTAGCGGAGTATAATTATGACGTTATTTATAAAAACGGACGTCAAAACACAAACGCCGATGCGTTGTCGAGGGTTAAGATCAATGCATTAAGAAAGGGAGCTAAAGATAATAGTTCAGTAAAAGTAAACGTAGATGAAAAAGACTTAGAATTACAAAGGCACTGTGAACAAATTACACAAGAAATAACTAAATTAGGTAAAAAGAAAGGAAAAGCAAAGAAAAAGCCAGATAGTCCAATTTCTATTTCATCAGAATCGGAAAAACCCATATCACTTTCATCGGACTCTGAGCGTACCGTTAGCATCCCCAAACGTTTGCGCTCACCCTTTCCAATCACTGAATTTTCAAGCGGAACTGTTACTGCCTCTGAGTCAGAATCACATGTAGGAGCAGAAACAGTACACTCTGCACATAATATGGATTCTACAGGAATTCCAATATTAAAGGAATCAATAGATACCAAACCAAACCAAATTTTGGTATATACTTGGTTCAGAGATCAAATAGCAGTTAAAAATATTTCTAATGTTAAACAGAAAATATTGGAAGTACACTTACCATTAGAAAGACCTGATTTAATAAAAGACTTTTTGAAAAGATACATTCGTACAAAAATTAAATATTTTATCTATTTCGAAGACCCACAGCATAGGTTAGAATTTACTAATGCTGTTTTAACACTTTTTAAAAAGGGAACCGTTAATATATTAGAATGTACTGAGCGAGTAGTTTACGTAGAAAATGAGGACGAACAGAAAGCAATTGTAGAAAAATATCATGTAGGTAAAAACTGCCACCGGGGTATCAAAGAGACTGTAACACACATAAAGCGCACGTATTTTTGGCACAATATGGACATAACGGTAGCAGCAATCATTAATGCATGTGAACCGTGCAAAAAGTTAAAATATGACAGAAAACCACTCAAACCTAAGATTCAATTAACACAAACCCAAAACAAACCCTTCCAAGAGATATTTATAGATTTATTCACAATTGAAAGTAAAACATTTTTAACAATTATTGACGCTTTTAGTAAACTTGGTCAAGCTTTCGAGATTCCTAACAAATCTGCCCCAGAAGTAGTCAGAGCACTTATCAAATACTTTTCTTTCTATGGATGCCCAAGTAAACTAAGTTCCGATTCAGGATCAGAATTTAACAACGCACTTATTAAGGAACTTCTAGATTTTTATAAAATAGAGTTACATTTAGGAACCCCAAACAACCCTAATTCAATGGGTTTAATTGAGAAATTTCACTCTACTATAATAGAGACATATAGACTGGCTAAGTACGAGCAAAAGTTAACAGACGCTTCATCAGTTATGACCTTTGCTGTATTAGCCTATAACCATAGTATCCATTCAGTAACAGGTTTTACACCTTTTGAGGTGGTATTCGGCCATACCGAATCAGCAAGCCCCTTTAACGTAAATTTCGACAAAGAATATATGCAAGTACTTATTCGAGATCATAAGAAAAGAACTAAATATCTTTACAAATATTTAACTGATAAAATGTTGCAATTAAAAGAAAATGTTCAAAATAAGCGCGGCGGTGAGACCGATTTTAATATTCAACTAGATGATGACATCTTTTATAGAGGAACGAATGTAAGAAGAGGTAAAGATAAACCTAGATATGATAAAGGTAAAGTTATAGGTGAAGTAGATAGAAATGTAGTGACAATAGCAACAAAGAATCGCGTATCTAGGATCCCCATTAAAGATGTTAAACGTCCTCCACAGAATCGACACAGTCCTGTGGCTGGTCCTAGCCGCAGCAAACCAGGCCCTTCAGCTGCACCCCCTTGAAGGAAATCCAGGTGTTTTGCCTATAAAGGAAGGAACAGCTGTTATAAGTTCTGAAAAATGGACAATTATTAAAAGATTAGATTTAAATTTAATTTGCGACGATATAAACATTAATATAGCTAGATTAAGTGACCTTAATAGAATTATAAGAGGTAATTCCGTTACAGATAATCAAATATTTTCTGACTATAAAATACAAACCGAATTTGTTATGAACTTAACTATAAATAAGATTAAACAAATAGTTCCTAGATATAGAACCAAAAGAGGTCTTGTCAACCCACTGGGTTCGATTATTAAACTTATTTCTGGAAACCTAGATAACGAAGATGCGATTAAATACGATAAGCTTATAGAAAATACTCAGTTAAAACAAGAATTTTTGAGTAAAAAACTGACCCTGGTCTCCGAAGTAGTTAAAAACTTATATAACACCACACACAAAATTAGAGAAAATGTTATACAAATTGATCTTAGAATGAAAGAGTTTCAGAATGGTATAGATAAAGCAAAAGAAACAGAAAAGATTCATTATTTGAATAATATAATAATTAATGTGTATTCTATGATTTTACACAATTTTCAAATTATAATTATAAAGCTAAATGAAGTAGAAACAGCAATGTCATTCAGTAAGCTTGAAACTCTACACCACTCTATAATAAACTCTGATACCTTATTAATTTTACTAAAAGAAATTGAACTTACTGAAAGATTAATTTTCCCTGCTGAGCCTGAAAATCTTGTGAAAATTGAACAATATATTAATGTAAAATCTTTTATCAAAGAAAACCAGTTAACATTCGTAATGGAAATCCCATTAGTATGTAAAGAAACATATACTTACTATAAATTGTATCCTATCCCTATTATCCATGATCATATGACATACATTATCCTTCCTAAATATCCTTACCTCATAGTGAAAGGACTTATCTCCGAGCCGCTAGCCAAACCGTGCCAGCGAACAGATAACAACAATTTCGTCTGCTTCGAAGATTACCTTGATAAAATAAATGAAGATCCGTGCATCTCCGAATTGATGCAATTCGCCAAAAACATCTCTTCCTGTACGTTGATACCTGTCAAATACAAAGGTGTCCTTGTCCAGCGCTTACAAAATAATAAATGGATTGTATTTTCTGAAGGAAAGACAATAATTCGCAGTTTTTGTCAAAACGAAGTAAACCAAGAGATTATCCAAGGAACATACATCGTTACTACAGAAGATACATGTGAAGTGAAAATAGACAAATACTCACTAAAATCACGCCCTCATCGGACAACAAATTTGAACTACGAAAAACTGCCAACTGTAAACCTACCGCACATCAGCGAGATAAAGGCGGAACAGAGAAAACCAGTAGAATTAGAAGAAATGAATCTGGATAACATACAAGAAATAACGAATTCCGTAAAGTTCGATACCAATAGTGAAAGTGAAATAGTGAGAGTCAATAGTGTCAGTGTTTGGACCATTGGGTTATATTTTATTATAGCAGTTTTTGCAGGAGTTATGTTTTATATTAGATTAATAAAATTAGGTTATAAATGTAACTTTCGAAATTCTCCGAATCAGGTAAATTCGGATAATCTCGAATCTCAGGGGGGAGAAGTCATGCGACCTGAGTCCGGCCCTGTTGTATTCACCAGAATAGCTGACTGAGCGTCTGGCTCGAATACCCGGTAGAGATAAGACGGTCATTGTGGGCGGCCTGCGAGCCCAGTAGAACTTTAAGTTAGATTTAAAATTCATTCCTTTGTACGTTACTCAATAATAAACTTGTCTTAAAATATTAAATTAATTTTTAATTTTTAAAAAGTCGCCCCGAAGCTCCCAAAGTAAAACTATCTGTCTTTCATTGGCTTTATCTGTAAATATGACGTATAGGGGTAGTTTAAAATGGGGGAATTAATTAATGATCAATCGTTTTTTAATCTGTTGGTAATGTGGAACAAATGTACAGTCAACTGGAAATGTTGATGAACACTTTCAATATTACTAAACATTTCAACACTAAAAGGATTCATATTCATCATTCATTTCAAGTAAGTTAGTGGCCAACTCTGGTGTCGGAGTTTTTAGACCGCCTAAAGGCCTCAGACATGGTCTGACGATTGAAACAACCGGGACCGACTGCTTAACGTGTTCTGCGAAGCGCGGTAGAGATTTTAAAATTCCATAAATAAGTGTGTTCTGTGTTTTGTAATATTGAATGAGTTAATTGACTTTTGTAGTTGACTGTACGTGTGTAGTATGTACTTCATTTTTTACCTTTGTTAAAGAAAACTCTTATAGCAATTATCTCAAAAACTACTAATCGGATTTTAATAATTCTTTTCGTTATGGATAGCCACATTCAACAGAAAAGTCACAGGCTATTTTTCATCCCAAAATTCCCACGGGAACAAGCACAACACAGGCAAAACCGAGGGCGCTGCTAGTAATACTATACTTGTTGTGAAACTCTACCTACTATACCATCCAACCACGTTAGCCTGTGAAACTTAATAAAAAGCAATCAAAATGCCCTGGCTTGCCACCTGATCCCGATCTACTGAACAGCATACTAAGTGGTTACAAACCGCAACTACGATTGGCTCTCACGGTTAATTGACTTAGCTTGCTTATAACGTGTTCGTGAGTAGTGGTGTGGAGAACGTCGGTAGTGTGAAAAAATTTGATTATGTTTTGGAAATTTTGGTTTTGATAAGTAGGTACTATGGCGCTTTTGATTTAAAAAAACAGATTTTTTGACATATTTTGAAGTAAAGGGGTGGAACGGCTATTAGCTAATGCCCGCCAGCGTCTAATAAACTTGATGGTGTATGGCTATGGGTGTGACTGTGCATGTCAAGTCTATACACCGTCAAGTTACAGGACGCTGCATCATGTCCACTGCAAACTTGATTCGCCTTTACTTGAGGCATACGCCTTTGTGCCCTTCATGCGCGAATCCGACACGTCAAAACAATTTGAAAAAAAATACTTTGATCTATGAGGTTCATACATTTTTTTTCAGAAGATTAACCCTAGGTGCAATGTTATTTTTAAAAGTGCGTTTAGAGAAAAAATCTTTGGGTTGGGAAATCTATACTAATACTCGTATTATAAAGAGGTAATTTTTTAAATTGTTTGTATCATCAGGCTAATCTCAGTAATTGGGCTTTCGAAAAAAAAATTTTTTTGTGATAAATGGAAAGATTATAATTATATTAGTTTTATAACAAAACTATTTTTATTTTTTTCGCAATAATTCAAAAGTTATTTCAAAATAAAAATTAATTTTTGAATCCAGTACCGAAAACACTCGGACAACTCCCGAACAAACCCGAGCGCGGTGTGACGTCATAATGTATAGCCCCATTCGGTTACACGTGTAATAGCCGTAAACGCTGTACGTACTTATGGTTAAATAGATATACATTATCACGTCACAACCACGGTGACCAATTATGGCGCGTTTATAGTCACGTGATTTTTATTCAATTTTTAATTGTTTATAATGAATTGAAAAAATATTTTTTTTAAGTTTTTTGCATTAAATATCAATATTATTAATAATAAAGTTTTAAAATACATAAAAAAAATCTTTTTTTTTTTTCAAAAGCCCAATTACCTGTCCGATTTAAATAATTCTTTTTGTAATGGATAGTCTCGTTCAACAGAAAGGTTAAAGGTTATATTTCATCCTGATATTCCCACGGGAACGGGCACGACGCGGGTGTGCCGCGGAGCGCTGCCAGTATTATACGAGAATATACTAGTTACACATATATAATATTGATTGTTTTTATCGATATTCAAAGTTTACAGCCAACTCTAGCGCATTATAAACTGCGGTGGGCACTGATTACTGATCGATAAAAATATATACATATCGCTAATTGGATGTGTCTGTATTAATTAGGGATTATTACCTCATTGGCATAGAGTTATATGAAACTAGCTGTGCTCTGCTATTTTACCTGCAGATTTGCAGATATTTCACTTGTTTAATTTAATGATTCTTATAAGCTCTTATGTGTTCGTATTTTCAAAAATTAATGACTGTAATTTTTACTGTCAAATAAATTGATAACATACACTTGAGAGCATAGAAATCGCACATAGGGGAATTTTCCTGCATTTTGATTTTGATACTTGTTTTTTTTTTAAATTAAGGGTTGGTTGCAAATATAACTTAAATTAAATTAAAGTACACACTGTTAGCTTCCTAAAAACCCATAATGTCTGGCCTTGACCTTCCAAATCATAGCAGTGGTGGCCTAACAATGGAATGGGCTAAATTCGCTCGTTACAAGTAGCGCGGTTTGTGGGACTTTGAGCAGGTATAAAACGACAAGGGATGATTAAAATGACATCATTTGCATACCAACTCCCAGTCAGAAAGGTTCTTTAACGAATACGTCATCTCTCTAATCAAGAAAATGGATACCACACCAGAAGTAGCGGCTCAAGTGGTTGCACTTATCGAAGCTGGACAGAACCAAAGTCAAGTGGCTCGTCAATAAAATTTGAGCAGATATGCTGTTCGACGTGTATACCTGCGATATCAGCAAACTTGTGGCTATACCAGGAAACCAGGAACAGGCCCAAAACGTGCGACAACACAGCGCGATGACCACTTTCTTGTGAATACATCACTACGAAATCGCCGGTTGACTGCAGTTCAACTCGGACAGCAGCCCCAGGAAGTTAGAGAAGTGGAAGTCAGTTTGTGGACAGTTAGAAGAAGACTAGCCGAAGGAGGTCTGATAGCGCACAGTCCCGCAACTGGCCCAAAATTTACCCCAGCACACAGACAAGCACGCCTTCAGTTTGCTCGAAATCACGTAAATTGGACTATGGATCAATGGCAGGCAGTCCTCTTCTCCGATGAGTGCAGGATGTGTCTCCTTGGTAACGACGGACGGGGTAGAGTCTACCGAAGATCCGGTGAGCGTTTTGTTCAATGCTGCATCTCCGAACGGGTCGCATACGGGGGTGGTTCGTGTATGTTCTGGGGAGGTATTTCACTGGAAGCGAAAACCGAACTTGTCTTCATCACAGGGCCCGATACCGATCATCGATCGCGTGGATTGACTTCCCAACGTTACGTCGGGATATCCTGCAAGAACATTTTGTGCCCTTTTCGGGATTTATCGGCGAAAACTTCGTTTTTATGCAGGACAACGCTAGACCACACACCGCTGCTATAGTACGCCAGTACTTGGAGGAGGTTGAAGTACTCGTTATGGAGTGGCCTGCTCAAAGCCCAGATCTCAATCCCATTGAGCACTTATGGGACGAACTAAAGAAACGAGTAAGAGCCAGAAACGTAGTGCCTACGAGTCTCTGAGAGCTTCAAACCGCGATCAAGGAAGAATGGGACAGCATACCGAAGGATTTCGTAAAAACATTGATTTCTTCAATGAATCTTCGACTGGAAGCTGTTATTAAGGCTAGGGGAGGCAATACCTCGTATTAAAAAATCGTTACATTCACGGATTTATTGTTTTTTTAACCTTTTATACCTGCTCAAAGTCCCACAAACCGCGCTACTTGTAACGAGCGAATTTAGCCCATTCCATTGTTAGGCCACCACTGCTATGATTTGGAAGGTCAAGGCCAGACATTATGGGTTTTTAGGAAGCTAACAGTGTGTACTTTAATTTAATTTAAGTTATATTTGCAACCAACACTTAATTTAAAAAAAAAACAAGTATCAAAATCAAAATGCAGGAAAATTCCCCTATGTGCGATTTCTATGCTCTCAAGTGTAGTTCCTAAGAAAAGATCTTTGTATCTGTTATAGTGTCAGACTTGCCGATAACCAATGTGATGATTGAACCGTGGTCACAGAAGAGTCTTCAAATAAAAGCGAAGTGTATCCGTAAACGCAGTTTCAAATCAAAATGAGTAGTGTTCGCTTAAACTTAAGAAACCAGTATTTATGTACATATTTATCATGTAAACTAGCAGCGCCCCGCGGTTTTACCCGCGTTGTGCCCGTTCCCGTGGGAATTTCGGGATTTTTTTTTACATAAAAACCTTCCTCTTGAATCACTCTACCTATTACAAAAAACCGCATCAAAATCCGTTGCGTAATTTTAAAGATTTAAGCATACAGACAAACAGACAAACAGACACGAAACAGAGACGACTTTATTTTATACTATGTAGTGATGTCAAAGTTGACTTAAAGGTCTTATTACACGATTCTTAGAACTTAACAATTCGCTGAACGTTAAATACGTGATTAAATAATCGATTTCAAATTATTCGAGAATCGATTTTGAATAATTATGTTCACTTTATTTGGGTCAAAGTATTTTAGAATTTAATTAATTGTTTTGTGGTTCCTTATTAAAGGTTGCTAATTGTTTTGTTATTCTATTGTTGGTAAGCTCCTTTATTTGATTGGCACGGAAGGAATAGAAATTACATCATTTTCTCTTGTCTTGTGCAGACAGCTTTATATTTTTGTTCGATAAATTTATTGAATTAGTTAAAGTCTGATATGTGACAGTCTAAAACTGACTACATTAAGGTCTCAACTCGGCTGTTTTTAGACTGTTTCATGGGTAAAAAATGAATGACAGAAAGCTTATAAGGAACTCGACGTCTAACAGACTGTTTCATGTACGACTCTAGTGTTACCTGCGTTATACCCGTTCCCGCGGGAATTTCGAGATAAAATGTATCCAATGTGTTAGTTCTGATGTAGGACCTATATTATTGTAAAGTTTTATCCAAATCCGTGTAGTAGTTTTTTCGTGGAAGAGCAACAAACATACAGACACAGATCATCACATACTTGTATTATATTAGTAGGATTGTCTCTTGGTTTGGCACATACCACTAGACCACCGAGGCACCTAGTTTATTAATACTCTGATAGAACTCATAATCTCAAAGGCGGTGTTATTGGATGAGGAACTGAAATCACTCTAACAATAATAAAGTTGTTGAGACAAAGTTTTATGAGCAAGGTTTAAATCAATAACATGAGAACGTCGTTACAATCACGTTTGTTTATAAGCTTTGTGTTACCTTTATCAAATTTTTATCCACAAGATGCAAGAGTGTTTTAAATTTGTCGTTCTGGCGTGTGTGTGTGCGCGTGTCTGTGTTTGTTATATCGGTGGCATAATCTTTACTTCATTACATAGTATAAAACAAAGTCGCGTCTGTTTGTCTGTATGCTTAAATCTTTAAAATTACGCAACGGATTTTGATGCGGTTTTTTGTAATAGGTAGAGTGATTCAAGAGGAAGGTTTTTATGTAAAAAAATTCCCGAAATTCCCACGGGAACGGGCACAACGCGGGTAAAACCGCGGGGCGCTGCTAGTATATTATAAAGAGGTAAAATTTCTAATTTTGTTTGTTTGTATGTTTGAGCTATAAAACTGAGTTAAGTTGATCGTGGTACGGTTAATTTTGAGCTTTTTTTTAATAAAGAGTTTTTTTATAATCTTTGTTGGAGCCAATGAGTTAAGTATAGATATATGTGGGGTTGTGTGTGTGTATGTGTGTGTGTGTGTGTCTCTACGAATCTTTGCTGCCATTATATCGCATCGTATTTTTTCTTGCTCTTATCACGAAAATGCAACAAAAGTTAGAGAATACAACTAGTGTTATCGTAAAGAATAATTCTTTCAGATTTACAATCTATTTCGAAACTTGGTACATTTAGAGCGTAGTTCTCCGGGATATTTTTATTTACAACTCGGGCCGTAAAAGTTGAAGGGAACTCTCGGAAAAAAATATTTTCCAAAAACTTTGTTGAAATTTCTGTCACATGAAAATAATTTCTCTGAGGGCTTATGTCGCGAAGTTTTACTCTGAAATATATCTTTTTAATGTTTTAATGTTTTATTTTTAAAGATGGAAAGATGGCGTAAAAAACATGTTCTTTCACGATTAAAACCCGTTTTTGAGTAACTTTTTTGACGTTTACCGTGATTTTTCATGAAAAATTCTAAAATTCTATTTTTAAACAGTCATCTGTGCTGTAAGAAAACAAACAAAGAAAAACGAGTATCTATCGTCATCGCCAAAATAGGGCTAATTTAGCGCAACATAGCGTAGCACTCGTGTCGTAGTTTAACTAAGCGATGTTTGTTCATTGCGATTGTTAAGCAACGTGCAGCTCGGCCCCAGCTCGGCTTATTAGATGGGGGCCGATAGTGGCATTTCTATCTGAGCGCTACCGTGCTTTGGAGAGCGGGCACGTTAAGCAGCCGGTCCCGGTTGTTTCAATTCCCAGACTATGTCTGAAGCCTTTAGGCGGTCTAAAAACTCCGACACCTTAACAATCGCAATGAACTAACATGGTTTAGTCAAGCTACAAATAGGTAACATCCATGCATACTAAATATATACAAGAACCTTCCCAATAATTCATTCGTTACTCTAGGGACGCCGTTGTAGTCCGTTTTCCTATACGGGTTGTAAAATGTGTTAATACAACTCAACGACGACAATAGTATGTCTAAACTCTGTCTCTTCACTGTACTTTAATTTTCAATAATATGTAGTTACTTAGTGGTCCTCTCTCAGAGTCGTCGATTAGGTGTTTCTGACACTACCCCGCTCTACGCAGCGTAGCGCGTGAATGCGTGTTTTTTATTAGTATCTCCGTTGCTTATTAGTATCTCCGTTTGTATAGAAAACATGCACAGTCCAACACACAGAAAATGAATCCACGCGCGTTCATGCAGATCACGCGCCTATAAGCGGGAAACATGCATCCACACACGATAATGCAGATCTGCACTCCCGTAAGTACGCGCTTAGATGCGTCGACACGCAACATGCAGCGTGATGCGTGGTATGATAAACGCCTTAAATCTCTACAAAAGAAGCATTTCACGTCTCTCTGTCGCTACTTCTTACCTAGAAATTTCAACGGAAAAAGGTACGATGAGCCTAAACACCCTCAAACATTGATTTACATGTACTAAAGCTGTCTACACACCAAAGCCGCCGGCCCGGCGGCACGAACCCGGCGGGCCGGCGGCTTTGGTGTGTAGACAGCTTCACGTACTACATATAAATCAATGCGCTGAAATAAGTTCAAAATTACACCGAATACTTCGATATAAATAGCACTAGAAATTATTCGTGGACTTTACGGAACATTCTCCCAATTTATAAGGGGCTTGTAAAATCTTATTTCCCGCAAACTTGTAAAATATTTATAGAACTCTCGGTTGGTTTACAAAGACATCACTCAGTTCTATTAGACGTTCACAAGTTTTGATTCATTATTTTACTGGAAGTTTTCAATTTCGTATTGTTTGTTGAATTCGGTTTCTATTATTTTGTACGTATTTTACATGTTGTTGTTATTAATTTCAATGAATTTTCCCTCTTTCTCCCGTGCTCAGAAACGTCAATTTCTACCGTAGAAGTTTAATGAGTGATTTTGACATAAAATGAGCTCTAAACTAGTTATTGTTGTGTGTGTAGTACGTATGTACATACTCTACAACACACTACAACACTACACTGATACATACTACACTACAAATTATATACACACAAATACTATTAAAGATTTTTTTAATTGACACCCAGACGTCGTCGCCAACTACCATGTCTTCACATATTGTTGAATCCGGCGGGAATCGAACCCGCAACCCCTGGCACGGTAATCATCTAAACCTGCTTTAAGACCAAGAAACATGTCATTGACCCAACTAAAATCTTACGATCCAGCACTAATTCCTCGCCCACAGCAATAAAACAAGAAATAGGCAATTAAAACCAAACGTTTACTCAAATAGACTTCACACCCGAATGATTATTTAAGACCAACATAAAAAGATCCTTGCCAGAGTCATTTTTATGAGAAATTATGTCAGAGGAAAGTAATGGCAGATGTCAATTTATAATGGTAATGTTTTTGATAAGGGGCTTTCCAGGCTTTACGTATACGGCCAGTCAATGAAATAAAAATAGTAGTTTATGCAACTGTCATATAATGAAGGGTATTAAAACACGAGTGTGAGTTTATGAAACGAGCGCAGCGAGTTTCATAATAGTAACGAGTGTTTTAATACCCGTGTTATATGCAGTTGCATACACTACTTTATCTTCACTAATGCAATTAATCAAACAACAAGAGTAAAAGCTGACAATAGTTTTTCACGCGTACGTGTATTATCACAGTGAACTTGCCGCCATTAAAATCTCCAATGAGAGCGCAGCTCGCGCAGGGCCAATCAGGAGCGAGCGCGCGATGTTATAATGAGATTTTACGATATCGATGTGGATATTATACCATCATGTGGAATTGCTTAAATTGAGTGTTTTGTTGTCTGCGCTATAACAGTAGTAATTATAAGTCAAGTATTGGAAATATAAGTAGAATGTTACAACATTAGTGTAGATAAAAATATTTACAGGACAAACCACATGGTTAATTAGACCCAAACTAAGCTTCAACTTGGTTTATAGAATCTAACTGATACTATTATACATACACAAATCCTTATATCAATTATATAATTGGAACCCTGACGTCATCGCCAACAACTATGTCTGCACATATTGTTGACTCCGGGCGGGAATCGAACCCGTAGCCCCGGACACAGTAAGCGCGTAAATAGTAAGTAAGTAGGTAAGCGATCTCACAAAACACTGCCGGACTTATCTTGTTTAATGGAGCTAATATCTATTTAATTGGCTATTACTATTGCAGGCTATAACTAAAGTGGCCTGTAATATCCCACTATTGGACAAAGGCTTCTTGTCTTACTGAATATATCGGTACAGACGACAATACATCATCATGACGTTTGCCGAGCTATTTGAAATAGGAGTATGTTTCACACGAGCCGGGATTTGAACCAAGGACTTTAGTCTTGGCAGGCGAGTGCGCATGCCACTAGCTAAACCACCAATAGAATTTTTTATTTATTTATTTAATAGAATTAAAAAATAGTACAAATGGAAAGTTATTTTGATTATTTTTTCATGATTTATGAGTGTTCCTTATACATATATTTTATTCTTCTTCTTCTTCATCGAGTGGATGGTCAACCTGACCAATCCTGGTGTCAGAGTTATTGAGCCGCCAAAGGCCTCTGACATGGCTCATGTAACGACTACTATCCGTAGAAAGTAACCGGGACCGACGGCTTAACGTGCCCTCCGAAGCACGGAAACATCTTACTTTTCGGGCAATCAGGTGATTCAGCCTGCAATGCCCTAACCAAACTGAGGACAGTCTCACAAAGAGATTTTTTATGAGTTGTCCCCACCGGGAATCGAACCCGGAACCTCCGGATCGTGAGCCGGGCGCTCAAACCACAAGGCCACTATTCTATTATTATAGTAGAAAGATAATGTTGCTTGCACTGACCCCCTTATTAAGGTCATACCAAACCGTAGGTAAAATTTCAGTAACTTTTGCGACCACGATTGCGACTTGTCGCGCAGTGTGCAAACTTCCTAAAGTTCTAAAGATGACAAGTAGTCCCTGCGTATAATGGCCAAAGTTTGGTCAAAGTTGTCTCATCAATAATTGGAGGCAAATGTTCTATGAATTTTATAGTTCTGGGTACTGCGATTTATTGAAGAAAATATTCTTTTTGATTGCACATTTTAACTTTTTAATGGATTATTTGTAATTATTCTGCTTTTCACTTAACATTGAGTGAGCTAACTGTCGTCTTTCTTATAATGCCATGTCAGAGGCCTTTGGCGGCTCAATAACTATGACACCAGGATTGGTCAAGTTGAGCATCCACTCGATGAAGAAAAGAAAAATGATTTTCCTGATAACTGTTGTAAAGAAAGTAAAAGTAACATGGTTTGCACATTTTAAATAGTTAAACAAATATAATATGATTATTTAGGTTTGTAATTAAAAAATGACTAAGGCTCGGTTGCATCAACAAACTTGTTAAAGTACCGGTTAGCCAAAAAATGAGTTGCATCATTTAACATTTGTTAAATTACGTCATAACTTAACCGTTAATCTTAACCGCTCGCTGTTCGGCAGTTAGTGTTATTGTTAGCGTAATTATCTGTCAAACCGTCAAACAACCCTAATCTCGGGATAATAAGATCTCATTTGACTTGCAACCCTGTTAACTTTAACAAGGCGCCGTAATACGCTGATGCAACGCACCATCCCGTCACTGCTAAAGTTAACGTTATTGTATTTGTCAAATTAGACAGTAACCTTTACTTTAACAACTGATTTGATGCAACCGAGCCTTAACATCGCAATCCTAACTAATTCGATTACTTGAAACGTGCATTCGAAAATACAAGCGTTACGAAGAGATTCTGCCAATTTCAATGTGTTAGGGCCGATACGGTGGGCGCACGCTACGTGGGCACGCTTAATGCAGTGTCGACTCTTATAGTTAACTAGCAGCGCCCCGCGGTTTTACCCGCGTTGTGCCCGTTCCCGTGGGAATTTCGGGAATTTTTTTACATAAAAACCTTCCTCTTGAATCACTCTACCTATTACAAAAAACCGCATCAAATCCGTTGCGTAATTTTAAAGATTTAAGCATACAGACAGACAAACAGACAGACACGAAAAAGAGACGACTTTATTTTATACTATGTAGTGATTGAACTCTACACATTTCGGTTTCTATAAAAGCGCACTTCTGTCCTTAACAAAACAAACTGTGTCAAACATACGGTCAAGACAACAAATGCAATCCTCTGTTTGATAGCGGACCTTTTATCTGAACAGCTGTAAATAATACATGCGGCGATAAAAGTTTGTTTTGTATGTTACACAACGAAGTGTTTTCTCTTGTTGACGCTTTAACGTAGTTCAGTGGTTTTAGAATATTGATTATTTCTATTAGCACAGCTTGTTTGCTTGTTAGTGGTTAAGACTGGCGAGTTTTTAGACTGCCTTAAGGCCTCCGACATGGGCTAACGATTGAAACCACCGCGACTTACGTGCCCTCCGAAGCACGGTAGCGCTCAGATAGAAATGCCACTATCGGCCACCCATCCAAGTACAGGCAAAGCTGTACATTGCTCAACAAAAGCTAAGAGTTAACATCGTAACTAAACCACGAGCGCCCTTATTTACTGTCCCAAAACTTTATTACAAACATATAACTATTTCCTTACTCAAAGGACCGATTTCCAATAGAGAGGAAAGGTCCTACACCGCAAGCCGGAAGACTGAGCTTAGGACCATGTCCAAGTACGACTAACGACGTGTCAAAGTGCGGGAAACCGCTGCACGCAAACGACCGAGCTAGCAATTTGTGGCGATATTTGGAATAGGCCTTTGTCTAGCTTTAGTGAATGTATTTCTGGGCAGTCTTTTGAATATCTACACCAATATGTATAAAGGGGTAGAAATTGGATGTACCCATTTCCGAAAATCACAAAAAAGCTTTCATCACCTTTTGAAAATTCTTTCAGCATTGTTAGTTGTTTTTCAGGCTGGACAACTTTTATTGACAAAGTACATGTAAGCCAGTTATAATTTATTTGCGTAAGTAACTACAAAATAAACATATTCAAATAGTTATCACTTCGGATTCGACAACGTGTATAGATGGTTTTTTCCTACTTTGATCACCTGAGTGAACAAATAAGACTCTTTAGTGGAAGTTGGAATATAATCACCTAGGTGATTCCACCTGGGTGATTTGGTGAAATTACCTAGGTGACATGGGTGATATCACCTGGGTGATTTGGTGATATTACCAAGGTGACCTGGGTGATATCACCTAATGAGGCACAATTTATGGAAGTTATAATCACCGAAGACACCAAGCGAATTCCCTAGAAAATACCAGACAGAACGAATTACTATGTATCATTTTATGTAACCTAACTTTGCTAGCTTTTGCGAAGTCTAATGAAAAAACTTTGATCGAGACTTCAAAGAGATTTCCCACTGTGCGATAATGTGTGATTTATTATATTTCTAATTTAAACTAGAATATGTATGAATATCTTGATTTTTAGGGTTCCATACCCAAAGGATAAAAACGGGACCCTATTACTGAGACTTCGCTGTCCGTCCGTTCATCCGTCCGTCTGTCACCAGGCTGTATCTCAAGAACGGTGATAGGTAGACAGTTGAAATTTTCACAGATGATGTATTTATATTGCCGCTATAACAACAAATACTAAAAATAAAATAACACAAATATTCAAGGGGGCTCCCATACAATAAACGTGATTTTTTAACCGTTTCTTGCTCGATACTAATAATTTTTAATAGATGATGGTACGGAACCCTTCGTCTGCGAGTCCGACTCAGACTTGACCAGTTTTTTTACACAGTTTTGTGATTAAAATTGTTTGTATGGCTCGCTGATCACTGTGATATGAGCCAATTAGCCTGTCACAAAAGAGTAGCTAACTAAGTTCAAATAGTATAGTGTATAGCCAACCCTGGTGTTATTAAGTATTAGCCTATAATGTCCCACAGCTGGGCAAAGGCCTCTCGTCTCACTGAAGATATCAGTACAGTGCGGAGGATTAGGCCTAATCACCACGTTTGCCTAATGCGAGTAAAATCCGATCCATGTTTGAAAAGTAGGAAACATTTTTTCGCTCGACCCGGGAATTGACCCCGAGACCTCAGCGAGATTAAAGTGAGTGACTTTACAAGCAGCGAGCCGGTGAATTCCAAAATGCTAAATTGACGAGCGTGTGTTAACGCAGGTCTGCTTATTTTTGCTGGTTTTTTTTTTAATTTGTTGTAACTTTTACAGACACTAATATCATTGACACTATAAATGTGACTAATTAAAGACAACAAACGATAACCCAAAAGCAAACAAAACGCAAGTTACAATAAAAGAAAAATCATAATAATATTAAAAATAAACATTAGGAAAATTGTACCCCGAACGGTAATCATTTAGCGTAAACAAAATTATGTGATCGAGTTTGACCCTTTTCCTTAATAATGCCTCCATGGATACCAACAGAACCCTCAGGCTTTCTATTACTGTACATCTTATATGCCCTCGTGAAACGAAATGTTTTCCCTAACTCTCATATCTCGAGACGTCTCCTATTAAAAGATTTTCAGCCTCATATTAAGGAGTTACTTACGTTTATGTACAACATTTTTGTAGTGGAAATATCTATTTTTAACCCTTGTTAAGGATGCTATGAGTTTGATATGTTTGTTAAAGTAAATGGACCGATTATTTTTTGTTGGTTGAAAAGGAATGTCTTAGTTATGATGGAGTAAAATAAATTGATCATTGTATACTATAACAGCCGGCCGCCCACGCGTCGCTTCAAGTGAAAGGGCTACCCTCTGCTAGGGGTTGAATTTCGCAAAACCATTTCTTAGTACTCACTTACATCATGAAATCCTTGTACCAAATTTCAAGTTTCTAGGTACAGTAGTTTTGGCTGTGCGTTGATTTATAAGTCAGTGAGTCAGTCAGTCAGGTTTGCCTTTGTAGACAAAACAAGAGATTTATAAATTTTCCACTATATTTCACCAGCCATTAGTACCAGTTACCTTTGTTATTCTAGAAGTTTCTAAAATAATTTGTAGATAATATTCAAATTTTTATTATGGTTCTAAGTTATTTTTAGGCTTTAAAATTCTCAAAGAACGGGTCTTAAAAACTGAATAACACAACTTTTTACAATAAATGCTATGAAATAAGTGTAATAAAAATGAAGTGATCTCTATCACTACATAGTTATAAAACAAGGTCGCTTTCCGCTGTCTGTCCCTAAAGCTTAGATCTTTTAAACTACGCAACGGATTTTGATGCGGTTTTTTTAAATACATAAATTGATTAAGGTTTATATGTATAAAAAATCCTGAAATTCCCACGGGAACGGGTACAACGCGCGTAAAACCGCGGGGCACTGGTAGTCTTACATATTATAAAGCAAAGTTCTCAAAAGCTGTCTGTATATGATTGATTTTCTGATAAACTACTGAACGGATTTTCATGCAGTTTTCACCAACATATAGAGTGATTCAAAAGGAAGGTTTAGGAAGGATTACTTATTTTTAGGAAGGATTACTTATCATGCCAAAATTTCCTCTAAAACGGGTACAAAGCTGGTAAAACCGCGGGGCACTGCTAGTTGAGGTATGTGTTTGTATCCGTACCATTCCATTAGAATCTTAACTATGAGTTATGGATTCGTTAATAGCCATTATTCAGTGACCAAGAACAGGAAAACATAATCATACACTATCGTAAAATATCGCTATTAATTTTGGTTAATGAGTTAGGGTATTATTAAGCCGCGGATTTACTTGCTACTCTAAATATTACTGAATACTTTCTCGTCCAGAAAAAAACGAACAAGCACCATTGCTTGGTAATATTATGCTTGGAGTTCTAAACACTATTAGATTCTATTTTATTAAACCCCGATGCAAAAGAAAGCTGTTATAGGTTTGACGTCGATATCGTGTATGTGTGAGTGTGTGAGTGTGTGTGTGTGTGTGTGTGTGTGTGTGTGTGTGTGTGTGTGTGTGTGTTTGTGTGTGTGTGTGTCTGCATCGTACTCAAACGGACTTACAGTGATACTTAGCAATGCAAAAATCAATCCAGAGAGCCGATTTTGCTTCGGGCTTTGAATTTTTTTACTACTTGTTTCAATATGGCGTCATTTTTTTGTTAATTTGTAGCGGAAATTAATGATGAAAAAAGCGACATTGTTGAATTGGTGAATGAATCAAATTGGCATTTTTTACTTTGCTGTCTGCCGTGACTCTGGGTAAAAGCTGCAAATTGAAACAAGAAAATGAATGGAAAAATTAACAAGCTGATTCGAAATTAAGATACAAATCCTCCTTTTCACTGTCGGTTTATTATTTCTCCCAAACAATAATAAAGTCAACATGAGAATTATTACAATGTCGACACGATTGTTGACTTAACGCCGCGTGTGACAACATAATGACTTATGACGTGCTTACCGACATATAACCCAATCGGGGGTGAGTCAGACCTAACAAATTTAAAGACCAAACGCTGAAGTTACATAAAATTACACCTTATACGTAAACCTGATAAGTTTACAAAATTACACCTTGTGTTATGTATGATTGCGTGCGCTGCGAACACCAAAGTGAAGCTTACGAAATTACACCTTGTGAAATGGTATAAATTGCTTCGTTATTAAGATATTATCTGATAAAAAAATCGTACGATTTGTGGTACTAAAATAAAGACAGAGAACTATCATGTTCGTTTAGTGAAGATCAGCGAAGAATAACTGTGAATTAACCATTTTAAGTAGGTACCTACCTTTCGGCCATGAACAACCATCCATTTTTTTATTGAATGAAAACACTTGTTTTATTTTAAGCGAATACTCCAAACAAAGTGTTCAGGTGAGAAAGTGGCTAAACATAACCTAATCAAGTCTCATCTTCTTCATTAATTTGACTCAAAACGAAAATGAACGTAGTACACTAAACAAAATCGGCTTCACTTCATTGTGAAGCGTTCTGACGTCAACTTTTTCTTTTGTCTGAGGACAACAATTAGAGTCATGTTTCTTATATGTTATGAGGTTTCAAATATTATTACTTGTGACTTAATAACTGACTGAACAACAACAACAGCCTCCGTGGTCTAGTGGTTTGAGCGCTCGGCTCACGATCTGGAGGTTCCGGGTTCGATTCCCGGTGGGGACAATATCTCACAAAAATCTCTCTTTGTGAGACTGTCCTCAATTTGGTTAGCGCATTGCAGGCTGAATCACCTGATTGCCCGAAAAGATGATTCCGTGCTTCGGAAGGCACGTTAAACTGTCGGTCCCGGTTACTTTCTACAGTCGTTACATGAGCCATGTCAGAGGCCTTTGGCAGCTCAATAACTCTGACACCAAGATTGGTCAGGTTGACCATTCACTCGGTGAAGAAGAAGACTGACTGAATACTTGTGTGGGTTGTTGACAGCTCCAGAAATAGTATGTCACTAACTGAAGGTTGTAGGTGTTGTTCAGTAATTATTTATACCGTTTAAAAATATTACGCCGGTCTTTGATGAAGATATAGTTAATTTTCCAATTATTAATTTTTTTTTTTTTCTTTTTTTATGGATGGGGAATGTTTGGGGAAACAACCGGGGTATGTGGCACTCAACCCCGGCACAAAAATTCGTGTCGGGTAATACCCACTAAACCCCATCCGTGTTCCGTAGTTATGGCCTAGGCTGAAGTCGCGGTGCTACCTTTGCCAACCCAACCCTGGCATTTGTATCTGAGCGCTACTGTGCTTCGGAGGGCACGTTGTCGGTCCTGGCTGTTTCTATCGTTAAACCATGTCAGAGGCCTTTCGGTGGTCTAAAAACTCCGACACCAGGGTTGGCCAAACTACTCCAACTTACTTACTAACTTAATTCGCTTTTCTACACTAATATTATAAAGAGGAAAACTTTGTTTGTTTGTAATGAATAGGCTCAAAAACTACTAGACCGTTTTTAAAAATTCTTTCACTATTCGAAAGCTACATTATCCACGAGTAACATAAGCTATTTTTCATCCCGAAATTCCCACAGGAATGGACACAACGCGGGTAAAACCGCGGGGCGCTGCTAGTTAATCATAAAGTATTCCTCTTACCTTCAAAGTATTAAAGGCAAAAGTTAGCCCAATAACCAAAAACAAGTACCTACTCATCAATCGTGAATTCCTACCAAACAAACACTATTTAGTCTATTTCTAGGCATACTAGAAGATCAATAAAGCTTTGCTTCTGATCTAGGCTATCAGTTCCACTATACACACCTATTATGCTTATTCTAGGAAGGCTGATGTCCACAGAATAATTCATAACGCTGTAACTGCGAAAAAGCGAAGTACTTACCGATGTCGTGGTTTTAGCAGTATATTCCTGTTATCCCCAAACACCGTGTCCCCGTCTAACAGGGATAGTGGTGAAGTAGAAGTGAAGCCTGTAATGTCCCACTGCTGGGCAAAGGCCTTTAATCTCACTGAAGATATCAGTACAGTGAATAGAAGCATTTATTAATTTCGGATTGGTAATTCCTGAGATCAGCGCATTCAAAGAAACAAAAATAAGAAAAAATCAAACTCAAAAGCTTTATTATATTAGTACTAGCAGCACCCGCGATTTTACCCGCATTGTACCCGTTCCCGTTGGAATCTTAGAACGAAAAATAGCCCATAACCTTCCTGTTGAATGTGGCTATCTATTACAAAAATAATTATTCGAATCGGATCGATAGTTTCTGAGATAAGCGCGGTCAAACAAACAAACTCTTCAGATTTATTATATTACTAGCAGCGCCCCGCGGTTTTACCCGCGTTGTGCCCGTTCCCGTGGGAATTTCGGGAATTTTTTTACATAAAAACCTTTCTCTTGAATCACTCTACCTATTACAAAAAACCGCATCAAAATCCGTTGCGTAATTTTAAAGATTTAAGCATACAGACAAACAGACACGAAACAGAGACGACTTTATTTTATACTATGTAGTGATAGTGAAGTATACATAAGTATAGATTGTCTAATCTGTGTAGTGAATCAATAGATACTATTGTCTATTCTGTGTAGTGCCTCAATACAAACTATTGTCTATTCTGTGTAGTGATCGAAGTTCGAAAACAATAAAGGAAGGTAGCAGTTAAATTATGAGTTTAGTTGTTTATTTTGTAAATTGTTACCGATTTTGCGTCGAAAATTTACCCTTAACTTCGGAAAATCTGTACCAAACGTAGATTAATGTGTGGAGTTTCGAAGTTGGTAGAGGGTCTATGTTGTAAGCAAGATGGTTCAAGCTTCCTCTCTATACTAAATTCTTTTTTACTTATTCATTTTTAAGGAAAATCAACAAAACGTATACACAAATAAAGAACAGGAAATCCAATAAAAGATTTCCAGGAATAATTTATTGGATTCCCGCGAATAAATAATTTTAGTCTCGAAAACATTATACGAAATCAGGTTAGGTTAGGTTTCAAAAATAATCGTTTATGAAGGCCCCAAACGATAACTCTTCAAACAATAAAACTTCTGCATAAACAACTAGCAGCTCCCCGCGGCTTTACCCGCGTTGTGTCCGTTCCCATGGGAATTTCCGGATGAAAAATAGCCTATAACCTTCCCGTTGAATGTGGCTATCTATTACAATAAAAATTATTCAAACAGGACTGGTAATTCCCGAGATTAGCTCGAACATACAAACTTACAAATTTTACCTCTTTATAATATTAGTATGGATATTTACACAACGGACACTTGTCACTTGTTTTGTTATTTTTAACAAAATTGCAAAAACCGAAGGCGGAGGTGCCTACTCAATTCGGTGGGTATGTATTTTTTTTGTTTGTTTTATGTATGCACACCGATTAATTTGATTTACTTTTTTTTGTAGTAAGCAGAGTTATTTTAATAACTACTTAAGGTGCATCCACAGAAGCCACCGGTTATGCCAAGCCCTTTTGCCCACTGTCTTTGGGCCCATCTCAAACCCTTTACAGTCTTGCCACTGACTTTGCCATTGGCTCAACAGCAAACGCATATCGGCCGTCAGGCATGCCAGCGTTATACGAGATACTAGCCATCCCCGCGGTTTTACGCGCGTTGTGCCCGTTCCTGTATGAATTTGGGCATAATAAAGTAGCCTATAACTTTTCCATTCAGTATGGCTATCCATTACAAAAAGAATTATTCAAATCGGATTGGAAGCTTCTAAGATAAGATGAGACAAACAAACAAAGTTAGAAACTTGACCTCTTCATAATATTAGTATTTATTTATTTATTTAAGGACAACCAGTGAGAGGTACATTAAAACTATAAATAAAACTTAGCATTAAATTAAACACCTAAATGCACTCTCTATAGGTGCCACAACATGCATAACTTATTAACTACTTAACACTACAAGTAAAAATATGACATGCTTCACTACATAGTATAAAATAAAGTCGTCTATTTTTCGTGTCTGTCTGTTTGTCTGTCTGTATGCTTAAATCTTTAAAATTACGCAACGGATTTTGATGCGGTTTTTTGTAATAAGTAGAGTAATTCAAGAGGAAGGTTTTTATGTAAAAAAATTCCCAAAATTCCCACGGGAACGGGCACAACGCGGGTAAAACCGCGGGGCGCTGCTAGTAATAGAATAAAACAAGAATTACAAACAAAACACAATTAAACTTTAATAGAAAAAATAATAGTAGAGATAAACGCTAAAAGTATATCACTCAGACATCCAGGGGTTAGAAAATATACGGGAGGCAACAAAATACGGTATTTTTTTATAAAAGCGAGGATAGCGACCCTCGTAAATGAATGAGATTCCATCCATATTATTTGTTAAGAAATATATTACTTACACTGATAGGTTTACCGGTCGATATGCGTATTTAATTAAAGTCAAATAATTTAGTGAAGTTTCATAAAGACAAGTAAAAGTTGCTCGTGGCGTAGTTTGACTAGGCGATAATCGCGATTATTAAGCAGCGTGCAGCTAGGCCTTGAATAGATGGCAGTTCTATTTGAGCGCTACCGTGCTTCGGAGGACACGTTAAACAGTCGGCCCCAGTTGTTTCAATCGTCAGACCATGTCGAAAGCCTTTAGGCGGTCTAAAAATTTCGACACAACGATAGACCACTAACCTACTCGACATGAATGAATGCCTTCACATAATACGATGCGTAAACAGAAACTACTTACGTAGCTAATGTAATCTTCTTCTTCATCGAGTGGATGGTCAACCTGACCAATCCTGGTGTCAGAGTTATTGAGCCTCCAAAGGCCTCTGACATGGCTCATGTAACGACTACTATAAGTAGAAAATAACCGGGACCGACGGCTTAACGTGCCCTCCGAAGCACGGAATCGTCTTACTTTTCGGGCAATCAGGTGATTCAGCCCTAACCAAACTGAGGGTAGTCTCACAAAGAGATTTTTGTGAGTTATTGTCACCACCGGGAATCGAACCCGGAACCTCCGGATCGTGAGCCGGGCGCTCAAACCACAAGGCCACGGAAGCTGTTAAGCTAATGTAATGTAATTAAATGAACTAGCGCTGGAGGCGAATTGTAATACTAACTTTCGTTTAATTAGCGTTTCATGTTAATTTATAAAGTCTAAAAAGTATATACTGATGGTGCCTTTTGGTTTTGCCCGAGATATATAAGATGCAACTTTACCTGCTGCTCAAAGACGTCCATTAAATCGACACTTAGCTAACTGACGTAGGTTGTCAGAATCACTCATTATCTGCCTTGTTCATAAACGATCTCTAACTAAAACACTGTTAGTGAGTGTTTTGTTTCTTTTGCTCTTTGGAAAATAGCGTATGTCAGAAAGGGACAAACCATTTGTTAGCTAAAATGCTGCTAGTAAGCGTTTATGAATAAGGCCTAAGTAAGAAAATCTCTCCATTCAAGCTCTATAGTCTCAAATCAAGGCATACTCAAGACAAGGTGGACGGATGTAGTGTCCAAGGATATGGCTGAGTGCAAGATTTACGATGATGACGTCGAAGAAAGAGCGAAGTGGTGGAGACGAACAAGGAAGGCTGACCACACCACCACTCGGGCCACATAGCAAGGAAGAGAGAGAGAGAGAGAGAGAGATAGAGAGAGAAAGAGAGAGAGAGATAGAGATACAAACTTTGTAACACACATTTCATCGAAACTAATCTGCCTCTTTTTCTTTCAAAAAACAACAAACATTACATCCCCACATTTTTTTGCATTAGTAATTCTAGTAGGATTCTATGAAAGCGCATTTTTAAAGACTCTATTCACAAAGTCATAGTTACGACATGAATTGTGTTATGTTGAACATATTTTCTGGGACCCAAGTCACATTTGTGAATGTATGGAATTAATGTTATTCTGTGTTGCAATGTTTTTGTATGGAATAATTTAGTTTTTTGTACAATAGTTTGTTTTTAGACGAGGGTGGTTTAAATTAAAGTAATTTGCGGGTTATTTATTTTTAATTTCTTTGTAGTTTTTTTTACTTTTCAGTAAATAAATTAGAACCTCCTTTTGGAGAACTGAATATTCACTATCACTACATAGTATAAAATAAAGTCGTCTCTTTTTCGTGTCTGTCTGTTTGTCTGTCTGTAAGCTTAAATCTTTAAAATTACGCAACGGATTTTGATGCGGTTTTTTGTAATAGGTAGAGTGATTCAAGAGGAAGGTTTTTATGTAAAAAAATTCCCGAAATTCCCACGGGAACGGGCACAACGCGGGTAAAACCGCGGGGCGCTGCTAGTTACTAACAAAATGAAGCTGATGAGTTTGTTTTCAATGAAATTATTTTATTTGACATTGTACTGAAGTACGTCGCGTTTTATTTGACGGCTGTACATTCACGAGCTTATAATATCGTGCTCGTGGACAATTAGAGGGAGATAGTTGGATAGTTTTGAGTTTTTGAGAGCGTTCTCTGTCACACAACCACTGTGAAGTTTGTCGAAAGTCAGTGCTACCACTGCAGCACTGAGTTTCAACAAACTTCACAGTAAGGGTCAGTACCCTATCATATACTATCTTACATAGATTTTTTAATGATCGTATTCCTTAGACTGATAGGTTATTAAGCTCAGACGTAGACGTAACTTAAAATAATTAGACTTAAAACAGTAGATGAGATCTAAACTGCTCGAAATATTAAAGATTATTGCGCACCTAAAAATAAATATAAAAATAATTTCCATCCAGGCTGGAATAATTTTCCACAACACGAAAAGATATTCTTTGCTATTCAAACAAACACTCCCAAATACGAATATGATTTCTATACAATACAAACACCCTTCTCTATCGATGTCGGAACAAACTTGAGTAAAAAGTTTTAAATCATCGCCTTTCGATTGTCAATGGATTCTCTAATCGCTCGAAAGAAATAAGTAATTGAGTTTTTATTACTTTAGAAATTGTACCTTTTACCTTTTTGGAGTTCCTTTTACTTAGATAGATAAGTATATTTTAAATATTCATGGTTATAATTGTGTAAAGTTTAGAAGACTGTGTGTAAATAGTTATAAAGTAATAATTAGTACCTACTATGGACTATTTTATTTTATTTATTTTATTTTAAAGTATTCAAAAAATTAAAGCTAGGTACAAGAGTTACATAAATAAAGAAAAATAGCTTAGGGCCAATTGGGCATTTGAAAAAAAAAAAATGATTTTTTTAATGTATTTTAAAACTTTATTATTAATAATATTGATATTTAATGCAAAAAACTTAAAAAAATATTTTTTCAATTAATTATAAACAATTAAAAATTGATGAAATTTCAATAAAAATCACGTGACTATAAACGCGCCAAGATTGGTCACCGTAGTGGTGACGTAAAAATGTTAAACCATAAGTACGTACTGCGTTTACAATCAAGATTCCCGCCCTTTTATTCTCTTTCCCTCCAAAAGTTTGCGATGTAACCGAACCTCTTTTCATAAACATAGGTATAAAACTAATAGTTCCATAGATAGTGATATCCTTTACAACGAGTGAAAACTCAGTGGTGAAATCTAACCAGTGAAACTACATAACATTTTTACGTCACACACGCGCTCGGGTTTGTTCGGGAGTTGTCGGAGTGTTTTCGGTACTGGATTCAAAAATTATTTTTATTTTGAAATAACTTTTGAATTATTGCGAAAAAAATAAAATAAAAATAGTTTTGTTATAAAACTAATATATAATCTTTCAATATATCACAAAAAAAATTTTTTTTCAAAAGCCCCATTACAAATTTTCACTATTATATAAATAACTAAAAGTAAAACAGATCTGTGGACGTTGTATAAACTTTATTATACAATTAACATAAAAAAACCTACCCATAAACAGCTGGACCGATTTTTATTAAACACAAGCAGTGCCCCCGCACCGTGTGGTTTAACCCGCGTTGTGCCCGCTTCCGTAGGAATTTCGGGATAAAAAATAGCCTATAACCTTCCCGTTGAATGTGGCTATCCATTACAAAAAGAATTATTCGAATCGGATTGGTAGTTTCTCAGAAAAGCACGTTCAAACAAACAAACAAGCTAAAAACCGCTGCAAGAAAATTGGCTTTCAAAGCCAATAACCGTATCGAATAAGTTCATTCATCTTAGAGCTACGGTGCCAATCGACGGAATTTTCCATACATTACATGACAAACTCACTCATTTAATCTCTACTAAGGAAGTATTTGACGTACAGGCGTACTAAAAAAGATTCCGACGAATTGAGAACCTCCTCTTTTCGAAGTCGATTAAAAATAAATGAATGCAAATCGTCTAAATAACATAGAGATCGAATGTACCTCCCCTAATCACTAATGATTGCAGTACCGTTAAGGTAATCGCATTTGAAATTGCTCAGATTATCATCTCACAGCCTCTTGGATTCATTTCAGCTTAAATAAGCAGAGTTATGCGACGGGATTAATATTTTCTACTGAAAGGGGAAATTTTGTAGAGTAGATATGTTGAGCTCTGAATGGCTATTACGGTGTAATACTCTATAGCGGGTATGTGAGCTTATGTACTTCGTTCTTTGAGCGTACTTACGAGTATCTATGTATACTAATATAATAAACCTGAAGAGTTTGATGTTTGTTTCAACGGGTTATCTCGGAAATTACCAGCCCAATTGGAATAATTCTTTTTGTAATAGATAGCCACATTCAACGGGAAGGTTATAGGCTAATTTTCATCCCGAAATTCTTACGGGTACGGTCACTACGTGGGTAAAACCGCGGGGTGCTACAATAAAGAAATTTACAGAATCTTTTTATTACATCTACAATAAAGAAATGCAGAGAAAAGAAAATCCTTTGGTTGAACGAGCTTACTTTTCCCGCCATTCGTAATTAACCACTGCATACTTAATGACATGATAATTTCGTTTACTTATCTTTAGCTGTTCGTTTGCAGGTAAGAGAGAATACTTTTTTAAATGTGAAGACAACATAATAGTGAAAACTTTAAGAAAACTGAGGTAAGACATTATTTTTGTCTATGAAATGATCTTCTTTGTTTCGAGTGCTTGTCATTGGGTACGTATTAATAAATACTTGGCACAGCAGCAGTGAGAGCGCTTACTGTGTCGGGGTTGCGGGTTTGATTTCCACCTGCAGTCAACAATATGTGAATTTTTGTCTTATATTTTTATTTGACACAGATGTTTATGCCTATTAGACTCCAGCATCCGGTTATATTATTATTGTCCAGGAATATTAGTTGTTATATTAGACCACATCACAGGCCTTAAGATATTTTGAAAACTCCAACAATATGTTCGGCGACTTCTCGAAGAGATAACGACGTCGGATTTGGCCACCTATTGATAATTACTTGTAGAGAAAAGAGTTTATACTAAAAATACTTTATACTCTTAATAACTTCTTTATCAGTAAATGAATAGTATAAAGCGACTGTTAAATAACACACTTATTACGCTAATGACTGCTACAAACTGCTACAGGTCACATACAGTATGTTCCATTATTCAGAACATTGATTATCCGATACCAGATAACGCGATACAAAGACAAATGTTTTCATCGCTACTCGGACTTTATTACCAAGTGATAAGTATCAGAATCGTGTGACAAATGTTACAAATGACAGTGATTACGGATTTGCGTGACAGTACATTACGTCATCGAATTCATTTAAGTTTGTACGATATTGATTTTGGTCGTCTTCGATTTGTTAGTATCAGAGAGAGAGAGAGAGAGAGAGAGAGAGAGAGAGCACAATTGTGTCAACCGATCCGGTCTTGATCGTGGTTTACAAATTTGAACCGTTTCTAACACGATCGTACATAAAATTCCTAAATCCTACTTTGAACGTATGGTAGGTATCACTTGAAAACGACCTAGCTATGTCTAACAAAAGGTAGTTTGTTCTTTCATTTGTCACAAAGAATCTTATTCCATTGAAATATTACATTTTTTAAGCCTCAGAGGACAATGTTATTTTTAACCAACTTCAAAAAAAGAAAGTGGTTCTCAATGCGACTGTATGTTTTTTTTAGATGTGTAGTCGGGGTGTCAGTGAAAGGGTAAAACCAAGGTATCTTACTGATAGCTGTTTTTAGACTGACTAAAGCAGACTGCGTTAAACAAATCAGTCAGGACACTATTGGGACTAACAGTCTGCGAGTTTTCGCTAGTTGTCGTCACGCTTGCGGCACCAAAGAACCCAAAAGGTGTTAAAAGCATCTGTCACTAAAGTTTTCAATACAATACTACAAGTTAAAGATAAATCAAATAACAATAATTAACAGTATTACAGCAAGCCCATACAAACTTTGAACTTAAGAACGATCAATTAAATCAAAACATTTAATACTTGTCAGTAAGAGACATTGACAAAGACAAATTTAACTTGGCAAGAAGTTAAAATGTTATAGACTGGTTTTAATTGAGTTCTATGTATAAGGTTAGTAAGGGGCTTGGCATACCGGCCAACTTTCATCGGCTAGTAAAGTGCCAGTTAAAAGTCACAATTAAAAACAAACAATAAACAAAGCGCAGGGAATATTTATTCCACTTTTGGCTCCAGTTACACTGCGTACTGAGAATTTAAAATTGGAACATTAAAATTGTAAGTGTTTCTCATGGTACCCCTATTATATCACTACGTAGTATAAAACAAAGTCGCTTTCCGCTGTCTCTCTGTCCCTATGTTTGCTTAGATCTTTAAAACTACTTAACTGATTTTGACGCGGTTTTTTTAAAAAGATAGAGTAATTCAAGAGGAAGGTTTATATGTATAAAAATTCACGAAATTCCCACGGGAACGGGCACTACGCGGGTAAAACCGCGGAGCCTGTGACCTTTCCGTTGAATGTAGCTATCTATTACCAAAAGAATTATTCAAATCCGACAGGTAATTCCCGATATTAGCTCGAACATACAAACAAACAAACAAACTTACAAATTTTATCTCTTTATAATATTAGTATAGATTTATATCAGTGTTTCAGCTCCTTTACAGGAACCGTGGTCACAACAGAAGACAAAATGAAAAAAGTGAAGTGTATGCGTAATTGTAGTTTTAATTCAAAATTGCGCTAAGAAACCAGTATGTTATAACTTAAAAAACATAAATAATAGATAATCAACAACGTTGTACCCGTTCCCGCGGGAATTTCAGGATAAAAGATATCCCATGTATTTTTCTGATGTATATCCTATATTACTGTAGAATTTCATCCAAATCCGTCCAATAGTTTTTTCGTGAAAGAGTAACAAACATACATATAAACATCTATACATACATCCTAACAAACTTTCGCATTTATAATATTAGTAGGACAAAAAGCACCCCGTGTACTCAGGGCCTAAGTGGTCAGACGTAGGTGAATGACAATGGTACAATGTAATTAGGCCAAGAGCCGTGGTCGGGGCATTTCTTGGTCTTTATTTAGTTTTTTAATGAAGGTCTTTGTAGAAAGGAATGCTTCTCATTTTTTCTTTGTTCTGGTAGTTTTCATTATTATAATTGTTTGTTTGGCTTTAAGGTTTAGTAATTTAGTTGATGTGTGGAATTGTTTCCTTTACAGTGGCAGCCTAAAGATATTAAAAAAATATGTTATAATAAAATGTAGAATATATTTTTATGATTTCTCTTCAGACAAAATAATACAGACATTATTATTACATTCCTTTATTATTTAGGTTTCTATATGCCAATAAATGCCAGTGTAATTTTTTTTTAGAAATAATTTTCGTAGTTGTAAGGTGTGTTTTCGATAGCACATGTCATATCGCCGCCCCCGAAATTTCATAGAAATTAACTAGAGAGAGAAACTTGAAAAAGCACCTTAAACGCTTGAAGCAAATAATTAACTAGTTAGCCCGCAGTTTTGCTCGCGTTATGCCTTCCCGTAGGAATTTCGTCGAATATCGCTATACTTACCATACAAAAAATATTCTGATTGGATTGTCAGTTTTAGATAAGCTCGATCAAACTAACAAACAACCAAACTCTTCGGCTTTATTATATTAGAACTAGCTGCGCCCTACGGTTTCACCCGCTTTCCCGCGGGAATTTCGGGATGAAAAATAGATGTTGTCCGATTCTCAGGCCTACCCGATAAGTACACAAAATTTCATGACAATCGGTCGAGCCGTTTCAGAGGAGTTCAATTACGCACCCCGTGACACGAGAATTTTATATAGGTATTAGAAGAGAGATAGACAGTACTCAAGTGTAAGAATACTAATTTTGACCCATAGTCCTTCACAAGAATAGCCCAATCCCTATAAACATGATGTGTATAAAAGTTTTATATAAAGTCACGAAATCACTTGCTCTATAATAAACGCAGGATAATTCGCAAAGCCCCTGTTTTACCTAGCATGTGTAGGGTAAAACTCTGAATACACCCTTTTTATTCTGATCCATAGTATTTTGTTGAGCCTTTGTCACCTACTATTGGTTTTCGTTCAATATTTTACTGGATTTTCGATTTTGTTTCACTTTTTTCAGATTACGAGTATCAGGTGTAGATTGGAGGTTCCGCGCGGTGGTTCCACCCGCGATCCCATAGATGGCGCTAACGTTATTTTCCCAGATTTAGGGGGTCACGTCCATACATTTTGTTTATAGAAAAAAAATCCTCTTTTTAAAGTAATAGTACGAACAGCTGAAGAGGATGGCAGATGACAGAGGAAAGTGGAAAGAACTCCATCGACAAGAGCCCAGCTGTTAAGTTTATAGATAAGACAATGTCTTTTTTCTGTAGTTTGTGAAAGCTGAATGTTGTATAACTATTTAATAGGGAAGACAGTGTATTGCTTAGAAGATTTTTTATGTAAGAGAAGTAAGTTCGAGTCGGTAAATGAATATTTTAGCAATTAGAGAAGAATAAAATTGACATTTATTTACCTAAAAACTTAATGTGCTATATGATTAGCTTAGATGATCGTTATACACCCAATATTTTTTACAAAAGTTGAAATAGACTCGTGTTGTAGATTTTCCAAAAAATATGGTTTAGTGATGTCATTCCATTCTTACACCAGCCTTTTCCTCAATGGAATAAGTTTTTGCTTGTAAAATCAGTAGAATATTAATTTAATTCCAAAATTTATTTTTTCAAAAAACTCTTAAGAACGGTGTTTTAATTATAAAGCTTTAATGAACAAGGCCTTAACTCCCGCACTCAGAGATCCATTAAATCAACAGTTAACTAACTTTCGTATTTTTTCCCACATTACATGTGTCTTAATCGCTCATTAAATCTCTACTAAGGAAGCATTTGACGTTTCTGAGAACTTGCATAAGTAAGTGCAATCAGCAAAATTCTACAATAACAACTTTGACAATTAATAATGTTCAGTATAGAAACCAAACTACTCGTCAAAGTCAAATATTTTTATTCAGTTTTGGCCTTCGATCAACAATACAAAACTAGATGTCAGGTCGGCGCAAAAAATACGTCTCGGTGAATAACTCGTCATTTGAAAAGTGAGCTCTTATTTTTTTTATAACATTTGCTACTTTATTGCTAGGTGTCATGGTTGTAATTAGGTTGAGCTTCGAACTGTTTTAAAACTTTTGTTTCAGTTCGGTAGTAAACAAAATAAGCTGTCACACGTCATCCACGCGGACAGTATTTAGCTTTGATTTTTTACGTGACTCGATATCTAGTTGTGTATTGTTGATCGAAGGTTTTGGCCCCATAGAGGCTCTTTTGAACGTACCACCCATTCGGAAGACCATCAGCAAAGAAGAATGGGCAAAAACTCTGCTGGTAATTTTTTTAAATCAACTCATAAATTTACTCATATTGTTTAAAAGTATTGAATCACAGCAAAAATAAGTCCATTCTTATCGCGACTATCACAAACATGCTCAATGAATTCGACAATAAAACAGTAATAACAACATAACCTAGTTCTGAGCGAAAATAAATAGTTCCATGACTTGTATTATAGTAGGGGTTGTATAAAAATCGTAAAATTTCTTTTATAGTCAATTCTTTCTCACTGGTACGGAAGGGCCTCGTTCTTTTAGGCTTACCTATGTAGGTGACTGAGATTTTTTACGATACATCCACACATTTTGTTAGTATCGAGTTGAGTTTGAATAACTCGTGTGATCTTCGAGTTGTAAAAGAGAATCAGCGGTAATCTTTATTTTTACGATTTTTAAAAGAATTGGACTTTTTTTGCGAACAAAGAGATAGAAGCTTTCGAGATTGATTGTTGCAATATTTATGAACTACGTTTTGTGTGTATTTGTGGATTCTGTTATCATTATTTTTAAATAAAAGTATTGTAGGTACAGACAGAATCGACCGCATTTATGCTTTTAATCCCATTATAGCTTAAAATCGATCGCGATATACTATTGTATTTATATTCATTCATTATTTTCGAGTAGGCTAGGGGTCATGGTCAACCCTAGTGTTGGAGTTTTAGACCGTCTGAAAGCCTCCAACATAATCTAACGATTTCAGTGTAAAAGGTTCAATTAAACTATATCCAAGGCTTGTGTAATAATAACTATAAAAACTGGCTTTAAAATGATAAAAACGCATCGACATCGGTCCGTACGTTTCAGAGCTACGGTACACAGACAAACACACACACAAACAGAGACTAAGGCATAGAATAGGTTATCTTCAACCCTAGTCAACCCTAGTGTTGGAGTTTTAGACCGCCTAAAGGCCTCCGACATGGTCTAACGATTGAAACAACCGGGACCGACCGCAGAACGTGACCTCCAGCACGGTAGCGCTCAGGTAGACAACTTTTTAGTATCTAGGCGATAGAACATTTGCGAAATGTATTTATTCCAAAGATAACCAAACCAAAGATTTTGACAAGTCCGACGGCACAGTGGCAGTGAGATCGCTTACTGTGTCGGGGGTTGCGGGTTCGATTCCCGCCCGGAGTCAAAAATATGTGAAGACATAGTTGTTGGCGACGACGTCTGGGTGTCAATTAAATTTTCATTTAAAGTATTGTTGTATGTACATATAATAATATGTTGTAGTTTCAGTAGATTCAATATTACAAGCTTAGAGCTTAGTTTGGGTCTAATTAACCGTGAGTGAATTTGTCCAGGTATATTTATTTATTATTTATTTAACCTATTCTATGCCTTAGTCTCTGTTTGTGTGTGTGTTTGTCTGTGGCACCGTAGCTCTGACACGGACGGACCGATGTTGATGCGTTTTTTTCATTTGAAAGCCAGTGTTTATTAGTTCTTAGATAGATTTGGTAAAAATCAATCCAGCTAAAATCGTTTCTGCAAAGAGGGTTTAAAAAATTACTGTTACGCATCTTCGAAATTTTGACAAGCCTTGGATATAGTTTAATTGTACACTGAAATCGGTAGATTATGTTTATATTTATATCTCAACCCCATAGCATAATAATATGTTCTTACAATACAAAAGCGAACTATTTTCAGTACCTTCAAAAAAGAAAAATTGGCACACCCTAGCGATCACCAGGTCAAGTGTATTCAATAAAAACTATTAATTTTCCTATCCATTATACTTCAAAATCAGATTGACCTTACGAAAAATGATTCTAACTATACAAATATTGTGTAGAATAGCTTAAAAGGCTCGATTTTCCGCCGAACATGACTTCTATTGTGGTATCAACAATGCTTGATTTATTACTCGTGGAGCAACGGCCTCATAGTTGTGTTTAAAGGTCTTGATAAGTAGAACAGTCGTCTCTATACAACGTTTTCATAGTATTTTTCGTGAAAGAGTAGCAAACATACATACATCGTCACAAACTTTCGCTTTTATAATATTAGTAGGATGATTAAGGTAAGATTTTTAATAGAGAAGGAATGACTTTGCAGGTCTTTTGTTAGTGGAGTTTTATGGTGCAGGGACCGTAACTTGCCATGACTCATGGCACAGTGGCATGTGAGAGCGCTTACTGTGTCGGGGGTTGCGGAATCTAACTCACTGATACTACTACATATACACACAAATACTTTATAAGAATATATAATTGACACCCAGACGTCGTCGCCAACAACAATGTCTGCACATATTATTGATTCCGGGCTGGAATCGAACCCGCAACCTCCGACACAGTAAACGCTTACTGCCGCCTATGCCAACGTCCTTGTCATATGTCAAGTGGCTCTAATATGAATCTACCTATTAAATATACCAATCAACAATGTACATAGGCCTCCAAAACGCGAACTTACGCCAAAAAGCTCCTGCACCTTAAACATTGATTCAGTTAAAACAATCCCGGTAATTAAAGAACAACAAACCAAAATTAAAAACCACAAAAGTCGTAAAAGGATTCATAGCACGAAAATACAGCCTCATAAACACTCATTAAAAACGTTAGATTAGAACAAAATAAAGGGGCAGACAGACATGCGAACACACCACTAGAATAGTACCACTCATTGCGTAGTTTGACTGCGATGTTAGTTCATTGCAATTGTTAAGGTACGTGCAGCTCGACCCTTACTTGGATGGGTGCTCGATAGTGGCATATCTATCTGAGCGCTACGTATGTATATTTGTTACTTATAGTTCCTAAATAGTTGATAGCTCTCTTCTGCAAAAATACGTTTAAATATATATATATCTATGTTACTACCTAACATAGGCAGATATCTATGTAGTATCTATCGTTGATCAAATTTGTGTGAATGCGAGCTATTTCCAAGTTGACTTTGGGGTTGCCACGCTGCAGTATTGATGACAGATATCAGTGTATTGATTAAAGAAAACAAAACATTATGGTGTAAAGCCAATTTTTTTTAAAACTATATGCTACTTGTCGTAACTGTAAGGGCCGACACTGCGTTATGCGTGCGCACGCCGCGGTTCCATACAAAATTGAACCGTCGCGGGCGCCCGCGGCGTGCGGTGTCAACTTTTCAATATAATACATAAACATAGGTACAATCCTAAAGTCATACCAAGAAAATACGAAACGCACGGCCAATAACAAAATATCGCGCCACTTACCAACAAATCTACCTGCACCTTTACTACAGAAAATAACGGATTAAATTGGACGGGACATTGGGCCCTGAGGACGGGAATAAATGTAGGAGCTGAAAGGTTTAGAGGATTACATTCAGCTTATGTCCAAGACCGGACGGCGAGTCGCGATAAACTTATAATATGGCCAACAGTTTCAGAATATTCAAGGTTTATGTTCGGTTTACGATAAATGATGAAGGTTGAGTGGGTACAAATGGTTTCTAGTTAAAGTAAATCATTGAATTCGTTAGTAAAAATAAATCGAGTAATGTATTTGTCTGTAATATTCCACTGCCCAGCATCTCACTCATGAATGAATAGTGAGATCACAGAATATTTCTAATGGTTAGTGGCTAACCCTGGTGACGGGAATTCTTAGACCGCTTAAAGGCCTCTGAAATGGTCTGACGATTGAAGCAACCGGGACCGACTGCTTAACGTATCCTTCGAAGCACCGTAGCGCTTAGAAGTGCAACTATCGGCCACCCATCCAAGCTACACTTGCTAAGAATTGGAATGAACATGAAACATCGCTTGTCATATTACATTACAAGCGCTAAATCTCACCTCACTGATGATATCAATTCAGTATTTTATAAAAACAGATATTTATTTTACATTTTTATCTGACGTTTGACCCTTTTTACAGGCATCGTAGTCACAGAAGACATCTTACAAAAAAGGCGTTAGTTACCGTCGCCCGTATGAGTTAGACCGTGGCAAAACCATATTTTTGTATATAATTTCTCTATTTCCTTAAAACTAGTTACTAGTCAAAATTAGTTAAACATACATGCTGTCATTTACATGAGCTAACAAGCCTACTAAACTGCCCGTATGAAAATTTAATAATCTTTCATGTCACGCGGTAATGCAAACAACCAGAATCACTATATAAATAACCGCAGGCAGTTATTACGTATTTCCTTGTTGTATATATGTATTGTGTTACAAAAAGTATAGAAGGGTGTAAATAATTTAGAAGGATTTTTAGAAGATAGCAAAATCAAGATTTAATAACGTTTACGTTATTGAATTACTCAAAATTCATTAGGAAAAAATGTTTACTTAGCTCTCGGATTCCTTGGCAAAAGAAGGAAAGTTACGGACGGTATAGGGTTGTGTCTGGAGAAATTAGAGTCTCAGATTAATGTTTAAAATTTCTGAAAAACGTAAAAAGGCATACGTAACAAAAAATAAAATTATGTTCTCATGACGTAGTTTGACTAAACGATGTTAGTTCATTGCGATTGTTAAGCAACGTGCAGCTCGACCCCTACTTGGATAGGTGGCCGGTAGCGGTATTTCTATCTGAGCGCTACCGTGCTTCGGAGGGCACGTTATATTGTCGGTCCCGGTTGTTTCAATCGTTAGACCATGTCGGAGGTCTTTAGGCGGTCTTTAACTCCGACACCAGGATTGACCACTGACCTACTCGATCTTACTTCCTTAAAATAATTTGTCTGTATATTTGAGTTGCCCCATACAAAGTCTGTTCATATTAATCAGCAATCATATTTTAAGAATTATGGAAGCAAATATGAAATTCTGAAAGCCATAAAATTATGTTTATTCAGTAGTTATATTTAAGCTTTGTTGACATGTTTGTCAAGCGGTATTCACAAGGTTTCGTAATTTGACAAACTCTTTGATAAACGTCATTTATATTTAGCGAACAAACTATGACCAAGCGAGTTTAATAGAGCACGAATAATTTGACAATAAAACATAGTTTGTCGCCGGTTAAAAAAGACCGCGGAATCATCATAATTTTATTATTTTTAAATTAAATTACCAGAAGGTTCCACATATCTGACCTGCCACATTGACAGTGACATATCTTGACATTTCTTTGTTTCCAAAAAATATCTTGAATTATGAAATAGATTATAGCCGAGTTAACACACTATGACCCAGCGAGTTCAGTAGAAAGCGGGCGAGTAATTTGATATGTGTGACGTTAGCGTTTTTCTAGCCATTAAAATTTGACATTTATTTAAATACTAGCACCGTTTTGCAGTTTTACCCGCGTAATGCCCGGTCACGTTGGAATGTTGGGGTGAACATAGCCTATGTTCGTCTTCTACAATGTAGCTATCAAGAGTTAGAGAAGAGAGACAGACAGAGAAACGTGCGCGGCGCGCATGTTTCTCTGTCTGTCTCTCTCTGGCGTGCACATGTTTCTCTGTCTGTCTCTCTCGCGCATGTTTCTCTGTCTGTCTCTCTCCGGCGTGCGCATGTTTCTCTGCCTGTCTCTCTCTGACGTAAAAAGTGTCGTTACATTTTTTTCCGTCTAGCCCCCCTTTCGCAACGCGCGATAAGGAACTTCGTTCCAAAACAATAAAAATACCATCAGTTTTATATATATGTATGTTTAGCAATATATATATGTCGGAGCGTGGCATCAGTGGCGCCACACCAGATAGCGGTTTATTTCGTCACTACATTATTTTTAGTCTGTAGTCAATTTAATCAAGCTGTCAGTTGATCTGTCTGTCATTCTGTTTACGTTCAGAAACGTCAAGCGGGTAGCTGGGGTGAGGTCGATGCGGGGATGGCAACACTAGTTTGAAAAAGGACGTTGAATCATGTTAGAGAAGTTTAAGAGTAGTTTGTAAATTCAGCTAACTGATGGAATCTGTAGTTTTGTGATTCCGTGACGTGAGTTCTACCTTCGTGGTGTAGTCTGGGGAATGAGAATAGTCCACGATATAAAAAGATGGCGTATATTAGAGTTTATGGGAAAATGGGGGATGGTTGGGTTGTGATTAGATTGGAAACGTAGATAGAAGAATGATGTGTTGACGACATCACGATCGTATTGCGAATCGAGTATAGGATTAGGAAAAGATGCTATGGCGTGGACAGGACGACTATGGGGTGAAAGGAGGTCGTTTAGGTTCCATCAATTAATTGAATCTAGACGTATCCTAACTGTAATGTGTAATCCATGATGATCGTGTGTAAAATACAAGCAATGTCATTGTAATGAAGTTCTGTGAGTTATTATTTCAAGATCAAGACCTAGAAATCCTAAGATGTTGGATTGACAGTATAATGCTCGTGCTTATCTTGATATGACATGTCCCCGATATCAGAAGTGGGGTAAATATCGCTGTTTCCCCGACATATATTTATATATTTTTTAAATTAGGGGTGGACTACCCTTAAAATTTAGGGGATGAAAAATAGATGTTGTCCGATTCCTATACCTACCCGGTATGCACACAAAATTTCATGAGAATCGGTTAAGCCATTTCAGAGGAGTTTAACTACAAACACCGCGTCACGAGAATTTTATATATTAGACTAGCTGCGCCCCGCGGTTTCACTCGCGTTGTACCCGTTCCCGCGGGAATTTCGGGATAAAAAATAGATGTTGCCCGATTCTCAGGCCTACCCGATATGTACACAAAATTTCATTGGAATCGGTCGAGCCGTTTCAGAGGAGTTCAACCACGGTACCCGTTCCCGCGGGAATTTCGGGATGAAAAATAGATGTTGGCCGATTCTCAGACCTACTCATTATGCTCACAAAATTTCATGAGAATCGGTCGAGCCGTTTCGGAGGAGTATGGCAACGAAAACTGTGACACGAGAATTTTATATATTAGATAGAAGAAGATAAATAGATTTAAATGACAAACCATATATAGATTTTCACTGAGAATTCGATTATAACAGCTAGTTATGTACGCAACAAAAAATTAATATGAACTCGCACAATAATATTAAACTTTCCAACCTCTGTTTTTATATCAGAGTTTAAAATAAATTGTTTCGTACGCCTAATACATATTTAATATTTATCGTAAACAAACGTTTGAATAGCAAAAGCAAGCGTGTGAAATCTAACACATGCTGCTATGTTTTGTATAACATAACCGACAAGCAAGTTGTAAACTTGTACAATAAATTATGAACTTAAATGAAAGCGGTGTGAGGTTGATTTTAAAACAATTAGCAAGTTACGTGTCTACTTAATGGAGTTGTTATTTTATTAACGTAGTCTTGAGGGATATAGTTTATACGACGGAGTAATAGTGAGTTAGACGTGTTAATAATATTGTAAGAAGTGACAGAGCAAGCGAAAAAAACAATATGACTGAGCGATTATTTGAAAAAAGAACATTGAAAATGGCCTGGACGACAAACTGACGTTGAGGTATTGACATAGTATGTAATTGGCCATTGTCTTTTTACTTTTTAAGAGATATAGCACTCGTGGCGTAATTTGCCTAAGCGATGCTAGTTCCTTGTGATAGTAAAGCAACGTGCAGTTCGACCCCTACTTGAATGGGTAGCCTGTAATCGCATTTCTATCTGAGCGCTAACCGTGCTTCGGAAGGCATGTAAAATTGACAATCTCAGAAACTGGTCCGATTCGAAAAAAATATTTTTGTAGTGGATAGCCTTAACATTCAACGGAAACTTAATAGGCTACTTTTCATTCTGAAATTCCCACGGGTATCATGTATATACTTATTGGTGAAATAAAATTATTTATTCTTTCCATTATTTGAGGTACTTCCCTCCATATTGCATAAGCCAAAACCCTGTATAATTTAATATAACATACACACATCAAAATATTCACCATTCAATTAACGCTCGATGTCTGCAAAAGACCCTCAAACTAACTGTTCATTAATAACTGAATAAATTTACATATGATTTACGTTTCCTAGGGGAATGTAATCGTAACCAAACATAATAACCGAAGTACTTTACTATAAACCGAATGAATTTTGCAACCCGGGACGCGACGGGGTAAATTATAGTTGCTCGTTTCGGAAGATGTGGTTATGTTAAATTAGTTTTTAATTGTTTTTAAATTGGTATTTTGCTGAAGAGGAATTTTACTTTAAAAAACACTGAAACGACATTTTCACTATTTTGAAAATATGTAATAACTAGCAGCGCCCCGCGGTTTTATCCGCGTTCCCGCAGAATACAATGTGTTCCATATGTTATTCTGATGTATAAACTACATTACTGTAAAGTTTCATCCAAATCCATTCTGTAGTTTTTGCGTGAAAGAGCAACAAACATACATCCATACGGAAAGGTGATACCTCTCAAACCGGGCACAATAAAATATAGAAGAATGTAAGCTATATTTTATTGAGCTCGGTTTGAGAGGTATCTTTCCGTGACACAGTTTGACACAGACACTAGTATGGGAGGTGATGTCTTGATAACTGGGCCAAATATAATGTAAATAAATAAATAATAATAATAAATAAATAATCCATCCTCACAAACTTTCGCATTAATAATATTAGTTTATTATTATTTTTACCTTTTCTTATTAAGCCCTAACTAATACTACCGCACTCAGAGACATCAATAATTAATACAACATTCGTAATCGCCAAGGCACGATTACAATAAATCGTGGCACTCGTGACGTACTTTGACTAAGCGATGTAAATTCATTTCAATTGTTAAGCAACATGCAGCTCGGCCACTACTTGGATGGGTGGCCGATAGTTACATTTCTACCTAAGCGCTTTTGTGCTTTGGAGTGCACGTAATGGTCTGCGCACATTATAACAACTCAACGTCGCCGCGGCGACTCGACTCTATGTCATTATTGAAATTTAAGCCCTGTGTCATATGTTCAAGGTTTAATTTCAAAAAATTATATTAAAGTAGTGTACGAGGAGTGGCCTACGCATATTTTTTTTAAAATTAAACCTTGAACATATGACACAGGGCTTAAATTTCAATATTTGACATAGAGTCGAGTCGTCGTTGAGTTGTTATAATGTGCGCAGACCCTTATACTGTCAGGTACGGTTGGTCACCTATCCAAGTAAAGTCCTAACTTCACATACGTGACGATTTAAAATCGTTCAGTAAAACAATATGAGACCTACACCCTTCACATTTTTCACGAATAATTTCGAGATCGATCAAGTAATTTGAAGTGGGCCCGGACGGAGGCTTCGTTTAATTATCAGGATGGCCGCGGGCGTGTGGGGCGTCAAATTAAACTGTCATCCCGTACACTTGGATTAATTGTTTTTGAGATTGTTAACTTTACTCTTCAAACATTTTTTTTGGTGTACGCATGATAACTTTTAACTGACTTTAAAGGAGGAAAGAGGAGTTTTTAATTGGACGTTTTGGTTTGTGTCATCTTCTGTGGTTTAAATAGGAACAAACAGGTGTCAAAGTACTGAATATTCATTAGTTCAAATAAAAGGAAAGAAATATAAGCAACAAAAAGTAGGAACTATTTTGACGTTTAAATTATTTACGTCTATAAAACTACGCCGTAGTACGTAGTATTGCTACGTCGTTGCTACGCACTCCGTAGCACTTTTGCTACATGAGTCGTAGCATCTATAAAGCTACGTCATATTTATTACGAGCGTTTTGTTTTATTTACTTTTAATTAAGTTCGTTCTTCTTCTTTTGTTTTCCTTCTACTTAGTAGATTAACTTTAATTGTTTTTGTGTTTATTAAAATCTTGTAAGATTGAAACTCCCAGATTTCGATAAGTTACAATGTAGACAGTCAAAAAAGTCCTTTGAAAAATTACATTTTTAAATTTTTAACTTGATTCTATCTATAAAATTCTCTACACGTTAGTTTAACGTCTCGTGAAATAAATTTAAGAAAACTGTACTTGTACAACTTTGTTGTAATTTCAGTGCTTTCACGGGCTATATTTTTTAACAAAGTAACAAACTAGAATGCAGATAACCACTAAAAATACAGCACGTTACATTCGTTCGAATGGTTTCAATGTATAGTTCATGCCTCCATAAACGTCTACAGTTGAATAAATAAAAAAAGCCAAATTTACAATAACCTAATACAGTTAAAAATGTCGATTTAACGCATTGTCCTATAAAAAAATGAAAATTCGTTTCGCAAATAGTCCGTTCGCTTTTTTTGGTAAAAATAACCGCAAACCATTTTCGATTCGAAATAACTCGAATTCATTTTATTAGGTCAAGATCAAATTTATTACTGGTAAGCTTTTGTCTGTGGTTTTGCTGTTATAAAAGTTATTATATTTCAGCTTTTGTTATTCAAATGATACATCATGCTAACAATAAAAGACATTTGACGTCACTTGTGGCACTGTGGTATGTGAGTGCGGTAACTGTATCTGGGGTTGTGGGTTCGATTCCCGTCAGAAGTCAACAATATTTGTTTGCTTGAACGCGCTCATCTCAAAAACTACCAATCCGATTGGAATAATTAATTTTGTAATGGATAGCCATATTTAATGAAAAGGTTTTTGCTATTGCTGATGTTAGTCCATGTGATTGTAAAGCAGCGACGCGAGCTTGGCAACGTGGTAGCCGATAGTGGCATTTCTATCTGAGCATACAATTGTCCTATGTCAGAGGCTTTTAAGCGATCTAAAAGCTGCACCCCGCGGTTTTACCCGCATCGTGCCTGTTCTGGGAATAGTCCGAACATAGCCTAAACTTTTGGTTTGGATAAGTGAGCCCGTTCTTGAGTTAAAAAATTACAACGAAAAGTGGCATTGATTTTTATATATAGAGATTAAAACCAAATATCAAATGTCATAAAATTTCAAAGCACTAGTTTATTTAAACCATTTTTAAACCCAAACACAACAAGAAACAAATAAAATATCAGAATTGATGACCGTCGATCTTTCAAGAGCATTGTTCCGAGTTTTTACGACTTAATCGCCGGGTGGGGTTGATTTTATCGCTTAACCGTAAAAGAACAGAGAATCGGTTGATTTAATTTGAAATCGCCTGATAAGGGCTGTTGTCGATCATCCACTTAACATAATGTTGACTGGTTTGGGGTGGGTGAGACTACTGAGTAGTGTTTTCTTTGAAATATTTGGACGTCGTTTTAAGGGCTTTAATTTCTGATATTTCTCCGCTACGCAGCCGCGCTCCATTTCAAAGGATAAAACATTATTTTTGCTTGATAAAAGCTTTGTGGTGATAAAATAATTTGAAGAAAACTATTGACTACTTAGCATCTTCTTTGAAATCTAGATGAGACGTTTTTTTCTTAAAAGATTATTATTTCTATATAGCTTTAAAAAACTCTTGTGGTATTAGGAAAGTGTACCTAGTACCATATTAATATTTAAATTACTAACATGTACATTAGTTTACTCTCACGAGCGCCTCTAAGCTATATTTATGTAAGTGAATATACATGCATATTGTCTTAGTGTGCATCATAGTCTACGTGAAATTTACAATAATTTTCAAAATATATTACAGAACTAGACACGCTGCGGTGGTACATGCGTTGTACCTATTCCCGCGAGAATTTCGGGATAAAATGTATACCATGTGTTATTCCAATGTATAACCTATACTACTGTAAAGTATCATCCAAATCCGTCCAATAGCTTCTTCGTGAAAGCGTACCAAACATAAATACATCCTCACAAATTTCGCATTTATAATATTACTAGGATTGAAAACAATAATTTTCACGTTTCAAACTACCCACTGAAAGGACCTAGAAGATTAAATTGACCTAAATACCACATCCAACTGATACGACACTAATTGACTTAACTCTACGCTTATGATTTTCAATAGTTACCATTCAACGCAAACCACACAAGGTAACAATCGTTATTAGTTAGTAATGCGTGTCCTATTGTGAGGACGTTTCGGTATTATGTGTGTCCCTTTGGGCTTTGGTAGACCGGCAATTTTAATGGCTGGGTTTTAAAAATGGAATGATAGGGAACAACTCTGCTTTTATAGCAAAAAGCAAATGGTTTGTATTCTATGTTTAAAATGTATAGGGACATGGCAAGCATTGATGACATTTCTATAATCAATTTTGTTAGTTGAGAAACAAATATAATGTAAAACGATTGTCGTTTGTCAAACATTGGTTAAGTTACAGATTGGTAAAGTAGTGAGTTACGTTAAACATTATTCAATTTGAAATAGCATTATAGTGAGCAAATGAACAAAGTTGGCTCGGGGTTTAGAACACCAACCCGCATTAGGCAATCGTGTTGATTACTCCTTATCCTCCTCACTGTACTTATATCGTCGGTGAGATGAGAGGCCTTTGATATTTAATTTAGAGTGATAATAATATTATGGTGATTTAGATTGAATTATTTATAGTATTTAAAAGGCTTTTTTCTATTAAAAGTAAAATAATAGATTAAGAATTACAACTCATATTATAATATTACAGCGTATATCAATTTGCATTTTTATAATTTGACCATAACCACCAAACTCATCCGTGTTGCTAATACAATTGCTGTTAATAAAAGTGAAGTTGCTTAAAGTTGCTCGTCTCCAAAACCTCATAACATACAGAAGCTTATTGTATTGTGCCGCATTGTACATACCTAGTCATTACATAAGATTATCAGAACTACAGTACAAGACCACAATCCAACGTTTCATAGGTAATAACCACCTAGGATTAGATAAAACAGGCATGTTCACATCTGTGGTTAATATGTTAAATCGTTTAGAATTGAACCCGGGATATATAAGTGGATTAATGTTTGGCTATTGTCTTTGTTGTGGTTTTGGTTTAATAGACAGAGAGATAATAATCGTGTAGTAATATGTAGGATTAAATATATAGGTACAGTAGGAAATCAGAATGTGCGTTAGGACTTTGTCAAATTAAAAATTTGGAAAGTTCTCGTCGACGTAGCTATTGGCGAAGTTTTGATGTTATTTAGACGAGGTTCTTAGTTTGAGCAAGTCAACACTTATAATTCTTATCTTGATAAGTTTTTTCTTTCATTTTTTTAAGCAAGGGCTCTGGACCGATAATTGAACGTGTCCTTCGACGCATGGTGGTGCTCTGACAGAATTGCCACTATCAGCTACCCATTTAAGTTGAGCGGAGCTGCTTAACAATCAAAAAAACTACAAGAGAGCAATATTAACGACGATAGAAATCAGCAGAGGGAAGATGTTTGGACATCTTTTACGACACGACGACTTTATACATCCTATAGCAGCAGGACACATAGAGGCAAAGAGAGGAAGAGGAAGGCCAAGAAGGGCACATGTAGACCAACTGAAAGAAAAAGCAAAGGTCGTGTCGTACGAACAGCTGAAGAGTATGGAAAAAGATAGAGAATAGTGGAAAGAACTCCATCGATAAGAGCCTAGCTCTTAAGTTTCAGAGAGAGAGAGTCTACGCCACAAGCATCATATTCCAGATGTATTCTTATCTCCTTATCTGCCACATATAAAATCACTTTGTATACTCTATCTTACAGTAACATCCCGTGAAGTAAGTACCTCCAACATATTTTATTATTATTGCGATCGATTCAACGCTTAAAATACTTCATTTTTATAGTCGGTAGATAGCAACTGATAATTTGGCTAACGAGAATTTGATAGCCTGACTTGAAGTTAATTAGCATAATTTGGTACTTTACTTTTAAAGTGAGTTTTAAAATGGATATTTAAGGTATAAATAGTACTTAGATGCTTGATGGTAAATAAGATCTTTTGTCACTCTTTTATAATAAACTATAAGTACTTTAAAAAATATTTTTTCAATTATTAATTATAATTCACTAGCAACGGTTTTACCTGAGTTGTGCCCGTTCCCGTAGGAATTTTGGGATGAAAAATAGCTTGTAACCTTTCCGTTGAATGGGGCTATCCACTGGGATGGTCGAGACAAAATTTGTCTCGACCATCCCAGTTTATCCCAATTATTTAATAATTGCTTGCACGAACATCCCAACAAGAGGCTGCATGATAAAGTCCAATAGTTTCTAGCGACCTACGTGTGTTTGCGGTACATCCAAAGTGTTATTTTTCTAGAAACGGTTTCTGTAGGAATTTAGTCACGAGAATTGATCACAAACCTTTCTCTGGAAAGACTCTGTGTGTTGATGTTAATTAACCCTATGAAACCATTCAAGCATTCAATAGTTTTTGAGAAAATCACCCATTACATACTGACAGAGAGGTTTTGGGAGCTTTCTTTTATAATATGTAAGACATGGGGGTCTATCAATTACATACAGACAGACAATTTTTGGGGGCTTTGTTTTAGAATATGTAAAACACAGGCATATCAAAACAATTGATACAAAAACACAAAACATGCCTATTTAATTAATATTTATCTACAACGTCAATCATATGATCCCTCTTTTGTTTGCCAAAAAATAATTGAACAAATAATTCAGCTGTCGTGAACAAAAACAATTTAACCTAGATTCTACGCAAATACTCAGTAATTATGAACCGAGCTTCAATTCAGGGCATCAACCAATTTATGTCCTAGGGTATATTGTAGGGGTAGTTTTGGTTTTATTGTAGTTATTATGTTTAGTGATATGTAAGGGTGTGATAAGTGATCTAGCTTTGAACAAATACTGATGAAGTATTAGCACTCACTGAAGATATCAGTACAGTGAGGACGAATTTGGTGATATCGAAACCGAGTCGGATTTAAAAAATACTGTAAGTTGTACTACATTTAATCTTATTATTAGATTTCTGATCGATGTGTGTTTTTCGTTAGACAACAGACTCGATCGACCAACGACAAGAGACAGATCGGAAAGCTTGTTTCAATCTACATATTTGTATCACTGAATTTATCTTCATACAAATTTGAGCTATTCAATAAAACAATTCTGTTTATAACTGTTATATTTTAGCTGAATTTCCAAAATGTTTTGAAACTAAAATTAATCATTACGTCAAATACCAATTAACATTTATTATTATCACTAAACAGAAAACAAGCCAAAATATATTTTAATTTCATGCACATACGGTTCACCTAAATAATATTTCCTAAAATATCGAATTTCACACTATTAGTTCACATATTTGACACTGCATGCAATTATAAACCTTATTACCGTCACAAGGATTCCACAATTGGTAAAACGCGGGTCAAAATTAACTATCATTTAACACGATGTTTGTGTTAAGCGAAAATGAACTTTGATTCAATGACAAAAGTGTCAGGAATCACACTGGATCATAGTTGGTGGTTGTTAAAAAAATAACCTTATTTCGGTGAGATAAGGTTGAATAAAAAGCGGTTGGTTGAGACAATGGAAGTTTATTGGTGTCTGTTCTGGACACAGTATTTGTGAAGAACTGATTTTTGAAATGATGCCTCCGGATTTTGTGTAAATATTGAATGAAGAATGTTGGGAAAAGAAAACCGCATGTGAGATGAATGGAAAATATATTTTACTTTACTAGTCAGAATGTTGAGGGTAAAGCGAATGTCACACGAATGTCAAATTGTTAACGAAGTTTTTAATCCGAATCGAATGACTACAAGCTGCACGGCTCCTAATGTCATATCTATGTAACCCCCGACACAAAAAGAGGATTGAAATTATTTATTATTTACGATTTTTTTCATAAGTGGCACATGCCTACCTACATATTTAGTATTTTATTTGATCCTTGTTTGGTCCCCCAACGGGACGTATGTTTTTTTAGAATTATTAACACATACTTTGGTACTTTAAAATTGAGTATTTTGATTACTTTTTACTTTTTTACATTTTAAAAAAATTCAAATAATGCCTTAAGAATTGATTGGCTTGCAACTTGTGAGCTCGTGTCTAAATAAAGGCGGGCAATTTACTCGACAACTATTTTTACTTACGGGACTTAATGTAAAGTAATATGGCTGATTTTCCATCTAAAGATAATTCCTTCAGAAAAGGGTGTGGTGGGCTTAGATTGGAATTAAATCAATAAACCATTTTCCTGTATTTGTGGTATTGCCACTTTATAGGTTTCAAATAAAAGGTTTTCCATTAAGCTATAAATAAACTTTTAAAACATTGGAATAGTTTGAAATTTTTCAAACCGTTTTCTGTGCCAACTCCAGTTATTTTACGACGAACTTTGTTGTTCACGGAACTTTGTGTTGAGCTGATTTGTATTTCAATTTTGACTTACCTACTCTCCACTTCGTACTGAAATTATTCCGAATCCGAATCGCGGCACGCTTCATATTCACTAGACCATAGTGTGCATGACGTGCCTAGGACTCGATGCAGGCAATACACTTTTGGTCACTGGAATTATCAAGGTGCCTAGCGTTAACTAGAGATTTGAAGTACACAAAATCAAAGTGCAAAAGGATTAATGTAATAATTAATGTTCTTTATTTAAAAAAATGTTCGCCATCGTTGGGGATTTAGCTGAGCTGTAGAATCCTCGTCAATGCAGAACAAAGGCTTTCTTATCACTACATAGTATAAAATAAAGTCGTCTCTGTTTCGTGTCTGTTTGTCTGTTTGTCTGTATGCTTAAATCTTTAAAATTACGCAACGGATTTTGATGCGGTTTTTTGTAATAGGCAGAGTTGATTCAAGAGGAAGGTTTTTATGTAAAAAAAATCCCGAAATTCCTACGGGAACGGGCACAACGCGGGTAAAACCGCGGGGCGCTGCTAGTTTTAAATATAAAACAAACTAGATACGAGACAATATAAGCAATGTTCCTTTTTCAAAAAAATGCGCGTGGTACGTTGCCGTTGGTTGCTAAACTCTTAATTTTTTTTATCAGTACAGCAAAAAGACGTAATCACCGCACTTACTATTAACTTCCTCACTAAATTCGCTGGTCAAATCGGTGCCCAAACTCATTAATTTTGAAATTACCTCCTTGCTCAAAATATAAGGCCTGATTTGACAATTAATTAGCCACCGTGATTACGTCACGGGAACACCGGTCTTCGAGATAAGGGTCACCCGAAGGTTCGCTGACGCTGCAAACGTAACTAACTGAATTGCAGGTCTCTGATTGGATAGATGGCAATTGGAAGCTGAGATCTGTAAATTATTTTCCTAGATTTTGATTGAGGATGTAGATTTTCTCTTTGAACCCAAAGAAAAATGAGGCATGTTATATGTTCGACCATTTTAGGTTTCTGTCTTGACGAATGAACGAAACGAATGGACCGATAAGTCTTCTGTGACCAAGGTTCCGGTAAAGGAGCCGAAATGTCAGATATAAATGTATAATAATATTATTCAGAGGTATTTGTAATTTTTTGTTTGTATGTTCGGGATAATCCCACGAACTACCGGGAATTATTCTTTTTGTAATGGACGGATTGAATATTAGTTTTTTGTTAGATTTTTTTTAGTTTAGATTATGTTTCGTAGCAAATCTCAGTAGATTGTTCCAAAGACATACAGCGTATGTATGTGTTTCGTACTGGGTTTAAAGTGTCACTTTAGAAGGTGCACGTTCCGTTAATCGTACGCACGACATTGTAATCCATACGCCTATCACACGCGTGTGCGGACATTTTGTGGATTCGGTTCTAACTACCAATGGGCGTTGGCCGTAAAATCCTCTGACATAATCTACAGAATGAAACAATCGTTGTCGTTAGTTGAAGCTGCCTTTTAAAGCACGGTAGCGCTCAGATTAATAATGCCAATTAACAATTCATTTAGAATAAGTAAATAAAAAAAAGATACTTTATTTTTAATTGGTTAGTGGTCAACCCTGGTGTTGTTAGACCGCCTAAAGACCACCAACGTAGTCTTACGATTGCACCGAACCGGATCGACCATTCTACATATTTACTCGATGTAGAACTCCAAAATAAGAGTTATGTCTGCACAGGACCGTTTTATTCGCAAATTTTCCAAAACACTGGCAAGCGTGGTGATTATGCCTTATCCTGCTCACTTCACTAATATCTTCGGTGAGTTGATAGGCCTTTGCCCAGCAGTGGGACATTACAGGCCAATACTTTTTATGTAAGTTTAACATTATGTTTTTTGTTTAATTAATATTACCACTATTACTTAACACTCCAGCTATTTTATTTACGTAGTCTATAACTAACTAAATAAATGTTTACAGACTGACTCTTGTTTATTTTCTTAGACTAGTCTTTTTGTTTTAGTTGAGATTTACTGCAAATTCTTCTAATTGGAGTGTTGTTGGAAAAACAACATTTATTAACCTAGGCTCGGAAACATTGTTGACTTGGGGGTTGTTTGACTAGACTAGATCTAGAGGGTGTTAATCCTGGTAATATTATAAATACTGCTCGGAAAAACTTTCGAAAAGTAAGTGGTTGTAAGTTAATCTTTTGATAAAATATTGTATTGCAAAGTAAAGTAAAGGCCTCATCTTACTGAAGTAAAGTATTACCCTGTAATGTCTCACTACTGGGAAACGCCTCATTTCACTGAAGATATCAGTACAGTGAGGAAGAAAATAGAAGTGTGGATTTTTTTTAAAACTATTAGTGATACAAGTGCTACAACGGTTAGATTTTGAAGAATTTTACGTATAATGTGCTTATACTTTTTAATATAATTAATTAATATTTATCATAATATATATTTAGTTTTTAATAGAAACAACGTTTACGGATACACTTCGTTTTTATTTTAAATTTTTATTTAACGAAAAGGCCCCTTTACAGGAACCGTGGTCACAGACACCGTTAGTAAACGAAGCACCTTGATTAATAAAAAATGGCGTTTGTTTTAAATTGTGTTCTATTTGGTGTAAACCTTTGTGTTTATCCGTGTAAGTACAAAATTAACATAATTGACTAAGTATCATGCCTACCTTGTATTGAACAGATTTAATTCACAACATTTAATTTTTATTATTATGATTTTTCTATAATTGTGATTTGATGCTTTTAGTTTGTAAGTTTTTCAATTGATGTAATTGGGTCCCCGTTTTAATTTAAATAAAAAACTTGAGAGGTGTCAAGGGACACCCGGACGGAACGAAGTTTATTTATTATCAACAAAAATAATTGTCGCGACACCACACTGTTCAATGCGAAATAGAAAGACGAAACGAAAATATCTAGCTTGCTTTCTATAATAGAGAGAGAGAGAGAGATGTTTCTTTGTCTGTCTCTCTCTGGCGTGCGCAAGTTTCTCTGTCTGTCCCTCTCTGGCCTAAAAAGTGTCGTTACCTTTTTTCCGTCTAGCCCCCTTTCGCAACGCGCGATAAGGAACTTCGTTCCAATAAATAAATTAAGTTTGGTGATTCGCACTTACTTACCTACCCTTCTAACCTATAGTGTGACGACAACACTTCATACTTTCCCTTAATGCTCTTATTACACCACGCGATATTCAGTCAGTAAGACAGTTAGCGCGGTCGAGCCCAGGCTTACAGACTAATTAGAGTGACTAACTGGCTAACTCTCATTACACTGTGCTGAATCTTAGTAAGACTAAGTCAGGCTAAATATTGTGTGGTGAAATAAGCGCTTTACTCTCGACACCAACAAGTCAGCGCCAACATATCACGGTTTCCTAGTCCGATTAATCCATCGAGTATTGTATTTTCACTGACTACAAAACACACACAGACAGCTTGATTGACAAGGTATGATTGCCTGTTGTGCGAATAGAAACGCCCATACAGCAGTTTTTCAGGCTAGGCTTTAGATATAGCAACAATGTTGTGAATAGAAAACGACCACTTCAAAACTGTGTACTTTAGGCGAATTAAAAACTTTCGACACCGACCTACTCTAACTTACATAAAATTAGAATTTTACTATATTTACTAAACATGGCTCGGGTTTGAGATCACCAAACTGGGGCGCGTGGTGATGGCGACAACTTTACTGTACTGATATCTTCAGTGAGACGAGGCCTTTCATCAGCCTTTACCCTGTAGTGGAGTGCATTACAAGAAAGTACTTAATTTTTCCTACAGGTACTTACATCGCAAATACCCACTTGACATTCTTCTTCATCGAGTGGATGGTCAACCTGACCAATCTTGGTGTCAGAGTTATTGAGCCGCCAAGAGGCCTCTGACTTGACATTGAGAGTCCGACACTTTTAGGAAAAACCGCTTGCATATTCGATAAGTTCAATAAGCAAGTTCTTGGTGTTGGAGCCAAAGTAATTTTTACCTTAAAGTGCCAACTCGTAATTTCCACCAACAGTACGTGTAAGTAAAATAAAGTATTATAATAAAACAATATCTTGGCACGTTAAATTGAAAATGATATTTATTTTAATTTCAAAACAGATAATTATATTTTCTTAATTACAACTTATTATATTACACAAATTATATAATTTATTGTTAGTATTAATAAAACTATTTAATATTATTATTATGTTAACTAATATTTATATACATTTATAATTATTGTACTCATTGGTATACTTTTATTATTATTTAAAATAATATATTTTTCAACTTTGACAATGTTTTTTTGCGGCAGTCGAGAGGTTTTCACTGTTACTGAAATAGAAAAATGTGGATTGAAAAAGTAATATCCGCTCAAAGGAAAACAAGTCTTAATACTTAAAGCGTAGAGATTAATCTGAAGAATATTTATACCTGAATAGAATAACAAATCAAGAAAATTAGAGCAAGCCAAGTTCGGCTTGAAATCTATGTACTTATATCTATTCTAATATAATAAAGCTGTATTTTTTTTTGTTTCTTTGAACGTGCTTTTCTCAGAAACTACCAATCCAGATAGAATAATTCTTTTAGTAATAGATAGCCACATTCAACGGGAAGGATACAGGCTATTTTACATCCCGAAATTCCCCCGGAAACGGGCACGACGCGAGTAAAACGTGGGGTACTGCTAGTTTATATTAAGCTGTTCAAGTTTAAAAAACTTATAAGAAAAAAGGTTTTCATTACTCAATTACCAGTAATTGAAAGAAAACGCATCAATATCATTGAAATTCTTTTCAAAAAACGCTCTTCCCGATCCTCTTCCTACAAAGACATTCCGGGAATGTTCACATGATCCTAATCGTGTTTCCGTATAAACTTAATGTATTAAAAAGTTCGGAGCCATTCCCTGAAACGACTTTGAGAGCTATGCCTTATTTTCAATTTAACTTTCGAACGGTTCTAGACAATTTCAGTTCGTTCAAGTTGATGTCTAACGATGTTCATTGTAAAGAATGGTTTATTTTAATTAAACATATTTTGAGAGAATATGTATTGTTGGTATAATATTATAAATGCGATAGTTTGTGAGGATGGATGTATGTATGGATGGATGTATGGATGTATGTTTGTTGCTCTTTCACGCAAAAACTACTGAATGGATTTGGATGAAACTTTACAGTAATATAGGTTACACGTCAGAATAACACATGGGATACATTTTATCCCGAAATTCCCGCGGGAACGGGTACAACGTGGGTGAAACCGCGGGGCGCAGCTAGTTAAACATATTTTGAGAGAATATGTATTGTTGGTACGGTATTTTGATCGGGGTAAGCGATTTTTGATTTTTCATTTTTGAACATATGAGAGCTAGGATTTCGGGATGAAAAATAGCCTATAACTTTTCCGTTGAATGTTGCTATCCATTGCAAAAAGAATAATTCAATTCGGATCGGTAGATTCGGAGAATAGTGCGTTCAAACAAACAAACTCTTCGTTTTATTATATTTGTTTTGACAAACATGCAGTTATTTGAATTGAAGTCATTCAACGACTATGTAAGTTTAATATTCTTCAAAAAAAACTAAAGATACTTTATTTTTAGTATCAACTAAAGTATTATTACGAAACGCATGTTTACAAATAACAGACTTACCTTACAAAAGCTATTTTCTCCCAAAAAAAGTACACAAATAAATATAAAACTTCTCCGTAATATTAAAACCTTTCGACAGCCGTTAACAGTACAATAAATTATATTTTATTAACATACATACACGTTTAATAAAACATTTCATATCATGTACTTCATACAAGAATATTTAGAAACAGGCAAACCCAAATCCATGGGCTTGCCAAGGCATGCATAGTTTATATTACAAATATTTACAGTAGTAGGCCGTTTAGTAGGTAGAAAGGTTATACAATGGGCGAAGAACTTGAAGGACAAATGACATATCGAGGGCAAATAAATGCTTATAACATGAACAGTGTATGAGTGAAAGGTATACCCAATGGCGCGAAATAACTCGGATACGGTAGCTTCTTTATTCTTGAGAAGAAACAGCACTGCATTAATTTCATAAAGGACTTTTCTTTGAGTTTTTAGAATTTGATCTTCAGTATTTTGATTTGGTAATTTCTCGATATGTCATCGTTTAAACTTACCCTTTATGTCTTTAGTTACATTCAATTTTGATCGTCATTTCCCGATATGTCATTGTTTAAACTCGCCCTATACGTTTTTAGTTACAACATCATTCATTTCATCCCGTATCAAATCAAATATGTAAAAACATTACAATCATTGTGTGTACAATCAATGTCTTTAACAGCACATCTACCAACTAAAGCACCTACTACTGTACTAACATTTCTTCCATACAAGTACACAATATATTATAAGCTACTATAACATATTCAACATCTTATAATACGTTATCCAAATTCTTGATGATTTTGTATGAGTACGATTCTTAAAGATGCAAGTATGACAATCAGTTGTATGAGTGTGGGGAACTTTTGTATGGAAGCCGATGAGTTGTTTCCGTGTTGCATTGCTGCTGGGGTTTCACCTGTGAACAAGGAAATATATTGTTAACAAAGAATAAAGTAAGTAAGAAGTAAGTATTGCCTGTAATATCCGACAGCTGCGCAAAGGCCTCTCATCTCACCGAAGATATGAGTACAGTGAGGAGGATTAAGCGTAATCCAAGCCATGAAATATTGTTTTATAGTATGCTTGTCATCATCATGTATTGTCATCCAAACGAAACGAGTAGACACTTAGATAAATGAAACTTAAAATGTAGTGGCTAGCCAGACAGTAGGCCTGAAACTGCGTTAAGCAGGCGCCCGCGCGGTTTCATACAAAAGTGCTATGCGCGGGCGTCCATCCGCGCAACGGGGTCCGCCTCCGTGCGACGGACGCCCGCGCGGGCCCCCGCGACGTAGCACTTTTGTATGAAACGGCGCGGATGACCGCTCGTGACGGGGCCCCGTGACGGTTGCTCGTCCGGGCGCCCATCAAATAGTACGTGAGCGAGCGAGTAATTTGACATATGCCATCTCATTTTATTAAACTCGCCGGCGAGTAACTCACAGCTTGTAAATTTGCTCAATTTAAACTCACGCCTACACCTCGTATAATAAACAAAACCCAGTTTCTATTTTCCAATTAAACTATTATAAAACTAAATGACTTATTTTGACAAGAACCTCGCCTTATTATACTTAGATCATTAATTTTATCGCTAGCTTTGAAGTTTAATATATCTCAAACATCCTCCCTATTAATATAACTTCAAGGGGTAAAATGTATCATTTATCTAAAATAAATAATATACGTGTATTAAATTCTATAATTACGAGTAATTCAGTATAATCACTGCATATTATAAAACAACTGGGTCTGACAATTTTATTGTACGTATGTACCCTTCGAAACACGAAACCTCAGACTCCCGGGTGGGCACTTACCTACTAGAACTAATTTACTTAGTCTTCTGTTGTGTGAAAACATAGGGAAGGCCACACATTACATAAGACTTTTTATCAGACTCCGACACCAGGGTTGGCGACTAACCTACTTGATCTACCTATCTGTGAGACTAAAAAAATTGTACCAAAAACAATTGTTAGACTGACAATAGACAGTTTTTTCCGCGTCAGACAAGTTAGTCTACAGACTTGTAACTATAATGAGCTCAGGCTCTTAATATAACACGTTGAAGGACAGTGTCGTTATATAACGAAGCAAAACCAGGTCAGATGGCTAGTCAGAAAAATATTTGAGACTAGCCGCGCCCTGCAGTGCTACCCGCGTTGTACCCGTTCCCGCAGGAATTTCGGGATAAAATGTTCTCCATATGTTATTCTGATGTATAACTCATATTACTGTAAAGTTTCATCCAAATTAGTTTTAACGTAAAAGAGTAACAAACATACATCCATACATCCATCCACCCCCACAAACTTTCGCATCATCACTACATAGTATAAAATAAAGTCGTCTCTTTTTCGTGTCTGTCACACTGTTTGTTTGTCTGTCTGTATGCTTAAATCTTTAAAATTACGCAACGGATTTTGATGCGGTTTTTTGTAATAGGTAGAGTGATTCAAGAGGAAGGTTTTTATGTAAAAAAAATCCCGAAATTCCCACGGGAACGGGCACAACGCGGGTAAAACCGCGGGGCGCTGCTAGTTTATAATATTAGTAGGATGAATGTAACACACTCTTATCATAAACATGTCATGGGAGACATTTGAGACCGTTTGAAACAGTAACACCTCATTAACCTTCGTTTCAAAACAGAAATTAGGAGCGAGGCTTACAGAACTTAATGTAATAAGTTCAAAGATTTCAACGCTGAAGTCTTTCACAAGTGAGGTAATGATCTACGTATTTTTTTAAAGCAATTTTGAGTTTAGTGTTTGCAGTGGGTAAGACGGAATTTAATTCCGTTGTTTTACTAGAATTTTTATTTGAAGAACTGTTCGTAAATTTGTTTCCTAAATATGTAATTTTCAATACACATATCTGATGAAAGGCTTTTGGCCAGCTATGGGACATTCATACTCTTATATTTATAAGCCAAATATAGTTAAACTTGTTCTGTGCATATATGAACTATCTGTCCTACATAAAATTGAAACAATATGTGTAAATAAATATGATTTTTTAAGATTTCGAAATCAATCGCAAAACTGCATTAAAATAATCATCATAGAACGACTGACTGAATGACTGATAGAATGACTGACTTCATAGGACACTGGAACTTTATTTTATACTATACAAGAAAGATTTTTAGTTCTTTTAGATAAAATAATCTATAGTTTAAACGTACTCACACGGGTTTTTTCGCGTTACAAAGTTAATAAAGTAAGTAATAATAAGTTACTTTTTATTTCCAGACGTTTCGAGGGGATTGCACCTCTCGTGGTCGCGGGTGAACTCGTAAATAAAAAGTAAGTTATTACTTGCTTTATTAAGTTTGTAACGCGAAAAAACCCGTGTGAGTACGTTTAAACTATGTGTTCAAATTGTGTAAGTTTAAAATAGTCTAGCCTACATACATACTTTAGCCTAGTGTTAACACTTTGGACACTTAAGTACACTTAGTGTCAATGATCTCGAGTGTATCTAATTGTGAAATGTAATGTGACGCGATGATTAATGTCGTATCAGTTCAAAGTGACATTCGGTGTCAGACGCTTATGTCTATTATGTTGCAATTTATGAAGTAGTAAATTCAAGTAAGTTCGTTTGGGATCGGAGTTTTTAACCCAAATTGAAAACTCTAAAACTAAGAAACAAGTCTTGAAAACTCTCTTACAGTGTCTTACGAGTATATATAGACAACGAGAGGGATGTTATAAGTTTAATATTTTGTCTGTCGGTCTTTAAGTGTACCTATTTAAAACATAATAGCTTCTAAAGTAATCCATCAATTTTAATTTAGTGATTGAGCGTGAAGAGTAATATGTTATGATTGAATTATTTTAAGTAATGCAGGGTTACATAGTTTTTAAATAATCTTCTTTCAACAAAATTGTAAAAGGCAGATAAAACCACAAGACAACACCAGTAATAATAATAACTAAAACAAAATAAGATTGCGGTAAAACAATTTCTTTGGAACTCGAAACAAAATTAAATTGTATAATTTTGTCCTTTGTTTTCCTTTATTTAATAACACTTATTAGCTTTGAGGTAAAGCTGACGAAACAAATCTTAAACTAATTACCTAAATGTTGTATAAAATGTTTTACTTGGGACCTTATATAACTTATTTATATATAAATTCAATTTAAAGGTCATTTCCTTTAATGTTAAAGGGAAAAAAGGCCGGTTAATGAACAAAATTGAGTTCAGGATTCGATAAGACTTAATGTTGGAATGTAGAGGATCTGAAGGCTTTCCTGTAATGTAATGATCGAAGGTAAGGAAGATTTTGAAGTAGTTTGACCTAGTTCGCTAATAGATGGCGGTAGTAAGGAAATTCGAACGTAGAAATAGAGTGATTGGTATTAGTGTGTAGCTCGGGTTTGACTATGCTTATGATTAAGCCTAATCTTCTTCACCGTATTGATTGCTTCGGTGAAATGAGACGTTTTTGCCCAGCTGTGGGGCATTACAGACTATGGGCCTTATTCATAAACGCTTATTGACAGCACTTTAGCTATCAAATGGTTTTTCCCTTTCCGACATACGCTATTTGTCAAAGAGCGAAAGAGACAAAATACTTTAATAACTGTTTGAATAAAAAAATTATAATGAATATATTTGAATGAAATAATAAGTTCATAAATAAGGCGGTAATACTTTACTTTACTTTGAATTCTGTGAAAGTAAATAAAAAATCATTAATTTGAAAACATATGTGTTAAAAATAAATCAAAATCAAACAATCATATTTTTCTTTTTTTCAAATATTCAAGAATGTTTTTTTTTAATGTATTAGATACTTCTTTTTGAACCTTTCATGCCATCGCCATTTTGTTTTTAATGCAACTTATTTTATTACCAGTACGAAACCGATTCCATTTTTAAACTATTGACGTTTCCAGATCACGTCCTTCAAATAAGTTATTCTTTCACAAAACTGTTCAACTTTCCCCATTATCGAAGTTAATGCACCAACTTGATGCACCAGTGCATACTTATATCCTTAGCTGTGAACGTCCCATAAGTTATAGACTTAAGCCGTTTATTACTGACATTATTGCTTCTTTGGCCACTAATCGAGTTGATGTAATTGGCCAATAGCTATTATAAAACCGATACTTGTAATTAGATTTGGAATACTTTTTGAAAATAAAGTTTTTTTTTAATTACTTATTACTTAGCCCTCCGCGGTTTTATCCGCGTTATGCCAGTTCTTTTGGGAATTTTCCGGGATGAAAAAACCTTTGAATATTCAATAACCTTTCCGTTGAATGTGGCTACCCAATACAAAAAGAATTATCCGAATCGGATTGGTAGTTTCTGAGATTAGTGCAAACAAACAAAAATCGTGATCTCAAACCCGAGCCATGTTTGAAAGTAGGACACATGTTTTCACTCGACTCGGGAATTGAACCCGGGACTTCGTTTCAGCAATGAAAAACTAAATTCCAAAGCATAAAATAATAACACAAGCTTAGAGCTTACTTTGAGTCTAATTAACCGTGTGTGAATTTGTCCAGGTATATTAATTGGAACGAAGCTCCTTATCGCGCGTTGCGAAAGGGGGCTAGACGGAAAAGTTGTAATGACACTTTTTGCGTTAGAGAGAGACAGACAGAGAAACATGCGCACGCCAGAGAGAGACGTCACGTCTGTCACGCCACGTCACTGTCACGTCTGTCTGTCTGTCGCATTGAACAGTGTGGTGTCGCGACGATTATTTTTGTTGATAATAAATAAACTTCGTGCCATCCGGGTGTCCCTTGACACCTCTCAAGTTTTTTATTTATTTATTATGTATTACTTACTCTGTACTACATGTACAGTGACCGATGTTGCTTTAGCATTCGCTGGTACACACGTGTAGTTACCGGCGTGACGGGGCTCCGCTTTCCCGATCACCAGCTCACTAGTCTGGCGGCCATTGTGGACGCTAACCCCATCTGTTGGAGAAAAATGGTTTAAATGAACAGATTCCAATGGTTGTAAGTTCGCTTGTTTTTGTTAGATTTAAAAGAATTAGGGTCTTATTATAAACGCTTATTAACAGCATTTTTTGGCTGAATCACCTGATTGCCCGAAAAGTAAGATGATTCCGTGCTTCGGAGGGCACGTTAAGCCGTTGGTCCCGGTTACTTTCTACGGATAGTAGTCGTGACATGAGCCATGTCAGAGGCCTTTGGCGGCTCAATTACTCTGACACCAGGATTGGTCAGGTTGACCATCCACTCGATGAAGAAGAACAGCATTTTAGCTATCGAATGGTTTTACCCTTTGCGACATACGCTTTCTTACGAAGAGCAAAAGAGACAAAACACTTTACACTTTCTTCTTCTTATCGAGTGGATGGTCAACCTGACCAATCCTGGTGTCAGAGTTATTGAGCCGCCAAAGGCCTCTGACATTGCTCATGTAACGACTACTATCCGTAGAAAGTAGCCGGGACCGACGGCTTAACGTGCCCTCCGAAGCACGGAATCATCTTACTTTTCGGGCAATCAGGTGATTCAGCCTGCAATGCCCTAACCAAACTGAGGACAGTCTCACAAAGTGATTTTTGTGAGATATCCCCACCGGGAATCGAACCCGGAACCTCCGGATCGTGAGCCGAGCGCTCAAACCACTAGACCACGGAGGCTGTTACTTTACACTTTTACTTTACTTAACAGTGTTTTAGTCAAATTGCGTTTATGAATAAGACAATTAGGGACCAAAATGTCCAATAACTTTATATAATACTAGCAGCACCCAGCGGCTTTGCCCGCGTTGAGCCCGTTCCCGTAGGAATTCTCGAAAATCCTTTCTTAGTGTGCACTTACGTCACTTGAAGAACCTTCCTGCCAAATTTCATGTTTCTAGGTGTAGCGGTTGAGGCTGTGCGTTGATTATTAGTCAGTCAGTCAGTCAGGACTTTGAATTTTATATACATACTAGCTGCGCCCCGCGGTTTCACTCGCTTTGTACCCGTTCCCGCGGGAATTTCGGGATGAAAAATAGATGTTGGCCGATTCTCAGACCTACTCAATATGCTCACAAAATTTCATGAGAATCGGTCGAGCCGTTTCGGAGGAGTACGCGAACGAACACTGTGACACGAGAATTTTATATATTAGATATAGATTATTTTTCTTATGAGAGTTAAATCGTCGGTGCCGGTGGTTTCAATCGTTAGTTATTCCTTAGGATCCTTGAGTAGGCCGCGTTTGTCGGTCTTGCCTTGTCGCTAACATCGACTCGGGCGTGTGGGTGACCTTTGACCTTTAACCTTCGACCGTTACTGCCACACTCAGATACGTCGATTTTATCAACACTTATTGACATAAGCTTTCCCACACTATATGTCGAATCACTCATTAAATCTCTACTAAGGAAGCATTTGACGTCTCTGAGTACTTGCGTTAGACTATCATCACTACATAGTCACTACATAGCATAAAACAAAGTCGCTATTTTTGTCTGTTTGTTTGTCTGTATGCTTAAATCTTTAAAATTACTCAACGGATTTTGATGCGGTTTTTTGTAGTAGGTAGAGTGATTCAAGAGGAAAGTTTATATGTATAAAAATTCCCGAAATTCCCACGGGAACGGGCACAACGCGGGTAAAACCGCGGGGCACTGCTAGTTACATTAATAATAACTAAATTTTACAGCGTTTAACTTACTCAGGTCGTAGTTAATCATCCTGTTCTCAAAGTACCAGAAGACGTAGGAAGGTGGCTCGGTAGACCGTTTCACCACACACACCAGTCTCAGCATGGATCCTTCATGGATGATCTTCTCTGATTCGCCCACTATTTCTGCGTAGGCAGCTGTGGACAAGATGTTTGAATTAGGAACTTTACGACTAGAATCTTTTATAATGCTGACCTGAAGCACTTCGTACCACTGACAGCTGTTAAAAAATATGCCATTCACTGTACTGATATCTTCAGTGAGATAAGATAGATGACTATTATAGCAGTGGGATAAACCAGACTATTATTACTTTTTACCCTATTCCGGGCGAAGTATATAAGTTGTATAAGAATAAACAAAATGAAGAAAAAAAACTAAAAAATCGAATCAGCCGTTCTTGAGGTATAACAAAAACGTTTTTTTTATCAAGGTAAATATTTTATCTGTAATAACTATGTATGTTGCGTTGACGGGACGATCTAGTCACTTCATAATATGATTGGTGGGAGAATAAGGCATAGAAAAAGAGACGGTTTACGATTTTTAAGGGATTTCGCCCGACAGTAGCAAAATAAAATATGTTAGGGAAAAAATAAATGTGTTTATTAAGAGCTTTCATCAAAGAGCTTAAGAAGTAGATGAGTAATATTTTATGGCCTTAAATATTCAGTAAATAAATTCAGACGGAATTTAGGAACAAACCATGTTATTTTTCTTTTTAATGTTTGAAATTGTTGGCAAAATAAGTGATCAAACATCTATACTTACTAATATTATAAAGAGGTAAAATTTTTAAGTTTGTTTCTATGTTCGAGGTAATCTCAGGAAGTATCTGTCCGATTTGAATAATCTTTTTGTAATAGATAGCCATATTCATCGGGAAGGTTATAGGCTATTTTTTATCCCGAAATTCCCACGGGAACCGGTACAACGCGGGTAAAACCGCGTGGCACTGCTAGTATTTCATAAAATGTAGTTACTAATCTCATTAAAACATACCCGGACAAAGCGGTAAAGTTATATTAAATGTTTCAAAATTATTTTTAAATTGCCTAGATTTCGAATAAAGAATATTACATTTTGTTACAAAAACGAAAATACTGATGATCAAACCTAAAACTTAAAAGTAACGTTGCATTATCTAAATTGTTTAAAATACTCTTAATGATGTGCAAATAATGGCATCAGCCATAAACTTAAACTCTCCAATGGATCCCATTATATCATTATCGTTATCATAAAAAAATATGTGACCCCATAAAATTAACGACGTTCGTAATTTAAAATTGCGTCAATCGAGGCACGCGAGAGAATTTTTGTTTCTTTTTTCTTTTCATATTAAAGAATAGAGAATAAAGAACAGATTCAATATTTTTGAATAAAGAATGGATTCTATATCTTTTATATAGAACTTTTTATTTCAAACTAGCTGTGCCTCGCGGTTTCACCCACAGACCATTCGTTTCCGGGGGAATTTCAGATTTTCATTACTTACATATATAAAAACCTTGTCCTTACAATAAGGAACACAATACATAAAAAAAGGAATCATCCAATTTGGTGCAGTTGTTCTGAAGTTATACGCTTACATACAAACAAATCACTACATAGTATAAAATAAAGTCGTCTCTTTTTCGTGTCTGTCACACTGTTTGTTTGTCTGTCTGTATGCTTAAATCTTTAAAATTACGCAACGAATTTTGATGCGGTTTTTTGTAATAGGTAGAGTGATTCAAGAGGAAGGTTTTTATTTAAAAAAAATCCCGAAATTCCCACGGGAACGGGCACAACGCGGGTAAAACCGCGGGGCGCTGCTAGTATTTATATAAATTGATATTAGTAGGCTTTTACTCGGAGACTACCTCATTACCACAATGATGCGAGAGTGGGTATTACTTGCTTTACAAACTTTCTACCGCGAAAAAACCCGTGTGAGAACGTTAATTATTTGGTATTCCATATTTGAAAAAGTTGGAAATAATTTCTTTTCCGAGACTATATAGATTATATAGCGATAGAGACTATATAGATTAGATAGAGATAGAGACTATATAGATTAGATAGAGATAGAGACTATATAGATAAGATAGAGATAGACATAGAATATCAAACTTACCAACTAAGACTAGCTTGAAGAATATGCTCGTAGGTGGATGCGTGGGGACTTGACACTCGTAGTAACCACCATCAGCTGATGTGGCGAAGCGTATGTGCAACGCCCAGTCCTGACAACAGAAGAAAATTGTAGATTCATTGGTAAAATAAAGCAAGTACGTGTAGGAAATGTAAAGAAAATTGTTATTAAGTTCAAGTAAAGACTACGTTCCCGGATACACTTGGCTTTTACGAGTATTTTACACTAGCGACCCGCCCTCGCTTCGCCTCGGTTAATCTAGATTTCATGTGGGAAATTCGGGATAAAACATAGCGTGTCTACCGCGAGTATATACACAATCAAGATTTCATGTGGAGGAAACTACGTCTCCGGATTCACTTCGCTATTATTTTAGATTTTATCTGATTTTTCGGCTCCTTTATAAGAACCGTGGTCACAGAAGTCCCAAGAGAAACCAGTAACGGCTAACCCAGGGGTCAGAGTTTTTAGACCGTCTAAAGGCCGACTTGAAACAAACTAGACCGACAATTTTAGGTGCCTGCTGAAGGACAGTGGCGTTGATATAGAAATGCAACCATCTGCTACCAATCCTAGTTGTGGTCGAGGTGAAAATCCACTTTAATTCAGGTTTCACACTACACCTTCTATCAAATGATCAAAAACGGGTCTAATCTGTAAGTATTATATATTCCCTTATACCCTTTCATATACCGAAATGAGTTTTGAAAAAAAGTTCATAAACGACAGAGAAATAGTTCTCAAACGTACATAAAAAAGCGTGTTAAAAACAGACAACGTCCTTCATTTCTGAAGTCAGTTAAAGTCCTTCAATATCATTATAAATTCTTGTTTCACCTTCAAGAACTAAAACATTCACAATTCATTGAACCAGCAGCAGGTCTATAAAAACAAAAAACCGTTCTTCCAATCAACACTGCACAAAAATTACAATACAACCGCAAGAAAACTTTCTTGAAGATAAAATATTCATTCGCTGCGCTTCCTTAATGGCCGCTGAATCGAAACAAATGGAATTTAATGGAAAACCACAAATGGTTCCGTTGGTTTTCCGTTTAGGGTTCGTTCACACAGACCGGAGAACATCGCCCGCTATTTTCTTAAACCGGATAGTATACGCTTGGAATTAACTGGAGTAGAGCCGTTAAATATTTCACATAGGCCGGCTGGAGAATCTGAAAGCGGATGCGCTTAGAGCAAGATGGCGGTCGGTGAAGCGCGTACGCAATTCGCAATTGGCACAATTAAGTATTCTTAATGACAAAAGAGTGCACATCCTACTAAAATTATAACTTCAAAAGTTTGTGAGGGTGGATGTATGTATGTTTGTTACTCTTTCACGCAAAAACTGCTGAACGGACTTGGATGAATCTTTACAGTGATATAGGTTATACATAAAAATAGCACATGGGATACATTTAATCCCGAAATTCTCGTGGTAACGGGTACAACGCGGGTGAAATCCTGGGGCTCGGCTAGTGCAAAAATAAACCTACTACTACAATAACTAAAATCTCTGTTTCCAACGTGATACAAATCTGCTCTCCTCTCCGAGCCGATCTGTGTGACCAGACCTTTTCTTCGCCAATACTCATTATACATCCGGTGTGGGATAGATTTCTTGAGCGTTTGTAAATCGAGTTGACTGCGACATCGAATTTCCGAATGTTGTACATAATACAAAGCAGGAGTACTTCGTCTATTTGTTGGTAAATTGGCATACTGTTGTTATAGTATAACTATCAGCGCCCCGTGGGTCACACTAGTTTCCAAGGTTTAAGCGAAAACTATACATTTTGAAATGAAACTGCAAAATAAATATACCTGGACAAATTCACTCACGGTTAATTAGACCCAAACTAAGCTCTAAGCTTGTAATATGGAATCTAACTAACTGATACTACTACATATATATACACAAATACTTTATAAGAATATATATATAAAATTCTCGTGTCACAGTGTTCGTTCGCGTACTCCTCCGAAACGGCTCGACCGATTCTCATGAAATTTTGTGAGCATATTGAGTAGGTCTGAGAATCGGCCAACGTCTATTTTTCATCCCGAAATTCCCGCGGGAACGAGTACAACGCGGGTGAAACCGCGGGGCGCAGCTAGTAAGAATATATAATTGACATCCAGACGTCGTCGCCAACAACTATGTCTGCACATATTGTTGACTCCGGGCGGGAATCGAACCCGCAACCCACGACACAGTAAGCGCTCTCACTGCCACTGTGCCAACGGGCTTGTCAAAATGACGTAATATTAAATGTATCCGCAAACGTAGTTTTTCAATACAACTATTCTGAAAAGCACAAAATGTGCCTTAGCTACGTCACTGAAGTATAGATTTACAACCAATGTTTATTTACTGAACCAAATTACGTGTCGAAATAACTCAACTCAGTTTCCAGGTATTGCCACCTAATTTCTTGGAAATTTTCAAATTGAACAGTTTATTTGTTCCATTAAAAAGATTCCAAATTCAAATTGAATTCTTAATTTCAATTCCAAGTACATATCGGGTATTGGCTATTCGCCAGATAGTGCTCCAATAACAGATGAGTTGAAACTAATCTTGCATTCCGATTGGACACTAAATAACAATCGGATTTAACGGCTTATGTTTTTATTGAAACCAAACCATTTATTGAACTGAAACCGTATCTTTAATTTTAAGCAATATGTATTGCGGTGGGCAATAGTTTTCCATTAATGCGTTTCATTTTCGATACAATTTTATCGAATCCTTTGAAATAAATGAATATTAATATTTTAAACAGCAGCAGCAACCTGCGGTTTTACCCGCATATTGCCAGTTCCCGTAGGAATTTCGGGATGAAAAATACCTCATAACCTTCCCGTTGAATGTGGTTACGAAATGGCTATCCATTCAAAAAGAATTATATTTGAATCGGATTGGCAATTTCTGAGAATAGCGCGTTCAAACAAACATGTTCTTCAGCTTTATAATCTTCTTATACAGCGAGTTCATTTGAACGACGGACGTGTTTCATCCTATGATAAAACGTGATTTCACGTACCTAATAAAAATATTAATTTGAAAAAATAATCACGCATCGCCGAGAAAACCCTGACAAATGTTTTATGAAATAAATCCCAACTTATGGACACCCTAGTGGCGAAAGTAAGCGAATACCTAATCACATTTACGTGAGTGAACTTGGTAGGTATGAACCTTTTTCCCTTCATACTTCAAACCTGGCTTAGGACTGGCAAAAACACCTAGGTACTAAACTAATAATAGGTATGTAGATATTAATCTGAAATTACGTAATTGAAACAGTTCGTTGGTATTTTTGGCGTATTTAAAAAATGGAATCATACCTATTTACAATAATTTCACATTTAAATTAATAATTTAGCTATTTACACATCCATACTACCTAAAGTAATCTTAAAAATTGTTCAAAATGAGCACCATCACGCAAAATAAGTACACAATTCTGCACGCTTTTGCATAGGTGGGTACCTACTATTTTTACGCGATTTAAAACAAAACCATCACTCCTAATTTTATCAAAAGCGGCTGTTATACGCACTTTTAGTTTTGAGTAATCTGTAGCGTACACTTGTCTTTTTACTTCACCCCACAAATAAAAGTCCATTAGGATCTGGGGAGCGAGCCGGCCACGGCACTGGCCCTCCGCGACCTATCACTAAAATGAGCATTTAGGTACTCACATACTCGCACCTGATATTGCGCGGGCGCTCCATCGTGCTGGTGAAATAAGTTCGTGAGATCACTCAACGGCACATTGTCCAACATATCCTCTACCACACTATTCAAAATGTTTACATATGACGACATTATCACAGTAAACTTAACGCGAAACGAGTTCAAACTGCAAACTGGAAGTAAATCGATGCGCAAGGGTCAGCGCTCACGCATAGACTAATTGTAATTAGACAGCGGGCGGGTGGCGCGGTGGCGGGCGGGTGGAGCGAGGACGATCGGCGGGCGAGCGCGGAAGGGGTAGTAGGCACTGACCTTGTCGGCATTGTCAAAGAGGCGCGCGGCACAACAAAACATCGCCACGTAATCAGCTGGCGCGTAGTAACAATTATTTCGTATTTTTGTGGATTTATTTCATAATATTGGTCAAAAATTAAGGTACTATTTTTATGACATATTTGGAATGAGAATCGAATGCATATTCACCTCCTTCAATGCGTCCGTCGTCTAAATGAACGCACAGTATATAAAATTCTCGTGTCACAATGTTCGTTCGCGTACTCCTCCGAAACGGCTTGACCGATTTTGATGAAATTTTTTGTGCTTATCCGGTACCTATAAGAATCGGCCAACATCTATTTTTCATCCCGAAATTCCCGCGGGAACGGGTACCGTGGTTGAACTCCTCTGAAACGGCTCGACTGATTCTCATGAAATTTAGTGTACATATCGGGTAGGCCTAAGAATCGGACAACATCTATTTTTTATCCCGAAATTCCCGCGGGAACGGGTACAACGCGGGTGAAACCGCGGGGCGCAGCTAGTATTAGTATAGAAGTATAGATTTTACTTGCATTTAAATTTTTTCATTGGTTTTTATTTGTTCTTTACATGAAAGTGAAATGGGTTAATAAATCTTTACTTTACAAAAAATTCGTTCGAAAATGCGTTAAAAGTAACCAAGATTACTTTTAACGCATTTTCGAACGAATTTTTTTAATCCGAAAACGAATTTTGCTAACAGTATACTTTTCTTCTTCTTCATCGAGTGGATCGCCAACCTGAACAATCCTGGTGTCAGAGTTATTGAGCCGCCAAAGGCCTCTGACATGGCTCAAGTAATGACTACTATCCGTAGAAAGTAACCGGGACCGACGGCTTAACGTGCCCTCCGAAGCACGGAATCATCTTACTTTTCGAGCAATCAGGTGATTCAGCCTGCAATGCCCTGACCAAACTGAGGAAAGTCTCACAAAGAGATTTTTGTGAGATATCCCCACCGGGAATCGAACCCGGAACCTCCGGGTCGTGAGCCGGGCGCTCAAACCACAAGACCACGGAGGCTGTTAATATACTTTTGAGCACCAAACGATCAAAAACTCATCATAAAAATCATATTTATCTACATCACAAATTTGTACTTAACCGTAATCAAACTGAACACATCCTAAGCTGAATAAAAGGGCCCACATTAAATAACCATTTCTTACCTTAACATGCCTCCCATGTGCCGAGAAAAATCTGTTATCAGCGCTGTAGGTGACAAGACCGACAGACAACAGCGAGTAATCCTTCTTCCGAATCCATGTTACCTGAAAATAAATCCATTTTTAAAAAACATGTTTCCTACTTTTCAAACATGACTTGAGTTTGAGATCACAAACGCATTAGGCAAGCGTGGTGATTACGCTTAGTCCTCCTCACTGTACTTATATCTTCAGTGAGATGAGAGGCCTTTGCCCGGCAGTGGGACATTACTGGCTAATTTTGACAAGCCCGTTGGCACAGTGGCAGTGAGAGCGCTTACTGTGTCGGGGGTTGCGGGTTCGATTCCCGCCCGGAGTCAACAATATGTGCAGACATAGTTGTTGGCGATGACGTCTGGGTGTCAATTATATATTCTTATAAAGTATTTGTGTATGTTTAAGTAGTACGAGTAGTATCAGTTAATTAGATTCCATAATACAAGCTTAGAGCTTACTTTGGGTCTAATTAACCGTGGGTGAATTTGTCCAGGTATATTTATTTATTATTTATTTATTATTATTTATTTAATTACTTTACTTTATTTAATACGGGTACAGACTGTCAGTCATTGACTTTGTCAAATTAGAGAGTTTACACATTTAATTGACGTGTAAGTAGGTATTGTGGACGCTTAAATATGACAAGGTTCTTAGTATGATTTGCATTTATGGGACTACTTGCTGAGTTTACTTAGATTCTGATTGTACTGTACTATAAATGAATCAAAATATATGTAGTTCAGGTTATTCGTTTTTAGTAAGAGGTGTATAAGTTTTGACGTTGATGTATGTGTGTCTGTGGCATTGTATTTCCCAAACGGATGGACAGATCTCAATGCGTTTTTTTACATTTGAAAGCCGGTTTCCTTGCCGTGTTAAAGGTAAAATCGGTCTAGCCGCTTTTGTATATTTTTTAATAGATAATTTGAAACAATTGTACTTCAAAATTGCTCTTCAACTTATTTCATTTAAATTATAGAACAAATACCATCAATAGTTACTTCATTCATTCATGTCAAGTAGGTTAGTGGCCAACCCTGGTGTCGGAGTTTTAAGACTGATAAAATACGACCGATTTTTGTTAAATGACTTACTACCTTCAGATATAACCTTTTCATTAAATCCGTTACAATATCCAAGGGATTTTACACAATACCTACTTCATTTCTGTTACAATCCACGTCAGATTTCAAATTGCCGAAGGATCTCGTTTCAATCAGAAATATTTCAATTTGGAACCTTCCATCAATTTGTTAAACATAATTTTACAATAGGAAGATTTTAACAAAAGAAGTTTTGGATAAACAAAAGAATATCTTATTGAATAGAACTACCATTTAGTTTAAAAGGCTTGTAATGAATAACTTCGTCTTTTTAGCATTATAATTTAATAATAAATTGCTTGGAAGCAGGTTTTCAAAATAGAAAAGTTACAAAAATTAAGTGTTATAGCCTGTAATGTCCCACTGATGGGCAAAGGCCTCTCATCTCACTGAAGATATCAGTGTAGTGGGGAGGATTAGGCAAATTACTAAGAATGTTGAAAAAAATGACTAAGATTGTTATATTGTTTAGCCGGTGTTTTTAAAATAAATACACTCGAATAAATTCAAGGTCAAAGTCAAATATTTTTATTCAGTTTGGCCCCAAAGAGGCTCTTTTCAACGTACATGCGCACTCAAGACAGGGGTTTAAATCCTCTTTATGGAATACTATCAGCGCCCCGCGGTGTTACCCACGTTGTACCCGTTCTCATGGAAATTTCGGGAATAGCTCTATCCCATGTGTTATTCTGATGTATAACCTACATATATTACTGTAATGTTTCTTAAAAAGCCGTTCAGTAGTTTTTGCGTGAAAGAGCAACAAACATACATACATACAACTTTATCATTTATAATATTAGTAAGATCATTAGTGAGTTAGGAAAGCAGTGCGATGTTTCAGGCTCATGTATTTTGCCAATATTAATTTAACCATTTTTTGGATAACTCCTTACCCACATCTAACGCTAAGCCAATCAATATACAAAATTAACCCAAGCCAAAATACCCAAGACGTTTGTCTGTTACGCAACAAATTTTATCTGGGTCCCGTGTTTTTATGAGCCCGCGTGAGCGCATGCCAGTATAAAACATAAATACAGAAAGCCGCAATACCTACTTCTTTTATGCAAAGACACTCCAATGAGCATAAAGCAAATTCGTTTTCCTGAAGTAAAGGTAGCTACTTACTGGTATATTCAAATGTTGTTTTTGATAATAAAAGAAAGGTTTGAATGACTAAACGGTAGTGGATTTAAGTGATATTGTGATAGTAGTATAGAAATGTCTTGAAGTCAGGCGAATGTGTTTGTCAGTAGAAGCCTTGGAACAAAATCTGATGTCACTTTACTTGTGCTATGTGTTTGAAACGTCGCATATGAGTACTTAGAGTAACCTGACTGGTAGAATGTTAGTCCTACTAATATTATAAATGCGAAAGTTTGTGAGGATGTATGTATGTATGTATGTTTGTTACTCTTTCACGCCAAAACTGCTGATCGGATTTAGATGAAACTTTCCAGTAATATAGGTTTATACATCAGAATAACACATAGAGTACATTTTATCACGAAATTCCTGCGGGGACGGGTACAACGCGGGTGAAACCGCGGGGCGCGGCTAGTATGTTCATATAAAATATATACTCATATGTATATGTAGTAGTATCAGTTAATTAGATTCCATAATACAAGCTTAGATCTTACTTTGGGTCTAATTAACCGTGTGTGAATTAGTCCGGCAATATTTATATTTGATTATTTATTATAATTTGTAATGAAGCGATGAAATTTAAATAATAGTAAAAATAAAAGTATTAGCCTTTAATGTCCCACTGCTGGGCAAAGGCCTCTCATCTCACTGATGATATCAGTACAGTGACAAGATTAGGCATAATCACCACGCTTGCCAAATGCGGGTTAGCGATCTCAAACCCGAGCCATGTTTGAAAAATAACGATAAATTTAATTAAAAGTTAAAAATAATGAAAAACAAATACTTTCAAATTAAGACGAACACGCACAATTTCAAAAAGTACACACCTTTACGGCATAATTCCGAATTTCCTACACAAAAGGGAAGAGAAAATTTGTAATAACGTGTAAAACAAAATGTTTTATCCAAAGTTTTGTAAGTCATTTACGTATTTCAGAAGTTACGAGTGAAGTTGTAAAAGTTATGGCATGTGTGTTAAATGTTAAAACCACTGTATTTGTTTGGTGGAACAAGAACCATTGATTTTACGATTGTTTTAGTTAAATTGTTTGGTTGTGTTGAGTAACAGGCAATGCGTAGGACATATTTTGTAAGTTCGATGAGTTATCTCGTTTTTGTTTTCCTTAGGGATTGATTGGGTTACTGAGTCTATTGGGGGCCATTGGGGTCTATTTATTGGGCGATATTGTCTATTGGTTAGGCGTACAGAGTCTTTAAAATCCCTTTTTGATCTATTGGGTCTATTGGTGTCTATTGGGTCTATTAGATCTATTGAGGTCTATTGGGAACTATTGAGGTCTATTGGATCTATTAAATGTTAAAACCATTATATTTGTTTGGTGGAACAAGAACCATTGATTTTACGATTGTTTTAGTTAAATTGTTTGGTTGTGTTGAGTTACAGGCAATGCGTAGGACATATTTTGTAAGTTCGATGAGTTATCTCGTTTTTGTTTTCCTTAGTGATTGATTGGGTTACTGAGTCTATTGGGGACCATTGGGGTCTATTTATTGGTCGATATTGTCTATTGGTTAAGCGTACAGAGTCTTTAAAATCCCTTTTTGATCTATTGGGTCTATTGGTGTCTATTGGGTCTATTAGGTCTATTGGGAACTATTGAGGTCGATTGGACCTATTAAATGTTAAAACCATTATATTTGTTTGGTGGAACAAGAACCATTGATTTTACGATTGTTTTAGTTAAATTGTTTGGTTGTGTTGAGTTACAGGCAATGCGTATGACATATATTGTAAGTTTGATGAGTTATCTCGTTTTTGTTTTCCTTAGTGATTGATTGGGTCTACTGGGGTCTATTGGGTCTATTGGTTGGGTGTATAGAGATTTTAAAAACCTCTATTGGATATATTGGATCTTTTGGGGTTTATTGGGGTCTACTGGATCTATTGGGGTCTATCGGATCTATTGGGGTCTATTGGATCTATTGGGGTCTATTGGATATATTGGAGTCTATTGGATCTATTGGGGTCTATTGGATCTATTAGGGTCTACTGAGTGAATTAGGTTTACTGGGTCTTTTGGGAAATTTTGTAGCAGTAGTGTCATGTGTATTTGGTTCAACTTGTCCCTTAGGACTTTAACCGCAGTTCTCGTGTGATTCCTGTAGTCATTCTAATATACAGCTAAAAGAAGAAATCAAATGATAATTGGTTCAGTTGAATCAGCTTATCAGATATTTGATATTGATTTGCAAAATCGTAAAACCCCGACGTATGTATATTGACATAATTTCCGACTTAGTTTTATATTGAAGAGAAGATTTTTGTGAAATTCAATTCATGACTACAAAAAAGACCGGGTTATTTCTATCGAGCAATATCGTGACTCAGAGAGCACGTAAAATTGTCGTTTATCGTTGTTTCAACCCTCAGAGCATGGAAAAAACTTTCAGACTGTCTCAATAGGTAATCTAAAACCATCGTAAGCCACAGACCAATTTTTGATGTTTTTAAATATCATTATATTAAATATTACTTTTAAAACTAACGCGATTTGAACACATAGTAAACGGTTATTTTGCTCAAACGTCGGAAAATAAAAAGTAATAAATAAATAAATAAATATACCCGGACAAATTCACACACGGTTAATTAGACCCAAAGTAAGCTCTAAGCTTGTGTTGTGGAATCTAATTCACTGATACTACTACCTATAGATACACAAATACTTTATAAGAATATATAATTGACACCCAGACGTCGTCGCCAACAACTATGTCTGCACATATTGTTGACTCCGGGTGGGAATCGAACCCGCAACCCCCGACACAGTAAGCGCTCTCACTGCCACTGTGCCAACGGGCTTGTCATAATTAAATGTAGTAATTACTTGCTTTATTAACTTTCTACCGCGAAAAAACCCGTGTGAGAACGTTTTGTTATGTATTAGTCACTAATGTCCCACTGGCTAGGCAATGGCCTCTCATCTCACTGAAGATATAAGTACAGTGAGGAGGATTATCAGAATATATGAAACGTATTAAAGTGTAAATATAATGGTAAACTTCGTTAACTTTGAGCGAGTAAACAAGCCAAACGAGCATTCTAAAGATTAATAATTGCGTGATAATCGCTTGCTTGAACTCGCTAACTCCCAGCTTGGGAACTAGCTCAAAATTTACGATGCTATACTAAAAAGTAAAAAATAAAGTCAAATGTAATTAGTGTAATTAATCCATTGAAAAGTTACATTTGGGGTTGCGTTTTTTAGAGGACGCAATTTCAATTTCAAACCCTATTTTCAAGATGGCGGCCGTGGGACAAGGGTGGTGACCCCACAAACTTGTTTTTAGCTTTACACTGACCCCCCTACACATCAAAAAAATAAAATTGCGTCCTCTAAAAAACGCAAGGTAAGGCCTAAAAAATTTTAACATTTCCATGGACTAAATGTCCTACTACTGAGCAAAGGCCTCTCATCTCACTGAAGATATCAGTACAGTGAGCAGGATTAGGTATAATCACCACACTTGCCTATCTTTTAGTAGTGTCAATATAAAAGTATACTCACAGTATTTTCTGTAATATCACTAACTTCACAATGCAGTATTGCTGTTGTTCCTATTTGAGCTATAACCGTAGTACAATTTTCAGTTAAAAAAATACCATTCTTTCCATTCTTATTATTAATTAGTTTATTTACAGCACTACCACTCGACTCTCTGTACATTTTCTTAACTTTATTCATATTCTTAGCTAATGATTCTTCATTTAATCCTTCTAGAATCTCTAATTCTTTTTGCATATGTCTTGTTATCATTTTTTCATCAAATAGTTTATTTATATGTACATTTTCATAGTCATCTAGTATTGAGGAGAGGCGCAGTGCTTTGGGTAGGTTAGGATATGTGGTTCCGTCTGGAATTTCTGTTGTTCTATAGAATTCTGTTGTTTCTTCATTTGTTGTTGTTATTGTTGTTGATGTGGTTGTCGTTCTTCTTCTGTGGCCTGTTGGAAGAAAACAATTGAATGTTAATTCAAATTGATAGTGAGAATATAATGGCGTTAATTAACCGCCTTATTCATAAACGTTTTGTTACTAAAACACTGCTTTAAAGTATGTTGTCTCTTTTACTCTTTGGCAAATAGCGTATGACGGAAAGGGACAAACCATTTAATAGCCAAAATCTGTTAATAAGCATTTATGAATAAAGCCCTAAGAATATAGCCGCTTTCAATTTAAGCGTTGTGAGTCGTCCGGCTACGTGCTGCACAGTAGCGTGCAGTCGTCCGCACGCACGGATGTTCTTTTGCTTTTCATACAAAACGCACATAGCTGGATGTTTGTAAATGCTTAATTTAAAAGAGCTGTAATAGTAAAGAATGCAGTAGTTGGCCAAGTTTAGCGAGTAATTGTTACTGTCACCTATTTGGACTTTGGCCATCTTTACCGAGTAATTGTTACTGTGAACTATTGGATGTTACGACTTTAGTCAAGCCAGTCCAATCGATAATTTGCGAAAATTAAAATGTACGCCATTGTACCATCATATTATAGTTTCATTCCTGCAAGTGATTCTTCCATATTAAGAGACAGTTATTAAAATTCAGTACACGGAACGTTTTTCAAAATGCCTGCTTGGGAACAAAACTAAAATTTTAAAAAAAACAACGGTTTGCACTCCGCAAGTGCCGGCAGAAGTGAAAACTTGAATATTAACGTCAAAACGTCTTACGAATTTTCGATCAGGTCACGTGTCCTGACGTGAGTATAAAAAATTGTACCCATTAAAAAGTGCAAAACACCGCTAAAGAAGTTTTCACTTCAATATTTGACTTTGATACAAAGTAACATGTATATTGTTAGCAAAAGAGAAAAGATAAATATTTTTGATGTTGAAGCCATGTAAAACGAAGTTTTAAATATTCGCTATTCATATTCGTTTCACTATGCCCCATCGATCACTATTAAGTACTTCATAGCGAGAAAATACTATATACTCCAATATTGAGATCATACCTGAACCATATTGATGGATAGCCTTGTACTATGATTGATAACTTTATAATACTATGATAAACTTACTCATGTATGCGTCATAGATGTGTTGTTTACTTTGAGCGAGTTTGAAAGCTCAGGTAAGTTCGAGCAGGTTAGTGGCCAACCCTGGTGTCGGAGTTTTTGGACAGCCTTTGACATGGTCTTACGGTTGAAACCACCGGGACCGACAATTTAACGTGCTTTCCGAAACACGGTAGCGTTAAAATAGATTGCCATAATAGACCACCAAGCTGCACGTTGCTTAACAATCGCAATGAGCTTACATCGCTTAGTTAAATTACACCACACGAACAGCCTCCGTGGTCTTGTGGTTTGAGCGCTCGGCTCACGATCCGGAGGTTCCGGGTTCGATTCCCGGTGGGGACAATATCTCACAAAAATCTCTTTGTGAGACCGTCCTCAGTTTGGTTAGGGCATTGCAGGCTGAATCACCTGATTGCCCGAAAAGTAAGATGATTCCGTGCTTCGGAGGGCACGTTAAGCCGTCGGTCCCGGTTACTTTCTACGGATAGTAGTCGTTACATGAACTCTGACACCAGGATTGGTCAGATTGACCATCCACTCGATGAAGAAGATTACGCCACGAGCGGTACAGCTGTTTTCTGAAAGCTGTGAACTAGCGAGTTAGATAGAAAGCGAACTTTACATAATATGTCAAATCACTCGCTCGTTCTCGGCGATCCCTCAGCTTGTTTTCAAAATGGCGGTTGTATTGTTAATCCCAATTTTACACGAGGTTAAGTTTAATGCATTTTATTGAAAAATTATATCTAAAACGTAAATACGGATACATTATTTATTTGTAGAAGCTTTCAACCAACTTCAATACTAATCCCACGTGACATAATTTATTATGACACGTGGAAAATAGGAAAAATGTCTGACGTTTTGTGTCATTTTCATCATCGTGTAATGAGAACTAGACTATCCGGCTACTGCAAACATCAAAGTAGTTAACAGCTGTCGCTTGCCGAATGCAGTCGACCACTGTACTCTTTTTGCGGTCACTGCATGGGGTATGCGGCGAACGAGTAACGTCATAATACATCAATTACCGTGTTTCTATGTAAATTATGAAACTCAAATTTCATCTGATAGTTAATTACGTAACTCCAAATTTTGTGAATAATTAAGCTAATTGGATATTTAATTACTACCTCATTGTTAATGAAATTATGTTTGATGGACGTTTTTGTACTAGGATTTGTAAAAATACAGTCTGAAAAAAAAAACATTTTTATAAGATTGACGGATGCATAGCAGAGTCTTTCTTAGTAATAGGGTTCTTAGAATTCTGTGTCATCCTAATTTTCCCTTTCAGTTCGATTCTTAAAATAATCAAACTTTGTATAGACAAACGTGACAAAGTTGTACTAAAGACAATTTTGTACTTTAAATAACATTTTATTAGTTACAGCTCTTTCAAATTAAGCGTATTCAGTCGTCCTTCTGCGTACGTTTTGTATGAAAAACAAAAGAACATCCGTGCTCGCGGACGACTGCACACTACTGCAGCGCGTAGCTTCACTACATAGTATAAAATAAAGTCGTCTCTGTTTCGTGTCTGTTTGTCTGTTTGTCTGTATGCTTAAATCTTTAAAATTACGCAACGGATATTGATGCGGTTTTTTTTAATAGGTAGAGTGATTCAAGAGGAAGGTTTTTATGTAAAAAAATTCTCGAAATTCCCACGGGAACGGGCACAACGCGGGTAAAACCGCGGGGCGCTGCTAGTGACGACTAAGGGCCTTATTCCTTAACGCTTATAATCAGCACTTTAGCTATCAAATGGTTTGTCCCTTTCCGACATACGTTATTTGTCAAAGAGCGAAAGAGACACAACACTTTAAATCACTGTATAAGTTAAATATCGTTTATGAATAAGGCGGCATATCGCTAAGTTGAAAGAGACGTAAAGCTTTGATCGTGAATTGAAGGTATTTCTGTTCACAGACAGTTGTCCTACAACATTTATATCTTTGAAATAGTTGAAGCCATGCCGGTATTTTTACAAACACCGCATTGCGACTGCTTTTGTGTATTAGTTACGCTTAGTAAGTAATTCTAGGAGCTATCCCTAAGGAATGACTTTATCTATAATCTTCACTTTAGTATAAAGTACGAGTATATGTGTTTTCTTATCAAGTACTAGCAGCGCCCCGCGGTTTTACCCGCGTTGTGTCCATTCCTGTGGGAATTTCGGGATGAAAAATAGCCTATGTTACTCGTGGATAATGTAGCTTTCGAATGGTGAAAGAATTTTTAAAAACGGTCCAGTAGTTTTTGAGCCTATTCATTACAACCAAACAAACAAAGTTTTCCTCTTTATAATATTAGTGTAGATTTGTAGGTATACTCCTATGTAGTAGAATCAGTTAGTTAGATTACAAGCTTAGCGTATCTCACTACATATTATAAAACAAAGTCCCCGGCCGCGTCTCTCTGTTCGCGATAAACTCAATACTACTGCACGGTTTTCACGTGTTTTTAAAATAGATAGAGTGATTCAAAAGGAAGGTTTATATGTATAAAAATTCTCGAAATTCCCACGGGAACGGGCACAAAGTGGGTAAAACCGCGGGGTGCTGCTAGTCACTACATAGTTTAAAACAAAGTCGCTTTCCACTGTCTGTCCCTATATATATATATATATATATATATATGCTTTGATTAAACCGCGGGGCGCTGCTAGTAGGTAATGAACCTTCAAACTTTGGCCTTTTCGAGAATACATGTTGTTAATTTAAGCTGTTAATGTCATTCATCATTTACAATTATAGTTCCTAAAATAGGCACTGTTACACCTATTCTTGGCATTAATTTTTTATTAGACTTTGAACTCATTACGACCTTTACCCCAAAAGAGGGAATTATAATGAAGCCTTCTAATTTTAATAAATATTGGAATTTAATTTTAGAATGCTTTTAAAGACAAGTATAGGTAATTTGTTATATTTGAAATTACAATTTTAATCTTTTTGATAAGTAGTTCAATAGCTTTAGGGCCGACAATGCGTTAAGCGTGCGCACGCCGCGGTATATACAAAAGTGAACCGTCGCGTGCGCCCGTCGCGTGCGGTGTCATACAAAAGTAAACCGCCGCGTGCGCTTAACGCAGTGTTGGCCCTTAAAGTAATGTCTATTGGATTAATTCATTATTAACGCAAAGTTCAAGCTATTTTAAAACTATTTAAGTTTGAGATCATCAAACCACAGAATACAATGTCACGCGACCCGCAACCGGTCCATATCCGACCCGCAACCGGTCCATATCCGACCCGCAACCAGCCCGCACCCTGTACCATACTGATATAAGGCCTTTGCCTTTGCCCAACAGGAAAAATTAGCTATTATATTTTCAAAATTACCAAGTTTTAATTGTGCCAAGCCAATGTACGTAATATTTGTTGATCGCTTTGTGACATATGCGCAAGATATACATAGTGCGGTTGCGGGTCGTGACCTTGTATAATTATGAAAGGTGGCATGCGGGCCGCACTAGTGTATTATTATAGTAGCATTGCAGGCTGAATCACCTGATTGCCCGAAAAGTAAGATGATTCCGTTCGGAGGGCACGTTAAGCCGTCGGTCCCGGTTACTTTCTACGGATAGTAGTCGTTACATGGGCCATGTCAGAGGCTTTTGGCGGCAAAAGCGACGAAAAGTTTTTATCAAGTTAGTTTTAAATAAGTAATTACTGAAACTAGAACTTTAGTTGGCCAAGTCATTTATAACAAGTGGCGACATGTACCACAAAATTGCTTTTGTGGCAATTAATAAAAGTTGGTGTAATTCAAAATGGCTGAAGTTCTAAGTTGTTAATCGACTTCAAAACAGGAAGAGGCTTCGATACTGCGCTTATACTTATACTTTGACTTTTCCAAAAATAAATAGGGTGCAAATCAGATGCAGTATAGTTCGTTTATAAAAAATAATAATGATAATTTTGTTTGTCTGTCTGTTCTTTTGTTAAGACCGTTAATTACAAAAATGATTCATTAATTTCGAGTAGGCTAGCGGCCAACCCTGTTGTTGAAATTTAGACCGCCGAAAGGCCTCCCACATGATCTAACGATTGGAACAACTAGTGCCAACTTACCGTGCTGTCCGAAGCACAGTAGGACTCATATAGAAATGCCACTATCAGCCTCATCCAAGAAGGCCGAGCTGCATATTGTTTAACAATTGCATTGTGACATCACCTATCAAACTGGTTTCTTTAGTTTAAGCTTACACTACTCATTTTGAATTAAAACTACGTCTACAGGACGTTTTGGCCCCTTTACAGGCACAGTAGTCACAGAAGTGTTCTGTGCGAAGTGTATAACATAGTTTCAATTCAAAATCACCTAATCACACTACTACAACAACTTCTTTGGTACTAAAACTCACCTTTTTTATGATGTCTAGTAAAATTCCCGAAAACACTGCCAAGTCTCTGCTGATTTCTCGTAGTACACAACTCTAGAGACTTCAAATCGTCTACATTTTGTGCAACTAAAATGGAAGACCGTTTCGACTCCATCGCATTTGTGTTCCTTTCTGCTTCGAGCAATAGAACAAGAGTGGCGTAGAGTAGTTTCAGTCCTCTACCGCAATACATTGTTTTGGCACTATATTAATGGTCACATTGGTACACTTGCACTTAAATTGATAGTCATTTTTACTGTTATCTGGTTGTTTCGGTTGATTGAAGTGTTGTTTGTGCTTGCATTCTGGAAAGGAAAGAGAAATAGGTTAGATCGATTATTGGCAGTAAGAATTTGGTTATATAAATAGTATTGGTGGTTATTATCTTCAGCAAGGAGGTCATATATATGGTATGGTTGTAGGTCTATTGTCAGTTCAGGTAGCTACCAAATAAGGGTGCATTTCCATTGAAGCCGAGCGCAGCTGTGCGGAGCTTAATTGATGAATGTCAGTGTCTAAGATACAGAGTTTTGTTTAGTTGTTTGTACGCGTATCTCAGAAACTATCAATCCAATTTGAATAATTCTGTAACATATAACAGCCATATTGAATGGAAAAGTGTCAGTTAATGAGGTGCAATAGTTTAAAACCCATTTTTAAATATTCAAAACCTTAGAAGTATACGTACACACCGAGAAATACCGTCAACACAAAAATTCAAGAAATATCACTAAGTCAGTGTTTCTAAAAGATAAAACTCCAAGAATATAAAGCATTGGGATTTAATTTACGTTTCCCGGAACATAAAACGTGATTTAAAACTTTAGATCTTTCACATACTGAAATTCGTATTTGGACCCGCCATAATTCAGTAACCCGTAACTTTGATACATGTGATATAGGATTCTATTTTGTTGTAACTAAGATTGGTTTTAGCGTTTCGTTTGTCACTTAACTTGAAAATCCCGTTAATATGTCTCCAATTAGGCGAGATATTAAAGGCATAGAGACAATTTAATAAGGGTACGTTTCTGTATTGAACTTTGTTTAAATATAGCTTTTATACGAATTTTATCGAAATGACTTTTTCTACTTATCATGTTACTAGCAGCGCCCCGCGGTTTTACCCGCGTTGTGCCCGTTCCCGTAAGAATTTCGGGATTTTTTTTACATAAAAACCTTCCTCTTGGATCACTCTACCTATTACAAAAAACCGCATCAAAATCCGTAGCGTAATTTTAAAGATTTAAGCATACAGACAAACAGACAAATAGACACGAAACAGAGACGACTTTATTTTATACTATGTAGTGATTACAAAATGATTTAGTAGCGTTCATGGCGTAACTTGATAAGCGATGTTAGCTCATTGCGATTGTTAAGCAACGTGCAGCTCGGTTCCTACTTGGATGGGTGGTCGATAGTGAAATCATTCCATAATCATAATTACAACTAAAATAATTTCATAATTTAAATGTGTGCTTTATATTTTAATATTAATTTGTATTGTTATTATTTTCATTTTTGTTTAGTACCTTTTAGCACAATTTCATTACGTTAATTCTAATACTATTATGTTAATTTTTATTCATTATTTTAATTATTCTAATATTCCATGTTATTATGTAATCCTCAAATTCTATTTTTACTCATTTTGTCAATTAATTTTTATTTATTATTGTAATTTAAGTTAAGCTTAATAATTATTATAAATGTTGTGTATACCTGTAATTGGCGATCATGTAAGAACTATTATTTTATAAGTTTAGTAATTAATTACATTTACATGTATCGCTGTTGGTGTACCTTATTAAATAAATAAATAGTGGCATTTCCATCTGGGCGCTACCGTGATTTGGTGGGCACGTAAACTTGTCGGTTCCAGTTGTTTCAATCGATGGAGGGAATAGGAGGCCTTTAGGCGGTCTAAATACTCCGACACCAGGGTTGGCCACTGACCTACTTGAACTTACTCTACTAAGCAAGCATTTGACGTATCAGTACGGGCGTGAAAGTATTTAGAGACATTTATAAACAAGTATTAAAGTATAAAATTAAAGTATTAAATATACCCGGACAAATTCACTCACGGTTAATTAGACCCAAACTAAGCTCTAAGCTTGTATTATGGAATCTAACTAACTGATACTACTACATATATATATATACACAAATACTTTATAACAATATATAATTGACACCCAGACGTCGTCGCCAACAACTATGTCTTCACATATAAGTAGAAGTTGATAGTAAATATTCATCGAAAAAAATACCAGTCGCCATTTTTTTATTATTATTCTCCTCGGATACACGGGACAAGCCCGGTCTTTTTGAGAGGCATGCGATACAGATCCAACTCGTAGTTATATTTTTTTATATCACCGTAATATTATAAACACCCGTTGGTTTATAATTCAACTAATAAGATCGTAAACTGTCGATAGGTTGTGAACTGCACAAACCATTAAATAATTTGTCCATTACTGACCGCAAAATTTAAAATTAAAAGCAGAAACAAAATTCATTTAACAAAACACATGCCCTTAGCTGTTGTCGCCTCTACGCCGTGGCACTCCAAGGTATTTGACCTAACCTTGACAAACACCAGATCTAGACCAGATAGATTAAGATATAATTTAGGTTCAGATTAGGTATCAAGTAATACTGCCCCTGGCTATAATTTAACTACCATGTAACAGTGTACAATGTGATTTATGATTTAACCCAATTGCCTAAGGCGGCATTTAAATTGACAATTATTCTCTAATTTGTTAATGAAATAATAACATGAATTTTTCGTAGCTGAAAATATGTTTTGTGAAGTTGTTTGATGTTGCTCATTTTGTTTAATTGAAATGTTTTGTAAATGTAATTTTCTTTAAGTTTTACAACGCCCGGCTCACGATCCGGAGGTTCCAGGTTCGATTCCCGGTTCGGTTCGATTCCCGGGACAACAATATCTCACAAATATCTCTTTGTGTCTGTTTGTTTGTTTTGACTGTCCTCAGTTTGGTTAGGGCATTACAGGCTGAATCACCTGATTGCCCGAAAAGTAAGATGATTCCGTGCTTCGGAGGGCACGTTAAGCCGTCGGTCCCGGTTACTTTCTACGGATATTAGTCGTTACATGAGCCATGTCAGAGGCCTTTCGCGGCTCAATAACTCTGACACCAGGATTGGTCAGGGTGACCATCCACTCGATGAAGAAGTTCTAACTGACCTGTATATCCTTTGACAAGCCCTCCTTGATCTGATAGATTCATTCATGTCGAGTTGGTTAGTGGCCAACCCTGGTGTCGGAGTTTTTAGACCGCCTAAGGGCCTTTGACATGGTCTAACGATTGAAACAACCGGGACCGACTGCTTAACGAGCACGGTAGCGCTCAGAAAGAAAGGACATCATCGGCCACCCATCCAAGTGAAGCCCGTGCTGCATGTAGCGATAGGTTCACCAACGCACTGAGTGACGTCACACACATGCTTCCTAAGTAAAGATTTAATGAGTGATTTTGAAATGTATTCAAAATAACGTCATTACTTAAGTGTCGATTTAATAGAGTGCGGTATTAAGACATTTTTAATTGAACCGAAAACTGAAGTGAAGTTTCAAGCTAATGCTAAGTCCATGCTGAGCCATATGTCGTCAGTCTACCCTCGATAAAACGTTCTAATTTGGTATACAATCGATATTTAAGTGTTACAACTTCTTAGTTATTCACAGAACTAGCAACTCCCCGACTTTGCTTCTGCAGTTAACCGTTCTGTTTCCAGTAGTAATTCCAAAGTTATAAAAACTTTGTAATTACCTACATTGGAGACAGAATCTATAGTATTTTCAAGGTAACAGGGTCTATACTATCATTTTAAGGAGGTAAAGTTTCTAGCTTTGTTTATAAGGGTTAATATCAGAAAGTACCAATCCGATTTGAATAATTATTTTTGAAATGGATAGCCACATTCAACGGGAAGGTTATAGGCTATTTTTCATCCCGAAATTCTCACGGGAACGGGCTCAATGCGGGTTAAACCGCAGGGCACTGCTAGTATAGCATAAAAACAGCTGTATGCAGATTCAAAAAACTTTTATTCAAAATAACTTAATTTAAGTTTGAAACGGTTGAGAAATCTATACGAATAAATATAAAGCTGCAGAGTTTGTTTGTTTGAACGCGCTAATCTCAAGAACTGGTCCTAGAAAATTAGAAAAATTCGTTTTGTAACGTATAGCCACGTTAAACGGGAAGGTTACAGGCTACTTTTCATACTGAAATTCCCACGGGAACGGGTACAACGCGGGTAAAACCGCGGGGCGCTGCTAGTATCAATATAAAAATTACTGGTTTCTGATGGGTTTTCGATTTTAGAAGGATTTCTCCGAGCAATTTCTTCCCGATCCTAAATCTTATTAACCATATTGCTTTCAAAATAAATGGGTAAAATAATTCCCAGCCTACGTATTTGCTTCTAAAAATAATTTTACATTACATTAAATCACGGAAATAGACTGTTATTAATGGGGCAATAACACTCCTTTATATATATTAACGATATGAGAAGTCTTATATTGTCTTTTCAGTGACACGCTTATGCGCCGATCATAAAGCAATTATGGCATCGCTTTCCGAATATGCAAGGTACCATCTTTACATAATTCGGAGATGTACTTGATTTACAAATTAAAATAAAAAATAAAATAAATAAAATTCTCATTTATTGTTTTCTCCAAATTAGTAATTAAAAACAGAACATAAAATTAAATAATTGAATTTGAAGAGTAACAAAAGATGGCGGCTCAGCTTGTGCTACCCGGCGTATGTTACTCCGAGCAGCGCTGGTTTTCAGCCGCCCCCGTTCCTTATAGCATTAACAGGAACGGTCTGGGCCCAAATAATCCAAGTAGGTTGGTGGCTTAGTGAAATTTGATAAGCCCGTTAGTTATAGTTAACATTAACGGTGCGTCATATACTACTATATTATTACTAGCTGCGCCCCGCGGTTTCACCCGCGTTGTACCCGTTCCCGCGGGAATTTCGGGATGAAAAATAGATGTTGTCCGATTCTCAGGCCTACCCGATATGTATGTTTCAGAGGAGTTCAATTACGCACCCCGTGACACGAGAATTTTATATATTAGACTAGATATATTAATTATAGTGGGTACAATACTAAAGAATAGTTCACAGAATTGGGATATGAATTATAGGAACTAGGTATATTAGTATTGAAATGTAAGCAACTAGATTCGTTTTACGCACCGTACGTTAGACTTCAACTCAACTCAAACCTTTCAACCATTTGGTCATCTATACTAATATTATAAAGCTGAAGAGTTTGTTTTGTTTGTTTGTTTGTTTGTTTAAACGCGCTAATCTCAGAAACTACTGAACCGATTTGAATAATTCTTTCACTTTTAGATAGTCTATTTATCGAGGAAGGCTATAGGCTACATTTTATCCCGAAATTCCCACGGGAACGGGCACAACGCGGGTAAAATCGCGGGGCGCTGCTAGTTTAATATACTTACTGACATACTCAGAGAAACCTTTTATCAATTTAATGTATTATGGGTAATGGACACTTAACTAATTGACGTAATATGTCATAATATGTCATAATCACTCCTAAAATCTACTAAGGAATAATTGGACGTCTCTGAGTCTGGGCGTTAGGTATGTGTACAAAGTCCATATATTCTCCCGTCTAAGCAAACTGGATGTCAATAAAAATGTAAATAGACCACGCCCACAGGAAACAGGCCACGTAATAAAAGAATCGTGATCTGTATCAACGCAAAAAAAACATCTTTTACAAAAACCCAAGTACAGGAACGTTAAAATGTATTATTCATAAGTCTTCCGCCTGGCGCGGAATGGTACACATTCCATTTTTGAAATTATTTGACATGATTTCTCTTGACGTGATGTGTTGACGTCGATGTCATATTGACAAAAGATAGCTATAGAGATGTTCTTAGAAGCCGGTTGAGACAGCTTTCTTTCCTAAATAATTTTAAACAAAATATCGAATACGTACGTAAAGTGTAAAGAAAAGACCTTGGTTTTGTAGTTGTATGTGTTGAATAATGTTATTAAGTACAAGTAAATCCTTGCCTATACGATTGAAATGCCTCTTAAGGTGCATTTAAACTAATCGAACAAAGAGCTAGAGCTAGAACAAGAGCATTCTTTCTTGATCTTTTAGTGTAAACGACTGTTGGTTTACACACGATAGAATGCACTAAGCAACTGTTCGCACGCTCTAGTGCCGTTTACATCAAGCGAGCATTCTTAGAATATTCCAAGAACGCAATAGAACAACGAAAGAATGCTCTAAATCTGTTCTACATCAACAAGAATTTTATAGAGTGGGGATAGAATGAGCATTCGCTCGTCTGATGTAAATCGGCCTTTACTATACAAGGTACTAGTACGAGTATACATCAACATACATCTGCACTACATCTATCTACAACATAATATAAAAAAGCTAAAGATATTTTTTATGTGAAACCGCGCTGAGAAACTACCAATCTGATTTGAATAATTCATTTTGTCACGGATAGCCACATTCAGCAGAAAGGTATGCTATTTTAAACCCCAAATTTTACAAGGGAATAGATACAACGCGGGTAACACCGCGGAGTGCTGCTAGTAACCATATAGAGTTATAGACCAACACTAATTCTAATTATATAAAGATTGTTTATACTCTAAATAACTTTTTATCAGTAAAGCTGTAAAAGTTTCAGATTGTACACTTTCAGCAGGGCAACTCCTACAAAAAGTACCAACTAACTGAAAAAGTACTTACTGAAACTTTCAGCGAACCGTTCAGATATTAAAGCTAGTCATGGCAACCCAAGACTTCGGAGTTCCGGGAATCTGATGAATAGTTTCCAAGATTACACTCCGTTACATTCCAACTTGAAAACTTGACCTCTTCAAAATCTATAACTGACTGGGTATAGTCATCTACTTAACTAACCGATTGATGTTTAACCACGTAACCCCTGTGACATTTTATTGAACTTTTACCAAACCCCTTTCTAATTTGTGTCAAAACCCTCTAAACAGAACACTAATCAGTGTCAAATTTATGGCAAAGCCTTACTAAATAAACAAAGCTGTATTTTTAAAATAATTTTTATTTATTTTTAATGCCTTAGTGGTCTAGTGGTATATGCACTCGCCTGCCAAGGTTGAGATCCCGAGTTTAATTCTCGGGTAAGACATAAACATGTTTCCTACTTTTCAAATGTAGTTTATAAGTACAATTGTTATTGCTTTTAAACAATTATCAAATAGAACTCTCAATAAATGTTTTCAAACAATAATCAAACCAAACAAGCGTACAACAAATTGTTTATTAACAACAAAATTTTGTGGCAATATTATTTTGTTGTACAGTTAAGTTTTGTTGATATACGATGAAATGTTATTGTTTCGTTGGCGGATTTCACCTACGCAGTACAAATTGTGTTGCTATCTTAAACTTCAACCAATATTGACGTATTACTTCAGGTTTTTTATTTGCGGCATAGAAGGTTGTTTTAGTAAGTAAATATAAGTTCTGGAGGGTCAGTGGCCAACCCTGGTGCCGGAGTTTTTAGACCGCCTCGAGACCTCTAACATGGGTCCAACGATTGAAAAAAAGGAACAATTTAACGTACTTGCACAAGTAAAAACACTTGACTGGCCCGTCTGCCCGCGACTACCGGTGGTGCTATCGAAATAAAAGTAAATATTTTTACTTACTAAAATCACTATCCTGCTACGAAAAAATCCGTTTTAATCCTACTAACCAAAGATATAGTTTTATTCTTAATACTGAACTTTCAAACAACTATATTTTAAGTTCGAATAAAAATACCGGACTAATCGAACGGACCGAGCGGGGTGGAAACATTATGCTTGCAGATTTCATCTGAAAAGTACTACCCCGTTCCTATTCTGGAGATGTGAAATCTTTTCTATATAGATTAGCTTGGATTCTTAAAGAAATTGTATGAAAGTATGCTAGGGTTCTTTTAACAGAATAGGGGTGTTTTGATGAAGATTTTCAAAGAAAATGTAACGGAAAGCTTAGGTGGAAATATTTCTTTGTGGAATTTTAATAATTTATCAATATTATAATACTTACTATAGCATTATAGTATGTTATTTCATTGCACGTTTTTGTATGTTACCATACAAGTTTTTTTTCAACAGAACGAATATATTGTTAATTTTACACTAACTACTGTAAATATGTTTCCATTTAAATACTGTTTTTCGTATTTATAACATACTAGCAGTGCCCCGCGGTTTTACTCGCGTTTTTCCCGTTCTCATAGGAATTTTGGGATGAAAAACAGCCTATGACCTTCCCGTTGAATATCGCTATCCATGTAAAATTTTTTATTCAAATTATTATATTGGTTTAGAATGTAACATTTTTATTTAAAACATTTTAGCAACATTACTATTTTTATCCTCGGTGGTTAGTGGTATGTGCACTCGCCTGCCAAGACTGAGGTCCCGGGTTCAATTCCCAGGTCGAGCGAAAACATGTTTCCTACTTTTCAAACATGGCTCGGGTTTGAGATCACCAACCCGCATTAGGCAAGCGTGGTGATTACGCCTAAAACCTCCTCACTGTACTGATATCTTCAGTGAGACGAGAGGCCTTGCCCAACAAGTGGGACATTACAGGCTAATACTTACTTACTATTTTTATCAGCACAATCACAAAACACTATACTGATATCTTCAGTGAGATGAAAAGCCCAGCAGTGTCCCACAGGCTAGCAATTCACTTTTTTACTCTTTCGTACATCCTGATTTATCTATTCGTATCTTACAAACAGCAATCAAGTACAATCAAAAACAAAACACATAGTTACTAAAACGAACATCCAATACAAAGTACGTAATCAGAAACACCTTCAACTAATCGTCATTAATCCACTGATTAATCCTCTCAAAGGAAGCCAAACAAACCGATTCAATCACTAAATAAATACAGAATAAGTACAGAGATGAACTAAAGCGTTAACAAAAGAGAATCGGTTGTGAACGAAGGAAGTCTTCGGATTCGATTTCTATATTCATCGATGCAAAAAATGTTCGGAGCTTCGCAAACTTTTATGCGGCAGTACAGATAATATTTTTCATTCCGACTGTACTAGTTCTTCTATTTCAGATTGGATTCGAATTTTATTCTCGAATAGTTTCTTTTTTTGTTCTATTGTCGTTAATTTGAATTTTGTATTTTTAGTTATTTTTTAAGACAAGCCTTTTCTTAAAGCTTCGATTACGTAATCGACGTGGCATCGTTCCTCCTACAGGAATAAACTAATTTATATTTCCTGAAAGGTTATGTGAATTATTTGTTTAAATTGTAACTAATTTGTTTAATTTAAACAAATAATTCAGTGGTTAAAAAAATACAATTTTCATACAAAAAACGGCATTGAATATCTATCTGAATATTTCTATCATTCAAATTATGAAATCAAAAATAACATTTCTTACAAAGATAACTGTAAAAAGTTATAACAATTTGAACTCAATTTTATTTTTATTCAGTGTTCAGAATAACGAAGGTCTTAGCTTTATTTTCAAGTGTTTTAATTAAATATCTCTTATTAAGTAAATTTACATTTTTGTTTCAATTACTTATTCATTGCTTCAATTTACTTTTCAACTAAAACGATTTGAGATCACCAACCCTTTCAATGTATAACGGTGAGTAAAAGTCATGTAATATTTCACCATCTCATTCTATGACATAAAGTTAGTAAGAGACAGCAACACAGTTGTCATTTACGAAAGTCATTTTGCAAGTTAAACTTTTCACTACAAAACGCCGGACAAAACTAGACAAAACCGGTTCTATCCGGTACAGAGACTTCGACTATTCCGTCAAAATAAGCGAACAAAGGACGCCGTTCAAATATCGGTTAAACATTTTGGGCCGAATGTTAATTTTGAGTATAGATAGTGTTGGGGTATATAAAATTTAGTAGTATACGAAATTTGGAAATTTTATACAAATTCGAATTTGGGTAGTACAAAAATAGGCTTTGCTACATAAGTATTATTTTGGTTAAGGTTTTACTGCTGGAAATATGTGTTTAACTGATATAATATCTTTTTTTGTGAAAAACTTATTTCATTTCCATCAGTTTTGATAATTTCGAAAAATTTTGTACTATAGAAACGTAACATAACCTCGTGAAAAGCACTAGAGCACTTCTGAGAGGCACATATTAGCATACTATTTGAAAATAGAATGACATTAAAAAAATTCCACCAATCAGCACACAGTATTTATCATGTCATCTCTTTTCGCTTTATGTCACTTTCGTTGCCCCAGACAGGTAGAGTGTGACACCAACCAACCGTAACAAACTCATTTACCACGTTCCCATCACTATGACCCCTATAGTTCCAACGGGAAGGCAGCATAAAGGGGACTAACAACACTTTGGTGTGGTTACATCACTGCCACTTAATGTTCCTGTCAGATTTGTACAAAACTGTCAATAGGTTAAAAGCTATTGTTGTTTCATTTTAGAACTGACGGCAGAATTATCAAAGGCTGTTTGGAGAATAATGAATGATAGAGGTGTTAAGGTAATTACTTTTCTAATATAGTTTGATATTGAGATCATTAGGTCGTTGGGATTGTGTAGTTGGAGAGAGATATTAGATTGATTTCAAATTCAATAGAAGTCCAATAATTGATAACGGCGGTATATTATATTGAAAAGTCCGTTGACACAGTGACAGTAAGAGCGCTTACTGTGTCGGGGGTTGCGGGTTCGATTGCCGCCCGCACTGAAGGAGTTCTCGATCCACAATGTTCACGTTTTATTTAGAACAGTGCGCTGTATGAAGAACTAGACTTTTGGATTGCAATTTTAGTTGTTTTATAACAATAATTCAAAGTAAGTTTATTTATCCGCCTTTTGCCCGAGTTCGTAGGAATTTCTGGATAAAAAAAACTTTGCGTTGAATGAAGCTAATGGCTATCCTATACAATAATATGTAATTATTTAAATCGGAGTGTTAGTTCCTCAGATTAGCGCGTTCAAACAAACATTAAATCAAACTCTTCGGCTGTATTATCACTACATAGTATAAAACAAAGTCGTTGTCTGTATGCTTAAATCTTTAAAATTACGCAACGGATTTTGATGCGGTTTTTTGTAATAGGTAGAGTGATTCAAGAGGAAGGTTTTTATGAAAAAAAATTCCTGAAATTCCCACGGGAACGGGCACAACGCGGGTAAAACCGCGGGACGCTGCTAGTATTAGTATGGATTAGTGTTAGTATTGATTTAGACTGCTGCGCTATGTATGTCCAAGGTTTTTGTGAAAATGTACACTTTTAGATGGCAATTTTTTCTTGAACTATAATGATTCATACTACTATACTTAATATTATAAAGACGCAGAGTTTGTTTGTTTGAACGTGTTAATCTCAGAAACTACCAATCCTATTCGAAAAATTATTTTTGTAATTGATAGCCACATTCAACGGGAAGGTTATAGGCTATTTTTCATCCCGAAATTCCTACGGGCACAACGCGGGTAAAACCATGGGACGCTGCTAGTACGTAATAATTTCTTTAAAAACTGACCTCTATTCCAACATTCCAACATAAAATAAAAATCAAATAAAATAAAAATCAATTTATTGCCACACAAAGAAAGTACAATACAGAAAAAAATTAAACTTAAAATTAATAACATCTGAAGAAAATGGGCAAAAAGTAAGGGGCTCAGCTGTGTGTTGTGCGGACAGAGTCTACACAACGCTGTGATATACGCTCTAAGTGTATGATAGAAAAGTCAACAAATTTTGACTTAGAAAACATTTAACTTCAAATAGATGCCTTCCAAGTAAAATAGTTGTACGAATTTAAATTGAACATTTTGAAGTGTAAACTTTCGTTACGCTATCTAGCGTAAGTCATTTCAGGTGCCGAGTTTTCGAAGAAATTCTATTACTTTTGGCGTTAGCTTCGCTGTTCGGCTGGTAATTGGCTTTAAGCTAAGAAACAAGGCTGATAGTATATTAACCATGTTGTGTTTCCCAACGCTTGTACATTATAATTAATTTAAAAGGAACACTATTACACGTGAGTTTATTTTACAAGTTCCCGAGTAAAAACCTGAACCAGCTACTCTATTAAGTAGTGCTCGTGGCGTAGAATGATTATTAAGCACTAGCAGCGCTCCGCGGTTTAACCCACGTTGTACCCGTTCTCTTAAAAGTTCCAGGATAAAAGTAGCCTATGACCTTTCCGTTGAATGTGGCTATCCATATCACAAATTATTTTTCAAATCGGACCAGTAGTTTTTGAGATAAGCGCGTTTAAATAAACAAACAAACTGCAGCTTTATAATATTAGGGATTATAAAGCAACGTACAGTTCGGCCTCTACTTGGATGCGTGGCTGATAGTAGCAATTCTATCTGACCGCTACCGTGCTTCGGAAGGCATGTTAAATCGTTTCAATCGATATTTTTCAACATACATTGTTCTTCACAAAGGTCTCCCACAACATCTTGCGTTCATGTCTTTGGCAATTCTTTTGTTGGAAAATGTAGGTATAAGTAGTAGTAGAATTAGCCTGTAATTTCCCACTGCTGAGCAAAGCCGTCTCATCTCACTGAAGATATCAGTAAAGTGAGGAGGATAAGGCATTAATCACCATACTTGCCAAATGCGGGTTAGTGATCTTTAAACCCAAGCCATGTTTGAAAGTAGGAAACATGTTTTCGCCCGACCCAGAAATTTAACCCGGGACCTCAGTCTTGGCAGGCGAGTGTACATATGACTCGATTGTAATATTAATACCTATAGTATTAGTACCTAATGTTCATTCAAGCGTAATTGGCCATGTAGTCTGGTAATGTTTGAACTTATTTAACCGCTGTTTCCTCTTATACCCTGGAGGTAATCTTGATCTCAATACAACGCTCTTTAGATGTGAATGATCAAAGCTAAAGTTTTTAGTTTATATTTGATGACCGCCGCGAAAAGGTCAGTTATTTGGATGGCAACTCGGTATATTTGCTAAATAATTTATTGAAGTTACATTTCGTATTTGCGAAAGGCAAATAATTAAGTTTAGTGTTGCTCTGTTTATAACTCGTGTATGTTCGAATTATTTTGAGATATCTTTTAGCTTTGTTCACAGCTTTGTCTTTTTATATTTATTCTCAGGTTAGATAACCCTGGTGTCGGAGTAGTCAAACTGGTTAAACGCCTTCGATATGATCTAACGAATAAAAAAACCGGGACCGACATTTTAACGTCCTCTTCGAAGTAGATACGGTAGCGCTTATATATCTTAGCTAAACTAAGAGGACACCACCATTGATACAACTACGCTTTAATGGTTAGATAGACTTGACTGCATCGAAAAAGTCCGTCTAAAAACTGTCTAACATTTTATAGTTAAACTAATTGTTAAAAATAACAGCTAAGATTCACTAAACCCTAAACTACGTCAAAAAAGACAGTCTTAAAACTGTTTGGAGTTTAATCTGCGTTGGTCCTAACCAAATAACTGTTTGGACGTTAGTCTGCATTGGTCCTTACCAAAGCTCGATTCCTACCGAACCCATATAAATTTGTAACTCGATAACATTAGTAAATCATGAACTTTGTCTTGAGACTAGAAGTTTTTACGATCCCGCAAACATGAAGTTTTAATTTTTATTTCGATGTTTTAGTTTCTTAGTCTAATATTTTTATGTTCACTGCCAATGTTCGTAATTTTATTGGCTTGTTCACATTTCAAATGGAAAATTATTTTTGGGGCAACCTTTGGAAAGGGCAAGTAAGTGTACTTGAGTTTAAGTACAAAATTAGAATACGTGGCCAACCCTAGTGTCAGAGTTTTTAGACCACCTAAACGCCTCCGACATGGTCTGACGATTGATACAACCGGGTCCGATAATTTAACGTGCCCTCCGAAGCACGAGTTAAAGTGCAAGACACACATACTCGGGTGCGGGCCGAGTGCGGGTCGCGTGATGTTGTATTGTTTGTATTTGTGTGGAAGGTGTCACACTAGTCCGTTTGCGAGCCCGCTAGCCAGTGCGACCCCTTTCATATATGAATACGTCACGTGACTAGCAACCGGCCTGCACTCGCACTATGTGTGTCTCACGCTTTAGGTTTTTCGCTTCGATGTTTTAGGCCAACGAAGGAACGTATAATCGTGGCAAAAGAGTATTCTAAATAAGTAAAATCATTTACTGCCGTACCACAGACGTCAATTAAACCAACAAATACCTAATTGACGTAATTTTTTAAACATAACATCAATAATCTTTATACGTATAAAATAACGTAGTGTTAGTTACACCATTTGTAACTCGAGAATGGCTAGACTGATTTTAATGATTCTTTTTTTTACCAGGAATAGGATAATAGTAATAAAATTCCCAAAATTCCCACGGGAACGGGTGTGCTGCGGGTGAAACCGTAGAGCACACCTAGTAATATAATAAAGCTGAAGAGTTTGATTTTTTTGTTGTTTTGTATTCTTGTTTCTTTGATCGTGCTGATTTCAGAAACTTCCAATCTAACAATAGGTAATAAATAAGTACTAGAAGGTAATATCTATCTAGCCTATGACCTAGACCTTTAGCCAGTCAATATCCAGACTTAACCTTTACGACAAAAAACTATAAAGGCGCCCTTGAATATAATATTCATTTTGACTTTGATAAATGTTTCGTTTGCCTATTTATGGACATGGTCGCATTATAATATACTAGCAGTGCCCCGCGGTTTTACCCGCGTTGTGCCCGTTCCCGTGGGAATTTCGGGATAAAATGTAGCCTATAGCCTTCCTCGATAAATAGACTATCTAACAGTGAAAGAATTATTCAAATCGGTTCAGTAGTTTCTGAGATTAGCGCGTTTAAACAAACAAACAAACAAACAAAACAAACTCTTCAGCTTTATAATATTAGTATAGATATGTTTTCAATAAATACATTTTAAACTGTTGACTTGGCTACAAAATACAAACAATTACTTTATTTTGGAAGACGTATCATTAGTACTTTTATAAATTGACCTTGGCCAAGACTGAGGTTCTGAGTTCAATTCCCAGGTCGAACGAAAACATCACCAAGTCGCATCAGAAAAACGTGGTGATAATGCCTAATCCTCCTTTCTGTAGGTACTGATATCTTCAGTGAGATGAGAGAGAGAGTGCCGTTTATCTCTATAGATATTTTCAATGCAATAGTTCAAATGTCATCAATTTCTCTTAGGGTTCAAATATTATCACAAGAGAATTATTACTATTCTACATTTCAAAGTTTATAACTGGAATTTCTATCTGAACGCTTTCGTGCTTCGGAGGGTACGTAAAATTATCGTTCGGTCTGCCAGCGCTTTCACATGCTTATTCCATTCCAAAATTGTAATAAGCATGTTTTTTAATTTACTTCTATGTTGCATTTAGTGGCCATGATGCAGTGGCATCGGCGATTTTTAATGAAAAAGAAGAAACCATAAACATTTTAGTTAAACTTTTTTTTCAAACATTTTCGCATCAGAACTAATGCAAGAAACAAATGTAATCGCCGCCGCCTTCACTTAACCACCGTGTCATCTTCACTACATAGTATAAAATAAAGTCGTCTCTTTTTCGTGTCTGTCTGTTTGTCTGTCTGTATGCTTAAATCTTTAAAATTACGCAACGGATTTTGATGCGGTTTTTTGTAATAGGTAGAGTGATTCAAGAAGAAGGTTTTTATGTAAAAAAAATCCCGAAATTCCCACGGGAACGGGCACAACGCGGGTAAAACCGCGGGGCGCTGCTAGTCATAAATAATGAAAAGACTTAAATCCTCATAAAAGTAAAAACCAAAACCTTTTTAATAATATTCAGGAATGTTTCGTACCATTTTTATTACACAACATTACACTCTAGATTGTGTCTTAATGGTTTGGATATTTTATTTCCTCTTCGCCTATAAAGAGCCTCTGAAACACCTGTGACGGGAAAACCGGTTAAAGTAATACCAGATTCTGGTAGATGTAGGTAAGGTTTTTAGTAAGATTGTCTAGTATCGTTTCCTGTGGAGCAGCCATATTTAAAGTCTGTTCCTCGGAGCCCTAGGGTTTTTCAAAGCTCTAGTGGAAGCTCCGCAAGAATACTAGTAATAATGAGAATAGATACACCTCTTCTATTCATCAGTGTTCCGATTCAGAGGTTTTTTACATCGATGACGCTTTCACACCTCCCATTACACTTTTTCTTTTATAAGAATAATAATATTTATGGCATTTGTTTTAATATTATGTTTGCTGTTTTCGCTCCTTCTCAGAGACGTCAAATGCTTCCTTAGTAGAGATTTGATGGATCACTTTGATATTGATGTAATGTGTGAAAAATTACGTCAATTAGTTACGTGTCAATTTAATGGACATCGCCGAGTGAGGCAGTGAGGATATAATCCAGAAATTCCCGAATTTAATTCTTGAATTTCATTAAAGTTACAAAGGTACTTTTACAGTTACGCCGAACCAATCAAAAAGGTATCTAAAAGCAAATATTATCAAACTCAGCAGTCCCTATTCCGTTATTTTGCAAGTCCAATGGTAACTGTAACGAATGAACAAATTCCAATTGTGTTCCCAATTATTACTTTTGGGGTTATAATAACGGGAGATATACCGTTACATAATACCGTTATATACCGTTTGAAAGCGAAACGTTTGTGGAGTTAGATTAAAAATAAACCAATTTTTTCGTATTCAATTTTCTGTGGAAACGTTAACGTAACCGTGTTGTTTGATTTGATGATGAGTATAGTATGACGTAACTTTTGCATTTATTTTTGGCTCAATTGGTACTTTATTGATGATGGGGTAGTTCCAGCTAATAGGGTGGGGGCGAGGATTAGAGATACAGTTACGCTTTAACCATTGCTAATTACCTACGCTAATCCTACTAATATTATAAATGCGAAAGTTTGTGAGGATGGATGTATGTATGGATGATTGTATGGATGTATGTTTGTTGCTCTTTCACGCAAAAGCTACTGAACGGATTTAGATGAAACTTTACAGTAATATAGGTTATCCATCAGAATAACACATGCGATACATTTTATCCCGGAATTCCCACGGGAACGGGCACAACGCGTTACCTATAATGTATGATTTTACTGACCGATTCTAAGTAGATTGACAATGGTTTTTCGGCTATGGGTCATGTTTAGTCTAAAACTATCTTTTTTATATAATAAAGCTGCAGAGATTTTTTGTTTTTATTTTTTTGTTTGGTTGACCGCGCTTTATCTCAGAAACTACCTATCCGATTTGAACAATTATTATTTTTGTAGTGGATAGCCACATTCAACGGAAAGACTATAGGATATTTTTCATCCCGATATTCCTACGGGAACGGACAAAACGCGGGTAAAACCCCAGGGCGCTACTAGTTAAAGTATATTAGTTAGTAGTTACAGAAAGCATTGTGATTGGCTTGAGCTCGCTTTAATGGAAACGCATCCTTTGGTGTTATTATCTCACTTGACAACTGAGGGTTAGTGGTCTAAGTCTCAAGGATAAAAGTAAGTTTTTCTACATTAATCAATTTTGGACCATAAGTACTAACATTAAAGTCCAAAATGCAACAATTGCTGATTGCTTCTAAAATGCTCGAACAACTCTTTAACTTTATAATATTGGTGAACACAACGTCACAACGATTCAGCGGCATATTTTCATTTAGCAAACATACACAACCAATACAAACATTTGTTATAAAGCATCTGGTATAGGTCTCCTGACTAAAACAGGTGCGTTCTTGATACTTTCCATTTTTAACCCTTTATGACTTGACCCATTTTATATGAACTGTATATAGTGAATTTGTTAGTTTGTTATCTGTTGGTTATCACAAACGTATGAAAAAAAAACATGTTTATTGCCTTTTTCAAGAAAAATGTTACAGAAAACTTTATTAATATAACACAAAACTAAATCTAATATTACTTAAAATATATTAATTATATAGTGATATTGATCGTTTGTTATCTAACCCAGTTACATACATCGTTAAAACCTTTAATTTCTAGACGGTTCTTGGCTTATAAATTGTGACCATAATACTAATTCACACCTGTTTCCTGTGTGAAATGTGAAATGAGCCTAACACAGAGCAAATCACTTTAAGCCTGATTTACAACCCTCAAGTTACTTGTACTTTATATAATGACTTGAATCTAAGGCTTTCGCGCATTTACATTTGAACGCGGAACGGTTTTACTTACCTTTTACCGAAATTGTAAATAAAAACCATTTTTTTCTTGTGTTTGTGGGCTTTTTTAGGTAATCCAGATAAATGACTGGCATTTGTCAAACTTTATTCTGTGGGAATATTAAATTTTGATCTGTTTTTTGAGGTTAAAGGTGTGTGTTCGGTAGTGACTGTAGCAGCAAGCAGTAATACCGACCGCAAGCAGCAGTGTTGCCGCGCTTGACATTTCATAGAGATTCGTAAAAACCTGTAGTAGTGCTTGCGGTCGGCAATTGCTACCTGCTGCGTTGTTCGCTATCGAAAACACACCTTTAACCTCAAAAACAGATCAAAGCTTAATATTGCTACCGTAAATATATCTTGAAAGATTTGTTTTCTTTGACCTTGGTGTGGAATGGGACCAAAAGGAATAAGAAGAAGATAAAGCAAGGCAAAGGTGAAATCTAAGCAAATAATCCAATTTATCACTAGTTGACTAAATTGGTTCACAGTAACTTAAAAAATCCTTACTGCTCAGTCAAAACTAAATTGACGGTTTTGACACAATACTGGTTAACTGCAGCAGTCAAAGACGTCGCTTAAGTCGACACTTTACTAATTATTGATAATAATTGTTTTGTGGCTTTCACCACTCGTGGTCCCGAGCGATTAAAACTGGATGCTTTTAAGTTAACAGAATTATTGAATATTGATATATAATATTCTGTGTCATAGTGTTTCATTTCTGTGTGTACAAGCTGTGATAAAAGTGTTTCACTTCTTCTTCTTATTGAGTGGATGGTGAACCTGCTTAACGTGCCCTCCGAAGCACGGAATCATCTTACTTTTCGGGCAATCAGGTGATTCAGCCTGCAATGCCCTAACCAAACTGAGGACAGTCTCACAAAGTGATTTTTGTGAGATATCCCCACCGGGAATCGAACCCGGAACCTCCGGATCGTGAGCCGAGCGCTCAAACCACTAGACCACGGAGGCTGTTAAAGTGTTTCACTGATATAGTAAACATTTGGATATACTCCAAATAATAACGATTTATAAAAATATGGGTTGAGTGGATAGAATGTTTGCATAAACATTTAATATTTTATAAAAAAGATATTCGGGTTTGAGGTTACCAACCCGAAGCAAGCAAGTGTAGCAATTTCAATTAATCCTCCTCACTGTACTGATATTATAAATGAGATGAGAGGCTTTTGCTGTGGAACATTACAGGCATAACACGTATAAAAAAGTGTCCGTCCTATTTATTTACAGGACTAATTCGGTCCCTGAAATTTGAACTCAAACAAAGGCTCCAAGCTTGTATTATGGTACATAACTAAATTAATGAAATAACTACAACAACATATATTTATATACTATGTACATACATACATGAATCCTTGCATTTTCATAAAATTTTAATTACGATTCGTTGACAAGAATTTTAATGTAGCTTTAAACAATAGCGGTGTGATTCCGACCCTGCGTTAACACTTTGAACAAACCCAACCCGAATGGGGTTAAAACTCTTTAAGCAAATATTTGACAAGAGTATTTTTATACCCAACCTACGCATATGTCTGCACCACAGGTCTGCACACAATTTGAAATAGTATTTGTTTGAATTTCGAAGTTAGTTGGTAAGTAAGTTGGAGTAGGTTAGCGGCCAACCCTGGAGTTGGAGATTTTAGACCGCCTAAAGGCCTCCGGCATGGTCTGGCGATTGAAACAACGGGGACCGACAATTTAACGTTCCCTCCGAAGCACGGTAGCGCTCAGATATAAATTAATGCCCTCTATGTAGTTAGTTTGTTGTCTAGAACTATGTAACGTTGCTAAGTTCAGTATCGTTCGTAGTTTGTGGAGGCGGTCTTCTTCTTCTTCATCGAGTGGGTGGTTCAATCCTGGTGTCAGAGTTATTGAGCCGCCAAAGGCCTCTGACATGGCTCATGTAACGACTACTATCCGTAGAAAGTAACCGGGACCCACGGCTTAACGTGCCCTCCGAAGCACGGAATCATCTTACTTTTCGGGCAATCAGGTGATTCAGCCTGTAATGCCCTAACCAAACTGGGGTCAGTCTCACAAAGAGATTTTTGTAAGATATCCCCACCGGGGATCGAACCCGGAACCTCCGGATCGTGAGCCGAGCGCTCAAACCACAAGACCACGAAGGCGGTTGAATTAACTTACGCTTACGTACCAGTAAAAGTTAATACAAAATGTCAGGCTCAACAGACGTAATAAATGGCTTTCTACTGGGAGTTGGAATAAATTCAATAGACTATTATGGAAGTTTTGAAAGAATCCCTTGTATTTTACAGACATATACGAGTAGGTACCGCCTTATAATTAACCCTCTGTAGCAAAAACACTGTTATAAAGTATTTTGTCTCTTTTTACTCTTCGGAAAATTGCATATGTCAGAAAGTGACAAAACATTTCATAGCTACAATTTTCTTAGTACGCGTTTATCGGGGCGTATTGCACAAGAACTCCTAAATCTATAAATATGATTAAGCAACAAAAGGTGCTCATTCAAAATTAAATTTTATAATGCACAAAATAGAACACAATTTAAAACGAATGTCATTTGTTTTTAAAATATATTTAGGCGCTAAATCAAATACAAGGCAATCCAGCCTTATACAAAGAAGGCAAATCAAAACTATTTGATTTGTTTAGGCTTTTAGAGCTTATAAAAATCCTAAGCCTTACTTTGAAAACAACTCCGTTTCGTGTTTTAAAGTAATAATTGAATAGTCAGTTACTAGTTTGAAAAAGTCATGAAAGTTAATTTTTTAATTAAAATAAAACAATTAACTACGACTTATGGCCTGGGTGATTGTGTGAAAGGAAATATTAATTGAGGTTATGAAAACTATAAGAGTAGGCGTTAAAGACTTAACAACTTCTGCTCACGACTGTGTTTGTAATTAAATCATTATCTGTCGCACTCAGAGACGTTCATTAAAGGACACTTAACTAATTGACGTATTTTTTCGTACATTACATGTCATAATCGCTCATTAAATATTTACTAGAAGCATTTGACATCTTTAAGTACGGGAGTTTGGTACAATTTGACCTCTCTACTCCAAAGGTCCCCCCTATGTACTAGGTGACCTCTAGGTAACCTCTATTTGACCTCTAGGTGACCTCTAAGTGATCTCTAGGTAACCTCTATATAACCTCTAGGTGAACTCTAAGTGACCATTAAGTAACCTCTATATGACCTCTAGGTGACCTCTAGGTGAACTCTAGGTGACCTCTATCTGACATTTATATCTGACAGCTACCGTGCTTCGAAGGGCACGTTAAAACGTCAGTTCCGGTTGTTTCAAGCATTGGACCATGACGGAAGTCTTAATATTGTCTAAAAACTTTGTCACCAGGGTTGGCCACTGAATCACTCGACTTAAATAAATAAATAACACCAGGACAAATTCACACACGGTTAATTAGACTCAAGCTGAGCTTGTATTATGAAATCCAATTTACTTACTACATACATAAACACACGTTATACTTTATTTATATGATTATATAATTGACACCCAAACGTTCGTCGCCAACAACTCTGCACCATATTTTTGGCTCCGGATGGTGAGACAAAATATTTAAGAAGTGATCTGACAAGTATGAAAAAAGGTTAATTAGTAAATTGTCTTTTTAAAAGACGTCTTTGAGCAGTTAGTTACTAAACAGATTTAAAAAAGTTCTAAAACAAGACGCTCTTAATAATTCTAAGAAAAAGATTTATTAAAAGAGTTCTAACACCAGACGCCCTGAATAATTCTAAGGACATCTGTTGTCAGACTGAATTCACAGCGTTGAACAAATGAGTATAAAGGACAATGGTCTGCGAAAGTTTTCATCAAACAAAACCAAACACAAATTAAATACACAAAAATCGGTAACAGTACTGCCAACTTTTAACAACATAAATCCAGTGAGAATCCAATACCATCGAGTCTAATCAATAAAGCTGCAGGGAGAAAAGTTTCACAGTTCCAATGCAATGGAAATAACTGGATTTACCCGACCCCCCGGGAGATCGTTCAGGAACAATGAGTTTTGCAAATAAAATCTATCATTTTGAATAATGAGAGATCTTCGTGAGGTTGCTCTGTGACTAGTTTTTGCTGTATGAGTGATTTTTAAACGGCTTTGAAAACCTGACGTTTTCTGAATGGGTAGTCTCTCTACTTAACGCATGTTTTAAGTTCAAAAACAGCCTCCGTGGCCTCGTGGTTGAGCGCTCGCTCACGATCCGGAGGTTCCGCGTTCGATTCCCGGTGGGGACAAAATCTCACAAAAATCTCTTTGTGAGACTGTCCTCAGTTTGGTTAGGGCATTGCAGGCTGAATCACCTGATTGCCCGAAATGTAAGATGATGAAAGTAAGATGTCCCGGTTATTTCCTACGGATAGTAGTCGTTACATGAGCCATATATGTCAGAGGCCTTTGGCGGCTCAATAACTCTGACACCAGGATTGGTCAGATTGACCGTCCACTCGATGAAGAAGACTTTTTTAGTCCAAACAAATGAAAAAGGTTTGGTTTAACGAATGAAATATGAAAACATAAAATCCTGAACATCAATGACGCAAGACAACCAACCGAATTAATTGGAATACACGATCACTAAGATTGAGGATGACTCTATGAAATACGTGAGAGAAATTCCTAAACTTTTATCAGGCAAACTTTATTTGCTCCAATTATAATGGTCGCATAGAAATCAACTATTTTTTCTGTGAAACGTGTTTCGACAACAAACGATTCTGAACATTTTTTGTAGGGTGACTGCGGGTTTTAATGTTTTGGGACATTTTATATATAGGCCATGTTTTGGGGGCAGACGATGGAATTTGGATAGACTAATTACAATAATTTTCTTTGTTTGGAATTCAGTTTCCAAAATTATATTAAACCCATTTCGACGATTTAGTTAGTTATAGCTATTAAATATCACAATTGTTCACCAAAAGTACATTGATGGATTATAAACGTCACTTAGTCTCTTGACCAATATCATCAGTACATTAATATTAAAAACATTTCCTTTTATCACAATATACAGTGTTTCTATTCCACCCTTCCTTCTCGTAGAACTGTCAAAACTTTGCAATTAGGAGTAATTACAAAGTTTTGACATATTCATGAATTTTGTTAATCAAACGTGACATTTTACATTAACGTTGTTTTTCACCACGGCAAGGACAAAGCTAGCTTGCTATATTACAAGATGCAAGTATATGGTTAACGCTACCTCGCGACTTAAACATTCATCTTGAGTTTCATTTTTTACGACCGCAAAGAGAACCTTAACGCAAATACATCATCAACGTCAAAGCCAGACGTGCACTGCTTGTGTTAAATATTATTCAAGATATTCTCTCCGCGGTACTCAAACTTATTACAAGCTCTTATTTAGTTTCACCTGTAATTGTGTTTGTTAAGGTATCTTGTTAGTTAGATGTGACCTACTTTGTGTAGTCTAATTGAACTGTTTAAAAGGCACTGAAATTTGGAGCAAATTTTTCGTTTGCGTTGCTATTTTTTACAAAAAATAAAGGTAAATAGTGTACTTAAAAGTATTTAAAAGTCTTTTTTTATAAAAATCAAGATTGTCATGTTATTTTTCTGACACGCCAGTCAGCAGATGTCATGCCAGTACAAGTGTATTCAAATTACAGTCAAATATAAATAAATATTTTCTACTTTTCCTATATTTTGGTAGTTATGAGCACTTAACGTAATATTTTATGAAAAGTGACTATTAAAAAATTTACATGAAATTCTGCAAATCTTAACTCCGGCATAGATTAACCATTGTTATGTCATAATATGTGTACATAACACAAAAGACTAACAAACGAATTCACAGGTCAAGGCCTATGATAGAAGGGTGTAATAGAAGCAGGTGGATAAGGGTAAATAATCATTTTAATTTATAGTAATATCAGATAAGTAAAATGCCTCGTCACCTATATTTGTATACCATAATACCTTTTCACCTATATTTGTAATAGCTTGTAGTCATAGACGATATGACTAACTTTTTCCATTACAATGGTCAATTCATTTTTGTAAACGTAATGGCAGCTACGAATACATTAGTTTCATTTTCGTCAATTATTATTGACAAGTAGGGCAAGGTTACCAATTGTACTGAAACAACATTACTGGTTAGTTGTAAATGTATATTCCTTGAATTTTACTATGTTAAGTAACTTTAAGCTTCTTAAGTAAAACTTCAGGTGCAAAACTTTACAAGTAACAAGTACAAACTAATTACTAAATAAGTTTTATGTTATTAGCAAAAACTAAGTGAGTTTGTGTAGGTTAAGGGCCATCCCTGGTGTAGGAGTTTTTAGACCGCCTAAAGGCCTCCGACATGGTATATCGAAACAACATAGACTGACAATTTCCCAAGCACGGTAGCGCTCAAATACAAATACCACTTTCGGCCACCCAAGTAGGGGTCGAGCTTCACGTTGCTTAACAATCGCATTAAGCTAACATCACTAGTCCAAACTACGCCACGACCGCTACAACCAAAGTGTCAAAACATGACGTTTTTAAGCAACAAAATTATAATATAATCATGGTTATCTTTCTACAATGCAAATGTTTGAGCCTCGCGCGTCGCACTTTGACAAACTTTTTTTCAAAATATCCCGTAATGTACTGAAACATGCACGCCCTAGCGGGTAGCGTAGGTGTACCGTAATCTCGCGCGTTTGGCACCATTTTTTCTTATCGGACATCTCCGTCATTCCTTATTTTTGTACTTTATTCCGTATCCTACTATGTACATACCTACGTGAGTTATTCTTTATATTTTTGTGTTCTGTAGCGGATGTGTTACGTAAATTAGGACTGTGGCGATTGAGAGAAATATAGCTAACTAGCCGCGCCCCGCGTTGTACCCATTCCCGCAGGAATTTCGGGATAAAATGTATCCCATGATATATTCTGATCTATAAACTCTATTACTGTAAAGTTTCTTCCAAATCCGTTGAGTAGTTTTTTCGTGAAAAAGTAACAAACATACATACATCCATCCTCACAAACTTTCGCATTTATAGTTAGTTAACTGTCGCACTCAAGTCATTAAGTTGAAATTTATCTTAATTGACGTAACTTTTTATACATTCCATATCAAAATACCTCATCAGAAGACTTATTACTCGTAAGTAACAAATAAAATAATACATCTAACTATTTTGTACTATTTCCTTTATAAAACATACGATTTTCTTTCAATAATGCTAATAACGTGAATAAAAAAACTAAATCATTGACTCCTTAGATCTTACAGCAGCATAAAGACATAAAAATAAAAAGTAAGGTCTTTAATGAACCACTGCACTGCAGTAAAAGGCCTCTCATCCCACTGAAGATCTCACGTAATCACCACTCCTAGCTTAAAAATACTTATATTAATCTGAAAAGTCTGCAAAATACTTTCTACTATTTCTTTAGTATAACATAAAGACAATATTTATATTTATATTTATTCGTTTGTAGGACATGCCAATTAGTATCCTAATCCCCTAAATACTACCAAACCATTTAAGACGACGAAATTTAGGCAGGCGTCATAAATACTTTATGTATTAAACTATTATTAGACAAGTACATAAAATTTACAAAAAAAAAACAAAAATATACAAATCACAAAACATTGCGATCAGATAAAAACTTTGCGTGTTTCCAAGCAACTTTTTATTATATTTTTTATGTAATAATCAGCTATTTAATACGCTAAATAGTCGCCAGTAATGTGTTTATGTAGCGAACAGGCAATTTTGCCGCCCAAATTACAGACATTGAGGTAAATAAATCAAAAAATGTTATTTAAAACAAGTTAGGATTATGTGATTATATCAGGTTGGAATAGTTTTTACCAAGATGCAATCTCAATTCAGGAACCCTGGAAAGACATTAGACCACCTAAAGGCCTTCGACATAGCGATTGAAACAATTGAGACTGACTGCTTAACGTGCCCTCTGAAGCACGGTAGCGCTCAGATAGAAATGCCACTATCAGCCACACATTCCAAGTAGCGGCCGAGATTCATATTGCAACGAACTATTATCACTTTTATCAAACTAATCCATACATTAAAGCAAGCGCATTAAAAAGCTTATTTACTAGCCATGTTCTTTTTTTCATTAGATCAGTATTTTTATAGTTATAACACAAAACAGTACATTTAGTTTTACAAACCCGAAATACTTAGCAATACAAGGCAAGTTATACTGCCGCCACGATTGTCATCAAAAGATAGCATCAGCCATTTCAGAGGCCTTTAGGCGGTCTGACTAGCTAACTAGGCTTCAACAGTAACCTATTAAGGAAGTCTGTTTTATCTTAATTAATATCTATGACAATACAAAGATTTTGGGACACGAAAGAATTATTCTAGTACTAGCTGTGCCCCGCGGTTTCACCCGCAGCGCCCCCGTTCACGTGGGAATTTTGAGATTTTTATTCCTTATTTTTCTTAACAATAAGGAACACATTAAAAAAAGAATAATCCAATTTGGTGCAGTCGTTTTGAAGTTATGCGCTTACCAACACATTTTGCGATTCATTTTTATATTATAAATAATGAAATTTTATCTTGACACGATATTTATTCATTTTTAGAAGTAGTTGGTCAGCAGTGTGACATTGCAGGTTAATGTTTTAGTTTACTTTGTATGGTGTAACGATAGACAACCGGACCGACAATTTAACGTGCCGAAGCACGGTAGCGTTCAGATAGAAATGCCACTATCGGCCACTCATCCAAGTAGGGCCGAGCTGCACGTTGCTTAACAATAGCAGTAAGTTAACATCACTTAGCCAAACTACGCCATGAGCGCTACACAGAAGAAGTCGAAAAAATGTTCAATAAAACAAGCAATTTGTCTGCAAATCGTTACAATGATAACATTACTCGTTGTATGACTGACAGACTTTCTTGACAATCTGAAGGAAGCCATTTGCTTTAATCTCAAATAACACTCGCTTCCCAAACTGTCTCAAACATTTTACAAGCAAATTGAAGCACAAAATTGCAGAGGAAATGAAGGTATGCTTTGAAATTGACAACAAATTGATAAAATAAATCACAACTTGTAGAACTGTTTGTGGAATCAAATCGAAATTTAGAAACAATCGGTTCGGACTTGTTTGAATCAGATTTTTTTATTGTACGGTTTGCTATTAGACAGAGTAACAAACATTTACGCGTTTAATCGTAAAAGGTTTGTGCAGTTCTTAATCTGTTTTTTGAAGAGTTTGTTTGAACGCTTTTATCTCAGAAACTACCGAACCGATTTTAACACGTTAAACGCCATACTGAAAATACGATTTTTACATATTTTTTTTTGCTGTACTTTGATGTAGTATCTCAAAATTCGTGCTTATGTCTTAGTAAGGTTTCGATCTAAGGCTTTATTTCAGAGATATTCCTGAAAAACGTGTTGAGGTCACTGGTGTCCGTAGAGGCGCTGTAATGTAAAAATAGACGAATTCGTTATTGTGCGCCACGAGGTCGCGTACTCCGGTCACCCGCACCCCGCAGTCGCGGTTTACTTATAAAGTTTTTTTATTAAAAAATGGATATGGTTTATAATCTAAACCATTTTCTATATAATATGCTAAGTTCCACCCCAATCCGTTCAGTAGCCAGCATTCAGTGGTAACAAACATATTCAATTCATCACATACAAACTTTTGTCCATAGAAAAAGGCCTTAGACTAGCAAAATCTTAAGTTAGACGAAAACCACTTAGGCGAAATGTTCTACAGCGCCATACCGGTCATTTCGTTACGCCAAATCCATAGTAAACGCGACCCACGGCGCACAAATTCACTTTAAAAACAGGTCTACTCCGAGGTCACCGGTGGCCAACGCGGCGCCTAGGTTAAGGCAGGGTGTGGTCACCGGTGCCCAACATGGCGTCCAACGTGTTAATAATTATTTTTGTAATGGATAGCCTCATTTAATAGAAAGGTTATTGAGCTGTTTTTCATCCTAAAATTCCCACGGGAATAGACAAACGCGAATAAAACCGCGGAGCGCTGCTTGTTGGATGATAAACCGACGGCGTTCACAATAATAAAGAGACATTTCTGTAATTGTAAGTATAGATGTTTTATATCACGAGCGCCGTTTTGACATTCTTTTGTATATTAACTAGCAGCGTCCCGCGGTTTTACCCGCGTTGTGCCCGCTCCCGTGGGAATTTCGGGAATTTTTTGACATAAAAACCTTCCTCTTGAATCACTCTACCTATTACAAAAAACCACATCAAAATCGGTTGCGTAATTTTAAAAATTTAAGCATACAGACAAACAGACAAACAGATACGAAACAGAGACGACTTTATTTTATACTATGTAGTGATGTACATGCATATTGTCTTACTGCCTTGTTCATAAACGCTCTCCTAAAAAACTGTTAGTGAGTGTTTTGTCTATTTTGCTCTTTGGAAAATAGCGTATGTCAGAAAGGGACAAACCATTTACTAGCTAAAATGCTGCTCGTAAGCGTTTATGAATAAGGCCTTTAGTGTTTATTGGTTAACGTCAAAAACTATCTTCGAAGCAGCGACAGCAGCTAGGTCGACAAGTAGGAGAAAAGTTCGTAGTGAATTATGTCAATTGCACAAAAGAATAACCATGCCAACGGTACCAGTAGTTACGCACACAAAGACTTGTGTCAAATACATTACAACTACAAGTAACCTCAAGGGCGCATGAGATAAAACGAATATATTTTTTACTAGCGGCCCGCCCTCGCTTCGCTTCGGGTAATCAAGATTTCATGTAGGAAAATCGGGATAAAACATTGCGGGTCTCCCGCAGGAATATACACAATCAAAATTTCAAGTGGGAAATTGGGGATAAAATATTACATGTCTCGCGCGAGTATATATGTATACACAATCAAGATTTCATGTGAGGAAGAATTCGGGATAATACCTACATAGCACGTCTTCGTCGTTCGTAGTTCGTAGGTAGGTATATCCCCGCGCGCTTTGACCGCACGAAACAGTAAGTGGCCATAAGAGACCCGCCATCGAGCATTATTATTTTGTAAGCAGCGCCCCGTGGTTTTACCCGCGTTGTGCCCGTTCCCGTGGGAATTTCGGGATTTTTTTTACATATAAACCTTCCTCTTGAATCACTCTATCTATTACAAAAAACCGCATCAAAATCCGTTGCGTAATTTTAAAGATTTAAGCATACAGACAAACAGACAGACAGACACGAAACAGAGACGACTTTATTTTATATAGTGACCCGCCCTCGCTTCGCTTCGGGTAATCAAGATTTCATGTAGGAAAATCGGGATAAAACATTGCGTGTCTCCCGCAAGAATATACACAATCAAAATTTCAAGTGGGAAATTGGGGATAAAATATTACATGTCTCGCGCGAGTATATATGTATACACAATCAAGATTTCATGTGAGGAAGAATTCGGGATAATACCTACATAGCACGTCTTCGTCGTTCGTAGTTCGTAGGTAGGTACCTATATCCCCGCGCGCTTTGACCGCACGAAACAGTAAGTAGCCATAAGAGACCCACTATCGAGCATTACTATTGTGTAAGCAGCGCCCCGCGGTTTTACCCGCGTTGTGGCCGCTCCCGTGGGAATTTCGGGAATTTTTTTACACAAAAACCTTCCTCTTGAATCACTCTACCTATTACAAAAAAACCGCATCAAAATCCGTTGCGTAATTTTAAAGATTTAAGCATACAGACAAACAGACACGAAACAGAGACGACTTTATTTTATACTATGTAGTGATATTTCTCATCATAACTCTGAAACTAACTGTCCGATTTTAATAATTTAAAGAGGTACACAAAGAAACATAATTAACCTTGATTGTAGAGCCATTTATTTTGATGTAGATTCATATCATCATATGAATATCATCAACTTAAAATTACACTCCTTTTTTAACTAATTAATTTTAACTTAAAACGGTTATTGTGTCTTAACTATAATAGTTAGACATATGCCCTCGCGAACTTATTAGTTTGCAATGATATGTACTTTGATTGTGTAGAACATTGTTTTTGTGTATCATCAATAGATTTAGTAGCGCACGCCAAAAACCAATTTTTTTAGGCATGTTTTTCATACCTTGGGTTACATATACCCGCGTTGTGCCCGTTCCCGTGGGAATTTCGGGAATAAATATAGCCTATGGCACTCAGGGATAGTGTAGCTTTCGAATGGTGAAAGAATTTTTTAATTCGGTGCAGTAGTTTCAGAGCCTATTCGAGACAAACAAACAAACAAACAAACAAACAAAAAATCAAACCTTTCCTCTTTATAATATTAGTATAGACTAGCAGCACCCCGCGGCTTTACCCGCGTTGTACCCGTTCCCGAGGGTATTTTGGGATGACAAATAGCCTAAAACCTTCCCGTTGAATGTGGCTATCTATTACAAAAAGAATTATTTAAATCGGACTGGTAATTCCCAGGATTACCTCGAACATACAAACAAACAAACTTACAAATTTTACCTCTTTATAATATTAGTATAGATGAGAGCATGTGTCTGTCATTATATAATACTAGCAGCGCCCCGCGGTTTTACCCGCGTTGTGTCCATTCCTGTGGGAATTTCGGGATGAAAAATAGCCTATGTTACTCGTGGTTAATGTAGCTTTCGAATGGTGAAAGAATTTTTAAAAACGGTCTAGTAGTTTTTGAGCCTATTCATTACAACAAAACAAACAAAGTTTTCCTCTTCATAATATTAGTGTAGATATATCCAAAAAAGTGTTGTAGCGCCCGTGGCATGGACCATGTCGGAGGCCTTTAGGCGGTCTAAAAACTCCGACACCAGAGTTGACCACTGAAGTATTCGAACTTACTTACACAGTGGAACTTTATCATTTTGAGAATATTCTAGTTAAAACTAATTATATTGTATCGGAGTTTATTCCCAAAATATGTTAGTACCTACTAATTAGCAAAGCATTTAAGGACAAAGTTTTTGTAACGACTGTTTCGTCAACAATTCTGTTTAAAATATCGTATTGAAAGTTGAAACAAATTAATTGATAGGTAAATTAACAATTAATTAATTACATCATAGAAGCCATGAAAGGTTATACTGGTGTATCCGTAAATATGTAAGTAGTTCCAATTCAAAAATAACTTTTTTATTTTAAACTAATCAATGCTAGCGAAACCAAAAGGACACTACTAGTATTAAAATAAATAATGTAAACGCGTTATAAAGTAATTACTTGACTACGCCGTAGCACAGGCGTAGTCAAATTTCGTTAAGGATGCTTTCTGCCTACGCCGTAGTCAGGTAAGCAACCGTATGGCTACGGCGTAGTTATATAAGTAACTTTCTGATATTTCGTTTGTAATATAACATTTTTTTCTTCAAACATTTACAAAAGAGAGATATTTCTTGAATCATTGCTAAGAATACTCTCAAACTAGTAACTTGGTGTAATTGCGTATGTCTAATACACCAAAGACAATGTTTATTCTATCTTTTCTAGTCAAGTAAAATAAAGATAGTATGTAGAGACAAAAATCTAAAAAAGATCTTTTGAAAGCCTAGCAAGGTAGGTTCATTAGAAAATGGATTCAACGCGGGTGAAACCGGAGCACAGCTAGTATGAAATATTATAAAACAAATACTGTAATAGTTAATCATTATATTGTTCCAAATATTGATTTTCCCATCATCATTTTAAGTCAATTTGTCAAATGAGAAATACATTTCTAATATTTAAAGGTCTACTGTAGAACCCGTTTTAATACGATAAAAATAAGTATTCATCAGTATATCTACAAATTATAAAAATAATAATGATAAGTAAGTATAGATTTTGACAAGCCCGTTGGCACAGTGGCAGTGAGAGCGCTTACTGTGTCAGGGGTTGCGGGTTCGATTCCCGCCCGGAGTCAACAATATGTGCAGACATAGTTGTTGGCGACGACGTCTGGGTGTCAATTATATATTCTTATAAAGTATTTGTGTATATATATGTAGTAGTATCAGTTAGTTAGATTCCATATAACAAGCTTAGAGCTTAGTTTGGGTCTAATTAACCGTGAGTGAATTTGACCAGGTATATTTAATAGGTATATTTATTTAAGATAATGCAATGTCCCACCGCTGGGCAAAGGCCTCTCATCTTGCTAAAGATATCAGCACAGTAAAGAGGATTAGACATAATCACCATGCTTGCCTAATGCGGGTTGGAGATCTCAAACGCGAGCCATGTTTGAAAAGTAGGAAACATGTTTCCGTTTCATCCCAAGACATCATATAGGCAGGTGAGTGCACATACCACTAGACCACTGCGGCGTAGAAAAAATATATGCTTTATTATAAGTCTATAAATGCCTACACTATGCTAACTAAGATCTTAATTACCTAGATAAATAATAATATATTTGGTGTTATCACCTCTAATAACTTATATCATCCCACTGCTGGGCAAAGGTCTCCCCCAAACGCTTCCATCTCTCCCTGTCCTTCGCGGTCTCCCGCCACTCGCTGTCGAAGGAGACAAATGAGACCTCTAATAAATTAATACTAGTAATTGATAAACCTAAAGCCATGCTATCTGGCAATATTTCTCAAAGAATGTTGGTCCAAAAAATACCTCAATAGACGTAAAGAATTTACCTAAAGGTGAACTACCAAAGATATCTGCATAACTACGAGTATATAAATGCTCGGTGCTTAAATCGCTACGCAATTTTGTGGATTTAGCATAAACATTGTCTGTCATATAAATACGAAAAACCAAATTCATTTTTTTAAATTAAGATATACCGTAATCTAAATATTAGGACGACAATTTGTTTATCAATCCAAATAAATAAAATAAATAATATATTTTTCAGAAAATACAAAAGTAATTACAATCTGCCCGCAAATTATAATATTCACTGTTCAAAATTAACACGTTCATTGTTCACCATAAATTATCAATAACGTATATTTCAGTTAAGTATTTATGTATAACATACATTTAATATAATATTTTTTTCTTATTCAACATTATATTATCAACATCCTTATACCCCTTTTGCCTAATGTACTGTAAGAAATGCTTCTTCAATAAATTCCTTCACTTTCCCTCATATTTTCTATTCATTCCTACGTCCCTTAAATTAAACCAAAACCAACCAACCCATATTAAAATCAGTCAGTAAAACAATAAGACTTAATAAATATCCATTACCTTTAAAATATCAACCAGAAATTATCTCGAAACAGACACAACACACAAACCAAAAAAATATTTTTAGTTCACTGTCACTTTTTAAACCACAGATAAATCACATTATTTTTTAAATAGTTTTAGAGATACTATTTATTAATTTTAAATTTATCTACGCGATCTAAATGCAGAAGGGCCGCACGTCCGACCTCCTTGACATTTGCAAATACACTGAGGGCTCGGTCTAGAAAGAGACGGCACTAGTCCAACTCGAAATGAAATCTATATGGGCCTTATGATGTACGAACGGACAAATCTTATTATTTGACAATAGTTCTAACTCATCCAATTTCCAAATCCTTTTCCTAAGTTCTAAGTTATTTGGGAACTTTGTTAATATATCTAGTTGTTTTTATGTTGCAAAGGGGTTTGGATTGATTTAGGTGAAGAAATAAAGGTTGTTTCGTGTCAGTATGAAATAAATGCGTGTCTTTTCAGATGTTTCGTTCATTATGCAAAATGCTGCGAAATTATGTTGTAAAACGTTTTATTTTTGAAAATGTTAATTTTTTTTATAGGATTATAATATTTAAAATCATAAAGTGTAATCATGCTTACTGTAGTGAATAAAGGCATAATTACATTAATTCGATCGTCATTTTCTTACAATATTTGATATTGATTTTTCATTATTTGAGTTTTAGATTGCTGTTTGTCAGTCGTCCGTGAACACCTAATTAGGTGACAGATGCAGCTGTCAGTCACGGAATGCAGCCGACAAGCGTATTCGTTAGGATATTGCGGTCAATACATGTAACATTCTGTCATGTCTAGCGGCAAGCTATTTTGGGGGAGCCACAATGCAGCTACCGCAACAGCCACAAGACGTTAGTTTAAAAAGTACAAAATATAAGGAGGACGAGTTTTAGGTCCTTTTTAAAAGAACCCTAATAGCACTGCACTGCGCACTCACATGTCATGTGTTTCTTTAGTAAAGTAAATATAATTAGCAGCACCCCGTGGTTTTACTGTTTTTGTGCCCGTTTCCCTAGGATATTTCGGCATGAAAAATAACTGATAACGTTCTTGAATCATGTGGCTATCGAATACAAAAATAATTATTCAAATCGGATTGGTAGTTTCAGATATTTTCGCCTCCAAAAAAACATTTTTATTTATGTTTTTTTTACAAATTAAGTACTTATAAGATATAAACAGCTTTATTACATACTAGCAGCGCCCCGCGGTTTTACCCGCGTTGTGCCCGTTCCCGTGGGAATTTCGGGATTTTTTTACATAAAAACCTTCGTCTTGACACTCTACCTATTACAAAAAACCGCATCAAAATCCGTTGCGTAATTTTTAAGATTTTAGCATACAGACAGACAAACGGACGGCAAACAGACGCGACTTTATTTTATACTATGTAGTGATTAATTGAAACGTACGTTAATGCCCTGCACTGCGGGGAGACACGCTGTCGCGACTTCACCCACCTCCTGATGAAGGTCACCGTATGTGACCTGCTGAATGAAGCTTTATTACAAATAAGTATAAGATATAAACAAATAGTTCTTACATCAAAGCGAACAAACTTCACCTCTAACTAAACTACTGCAAGATCCCAAGAAAGTGCTGCAATATTTTCAGAAAGAATTGAGATTTTATTTCTATTACTACGTCGAGAGTCCTCTGTGGGACTTAAAGTCGTTCCCAAGTTACTGTTCTAGTCTTGAAACTTAAACAATAATGGTAAAATAATACGAGAGGATATGTTACTGGGATATTGTTTCAAATTGATGATATCATTCGAATTGTTAGGTAGACATTATTAGCATCAATAACATAGTGCTCTAGTGCCCACTTCTTCAATTGTGCCATCTAGTTAGTAATAATAATATTTACTGTACTTGCATATCTTTTTTTTCCTAACTATTTATCTACTTATTAACTTAAGAAGTAATATAAATCTTCAGAGGGTTGGGAAGCCTTTACCCAACAGTGGGACATTAATAATACTTACTTACTTACTTTTTTTATACAGATCCATATCATCATACGAATATACATATATACCAACTTTCGATTCTAGTGCAATCGAAAGTTGTTTTAGCTGATTACTTATAATAAGTGGTTATTGGGGTGTAACTATAAGGGCCAACACTGCGTTAAGCGTGCACACGCCCCGGTTCCATACAAAAGTGAACCGTCGCGGGCGCCCGCGGCGTGCGTCCGCCGCGTGTGGCTGCAAACAAAAGTGACCCGTCGCGTGCGGTGTCATACAAAAGTGAACCGACGTGTGCGCACGCTTTACGCAGTGTTGACCCTAATAGTTAGGCATTTTTGTGAATATTAAAAATGTAATGCCGAACAGTTCTAACGCAACTAGGTGCTTCCGAGTATCTATATTAAGAGGCTTCTGTCCAATAATAGAATCATACGTAATTATAACTTATTTTTAACCAACTTCAAAAAAGAAGATAAAAATTCCAATTCATAGTATATATCCTTTTTTCATTCTCTAATCGTATAACCCCATACATCATAACAATGAATAGAAAACACATTTTTTATTAACAAACGAAAATAGCAAAAAAACATAAGACATAAAACTGGTAGAAATATATTTCCCTGAAGTGCGATGTGTAACAAAATATACTGTTTCTGTCTTTCTGTTCATTTTTGTTTTGTAAATAAATGAAGCGAGGTCGGGTACCTTTGTGTTTTAGATAAAAAGCAGATTTAATCACTTTTCAAAAGGAACCAAGCTGAATAGAATACGTAGACGAATGTGTGTTTTATTCAATGTCATATTACTTAGTAAGTAGAAATTTGGAGTAGGTTAGTGGCCAACCCTGGTGTCGGAGTTTTTAGACCGCCTAAAGGCCTCCGACATGGTCTAACGATTGACACAACCGGGACTGACAATTTAACGTGGCCTCCGAAGCACAGTAGCGCTCAGATAGAAATGCCACTATCGGCCACCCATCCAAGTAGGGGGGAGCTGCACGTTGCTTAACAATCGCAACGGGCATAACGCGGGTGAAACAGCAGGACGCTGTTAGTAAGTAATACTTTGTAATGTACGTAACAGTTAATATCAATACAATTGCTTTTTATTAAGCTCTTAGAGTCAACACTGAGTTAAGCGTGCGCCCGTCGCGTGCGCCCGTCGCGTGCGCCCGTCGCGTGCGCCCGTCGCGTGCGCCCGTCGCGTGCGCCCGCTGCGTGTGCGCGCCGCGTGCACCCGGCGGTTCACTTTTGTATGAAGCCACACGCCGCGGGCGCCCACGGCGGTTCATTTTTGTATGGAACCGCGGCGTACGCACGCTTAACGCAGTGTCGGCCCTTACTATCGAAGCCACAATCTACAGCCAACGAAATAAAATAAATATCAAACTCCACAAAAGTTTCAAGTTAACCCTTTAATAAATCGTTAATCAAACTTATGAACTGTAATTTGTGGTTATAAAGTTAGTCAAAAGTTCATTTACCTTACAAACTTCACTGCAGTATAGTTTGGAATACAAAATTAGATCCTTCATGTCAAAGAAGATTCTGAGATATGAGATAGCTCATAGCATACGAGTTGATTTACTTTAGGTACTGTTTTTGAAGTGCAACGAGAAAATGACTTCATTTTAAGTACCGTAGTGTTACGCTAGTGGCATTGTTTGCCTTACTTAATTACATTAAGTCGTTCGACTAACGGGGTTGATGAACTTGGTTCAATCTGGTTATCGGAGTGACATTTCATCCACCTGTACTGTACTGTTTAAAAAAGCAAAAAGATTTTCAGCCTGTAATGTCCCACTGCTGGGTAAAGGCTTTTCATCTCACTGAAGATATCAGTACAGTGAGAATTAGGCGTAATTACAACGCTTGCCTAATGCGTGTTGGTGATCTCAAACCCCAAACCAAAAGCCAACTAGAAACATGATTCGCTTGACTCGGGATTTGAACCCGGGACCCAAGTCTTGGCAAGCGAATGTTCATACCACTAGTCTAAATCAACGAGGCGTTCTGGGTCTGTACTGTTTGATGACCAAAGAAGTTTAAAATTTATTCAAAACATTTTTCCCTTATCATTTTTACACTTCTACAAAAGTTCTTCTTTGTTCTTTCTGTACTATAAAATCGTAACATCTCTACCAAAATACTACACAACATTCCAACAATCAGATCAACATTTGACATCCTACCACGTCTTCAAAACGCCAATTACTTCCCACTTTCCCTCCAAAAACTTGAAATAAGATTCGGATATACGTAGTTACCTTTCGACCCGAGACATTAGTATTCTTCACACGTTCTATAAGGAAATGATGCTATTCAAAATGCTAGTCAGAGTAAAATTTGAGTTTCTCACTTAGTGCCCCTTATCAATATGAGTGAGATTGTGTGCGTCTACAATTTTAGTAGGAAGTACTGAAAAGTTGGGAAATATTTTGATAAGGGTATAGTTTTTAGTCTCATTAAGGCTTTTTTGTTTTTTTGAGAGTCCAACAGCTGGTTTTTTGATATGTGGTTAAACTTACAAAAAAAAAGAGTAGTAGCCTGTAATGTCCCACTGCTGGGCAAAGGCCTCTCATCTCACTGAATATATCAATCAGTACAGTGAGGAGGATTAGGCATAATCACCACGCTTGCCAAATGAGGGTTGGTGATCTCAAACCCGAGTTTGAAAAGTAGAAAACATGTTTTCGCTCGACCCGGGAATTAAACCCGGGACCTCAGTCTTGGAAGGCAAGTGCACATACCATTACACCACCGAGGCTTTTAAACTTACAAATGGTTACAAAATACCAAAACAAGTCCCTATTAACGAGTACGAGTATCTTAAGGTCTTTTGTAATGTGAATACTACTCATTTTGAATTGAAACTACGTTCACAGATACTTCGCTTTTACTTTACACTAGCTGTGCCCCGGTTTCACCCGCAGCGCCCCCGTTCCCGTGGGAATTTTGAGATTTTTATTTCTAATTTTTCTTATATAAAAACCTTGTCCTGACAATAAGGAACACATTAAAAAAAGAATCATCCAATTTGGTGCAGTCGTTCTGAAGTTATGCGCTTACCAACACATTTTGCGATTCATTTTTATATTATAGATTTTTATCTGACGTTTCGGCCATTTTACAGGAACTACCTAACAGGAGTTCTTTCTGGCACGGCTTCAAGTACAGGAGACTAAAATAGTTCTTTCTTAGTGTTATTTGAAATTATGTGTTGGGTTTGTTATGTTTTATTACTTATTCACCTTTTCTATACATGTTTATTAACAATGCTTAGAAGTAAAATAAATGTCACATTCAATTACTGCAAATAACATTAAAAATTACATTAATTATTATTTTACAGTGTGAATGTAATTATTAAAGTTGAATTTATTTACTGCGTTATCTTACTTACTTACACACGTTATCTTACTTACTTACACTTACTTTACTTATTTAATATAAAACATTTGTTAATTTTAATCTGCTTTCCAAAAGTATTACTAACTAGACGCGCCTTGCGGTCTTACCCACGTCGTAGATGTTACCGCGGGAATTTTGGGATAAAATGTATGCCATGTGTTTTTCTGATGTATAACCTATATTACTGTAAAGTTTCATTCAAATACGTCTCGTAGTTTTTTCGTGAAAGAGTAACAAACATAAATACATCCATCTTCACAAAATTTTGTAATATTAGTAAGATGTATGCATACAATAAGCTCAATAAAAATCTTAGTCGAGGTCCAAATTTTGCAAAAATGAGTATTCTTAAAATATGAAGATAAATTCTTACCGCCCTTTTCATAAGCGTTACTGTTTTAAAGTGTTTTGTTTCCTTTGCTCCTTGGACAATAACATATGTCGGAAAAGGACAAACTATTTCATAGCTAAAATTCTGTTAATCAGCACTATTACTACACTCCTTAAAACTTAGTTAAAGCTTCTATTTTGTAGCAATAGTTAGAAACTCTCACGTTTTTTTCTATTCTTCAATGATAGCTAACAACACTTCCCATGTAAGCAACTTTCAAACAAAACCTACTTTAAAATTGGTTCATCCGTTCAAGAACTTCGTAACCACAAACACACATAGCGGTCAAACATACAACGCCCATATTTTTGCATCGGGGATTAAAACCGTCGAAAGCACGTAACACAGCGACTCTAAAAATACCAACCCGACGTTTTTACACTTAAAAACCAAAACACATAAAGTTATACACTTAACGACTTTCCTAAAACTATTTCTACTTCTATTTAATAGTTTTCCAAACAATCAATTACGTTAAGTATCTCTTAAAGTGTTTTACGAACATTAGATCACACACGTGGCTTAATAACTATTTAAGGATAATTAAAGAATGTTTTTAGTTGGCGGTTGATTATAGATTTTATTATAGACAGTTATTTTTTTGACAGAGCGATAGCGACAAGCGTAGAATAGTTTATTGAACTATAATATTATGTGCGCTAAATTTTGTGGGGATTGGTTTATTGTTTTACCAAGTTGTAACTTGTAAGCCTACTATTGTCTGTAATGTCCTACTGCAGGGCAAATTCCTCTATGTCCACTGAAGCACAAACGAATGAACGAATGAACGAATGAATGAAAAATATTAAAATTAAAAACTGTTTCATTTATTTCATTTACTGAGTGGCAGATCCGGCGAGCAGGCGACGTGGTAGACCGAGGCACAGGTGGCTGGACGATCTCGTCATACCAGACCAACTGGAGAGAAGTGGCCCAGATCAGGAATGGGGAGAGGCCTTTGCCCAGCAGTTGGACACAAATGGCTGATGATAATAATAATAATAAATGTTAAATTAAGCAAGCTGTGGTGCCTAAATAAAGGGCATTTTTATTTTAACTTTGTGTTATGTGTAGTAGATAATATTTGTATAGTGTAACTTTGAATGGATGTCCTAAATAAATAAATAAATATTTTAAAGTGCATCATTAAAATAACATTCATTACTACATAGTTGACTTTCCTCTTACAGTAATTGTAAAAATAATAATACACTTATTTTTCTACAAAATATAGCCCAACAGAATTTGGATCAAAGCCTCTTCATCTACCAACACTACGGTCAAAATCAGGACACGTCGCCATATTTAAACCATCCCATTCCATCCAAATTCCGTGACACCTTTTATTTTACACCATAGATATCCCAAAAACAACATTGTGATAACTCGACGCATAAATAAGAGGTAATCTTCACACAAATAATACTTTACAAAGGGAATGTTAGATCCCTTGCAATAACAGTTAGTGATACCTTTTTTGGCAAAAATTAGACGATTTTCTACTTTATTTTGTAGCTAATAAGGTGTTAAACTTGTGCTGAATTATTGAAGGTGAGTAAGGAATGAAAATAGATATTTTGAAGTCTGAAATCTGAATGCTTTGGTGTTAAGTGTTTTGAACTTTTAATAACCTTAGACTATTAAGGGTACTTGGAATATTCATAAATTGTAAGTAAATTGGTAGTCTCGACTATAAATATTCGAGATATAAAAAATAATTTAAGTTCCGAAGGAACGCTTCGGTTGTCTAGTGGTATTAACACTCGCCTGCCAAGACTGAGGTCCTGGGTTCCTAAGTTGAATGAAAACATGTTTGCTGCTTTTCAAACATGGCTCGGGTTTGAGATCACCAACCCGTATTTGGCAAGCGTGATTACGCCTAATCCTACTCACTGTACTGATATCTTCAGTGAGATGTGAGGCCTTTGAACAATAGTGGAGCATTACACGCTATTACTTTTTATCACAGACTTATGTCGGTACTCAGAGAAAGCTTCGCTTTTTAGTAGTTTTTTATTCAATAGTTATGGCATGTCAAATTGTATCAATTAGCTAAATTTTGATTTAATTGACGCCTCTGAGTGCCACTTACAATAACATGCAACGCTTAATGTATGTAATGTTTTATGTAACATACATTTATTATGTTTAAAAAACTCTTAAACTGAAGCAGTATCAAAATGTATACGGACCTAACTACCTAAACATAAAATAACAAAGTTCTACATTTCATTTAGGGATTATAAAGTTAGGACCTATGTAAAATATCAAGGTCAATGTATGAAGTGAGTACGGTGTTTCAACATATCAAAACAATACCTGTATCTGGAGGATTACAAATTTTAATTCAAATCCGGATTTTCCAGTTTTGAGCCCTTCATGTAACGTGTACCGTGATAATATGAGAGACTTTGGGTGCTTTCAAATTATGCGTTTCGTGTCGGACCGCTGCGGTGCCGAAGCCGTGCGTTTGTCGTATTGTGAACGTACGATCGTGTGTTTTCATACAAATCGAGCAGTGCGGCAACAGTGCGTACTAAAATTATTTCGCGGTACCGACGCCGCACTGTTGCCGCACTGCTCGATTTGTATGAAAACACACGATCGTACGTTCACAATACGACAAACGCACGGCTTCGGCACCGCAGCGGTCCGACACGAAACGCATAATTTGAAAGCACCCTTTTCATCTATGTTTAATATATAACAAAGTTGATTTTAGTTTTTTGATTTTGAGTTTTTGAATGTTGATTTATTAAGTTTTTTGATGTTTTGTTAGTTTGAATGCGCTTATTTCAGAAACTACTAATCCAATTTGAATAATTATTTTTTAAAGCCACATTTATATTTTGATTTTTTTATCCCGAAATTCCCAACGTATTCGCCCAACAGAACGGGCCCAACGCCGGCAAAACCTAGTAGCTGCTAGTATTTTATAACCTGGTAAAGTACATAATAAAGTTCGCAAAGTTGGAGATAAACTATTTCTGGATAAAAATATATATAGCCTATAACCTTGATTTTTGATCATTTCTGAAATATAATCATCGAAATGAAATCGGACTTCCTTAGATTACTGACAAAAAAACTGTAATATATAAAATTCTCGTGTCGCGGTGTTTATAGTTAAACTCCTCCGAAACGGCTTGACCGATTCTCATAAAATTGTGTGCATATCGTAGGTAGGTCTGAGAATCGATTTTTCATCCCCCTAAATGTTAAGGATGGTCCACCCTTACTTTTTGTATGGCAAAACAACGGTTGCTCGGTCAGTTAGTCACTACATAGTACGAGTATAAAACAAAATTGCTTTCCGCTGTCTGTCTGTCTGTCCCTATATATGCTTAGATCTTTAAAACTACGCAACGGATTTTGATGCGGTTTCTTAAAATAGATAGAGTGATTCAAGAGGAAGGTTTATATGTATAAAAAATCCGAAATCCCCACGGGAACGGGCACAACGTGGGTAAAACCGCGGGGCGCTGCTAGTATACGTGTAAAAATCTCATTAAACAGAATTAATTTGATAGACAAACAGACATCAAACGCCTCCAGTATTTAAAAAATAGAACAAAATTACTCCATGTTTACTCCTTAAAAACAAAACACAAACGCTGGTTTCAAATCGCAAATATAATTGGAACATGTTATGAATTTGATATCCCCGGTCGAAGGTAATACTAATAAATATTCTGTGGCATATGGGGCCAGACTAATCCAATATACTGCTGGGTAGTCCATAATATAATTTATTAAAGAGGTCCGCATAGAGAGCATTGTTTGATGAATGGTACTGCTCTAAAAATAGGATAGGTGACTGAGCTTTGTAGTTTTGTATGGGCCAGAGTTAAGTAAGTTCGGGTATAATGACATCAACGTACGTTTCAATTAATAGTAAAATAAGTAGGTTAGTAGTTAACTAAAAAAGGTTAAAGATTGTGGGATTTTGTAATAAAACGCTTTTTATATACTATGTCTCGGAATCTATACTGGGAATCTGTACTCTATATACTACTAGCTGTGCCCCGCGGTTTCACCCGCAGCGCCCCCGTTCCCGTGGGAATTTTGAGATTTTTATTCCTTATTTTTCTTATATAAAAACCTTGTCCTGACAATAAGGAACACATTAAAAAAAGAGTCATACAAATTGGTGCAGTCGTTCTGAAGTTATGCGCTTACCAACAGATTCAGCGATTCATTTTTATATTATAGATTATAAAGCTGCAGAGTTTGTTTGTTTGTTTCAACGTGCTTACCTCAGGAACTACTGGTCTGATTTGAAAAATTCTTTTTGTAATGGATAGCCACATTCAACCGGAAGGTTAGGGGTTATTTTTCATCCTGAAATTCCCACGGGAACGGGTACAACGCGGGTGAAACCGTGGGGCGCTGCTATTACTACTGCTTCAGTATAAAACATTGTTTTCTGCTTTACTATTTCAAGATTAAAATAATTAAACGCGTTGAATTTCCGTATAATCAGTACGATTAACCAACTGGTTTAAAAATTAATTAAACCAAGATACACTGTAAATAATAAAACGGGAATGAGTAGGCCGCATAATTGTACGTTTAAAAACAGTAACCCAAATGCCAATACAATATGGATTATTCAAATTAAGCTCGTTACGTTATGCAAAATTGATTTTGGGTGAATATAATAAGATACTTGTATGTTACGAGGTAAAATCTGCGAATTTAATGAGATCGGTATTGGCTTCAGGGTAGAAAAAGTTATTTGTGAAGCGAATTGTCTATATAATAATATAATATAATATAATATCTATATCTATCACTATCACTACATAGTAAAACAAAGTCGCATTCCGCTGTCTGTCCCTCTGTATGCTTAGATCTTTAAAACTACGCAACAGATTTTGACGCGGTTTTTTATATAAATTCCAACGGAAACGGGTACAACGCGGGTCAAACCGCAGGGTGCTGCTAGTTCAAACATAAAATCAAAGTAATAAACCAAGGCTTGCATTTATCGAAGCATCGTCTAGACTTTGATATCAGCACACCAGAGTTTGCTATATTTAGGAAGTGCATCATTTATTTAGAGAAGTTTCTAAGAAACGCTACAGCGATGGGTATCTCAAAGGAAAGACGTTACGGTTCCACTTGATTGGGAATAAACTGAGGTACAGCTGAAGAACAAATTATCAGTAAATGATGAAATCCTTTAGGAGTATTATGTGTAACGCAAATCGTGTGACTTTAAAGTCGTTCCAAGTATTTAGATGCTTAGTGCTAAGATTTTCACCGAGTCAAAAGTTTTGTGGACGTTTTTGTCTTTTGCAAAGAATTTTTTCTCCTAAAAAACTTTTTAAACTCACACGATTTGCACTCATTATACTAAATGAAACGGGTCTGTATCGTGTTAGATAATTTAACGTATTTACTAAAATACGTACCCGACGTTTCGAGTGGATTACACCGCTCGTGGTCACGGGAAGACTGGCTGGAGAGGCGAATATTCACTGCACAATATTGTTTTTTCCAATTACCCGCACAAACTACCCGCACTTAATGTTTATCACCAAATTGTTAGTCATTAAGTTGGCGACACACCACGCTCACTACATCCGAATTTTCGGTCAATTTTTCGTGATGCCGACGACCATTAATTACCGGATTCCACATGGACGAGAGCTTAAAACCACTTTCCCGGTTGAAATTCAAATGTTTTTTGATTTCCACCGCTTCACGAACAATCCTGGAGTAGAAATGTCGTTCCGTGGAAAGGATTTTCGGCGCATGCAACTCAATCCAATGGTTTGGTCCTGATGATAATAAATGGTCGGCAATCGCGGACTTTTCGACCTGGCGGTTTTTGACCGCTGCGATATGTTCTCTGACCCTCTCCGCTATCGTGCGCTTGGTCTGTCCAATGTCCAATGGAATTCACACTAACCTCAACTTCACCTACGAGGTTGAGAGAGACAGAACATTGCCCTTCTTGGATGTCAAGATTATGGTGCAACCAGATGGATCCCTAAAACACACCGTCTATAGAAAACCCACTCACACCGACAAGTACCTCAACGCGTCTTCTCATCATCATCCCCGACACCTTCGCTCCGTGCAGACATCTCTAATAAACAGGGCTTACGCGTTGTGCGACCCGGAGTTTTTAGATGAGGAACTAGCTCACGTGAGAAAGGTTATGAAGAACAATGGATACAGCGTTGGGAGACCACATTCGAGGAGAAAGTCTAAGGGAAAGGCAACGAGTGTTGTCAGGCAGCCCGCTTTTTTGCCATACATCAAAGGAGTAACAGACAAGATTGGTTCGATTTTAAAATCGTATTCCATAAACACCATATTTACTCCTTTGTCGAAAATAGCACAGCAAGTGAGGTCACCGAAGGACACGATCCCTTACCAGACTCCAGGCGTCTATAAAATTGACTGTAGCTGCGGTAGTTCATACATTGGACAGACCAAGCGCACGATAGCGGAGAGGGTCAGAGAACATATCGCAGCGGTCAAAAACCGCCAGGTCGAAAAGTCCGCGATTGCCGACCATTTATTATCATCAGGACCAAACCATTGGATTGAGTTGCATGCGCCGAAAATCCTTTCCACGGAACGACATTTCTACTCCAGGATTGTTCGTGAAGCGGTGGAAATCAAAAAACATTTGAATTTCAACCGGGAAAGTGGTTTTAAGCTCTCGTCCATGTGGAATCCGGTAATTAATGGTCGTCGGCATCACGAAAAATTGACCGAAAATTCGGATGTAGTGAGCGTGGTGTGTCGCCAACTTAATGACTAACAATTTGGTGATAAACATTAAGTGCGGGTAGTTTGTGCGGGTAATTGGAAAAAACAATATTGTGCAGTGAATATTCGCCTCTCCAGCCAGTCTTCCCGTGACCACGAGCGGTGTAATCCACTCGAAACGTCGGGTACGTATTTTAGTAAATACGTTAAATTATCTAACACGATACAGACCCGTTTCATTTAGTATAATAATTTTTTCTCCTTTTCTACTTCCATATAAAGTGAGAGAGAGAGAAAAAATAAGGAAATATTTTCTTACGCGTGCAAAGTAGTTCTTTATGGTTGGCCATTGAGCCATGTCAAAAGCCTTTGGCGGCTCAATAACTCTGACACCAGGATTGGTCAGGTTGACCGTCCACTCGATGAAGAAGAAGAAGAAGGTTGGCCACGTATAATACCAGATATTGCTCTTTTAAAAATCTTAACTGAATCTTAGGTATTGTTTTCAAATAAGTTATTTGAAGGAAAAAAGATGCTACTTTCCATGACCAAACCACTAAACTAATTTTGTTGTATCTGTTTTGAGTTCCAAAGTTCTTATACCGTCGATTTCAATTCATCGTAATGATACTGAAGTTATTTTTAAGCGATTTGATTGACATGATGCTACAGGTGACACAGTCACAGCAAGCAAACCCCATAAATAGGACCAAACTAATATTATAACATAATTTAAGTCTGATCACACGACAAGGATCTAATGCGACAGTTATTCTGACATTTCTGCCACGAAATAATCCTATCACCTTGACGGAGGTTGTTACAAAATCAACGAGTGAACCTCTCAAGTAACAAGGGTTAATGGTATTACCACAGTCTTACTCTAAGCACTTGGGTTTTGGCTGAAACAATTATATTTTAACCATGGTTTACTTAATGCTTGAGAATAATTGCTATTCAAGGCTCAAATAGGTTTTTTTTCTTTCATGTCACAATGGACAATGAGCAAATTTGTATGGGCGGGCCCACCTACAATAAGAATGTCATATACTATTTGTTTAAACGGGAACTTACGTACGACGGAGGCTACTGTAACTCTCAACAGTAGTCTCCGTCGTACGTAAGTTCCCGTTTAAACAAACAATAATGACATTAACGTACGTTTCAATTAATAGTAAAATGTCATATACCTTATGAAAGGTCTATTTGCATGTATTAATTATCAGAATGCCCTTTAAATACTTAAACTTCTTTTTAAGAAGCGACGGTGGTCTAGTGATGTGCACTCGTCCGCCAAGACTGTCTCGAGATCAATTCCCTAGCGGAAACATGATTTCTTCTTTTCAAACATGGCTCGGGTTTGAGAATCCGAATAAGGCAATCGTGGTGATTACGCCTAATCCTCCTCACTGTACTGATATGTTGAGTGAGATTAGAATACCTTTACCCAGCAGTGGGACATTACATGATTATATTATTTATACGAAGTTATCAATCCTTATAAAATTTTCCATTTTATGATATTAGTAGAAAAGAAAACGTTATTTTCTAAGAAGAACCTTTTCATTTCATTGAACAAACTCTGGCCTGAAATATTTTGTGTCTGCTATATTACCCTTTCCCTAGAAATTTTCTTTAAGCTCCTTAAATGTTTGTATGGAAAGGTAAAGTATGTTGATAAGTTTGAACGAAAAGAGATATTTAAAAATTCATTTGTTTTGTAATGAAACTGCTGTAGATATAAATAAAACGAAAATTCTTCTTCTTTTTCATCGAGTGAATGGTCAACGTGACCAATCCCGGTGTCAGAGTTATTTAAAAAAAGTTGTTTTATTAAAGCCCCTGTCTAATTTTTACTCAGCTACAGCTAAGAACGATTGCCTTGTCGGTCTCGGTTGTTGCAATCGTTAGATCAAGTCGGAGGCCTTTAGGCGGTCTAAAAACTCCAACAAGGGTAGCCAAGAATTAGGATGTTGAAATGATAATCTATACTAATATTATAAAGCTGTAGAGTGTGTTTGTTTGAACGAGCTAATCTCAGGAACTACTGGTCCGATTTGAAAAAATATTTTTGTAATGGATAGCCACATTCAACGGGAAGGTAGCTACTTTTCATCCTGAAATGCCCACGGGCTAGTCGCTAATAAAACTCGGCAGTTTTTCCAATTAGCAAGAACATACAGACACATATACACAGTGTGCAATGTCCAAACTAAAGTGAGACCTACATGAACTATTTACTTAAGTACCATTTCAAATCAAGTTAATGCAAAAAAATCGATACCATTAAGTTGATTAATAAACTCTTCAAAAGCAACATAAAGTTGGAGCCATCACTTTCATACGTAAGATTAACAAGACCGTTTTGGGAACATCTTAATTCTTTGATTCACAATGGCCGGCGGAACAATAGCCTACTTTGTGAAATATAGAGAGGGACTATTGTCCATTTTGATCTATAGAGTTACGCAGCCGACGCGACTCTACGAATGAGTTATGATCTCTTTAGGAACTTTAAGGAAATCTTTTCAATAACTTTTCCGAGCAAAGTTGTAATTTGGAGTATTTTTAAGACTCAATCTTTTTCGTTTGTTGAAACTTGACAAGAAGGTTAATTAGGGTTTTTTGAAAAAAAGTGTTTCTGGTTTTTGGAGTGGTTGGGTCGGTTATAATTAGAAGTGAACTGGCAGCGCCCCGCGGTTTTACCCGCGTTGTGCCAGTTCTCGTGGTAATTTCGGGAATTTTTATACTTATAAACCTTCCTCTTAAATTACTATATCTATTAAAAAACTGCATCAAAATCCGTTTGGTAGTTTTAAAGATCTAAGCATACATAGGGAGACAGACAGCGAAAGCGACTTTGTTTCAAACTATGTAGTGATTATGTGACTGAGTTTATGTTGAGTAAGTTAAGTAAAAAATTTATGAAGACATTACTTTCAGTTAGTTCTAGAAGCTATAGGCATATTGATGAATTATTTTACGAGCGAACCGGGGCCTTGACGGTAGTATAGTATTAAGTATGTACTACTAGCCACACTCCGCGGTATTACCCGCATTGTAACCGCCCCCGCAAGAATTTCGGGATAAAATGTATCCCATGTGCTATTCAGATGTATAACTTATATTACTGTAAAGTTTCACCCAGATCCGTCCAGTAGTTTTTTCGTGAAAGACTAACAAACATTACATTTGGACATTACAGGTTTATACTAAAAAGATTTACGTGTTAATATAACATGAAAGACGTTTCCAAAACAAACCATTTCCCACGACACTCTTCAAAACCAACCTAACAGATGTCGTGTACGAATAATAAAAGACGACTAAAGTACGACCAAAGTACGACTAAAGAACAACCAACTTAAACAATTGGAATTCAACGAAACACGTTCCAAAGAGAAACCGTCACCACTGCGTCTAACAACTATAATATTAAAGGAACAGCAAACTCCTTGTGTATGCTACAGAAGTTGAGCAAACCACTAAAACTAACACCCAATCACATGCACCTGACAAAAGGCAGTAAACAATACAAGTTTGGTAACGAAAATCTACAGGAAATATTCTAGAGAGTTCCAAACAGCGTCGTGTATACGCGATCTTCTATTGTTTATCTATTCTACATACGATGTTAGTTACTTTACGGATTCAAAGCAATGCTAATTGGATAGTGTACTTCAGATCTTTAAATATTTGTCATACAATATTTAGGACAAATACAAAGCACTGGCTCGATTGTGAATGTATGTATAAGTGCTATTTTTTGCCCAGTGGTTTTACCCGTGTTGTAGCCGTTCCCATGGGAATTTCGGGATAAAAAATACCTTATAACCTTTCCGTTGAGTATGGCTATCCATTGCAAAAATAATGATTCAAATCAGATGGGTAGTATCTGAGATTTTCGCGTTCAAACAAACAAACTCTTTAGCTGTAGCATCGGTAGCATCTGTGACTTTGAGTATAAATCCACTATGACTACTAAACTTGCATCCTTGATAGTGTTAAGTGTAGGATCATAAGTCTGTCTTTGAATTTGGATTCATTTCTAAGGGTCAACACTGCGTTAAGCGTGCGCACGCCGCGGTTCCATACAAAAGTGAACAGTCGCGGGCGCCCGCGGCGTGCGCACGCCGCCTGTGGCTTCATACAAAAGTGAACCGTCGCGTGCGCCCATCGCAGGCGGTGTCATACAAAAGTGAACCGCCACGGGCGCACGCTTAACGCAGTGTTTGCCCTAATATCAAATAAAGTTAAGCTGTATATTACATCACAAGACTACGGAATTCGAAGAATATTTTCAGTACAGAATAAACAAACTTTAAGTGTGTTATCAATATACTATAAGAAACTGCTCGTTAAGTAAATGTTTTAGTGAGAAACCACAAAGAAACCGAACGAAACAAATTAATTTATGATTTCTAGGGAAAAGTAGACATAATAATATGACAGAAAACATTTCTGAGAAGAAATAAAATAATAAGTTAAATAAAAATATCTATCTTTGTGTTGGAGTTAATTGCAGAGGCTTTTATAAAAACTTTTCCGAGTGACGCGGAAACTCGGAATAGCCTTTATTTAATGGACACTTGTCATATTTTAAAAATTCAATGTTTTTATTTTGAAAAATATTTTTGAGAGCTCGTTTAACTTTTTTTTTTGTCACTAACAGCGCCCCGCGCTTTTACTTGCGTTATGCTCGTTCCTGTGAGAGAATTCCGAGATGAAAATAACCTATAACTTTCCCGTTGAATGTAGCTATCTGTTACACAAAGAATTATTCAAATCGGATTTGTAGTTTCTGAGATTTGCGCGTTTAAATAAACTCTTCAGCTTTATTTGTGTAGAGTACACATAATTATAAATACACTAGCAGTGCCCCGCGGTTTTACCCGCGTTGTGCCCTTTTCCGTAGGAATTTCGAAATGAAAAATAGCCTATAGCCTGCCTCGATAAGTGGACTATTCAAAACTGAAAGAATTTTACAAATTGGACCAGTAGTTCCTGAGATTAGCGCGTTCAAACAAACATACTCTGCAGTTTTATAATATTAAGTACAGATTAAGTTGAAAATCACTCATTATCGTCTCCAAAAAAATCAATTGACGATTAAATATGACGGTTTAACCTTATCGTTCTAAAACCGTAACGTAATCATATAGTTTTATTAGCCTCTGGAAATGGCAGGTTGATAAAGAAAGCGTCCATAAATTGTAATGGGCTTTAAGCCATTTATCAGGGATTGTTATAGGATCTTTAGAGGAACAGACGGGGTGTGGGTAGTCGTAGATTAATGCAGGTTCGTCTCAGACATAGGTTTTGGGTATTTGAGTGTCTATTGCCAGCTATAGATGGCCGCTACTTATCTATGACTAGCGGCCATCCTGGCTTTGCTTCGGGTGAAAGGCCCACCCGCTGTTAGGGGATGAATTTTGCGAAATTCATTCTTAAGGCCTGCACTTCACTACATAGTATAAAATAAAGTCGTCTCTGTTTCGTGTCTGTTTGTCTGTTTGTCTGTATGCTTAAATCTTTAAAATTACGCAACGGATTTTAATGCGGTTTTTTGTAATAGGTAGAGTGATTCAAGAGGAAGGTTTTTATGTAAAAAAAATCCCGAAATTCCCACGGGAACGGGCACAACGCGGGTAAAACCGCGGGGCGCTGCTAGTACATCATAAAAGGAAAGCCTGTACAAAATGTTAAGCTTCTAGTTACAGTAGTTTTGTCTGTGCGTTGGTATATTTACAGTCTGTTAGTATAATCACCGTTATTCTTGAAACCAGAGGTTTGGTTTCACTTATAGAATGTAAATTCCATGAAATAAAATCTTACAGCCTGTATATCAATTAGTCAGTCCGGTTTTCCCTTTCTATATACATAGATTGACTACTAACGCCAGCCATACACGATCAAGATCACCATCAAGTTTGCAGCGGACTTGATGCGGCGTCCAGTAAACTGAGTGTAAGTAGACTTGTCATGCACACCCATAGCCATACACCGTCAAGTTTACTGGACGCCGCATCAAGTGCCCAGCAAACTTGATGGTGAACTTGATCATGTATGACCCGTATAAGAGTGTAAAGGTGACAGTTACGACTAGTTTTTTTTAAAAGAACAATATTAAAAGACAATGTTTAATGTTCTTCATTCAAGAAATGCTAGTATTTGTCTTTGCACTTGCAAAGGATCTATTTTTAGCACCAGCAAGCTAGAGTTTGATTTTTCTATGTTTGTTTTAAGCCCTTTATCTCTAAACTATATGTCGGATTTGAATAATTCATCTTATAATATAAAAATGAATCGCAAAATGTGTTGGTTAGCGTATAACTTCAGAACGACTGCACCAAATTGGATGATTCTTTTTTTAATGTGTTCCTTATTGTCAGGACAAGGTTTTTATATAAGAAAAATAAGGAATAAAAATCTCAAAATTCCCACGGGAACGGGGTCGCTGCGGGTGAAACCGCGGGCACAGCTAGTTTTGTATAAAATAGCTGCATTCAAGAGAAGGGTACAGGTTACATTTTATCCCAAAATTCCCTTGGGAATTTTGGGATATACAACAAAGCTGGTAAAACTAAAATCGTGCTCCCTGTAATAAATAAAGCAGAATCACAATACTTAAAACTTTATTCACCAGAGATGCCACGAAGCAATTATGATACATATTTTATATGACACTGCAATGTATGTAGTCCATGCTCAATTTAACTTAAGTATGTTTTTATGTCTGTTGTTGCAGTATTTTACAGTAAAGAAAACCTTTTTGACTTCTATTCTCAAAGCGAAATAACTAACTCAGTTACAGTTGGTACGTTTTAAATTATTTTCGCTGTCTGTTTTATCTTATCTAACTTAAAACAACCACATGTAGTTTTAACAAAAGCATTACAAATAACAAGGTAATTTTTTAGTTTTAATAAAATGACAAATGCTCTACAGTTAAGATTCTATAGATCACTAGCTGCGCCCCGCGGTTTCACCCGCGTTGTACCCGTTCCCGCGGGAATTTCGGGATAAAAAATAGATGTTGGCCGATTCTCAGACCTACTCAATATGCTCACAAAATTTCATGAGAATCGGTCGAGCCGTTTCGGAGGAGTACGCGAACGAACACTGTGACACGAGAATTTTATATATAAGATAATATTTTCTTATCACGTTTAAAGATTGATAAAATACTCTTTCTTTGCCAATTGCTAAAGGGACTTTTAATAGCCCTTTCCATTAACCCAGAGGGTGAGAATATAACCACTTATCAATAGCAACTTTTACGCTCCGACTCCCTTAATACTTATCAGAAGGGTAGAAGTAACTCAAAACGACAGCAAAGGGTGTCGCAAGATCATATCCCAATAGATTTCATTGCATATTGTATAAAAAATACCCACTATAACCAGACCTTCTTTTCCCAAAGCATTTACAGGAAAATTGCAGAGATGACAGGTCTAAATAGTTTGGTACCCCACCCCCACTAAGATCTCGAATATCACATTACTTATCGACATAAGTAAGAATCACGTATGTAGATTTTTTTTGTGAATATGTTTATGCTTATATTTGAGGATTTTGTATTGAAATGTTGGTAAGAAAATGAGCTTGGAATATTGTGTTATGTTGTCGTAATGTTGGGTTAAGGGAATTTGATTTTGGTGCCGAAGATTTGTGGATACACGTGTCTCGCGAGGTGGAAAAGTAGTATGTTTATGTATAACTAGTAAAGCTCTTTATTATTCGGTTTACTTGCTTTTATTCAGAAGCTGAATATCTACTTAGTAGCTCCTATATAAATACATTTAAACTATATCCTTTTTCTTCAAAATCCTACTATATATTTGTTTGACACACATATGAATTTGATTCTTAATTGACTCACTACATGTTGCATTGTACATGGCGATCATCTTAATTACACCTTAAGGTTGTAAAATTTTGGAATATATAATTTACAGAACACATTCACAAATGGTTTATTAGACCTAAGCTCAACGCTTGTATTGTGGAATCTAACTTACTGATACTATTCCATTACATACACAAATACTTCATTAAAATATATAATTGACACCGAGACGTCGCGTTGTCGCCAACAACTATATTGACTCCGGGCGGGAATCGAACCCGCAACCCTCGACACAGTAAGCGCTCTCACAAACCAACGAGCTTATCAATAAAAAGGCCATTGTATCCCATCCAGACATATTTAATATTCAAGATCTAAAATAAACAAAAGCAATATCTTCGAAAAACGTTCCTTTAAATAGCCAAGACGGTTTTTATAGTCAACAGCAATCGCCATAAAACGGTCTACAGTATAAATAAGTTAAGATAAGTCAATGACCGGTACTACCAACATTCTAAATACTTACAAATCTATACTAATATTATAAAGCTGAAGAGTTTGTTTTGTTTGTTTGTTTGTTTGTTTGTTTGTTTAAACGCGCTAATCTCAGAAACTACTGAACCGATTTGAATAATTCTTTCACTGTTAGATAGTCTATTTATCGAGGAAGGCTATAGGCTACATTATCCCGGATTTCCCACGGGAACGGGCACAACGCGGGTAAAACCGCGGGGCGCTGCTAGTCTTATAGAAAACCAGCAGCGCCCCGCGGTTTTACCCGCGTTGTGCCCGTTCCCGTGGGAATTTCGGGATAAAATGTAGCCTATAGCCTTCCTCGATAAATAGACTATCTAACAGTGAAAGAATTATTCAAATCGGTTCAGTCGTTTCTGAGATTAGCGCGTTTAAACAAACAAACAAACAAAACAAACTCTTCAGCTTTATAATATTAGTATAGAAAATAAAACAAAAATAAAGTAAAGTAAAATATAAGCCTGTAATGTCCTACTGCTGGGCAAAGGCCTCTCGTCTCGCAGTACAGTGAGGAGGATGAGGCGTAATCACCGTGCTTGCCTAATGCGGGTTGGTGATCTCAAACCCGAGCCATGTTCGAAAAGTAGGAAACATGACCTAAAATAAAATAAATTAATTAATAAAAAATAAATTTAACCAGCAAAAATAAAGTTTACATAAGTACACAAAGAAAAATACAGTGCGCTTGACAAAAGGCCGCACGGCTCTTGTTTTCAGTTGCCGCCTGCCAGTCAGTTTAAAGCTAGTCAAGCTTAGCTGTCTAAGCTAACCTCTTTAAGCTGCCTTTTTATCAAATGCTATGCTGTAATACGTAACCACCAACCAGACGTCAAATGCTTCCTTAGTAGAAATTTAATGAATGATTTTAACATTTAGTATTAGCCTGTGATATCCCACAGGTGGGAAAAGGCCTCTCACCTCATTGAATATAACGGTACAGAACGGTACAGTGAGGAGGATTATGCACAATCACCACGGTTGCGAAACGCGGGTTGGTGATCCCAAACCCGAGCCATGTTAGAAAAGCAGTAAATATGTTTCCGATCGACACAGGAATTGAACCCGGGATCTTAGTCTTGGCAGGCGAGTGCACATACCACTAGACCACCGAGGCGTCTAATATACCAAAGAAAAACAAACTTAAGAGTTAAAAAAAGCTCATAATCACCCTTTCGTAACTCGCTTCCGGTATTTTTGTTTATAAAACTCGTTTTAACAAACAACAATTATTTCTTATTCAAACAAACTCATGTCAGTTCAAAGAAACCTCTCACAATGCAGAGAAAACTGGAGTTGGCAAATACTTTTTGAAAACAGTTAAACATAACCAACCCTTATTACAGTTGTAAATAATAATACGTTACAAAAAACGGTTGGGAAATGCGTAAATTGGTATTTATAGGGTAAACACAAATAGGTGAAAATTGCGCGGAATAAAATTCAAACATTTTCATCTTATTTATCGCTTTTTTGTACGAGTGTACATTGAAATATAAATTCTCATTTTGTTCGTAAATAGGTTGAATGTTTAATTGTTATTTCGGCTTAATTTATCGCTGAATTAAGTAGATGTGTTCTGACGATCTATGTCCAGATAATCCTAATCATTTATGGAGTTCATTTCAAAAGCTCTGTGAAAGCCACTAATTAAAGTTTAGATTGGCGTCACTTTTATATGAAAATCTGATATCGAGATGGGTAATAAATTAAATTTCAATACTAAATTTGATAAACCTCTTTGTGAATTACCATCAAATGACTTTTCACCGTTTACTCCTTCGATCAACAATACACAACTAGATGTCGGGTCGGCGCAATAAATACGTCTCGGTGAATAGCAGCGCAATTGAAACTTGAGCTCTTATTTTATTAATAAGATTTGCTACTTTATTACTTGGTGTGATGGTTGTGATTGGTTTGAACTTAGAACTGTTTTAAAACTTTTGTCTCAGTTCGGTAGTAAACAAATGAAGCTGTTACCACGCCATCCACGCGGACAGCATTTAGCTTTGATTTTGTACGTGACCCGTTATCTATTGTGTATCGTTGATCGAAGGTTTACTCAAACTACCATGCTGTCGCTACTTCACAGGCAATTTGATTGACCCATGATGCACACTAAGACATTGTGCAATGTGTATATGTTACGGCTAATACCCGAAGTGCGGCTACACCTAGTTTTAGCCGGTTAGAACTAGGTGCATATATATGTCATTTTAATGAAAAGAGAGAGTTTAAACATGAAAAAAAAATAACCCTAACCTACCGAATAGTAAGTAATTCGGTAGGTTAGGGTTATTTTTTTTTTTCATGTTTAAACTCTCTCTTTTCATTAAAATGACATACGGCTAATACCCGAAGTGCGGCTACACCTAGTTTTAGCCGGTTAGAACTAGGTGTAGCCGCACTTCGGGTATTAGCCGTAACATATATACAATAACCTACACAGGTATGGCTTAAGGGCGCTCGAGAGTTATACCAACTGTAAAAAGCAAGTGGATTTATTAAAAAAAAAAGCTTGAAAATATCATTTTTGTGACGTTTGTGACGAGGAGGCTAGTTTGATTGACCGCGAGGTCTATTAAACTTGCCACCTTAAGGCTCTTAAACTCGCCCCATACAACTTTATATTCCTAAGAACACAATTTCAAATAAGTACTAAAATAATGAAAACGCACAAACAATTAACTTCAAGCAATTCCACTAAAACTTAGAATGAATCGTTTTAATTTAACAATCGTCTCAAATGGAGAATCATTGCTTTTGTTCAAGCAACATAGATAAAGTGTGTTGAAAATGTTCTGTTCTTACGCTCTTTGTAAATATTTGTCTATAAAAATGGTTGCATCAAAATGTTGCTAAGTTGCTGTCAACATGTTGCGAGCAACACTTCTGTTGCTATGTTGATCACGCTATTTCGCAGAAAAGCGAAAACACGATGGTAAACTGTGGCATGGATGGGAAGTATGGCTGTTAACATTGTTGCCAGGAACTTTGATGTTGCGAAATAGTGTTCAGCAACAGTTGTGCAACAAAAGTTTACTAATTGTGAACAGGCTTAAGCATTTGTTATTATAGAGGAATAAGTAAATGTTCTTTTTATGATTTTTTATATTTCAATTTTAGAAATTGAAAGTATATTAAGGTATTTAAAGCTTGAGTCTAGCCATCATAGACAAAACTGTCATAAAGCAGATCGATCTTTTGAGGGTTTTTTGAGCCATCTAGATCCCTAGGCAAGTGTCACCTTTAAATAATTATTTTTAAACATAAAGAAACAAATCATTCTATGGTACTTTTACTCATGACTGTATTAGACAATATATTGCTCTAAAAAAAGCATCAAATATCAAAAGTTTTCCAACATGTCTCATAATTAAGACGCACCCTTTAGTGGTAGCCCGAAGACTTGAATATTCCTATACAGATATCAGTAACCTAACAGTGAATCAATTCTAAATAATCACCCTACAATTTTGAGTATAATTGAATGTTACAATTAATTTGAGACCCGTCGTGGAATCATACGATACAAAGCATTTCGTATGTAAATTGTCGTTTTGATCTGATAATTATCAAGTAATTACTGTAGACAGCTATGTACCACACAATTACGCCGGGTACAGTACTTGGTAGAAAGCTTTACCCTTCAGATCATTCAGTATTACGAGTAGTGCTTGTGTAGATTGACTGAGCAATGTTAACTCATTGCGATTGTTAAGCAACGTGCAGCTCGGCCCCTACTTGGGAGGGTGGCCGATAGTGGCATTTCTGTCGCGCTACCGTGCTTCGGAGGGCACGTTAAATTGTCGGTCCCGGTTGTCATCTATCGTCAGACCATGTCGGAGGCCTTTAGGCGGTCTAAAGAAGTCCGACACCAAGGTTGGCCACTAATCTACTCGAACTTATTTTTAGTTTACTATGTCACACTACAATATAAAGATAGTTTGTCAAACAGTGATTGGTTTTTAATTATAATCAAATCTGACGAATTTAGAGCGGATTACACAAGAACTTTTAGTACCTAAATATGTTTAAAAAACAAAAGCAATTCATTCAAAAGTGAGTTGTATTTTATACCAATTAGAACTTAATTTAAAAAGAACGTCATCTGTTTCTTAAGAGGTATAAAAGTTCTTGAGCAATCCGCCTTACCTATCTAATTTTTGTAACCTTAAAGACTAATATTTAGAAATTTACAAAAACACAAATTATATTTTGTGTATCATTTTTTTTCTAACCCATGAAAGTCTTCAATGAGAGTCACGTGACACTTGAACAAAGTTTTAATATATTTTTCATACATTAAATATGATTAAATCTTTATTAAGGAGAAACTTTTGGGTAAGTTTTCCATAGTGTCGTGGACCTTTAAACAAGAGTCAGATATCCCTATGTAAGATGGGTAAGTCTATCGTCATAGTACTGTACTTACCTACGTAATTATAGTGACGTAATCGTTTCCGAGGTGTCGTGCTTTGACGTACAATTATTTCCTTAAACGTAGAATTAATGTAATTGTGTTTATTTTCAGACTTACGATCCGTTTCTCGCTTTATGAAACAAAGAATTTCTTGGGAAATAATGATGATTTTTTAATTGGAATGGATAATTTTAAAGTTGTTTTTTATTAGTTTCGCTCCGCGGTGCTACCCGCGTTGTACCCGTTGCCGCGGGAATTTCGGGATAAAGTGTATTCCATGTTTTAGTTTGATGTATTACCTATGTTACTGTAAAGTTTAATTTAAATCTGTTCAGTAGTTGTGGCGTGAAAGAGTAACAAACATACATACATCCTCAAAATCTTTTGCATTTAAGATATTAGTAGAATTACTCAAACATTCTTAATGATACTTTTAATACCATTTTTTTCTTAAAAACGAGTGTGTTCAAGCAAGCTCATGAAGATGCATTTCATTGAAGCGGAGCGGAGCTGTTCGGAGCTAAACTGACCAATTACAACGCATTAAGAAAAATACGCGACGGGCGCACGCGACGGGCGCACGCGACGGGCGCACGCGACGTTTCACCTTTGTATGAAGCCACACACGGCGTGCGCACGCCGCGGGCGCCTGCGACGGTTCACTTTTGTATGAAACCGCGGTGTGCGCACGCTTAACGCAGTGTCGTCCCTAAGAGATAACTCCAACCCGTTTTTCAAGATAACTCCTAAGCTTAACAGGAAACATGTCATAACGACATTCTATAATTAATGCACACGCCGTTTTATTTTGAGCACCTACTTATGACACCAGTGGTGATCAATCATCGTGATTGATCACTGGTGATCACTTCTTTTTATAATTGGCGTGTGTTTGCTTAAGGCATGTGATGGGAATATTAATTATTCCAAAATTAATTTCGCGGCCTGCGGGCTTGCGTGAAATTACTCATTATTAGTGTAAACGGAGGCGTTGGTCCGTGACTGTACTTGATATATTTTGATGTGCTTGATGGTGCATGTGATGTGTATAGTGTATCTATAGTATTTAGACTGTAAATTAATTGTTTTTGTATACGTAAATAGCATCAGTTGGATTTCATAATATTTCCAAGATTGGAGCTTAGTTTTTGTTTAATCTATCTAACCGTGTATGAATAATTATAGCCCAGTACATTTTACCTTCTTCTTCATCAGTGGATAGTCAACCTGACCAGTCCTAGAGTCAGAGTTATTGAGCCGCCAAAGGCCTATAATAATAAATCTGATTTTTTTTTCTACGTTTGTCTAGGAAACAAGGGACGTGGAAATCTCTAAAACTACCAGATGAATTAATTTTCTGCATTTGCTTAGCATTAAAGGTCCATGTTTTTTTTAAATTATTAAAATTCTATAAAACGCGACGTGAAAAAACGATTATGAGAACTTGTACATGGAAATACATTTATTCTACATGAATAAAGTGTTTGTTCTAAATGTGTTTATGTAAGTATGTATGTATGCCGTTGCTCTTTCACGCAAAAACTACTGATCTGATTTGGATGAAACTTTACAGTAACATAGGTTATAAATCAGAGTATCAGAATAGGATATAGGATACATTTCATCCCGAAATTTCTGGGTACAAAGCGTGCAAGACTGCGAGGCTAGTTCACCATATAATTTAAATTGCCATTGATTTAGTCGATCAAAACCGTATCTTATAAACCTTCTCAAAATATCAAAGAGACTCAAATAGAAACTTAAATGAGTGATTGTGGTTTCAACGTCCGTAAGATCTCGAATCGGGGTAATGTTTTCAAAATCAAAGCCTCTAAACCGGGACATTTGACAAACAATAGAGGCCTTCCCGGTATCAACCGCAAGGGTTGAAGGTCTATACGCAATTATTGCTATAAACTTAGTTTGTTTTCTTACATTGTTTAATATTTTACATAATTTAATATCTTCAGTTTTTCGAACGTTAGGTCATTTTTAAGAAATGCAAGCTTTGTTTTCCATACTTCACTACATAGTATAAAATAAAGTCGTCTCTTTTTCGTGTCTGTCACACTGTTTGTCTGTCTGTATGCTTAAATCTTTAAAATTACGCAACGGATTTTGATGCGGTTTTTTGTAATAGGTAGAGTGATTCAAGAGGAAGGTTTTTATGTAAAAAAAATTCCCGAAATTCCCACGGGAACGGGCACAACGCGGGTAAAACCGCGGGGCGCTGCTAGTATATTATAAAAAGGAAAATCTGTAATTTTCTTTGTATGTTCGACCTAATTTCTTGAAATACCAGTCCGATTTGGATAATTATTTTTTACTAGCTGTGCCCTGCGGTTTCACCCGCATTTATTGAGTCAATGCTTACCGTTTAAACCTTCCCTGGACTTTCATGAATATTTCAAGACCAAAATTAGCCAAATCGGTTCAGCCGTTCTCGAGTTTTAAGCAGAGTAACGAACAACAATTCATTTTTATTTATATAGAAGATAGAAGATTAGACAGTTACGGGAATGGGCACAATGGGGGTAAAATCGTGGAGCAAGACTAGTCTAAAATCAAGAAACACTTGGCACCAGGGTTGGCCACTAGCCTAGAGAACCATCCAGTAATGTCCCACTGCAGAACAAAGGAATATCTCACTGAATTACTATATGGGTTGTGCGTAATTCTTATGCTCAATACTTATTTTTAAACATTTTAGTTTTAATCAAATGTATAGGGTCAACACTGCGTTAAGTGTGCGCCCGTCGTCGCGACGGTTCACTTTTGTATGACACCGCACACGACGGTTCACTTTTGTATGAAGCCACACGCGGCAAGCGCACGCGGCATGTGCACGCGGCGGGCGCCCACGATAGTTCACTTTTGTATGGAACCGTGGCGTGCGCATGCTTAACGCAGTGTCGGCCCTTACTGTTTAAAAATGTACCATAAAACTTTTGTTAGGTCTGCTTTGCAAAGACAATTTAATTATTTTTAAAATAGAGCAATAAAACGTCTCCTGCAGGCTGGACAGACTTAGTAAGTCCTTCATTTTAAACTGAATTATCTTCATTGGAATTACCAATAACATGACTAATTTTTCATCCAGCTCAACAAAAGGTATGAGTGCAACTCTTCCAAAATTTAAAAACAAAACAATAGCGTGTTCCAACTCGCTTCCAAGTGCCATCCATTGAACGCAGACGAAGCCGCAGCAAACAGCTTATGATATATGAAACAACAAACCCGTCTACAGATTCATACGTCCTAAAACAGTCAACGGTCATAAATTATATATTTATCATAGATTTATGAATTTCAATCGTGACCCTCTTAAACATGTCAAATTAAAATCCTTCCAGTTATTTATGAATGTTGCGCGGGTATGATTTATTAGAACGTGTGGCGAATGGCAATTTTGTTTGGGTGACGAGGCGTCTTCATTTTGTTCGTCTATTTATTTTATGAGCCGGCAAATTCTTAGGATGTTTTCAGCATTCGGAGTCAACGAACCGGAATAGATTTTTTGTTGTGTTTTTTCTTCAAGTTTGTTTTAAGAGGTGTCTATATAGAGAATTGTACTTGTTTGAAATCATTGCATATTCATGACGAAGTTTTGTTCCGGTTTTTATCTTTGGACAAATGTCATTTAATGTTTTTAAGAGCTGTATTTATGTATAGTGGTCGGTTTGTTTCGGGTATATTATATTGTTGACTCTGGGCGAGAATTGAATACGCAACCTCCGACACAGTAATCGCTCTCACATACCACGTGCCAACGGTCATAAGTATGTGTTGTTTGTATAAAATCACGCAAGTTCCATGCTACAAATATGCTTGGTCACTCATATTAAGTAAGCATATTGCAAGTCAAGTAAACTATTGTTTAATTTTTAGCATCGCGTGATTAAAAGGAGCATTTCTGCGTTCCTAAATAATATGTTTCTACAGGTTTTAAGTACGCTTTTAAGCAGCAAATGTTTACAATTAAAGCGAGCTAATTTCAAACATGCTTATGAGAATTCGTTTTTTAGCACTCTCGTTAACACTTTTGGTGCAATAATGATAATTCGTTCGCTGCATGAAACATGCGGTGACTGCAATAGTGATAATACGAATCAGCCGCATTAAAGTGACAGCAGCTTTTATCTTATTATGTGTTTACAGTCGGAGAATAGTATGGTGTGAGGACAAACGTTCAGTGATAAGTAAATTGAATAATTTCGTTGGAAGACTAACTTCTTCTTTTTCTTGCCAAATGGCACAATTTTATTTACCAGTGCCTCATGGTTTAGTGGTATGTACAATCTACTTGGGATCGCGGGTTGAATTCTCGGATTGAGCGAAACATGTATCCAATTTACTTTTAAGACATAGCTCGGGTTTGAGTTCAATGGTTAGACCATGTCTGAGGTCTTTAAGTGGCTTGAAAGCTTCGACACTGAAGTTGGCCACTAGCCTTTACTTAGTATAAATTCTCTTCTCATCCTCAGTAAATAAAAACCTAAAGGTTTTCTATCATGATCAAGGTCGACATAAAAACTTTATCCACAATCAGTCAACAAATTTCTGCCTTGTTCACAAAATTTTAAATCAAGCCCTACTATGGACCGCCCTACGTAAATATTTATAATCCTTGGCAGAAGTAAGTTTTCGTTCTGGTTAGTTTGTTTAGGTTTACGTTTAATTGCAACCTTCAAAATAAGGGATTTGCTCATTTTATTTGCTCTTTGTTTATACTTACTTGTTGCGGACGACGAACCCTCTCATTAAACCCCCTTGTAAATATTGTAAAACTATTGTAAATAAACCCCGTAGTCAGTTTAGCTTAGATTCTCTCTTTTAATTTGTATAGCGCTATCTCGCTCACTCGCGCGTGTTAATTTAATCATTGTATGTACAGCAAGTTGCGGGCACTATTTGTGTATATATTGAGGCGCATTTCGCCAGTAAAAGTGGACCAACAACGGTGCTCGCAGCTTGCTCAAGAAATCTGGAAGAATACACAGAATCAGAATAAAGAAGTCTTATTTGTTTATTGGAAAGTTGGTGTTTGATTCAAGAAAGAAACCCCTCGTAGGCAGGCAGGAACTACACTACACGTACACCACCAACAGTTTATGGTCCTTCGAGCCGGATAGCAAGACAAGAATCCGTGAAGACTTGAAGATCTGCAGAACAGCTCCAGCATTACGTCACTAGTGGTGCCGTCATACCCTAGTGAACGTAATTGTCACTCCACTGGCGTGTGACGTCACGGCCCCGCTACACGGGTCGAGGTTCCAGTGAAGAGGCGCAGCCGGGCGTTATAAGAAGAAATATCTTCGAACAGGAGGCGCTGGGTTGTTTTAAGAAGATATTCCAAGGAGGATTGAGAGCAGCTGGGCGATTGAAGCATCATCGGGAAGCTGACTGAGTCAACGAGGACAAGACGTCGCTTCAATAACGCGTGTTACGCGGCCCGAGTACTACTCCACCTAACGGTGTCAAACGGGGTGGTACTTTGGGTTAACGTCTACCCAGACGGTGTGGTGTTGTGCGGCGCCACCAACCTGAACAGGTTGAACAGCACCTGACGCCAGTACGTTTATAGCCTGGGTCGAGGGCCGGACTGTAGGCACTGCTGACTGTGTCCGGACATTCCAGCCGGACATTTAGCACCTCGATCCTTGTATAGACCACTGCTGGGCAGACCCCCCCTACCTCATCCCCCCGCATTCCATCCCTGAAGGAGCATATCCCGGCTCACCCCGGGCCCTCCTGACGGACTGTTAGGGAATAGGGACTGTTAGGGAACGTTAGGGACTGTTAGGGGCGTCAAGTGCCAATTATGCCCACAACGAGGAGCCCACCACGAACGAGGCAGCGGACTGCGGCGTCATCGACGCCATCCACCACACAGCCACCACCATCCACGTCCACGGAACAGCACCGTCCACCGCCGACCACAATGCCGACCGGGCTTGGTACGTCGAGGCCGTTCACCACAGATCGAGCACAGCATGAAGAGGACCAGCCGCAACAAGAGGTCACCGAGAGACGACGAGCGCCCTCAATCCAAACTGTGAGATCAAACACAAGTGCAACGGCGCGCATTCGACAAGCGGAGTACGAAGCTGAGGAGAGACTAGCGAGGATACGGAGGCAGCAAATGGAAGTCGAGGCATCACTCGTACGCAAAAAGCTGGCAGCTGAAGTTGCGATAATTCGAGATGAGACAGACAGAGATAGCCGCGCCGGGTCAGACAGAAACAGCGATACACAACAGCGCGTCGATGAATGGATGCACCGGAGCGCGCCCCGTGCCCGCAGGGAACATTTTGTTGCACGGGGGGAGCGCAATAAGGAGTATTTTCCTCCGATGAGGAGATACACTGATGGAAGACAGGAGCGCACACGTCAAGACAGATCACCTAGCTGTGGAGGGGTTATCGACCATCGAACTACGCGTAACCGGACTCCGAGCCGAGAAAGGGAACCGCGGCGTCACAGGCGATCGCACAGCCGGGACGGGATTGATCGATTAGCCGATCGTTTGGAGCGTATGACGCACAACAATCGGCCGTCACGACAAGCGCAAGATCTACCATCATTTTCGGGAGCCCTGAATGAATGGTTGCCGTTCAAAGCTGCAATGGAGGAGAGCACCGCCATCTATAACTTCACGCCTACTGAGAACTTGTGTCGGCTGAGGAATAGTCTACGGGGGGAGGCGCATCACGCCGTTGCTCAACTATTACACGTAGCCGCGAACCCAGACCAGATAATGTCAACTCTGGAGCAATGTTTTGGGCGTCCAGAGATCATTATGGATCAAACTATCAACAGTTTGAAGAAAATGCCACGCGTGGGCAACACGGCTAAAGAGATGAACCGTTTCGCGTTGAAAATACAGAACATCGTTACCGCATTGGAATGTTTGGGTAATGAATCAATGTTAACGAACGAGTACTTGATTCGCCACACATTAGAGAAACTGGATTATAGCACCCGCCGACGCTGGTGCGATTTTGCAGCGGAACGAGGACGCGCACGGGAGCCGCAAATGATAACTTTGGCTCGCTTTCTCATGCGAGAGGGAGACAGAGGATTACGTTTCCTGCATGAACCGGACACGCAGCCTACATGTATGGAGCGGCCAACATTGGACAGGCGGGTCAAAGTTAACAAGAAGTCAGCCGCAGTTTTCGTCACTATGGATAGCGAAGCGATTAGAGACGAAGTTTGTTACTGCTGCGGCGAGAAACACGTTACAACGAAGTGCCACAAGCTGATAGCGATGCCCACTAGTGAACGTTGGGAGTGGGCAAGGGAAGCGCGCATGTGTTATCAGTGCCTTCGAAGTAAACATCGGCGCGATAAGTGCACGAATGCACGAAAATGCGGAATCGACGGGTGTAAGAGAACTCATCACACATTGTTGCATAGCGATAGCAACAAGGAGGCTAGTGAGCGAGTCACCGTGTCCGCCGTTAACTTCAAGGGTTCGAATACGTTTGGGAGAGCTCTATTGAAGATTTGTCCGGTAACTCTAAAGACAGATACCGTTGAATTGGAAACCTACGCGTTGTTGGATGAGGGATCGACGATTACGCTCATAAATGAGAAGTTGGCGCAAAGCTTGGGAGCCAGCGGGCCGCAGAGATGCCTAAATATATGTAGCGTTACCTCACAACAAAAGGAGCCGGCGAGCCGCGTAGTACAATTGGATATTAAAGGACGACAACAAGATACCTACCACCGCATGACTGCGCGGACCGTCGGTAATCTCGTTTTGGGAAGTCAGTCCATTAATAAGGAATCGCTCAACAGACCGCACTTGCGAGGACTGCCTATCGAGGACATTTGTTACGAGAATGTCAAGCCACAGATTCTGATTGGAGCAGACAACTGGCATCTCATAGTCACGCGCAAGTTAATGGCCGGGCCGAGGAACGAACCCGCTGCATCGCTCACAGAACTGGGGTGGACGATACACGGGGCGGCGCCCCGCCACGTAGTCAAGAACGAGCAGATTTATCACGTCAGCGAGCCAAGAGTGGATTTACACGAGCTAGTAAAGGCGCACTTCGACATCGATTCAATAGGGATAACATTGCAATCGAGACCGTCAGCAAATGACAAGCGCGCGCTGACAATATTTGAAGCCACCGTACGCCGCACCGGGGAGCAGTACGAGGTTGGTTTACCATGGAAGAGCGATGACGTCATACTACCACCGAGTTATAATATGGCGTGGACTCGCTTGAAAGGAATTGAAAGAAAAATGGATCGTTCAGAAGCATTCAAGACCGCATACACCGCACAGGTTGAGAGTTTACTGGAAAAAGGTTACGCCTCGCTATGCGATAACCCCGAGGAAGGAAATGCACGGAATTGGTATTTACCTCACTTCGCAGTAACAAACCCGAACAAGCCGGGTAAAGTACGTATGGTGTTCGACGCGGCGGCGAAAGCGAATGGAGTTTGTTTGAACGATATGCTGTTAGACGGACCGGACCTGCTTCAAACGTTGCACGGGATACTGTTCAGATTCCGCGAGGGGCCCGTAGCCGTGACAGCCGACATAAGGGAGATGTTTCTGAGGGTGAAAATCAGAAAGGAAGATCGCGTGGCGCAGCGTTTTCTGTGGCGCGGAGAAGACCGCCGGAACCCGCCACGCAAATATGAGATGAACTCGATGATATTCGGAGCGAGAAGTTCGCCGTTTTTAGCACACAGCGTGCGCAACAAAAACGCGGAGGACAACAAGGAAAGTCACCCCCTCGCCTACACGTCAATCACGTCAAGCCACTACATGGACGACTGGGTTGAAAGTTTTGACGACGAGAAGACCGCAGCGCGAACAATGGCCGAAGTAATCGAAGTACATCATAGAGGAGGTTTCGAGTTAGCCGGCTGGGACTCAAACCGACCTAATTTATTGCGAGATATCTCATCAGATAGCCGAGCACGAACTCCAAAGGAGCTGGGAGCGAACGCGCACCCATATGGGAAAACGCTGGGAATACTGTGGCTACCAGATACCGACGAGTTGAGTTTTAACACTGCTTTGCATAGAGTACCCGATGACGTCAAAACTGGAAGACGAGAGCCCACCAAACGCGAGGCTCTAAGTACCGTCATGTCTCTATTCGACCCGCTGGGATTGATAAGCCCGTATACGATCACGGCGAAGATTATACTTCAAGGTTTATGGCGCCTGAAACTTGGGTGGGATGAAAAACTGCCCCCTGAAGTATGTGAAGTTTTCAACCAATGGCAAGCCGACCGCGAGTACATCGAGCGTCTACGTATACCGCGCTGTTATCAAACTGGGAGAGCACAGCAGAGACAACTACACGTATTCTGTGACGCCAGCGAGCTAGCTTACGCCGCCGTCGCATATTGGCGTTTCAAGAAGCGTGACGGCACAATCGAGGTGTCCCTGATTGCGGCAAAAGCAAAGGTGGCACCAATGAAAGCTCAAAGTATACCGCGTATGGAGTTACAAGCGAGTTTGATCGGCGCCCGATTAGCGAGAGATATTATCAAGGAACTTAGAAAGGCACTAGAGGCTTGGAAGCCTACAAATAGAGATTTTTACCTCAAAAAGAGAATTAGCTGGAAGTTCATTGACCCGGGGGCGCCTAATCAAGGAGGCGCGTGGGAGAGATTGATAAGGACGTTCAAATCATCTCTGAACACTATTCTCAACAGAAAAACTGTACGGGAGGAGGTACTGTCAACATTGGCCGCCGAGATCGAATACACGATGAACGCGCGACCATTGACTCACGTGTCAGTGAGTCCCGACGATCCCGAGGCACTGACCCCCAACCATTTCTTGTTGGGTACTGCAAACGGAATGCCTCACATTGGAACATACGACTCGGCGAACAGGCAGGTGTGGAAAGCCGCCCAGGGGTTGGCCGACGAGTATTGGAGGCGATGGACGCGGGAGTACCTGCCGACATTGACAGCGCGAGGAGAGTTACATCGAGACACCGGGAACATCACGCCGGGAACAATCGTCCTAATCGTAGACGGAACGCTGCCCAGGAACGTATGGCCATTAGGAAAAGTCATGGAGACGTATCCGGGCCCGGACGGTGTTGTGCGAAGCGTGGATGTGTGGACAAAGGGGGCATTTTTAGACGCCCTATCAGGCGTCTAGTCGTCCTGCCGGTGGAGAAAGGCTGCGGGGACCTGCGCCGGGGGGAGACTGTTGCGGACGACGAACCCTCTCATTAAACCCCCTTGTAAATATTGTAAAACTATTGTAAATAAACCCCGTAGTCAGTTTAGCTTAGATTCTCTCTTTTAATTTGTATAGCGCTATCTCGCTCACTCGCGCGTGTTAATTTAATCATTGTATGTACAGCAAGTTGCGGGCACTATTTGTGTATATATTGAGGCGCATTTCGCCAGTAAAAGTGGACCAACAACGGTGCTCGCAGCTTGCTCAAGAAATCTGGAAGAATACACAGAATCAGAATAAAGAAGTCTTATTTGTTTATTGGAAAGTTGGTGTTTGATTCAAGAAAGAAACCCCTCGTAGGCAGGCAGGAACTACACTACACGTACACCACCAACATTACTCATATTTTTTGTGAACTAAATTTGTTAATATCTCAGAAATTTGATTTACAATTTAACTAAATATTGAACTATAATAATTATATATTATACCTATACATTAATATGGAACTGTTTTGACTTATATTTTTTTGTACTTAAAGGAGTTTTAATTAATCTTTTGAGAATCGATTTATTAAATTTAATTATATCATAAATTTTATACTGGATAAACAGAAAAAAAATGTTTACCTTCACAAAAAGAAATTCAAAGCTTAAAAAAATACAAATGTAAATATAAATTAAATTTAAACGCACCCAATCAAAAATTTCACGAGCATTATGTAGGGCTACCATACATTCCGAACAATGGGGGATAATTAATTAAATTCCACATTGGATTATGTATTCTGAAACAAAGCGCACAATAACTCGCTATTCCAATACATTTAAGTCTCAATCCGTAAATCCTATATAATTTAAAGCACCCCTACGAACCTCTATCAAAGAGGGTGACCATATTTCAATGACTAGACTGAACAGAATTGGTATACGTCAAACGAGCCTTGCTAGGATTTATTTTAGTTCAGTACATTTATCACAGAAATAATAGTTGTTCCTGATGTGATAATGGTGGGATCATTATTTAAGGTGACAAGAGAGGGTTCTAGAATCTTATTGCCTATAGATACGGTTTCAAATGTAGGTTTTGTTCTAGAGTGCCCATTTAAGTTGATCTATATTTCGAATTGATAGTATGATATTGGAAATGCTGTGTGTATGTCCAAAGACATTTGGACATATGTATTCCAATAACTCTATTGACCTATTCACGTTTGACTACGTTCATCGTAGATAGCGCAATTGATACCGAAAACCAAATCAAGACCCAAATGAATCACGAACATCTTCGTCGTTTCGGTTAAGCTGACGGTTCATCCAAGTGTTAAAAGTGCTTATCACTACATATTATAAAACAAAGTCTGTTCACGATAAAGTGAAATACTACTGCACGGATTTTGACGCGGTTTTTTTATTAGATAGAGTGATTCAAGAGGGATGTTTGTATGTCTAAAAATACGCGGGTAAAATCGCGGGACGCTGCTATTTATATTTTTGAAAGACATCAACTAATTCATTTATTATAAGCTGTATTCATTGATCAATAAGTATAAAGCATGTAATGTCACTGCCCCTGCTGGGCAAACGTCTTGCATCTCATAGAAGATATCAGTGTGGTGAGGAGGATTAGGCATAATCACCACGCTTGCCTACTGCGGGTTGGTGATCTCAAACCCGAGGCATGTTTGAAAAGTAAGAACGAAACATGTCATTGTGTAGTAGTAATAAAACAGTTTTTTTCTATTAACCAATAAATTATTATTATCTCTTATTAATAATTATTTCTGGTTGTAGGGAGGGATTTTAATGTCACACATTTGTCAAGTCATACTACAACAAAATAATAATCCCTGTAAATCTATAAATCATTCACACCCTACTCTAAACACCACATGCTTAGCTACAATTGATTCTGTAGCATAGGGCGACGAACGGTTGAACAAAACCCATCATAACTTGACCCGTCGTTTTGATTAATTAAGTTTTATTCCCTTCGGTTCAAACTGGGGGTAGAGCTCAAGTTATACTGGACATCGAAAGAATGAATATGATGTGTGACGAACAGAGTAACATTGTTTCTATAGTCAGCCATTTTTAATATTAACTCGAGATTTATGTATTAGTAATTTATGTTTATGGATTTTACGTTAGCAAAATTTTAAATAAAACATTATTTGACAAGTAAGTATTTTAAAAATGAATACTAAGCAAGTGTAATATTTGAAACAAAATCCATCGAACGATTGAATAAAATAACACCTAAAACACATCACCGAAATATGCACTAAAGTTCCTTACACATACCTACAACATTTTGTTGCTATAGTGTACTGAACCACATCTAAGAACATTAGCTTTTAAAAGTTGTTTTTTTAGTTAGGTAGGTTAGAAAACGGTGTCTGAAATATCACTATCACTACATAGTATAAAATAAAGTCGTCTCTTTTTCGTATCTGTCTGTTTGTCTGTCTGTATGCTTAAATCTTTAAAATTACGCAACGGATTTTGATGCGGTTTTTTGTAATAGGTAGAGTGATTCAAGAGGAAGGTTTTTATGTACAAAAAATCCCGAAATTCCCACGGGAACGGGCACTGCAAATCTGATATAAAAGCGAAGTTTATCCGTAAACGTATTTTTAATTCGCAATATACCTACCTAATTATATTTTTTCAATTTTTTTTTCTCACTATTGCTATCGCAACACCTCTTATTGACATCGCGAACGTCTTGATAGCTCTAAGCGAAGTCAGGCCTGTGTCACTCCGCGTGTAGGTATTAAAAACATACCTACGGGCGGCGGCCACTGCGCAAGGGCCAATCTAGTAGGCTGCCACAAGCGAAAGAAAACACACGCGTGCGCTAGTAGGATAGGATTATTTCAAAAGAGATCATTTAAGTAATAAATTAATTTATTAGTGAGGTAAAAATGATACAATTATTATGTTTTGTCGGAAACAAAAACAATTCCACACATTCATTTCTACACATTCATTTTTACACATACATAACATCTATTATTCTTTTGTCTATATAAGTATGATGAACAAAATGTGTTTTATATTTTTTTATATTTTTGTTTATATGTGTTTTATTTTTATTACTTTATTAAATTAAATCTTTGGCAATAATCGTATAGCATATACAATTATGCAGCTAGGTCTTAGACTACATGAACGTACTCGGCGCTGCCTGCTGCGCGTTGCCCGCCACAAGTAGGAGTAAACGCTCGTGCTGTGCGCTAGATGGCATAGGTAAGTAGTTTCTCGAAGTAAGCAACCCTAGTCCGCGGCTCTTTCAATACGTATAACCATGTATAACTTATTATGAACCGTAGTATAGTGAATTAAGGCCCATATTCCTTCAAAAAGAAATTGGTAGGTATGTAAATGAACACGTGCTCGACTGGACCGCGAGCTAAATTAAATCATATTGTTTATCAGATTCGAGTCATATTTCTTTGAAAACCATTGCGAAGTAAAGCTTCTGTACGTAGTACTAGTTATTATTCTGTGGCGAAGTAGGGAAAAAATTCAAAAAAACGCTATATTAAACAAAACAAATTGCAAACAACTTTGAAAGTAAAGAATTCGTCATTATGTATTCATTTCCTATGGGACGACGCCATTGTAATTTCTGACAAATATTATTATGAATTCGAAAGTTAGAAGAGTTTATGTAAATTTTTAAAGCCGACATTTTTAAAAGGATTTAAATGAGATCTTTATTGCTACGGTGCGATTATTTTTATTTTATTTTATTTATTAAGGCACAATACAAGTTACAATCAAAAGAAAAGTAAAACTTAAGAAAATACAATTTTGATCTGGATTGAAACTCAACTTATGTGCTAACTCACTAATCTAAATAACAAAGATTAACACAGCTGGTACATACGTGAAAACAGGCTTACATTATAATTTAAGAATACAAAAATAAACAAATCGACAAATACAAACAATAACAAAGATTACACCAAAGGATATTATGATTCCGACTACTAGAAAGAATAATATTTTTATATTAATTGAAACGTACGTTAATGTCATTATTATTTATTTAAACGGAAACTTACGTACGACGGATACTACTGTCGTGCGGGGAGAGACGCTGTCGCGAGCGCTTCACCCACCTCCTGATGAAGGCCACCGTATGTGGCCGAAACGTGCCGAGGAACTCTCGACAGTAGTCTCCGTCGTACGTAAGTTCCCGTTTAAATAAATAATAATATTTTTATAGTTTTTAATTAATCACCAAAATGCTATATCGTGATACTCCTAATAGGTGATCTATACTCAGATAATAAAACCGAGAATTAGATTTTTGGTTTTGAACGGCTAAAGAGAAATAATCTCAGGAATTACCAGTCCGATTCGAATAATTATTTTTGTACTAGCTGTGCCCCGCGGTTTCACCCGCAGCGCCCCCGTTCCCGTGGGAATTTTGAGATTTTTATTCCTTATTTTTCTTATATAAAAACCTTGTCCTGACAATAAGGAACACATTAAAAAAAGAATTATCCAATTTGGTGCAGTCGTTCTGAAGTTATGCGCTTACCAACACATTTTGCGATTCATTTTTATATTATAGATTGGATAGCTACATTCAAGGGAAGGTAGGAGCTCCTGGGTGCTGTGCTGTGCATCTGAAATATGGACACATTTATCTTTATAAATGCGAAAGTTTGTGAGGATGGTATGTAATATTTGTTGTTACTCTTACACGCAAAAACTACTGAACGGATTTGGATGTAAATTGGCGTTCGAAAAGAGACTGGATATAATAAGATATACGAGGATATGGTACTTTCGTCCTGAAATTCCCACGGGAACGATCACAATGTGGGTAAAACCGCAGGGCACTGTTAGTGTACAGATATACCTGAATTTTGCATAGCAACACGGCTGCTCCCAAACCGAGAGTATGGACTAAGCTTATTTCAAATTTAAATCAACGTTAAGTTATGCTAATGGCCCAAAAGTTGAGGGGATGTTGGAATCACGTAGGTAAGTATGAAATATGAAATTTTACATGGAAATTACTGTGATAAAGGAAATTAGGAGTACTTTATTCTTTACTTTAAAAAAACCTTGAAAAAAAAACTAACTATAAATTATAGTAAAGTAACAGTTACGTTTCAGGTCTGGGCAAAGTCGCTGCAAAAAAAAACTTGTCTTTTATTAATAAAATATATATCACTACGTATTATAAAACAAAGTCCCCGGCCGCGTCTGTCTGTCTGTTCGCAATATACTCAAATAAGCAGTATTTGAGTTTATTTAAACCATTTAAACCATTTATTTCCACATCAAAAATATACAATTTACAAAATTAAATCAGAGAACAAAACAATTTACGATGCAGAGGAGCAGACTCAGTGTCCGCTGAGCCGCTGGTGCGACACAGCACTGATTTTCAGTCTGTCCACTAAATAAACTATGTGCTTATTAAAAAATATTAGCATCTAGTGCGTAGTTTATAGCACGGATTTTGACGCAGTTTTTTTAAATAGATAGAGTGATTCAAGAGGAAAGTTTATATGTATAAAAATTCCCAAAATTCCCACGGGAATGGGCACAAGGTGGGTAAAACCGCGGGGCGCTGCGTCTTTATATATATTTCCAACCATCATTTCGATCCAAAGCAAAAACATACCCAGCAATCACAACATCACTTAAAACACAGGAAATTCAGATTATCTCCAACTTCAAGTAAAGAAACTCATCAAAAACAAGTCTTAAAGTTGAACCTTCAAAAAAAATTAATATAAAATTATAAACATAAAAAGTGAAACTTGGATAAATTTTGCCAATATCTAAGTCACACAGCGACGGCCTGTCGATCAGTGCCACAGATTGTTTATAAAGATGTTTTGTACATCTAAGAGCCAGAGCACACTATAATCAAGACTGTAGTTAGACAATTTAGACAGTTTTCTGGTCTATGAAAATATAATATGCGCACTAGGCGCATGACGTCTAACAGGCAATTTTTACCGTTTTAACCACATTTTGTATCGATTTCATACTGTAGTTAGACAGTCTTGTCTATGAAAACATATGAATGAGAACGCATACTAGAGACAAGACATCATCATCATCATCATCGTGTGGATGGTCAACCTGACCAATCCTGGTGTCAGAGTTATTGAGCCGCCAAAGGCCTCTGACATGGCTCATGTAACGACTACTGTCTAACAGATTTGCTTACTGTTAAAACATAAAATTTATATTGAATTTGAATTTAGTTTTGTTAAACTACTGTTAGTAAAGTAGGTTCAGACTAAATGCAATCATTTTATTCATACATATAAATAATATTGAGTAATTATAGTACCACAGTTTACTAGTAGACAACTAATCAAAATGCGTCATAGTTACCTTGGGATAAAGATCTTGTTTATGGTACTTATACCCAAGTACATTAAGTTAAAAAAAACAGTTATAACGATACAAAATCACGATCAAAAGGAGACCATGATATCTTACGAGTATATTATAAAAATGAATCGCTGAATCTGTTGCTAGGCGCATAACTTCAGAACGACTGCACCAAATTGGATGATTCTTTTTTTAATGTGTTCCTTATTGTCAGGACAAGGTTTTTATATAAGAAAAATAAGGAATAAAAATCTCAAAATTCCCACGGGAACGGGGGCGCGGCGGGTGAAACCGCGGGGCACAGCTAGTCTTCTAATAAAATTGTCAAAGTTATTGCCCGGCAATGCCGCTTTCTTTGTGAAAACTCCCTAAGGCCAACTTTCCGCACCAAATTTGTTGAATAGCATAAATGACATTGTTTACCTACAGACACATAAATCGGGACGTAATTATGTTTAAAATTTTCCCCAAATTTGGTAAGATTGAAGAAAATGGTAATTTTGAAAGACTTTAATTAAGATGTTGAAAGTGGTTGAGTTTGTTAAGGGTTAGTTGCTTTTCGTCTTTTGCGAAGTTCAAATGTTGAGATGGAGTACTAAAATATATTGTACTAGCAGCGCCTCGCGGTTGTACCCGCGTTGTGCCCGTTCCAGTGGGGATTTCGGGAATTTTTATACATATACTCGTAAATCTTCCTCTTGAATCACTCTATCTATTTAAAAAAAACTTGTCAAAATCCGTTGCGTAATTTTAAAGATCTAAGCATACATAGGGACAGACAGACAGCGGAAAGTGACTTTGTTTTATACTATGTAGTGATGGTCCAACTATAATCACAACTGTAGTTTGACAGTCTCCCGGTCTAAGAAAACTTTTGCAGGAGCACATACTAGAGACAAGACATTTAATAGATTTTTTTGTAAGACTGACTACAGGCAGATTTGTTCGTGTCCAAACCAGTCTTAAACCTTCTTAATAGTGAATCTAAATAGTGTAGTTTATCTGAATTTCGGCCCCTTTATAGGAACCGTGGTCACTGAAGACTAATCTTCGGAAAGGGAAAGACATAAAAGCGTCAGATAAAAATGTGAAATAAAAACAAGGTGTATCCGTAAACGTACTTAGTTTAAATTGAAAATTCCTCAAAAATCTTTACTCACGGATCGCCTTCACCTTACCAACTTATCAAGACAGCAAAATACCTCCATTACATCAGCACTTCTCTACAATACTAATAATTTACCTCAAACCGTTATCAATATAAAACAAAAGGTTTTAAAACGCCTCCATTTTGTGTTCAGCTGAAAATTTCCGAATAAGCTACTGCTAAAATGGAGGGCAATTTATATGAGTCGCAGCTGCCTTGCGAATCTCGTTCGCTTAATTATAATAAGAAAAGTAAACAGGCTAGAGAAATACTTGGATAATGCCTGAATAGCTCTTATTTAAACGTAGCTTATTAGCGTTAGGTATGCAAATGTTTAACTTAGTATTATAGTGTTTCTTCTCAGTCACGTGACTAGCCCGGCATTTTTAATGAGTAAGTAAGGTCGAGTAGGTTAGTGGCCAACCCTGGTGTCAGACCGCCGGTTTTAAGACCGCCGAAAGGCCTCCGACATGGTCTAGTGGCCATGGCATTTTAATAGGCATACGATACAGATCCAACTCATAGAAGCCTTTTGAAGAGCTTAATGATGGCCTTCTATATGGGCAGCGGGTCTGAAACGGGCCAATCTGAACTTTTCATATAATACAAGGTATGCAACGTCACGCGATCCGCTCCCGGCTCGCATCTGAACTATGTGTGTCTTGCGCTTTAAATACTTGTCATGTTGATTTTTTACTTCAAAAGTTTGTTTCAAGACTAGCTAACAATGCTGTGGGTGGTGGTGAAACAAGGGTAACCTCATTAACGTTTGCAAGAAGTTCTAGTTAAGTTCAAGTTATAAAATGGGGCTCATAATACATGTGAATGTGAATATTTAAACTTTGTTTGCAAATAAAATGGACCATGCTTCGAAGTTATGAGCTTTTCTAACTTATGCGCTTAAAATAATGAACACGAAATGAAATTGTACGACTTTTCTAAGTTACATTATGGAGTAAGTTATGTTTAAGCAACATAAAGTATTATAACGGATTTCAAAAAAGGAATGGATAGGTGAAAAATGATCCTCTTTTTTAAATTTGTGGAAGTCGGGTAAAGAAGCGAGTGAGATGTTAATTTTGATGCATTGTTCAAGCTTCATTGAAGCTTATAAGATTTTTGTCATGAAAATGATGTTAAATATGTAGACATCCTTCTAATTAGCGTTCAAAACTCGTTTATTTTTCTCATATCATTGTTACTTTTAACTCAGTTGATATAATAGTATTAAATAGGTTTCGAGTATATTAGCTGTAATAGATGAACAGACGGACAGACAAACGAGAAATTCTATAAACATTCCGTTCCGTTTAATTTTTATTTACCATAATCCAAAAATGGATCGATATGGGGTTTGAAATTCATAAAAAAATCAACATCTAAATACATTCGTTTGAAATACAAAACACAAAATGTGTAATTGAATAAATACACCAAAGTAATACGTTTAATATAATACTCTTAAAAATCAACTAAAAAGCTTACCGAACAATATCGAAGTAACTAGTACCGTTAAATGAAATTAACATATGGTGAAAAAACCGCCTAATCCGCGAACGCTTACCGAGCTTTCAGCTTTACACAGTATTGTGGGGATTAAACTAATAGTGAATGAAACCAGAGTTGGTTGAGGGCGAACACGTTTCATGTTGTAACAAATTTAAAGCGTAGGACACACATTTTCGTGCCAGTGTGACACTTTTCATACAAATACAAGGAATACATAAATAAATATACCCGAACAAATTCACTCACAGTTAATCAGACCCAAAGTGAGCTCTAAGCTTGTAATATGGAATCTAACTAACTGATACTACTACATATACATACAAAAATACTTTTAAGAATATATAATTGACACCCAGACGTCGTCGCCAACAACTATGTCTTCACATATTGTTGACTCCGGACGGCAATCGAACCCGCAACCCCCGGCACAGTAAGCTCTCTCACTATCACATTAACAACTAACGTGAAATATTTATTTAAACCCGTCTAAGTTATATTGTAATTTATCTCAAAATTACATTCACAGTGAATACCAGAACACAATAGTGCACTATTATAAACATTTATTTCGAGCTAATATCCTAAATACGCCTGTGGTTATAATAGTGAACAACACATTGTCCATTCCCCTCACAGCAAACCCTTGCATTGTGTACGGATTTCGAACAACTGGGCTTAACGCCATTGTGAATGAATTAAATTGTGAATTAAATCAAATGTAGTGGTATTTGTTTGGTTTAATTTTTGAATGTTTGCTGTGTGAGGTTTTATGTGGAATTGAAGGTTATGCTTAAGAGCCAACACTGCGTTAAGCGTGCGCCCGTCGCGTGCGCACGCGGCGGGCGGTTCACTTTTGTTTGGAACCGCACGCGACGGCCGCACGCTACGGTTAACATTTGTATGAAGCCACACGCGGCGGGCGCACGCGGTGGTTCACTTTTGCATGAAACCGCGGCATGCGCACGCTTAACGCAGTGTCGGCACAGTATACATCCAGTATTTTAACTCCATATAAACGGCCGAAACGCGAGTTATACCTACGCGCTTCGACCGTGGTACACTCCTGGTACGCAGGCAGTCGCGACTGTGCCGCAGTGACTTACGGGCGGTGTGTTGATTTTTGTTTTTCGTTGTACCTATGAATTTGTTATTAACACATTGTCCATGTTTCCCAAAAAACAATTTATAATGAAGCTTTATATTAGAATGCGGATTTTTTATACCTTAAAATTGAAAAATCAAGCGTTTCGTACGTATCTGTCGAAAATATTTTTCGGTCGGAAATTTAGAACATTGTTATTCAATTATAAACATGTTTTTTTAAATTAAATTTACTATTCACAAATCATCACGCATTTTTATTGAAACTTCCTATTCAATTTTTTAAGTATTTTAATTCTTTACATAAAAAAAAATTTACAGTCACAAAACTAAATGGAAACACAAAGTAGGCAAATACATATAATTAAAATGCTGGCGGGTGGCAGCCTTAGCGCATGTTTACGTACCGCGCGGCTGTAGGTATCTAACTCAAGGTCACAGCCGAGTCGGATTACTGTATGATAGTTATACTGTGGTGTCGGCCTTTAAAGTTATTATTATCGACAGTCTTATTTTCTAACGGGACTTTAAATATAAGCTTTTATTGTTGATATTCCGACCTAGGACATTCTAAAGACCACTAAGAAACACTGCAAAGAAACGGGCTTTCAAATAAAGAAAACCGCATCGAATTCGGTCCATCTGTTTCAGAGCTGCAATGCCACAATACACACTCACAGCACCGCCGGCAAATTTATAACACCCCTTTTGCGTCAGGGGTTAATAATAGGTTGAGTGAAGAATTACTAATTTCATTGCATTTCATTTCATTCTCCCAATGTACTTCGAACGTAATGAAATCATACATTATTTTTCTTATTGTAGAACATTTGACATTAATAGAAAGGATTTTTTCGCCCAAATTAGATTGAAACAAGATCGGACTGCCTTAGGAATCTATGCTGATATCTGTCTATAATTATATAATCTTACTTAATCGAGTGGATGGTCAACCTGACCAATCCTGGTGTCAGAGTTATTGAGCCGCCAAAGGCCTCTGACATGGCTCATGTAACGACTACTATCCGTAGAGAGTAACCGGGACCGACGGCTTAACGTGCCCTCCGAAGCACGGAATCATCTTACTTTTCGGGCAATCAGGTGATTCAGCCTGCAATGCCCTAACCAAACTGAGAAAAGTCTCACAAAGAGATTTTTGTGAGATATTGTCACCACCGGGAATCGAACCCGGAACCTCCGGATCGTGATCGTGAGTTTCATTATATAATGAAACTGAAGAGTTTGATTTTATGTTTGTTTGAACGCGCTAATCTCAGAAACTACCAATCCAGTTTGAATAATTATTCCTATAATAAATAGCCACATTCAACGGAGAGCTTATAAGCTATTTTTCATCCCAAAATTCCCACAGCAACGGAATCCACGGGGATAAAACCGCGGGCGCTGCTAGTTTCATATATAGTAGCCTTACAAAACAGTTTTTGCTTTCACCCAATGTCATTGAACTTTATCACTTATTCATCTCCCTCGCCAAACAATCATCTATGTTAGGGATTTAAGTAAAACTAGCATCACCCCGCGATTTTACCCGCGTTGTACCCGTTCCCGTGGGAATTCCGGGAATTTTTATACCTATAAACCTGCCTCTTGAAATACTCTATCTATTAAAAAAATACCGCGTCAAAATCCGTGCAGTGGTATTGGAGTTTATCGCGAACAGACAGACAGACACGGCCGGGGACTTTGTTTTACAATATGTTTTGTTTTTTGTTTTATAATTAACTAGCAGCGCCCCGCGGTTTTACCCGCGTTGTGCCCGTTCCCGTAGGAATTTCGGGATTTTTTTTACATAAAAACCTTCCTCTTGAATCACTCTACCTATTACAAAAAACCGCATCAAAATCCGTTGCGTAATTTTAAAGATTTAAGCATACAGACAAACAGACAAACAGACACGAAACAGAGACGACTTTATTTTATACTATGTAGTGATAACATCGAAAACTTTCTGTTTATGTGCGGTTAATACGTTTGTTTAGTTTAGTTGTTAGTCGTAGAATTGGTTGTGGTTGTGTTAAAGCGTATGTGTTTTCTTTGAGTTTATTACTATTTTAGTAATTGCTGAAGGAAAATAATTTATTCGTGAAGATGATTTAAGTTACGTTATGTATTAGTGCTGTAACCAGTCAAACAAGAATAAAATAATAATAATAATATATCCGGACAAATTCACACACGGATAATGAGATCCAAAGTAAGCTCTGAGCTTGTGTTATGGAATCTAACTCACTGATACTTCTACATATACATACACAAATACTTAATAAGAATATATAATTGACATCCAGACGTCGTCGCCAACAACTATGTCTGCACATATTGTTGACTCCGGGCGGGAATCGAACCCGCAATTTCGACACGGTAAGCGCTCTCCCTGCCACTGTGTCAACGGGCTTGTCACAGACATTGACATGGTCAAAATCTTTTCGCAATGCATTGTGATTGGTCGATTGAGTTCCGCTCTGCTTCATTAGATACGCACCCTAAGTAGGAAAATAAACTAAAAAGTTTGTTACATGATAATAAATAATTGTACCCACAGAAATTGATTTTTGTTTATGCCAAGCCTGGTGTTGGTATTTTTATACCGCCCAAAGGCCTCCGTTATCCAAAACATCCGGAACCGCCAATTTACCGTCGCCACCGAAGCACGGTAGCGCTCAGATAGAAATGCCACTATTGGCCACCCATCCAAATAGGGGTCGAGCTGCACGTTGCTTAACAATCGCAATGAACTAACATCGCTTATGCCCGGGATACACGAGGCTAGTTTTTCAAGCCAGGATAGCAAGCTAGTTCTCTTCTAAACTGTCTTGGCTAGCTGACCTGGCTTGGAATATGCTAGTTCTGTTTACATGAGGCTATATTATTTTAAGCTAGTATTATTGCTGTGACCGAGGTAACCACACGTCCAAAATGAACTGCACGCGAAAAAAAAAACACTATTCGACTGACACAGTTACTTCGAAAACTGTGCCAATTCGCACTAGACGAACTAGAAGATGACTTACAGAAACGGGTGTGGACAAGACCGTGGATTTTAAGAAGAGATGAACGTGGATCATCTGCTTTAATAATGGAAGAATTTCGAAACGAAGATTTAGGCGAATATAAAAGTATTTTGCGAATGACGCGAATCTCAAAAACACGTGTCGCGGAGAAAAACAAACAAAACGCGTGGTTACTGCTTACGAGTCAACTTTAAACTGCCACATGAAGCCGGCCACATGAAGCTAGTACACAAGCCAGGATAGTAAAATCAGTGGTGGGGCGCTACTAGCTTAAAAAATAGAACTCCATCCTATTAAAAACTGTCCTGGCTTGTCAACTACCTTACTAGTTTACTAGCTTAGAAATGAAGCTAGTTTTGTCTACACGAAGCCAGAAGTACTAGCTTGCTAGCTTACTGACACTAGCTTGCTATCCTGGCTTGAAAAACTAGCCTCGTGTATCCCGGGCACTAGTCAAACTACGTTGCTGAACAATCGCATACGCCACGAGTGCTACACAATGCACAGCACAATACACATTGCACAAACGTCACGCCGTCATTCCTAATTCAAAATTATCGTTGACAGAGGAATTCAAATAGACATTGTTCTCTTCAAATTACGCGCATAGACAAAGTATAGAATACTGATAGTTCAACTCATCTTTGCGCGCGGCTCTGTATGTACGAGGTAGATAAACCTAAATATGCTTGTAGTTGAACAAACTACAAAATTTTATGACATACGTACACCCGCGCAAAAAACTTTGTTGGACTATTAATTACCTTCTACAGTGAGTCAGAAATATTGTCAAACTAGACGCGCATACGATTTTACCCGCTTTGTACCCCTTATCATAAGAACTTCAAGATGAAAAATACCTTATAACCATTGAATTAGAATCCTAAACTCAATGCTTATATCTTTATCGTTGAATGAAGCAATCCATTACAAAAATAATTATGCAAACTGGATTGGTAGTTTATGAGATTAACGCGTTCAAGCAAACATAAAAACAAGCAGCTTTATTATATCAGTTCAAATTGATAGCAATAACGCTCTAGATTCCAATGATTTAACTAAATCTATTCAGTACTTCAACACAACAATGCACTAGTAATAACAAAGATTTGAAACGTTCCATCGAGAATAGAGCAGGGCTCTCGACTCCACAATACGGAATAGAATTTTTAATCTTCCTTTCAGATCAATCCTTTATCTCTTAAAATTGCTATGACATTTCACTTTACGTGTCAGTGGTTTGTTTATTTTTCAGTTTTTTTGTGATATTAATATTTTAGGATATAGGGTTTTTAGCTATAAATATAGTGGCATTTTTATCTGAGCGCTAACGTGCTGACCTTAAAAAATTTGGTCCCGTATGTTTCGATAGTTAGACCACGTCGGAGGCCTTTATGCGGTCTAAAATTTCGACACCAGGGTTGGCCGCTAACCTACTTGAACTTACTTACTTAGCTATAATTAGTACAATAGGAAAAAATAAGCGATAGTCGGATTTCACTCTAGCCAAGAATTGAACCTAAGACTTTGCTAGGCAATTAGAAAAACCCAAAAATATATTATGCATCCTCTTCAAAAACCTAAAAAGTTTAGAAGATCTAAAGATCTAAAATATCACCACACCATATCTTACAATACCTAAACCCATACTAAACATGTCCTTTTAAAAGAACATGCAAATAAAGCGCCTAACCGATCAGCACTTTTATGTCCGACATCACCTTACGTTCTAAATGTTTACCTTAAAGTTGAAGGTAAACCTTACTGTTTAGGGTAAACAACCTTTTTCCCCTACACTATGTGTTGTGAACAACCCTACGATAGATCCGGATTTGCATAAGGCCGGTCCCATAGAAGCGAAACGCATTACGTAATATGTTCGGCTGAAACAAAGCAATTGGAATTTTCAGTTCACTGTGAGTACAGCTTAGGTTTTAGTGATGTATGACTTTTTGTGTGTTGTCAAAATAAGTATTATTGAAAAGATTGGACACATTAAATAAGTACTTAAATTTACACTTACGCTAACTTTACTTAATACTCTAAAGCCTGTACTCAGAGACGTCACATACTTACTCGTAGTAGAGACTTAATTAATGAGTTTGACATGTCATAGTAAAATATGAAATTACGTCAGTACTAGTTGTGTCGATTTTTTTGACGACTTTTTAGTACTTCATGAATAGAATATTTATTACGTTGACGAAGTGCATATAAAGTATGTAACTGTTTTAACAACTAACCTTATAAAAATAACAGTATTACTGCCGTATTCAAAAACGTCAATGAATCGATCATTTAATGACGTATTTTTATACATTACATGTCATTTTTTAAGATAATGAATCATTTTGTCGCCTTTGATTATGGCGGCAAGTATTTAATGACCTACAGCAAGGCAAATACATACCTACTAATAATAAAAATAAAATAATCTGTCCTTAAGCTAAATTTTTACTCCTATTTTTGGACTACTGCATTCTAGAGGGCATTGGTTTGACTCACCATGTTTATAGTTAAAGACAATGACATTGACGCTCTTTTGTCTTATAAAAGCGAGACAAATTAAACTAAAAGACATTTAAAAATGTAGATAATGCTAATAAAAATGCATTTTGTTAACGTATCTCGAAGGAACAGTGCAAGATTAATGAGTGTTCCAAGATTTATTGGCATAGCTCGCGGATCTTTTTCAAAAGAATGCAATATATTTTTGTCGGGAAAAAAATTTCAACAATGATAGTAAAAATAACGGTTAAGTTCGCTGTTTATAACTCAGTTTTAGTAGTTTGTTTTTTACTGCAAAAAAGGTAATAATTTTCTCATATATATTGTGATTTTTTAACAGGATTCGAAACTATTTGGTCTGTTTATCTTCGAATATTGCAAGTTAGTTACGGACAATGAAAGGAATATGGTTCTTTCAGCACAAAAGGTTAATAGATTTGGAGTAAAGAAATAAAAATGTCCAACTGTGACTGACGAACATAGCTGACAGTGAGTGATAATATTTGGTTTCCGTTATTTTTTTCTTTTGAACTGTACCCAAAAAGACAAAAAATATTTTGCATTCATAAAATCAAACTACTGGCGTATTCTACTCTAATTTCAACGCCTGTCCTGTACAAAGGACATTAGTACCAGGATTTCCGGTTATCATGACACGTGCCGTTACCAATACTAATCCGGAATAAGCCATTAATTCTATACAAAAACACCCCCATGTTCACTTTTTTGTTGTTGTGGTAAAAATAGGGATGGTTTTAGTTGAATGGTGACAATACTGAGTACATGAGGGGATTTTATCTAATAAAATGAACATGGACTACTAATGTTTGAATACGGTTACTTAGTTTTTTTTGGCATTTTGTAAACTTATATCTTTACTAAACATCTACTGCAAGGCCGTTACTCTTCGCTTACTGAAATAATATCATGAACAATACAAAAATGTATAATAAATTATTGATTGATTAAAGTATTGACATACATTGTGTAATAAAAAAGAAACAATGAGATATAATATTTTCCAGCATTTTTTTCTTAGATAGACACATGAACACATTATCTTCATAAAAAAAACATAGCTACTTATCAATAATCTACAAACACCAACAGAAAGTAAATAACAAGGGTGTGCCAAGTTGCTTCCCCTCTGCGGTGAAATAAGTTGCTAATCAACGTTTAAATCTTTGACTCGTGTGACAAGGCTTCGTACAATCGATTTACAAGATTTTCACGGTAGTGCGAATACAAAAATGTATATTTACCTAGCTTTTCTGGAAGTGACTTCTAGTTCATAATATTCAAAGATAAACACATATAGGTTATGAGATGACTAGGTTATTAATCGAGTCGTGTCAAAGTGATTTGGAGTGTCGTATAATATTTCTGTATTTTATAAGGGACAAAATTCTAAAATTCAATATTTTATGAATGTGCTATTAAAAGGACTGTTACCAAATACCCAATTTTATAGAAAATTTATAGAATATTTTACCTTCAATCAGAAATCCCTACAGATCTAATATAAAATTAATACTTCACAGGACCATGTCAATTTGTCGATCCAATATTTAGTTACGAAGTTCGCCGGCCGGCTAACTTTATTCTGTGACATTGCTTTAGGGTTCCGTACGGCTAATGACGTCATCTTTAAAAGTAATATTTAGAAATCATGGTTCACTTCAGTTTATAAAGATTGCTAGATTATAGATATAGCAAAGACAAAACATTTTATATATAAGTATTTTTGTTATAGGGCGTTTATGAATTAGGCAGTATGTCTTTAAAATTCAAGAAGTTCTGTACATAATGTAAGATGTATATCATGTCTCTATCGTTTATAAAACAGTCGCTACGGAACCCGTATTCAAAATTCCGACTCACGTTTGCCTCAGTGCGTAAGTTGGTCATAAGTTTGGGCTAGTTTGCAGTTTCTCTAACTTTCTCGTAGTTTCGGTAAATGTGAACTAAAAGGCGAAAATACCGGAAAGTAACAGTTTTTTAACTTAAGTAACAGCCTATTTTTACCTACAATTTTTACCTATATAAGTTTATCTTGGTGTAAAGAGTTTTTGAGTTGTGACGTACAAAGTAACCATTTCATTCAATTTGGATAATAAATCGGAATATGTTTTTGAAGTCCAAAATCTGGTCCCATGACCATGTTATAAAGTGTTCTGTCTCTTGCACTTCTGAAAATAGCGTGTGTTGGAAAAGGACAAACAATGTGATAGCTATAATAATCGTTATTGCATAAAGGCCCTTTAACTTTACTCGTCATGTTAGGATTTTCTTCAAAACACGCCTACATTTTTGATCACGACACACTAACGTTAGTCAGGTGCATAATCCATTTACCAAGATTTAAAATTTAGGGAAGCGATAAAAAGCAATTTCATAATTAAACAGCCTTGAATAATTGATGGGAACACATCCAGTATACTTACGTACGTTATATCAATGTATCACATATCCTACCCCTAGGTACCCGTTTCATAAATTATGAATCCCGGGTGTGATACGATCTCACTCAATGGGTATATTATACGAGACCGTATCGGGACGCCAAACATAGCTTCATTTTTCAAAAGCGTAAACTTTGTTGTAATATTCATCAATCAATTTTGTATATAGAATTAAATGTGTTATTCAATTCTGGATGATTTATGCTAGGAATAGGATAGTTGGTATTTCAATATCTGATTTTCTTGGAAGATATTTTGCATTTAAAATACTAGCAGCGCTCCGAGGTTTTACTCGCATTGTGCTCGTTCCTATGGGAATTACGGTATGAAAACATAGCTTATAACCTTCCCGTTGAATGCGTCTATCCATTACAAAAAGAATTATTGAAATCGGATTGGTAACTTCTGATATTAGAGCGTTCAAACAAACAAGTCAAGTCAAAGTCAAAGTCAAATATACTAATAAGATAGCATAAGTATGGTAAATATCAATCATGCCAAACGAAGCAAAGCAACTAAATAATATAGAAACTTAGAATAGCACAGCTTTAGTTTTAACACAACAATTTTATTTAGCGCCTAAATGTGTTTGATAAAAAAACGTTCTTTTTAAATTTTGTTTCCTGAATATATTAAGTACTATATAAATATATTTAAGAGGTTTTGTGCTAGCTCTCAACTGAGTTACTAATGATTTCTTATGAGACGTTAATAAAAGATTTTTGACATGTAAGGATTTGCCACACTGGATGCGTTCTGCGGTCAGCGGTCAGGTCAATGTGAACGCTGCCGGCATTATGTGTGAACAACATTGTCGGTCTGTATATATTTTGTATAGAAATGCGTTCTGACCATGTGGGCATGATCAATGAACGCAGGGTGCGTACGGGCAGGTAGGCGAGCTGACCGTTTGCTCTGACCGGAACGCTCACCGATTGCCCTGACAATGTTGTTCACACATAATGTGGGCAGCGCTCACTTTTACCTGACCGCTGACCGCAGAACGCATCCAGTGTGGCAAATCCTGTAATGTATGAAAAAACATTAATTAGTTATGTAATTATCAATTAAGTGACATCTCTGAGTAATTCACACTGTAAGTTAGACCCAAACTTAGCTCTTATATTAACGAAACATGTTATAAGTCTAAATAACCATTACAATCTGCTTATGACTCGTAAAAGATATCATAAACCATAAAATATAATATCCATCAAGTTTTAATAATACGATTACTTACGATAAATAACCATGACATTTAGCTCGGTCGATTAGTTTCCATTCGTCGACAAAATAGTTGCATCTAAATCTAGAAATAGATCCGCAGAGTTTTGCCTGCTTTTAGATTAAGACTTTACAGTAATACACTAATTGCCGTACTCAGAGTCGTCAAATGCTTCCTTAGTAGAGATTTAATGAATGATTTTGATATATAATGTATGAAAAATTACGTCAGTTATTTACGTGTTTATATAAAGAACGTATGTAAAGTATCGCAGTCAATTATCGAGTTTACAAGCGAGTTAGCGAATTCTAATAACTTTTTAAGAAAGTGAAAATATTTTTAAAACAAGTGGTCGACACTGCGTTAAGCGTGCGCACGCCGCGGTTTCATACAAAAGTGAACCGCCACGTGCGCCCGCTTAACGGAGTGTTGGCCCTAAGACTACCACCATCTTTAATACAGGAAGTGACCATTCTGTACCTATGTGTTTTTCTTTCTCAGACAGATTTTTTGAAGATATAACTAATAAAAACTAGCAGTGTGCCGCAGTTTTACCCGCATTCTGCCCGTTCCCAAGAGAATTTCAGGATGAAAAATAACTTATAACCTTTCTGTTGAATGTGACTATCCATTACAAAAAACAATTATCAAATTCGGACTAGTAGGTAATTTCTAAGATAAACTCGTTCAAACAATAAAAACAAACTCTTCAGCTTTAATATATTAGTTTAGATAGAGGTAGCTTATCCGGTTTGCGTCGCTCATAACAAGGTTTATTTGACATGTGTGATGTTCGTTTTCTATTGAACTCGACAGCTCAGCCTTTAAGCTTGATCAACATCAATGATTCAAGTGTATTAGGGCTAGTGCTTCTGTATCTGTATTTTAGTTAGTTTAATTATACTGACCGTAAGGGTCAACACTGCGTTAAGCGCACGCGGCGGTTCACTTTTGTATGACACCGCACGCGACGGGCGCACGCGACGGGTCACTTTTGTATGAAGCCACGCGCCGCGGGCGCCCGCGACCGTTCACTTTTGTATGAAACCGCGGCGTGCGCACGCTTAACGCAGTGTCGGCCCAGACCATGTCAGAGGCCTTAAGGAAGTTTAAAAACTCCACTTACCTACTTCGAACTTCAAATTTGCATAATTAGTAGAAAAATCTACGGATACACCTGTGTTTATTCTGCTTTTACTGCAATCTAGATGTTCCTCTCAAGACCATTGGCTAAAACACAAAATCCTTCTTGATCATGCAGTCGCGTTAAAGTGCTTATGTCGTAATGCTTACGTCTCATTTAGATTGAACTTGTTCAAATTAATTTATTTATTTGTTTTTGGTTGTATCAATGATATACAGCAGCCAGTTACAGATACCCACGCATAGCTAGTTAAAACTAGCGACTACGGTTGTAAAGCGGTAATATTACTTTCGTAAACTTACGTAAAATACCATATTTTAGGTAAAATACGAATAAATTACGGTAAATTACGGTAAAATTGGTAAACCTAACCACCACAGAAGCAAATAGAACGAAAGAAAAAGCTGTCAAAGTCAACGTCACACAGACGGACGAGGGGTGCAGTTTGCAGTAGTGTTTGTTTACCCATGGTGTTTACTTACACAGACACACTTTTTACATTTGTTAAAATGTTCCGTCATCCGAGTAGCATTAGCATTTTTGTACTCCGTATTACAAAATAGACACACCACATGTTTTATTTTATTATGTTCATGTAAAATTTGGAAATAATCCCAAACTTTGGCTTGATTTCGTGGCATCCCGCCGCGCCGGCCGGCTTGCTGTATGCTTCGTCTACCTATTACGGAACGGCAACAACGCAAAATGTTATTGCAAACTGCACTAATCGGCAACATCCTACGCAAAGCGTGACGTTGACTTTGGCAGCTTTTTCTTTTGTTCTATTTGCTTCTGTGGTGGTTAGCTTTACCAATTTTACCGTAATTTACGGTAATTTATTCGTATTTTACGAGCGTTTTCGGTAAAATTACGTAATTTTGCAACCCTACTAGCGACTAGAGCAGTCTATTTAAGCTGATATTTTACTACTTAGCGATATAATAACAAGAAATATATAGGAACATTTATACAAAGTTGGTCGTCTACAAAGTAATAGTAATAATAGGCTTCCATGAACAGGAGAAAACATCTATTGCTCGTAAATTTCTAAACTCAAATGATATGTAAGTTCGTGTAGGTAACCCTGGTGTCGTAGTTTTTAGACCGCCTAAAGGCCTCCGACAAGGTATATCGATTGAAATAACTAAGAAACACAGAAATTCTAATTTGACTCAACTGACCTAAATTTCGATAATCTATTCGTAGTTATATTGAATTTTCTGAGCCACAGTTAGATAATGGTGGACAAACAGATTATCGTCCATTAGTTGTAAATTGATATTGTTTTATCAATCGAATCAATGTTGTCTGTCCATGAAATATTGAAGATATCTCTGGATCTAATTTGAAGTAATTATTGAAAAATATAGATAATAAATTTTTACTTGAATTGTATATTATACTAGCAGCGCCCCACGGTTTTACCCGTGTTTTACCCGTTCCTGTGAGAATTCCGGGATGAAAAATAGCCTATAACCTTTATGTTGAATGTGGCTATCTATTACAAAAAGAATTATTCAAATCGGACTGATAATTCCTGAGATTACCTCGAACATACCATATAAATAAAGAAACTTAAAAATTTTACCTCTTTATAATATTAGTATAGATATAGATGAGAAGTGCCGATTAATTTGATGCTAAATGTGCTTAGTTAGTAATGTAGATGGTAAGGACAAAAGTGGTACTGAAAGAGTTGAAAAGGCGATCTGTTGAATCAAATAATAATAAATAGATAAGTATACCCAGACAGATTCACACACGGTTATTTAGACCCAAACTAAGCGTGTAATATAGAATCTAACTGAATGCTAATACATACACAAATACTATGTATTAATATATAATTGACACCCAGACGTCGTCGCCAACAACTATGTCTGCACATATTGTTGACCCGGGCGGGAATTTACCCCGCAACACCCGACGTATACTCTATTCACGACGATTGCTTCTGAAGAGGAAAAAGGTTTGGAGATAGGATAAGAATGAAATAAAATCATTAAACCTTTTTCCTCTTCAGGAGTAATCGTCTTCGGCTGGAAAATTGACAACATTTAACCACATTTTGTGCCAATCCAAAAAATATAGATTATAGTAAGCATTCTCGCATGTCTGAATCCCACACACAATCGCATCGAAAGATACTTTAGAGAATTCGATATAAAGAAAAAGTACCCTATTCAAACGCTTCTTTAACAAATGTAAAACTTTGTATACCCTCTCGGAACTATGTCTAATTTAGGATCATTGATAAAAAAGTAAAAGTCTGAACAGATTCAAACTTTCCGCAAAGTAAGATAAACTTTGAGCTTAGTTACACATTTTCTGATACAGCTTATGGAAGAAAAAAATTAGTTATAAATACATTTTAAAAGTTTAAGTTAGAAAAAAGCATGTGAAAAACAAAAATTGGAAAAAATCTTAAGTTACAATTACAGTAAGTCGTTCGCCGTATACAACATGCGATAACTGCTACAGTGCTGCAGTGTAAAGAATGCGATTAGCGGCTGCATTCATCGAACGACTGCAGCTGTCAAATAATTAGGTATCGGCAGTTCGCGGACATTAAGTAAAGGTGGCGTTTGGTGTTCGAAGAAAATTGAAACAGGATTAGCGACTGCATTTAGCGATCGTATTAGTTTATTCGGGGTATGAAGATCTGTTGCCGACAGCGACCGCAGCAACAGGCAGCAATTGCAGTCCACATGCAACACTACTAATTTCTATGAATCTCTATGAAATGTCAAGCGCGGTGACTCTGCTGCTTGCGGTCGGCAGTTGCTGCCTGCTGCTATCAAAAACAGACCAGTCTATAAGGCAGCGCGTCAAAATGTCAGACCTTGATCTGATATCTAAGATTGCCAAGCGAATTCGGTTGACGTTGATATCGGAATAGGAAATCTCCGAATCGTTTAGGATTATCGCACACAGGCAACAAATTGAACATAACTTTTAGAGCTTTAGCTTTAGAGATTATAGCTTTAGAATTATTGTTCTAAAAAACCTTGTTATTTTCCATTGTTGATGTCAACATGTTGCTTGCAACACTTGTGTTGCATAGTTGTATACGCTATGTTGCAGAGTTGCCGTCCGGCGAGCGAAAACATGAAGCAGACTGGCGTGTCGAAGGGAAGTATGACTGTAAACATTATTGCCAGCAACTTTGATGTTAAGAAACAATGGTTTTGAGCAACAGTTGTGCAACAAATGTTTACAATAAATAGTTTTAGCGACAGCAAAGCGGTGTTACTAGCTTTAACGAGTGGCGGCGTATACGCAAACATTTAGATAAGCACAACATAAATTATGTTTACTTAACTATATTTTCCATGAATTCTCGTTAGTATAATGGTCTCTGTTATTTGTTTTACGGCCACATTAGTCAATAATACAAATGACGAGAATTCCCTACATTTGAGTTAAAAACACGCGAATGAAAATATACAGTACGTTAATATTTACAATAATCGGTTTCTTTTGGGTTAAGGTCGTAATAACGGTTTGGGGGTAACGATTTGTGTAATTTTATATCGATTTCGAGATGTGATTTGTATTCGAATTTTGGCTTACGAGTTCGATTAAAGCGCAATACACACAAAATGGGGGTGCGGGCATGCCCGTGCGGGTTGTGTTGAAGGTGTGATGTGTTGTATAATACCATAGCAGCGCCCCGCGGTTATACCCGCGTTATGCCCGTTATTCATTTAAACCTTCCTCTTGAATCACTCAATCTATTAAAAAACTGCGTCAAAATCCGTGCTGTAGTATTTGAGTTCATCGCAAACAGATGCGGCCAGGGACTTCGTTTTATAATAATACTAGCAGCGCCCCGCGGTTTTACCCGTGTTGTGTCCATTCCTGTAGGAATTTCGGGATGAAAAATAACCCATGCTACTCGTGGATAATGTAGCTTTCGAATGTGAAAGAATTTTTAAAAACGGTCCAGTAGTTTTTGAGCCTATTCATTACAACCAAACAAACAAAGTTTTCCTCTCGTAATATTAGTGTAGATAACCGGCCCGCACCGGTCATAGCTTAGCCTGTAGCGCTAGTGCGTAGTCAAACTAAATGATGTTACGAGTAGCTTGGATGGGTGGCCGGTAGTGGCATTTCTAACAGCCTCCGTGGTCTTGTGGTTTGAGCGCTCGGCTCTCGATCCGGAGGTTCCGGGTTCGATTCCCGGTGGGGATATCTCACAAAAATCTCTTTGTGAGACTGTCCTCAGTTTGGTTAGGGCATTACAGGCTGAATCACCTGATTGCCCGAAAAGTAAGATAATTCCGTGCTTCGGAAGGCACGTTAAGCCGTCGGTCCCGGTTATGTAGCAATTTCATTGCTGGCATATCTTCCTTGGCTCACAAACACCATATCTCAGTGAAATTCTTTATAAATTGTATTTCAAAACATACAATAATTTATGTTGTATGCTATAAACGAATTTGTAAAAATTGTAAACATGTCTGACAATTGACAGCTGACAAGTAATATAACTAGGACTTTGACGTTTCCTTCTTAGTTTGTCAGTTATTGAGATCGATCAATCGATAATTAGTCGATATTAACACAATCTGTTTCAGTTATAAAAACGTCAAAGTTACTTGACAGCTGTAATGTCAGTTTGATATTGATTGCTAATGAAGTTGGTTGATTGTAATTAAATTGAAGTTGGTTGAAGCAAAGACTATAAATAGGAGCACTAAAGCTCAGATATCTCTCTTTTTAACCGTGTTCCCACGGATTGGAACCCAGCCTTTACTGGTAAGAGTTGTGTCCTTTTCGCCCTTTAGATTCCATTTAAAAACTAATCAGTGCTGTGAATTTACTAGACTAGAGTTTCAGTGCCATTTTATCAATCCATCTTGTGCGTATTCTGGATGTGAGGTGAATTGCGGGACCACGCCGGGTAACCACATGTGTGTGTGCCGCGTGTGCGAATCATGGTTCCTTTACAGGACGCTTAGGCCTTTTATTTTCACTAAACCAATAAACTGATTTAAAAAGTCTCATTTGCATCAGCGCTTTTCTTAGATTTTGATAAGCTTTTTTAGTGCTTAAAATACTGGAATATCTTGTAATCTATTCCAAGTGATCAAGGTTCAAAATTGCTTGAAAAATGTGAGTTACTGCATGCCATTTAGACATTAATACAGCTGTAGAGTTGTTAAATTTTTCGAACATTTGTATACACTTATATCTGGAATTATTAGTCGGATTAGAATAGTTGTATTTTAATTAAATAGCCGCATCCAAGAGGAAGTTTGGAGACTGTTTATTATACCAAAGATCTCACAGGAACCGGTACAATGCAGGTGAAACCGCAGAGCACTTTTAAAGAAAAAATAAAAAGGAATTTATTGCTATCATAAACTGTCACACACATATAACAGTTTCGCTTTCTTTAACAATATTACTGTATCCGTCAGTTCTCTTTGATCTCCTGTTAATTTACACGACTAGTATAGGATGTAATATAAATCCTTTTGATATTTGAAACGTTTAGCTCATTAGCTTGGTAAAGGGTTAGTGATGTGTCATGTTTGTCGGTGATTAACATTAGGTAGGGTTGGTAAGTATCTTTTTGTGGCTGTTGTTGAATTTTAGATTAAAAACGCGGCGGCTGGTAGCTTTCTTGGCTAGTAGAGCCTAGTGACTCGCATTCTAGGTAAGCAACTCGACTCGACAAGCCCGTTGACACAGCGGCAGTGAGAGCGCTTACTGTGTCGGGGTTTGCGGGTTCGGTCCCGCCTGGAGTAAAAAATATGTGAAGACATACTTATTACTTGGCGACGACGTCTGGGTGTCAATTATATATCTTTATCAAGTATTTTTATATGTTTAAGTAGTAGTATCAGTTAGATTCCATAATACAAGAGTTTAGTGTGGGTCTCATTAACAGTGGATAAATTTGTCCGGGTATATTTATATACTTTGTATTATTTTTTTACTAGCTAGGCGCCAAGCGCGCAGTGCGGCCGGTCGCGGACACTCGTGAACGTTTGTTTTACCTAGATGACTTGCTATGATCTAGCAATTGCCATTGCTATCTATTCTAGATAAATCCCAGCTCTCGATGGCTTGTAACTTGTTAACTTCTTCCATCTAAAAGCTGCTTAACTATCACAATTCACAATGATTAATCGAATATCAAATATAAAACCGATTAATCATAGTTTAATCTATAAACGGTGTCCCACTACTAAAACTAGCTGACTCACAAATATTGTTAGCAGTTAAAAGCCAAAACGGTCCATTTAGAGACCGACAATCTAGATCTATAAATAAAGCAAGTGGAATGACAAGACGTTTTGCGAATATTCGGATGTACTCGTATAGGCCAGCTGTTGGTAGCCCGTTTTAGTTAGCGTGAAAGAGACTTTATTGATATTTTTATTAACATACTAGCTGCGCCCCGCGGTTTCACTCGCGTTGTACCCGTTCCCGCGGGAATTTTGGGATGAAAAATAGATTTTGTTCGATTCTCAGGCCTACCCGATATGTACACAAAATTTCATGAGAATCGGTCGAGCCGTTTCAGAGGAGTTTAACCTTGGTACCCGTTCCCGCGGGAATTTTGGAATAAAAAATAGACGTTGTCCGATTCTCAGGCCTACCCGATATGTACACAAAATTTTATGAGAATCGGTCGAGCCGTTTCAGAGGAGTTCAATTACGCACAACGTGACACGAGAATTTTATATATTAGATTTTTTATCCGAATGAAACTCATTATAAGAAGTTAGGATTTGGTTCAGTGCGATAGAGGTGGCCAAATTCTGGTCCAGACATATATAAGTAAATCATATTATATTATAACCATATTCTCTCTCTCTATCTGAATATCTGATCTCTCTATCTAACTCTATATGAAGAAGTTATTACTTTACAATTTACTCGTGGATTTTTTTCTGAAGTCTTACAGAGATAAAGCAGTAATAAAAACATTTAACAAACTTTTTAATGTAAAGAGGCCGAAACGTCAGATGAAAATGTAAAATGATGTATCAGTAAATATAGTTTCAATTCAAAATTGTCTTTACTTAAATCAAAGAAAACCAATTTGTCATAACTCTCCTTCGGGCTTTGTCACAGTCGGGTAAAACAGACTATCAAACAAAATGAACTCACAACTGACAACACATATAGCGACTCAACTTCACTACATAGTATAAAATAAAGTCGTCTGTGTTTCGTGTCTGTTTGTCTGTTTGTCTGTATGCTTAAATCTTTAAAATTACGCAACGGATTTTGATGCGGTTTTTGTAATAGGTAGAGTGATTCAAGAGGATGGTTTTTATGTAAAAAAAATCCCGAAATTCCCACGGGAACGGGCACAACGCGGGTAAAACCGCGGGGCACTGCTAGTAATCTAACAAAAGAAACGCTTCATACAATTAACTATGTAAATTCAAACGTTAATATAAAATAAATTAAATTATAATCTCACTCCAGAGCTGACTGTCGCCTCACATTATTAATGCGAACAGATGTCTTCAAAATATTGCGCTTCGTAGAATCCTTTGGTGCAAAAAGTAAAACACGAACGTTGATTCTTATTTGAATACGTACGGATTAGAATTAAATGAATTTATTTTTTATCCGACTTTGGAAATGTTCGTAATATTTGTTATAAGCTGTTGTTAAGGAATTACTTTGATTTTAATGTTTTAGCAAGGACATTTGATCTATGTTTGATCCGCAAGACATATAATAGTGCAGTTTCTGTGTGGGTGCGGGCCGCTGCAGGCCGATTTTACACAAATACAAGGAAAACAACGTCACGCGACCCGCACCCGGATTGCAACCGCACAGAGTGCGTAATTGAAATTATTTATTGGTTTAAGATAGTTAAAACATAAAATAGTTTGACAAAAAAATATGCATACTTTTCACTTTTGATATCGCCTCCTCGCTGTACTTAGGTATATCTTCGGTAAAATGAGAGGTATTTGCCCAGCAGTGGGACATTACGGTCTAATACTTGATACTTTTTGATTATAAAACGTAATTTCCTGTTATTTAAGATGCAACATGAAAAATATGCTACACAGAAAGAGCAAATAAATAAAATGCATTTCTGCTCCATCTATCAAAATATGCCTTCCCGAAATCCTCCAACTTGAACTTTTAAATTCCAACCACATTTCATTTCCCAAAAATACATTAAAAACGATTTAGTGGCATAATAGTGTAGCGACTCTGTAGCGAATATTTTTAAAATTACTTTTTACCTGTCCTTGCATTCGAAATTGGACATTAATGTCTTTCGAATAGGGTACAAAGTTAAGTTTAAATAAAGAACATTTAACTGAGTTTACTGTCCCGACTGACTGAGAATTATGGTTTTTTAAAGTTGAACTTTTTAAATGTGATGAAAGAAAACATTGCTTTTTTTTACATTTTATTCACATGCCAGATGTGTGGGACTTGTTTTTTATGACCAAAGCCCAATTCAGTGTTTAAATAGTATTTTATTTAACGTAACATATAATAAGTAAGTAGAAATTAAAACAAACGAATAGAAAATAAATTTATGTCGGTTTCACTTTGATTACATTGCGTATAATAATTATACGTGTGATTGGTTCTTAACAGCCTCCGTGGTATTGAGGTTTGAGCGCCCGGCTTACGAGGTTCCGGGTTCGATTCCCGGTGGGGATATCTCACAAATAGCTGAATCACCTGATTGCTCGAAAAGTAAGATGATTCCGTGCTTCGGAGGGCACGTTAAGCCGTCGGTCCCGGTTACTTTCTACGGATAGTAGTCGTTACTTGAGCCATGTCAGAGGCCTTTGGCGGCTCAATAACTCTGACACCAGGATTGGTCAGGTTGGCCATCCACTCGATGAAGAAGAAGATTGGTTCTGCTATATCAATGAAGTAAGTAAGTAAGTTCGACACCAGAGTTGGCCCCTAGCCTACTAGGGGCCAACTCTGGTGTCGGAGTTTTAGACAGCCTAAAGGCCTCCTATATCATTAGTCTAACGATTGAACGAACCGTAACCGACAATGTAACGTGCGCCCCGAAGCGCGGTAGCGCTCAGATAGAAATTTGTAAAGGATAGCCACATTCAACGGGAAGGCTACAGGCTATTTTTCATCCCGAAATTCCCATAGGAACGGGCAAACCGCGAGGCGCTGTAAGTACATACGTATAAATCTTTTGAACGCTTCTAATATCAACAGCAAACAAGAGAATTAAATAAATAGCCCGAAGTAAGTTATGAGGGTAAACGCATACACGAGCTGGCACCAAAGCACAAATTCAACTAGTTAAGGAGTCTTAATTAGAAAGCAGTTTGTATTACAGATGTATATGAGACTTACAGCATGCATTCACTAAACTTTGTGTTGTGTTGATAGCTTGAGATTTGTTCAGCGGTTTCTTGGTGCTTACAAGTAGTACTAGCTTTTAGCTTGTTCTTGAAATTGGGTTATATTGCAGAACTTTATTATTTATGGTCTTTGTTAGCGGTTAAGGGTGTGTTTCTATTACAGCCAAGCCCGTTGGCACAGTGTCAGTGAGAGCGCTTACTGTGTCGGGGGTTGCGGGTTCGATTCCCGCCCGGAGTCAACAATATGTGCAGACATATTTGTTGGCGACAACGTCTGGGTGTCAATTACGAGTATATATTCTTATAAAAGTATTTGTGTATCTATAAGTAATAGTATCAGTGAATTAGATTCCATAACACAAGCTTAGAGCTTACTTTGGGTCTAATTAACCGTGTGTAAATTTGTCCAGGTATAAAAAATAAAAAAAACAGCAGAGCGGAGCGCTGCGGAGTTTAACTGACCAATCATAGCGCATTGAAATTTCGTAATGCGCTGTGATTGGTCAATAAGACTTCGCACCGATTCAATGGAGACGCACTTATAAATGCGAATACAGTTAAGTTGTTGATCGCATACAATTATGTCGTCGATCGTCTTATGTCACAAGTGACAGATACATGTAAATAGTTCGGTTGTCGGCCGCAGTCAGCGGATGACTGCAGCTGTCAAATAATTAAAAGTTTGCAGTCGGAGGAGAAACCTTTTTTAAGGATAGAGAATGCCTTTATGGATCCTGGTCTTTAGGGAAACGACTATGGTAAGAAAGGCACCACCCCGGCAGAAAGTCTGTGGACAATCTAGTGTGATGTGACGTTTGACGATCAAAGTAGATTGGGAACCTCATGAGTTATAATTGATTAGTAGTTGACTTCAAAATGGGAGGATTTTATCACCGCTGTCCTTTATTTTTGAGTTAAGTCTATGTATATAGAAAGTATATGAATCACTTCCTACAATGCAATAAATTACCATATTGACTCGATAAGAAGATTAGTATGGCAAAGAGCAAAAAATGCCTGTCAATTGTTTTTAGCCAAAAACGCATGACTACTACACTTATCGAACAAGATATTCTCATGTTTAAAACACCACGTTCTCAAAACGCCAACACGACATAATAATTTAAAAAAGGAACCAAAATTCAAGACCATTTTCACGAGCCCGAAAAACAAATTATAAGGAACTTAAATTAATTCCATTTTGTGTCAAGTTTGAAAGGAAGTCATAATATCGTCTCATTTAAATGCAAATGCAGAAGACTTCCAGGTAACCTTTTGTGGAAACTTGTCAAATTACTAACAAAGTTGTGGAACTTAGCACTGCTTATCTCGATAAAGGCACTGAGCATTGTCATAGGTTGTATACGGGTTTTCTGTTGAATTGTAGTTATTGCGCTGTAGTCTTATTAGACGCCCCACGTTGTGCCCATTCCTGTGGGAATTTCGGGATGAAAAGTAGCCTATAATCTTTCTGTTGAATGTGTCTATCCATTACAAAAATAATTATTCGAATCGGATAGGTAGTTTTTGAGATTAGAGCGTTCAAACTAACAAACTCTGCAGCTTTATAAATTTTATAATATTAGTATAGATAGTATCAAAGGTAACGTGATTTACGTTCTGATATTGTACGTTCGTATGTTCATATGAATAGATATTGCAGTCACAACTCAAAAACATAGTAACTACATGTGATTGAAAAAAAACTTTGACTAAAATATAATTAGTCATCACAGCGGTAACTCCAATGTCTTCAGTTCACCCGCGACCTCGAGAGGTGCAATCCCCTCGAAACGTCGGGAAATAAAAAGTAAGTTATTACTTGCTTTCTAACGCGAAAAAACCCGTGTGAGTACGTTTAAACTAAATATAATTAGAGTTACGAATTTATTATTTCATGATTAACTAGGTCTATCTCAATGTTCCGCCGTAGCAACTTTTTTTAAAATATATAAACGAAGCAGTTTTTTTTTTCATACCTAATTTTAACTGGTTTTAAGTGAATTATCAGTCCAACCAGCTTAAATAGTCTTCTAGCTAGCAGCTAGTTAACTCGCTAAATGTCAACAAAACCTAATTAAATAAAATACGAATAAACTTTAAATAAATAAGACAGACAAAGAAATAAAACAGTTGGTACAAATGAACAAAAACAATGAAAAGTTAAATTCTGTTATTTGCATAAACAGAATGTAAGTCAAATAAATCACACTTTCAGCATCTTTCAGACTAAACTAATTTGAATGATGCTCTGTTCGGAACAAGTTTAGCAACAATGGAACACGGGATTTCATAACTTTAAATCTTTTATGTAGCTCACACTTTGTGAGTGTTGACGGTAATAATATGCTCTCGTATTACAAGTAAGAAAGTTTGAAAGATTTTATTACTTTACTAGCAAAGCCCCGCGGTATTGCCCGCGTTGTGACCGTAGCCGTGGGAATTTTGGGGTGAAAACTAGTCTTTAACCTTTTCGTTGAATGTGGCTATCTATTATACAAAAAGAGTGATTGAAATCAGACTAGTAAGCTTCTGAAATTAATGCGTTTAAAGAATATGTTAACGCACAGCGTATAAATTCACTCTATAAAAATGCAATACCAAAATTGGTTGTGACTTTCTTAGTAAACAACTTTACAAAAAAGAAAAAGACGTTGCAGTACCCTATAAACCATTCTCATTTCCGCTGAGCAAAAAGTATTTGAACTAAACGCCCGATTAGGACAGAGTGGCGTAAACGTAATTTATTACCTAACTTGCAGTCGGTAGCTGCATTCGATGTTCGAATTCGGATTCAATGAAACAGTCGTTTTTTTTTTGTTTTTAATGCCAATGCCAATGAAAGCCATCACTGGTGTATGCCGAATTCGGTCGAATTTTTAGACTTATTGGAAAAGCAGATGCGAGTGAAATTGGTATTGTTGAATTGTTTTACGGTTGATCTCCTGTATCATCAGGTTTGGAAATGAAATGTTTGTTGGGCGTTTTTTAGTAGATTAAACTTGGAATTTATTAAAAACTAGCAGCGCCCCGCAGTTTTACCCGCGTTGTGTCCATTCCTGTGGGAATTTCGGGATGAAAAATAGCCTATGTTACTCGTGGATAATGTAGCTTTTGAATGGTGAAAGAATTTTTAAAAACGGTCCAGTAGTTTTTGAGCCTATTCATTACAACCAAACAAACAAAGTTTTCCTTTTATAATATTGGTGTAGATAGAGACTAAATGAAACTTTCGGCTTCGGCTAACAACGATTTCGGCCAAATGTCCGACTTGGACACGCGCGTGGACGGTTGCCCGTCCGGGCGCCCGCTTAACGCAGTTTCAGGCGTTGATTAAATGGGCGTCTCTTAATACGGTAGTGGTAGCTAGTAGCTCAACTTTACATCCATTATCTGGAAATATTTAATACCCTATTTTGTTCTGTATGTCTAACAAAATAAATAAAGACCGGACTGACCGAGATACGGGTGTAATTCCTCGGTCCGACGAAGCGTGAAACTTAACAAGACCCCTACGCCTTAAAGGGTATTTTATACACCACACCGAATGTCTATGGATTCAGTTGATCTAAACAGTGGTTTGTGCTTGCTTTGAAGGTATATCAATGGAAGTATGGAACAATGAGCTGCTTAGTATGGTTTTAAGTAGTTTTAGGATAATTGAGATTTGAAATGGGGTTGAATTAAATAAAACTAAAACAGGATTATTAATGAAATAGTTATTGAGCGTATTCTTTAATGTCTTCTCAATTTTTTTCTCTTTATACATTTTCCAAAAAAGCAACCCTACGCAAAAACGAATGGACTGATGATAAACAAATATAGTAATAAACCTCAGTAAAGAAACTGGCTTTTGTAGGTGACCTCCACTTAAACATACATTATAATTATATTTTATTTACACACAATAATATATTAAAAACCACTTACATACATCACACATTCATATCCCAGTAACATAACATTCATAACACAAATAAATAATTTCTAACCAAATGTAAACAAACAATAATTCGGCAAGCAAACCCGCGCGATATGCGTTGTTCCGAATTTGTGCAAATCTTGCATTTAAGTTAATTGTGGAATGTGAAGCCACGCGGAGGCGCATCGCGCGCGCGCAGTCGATCACAGCGTATGCTACGAGAGACACATACAACTCGTTCTCACGCGCACTCGCGTTTTGCCCACGCGTGAACTGTTCACTTACTACTTTGATTAATTACATGATATGTATTATGTGCTACATTGATCCTGTCTTGCTATCCTTCTAAAAACTAAAATAGTGTGTGTTGTGTGTGGCTAATAAACTTTGGCAATTCATCTTTGTGGTTTAATTCAACCAATATTACCACGCACACCCCCCTAAAACTGGTGACCCCGACGTGATCTAAAACTGGTGACCCCGGAACAAACTGAGGAACACGGAAGACAAGGAGCAATTCGCAGCCTGGATGTCGGCGTCGAGTGGTTCAGATACCACCGGTAACGTGGACACGCGTCCACGACGCCACTCCAAAATCAAGATGGCGTCTCCCGTCGTGCCCGCTTTAACAGTTGCAAGTAATCCAGTGAGCATAAGAATACCACCTTTTTGGCCTGAAAAACCAGCAATTTGGTTCGCACAAGTAGAAGAACAGTTTGCAATCATGCGCGTGACAGACGAAGCAGCCAAATTCTACCACATTTTGGTTTCGCTCGACCGTCAGTATGCTGCTGAAATAGAGGACATCCTCACTGGTCCTCCCAATTACCAACGCCTCAAAGAGGAGTTAATCAAAAGGTTGTCTGCGTCGAGAGAAAATAAAGTCAAACAACTTTTGACCTACGAGCAGCTAGGTGATCGCAAGCCGTCACAATTCCTTCGGCATCTTCAACATCTCGCCGGTCCAGATATCCCTCAAGAATTTCTCCAAACAATCTGGACGAGCCGACTACCCGTTTCACTTCAGCCTATCGTTGCGTCACAGCCTACCCTGGGTCTTGACGCACTCGCTGAACTCGCTGACCGCGTCCATGACATCGCAGTGCCATCTCATCAAGTTGCTGCAACCTCAACGGTACCGTCATCATCAATAGCTGTTGAGGAGCTCACACGCCAGGTAGCTCAGCTGACGCGCCAGGTGAGCGCTTTAACTATCCAATCGCGACATCGACCTCGACCCACCGAGCGCCGCAGAGATGCGCAACGCAGCCGATCGACGTCACGACGTTCAGCGTCGAACTACCGCAAGTACCCAGTTTGTTGGTACCACTCACGGCATGGTTCCAAAGCTCGTCGGTGTATCCAGCCGTGCGACTACAACCAGGGAAACGAGAGAGGCAGTCAGTGATGGCGACTGATGATTGCCACAACCCCAGCTCAGGTCGCCTCTTCATCACGGATCGTGGTTCACAGATACAGTTTCTAATAGACACTGGAAGTGACATTTGTGTGTACCCGGTTTCAGCCCTTAAAAGGCAACTTTGTAAATCAACATATCAGCTCAGTGCTGCCAATGGTTCGACTATCGACACTTACGGCTACATGCAATTAAATTTGAATTTGGGTCTGCGGCGTGATTTTCCGTGGCGTTTTGTTGTTGCTGACGTCACAAAAGCAATCATAGGCGTAGATTTCCTTTCTCACTATCGTTTGGTTGTTGATGTTGGCCAACAGAAGCTTATCGATAGTCTAACCAATGTTAGCACTGTAGCTTGTTTAGATTTAAGCGACAATGCTGTTTTAAGTGTTAAGGTAGCTAGTTTTAATGGTGATACTGTGTATCATAAAATTTTGTCTAATTTCCCGGAAATTACACGTCCTTTTGGAACTCCTCAAATCGCAAAACACAATACACAACACCACATTCGCACCACACCAGGTCCACCTGTATCATGTTCTCCTCGCCGTCTCGCGCCTGATAAATTGAAGGTAGCTCGTCAAGAATTTGACGCTATGATTGCTAGCGGTATCGCACGTCCTTCTGACAGCCCTTGGGCATCACCTCTTCATCTCGTGACTAAAAAAGATAATGGGTGGCGTCCATGCGGCGATTACCGCCAATTAAACGCTCGTACTATACCAGATCAGTATCCGATTCGTCATATACAGGATTTTTCGCAAAACCTGTCGGGTTGTACTGTATACTCGAGTATCGATTTAGTGAAAGCATATAATCAGATTAGTGTTAATAGGGCAGATATTCCGAAAACTGCAATAACAACACCCTTCGGATTGTTTGAATTTTTAGTCATGACATTTGGACTTCGTAACGCAAGTAAAACCTTTCAGAGATTTGTTGATGAGCTTACTCGTGGCTTAGACTTTTGCTGGCCTTACCAGGACGATTTTCTTGTGTTCAGCCGCACGCCACGTGAGCACGAAGAACACTTGCGTCAACTTTTTACGCGAATGAGAGAATTCGGTATATTAATCAATCCGGCCAAGTGTGTCTTCGGTGTGTCTAATATTCAATTTCTCGGCTACGAAATCTCTGAAAGCGGCACCAAACCTCTGGACAGCAAGGTAAAGGCAATGTCTGATTTCCCTCTACCAAAAACCGTCCGAGAACTCAGACGATTTTTGGGCATGGTAAATTTTTACAGGCGATTTTTACCCAACGCCGCTCAGATTCAAGCACCCCTGAATGCCTTACTGTCCGGATCGGTTAAGGCATCCGATCCGATTGTTATGACTAAAGAATCATCGCAAGCGTTCGAAAACTGCAAGAAGAGTCTGTGCAATGCAGCACTTTTAGCTCATCCTGATTCGCAAGCTAAATTAGGATTGGCCACTGACGCCTCAGACACGGCGATAGGTGGTGTCCTGCAACAGCTCAAGGATGGAGACTGGCATGCCAGCGCTCGAAGGTAACGAGACACGTTGCCTCACCTTTAGGTACGCACGATTTACCTTCAGCACGGTTCAAACATGTACATCTAGACCTAATCGGCCCACTACCATCATCCAATAATTATCGGTACTGCCTCACAGCCGTCGATCGCTTTACGCGATGGCCGGAAGCTGTGCCTATTACCGATATTTCCGCGGAAACAGTGGCCAAAACGTTTATTTCCTGTTGGGTGGCACGATATGGTTGTCCTACCGAGATCGTAACCGATCGAGGCGGACAATTCCAATCGGCACTGTTTCAACAGCTTTCTCAGTCCATCGGTTACGATCACCGTAGGACAACGAGTTATCATCCGCAATGCAACGGATTGGTGGAGCGTTTTCACAGGCAACTAAAAGCTGCAATTACCTGTCATGCAGACACCAAGTGGACCGAATCACTTCCACTTGTGTTGCTAGGCATTAGGAGTGCCTTTAAGGAAGACCTCCAGACTTCATCAGCTGAGTTGGTGTACGGTGAACCACTTCGTCTCCCTGGCGAATTCTTCGGTCACGATATTGCGTACTACACCACCGACATCACCGATTTCGCGGCTCGGTTGAAGTCCTTTGCGGAAAATATTCGTCCGGTTCCCTCCCAACACCACTCAAATCGCAGAGCTTTCGTATTCCAAGATCTAGCTACATGCAGTCACGTATTCCTTAGGGAAGAAGTGATGCGTGGCTCATTCCAGCCTGCTTACACTGGTCCATACGAAGTGCTCAAAAGAAGGAGTAAAACATTTATTATTCGCGTTAGGAACAAAGATCTCACAGTAACTATAGACCGCCTTAAGCCAGCCTATATACTAGACGTTCGTGTACCCGTTCCTCGATCCTACACTGCAACTCCAGAACGTGTCCCTGTTCATCCACCGCAGGAAAAGACCGCGCTAACAACTACGCGTTCAGGTCGTACAGTACGGTTCCCTGACTTTTATCGCCCTTAGTCGGTCTCTGGAGGGGGATGATGTAGGTGACCTCCACTTAAACATACATTATAATTATATTTTATTTACACACAATAATATATTAAAAACCACTTACATACATCACACATTCATATCCCAGTAACATAACATTCATAACACAAATAAATAATTTCTAACCAAATGTAAACAAACAATAATTCGGCAAGCAAACCCGCGCGATATGCGTTGTTCCGAATTTGTGCAAATCTTGCATTTAAGTTAATTGTGGAATGTGAAGCCACGCGGAGGCGCATCGCGCGCGCGCAGTCGATCACAGCGTATGCTACGAGAGACACATACAACTCGTTCTCACGCGCACTCGCGTTTTGCCCACGCGTGAACTGTTCACTTACTACTTTGATTAATTACATGATATGTATTATGTGCTACATTGATCCTGTCTTGCTATCCTTCTAAAAACTAAAATAGTGTGTGTTGTGTGTGGCTAATAAACTTTGGCAATTCATCTTTGTGGTTTAATTCAACCAATATTACCACGCACACCCCCCTAAAGCTTTCAAACTAAAAAAAACCGCATCAAAATTGGTCCATCCGAGCATCCGGTTGAGAGCTACGATGCTACACACAGAGACATCAATGTTAAACTTATAACAGCCCTCTTTTTGTCGGCGGTTAATCATATAAAATGTGATCGATCAAACGAAAAAGATTAGGTAAATTATGTGACTGACTAAAAGTCGTAATTATACCGCCGCCGCTAGCAATTCAAAGTTCGAATTGTAGCTGTCAAATGTCAACGCATGTTTTTATACAAAGTTCTAACCGCGCCCCGCGTTGTACCCGTTCCCGCGGGAATTTCGGGATAAAGTGTATTCCATGTGTTATTCTGATGTATGACCTACTAGCGGCGCCCCGCGGTGTTACGTTTTACCCGCGTTGTGCCCGTCCCCGTGGGAATTTCGGGATAAAAAATAGCCTATAACCTTTCCGACAAATGTGGCTATCCAGTACAAAAAGAATTATTCAAATCAAACTGATAATTCCGGAAATTAGATCGAACATACAAACAAACATACATACAAATTGTACCTCTTTATAATATTAGTATAAATTAAAATGAGTAGTATTCGTTTAAACTTAAGAAACCAGTATACATTAATCATTTTTCAAGGCCACACCAACGCAAACAACCATTCTCCATTCACCAACTCAAAACTAAGCAATAACAGATTTCATCGTCAGTAAGTATATTCACACAGATGGCACCCTACACATTAATATTGCAATTGGTTTGTACAAATCCCTTCAAAGGTACTCGCCCTTAATATATTCGTTGTAGGCCTAGTCTAATTATGTACATTTATAATGATTTCTCTGTACAAAACTACATAACTAACTTGGATTTGCTGTTGGACTCCGATGTATTGTACGGATGTGTAGAATGGTTTGGAATCCAATAGTAGGATGTAAATATGTCTTTTTTATATATAACTTATTTATTACCACTTTTTTGCACGATAGCGCCCCGCGGATTTACACGCGTTTTGCTCTTTCGTGTTATAATTTAGAGATTTCGTAGTAGAAGACATAGAAGAAGATTAATGATACCTATTTGAAAATATGGTGTTACAACTATTTACATAAAAAGTATTGGACATAATATAATTCTTACTAATTAAGGCGTTATCTATAAATTGTATTTTGGAGTCCAACCATCAATTTAAGACTGATTAAATTCCTTCAACCAGCTTGTGTGTCTGATTTTGTTTTAGTTACAAATTATTCCACTATTAGTTTTCAGAAGTTATTGGTTGTGTTTTGTTATAAATTTGTAGTTAATTTCTAACCAATTACTTAGTAGTTTCTAATTAACAGTTCTAATACCAACTTTTTTGTTTTTGAAAGTATTAAGTATTTCTAATATATATTCGATGGGTTTGCCTGTGCAAGTATACCTGTGCAAGTAGAGTAGGAATAGACCTGTGCAGGTTTTTGGATATGCGCTATATCACGTCACGTGACATGTAAAGCTATTACAAAAATAACTAAGGGCCACTCTAGTAAACCGAAACATTTCCATATACGCTACTGACGCCTGCACAGTTAACCTTCACAGGTCATTTAATACCGGGACCAAGATCATACTCAATATTTTCCTTCAATTTTCATGACGAAACTCACTCGTACTGCGATTGATAAAAGAACTAAGGTATATTATAAAACATCAAGACGCTCCCATAAACAATACTTACGCCTGTACCGTTAAACTGCGCAGTTCTTCACACCGTAGCATATATGTAAGACGCAATTAAAATACCTAATGTAATGAAAGAAAAATATACGCACATGTTTCAAATAAAAACAGAAAGTAATTTAGCATTCACTGTGCGCTGTCAAAACACCCTTTGAATAGAAAATGTATGAAGTTTACTCAAGTGCTGAGATAAAAATATGTTTATTCAATTATGAAGTCCCAAACTTCGTTATCATTCTAACTAAGTGTGAAAAGATAAACACTTGTTCTGGAATGTGAATGACCTATAGAGTCTCACATATTCATTTAAATATGCTTTGAATAGTTGATTTTATTTTGCAACCAAGTTTTATGAAAATATCGCAAATTTAATTCTTGGCTTTGTGTTTAGGTTCATGACTATACTTTCAAACAATGATACAAGAATGACAAGTCTAATACCAATTACCAGTGATTGAAGAATGAAAAGTCTCATACAGGCAATCCTATCCCACTAATATTGTAAATGCGAAAGTTTGTGAGGATGGATGTATGTATGGATGTATTTATATTATATGTTTGTTACTCTTTCACGAAAAAACTACTGAACGGATTTGGATGAAACTTTGCGGTAATTTAGGTTATACATCAGAATAACACACGGGATAAATGTTATTTAAAAATTCCCGCGGGATCGAGTACAATTCGGGTAACACCGCAGGACGCGGCTAGTGTGCAATAATAGCAAGTTCGTGTAAATTAGTGGCCAACCGACACTAGATATTTTTTGAACCGCCTTAAGACCTTTGACATGGTCTTACGAATGAAAAAACCGGGACCGACAATTTAACGTGCCATCCCAAGCACGGTAGTGCTTAGTTAGAATGCCACTATCGGCCACCCATCCAAGTAGGGGCCGAGGTGCACGTTGCTTAACAATCGCAATGAATTAACATCGCTTAGTCAAACTACGCCACGAGTGCTACTAATGAACAGCTAAAAACGCTCAACTAGTATAAATATTATACTCAGTTGTTTCGCGGCTTCTTCTTCTTCATCGAGTGGATGGTCAACCTGACCAATCCGTGTCAGAGTTATTGAGCCGCCAAAGGCCTCTGACATGGCTCATGTAACGACTGCTATCCGTAGAAAGTAACCGGGACCGACGGCTTAACGTGCCCTCCGAAGCACGGAATCATCTTACTTTTCGAGCAATCAGGTGATTCAGCCTGCAATGCCCTAACCAAACTGAGGAAAGTGTCACAAAGAGATTTTTGTGAGATACCCCCACCGGGAATCGAACCCGGAACCTCCGGGTCGTGAGCCGGGCGCTCAAACCATAAGACCACGGAGGCTGTTTCGCGGCAAAACAGTTTATAAAGCAAAAATCCCACTTCTTTTTATTCCCGTTCATACTACAGTCACTTTCAGAGTCTTTTCAGTCAAGCATTCCTCGTTGAAATGATTAAGTGTCAACAGATATAAAATCAATAAACTAGAAATAGGAAACACTGTCACTTTATTGAACTACTACACAGTCTTTGCCTTGGCGTTTGATGGGCATGTAATGGAATACAGATGGGGAAAAAAGTTTTAGCAAGCAACATTTTCTCTCTTCTTTTTTCAGCCATGCTCTACCGGAATTATATGAACTTCGACTTACGCCATTTATAAAATTAAAAGAAAGGAAAAAGGTCCTTCCATTGTATTATCTATTGTCCCTAAAATCCAAGAAAATGAATTTTGGAATTACACCCTAATTACGCAATAAAATGGTTTAAAAACTATTTTTTTAACAAAAAGTACTAAAAATTAAACCAATCTCCTCTACTGTCCTGTCTTTGTTAGCTAAATCATCTTCTTTAGATTATCAACAAGATCCAAATTTACCTACAGCACACCAAAACTTAAAAAGAAAAATATATACTTACTAGCTGTGCTCCGCAGTTTTACCCGTATTGTGCCCGTTCCCGTAAGAATTTCGGGATGACAAATAGCTTATAACCTTCCCGTTGAATGTGGCTATCTATTATCTATACTAATATTATAAAGCTGAAGAGTTTGTTTTGTTTGTTTGTTTGTTTGTTTAAACGCGCTAATCTCAGAAACTACTGAACCGATTTGAATAATTCTTTCACTGTTAGATAGTCTATTTATCGAGGAAGGCTATAGGCTACATTTTATCCCGAAATTCCCACGGGAACGGGCACAACGCGGGTAAAACCGCGGGGCGCTGCTAGTATAAAATAATTATTCAAATCAAATTGGTAGTTTCTGAGATTAGCGCACTCAAACAAACTCTTGAGCTTTATTTTATTGGTATAGATGAAAACATTCATCTTCTCCCGTCGATGATTAAAAATAATCAAAACAGCGTTATCGAAGTCAATTTAAAAAATAATTCTCTCCCGATTATTTAACGAGCTGGTCGGACATTTGAGGGAGTATCCAATCAAATATTAACCGAAGCCCTCAGCACTACTGGATCAATCAATTAGGTGCTTCCTTAAATATTTAACAAGGAGCATCACCTAACCTTAAAATATAGGCTAGGTGAAGTTTACAATGGATCTTGAATGATTAATCATTATCTAAGGTGTATGGTACATGTGTCTACTTTGGACTGTGGTATTTTAGATTAATCTACGATAATAATTATTATAATGTAGGCTAGGTGACGTTTACATTGGATTTTGAATGATTAATCATTTTCACCCCATGGGAAAGGGTACAAAATGAGTAAAATGTTATAGTAATAAAATAAAATTATACACTGAAATAACCGTTATTACAGATGCCATTCCCTACAATCTGTATGTTTAAAAAAAGTCGTGTTAGTTACACCATTTATAATTCGAGGACGGCTATACCAATTTTAATTATTAATTTTTAATTCAAGGAATAAGAGAGTCAGGAATAAGATAATAAGTAATAAAATCCCGAAATACCCACGGGAACGGATGCGCTACGGGTAAAACCGCGTCCTTCAGCTAGTTCTATTTAAATCAAGCATTTATACCAAAAGCGGAAAGCCAATAGTTTTCATTTACTTATTTCGCTGAATATTAAAAGAACTTCAAACAAAAAAAAAGCGTTTTTTAAAAAATATATCAGTTTCAAAGTACCTTCATAAAATGAAGTAGGAACTCCGCGTTTAGTTCAAATACTTTTCAACGCGAGAGTACACATTTTTTCCATTCCCAAGCGTTGGAGAACGTGATATTTCTTCGAGCTTCTATAAACCTTGGCTATATTTTCTTGTTTTACAAAAGACTAAGACATTTTGTCTTAGCACCTTCGGTCTGAAGATGTTCTTAGATTTTTCATTTTTGAATTGGAGCGTTCGTCGATTTTCTTATTTGGACGTGTGCGAGCGTTTGCTGTATGAGTTACGATTTCTTCCTACTTGTTTGTAACAGATCATTGTTTATATTTATTTTATATTAACTGAACGAAAACAAAAAATTCTGTTTTTAATGTTAGTTTATTTATTACACTAGCAGCGCCCCGTGGTTTTACCCGCGTTGTGCCCGTTCCCGTGGGAATTTCGGGAATTTTTTTTGAATTCCTCTTGAATCACTCTACCTATTACAAAAAACCGCATCAAAATCCGTTGCGTAATTTTAAAGATTTAAGCATACAGACAGACAAACAGTGTGACAGACACGAAAAAGAGACGACTTTATTTTATACTATGTAGTGATATACAATTTTATATGAGTTAGCTTTTATTGCATTTTTGGCCGACCCACAATAGTGGCATTTCTACCTTCCGAGGGCATGTAAAATTATCAGTCCTGGTTGTTTCAATCTTCGAACCATGTCAGAGGCCTTGAGGTGGTCTAAAAACTCTGACACCAAGGTTGCCCACTAACCTATTTGAAGTTACTTACAACTAACAAAATTTTTAAAATACTATCCACATGAATAGTCACTGAACGTTACTAGTTTTAAACACTAGTTTTACAGCCTCCGTGGTCTTGTGGTTTGAGCGCGCGGCTCACGATCCGGAGGTTCTGGGTTCAATTCCCGGTGGGGACAATAGCTTATAAAAATCTCTTTGTGAGACTGCCCTTGGTTTCTACGGATAGTAGTCGTTACAGGAGCCATGTCAGAGGTCTTTGGCGGCTCAATAACTCTGACACCAGGATTGGTCAGGTTGACCATCCACTCGATGAAGAAGAAGAAGAAGACTAGTTTTAAACGTAAACAAAATTTTGTAAACCCACTTTCAGAATACGTGGCTTCCTTTTAAAAATTCCTATTTAGGCTCGGAGGCCGTTTTCACAAGATCTTTCGCACTGAATGAAAGAAGTACTGAATGCGCTGAAAAACTGAAATGTTGAATTAAAGCCGTTTATTTAAAAGCGCTGTATTTGAAAGGCTTTTTCTTGTTTGTAAAGTGAAGTGGGTATTGTAATGTGTAAGTGTTCGTTTAAGGTAAACGAGATGTTTGAAGCTTGATGGATGGATGTTTCTTGATGGATGGATGGATGTTTCTTGATTCAGTATGATTAGTTTGATTAACGAATTTGGATTTTGCTTTGGTTTAAATTTTTCAACACAGCTTGCTCATAAACTAAGAATGTATTTTTAATAGCATTATGAACGAATAATCCTATCCTACTAATATTATAAATGCGAAAGATTGTGAGGATGGATGGATATGTATGTGTGTTACTCTTTCACGACAAAACTACTGGACCGATTTGGATGAAACTGTACAGTAATATAGGTAATACATCAGAATACCACATGGGATACACTTTATCCCAAAATTCCCGCGGAAACAAGTACAACGCAGGTAAAACCGCGGGGCACGTATTGAAAAATAATGCTACAGGTATTTTTATAACGAAACCTTAAAGGTCATTCCAAAACAGTTTTTGTCTACTTTCAAAGTCTTCATAACTTCTACGAAAAATTTTCATCACAACAAATAACAGCCTCCGTGGTCTTATGGTTTGAGCGCCCGGCTCACGAACCGGAGGTACCGGGTTCGATTCCCGGTGGGTACAACAATATCTCACAAAAATCTCTTTGTGGAGACTGCCTCAGTTTGGTTAGGGCATTGCAGGCAGAATCACCTGATTGCCTGAAAAGTAAGATGATTCCGTGCTTCGGAGGGCACGTTAAGCCGTCGGTCCCGGTTACTTTCTACGGATAGTAGTCGTTACATGAGCCATGTCAGAGGCCTTTGGCGGCTCGATAACTCTGACACCAGGACTGGTCAGGTTGACCATCCACTCGATGAAGAAGAAGAAGATCACAACAAATTAGTTTAAGGGTCTAGACAGACGGACTGCAATTCAACTGCAATCCGACTGCCAAATGGCAGTTCAGATGCAGTTTGAATGCAGTTGGCTCGACTGCAATCAAACTGCACGTCGACGGGCAGTTGGCGTGCAGTTGGATTGCAGTCTGTCGTTGTAACTGCACTCAGACTGCAATCCAACTGCACGCCAACTGCCCGTCGACGTGCAGTTTGATTGCAGTCGAGCCAACTGCATTCAAACTGCATCTGAACTGCCATTTGGCAGTCGGATTGCAGTTGAATTGCAGTCCGTCTGTCTAGACCCTTATGGCTTCTCTTTGACGTCATTGAGCATGTTAGACCATGTTGAAAAGAAAACAAGCGTTCAACGTTCCAAATTAATCGCACGCCGCTTTCTATTGGACTTGCCGATCAGCTTGTAAACTAGCTCAGCAGGTAATAAGCTTACAGGTGCGTCTCCATTGAAGCGGAGCGGATCTAAGTGGAGTTCAATCAACCAATCACAGCGCATTGAAATTGTCATAATCTTTTCGTAATGCGTTGTGACATGTCAATTGAGCTCCACACAGCTCCGCTCGGATTTAATAGAAAAACACCTGAATCAACCTAAACGACTGCATAATCAACCTTAACTATGCTTACAACCGTCAAATTCCTTCGAAGTCCACCTTCTTTGAAGAATCTCAAAAAATATATAATTTATAACCTTAGTCATGGCTCAGCCGGGCAAGCATATAAACGAAGACATATATCTCTACTCTTCCCGAGAGATTTGGTAGAGAAACTGATGTCACCCTTAATATATCTATACTAATATTATAAAGCTGCAGAGTTTGTTTGTTTGTTTGAACGCGTTAATCTCAGGAACTACAGGTCCGATTAAAAAAAAACTTTTTGCACATTCAACGGAATGGTTACTTTTTATCCTATAATTCCCACGGGAACGGGTACAACGCGGGTAAAACCGCGGTGCGCTGCTAGTTGCATAATAATTCGATGTTGCAACACCGGATTCATTAATACAATTTGACTGGTTTCGTTCAACTTACTCTGTTATGATTGGCTGGATACTGTATGACAGTGACATATTTGACACATTTTTAATGCATTAAAGGCCTTATTCATAAACGCTTACTAGCAGCATTTTAGCTATCAAATAGTTTGTCCCTTTCCGACATACGCTATTTTCCAAAGAGCAAAAGAGACAAAACACTCACTAACAGTGTTTTAGTTTATGAGATATTTATTAGAGAGGGTTTATGTCTATGGCAGTAAGTCTTTACTTGAGAGTTTTAAACGTTGCATGTAGACAAGAGAAGTTTGTCTAATAAGTGGAGAAAAAACGAAGTGAAAACCTTTGTCTTCAGTTGTATGCTTGCCCTGCTGAAGTCACGTATAAGGACATAAAATATTTAAATTCGTCCTACATCTGACGAAGGGCACTCTTAAACCCAAAAACCTACGTGAGCACGTTTTGTAGGTGTCTCTTTCGCATTTAACTTATTTATAAAGTATTCAAATGGGAGGGATATTGTGTATGGACATTGGGCAGTATTTTTGTGTTATAGTAAAGTTTTATAATAAAATAAACATGAATACTTGTAAGAATAAATGTACCATTTGAAGTATCGTTTTTATTTAACGAGTTCACATTTTTTTATTAATTCCTACTAATATTATAAATGCGTTCCTACAAATATAAAAAAAGTTTGTAAAGGATCTCATCAATCTCATCAAATGCTTAACGTGCTTCGAAGCACGGTAGCGTTCCGATAGGCCACCCATCCAAGTAGGGGTCGAGCTGCACGTTGCTTAACAATCGCAATGAACTAACATCGCTTAGTCAAACTACGCCAATGACATTGTAATCACTACATTTTCTCACTGTACTAATATGTATATATGTTTAGTTCAGCATGTGAATGCTAATATATGGCTAATACCGATATTGTATAAAATCTTATATATAAAATTCTCGTGTCACAGTGTTCGTTCGCGTACTCCTCCGAAACGGCTTGACCGATTCTCATGAAATTTTGTGAGCATATTGAGTAGGTCTGAGAATCGGTCAACATCTATTTTTCATCCCGAAATTCCCGCGGGAACGGGTACAACGCGAGTGAAACCGCGGGGCGCAGCTAGTCTAATATATAAAATTCTCGTGTCACGGGGTGCGTAATTGAACTCCTCTAAAACGGCTCGACCGATTCTCATGAAATTTTGTGTAAATATCGGGTAGGCCTGAGAATTGGACAACATCTATTTTTCATCCTGAAATTCCCGCGGGAACGGGTACAAAGCGGGTGAAACGGCGGGGCGCAGCTAGTCTATACATATATATAAAAGAATGTCGTGTTAGTTATACTATTTATAACTCGAGAACGGCTGAACCGATTTGGCTGAAAATTGGTGGGGAGGTAGCTTAGAACTAGGAGACGGATATAGGATACTATCTATCCCGTATTTCCTACGGGAACGGGTGCGCTGTGGATGAAACCGCGGGGCACAGCTAGTATGTTATAATTATATCTTCAGTCAAAATATATTTGCTCTGCGGTAGGATATTACAGTCTTACCGACAAGTCTAGTCACCCAGAAATATGAACCGTCTCAGAAATTTTATGCAATCCTAATGGTTAATATTTCTCCGTTTCTCCGCTCCAGATCCTCGCTCCGTTTGAATGAACAGGCACCCTTATAGTTCTTTTAGATTGGAATAATAATATATCGAATTACGAACGCTATAACAAAGAGATTGGCTTTCAATGCATTTCAATAGGGTATAGTTTCCATCATTCAATGCTGAAAGACGTTGACCATACACACATGTAGTACAGAACTTTCTATAGAACTTCTGTATAAGGGTATGGCTGTACTTTGTTGTGGTACTAGCAGCGACCCGCGGTTTTACCCGCGTTGTGCCCGTTCCCGTGGGAATTTCGAGAATTTCTTTACATAAAAACCTTCCTCTTGAATCACTCTACCTATTACAAAAAACCGCATCAAAATCCGTTGCGTAATTTTAAAGATTTAAGCATACAGACAAACAGACAAACAGAAGACAAACAGCCGCGACTTTGTTTTATACTATGTATTGATGATAATTATTAATAGATCACTAAAGCCTATAAGTACACTTTAAAGGCCTTATTCATAAACGCTTACTAGCAGCATTTTAGCGATCAAATGGCTTGTCCTTTTCTGGCATACGCTATTTCCCAAAGAGCAAAAGAGACGAAACACTTACAGTGTTTTATGAAGATAGTGGAATTGTAGTCACGTTAAATTGTCGGTCGTCATTGTTTCAATCCTAAGACCTTCAGAGACCTTTAGATGACCTTCAAGTCACCGCTGCACAAGCCGTAATATATATTCATTTTGGACTTGGCACGGTGACTTGAAAAGTCACATCATAGCCTAAAACGGGCATGTCAGTAGACTGACTGTGGCGCTCCTAAACTTGTTCAGGAAAAGGTCTTTTTATAAGTTTGACGTTTATATCTGTGTGTATGTGTGTGTGTGGCACCACGAAACAAAGAAGTTACGCAGGAAGTGCCTCGGTCTTCCGTGTGTGGCACTGTAGCTGTAAAACGGATGGAACGAATTCTGTGCGTTTTTTAAATTTGAAATCCATTTTTCTTGCAGTCCTTAGCTTACTTTGGCAAAAAGTATGAGTGATACGTTCAAAAGAGCCTTTTTGAGCCAAAAACTGAATAAAATATGCCTGAAGACATTACCCGTTCTAGGTACATCCGTCCAATAAAAAGTACTTCTAATGCTACACGCTAAACTACCATTTAATGCAAAACTGGAAACGAACATCCAATAATTCGCGACAAATGACCTCAGTATTAGCAATGAATTCAAATTTCAATCTATTTAAAAGCACAACTGTTTAAATCAGTGCATTTACAACTTTACCTAACTGCGGTTGTTAACCGAAATAGTTCCCTAATGGGACGTTTTTAGGAATTAAACTTTTTATCTGATTAAGCTTTGGGTTAGGTTAACTTTGATAGTGTAGCAATGAAATACTTTGACTCAAAAGATAGCAATGTTGTATCTACAGAAGTAGGGCAAAAATAGGGTATTTGACAGTGTTTTTTTTTAATCTTTATGATAAATTCAATTTGTATTTTGACGAAATCTATTTATAGAATAAATAGAAATATACAGAAAAGTGTGTTACGTAGCGAGCATATATACAACAGAACACATCATTTTGAATTGAAATTATGCTTCCAGATTCACTTCGCTTTTATTTTACATTTTAAATCTGACCCCTTTACAGGAATCGTGGTCATAAAAGACCTGTCTGTTCTGTAAACACGGTTCCTGTTAAACCAGGTTAAACTAATAAAAACACATCTTGTTTTAATGCAATTATACACGAGGTACATCTTGCTTCCAAGCAAGATTAAAAACCATGAAAGAACGAATTACTTAAAAACTCGCTCAAGCTGAATCTCTTATGAGATTCCCGCTATTTGTCCGGCCGACCCTTTACTCTATAATATCGAAGAGCGGGCTAACTATTGACGGAGTATGGTGTAACCGAGTTACGGACGCACGCTCCAGTCCATTAGCACTTCCACCATCACGTCATTTAACTTCCCAAATATTCTATTACCTGCGTTTTATTAGATTTAGCGGTATAGACTATTGCGGTTTAGGTTAGATTTTAGCAGTGGTTATAGGATTTTTGGGTCGGGAAAAGTGGCATAACTTGGTACAAATTCAATTTCAAACACAATTGTGGTCGAAACTATCGAGTATATCGACAGTTGACATACACACACGTACGTAATTTCCCGTCTTATATATTAGCCTGTAATGTCCCACTGCTGGGCAAAGGGCTCCCATCTCACTGAAGATATCAGTACAGTGAGGAGGATTAGGTGTAATCACCACGCTTGCCTAATGCGGGTCGGTGATCTGAAACCCAAATGTTTGAAAAGTAGGAAACATGTTTTCGCTCAACACGAGACCTCAATCTTGGCTGGCGAGTGCACATACCACTAAACCAACCAAGGCGTCAAATCAGTAATTATAAGATAATTCATCTTTGCTTCCTAAACCACGTCTTTTAGTGCTACAATCATTTCATCACCCTTAAAATTGTTCCCTCGTGCAACCTACGGACGGATATCATAACATAAACACATCACAAAAATTTACCCAACTGAAAAGAAAGCCGTACACTGACGAATTTCCTACAATTCATCTGAAAGTTTTTGAACAGAAGGACGGAAACTTGCTTAAGTAACTGTTCATTGTTTCCTGAGTTCTTTTATTCTATCAACTCAAGAAACATTGAATCCTTTTTATTTTGAACAACAGAAAACTGACGAAGTTTGAATCCGACTCGCTGTGGGTTCCGTACTACCTGTTTGTTTGAGTTTTAGGGTTCTGTACTTGATGATCTTTCTTGTTAGGTCAAACGGATTCCTTTTTAGCCGACTTCAATAAAGAAAGTTTCTCAATTTGATCGTATATACATCTCTATATACGAGGGCGGGTCAATAAGTCCGTGACTTTTGCAATAAAAGACAGTTTTTTTTATCAAGAACAGGCTCACCTATCCATACCAAATGTTTAGGATTTGTTCGGACTATTTAGTAGATGGTTTATGTGAAGTTTGCACAAAATCGGTCGAGCAGTTCTTAAATTCCCACGGGAACGGGCACAACGCGGGTAAGACCGCGGGGCGCAGCCAGTATGATTATATCATGATTTTTCCCAATTAATAAATGAAGGGATTAATCAATTTAAACAAATTTTGTACTTAAAGTAAGATAACTTAGTATTCAAACATTGCTCAGATGAGAGATCATTAGGATGCGTTTCCATTGAAGCGGAGCGGAGCTGTGCGGAGCTCAACTGACCAATCACAATGCATTACGAAAAGATTTTGACAATGTCAATGTGTTGTTTGACAATCACAATGCATTACGAAAAGATTTTGACAATGTCAATGTGTTGTTTGACAATCACAATGCATTACGAAAAGATTTTGACAATGTCAATGTGTTGTTTGACAATCACAATGCATTACGAAAAGATTTTGACAATGTCAATGTGTTGTTTGACAATCACAATGCATTACGAAAAGATTTTGACAATGTCAATGTGTTGTTTGACAATTCTAATGCGCTGTGATTGGTGAATCAAAACCGCATCGCCACCTCCGCTTCGCTTTAATAAAAACGCACCCTAAGGGTGCCTTTCCAAAGAGCAAATATAAACCAATAGGATTGCATAAAATATCTGACCGGAGATTTATGCAATCCTATTATCTACATTAATATTATAAAGAGGAAAACTTTGTTTGTTTGTAATGAATAGGCTCAAAAACTACTGACCCGTTTTTAAAAATTCTTTCACCATTCGAAAGCTACTTTATCCACGAGTAACATAGGCTATTTTTCATCCCGAGATTCCCACAGGAATGGACACAACGCGGGTAAAACCACGGGCGCTGCCAGTAGTTTATTTTTGTCCAATTCTCTCTCCGCAGCCTCGCTCTGCATCAATGAAAACGCACCCTCATGGCAGCTATTTAAACTTCACTGACTGTAATTCTGAAGACAAAATATTTATCTGTGTGTGTTTCCGTTTTATGAAACTCACTCACACATGCATTATAAATCAAGTTCGTGATCAACTCCCAACTTTCGTTACAGACTCTAACACTTAAAGTCGTCTTTGTCTTTATGTTTGAAGCCTATAAGCCTCTGACATAAACTTGCACATAATGGAACCAAGAGACCCGACATTCATTGACGTAAAATTTAATAAGTTGAACTCAACTGATTGTAGTTAACCATTAACTGCCGCACTCAAAGATGTCCATTAAATTGTTCACTTAACTAACTGACATAATTGTTCATACATTACATGTCAAAATCACTCGATAAATCGCTACCAAGGAAGCATTTGACGTGTCTGAAAACAGGCGTAAGACTTCTTCGAAACTTCATAAAACAACGAAGTAATTATTCCTGGAAAAAAATGTATTCAAGCATTCAAGGAAACAAACCACGAAAATACAATTTTAACTGTCACAAATAAATAACATAATCTTCTGTCAAAATTGAGCGCACCTGTTACTGACATAAAGGATTAATGCCTGAAGACATGTCATTCTGTCTCTCTCTAACATTATGACAAGTGACAAGGACAGATTTATTGTTATTAATTTTATGATACGATAAAACCCCTTGAGTCCTTGAGCTTATAGAATGAGGTCGGATCGTCAATTAAACGAAAGCGGTCATTTGGGCATGTTTGGGTCAATCGTAATCATAATTTTGATGCTAATGTCCTTTTTAAAGGTAATAAAATGTTTTATTAGTTCGTCCTTGGAGTCGGTGCTAAAATTGATATTCAAAGATGGGAGAATTCTGGAGAAAAGTTTGCAAAAGTTTCCAAGTGACTGTGTTATGAATTTAGGAGTTTGATAATTGGATTTAAATGTATCCTTTTAGAAATTAATTTGGAGACTGATTCTACTAAAACATAAGTTAGCAAGTTGTTACTAGCTAAGTAGCTGAAACATTTTCTTAGCAATAATTCATTTTCAAGATTTGAGAGTTGAGAGCATAAGGTATTATTATACTAGCAGCTCCCCTCGGTTTTACCCGCATTATTCCCGTTCTCATGGAAATTTTGGGATGAAAAATAGCCTATAACCTTTACGTTGAATGTGTACATCTATTACAAACAGAATTATTGGAATCGAAGTTGTAGTTCCTGAAATTAGCTCGAAAACAAACTTACAAAAACATCTTCATAATAATAGTATACACAGTATAGATTATGATTATATAGCCTTATATGTCCCATTGTTGGGTAAAGTCTTTCCCCCAGTTCTTCTTCTTGGGCTCTTAGGGTGCGTCTACATTGAAGTGGAGCAGAGCTCAAGCAACCAATCATAACCAATTACGAAAAGATTTTGACAATGTCAATGCGTTGTTTACAAAACAATAGAGTACTTGACTGTTATTAAAAGTGTACAACTTGAGAGATGAATTTAGTAAAATAACTAAAATTATGATCAAAACTGAAATCAGAATCGAAAACGATTTAAAAATAAAGAAATTATAAGCTCTGAAATATTCTCCCCTATCTGATTCTGTCCCTTTCTTGCAAAACGATTTTTTGTATGCGACGTCTATCGCGCTCTAACTTTGTGACGTCACAGAGCTAGTAGTGCTGTCTCTATCTAATCAGTAACTTTGACCGCTTGTCAAAACCGGAGAGAGACTAAAAACGGATTTTAGTCTCTTACAGGTGATAACAAGATGAGTAAATAAAAAAAAATACTGTCAAGTACCCTATTCAATGCGTTTTGATTGGTCGGTTTATCCGTACAGCTTCACTCCGCTTAAATGGAAACATGGAATACCATACATTGTAAATGTATGTTCTATTTTTAAATATATCTAGTCGCCACCACCATCTTAGAGCCAACACTGCGTTAAGCGGCGGTTCACTTTTGTATGAAACCGCACGCGACGGGCGCACGCGACGGTTCACTTTCGTATGAAGCCGCACGCGGCGTGTGCACGCCGTGGGTGCCCGCGACGGTTCACTTTTGCATGAAACAGCGACGTGCGCACGCCTAACACAATATCGGCCCTTATATCATAACCACATCTACAAAAATACCATACTAAGGGCGTGGCATACCCAAACCAACACGAATAACATCAAAATGATTAATTATTCAGAAACGATAAATCACAAATCACTGCACAGGAAACTATTAAGGAACTCGACGATACATTTATGAATAACAATAGTAATCAATCATGCGATAGTTTGGTGATTACGGATGTCTGGTACGGGTATAACGGACTCAGGGACAGTGTCACTGTAGGATCTAATATAAGTTAATCTACACTTATACAGGGTGATTACGGGGTCGTGGAGCAAGAAAGAAGCATTTAACTTACTTTCTCTTAAGCATCACGATAGGTTAGGACTAACAGTACACCAGCGACATATTTTAGTCAGCAAAAAAAACTGCGATAATTCGAGATCATAGTCACCCTACTATTTCCCAAGAAAACTTATGTCAAGTAATATTAAAAGTAGGGTGACCACGCATTTTGAGTCAATAATATTTTTTTAATAAAAATACGTAAATAACGAATCATCTTTGTTTAAATAAAAATAAATACAGGTAGCATCGCAATCATTTATTTACTGAGTCAGAAAAAAATGGTTGGGATCACGACCCCGAAATCACCCTGTATAAATAAAACTGAAGAGTTTGTTTGAACGCGCTAATCTCAGAAACTACCAGTGCGATTTGAATAATTCTTTTTGTAATGGATAGCCACATTCAACAGGACGGCTGTTTGTCATCCCAAATTTCTCACGACGGGCACAACCCGGATAAAACCGCGAGATGCTACTAGTTTTCCAAAACTTTAACGCTTTTGTGTTCACCTTTAAAACTTTAAATTAAAAAACGAATTGCCTAAACTTACAGCTGTGCTTGACAGACAGTTCGTAACAATTCAGAATTGAAATGTTTCTAGTTTCTAGACCTTTGTATTTATAAGACAAATCGGCCTCGGGATTTAAAATATAATATCAACTTGACATTCAGAGGGTGGCGACCTTTTAAAGTTTGGGTACTGACAGAAAAATTAAGGGGCTTATTCATAAATTCTTATTATCAGCACTTTAGCTACCAAATGGTTTGTCCCTTTCCGACATACGCTATTTGCCAAAGAGCGAAAGAGACAAAACACTTTAAAACACTATTTAAGTTAAATATCGTTTAACTATACTGGCCTTAGGCCCTTATACACTTTTTGTTAAAAACATACAAAAAATAACCTCTTTTCCGACCATCAACCATATCCCAAAAAATCTTTACAGAAAGGGAAAATTGCTTGGATATTCGAGCAACGAAATAAAACTAAAGTATGGTGTTGGCCGTTCATTTATCATAGTCGGTACAAAGTGTTCTCGAGATACAACGTACAAGGTAAACGCACGATATTATATTTCCTCTCTGAACTACTTTACAGTGTAGTGCTGAGTTTCTTTTGAAAAATTGTCTAATGTTCGAGGGAAGAATTTGAAGCTTTTCAACTTTAGATCCAAGAAGAAAGGTGTTTTAAGTTTGACGTCGGAACTTCGGTATTTTTATTACTTATTATCCTATTTCTTACCATTATATAAATTAAATTATATTACCAATATAAAAATAATCATTAAAATCGGTTCAGTCGTTCTCGAGTTTTAAATGTTGTAACTAACACATCTTTCTCTTAAATACAATAAAAATATTTATTTTAAAATATGTACTGGTGTTGCAGACGTGATTAAAGCGATTAAAGCTGCCAAGCTGAAATGGGACTGGGCAGGTCATGTCTCCAGAATGCATCCGGATCGATGGGCTAGGACCTCCACAGAATGGGAGTTCCAGAATGTTCGGAGACCTCGCGGTAGACCCCCCACGAGGTGGAGCAAGGAACTGGAAGACTTCGACAAAGAGTGGAAAGAAGTGGCGAAAGATAGATACATGTGGAAAGAATTAGGGGAGGCCTTTTCCCAGCAGTGGGACACAACAGGTTAAATAAAAAAAATAAAAAAAAATCTTTTAAAACGTCCTTTATTTAACCTACTATTCTCATATTACTCTGATTTAATTGACATCTTCGAGTGACGGCAGTCAAGATCGATCGATCTTAGATCAACTATTCACTTTGAACACAAACTATAATAATCCTATCTCCAATGTAAGACAGATTACTCCCACGAGACTAGCAACTGATTACAAATAATAACACTGGAATCCAACACCCTTGAGAGGACACTTCATTAATAACAACCACTGATTTATTAGTGCTAGAATGTACTACTTGTTTCGTAACCAAGCAATCTTCTTCTTAATCGAGTGGATGGTCAACATGACCAATCCTGGTGGCAGAGTTATTGAGCCGCCAAAGGCCTCTGACATGGCTCATGTAACGACTACTATCCGTAGAAAATAACAAGCAATTACTTATTTTATTTCTAGTACTAACATTGGAAGTTATTATACAGCTTAATTTAGTTACAGTACAAATTTGATTAAATAACAGTACTAATTTAATTTAGCAGTTAGCAATTTTCCTTTCCACTTGTATTTGAAAACTTTTTGAAATAAGGTTCGTAACCAGTTACTAAACAGAACGAATGAGTTATAAATCTATTTACGCAACCTAATTGAGATGCCAGAAAAGATATATTTTCCGAAGATTTTTTTGGATTCGTAACCAGTTGTCAACTAATTATCATTTCACTGGAAACTACATATAAATAGAATAATGAAGTACACGGCATAATATTTTGTATTCTCGCGACCTAATAGCGGTTTTACTAAGAATTTATCAAATTTCTCTACTCTGACTTACAGTAGGTAAGATTATTTTTCTGTACATATAAAAAAACTGTTAATAAAATATGTGAAATTTCACGTAATTCTAATAAATTAAATACATTCTACCAAAAAAATAAATGTATACGAGACACTTTTTTTGGAAACCAGTTGCGAAACTCACTTGTATTTGTGTTATATAGATTTTATTACTGGTTTCTTAAGTTTATGTGAACACAATAGTTTCAATTCAAAATGGATTTTATTGACTATAAAAATCTCTAGAAACTACACTACACTGCTACACAAACACCACCAAAATTTAAAACCTTAATACAAAAAACAACTATTTCTAATATTTTCTTTACATCTCGTACCTCATATTGGATATAGTACAAACCTCTAGAGAGGCCCTTTATCATCTGAACTCAGTTTGAAGGTAGATAGGCGAAGCAATTTGATTATAGGATGCGATATGCGGTATACGAATCTTTTCGAATGTTCATAATATCATGTTTGATTCGGAGTTTTGTAGAAAGATAATAACAATTATAAAAGGTGTATTAATAGGTTAGGGTTTTTAAAAGGTCTTTGTATTTTGATGTTTAAATTGTAAAACGATCTTGCTATCAATTCAATTTATCATCCAAAAAAATGAAAATTACTTCTGTAAATCTGTTTATGAAATTTCTTTAAAATGTTCCGTTTTGTAATTTGTAATACAGAGAAATACATAGTTACAAATTAAATTAGTTACAAAAACTATCCAATTGTAACTTTGATGAACATCCGACTCGGATGTCATAAGTTATCGCGACAAGGTTGCTTACTAGAGCTATGTTATTTTACGCTAGTGATTTACATAGTAAAAAGGATAGCTACTTTATAAAGTAAAGAGAGATGGTGGCATAATCATATCAAACGCAACATTACAAAACTATAATAGAGACATATGGGTAAAAATGCTTGCATCATCAATCGTTTAATTCCTATACTTATCAATTCAAAAATAAGACATCTATACTAATATTATAAAGAAATCAAATTTGTAAGTTTGTTTGTTTGTTTGTATGTTCGAGCTAATCTCGGGAACTACGAGCCCGATTTGAATAATTCTTTTTGCAATGGATAGCCACATTCAACGGGAAGGTTATAGGCAATTTTTTTATCCCGAAATTCCCACGGGAACAGGCACAACGCGGGTAAAACCGCGGGGCGCTGCTAGTTATTTATGCGAAGGCCGTAAGGTCACCCTAACTCTTGGTTACCGTAGCCGCGTATACTCGTACCACCGTAGCCGTAGCAAACCGTATTCGTAGCAATTCTCGTAGCACATATCAAACTTTGCCTTAGAATTCACCCACTTGCAACTTTTATAACAATCATAATATACAGTTTTCTTTGCAATTTCTCTACTTTTGTTCCATCTAAACGCTTAAGGGTGTGTTTCCTTACAAGCGGATCGGAGTGACGCGGAGCTTAGTTGACCAATCATTAAACATTAAAATTGACAAACACCGTAGTGAAATTCAATCTCTCGTAACGCATTCTGATTGATCAATTGAGCTAGCTCCGCTCCGCTTCTCTAGAAACGCACCCTTACTCTCACTTTACCTTCCAATAAATGTTACTCAAGTTATCCTATAACATATTACCTCTTACCTAATAACATACACAAGGTATCCATTCGTAAATCTGCCCCAATATCGTCTTAACCCCATTAAGGAACCTTGCCTCTAGGCTATTACTGTTGGAGCTTAGTTACTATATGCCGATACATTAGTATAGTTTAAGGGTTATTCAGTTATGCTTTGGCCTCTAGAGGGACTAAAGTCTACGATGTATTTTCCTATTTTGGGAAGTGAATTGTCATTTTGAATGTTTCTTCTTTTTGATTTATTTAAAAAGAACTAAGGACTTACTGAACGGACCAGACGCTGCCCTTTCGCTAGTGTTATTTATTACACTGGTCCGGGAAAATATAAATACTATAAACAATAAACCAACAAACCCGTTGGCACAGTGGCAGTGAGAGCGCTTACTGTGTCGGGGGTTGCGGGTTCGATTCCCGCCCGGAGTCAACAATATGTGCAGACATAGTTGTTGGTGACGACGTCTGGGTGTCAATTATTTATTCTTATAAAGTATTTGTGTATGTATATGTAGTAGTATCAGTTAATTAGATTCCATAACACAAGCTTAGAGCTTACTTTGGGTCTAATTAACCGTGTGTGAATTTGTCCAGGTATATTTATTTATCTATACTAATATTATAAAGCTGAAGAGTTTGTTTTGTTTGTTTGTTTGTTTGTTTAAACGCGCTAATCTCAGAAACTACTGAACCGATTTGAATAATTCTTTCACTGTTAGATAGTCTATTTATCGAGGAAGGCTATAGGCTACATTTTATCCCGGATTTCCTACGGGAACGGGCACAACGCGGGTAAAACCGCGGGGCGCTGCTAGTTTATTAATAAAATGATTTTGCCTCATTGAGTCGAAAGAAGCTTTTTTACAGGTTTCTTAAATTTAAGTGAACGTAAACGAACTTGTTATTTAATTAACATTTTTATCTGACGTTTCGGCTCCTTTTTAACATTGTTATCTGACGTTTCGGCTCTATTACAGGAACTGTGGTCACAGAGGACTGTGTTAATATGGTAAAACGTCAGATAAAAATGTAAAATAAAAACGAAGTCTATCCGTAAACGGAGATTCAATAAAAAAGATTAATTTAATTAAAGACGTTAATGAACTTCATCTCAATCATCTGTCTTCGTAAAGCAGTGTAAATAAATGAACGCCAAGACAAAGGTTTTGTCTTTGTTTTGAAACAAAAGAAATTGTTATAAAAACTATTGTTAGACTGATAAAAGACAGTTTTGTTTTCAAACACGACAGTCCCACTGTTGTTATGACTTAAGCAATAACGGCAATGGAATAAGAATTCCATCGAACTGTAGTTTATTTAAAGGCGCTAATCTCAAAAACTACCAATCTGATTTCAATAATTCTTATTGTAATGGATAGCCACATTCAACGAAAATTGTATAAGCTATTTTTTATCCCTAAATTCTGACGGGAACGGGCACAACGCGGGTAAATCCTCGAGGCAATGCCAATCACTACATAGTATAAAACAAAGTCGCTTTCCGCTGTTTGTCTATCTATCTGTCTCTATGAATGCCTAGATCTTTAAAACTACTTTTAATAGATAGAGTGATTCAAGAGAAAGGTTTATGAGTATAAAAACTCATCACAACGAGGGTAAAACCTCGAGGCACTGATTTTTATATAAAACTCTTTTTGTCTTGGAGCATGTCAGAAAGCAAAACGAAAAATATATCATTATCCCAAACCTAATACCTAAGAAGAAGAATACCTAATTATTATACCTAATACCAATTTCAAAATATCCATTAACTTAATGTGCCTTTATCTTCATCTAAATCATTTTTCTTCGTAAAATTACACTCGGATTCATAAAATTACATTCAAGATCTTAAACTCGCATAAAAGTTATAACAATATTTTTATTTTCCCATCCTTACTAGAAGAAAAGAAGCAAAAACAGGAAACATTTTGAAATTCGAACGATTTAATTGTACTTTACCTAGAGTTGGGGCTTTATTTCGTTGTGACACATGCGACATTGCGGTTAAAATGGCGACATTTGTGCGATTGTAGTTAATTTAATCTTGGGAGGAATTTGATTATTTTGTCTTAAAGCTTCGATCAACAATACACAACTAGATGTCGGGTCGGCTTTCTTTATTTGAAAGCTAGTTTCATTGCTGTGAATTTTAGATATGTTTGGTAAAAATCGATTTAACCAATATGACGAAACAATAAGTGTTCTGTTTTGTCATTTGACTGCAGAACCCTAAAAACGGTCACAGTTCAAACTAAATGTGGTTTTAAAAAGCCGACATTACTTGACAATTACCTCTCAAGTTTTTTAAGAGTGCACATCAAAGTAGGCATAAACCACGTGACCTATATAAGTTGAAAATATTTTCTTTTGAGACATTCCGTTTATATTCCCAGAGGAGTTGTGATAATAAAATATTGATGTCATGAAAAATGGTCGCCTTTCTGGGTCACTGTTTGTAGTTATCGTTTTAATTTTAAACAAGTGTCAAAGGAATGTTTTGTTTAAGTTTTAAGATCCTTTAAAACGTACTTATGAATCTATTAGATATCAATTTCTAACGTCTAGTTAACGGAAACAGTGCAAGCAAAAGCGAAACGAAAATACGAAAAGTAAGTTCGTGTAGGTTAGTGGTCTACCCTAACAGCCACCGTGGTCTTGTGGCTTGAGCGCCCGGCTCACGATCCGGAGGTTCCGGGTTCGATTCCCGGTGGGGATATCTCACAATAATCACTTTGTGAGACTGTCCTCAGTTTGGTTAGGGCATTGCAGGCTGAATCACCTGATTGCCCGAAAAAGTAAGATGATTCCGTGCATCGGAGGGCACGTTAAGCCGTCGGTCCCGGTTACTTTCTACGGATAGTAGTCGTTACTTGAGCCATGTCAGAGGCCTTTGGCGGCTCAATAACTCTGACACCAGGATTGTTCAGGTTGACCATACACTCGATGAAGAAGAAGAAGTTGTCAACCCTGGTGTCCAAGTTTTTAGGGTCAACACTGGGTTAAGCGTGCACACGCGTCGGTTCACTTTTGTATGTCACCGCACGTGACGGGTCACTTTTGTATGAAGCCACACGGCGTGCGCACGCGGCGTGCTCACGCGGCATGCGCCCGCGACGGTTCACTTTTGTATAGAACCGCGGCGTGCGCACGCTTAACGCAGTGTCAGCCCTTAGATCTAATTCGTCTAAGCGATGTGAGTTCATTGCGATTGTTAAGCAAGATGCAGCTCGGCACATGCTTGATTGATCGATACTGGCATTTTTATCTGAGCGCTTGCTTTGAAAAGCGCCTTAAACAGTCGGTCCCGTTGTTTCAGTCGATATCGTGTCGGAGGCCTTTAGGCGGTCTAAAAACTCCGACACATGGTTGGCCACTAACCTACTCGAAATTGATGAATGTATATTCAATTTTCAATTCTATTACATTGGCATAAGATTAAAAATTGTAAACATATATGACTTCAACTGTACAATGAGTAAAAGCTCAAGAGAAACGAGTGAATCAAAATATTACTAGAAAAGAATAAAGTTTGTGAAGTTGTGAAGGACTTTGCAATGTTAGCCTTAAGGCTAAATTATTCTAGAAAGATGTTCTAGAAAATGTTTGCATCTATTATTTAAAGTTACATTTAAGTTTATTTTTGTTGGAGCTTGTACGTGTATGTAACATACATACAAAGTTGCATATTTTGTTTGTGTTATTTTATGTATTTACTAGCAGCATCCCGCGGTTTTACCTTTAATATGAGTATAACGGATTGAAAAATAACCTAAAATCTTTCCGATGAATGTGGCTAGGCATTACCAAAATAATTATTCAAATTGGGTTGGTTGTTACTGATGTTCCAGGATAAACAAACGAATCATCAAAAAACATAGAAAGAAAAAATCTAACTTTTCAGTTTTATTAAAGTCCCTATTTATTAGTACAGATTTAATGTAGTTAACATTGTTACAAACTGTTTTTAATTTCGTAAATAATACACATTTCGAAAAATCTCAATAGTCTCAATACTCCAACGCACTGTCCCACATTTTCTACATGCAAAACGTTGAATCAATCAAAGCTACGAAAATGTATATAACTCTTTCTTCCCCAGTACCTAATCTTCGAAAACTTTGCACAAATCTACTTATTTCATTATCATCCTTTCATTACTATTCCCAATCCCAATCACACTAAGTTCAATCCCAAGGCCTTCCAACAATCGACTTTGGTACAAACAAACATACCTACACACATTATTATGTTCGTATATTAATTAAATCACAAATCAAGGCATTGCAGAGCAGTTTAACTTATTCAAACAACGTAAAAAAAGATGCAGAAAACAAAGCTTACTTATACAAATGTAACTGCTCTGTGACAAATATTGACAGAATTGTATGTCTTGCTATGTATTATATATGTATAATCCCTGAGGAAATAACTAGATTTGTGTATACAAGGAAGACAGGTGATTGAGTATGAATTATTGGATGTATACCGATTAAGTGCACAGTTTATTTGATTTACGGTCGCATGGCGTACGAACAAAAGGAGCGTTATGAAATTCAATATATCATTTTGGTTTTTGTATCGTTTTCATTTGAGTATGACCTTTCGTATGTACTTAAATGAAAACAAAGGATTGATAATAGCTTTTATTGAGGTCGGGTGAATTACGTATTGGCAGATTGAGGGTAGATTATATAGCAGCGCCCTGCGGTTTTACCCCCTTTGTGCCCGTTCCCGTGGGAATTTGGGGATTTTTTATACATATAAACCTTTCTCTTGAATCATTCTATCCATTTTAAAACCGGGTCAAAATCCGTTGCGTAATTACAGAGAGTACAGACAGCGGAAAGCGAATGTGTTTTATAATACTATGTAGTGATGTGAAAGTGAAATGTATGACATTACAAGCTAACTTACAAGCTAACTTACAAGCTAACTTACTTACTACTTTCATACAAGTAAGTTAGCTTGTAATGTTCTACTGCTGGGCAAAGGCGCCTCATCTCACTGAAGATATCAGTACAGTGAGAAGAATTAGGCGTAATCACCACGCTTGCCATATTGCGGGTTGGTGATCTTAAACTCGAGCCATGTTTGAAAAGTAGGTAACATGTTTTCGCTCGACACAGGAATTGAACCCGGGACCTCAGTCTTGGCAGGCGAGTGCACATAACACTAGACCATTGAGGCGACATGTATGTACTTTTAGAAATTGGGTTTTTTACTTCGAGTCAGTCAGTATATATCACGCCAGTTTTCCATGCTGTAGATTGGCTCAATGTACGCGATGCTTAAAGTAAATATTTTCTATGAAATTTCATTTGCTGAATAAACATAACATTTAATGTAAAACTAACATTTACAATGTCGGTTGACATTATAGTGCAACGCAATTAACATAAACACAAATATTAAAAAAACGCGTATTAAGAACAGTTTAGCTATCAAATGGTTTGTCACTTTCTGACATACGCAATTTTTTGAAGAGCAAAAGAGACAAAACACAGTATAACAATGTTTTAGTTACACCGCGTTTATTAATAAGGTCAAAAGCATTTAACTCAACATAATATATAAGTAAACAATTGAACATTAATATAAAAACATAGGTACAAAACATTCATGTAAAATGAACAAAACAATTCCTGTACAACAAAAATAACCATTGCAGAGCACAATCAAAATAAATATTTTTCGATACAACACCAAAAAAAGGTAAAAATATAGGTAGGTTTAAAGTTTAGACCAAAAATTTCAGGTCTATTTTAAACCTGAAAATGTAAAAGTCTTTCCGAAAACCCTTTGACGCATGATACCAATGCCTAAATAAAGGCTAGATTTGCGTAGTTTGGTATCAAAATGTCAGTAGCAGTTTTTCACTGCTCCAGTTTTGATTAGCAAAACCATCGATAGATACAACACGGCGCGACGGGTCGAGTAAATAAACAAAAACTCTGCGAGTGTGTGTATTATTTTGTGGTGCAAAATTCATTGGGTTCAGTATAAATTTAAAAAAAAATGTCATGTCAAATTTTATGCATATATATATACTAGCAGTGCACTACAGTTTTACCTGTATTGTGCAAGTTTTATTAAAATTTTTGGGATAAAACAGCTCGTGACTTTTCGTTCTTCTTCTTATCGAGTGGATGGTCAAACTGACCAATCCTGGTGTCAGAGTTATTGAGCCGCCAAAGGCCTCTGACATGGCTCTAGTAACGACTACTATCCGTAGAAAGTAACCGGGACCGACGGCTTAACGTGCCCTCCGAAGCACGGAATCATCTTGACTTTTCGTTGAATGTCTATTACTAGAAGAATTATTCTTATCGGATTGGTAGTTTCTGAGATTAGTAAAACATACAAAAAAATCAAACTTTATTATTATATGTATTGATTAGTATTGATTCAATTAAAATGATGTCATATCCGCTTTCTTAGGTTTATATGTATACTAGCAGCGCCCCGCGGTTTTACCCGCGTTGTGCCCGTTCCCGTGGGAATATCGGGAATTTTTATACATAAAAACTTTCCTCTTGAATCACTCTACCTATTACAAAAAACCGTATCAAAATCCGTTGCGTAATTTTAAAGATTTAAGCATACAGACAAACAGACAAACAGACACGAAACAGAGACGACTTTATTTTATACTAGCAGCGCCCCGCGGTTTTACCCCCGTTGTGCCCGTTCCCGTGGGAATTTCGGGAATTTTTTTACATAAAAACCTTCCTCTTGAATCACTCTACCTATTACAATAAACCGCATCAAAATCCGTTGCGTAATTTTAAAGATTTAAGCATACAGACAAACAGACACGAAACAGAGACGACTTTATTTTATACTATGTAGTGATGACACTTTTTGAACTGACACTACGTTTACAGATACAGTCATGTAGGTAGATGCATCAATATATCATAGTTGTTTGTATCCACGTTTCCTGTAAAGCCCGAAGTAGGAGATAAAGTTTTGTTTTATCAGTTTTGTTGAGTGATAACTCCTATACCCCGAAATCCCGGATCCATGTTTGCTTCTACGGATCCCCAAAAATGTACTGTGGATGGCACAAAAGCTAAAATATAGGCTTCCTAAAAGCGCCATTCATTTTATTAGTAGGTGTCTCTTCGCTTTTAACCGATCGCTGTCAGAGTCTATTTAACTTAAACCAGTTTTATCCGGTTTATTCTTGTTCAATTTGGTTTTTTTAACGTATTTTTGGGCGACATTCTTTCCTTTTTTTGTCAAAACAAACAAAAGAAATTCTTTATATACAATGTTTTATTTATGTTTTATCTTTCAAATTATTTAGAACTAGCAGCGCACCGCGGTTTCGCCCGCGTTGTGTCCGTTCCCGTGGGAATTTCGGGATAAAAAATAGCCTATAACCTTCCCCTTCAAGTGGCTATCCATTACAAAAAGAATGATTATGGCTATGGAATAAAAAAAGTTCAAAAATCATACCTATTGCCTTCTACGAGTACTATTGGTAAAAGCAGAAAAAAGTTTCTAATCAAACCAACAAATCTTCTAACAAACTTCTAACACAAGCCCGTCCGGCAAATTAAAAGCGCTTTAAAGCACTGTAAGGCATCGACAGTAATATAAAAACCTACAGTTCAGCAAATTCAGCGCTGCACTGATTGTAGTTTACGTTTGTTAGAAATAGAAAAAGCGCTGAAATCGTAACGAGGGGTACCCTGTTGTGGATTTAACGCCCGTACTATTGGTTCGGAAAGTTGAATTACTTAGGAAAATAAGCTTTAAGGCTTAAGGCTTTAAATTTCCACCTTATCTCTACCGACAATCAAAGATAGACATTAGACATTTTTGGTATTAAAATAAATTGTAATATTTTAATTCGTTATTTAATTTGACATTTAATTTTCATAATAAAGGCCAAAAGTTTGGTTGAAAAATCAGTAATACAATAAATACATTGTACATTTCTAAGAAGAAGTAAAAATCTAAATTTAAAAAAACCTGCACAAACCGTCACCAGAACCACCACAAGGGAACTTTGAAGGAGGAAGCTTTGAAATTTAAAAAAACCGCATCGAAAACGGTCCATCCGTTTGAGAGCTACGATTCCACACGCGCTCTCTCTCTCTGTCTCTCTCTCTCTCTCTCTCTCTCACACACACACACACACACACACAGACACACACCCACACTACAACGACGTCAAACACCCCTCTTTTGCATCGGTGTGGTAAAAAACACGTGAATAACGACTTAAGCCGAAAATATAAACAAAAATTACTTGCTATGATGTATATGTCGTAGGATAATTTGATACTTCGAATCTTCGCGGAAATCCTAGGGGTTTTGCGAAAACGCGGATAATTAGACATAGGCGAAAAATTATCAAATCTTACTGGACAAAGTCAGGATTTTTGCGAAAATACTCGTTATTATAGCAATATTGCGAAACGAAACGCTGGCTGTTATGAAATAAGAACGCTGATTGGTCGGTCAGCGCGTTCAATAAGAGATCGTCTCTGATTGGTTGACGTCTTAAATGTCAATCATTTGTTGCCGCACGTTATTTGTTTACGTTTGTGTCTGAGTTAAATTGCAGAAGTGTTTTGTTTTTTATCGTAAATAGTGTACCTACTTGGACTTAAATAAAGTGGTAAATAAAAGTGCTACACGGATGTACATAGTGTCATATATCATAAAAGTCTTAGTCAACCACTCAACAACAACAATGCTTTCAGTTTCATCCAATTTATGGATTACACCCTAAAATTGGATCATTTTTTTTTACTACGACTGAGATCTCCTATTGTCTGTAGAAAACAACATACATACTAAAATTTTCAATAAAAAGTTTATAAAAATCAATTTAGTGATTTTCCTTTCTCACCTATTCTAAACCTTCATAACTCTATGATACAATACTTGAAGTTAATCATCGGCAAATTAGGAACCAATTAGAAGTCAGCCAGCAAAATTGTAGCCAATCAGTGTTGAGCACATCAAATCTTACTATAGTAACGAGTATTTTCGCAAAAATCCTGACTTTGTCCAGTAAGATTTGATAATTTTTCGCCTATGTCTAATTATCCGCGTTTTCGCAAAACCCCTAGGATTTCCGCGAAGATTCGAAGTATCAAATTATCCTACGACATATATATGTTATGGGTTCCCCTCTAAAACTATTCCATATTAACGCCAGAATGCATTACCGGGTAAAACCGCGGCAAAATCTAGAAACAGGAACGCGTTGAATAATTGATCACCGTGAATACACGTTGGATAAAATATTCTGTTCTATTTGTGGAAGCAGACTTGTTATTAATAGGATGATGTGTGATTTCCTACTAATATTATAATTGCGCAAGTTTATTTATATAAGAAAACTAGCTGTGCCCGCGGTTTCACCCACAGCGCACCCGTTCCCGTAGGAAATACGGGATAAGTAGTATCCTATATCCGGCTCCTGGTTCTAAGCTACCTCCCCACCAATTTTCAGCCAAATCGGTTCAGCCGTTCTCGAGTTATAAATAGTGTATCTAACACGACTTTCTTTTATATACATAGATTTATATTATGTGTGCTCTTTCACGAATAAACTACTGGATGAATTTGGATGAAATAATATAGGTGCTACATCAGAATAAAACATGGGATACATTTTATCCCGAAATTCCCGCGGGAACGGGTACAACGTGAGCAACAGCGGGGCGTGGCTAATATATTATATTTAAAAAAACGCCTCGGTAGTCCATGTGCACTTACCTGCCAAGACTGAGGTCCCGGGTTCAATTCACAGGTCGAGCGCAAACTTGTTTTATTTTCAAATGTAGGTCAGATCACCAACCTGCATTATGCAAGCATGGTGATTACGCTAAATCATCCATTCTGCTTGTTTCAATCATTTCATTAGACATCAACCATCTCTTACCTATTGTAACAGTTCTTAGAAAAAGATATTCCACTTTTAGACTCCTTGCAGTCCGTATAAAAACTCCGACACCATGTTTGACTATTAAAGAAATAAGTTGACTACTAAACCTAAAGAATTGAACGAACGAGTTCCAATCGAGAACCAAAAGTAGTGGCTGCAGTAGATTCCTTCAGATTTCACACGCAGACCCATCAAAACTGAGGGGTCGGTGTTGTATGTGACAAATCACACAGCGAACGTTCCACATAAACTACCATTCTGTGCATGCTCCTAATACACTCTGCTAGCCTGGTATTTCAGACATTTTCATACAAAATTTTTTTGGGTTTTGGGTCCTATTGCCTATATTCTAGGTTCAAAGTTTTGGATGTCGTTTTCTATTTAGTCTGTGTTTTGTTGTGAATATGTATTTTGGAACGTTTAAAAAAATAGTATTATCTGGTACATACGACTTAAACAGACAGTATTTCAATCATAGGAATTGTTGAGACTAGCATTTCCTTTTAAAAATGTAACTTAACCTATCGATCAAGAGAATTTCTTTTTCTTTCCTATATTTCAATCTATTAATAGATATATTAATATATAATAACTTTAGATTACCTATATTTCAATCTATAGAATAATACAATATACATAATGAAGTTTGATTTTTTGTTCTTTGTTTGAACGGCCTAATCTCAGAAACTATCAAACCGATTTGAATCATTCTTTTAGTAAAAGATAGCCACATTCAACAGAAAGCTAGGTCAATTTTCATCCCTAAATTCCCATTGAAACAAACAAAACGCGGGTTAAACCGCAAAGTGCTACCAGTTAGAATATAAAGTAATTCCGCGTATATCACATTCCATTATCTAATTACAGGAAAACAGTTCCGACTTCCATAACAAACTTAAAACAGTTTCACATCTACGAAATTAAATCTAAACTGAAACAAAACAACTTGATATCAACTACCGAACTTGTTATCCGGCTAAATATCAACGCATAAAATAAAGTTGTGTCCAAACTTTTCTCTGCGAGTTAGTGGCTCCATCTATCTTGATAAGTGTAAGCCTAATTCACACTTTGCCGTGATTTTCTACATACTATGGAATAAAGCCTAATACTTGCTCGTTACTGTCATCAGCTGACATGATTTGGTGAATGTATGAGCTTATAGGTAAATAGATCTGGAGTAGAACTATACTAATATAATAATGCTGAAGAGTTTTTTTGTTTGTTTGAACGCGCTGATCTCAGGAACTACCAGTCCGATTTGAATAAATCTTGTTGGAACGAAGTTCCTTATCGCGCGTTGCGAAAGGGGGCTAGACGGAAAAAAGGTAACGACACTTTTTAGGCCAGAGAGGGACAGACAGAGAAACTTGCGCACGCCAGAGAGAGACAGACAGAGAAACATGCGCGAGAGAGACAGACAGAGAAACATTCGCACGCCAGAGAGAGAAAGACAGAGAAACATGCGCCACGCATGTTTCTCTGCACGTCTCTCTCTCTCTCTCTCTCTCTCTTAGAGTAAGCAAGCTAGATTTTTCGTTTCGTCTTTCTATTTCGCATTGAACAGTGTGGTGTCGCGACGATTATTTTTGTTGATAATAAATAAACTTCGTTCCATCCGGGTGTCCCTTGATACCTCTCAAGTTTTTTGTATTTAATAGCCACATTGGTTTATTTATAGCATGGTTATATGATTTTTTTCCCGAAATTCTTGGTAAAACCGCCAGGCGTTACTAGTATTTTATATCTATGAACACTGACGACTTATTACACTCGAACTTAGTAAAAATAAATATAAATATAAGTATATTTAAGTCTTAATTAAGATGGCACCAATATCTGTTACGTAAAAACGAGTCATAACTCTTCGGGTCTTGACAAATAAAAACTAAGCTTTTTAAACTTTTTATCTAACGTTTCAGCCTCTTTAGAAAAACTCCCGTTCCCTATTCAAGATTAAAAGTGAATGTCAATGTAACTAAAACTAAGAGACAGTGTCCTGGCATTCTTAATTATCTCGGCAATACTCGGCACACGTCTGTAGCCGGCATTTACTCGGTTCGGTTAGAGCATAAATCACGTGTGAACAGATTTTGCAGTTGAGTGAGCGTGAATATCCGGCAACCGATAGTCTAGATATGCGAGGAGGTTTATAATGTTATCATGTTAGTGGACAACTTGTACTGGGTACCTATTATATTTTAATGCTATTGAATATCACTACATAGTATAAAACAAAGTCACTCTCTGCTATCTATCCCTATGTATGCTCAGATCTTTAAAACTACGCAACGGATTTTGACGCGGTTTTTTAAAATAGATAGAGTGATTCAAGAGAAAGGTTTATATGTATAAAAATTCCCGGGATTCCCACGGGAACGGGCACAGTGCGGGTAAAACCGCGGGGAACTGCAAGCACACATTACATTAGTAAGTCAGTTATAGTTATTTCAATTGTGTCTATATATACTGATACGAGTATGAATAAAGCTGAAGTGTTTGATGATGTTTTATTCAGTTTGTTTGAACGCGCGTATATTAGAAACTACTAATCTGTTCTGAATAATTCTTTTTGTAATGGATACCCATATTTAAGGGAAACATTCTAAGCTATTTTCCATCCCGAATTTCCCACAGAACGGGCATAACGCGGGTAAAACGGCGGGGCGCTACTTGTCAATTTATATTACACTAGCAGCGCCCCGCGGATTTACCCGCGTTGTGTCCATTCAATGTGGGAATTTCGGGATAAAAAATAGCCTATGTTACTTGTGGATAATGAAGCTTTCGAATGGTGAAAGAATTTTTAAAAACGGTCCAGTATTTTTTGAGCCTATTAATTACAAACAAACAAAGTTTTCCTCTTTATAATATTAGTGTAGAAAAACAAAAATCATTTACTAAAAACACAGTTTATTTGCATTCCACTAAACCAACAACTAAATAAATATTCTTTACCAAGAAAAAAACGGATTTTTCTTGGTAAAGAATGTTTATTTAAGGGATAGACCACATCACATTTACAAGACAAAGTTATGTATTTACGTAACGCCAAACAATAAGGTGGGCCATCCATCATGGATCATAATTAAACCTGTCCAACGTTTATTGTAATAAATCGACTCAACTTCGTGGATGTGTACTAGACGTTATTGGATCGCTGAATTAATTTACATTCTGTTACTATTAGGGCGGGCGTACACTAGAGGCAGTTGGTCATGAGACATAGGTGAACTAGGCTGCCGATGGTACAGTCATCAAATCTATCTTTGTATATGTAAATTACGTGTCACGTTTTTTGTCCGCGATGGACTCCTGAACTACAAAAAATAACAAATGTCATCTGAACTATATAATTACACAAAAAGCTAAAGTTTATAATTTTGTTTGTACGAGTATGTTACGACTAATCTTCGGAACTATTCAGCAGATTTGAAAAAAATATTTTACTAATAGGTAGAGTCCACTTAAGACCGCATCTACCCTATATGGACTAAGCATTATTTTCCAATAATTAGGACTCCGTACTCAAATTTAAATAATGTAACCGAAGGTATAAAATGAATCAGTTTTTGGCGTGCGCTTCAAAACTATTGATGATACATAAAAATAATGTACACCATAATAATAGTACTAATTAATTAATATCCCATTTCTAATCCATCCAAACTTCATTCCCATAGCCCATTCTTATTTCTTGAATTTCCTGCAATAGTCCCTACTTCTGCAGGTACACATTCCCCGACATGTTGTACTGATGTGGTCGGGAGTGTGTCCCTGCAGTTGTAATCCATAACATTAAACATCTCCAAAGGGCCTCTACGAGTTGGATCTGTATGGGGATACAGATCCAACAAGACGGGACAAGCCCGGTCTTTTTGAGAGGGGTCGCATGCTTCTCAAAAAGACCGGGCTTGTCCCGTGACTCCGAGGAGAAGTAGATACTAATTATATATCTAAAAAAGTCGTGCTCTAAAACGACCCAATTTTTTTATAAAAAGTATTCATTCCTCAATAATATTCATAAAAAATTAAAGACCATTAAATTTTAGAAAGCGGTTTTATTTACTCAAACTCACAACAAAGCGTAATAAATATTTTTATACTCAGGAAATGGCACGAAAATATATGGACAGCTAAATGATATTTTTATTATCTATCTAGTGAAGCACTTGAACATCATAAACAGAGTTTTATAGTCAATTTTATTTTAAAATATAAAAAACTAGCCGTCTCCCGCGGTGTTACCCGCGTTGTACCCGTTCTCACGAGAATTTCGGAATAAAAGGTATCTTAATATGTGTTATTATATTTATACTAACTAATATTATAATGCTGCAGAGTTTGTTTGTTTGTTTGAATGCGCTAATCTCAGGAACTACTGGTCCGATTTGAAAAATTATTTTTGTAATGGATAGCCACATTCAACGGGAAGGTTATAAGCTATTTTTCATCCCGGAGTTCCAACGGGAACGGGGACAACGCGGGTAAAACCGCGGAGCGCTGCTAATTATTGATAATTATAGAAGACCGATTGAATCATTGTCCAGATAAAAGGTAACATTGACATGCACACACAAACCAACAATCTTTCACACAAACCCATACCTACTCTCCGTTCTCATATAGGTAAAAATTGCACGTAGATTAAGTCACCTTTAACCTTCAAATATATTAAACCCTGACTTAATCTCCGTCCTAACTTCAATACTTATTACGTTCATACAAAAGTCCACCTCGCAGCTGCTAAATAGCATTCGCATGAAGCTAATCTTATTAACCAAAGCTGAGTAGATAATCGCGTCGGCAAATACATGCAAACATAACTACAGTGCGAGCCATTTAAATTGGAATTCCCGTAGCAGTCGTGGCGTAGTTTGACCAAGCGAAGTTCATTGCGATTGTTAAGCAACGTGCAGCTCGCCCCCTACTTGGATGGGTGTCTGATAGTGGCATTTCTATCTGAGCGCTACCGTGCTTCGGAAGGCACGTAAAGCAGTCAGTCCCAGTTATTTCAATCGTTAGACGATGCCTTTAGGAGGTCTAAAAACTCCGACACCAGGGTTCGCCACTAACCTACTCGTAATGAATGAATGAATGAATCGAAATTCTTAGAAAATATGACAGATACTATTTCTACTACATAATTCTTATAAAGCATTAGCCTGTAATGTCCCACTGCTGGGCAAAGGCCTCTCATCTCACTAAATATATCAGTACAATGAGGAGGACTAGGCGTAATCATCACGCTGGCCTAGTGCTCAAAAACACTGGGCTTGTCCTGTGACTCTAAAGAGAAACACTATATAACTCTCAGGAGACATACATAAATCAAAAATGATGTAAGGTTGTCTGAGTAAAAGTGTGAGGAGGAAGAGTAGTGCAGTATGAAAAGAGACGTGTATTGTGTTTTATTTTATTGATTACATCGAAAATAACATTAAAAAATTATAAAAAATGTGAATATCATTATGTTTACAACATAATGTCACAAATAATTATTTACAATTTAAGTCTCAATTTAGTATAAATTAGTGGACAGCCTTGGTATCGGATCTTTTCGACCGCCTAAAGACCTAAAAGCGCTAAGTTATTGATATGCCTAATAAAACACCTATCACTGTAACCGAGAAAGCTAAGTCGGTTTGTCAGAACCTCTGAAGCGGAAAGCAGTAAGTGTAAAGATACTAGCTCGGTACTGTGCCAGCGAGGAAATCTCTACGTTCCAATGGATCTACAGAAATATATTTCAAAGATTAGCGCGTTCATATTTGTTGGTTCGAGAATAAAAGTTTTTGAGCTGTTGTCTGTTTAGTTTTAAACTTTTATAAATATACTCACTGTAGTGATTACGGAAAGAGCAAAAGTCGTGTCGTACGAACAGCTGAAGAGGATGGCAGATGACAGAGGAAAGTGGAAAGAACTCCATCGACAAGAGCCCAGCTCTTACATCTAATCCTTTTCAAACGATTTCAAAAATCAAATGAGATTCTATAAAGTGTTATTTTTTTAGGGATCCATACCCAAAGGGTAAAACGGGACTCTATTACTGAGACTTCGCTCTCCGTCCGTCCGTCTGTCCGTGCGTCTGTCCCAGGCTGTATCTCAAGAACAGTGATAGCTAGGCAGTTGAAATGTTCACAGATCATGTATTTCTATTGCTGCTATAACAACAAATACAAAAATAAAATAAAACAAATACTCCCATACAACAAACGTGATTTTTTGCCGTATTTTAAAGTACGGAACCCACCGTGCGCGAGTCCGACTCGCACTTGGCCGGCTTTTTTTATAAAAATTAATAAATAAATGAAATAAATAAATGACTTCATATAAAATGTCAATCTTGACAAATACGTAGTGTAAAGTATGTATAGTATTGTAGTAGCGGCTTGGTATTTGAAAATCAAATTATCCAAACTCAGTTGAAACTACCTCGCGAGTCCATTAAGGCTCCGAATTAAACTTTAAAAGACTCCTTAAAGTCAACGATCCTAATATTAATAATAGACTCAGTGCTCCCCAATAGCAATACAACAAAAACCCATAACAACTCCTAATTAAAGAATTACACCACAAATTGTCCATGCCACCCCTCATTACTCGAACATCCCTAACAGCATTCACTACCGTAATGTCCACCCTCTTTAATAAAACCTGTGATTTGCTACAGTGTCGCCATCTGTGCGTACGTTTGCTCCCCGATGCATTTGAATCGCAAAATACACCAAATGTAGTGTGTGATTGCATTTTCTGAGGGTGTGTTCTAGAATTAATACGGGGGTGTGTGGGGTGCATATTTTGTTAAGATTATGGTATGTGCATGTTGTGAATTGAGTTTTGGAGATTTGGGATTAGCTGATTCGATGTTTGTAGTTAATTGTCATTGACTATGATCTATGTGTTTTAAAAAAGTATCATATTATACTCGTAGCAGCAGTGCCCCGCGGTTTCACCCACGTTGTACCCGCTCCTGTGGGAATTTTGCAATGAAAAGTAGACAGACAGTTTTGGGAACTTTGTTTATATCTCTCCCACACTCAATCACTATTTCATAACTTATTCAAGAAAACAAGGGAGGTTCTTAATTTTAAAAATAATACCTTAGCGCTCAATATCTTTAAAAAATAACTTCTTTCAATCGAAAAAAAGAAGATGTTTTTAATGACAGTTACCACCTTGTTTTTAAATTAAGAACAGGACTAATCTTTTACCATTCCTTTTGATATACAGAAAATTTATCAAAATCGGTTCACAAATATACAAAAGAAATGAGATTGTTTTAAAATCTTTATTATAAACTTGAAAAGGACCTCACTATAAATACAAAAGAGCGAACTAAAGGAATGTTTTAAAACTTCATTGTTCAGTGATTGTAACCAAGTCTCCAACCATCTGCTCCGATCATTACTCAGATAGTAGATCATTACCGTAATGATTACTTCCAGTTGATACTTCCAGCAATTGCTTCCAAGTTCCTGTCATTACGTAATGGACGATTTAAAATGGGAACTTTACTTTCAGTATGGTTAGTTTGAATGAGTATGTCTACACTAAGCTATAATAGGTTGTCCGTCTGTCATCAGGCTGTATCTCAAGAACGATGATAGCTAGACAGTTGAAAATTTCACAGATTATGTATTTCTATTGCCGCTATAACAACAAATATTCAAGGGGGCTCCCAAGAAGTGCTAAGTGCGAGTCGGACTGGCGACTCGCACTTGGCCGGTTTTTTGTTTGTTTGAACGCGCTAATCTCAGACAAAGTTAGACTATTTGGTTTGATCCTGTTAAAGAAACATGGGTAATGTCATTTGAATTGTGCTACTTATAATTTAAGGCGACTGAATTCAGGTTATCGCTCTCAATAATACACTATATCACAAGGGCTTGAGATATAGTCATAGAGATATAGAGAGATGCCAACCTTAGCGCTGAGTACGAAAGTGTCTCCATTAGACATTTACACACACAAAGTAATCAAAATAAAAACAATACTTCGCGTCGAGTGCGTGCCACGCACACATTGCATTCAGTGCGAGTATTCGTTCGCAATTAGGCTGCGTGTACGTACAGCACTACTACATACGCAATAACATGCGTATTATAAGTATTTTGTTAGCTTGAATATACTCATTATCCAATGCGGTATCAGAACTCAACGTTCAAATAATCTTTAGTACTATGCAAGCAATGTAAACTATTTAACATAATATTTTGACTCGCAATGTGTTTGCGCATATTGCTGCGACCACTTTTCACAACTCCCTTTAGTTTTTGTGATCAGTGGATATAGTGCATTATTGATCCTTTCATACACAACATTCAAATTCGAACAAAATAACCATACAAGTTATCTAAAAAAAGAAAAACTAGACAAGCAAACTCAATTACGAAGCAACTTTTATAAAGAGAACTCATAACAGTCCTTCCATACCTGAATAACAAACCACCACGTTACTTCCACACCCGAAAACTTTATCAAAAAGGCTGTATTCATAAGAAATGATTATTCAAATTTGGCACGTCAATTGTATAAGAAACGTGACAACGCGACCGGGATATCTTATGAATCTTATTTGGATTACAGATTTATCACTGTACGAGTTGGTAGGGTGTTACAGAAGTTTGTTTAACCCTAGTTTTATGGAATCGTGGCTGAGATTTCAAGTAGTTTGATTGTGTGTGTTGAGTGAATGATTCTGTTATACATTAAACTAGTAGCGCCCCACCGTTTCACTCGCGTTATGCCCGTTACCGTGGGAATTTCAGGAATTTTTATACCAATAAACCTTCCTCTTGAATCACTCTATCTATTTAAAAAGTGCAGTAAACGTATATTTCAATTCATATAATTATTTTAGTTATTGTTACAGATGTATTAGCCGCGTACCCACCTAGCGCACAGGCTCGCGAGCCATGGCTCGCGAGCCAGCCTCCGCGATGCTAGGAAAATAGCCTCCAGCTATTTTCCTAGCTTCGCGCGCGAGCCAAAACATAACCGTACCCACCTAACACACAGCGCTCACCGAGGCACCTTTGAGCGCGTCAAGTTTACCGACAACAGATGGCTCGGGGCCGAGCCGTGCTCAGCCGAGCAAACGCGCGCCCGAGGCAGCCCGAGGCACGTCCACACCAGCCGAGCATTTGGCTCGCGAGCCTGTGCGCTAGATGGGTACGGGGGCTGAACAAAACTACTGAGGCTGGCTCGCGAGCCATGGCTCGCGAGCCTGTGCGCTAGGTGGGTACGCGGCTAATGACCTTTCTGTTTCTACATAATTCAGGACTTTCATATAATTACAAGAATTGAAAACAAAAAGCATTTCATTCTTAGTTTAAGTATACTATAGCAATAATTGTTACATTTGTAAGCGACAGAAATACCGGATATAACAAGATTTTTCACAAAACAACTTCGTATTTGTTTAGGAAGCGACGGCAATAGTGCTAAATACACTGAAACGGTAGTCTTCTAATCAAACTAAAGGCAGATTACAAGGTTCAGTTGCCATTTCATCAGTACAAACAATATTCTACTAATCCGAACGATTCGGCTATAAGTGTCAATTTGTCTATCTATTGCCAAACTAAGCTATAGGGATGGGAAAAGTAAGATCGTGATCGCCCAGCAGTTTTTTTTCATCCTTACATCCTCACAAACTTTCGCATTTATAATATTAGTAGGATAAGTAGGATCTTTTGATCATATTCGCTCATAAACGGATACAGTGAAGGTGAAACCCCAAACAACTAGTTATACAAAAAAGACGAAAAAAAATACAACGCAAAATAAACATTATTATATCAGAAAAATGCGGGAAAAGTATTATAAAAACATTTTTACTTTTCAATATTCCCCAAAACGTATCTAATTTGAAGATGATCCCGATTCTTTGAATCAGATAAGATACGTTATAATATAATGAATGTTACATCGTACGGAAGCAAAAATTCAGGCTATTGATAGATTTGAGACACGTGTAGACGTCTATTACACTAAGTGCAGCGGCCCGCGGTTTTACACGCGTTGTGCCCTTTCTCGTGAGAATTTCAGATTTTTTTATACATAAAAACCTTCCTCTTGAATCACTCTATTTATTTTAAAAACCGCGCCAATATCCGTGCAGTAGTATTTGAGTTTATCGCGTACAGACGGACAGACAGACGCGGCCGGGGACTTTGTTTCATAACATGCAATGTAGTTATCAATATTATTTTTAAATCATTGAATTATAAAAAAAATATCAATCAGTCATTTATTTTCAGCCTGTATGCAAGGGAATGGCGGCAAGATTCCAGCTCTCTCCTCAGCTGTATCTTAACTTCAAAATTAAGGACTCCAGTCCATTTCTTCGATAAACCATATTACAATTCGATTCGACCATTTTCGATCATTCGATCATTCGAGCATTCACCGATTTATTTTAATGATTGAATCGAACAATAACATAGAATGATACAGCTTTTTAATAAAGGACTCCAATCCAATTTTCATCGATAAAAACCATATTATCACCATCCGATTCGATCATTCGATCACTAATCGATCGACATCGATATATCAAAACCAATCCCTATTTAATAAATTAGTTCCTCCGAACTTCGTACAATTGACTGGCACAATTGAATTCGGCTAATCTTATTGGTTTGCTAATCAATTAGCGGATACCAAGGGACTTGAAGCTCAGCTATGAGACGAGTGACGGGATAATAATCGATCGAAATGATCAGTGATCGCTATGTTTATTAGATTTTATGTGGTTCGAATTCTAGGCGTAGCTTTTAATGGACAAAAACGACCGTAAAGACGTGAATAGTATTTAATAGCTGGTGGATTCAGTAAGGCATAGTATATAAGTATTCTATATGATTCTTTAGGAGCAGTTTACTAAAATGAAATAAATTAAAAAAAAAATTGTTTATTATAAATTTAACTAACAATAAAATTAAGTCTCTGAGCATAACAGTTAGTGCAATTGTTTAAAGAACCTTTTTGTTTGATTATAAATATTTTGGTTTTACTTGCAACGGTAGTTGTGTCCGCGACTTCGTCCACGTGAAATTTAACATTATAAAGTGTCATCAAAATCGGTCCAGTTATTTCAGAGATTAGCCGGAACAAACTATAGAAGGCAAATATTACAAAATGACACTCTAATTTTATTTAATTTTTGTATATATATATATATACAAAAATTAAATATAAGGTGTGTGTAAGGGGGGTGTAAGGGGTTCCAACTTCCATCTTTCGGGACCCAAGCCAACCTCACCTGCACGCGGTGCACCCTGCCGACTAACCGACGAGGCTCTGGCGAAACACCCGCCAACACGCACTGGACCAGCGCGGCGGGTTACGGTCTAAACCTCCTCATGACATACCATGCAAGACACAACCCATAACAGGCCCCAAGTTCCCGGCGACTCCGGGGCTGGGACTGTTGATGACGGAAGACAGGACCGCCCCGGAGTCAGGGGTGCTAAGAATCCCCGGGCGAGATCGATCTCCCGTCAGACGACCCATGCTAACCACAAAACGGACACTGATAGCTATATGAATGTAATAAGTTATAATGTTAGAACCTTAAGATCAACGGAAAGATTGATAGAACTTGAGGAAGCAATTAAAGACATAAAATGGGACATTTTAGGATTGTGTGAAGTACGACGCGAAGGAGAAGATACCATCGAAGGCGAAAACAATATTTTTTACTACAATGGAACAGGCAGTATGTACGGAGTTGGCTTTTTAGTAGCAAAAAAATGGAAAAATCACATAACCGAGTTTATTGCGTATTCAGAAAGGATTGCTCTATTAAAATTTAAAATAAATGACAAAATATCTCTGACAGTAATCCAATGCCACGCTCCCACATCCGCACACTCAGACGACGAAGTGGAAGAGTTCTACGACCTGCTTAACAGGGCTTGCAGCGAACACCGAGGTACCTTGAACATGGTGATGGGCGATTTTAACGCCAAGATCGGTTCAAGGCAAGCCACCGACAGTAACCAAACTCTAGGCCCACATGGACTAGGGAGCCGGAACAACCGCGGAGAACGCCTAATTCAATTTGCTTTTGGTCAAAACCTAAGGATTAATAACACTTTTTACTTTAAAAAACCCGAACGACGCTGGACGTGGGTGTCTCCAGGTGGCGAGTATAAAAATGAAATAGATTTTATACTCACTACGCATGAGACCAACATAATCAATGTTCAAGCGCTAAATAAAATAAAATTCAGTTCAGACCATAGACCTTTACGTGCAACCATCAAATTAGATCACAAAATAAATAGAATTAAATTAATTAAAAGTACAATTAAGAAAATTTCCAAAGATACCCTAATAGCCGCAAAGAACGAATATAACATAGATTTAAAAAATAGTTTCGAATTATTAAAAACCGATGAAGATAACGTACAAGAAGAGTTTAACGTAATAGAAAAATGCATAAGGAAAGCTAGTAGTAGAATTAAAGAAAAAAGAGTTAGACATAGAAAACTTAATGACACAACTATACAATTATTAGAAGAACGAGTAAATACTGCAATCAATAGTGTAGAATACAGAAATTTAGATAAAAAAGTGAAAAGAAGTATTAGGAAAGATTTAAGAAACCACGAGACCCAACTTTTCCAAATAGCGCTAGAAAACAATAAATCGCTAAAAATTGCAAAACATGGAAGATCTATAGGCAAATCTTGGATAACACAGCTCAGGGATGAATCAGGATGCATACACCGGGATAGAGAGAAAATATCAAATATTTGCACTAATTTTTACAAATATCTTTACTCAGACCCACACCGCAACTGTAGCGCAATACCTTATGTATTTCCAGATACCATCCCACTAATAACCGGCCTTGAAGTTCACAATGCGCTAACACAAATGAAATATAGTAGGTCTCCAGGAGAGGATGGAATAACCACCGAATCATTAAAAGTGGGAGAACCAACTCTTCTGCCACACATCACAAACCTTTTCAACTCCATTTTGAAATCAGGTAAATTCCCAGACAAATTTTGCCACTCTAACATCGTACTAATTCACAAAAAAGGGGATAAATCCAATATTAACAATTACCGCCCAATTAGCCTCGTGTCTCACCTCTACAAATTGTTTATTAAAATCATCGAAAACCGTATCTCTCGACAGCTTGACTCAGAACAACCACCGGAACAGGCTGGCTTCCGCAGAGGACTTTCTACCACTGATCACCTTCAAACCCTAAATACTATAATTGAAAAATTCAAGGAATTTAATCAGCCTTTGTATGTCGCTTTTGTAGACTACAAAAAGGCATTCGATAGCCTTATCCATGCGGCCATATTCAAAGCCCTTCAAGATCAACATATTGACCCAACATACATAAATCTCATCCAAAACATATACAATAACAGCACAGCCTCCATAAAACTACAATCACCCGGACCAACATTTAAAATAGAGAAAGGAGTCAAACAAGGAGACCCGCTCTCACCAAAACTTTTCACTAGTGTTTTGGAACAAGTTTTCAGAAAGTTAGCAACTAAGTGGCAAGAAAAGGGAGTTATCGTGGGCGGAAGACGGTTAACAAACCTACGTTTCGCCGATGACATCGTCCTTTTCTCATCATCGCCAACAGAGCTTCAAGCGATGCTTCAGGATCTTAGTCTGGCAAGCTTGGAGATTGGACTAACAATGAACATGGACAAGACAAAGCTTATGACCAACCGCGTTAAGACCAGAGTGACGGTGGATGGAGAACAACTTGCATACGTCAATGAATATGTTTACCTGGGCCAAATAATCTCCTTTAACGACAGGCAGGGCAAAGAAATCGCTAGGCGAACAGATAATGCCTGGAAGACTTTTTGGTCCATGGGAGACATATTGAAAGGAAAGCTACCCTTGTTTCTGAAACGGAAGCTAATGGACGTATGCATCCTCCCCGTCCTCACGTATGGTGCGCAGACCTGGTCGTTAACACAAATTCAAAAGTCCAAACTCCAAGTTTGTCAACGTGCCATGGAGCGCAGCATCCTGGGTTTTAAGCGAACGGATAGGATCCGCAATACTGAACTGCGCTCCAGGACACAGATTATGGACGTCGCTTGCAAAGCGGCTAAGCTAAAGTGGAACTGGGCAGGCCACGTCTGCCGCATGTCTGAACAGCTGTGGGCAAAAACAGCCACTGAGTGGCAGCCAGATCCGGCAAACAGGCGGCGCGGCAGACCGAGGCGTAGATGGCGGGATGAACTCGACACATATCTTAGCAACTGGAGGGAAGTGGCCCAGGATAGGGATGCATGGAGGGATAGAGGAGAGGCCTTTGCCCAGCAGTGGGACAGTAATGGCTAAAATAATAATAATAATAATAATATATATATATACGTATATAGATGTATGGATAGGAACATGAGGAGCTAATATTATTTTTTCTTAAAACTCGCTAGCCGCTGTGGCTATCGGTAATGTTGTAATGTTGTCATCGCCGTCTGCACTATGGCATTTCCTTATCTATGTACAATAAGAGGAAGGTTGAGTCCACAGAACACATAAACAGAGGTTAGAAAGGCGATGTGGGCGGGGCAGGCGCGCCAAGGATATGAGCGAACGCTCATATTTGTACGACAACGCGCGATCGCACCGTTTAGTGACTCGCGAACGCTAACGGACAGATGTACTGCGACAAATTTGAGCGAAAATGCCTTCATGTGCCATAATAACTTGCCGAGCTAGAAGCCAAGTGCTTAGTTTGAACAAAGGAAGCATTTCTTTTCATCGGTAAGTAAAAAATCTTCTAGTAAATACTATATTTTAGTCAAAATCCTTCAAAATGTCATTCAAATAATTCTTTTCACAAAAAATATACATTACGGGCTGCATGTGCTCGTTATTTTTACACGTCAGTTAGAACGCGTAATGTAAAGCACTGCAACGCGGTACTAGCTCTAGTGATGGGCGCAGTAAAAGATGATATCGATAGATTCTTTCGAAGTTATAATAAAAACAACTTTCTTAAATAATGTGAATATGGCCAGGTGAATTTAATGTTTTATGCATGAAAAATAAAGTATAAAGAACATTGACGTATTTTACAAATGAAGAATTTTTATTTTTTCGGCAGTTGATTTCATTATACCGTAGCTCAAATTGTTAGAGCAGCGAGATGGTACGCCGGGGGTCCGAGGTTCAAATTCCACATCTGTAATTTTGTTGCATTCCAGATTTTCATGTTTTATTCTATATACATTTATTTTAGTTTTCCGAAAGATTCGGTAATACGAGCACAGTGGATCGCTGCAACAGGTAGAGAAGACTGGATTCCTACTAAACATAGCACCATTTGCTCTGCACATTTCACTCAAAGTGATTATGATGTAAAACGGTCTGGGAAAAAATATTTATTAGACGGTGCAATACCTCATGAAAAAACCGTAAAAATACAGTATCTCGTGAATTTTTCAGTTATTAATACATAAGAAAAGATACACGACGATATTAATATCATACGTGGCGAAAACGCATTTTACTAGGCTGTTATGCTCTGCCTACCCCGTAAGGGATAAAAACGTGACTATAAATATATCTATGTACCTTTAAACATAAATATATCTATGTACCTTTCAACATATTTTCAGACTCAAAAAAGAGCTTCGTTGAGTGATGATAAATTAAATGATATGAAACCACGTAAACGCGAACTTAGCGGATCTATAAATAATGAGGACGATCAGAAAATTATTAAACGGATAAAAGTACAGGTAATTTTTATGCGTTTAAAATTTTATTAGATTTTTGATGTAAGATGTAAAAAATTACGAAAGACGTTACAACCAAAATTTTTATTTTCTAGGACGATGAGAGCAATGTACCGTCAACTTCAGGGACACTTACAATTAAAGAAAGTTCTGAGGAAAAATCGCAGGTAGATAAATATGTAGTGCAAATCTTGCTAGCCGTGAAGAAGAAGTAACGGACATACTCACGACTTTTGCATTTATAATATGTATTAGTACCTATGTGTGATATTAATATGCTTCAGATATAGTGTACCTACTAACTTATTTTTATATTGTTGCAGTATATTGAGCCCTCATGTTCTAATGCGTCAACACCAAGGAAAAGAAAACTCAAGCAAATAATTACAACTAAAGATAATGTTATAAAAAAACAAAAAAAGCAAATAAAAAAAATACAAGCACAAAACCGTCGACTAAAAAAAAAGTATTTAAGATGGATGACATAATTAATGATCTAGAAAAGAAATGTTTATTGAGACGGATTAAGGCGGATTGATATATCCATCCACTGACGTACTTAAAATATGCAAAAGTGCAGAAACTGTCATACGACAGTACACGGATACATTAAAAAATATTAAAAAAAATATTTTAGTCGCGAAAATATTACGGCATTTTGTTGGTACTACATTGTTTGATGACATATCATTTCATCAAATTGGTGAATTCCCAACATCCAATCATGTGACCGATTTAATCAAAGTCGTTATTGAGAAATATTTAGATATTCGTATACATTTTTTACTAAAAAATACTTTAGGAAAACAAACGAAACGGCAACTTTTAACTAAATATATTTTGTTTCAAGGTCAATAAATTGAATGTCATTAATAGTATAATTTGTTTTATTTTACTTGACTCTCGCTCGACGTACCTACTACCTTACTTTTGTATTGTATGCAACTGTAAAAACCCATAATTCAACATCGATAATAGTTTATCGATAGTCAAGCACTAGCTTAGTTTACACGCAAACTCATACATAAGCTATAAAATGTGCATCAGTGTGCGTGCATGCGCATGATTGGTTCCGTTTGAAATCGCGTGATGGCGCGGCGCTAAGATAGATGAGATAGGCTAGATTTGAAATTGCAAATATGTGCGTAAGCTTCATATTTATTACGCACAGATGCACTGGCGGTGAAAGGTGGGGCGGATTCGGCGACACCGGTTTTCATACGAACGGCGCATGATCGCCATTCTAACCTCTGTTTATGTGTTCTGTGGTTGAGTCCAACCGTTGTTCTAATATTTAGAAATCATAAGCCGCTCTCCGCTCACTTGTTGATAAAGGATAATGATCAATCCCGATACGATATCAATTACTGGTAAACAAACATTTTGGAGGGAAAACGATGATTATTTTATGAAGATATTTTAGTTTAAATATTACTTAGCTTTACTTATTTGAATTTTACTTAACGTTCCGCCTGCTGCGAGCACATGACAAATTATTTACATAACATTTTTAAATATTTTTAATTTTTTGCGGTTGAACCTTTAGAAAATATATAATTTTCGTTTCCTACGTTTGAGTAAAAGATAAATAAAATCATTTTAATTATGACAAATATTCAAAAAAATTATAAAACACAAGCAAAGCTTTCGAAATGCCCATAAAACCGTTAGCTCCGAATTACAAAATGGTTTCCACTATGTTCCAAATTTAAACATTGCAGTCATAGTTCTATATAGCACTTTTGTTAAAGCATTTAGCAAACAAGCTTCTATGTTGGTTCAGTTTGAATTTCATATTTACTTTACAACTAACAAAGCTGGTCGTTTCGCCCCCATATAGTAACTTCATTTTTTGGGTTCACAATAGTCATGAGTACTCGTGGCGTAGTTTGACTAAACGATGTTAGTTCATTGCGATTGTTAAGCAACGTGCAACTCGGATGGGTGGCCGATAGTGCCATTTTCTATCTGAGCGCTATTGTACTTCGGAGGTCACGTTAAGCAGTCGGTCCCGGTTGTTTCAATCGTTAGACCATGTTGGAGGCCTTTGGGTGGTCTAAAAACTCTGACACCAGGTTGGCCACTAACCTACTTGAAATGAATGAATGAATGAATGAATGAATGAAGCATTGTAGAGCGTGTGACGTCGGTTTAATTAAAAAATAACAGGCCAAATATTTGTTTCCACACCATCTTTTGTTTTTGGCAGTCGACTAAAAACAAAACATTTTGGAGTACCGCCAACAATTTATTATCGTTAAAAAGTTCAACGAGCAACTTCTATTAAACTAACCAACTTCTCCCAGATGTTTTTACATTATGTATTTCTGTCTTGAATTAAACCGAACAGCCATTTACTTGACAAACTGACCGAAGTAACTGCAAAAGGGATGCCAAGAAAATATTTCAATGAAATATATGAGATTTGGTCAAAGAGTAGAAGACTTGTAGAATACACAAGATTTCAAGTTGTCTTAAATGTGTATGTAAGTATTAGCCTGTAAATGAGTATTTAAGTTCTAGCCGTGGTGATTACGCCTAATCCACCTCACTGTACTAAAGGTCAATACTGCGTTAAGCGGGCGCACTCGTCGGTTCACTTTTGTATGACACCGCACGCGACGGGCGCACGCGACGGTTCACTTTTGTATGACACCGCACGCGACGGGCGCACGCGACGGTTCACTTTTGTATGAAGCCACACGCGGCGGGCGCACGCGACGGTTCACTTTTGTTTGGAACCGCGGCGTGCGCACGCTTAACGCAGTGTCGGCCCTAATATCTTCGGTGAGATGAGAGGCCTTTGCCCAGCAGTGGAACAGACATGTATTTATTACTTTTATGGTTAGACATTTGCCATATTAATAAACGCGGTGCAACTAAAACACTGTTACACTGTGTTTTGTCTCTTTTGCTCTTCGGAAAATTTGGTATGTCAGAAAGTGACACACCATTTGACAGCTAAAAATTTAAGAAATAATGTACTTAAAATATTTTGAGCTATTTAAAAGTATTTTTTTCTCAGTTCATCAAAACTCAATAATAGTACATGAGGCAAAACTATACTTAAATGAAATCTAGACATTTTGTAAACGTCTTTTTAAAAATTAAATTGCAACCTTTCACTTTAGCTGTGCCTTTGCTTATTAAATTGCAAAAATGCTTTTTCACGTCCAACTATCTCTTTTGATGTTCACCAGCTATTACTAAAGTGAGTGTCAAAATAAGTAGACATTTACTTTCTTTTGAGTAGCGAAATATCTATCGTTTAGAAAACTATACAGTCTCTGTTTGTGACATTGTAGTTGAAAAAATAGAGAATTCATTTTGAGAGAGTAAACCGACCATAAAACGTAGTGGGAGAGGTAGGAGACTCCCAAGTACAAGTGTTTGTATGTATAATTTATTTGAACCCTTCGATTTATATAAACACTATTATACTCACTTGTATACACATGCACATATAGATACACACATTACACACACACACACACACACACACACACACACACACACACACACACACACACACACACACACACACACACACACACACACACAATATATTCTGAAATATACCTAAGCATTTTCAACTTATATGTAGCAAGGCAGTTTTCAAAGATTTCGTGATGAAAATTAAAGCTGTAGTGATGAAAAATATGACTTTTTTTAGGCAATCATATTTCAAAAAAATTGTAACTACAGTAACACATATCAACCTAATCACACATCTATTTTTAACCTAACCATTAATACCTAGTAAATTATGTCGTATATTAAGCGTTGCAAAACACAAAACCTACTACCACAAATCTCCCTATCATTTCAACTGCAATCACTGTACAGGTACACCCCAATACGCCAGTTCAGTTCTACAGCTCAAACATGTTCTAGACATGGTTAAACTTCGAAGTCCTGAATTAAGCAAGCGCTTGTCAGTTGGCCCACAACGTTGACATGTAAACTTTAAGAACACGTGGATCTAACTAAGCAAACTTTTCAAACTACTTGAGGTTAAGTTTGGCGATTGGAGTCGTTCAGCTTTAATGATACAGGTGTTGTTATGTCTTGATGCTCGAAAGCTACAGGCAGTTCGCAACATTTCGAAAAAAGATACCTATACTGTATTCTTTCTCGATTGTCCCCAAATATGGACCAATGTCGTCAATTTTCCAGTCGAAGACGACTAGGACCTGAAGAGGAAAAAGGTTTTAAGTTAGGGTGTAATAGTCTCTGACACCAATATTGAGCATTTACCTACTTCCGTAGTTTGACTAAGCGATGCTAGTTAATTGCGATTGTTAAGCAACGTGCAGCTCGGCCTACGTGGATGGGTGGCCGATAGTGGCATTATATCTGAGCGCTACCGTGCTTCGGAGGGCACGTTCAGCAGTCGCTTCCATTTGTTTGAATCGTTAGATCATGTCGGAGGCCTTTAGGCGGTCTAAAAACTCCGACACAAGGGTTGGAGTGAACCTACTCGAAATCTATACTAATATTATAAAGGTCCAGAGTTTGTTTGTTTGAACGCGCTAATCTCAGGAACTACTGGTCCCATTTGAAAAATTCTTTTTGTAATGGATAGCCACATTCAACGGGAAGGTTATAGGCTACTTTTCATCCTGAAATTCCCACGGTAAAGGGTACAGCGCGAGGAAATAATAAATCCACTCGAACTTAAATTACTTATTTACTTACCTATTTATTCACCAAAGCGTAAACAATGTTCACAACCTTACCATCTATCTAATAAACCACTCTTTGACGTAAAACCGACCTTGGAAACTGTTTCCCGCATTCAGCTTCCTCCACAGGAAATGAGCAGCGTTCGAAGTCCATCGGTTGTGCTGTGTGGTATACCAACTACTACATCAGCTGTGACACAAGTGGAAATGACTCGGTAAATCAGAGAGTGAAGTTGTTTGCTGTTTTTGGATGTATTAAGAAGTTTGTGTTATATTAAATTAAACTATTGAACTGACGTGTATTGAATTAAACTTGTAAGTAAAGGAGAGACTCAATTTGTTAACATACAGACTTTGTTTGTTTATTAATGTACCTGAAGATAGTCTTATATGAGACAGATATGTTTTCTGTACTATCATATTAAAAGGAGGTGAAATTTGTAAGTTTGTTTGTATGTGCTTATCTCCGGAATTACCAGACCGATTTGAATAATTATTTTTGTTATATATAGCCACATTATAGGTTTCATACAAAAGAGAAACATCGCGTGCGCCCGCTTGACGCAGTTTCGGCCCTAAAAATGTCCTAGATAAAAAGTTTTGCAAACACTTTAAAAACCTTAACAGCTTAACCTCAATTTGAAATCATAAAGAACACTTCACAATAACCAAACAACATTTTAATTTAACAGACGACGAGCATAATCTCTTATAAATCGCTGTTTTATATCTGACTGTAATAAACAGACCTTAAAAAGTCGTTAATAAGTTTTTAGTGTCCCTCAACGTTATCTTAGTAATCCACATAATTTTGCGTTTTGGGCTCTTGTCGTAAAACTAGGGACATACGGCTGTTATGGTTGGTCGAAAATTCTTGGTCGAAATTACACGTGAATCTACGATAGTTTCATTTTATATTAGCGTTTTACAGTTGGGATGAAGTTGAGGTAAGTGTCTATGAACGCCTTGATGGTCTTGTCTTCTTCTTCTTCATCGAGTGGATGGTTAACCTGACCAATCCTGGTGTCAGAGTTATTGAGCCGCCAAAGGCCTCTGACATGGCTCATGTAATGACTACTATCCGTAGAAAGTAACCGGGACCGACGGCTTAACGTGCCCTCCGAAGCACGGAATCATCTTACTTTTCGGGCAATCAGGTGATTCAGCCTGTAATCTAACTAAACTGAGGACAGTCTCACAAAAAGATTTTTGTGAGATATTGTCTCCACCGGGAATCGAACCCGGAACCTCCGGATCGTGAGCCAAGCGCTCAAACCACAAGACTTATGGGAATATTATCCTTAGGTCCGATTTAGCTGATTTTGTTAGCGTACGATAATAATCTTTGAGTTTAACAACAAAAGAATCCAGCCCTAAATACTGTCTGAAAGACATTTCTGTTCTACAGACACATAACTTTGAAAGGGTCCCTTAAAGTAAACTTGGTTAATTGAACACACTGACAGTTTTGAGTTTAAGAACCTCGGAGCTAATAAAAAGTCAGCAACAGGCACTGTAAACACAGTGAAGCATTTTGAATTGAAACTACGTTTAGGGATACACTTCACTTTTATTTTACATTTTTATCTGACGTTTAGGCCCCTTTACAGGAACCGAGGTCACAGAAGACTGAAGCATGTTAAAATTACACCCTGTACGTGTGTGTGTACTCGGTCACATGCACACACTACATCATAACCAAGATACACCTTAATTCTCGTTAACAAAAGAAGCTTTAAATCAATGTTGGGAGTTCAATGTGACATTTAAATTTCGAGTTTCTACCAATCAATGCACATTTTATCATATCATGTCGGGTGCGCTTCTGTTACGGCGCATTAGGATTGTCAAACAACAAATTGACATTGTCAAAATCTTTTAGTAATGCATTGTGATTGGTCAGTTCAGCCCTTTAGCTCTGCTTCAATAGAAACGCAGCTTACGGTTTATCACGTGTGGTACGTTCATGTTAGGATTCTAAACATGAGTTTTTATTTGGTCTTAGGCTTAAACAAATATTTTGAAGAAATTCTCTTTCTTCAAGCGTAAATGTATGTTTGTTTATACGTTGTATTTTGAACAAACTTACGTATGAAGTAAAGTTTTGGTTTAATCTCTTTAATTCGGTTACAAAGTATTTTATGCGCACAGTTTGAGCGCTTCGTTGTTTAGTATGACAGACGTAAAGCTAAGTACGAGTATACGAGTGTAAGAAAGTAAGAAGAGAGGTATTAAGATAATTAGCCTATAACATCCCACTGCTGGGCAAAGGCCTCTCGTTTCACTGAAGATATCAGTACGCGGGTTGGGGATCGCACACCCGATCTATGTTTTAAAAGTACATGTTTTCGCGCGACCTGGAAAATTGAACCCGAGACTTCAGTCTGGCAGGCGAGTGCACATACCACTAGACCACAGAAGCGAAAAAAGGACAGATGGCAGAGGATGCCGTACTTTAAAAAAACGGCAAAAAATCGTTTATTGTGTGGGAGCCCCCTTGAATATTTGTTGTGTTTTATTTTTAGTATTTGTTGTTATAGCGGCAATAGAAATACATCATCTGTGAAAATTTCAACTGTTTAGCTATCACCGTTCTTGAGATATAGCCTGGTGACAGACGGACGGACAGACGGAAAGCGAAGTCTCAATAATTAGGGTCCCATTTTTACCCTTTGGGTACAGAACCCAAAAAGGAGAATATTAGTTACATTTCGATTTTTTGTGGAAACGGGTACCACGCGGGTTAACTGCGAGCCACAATATCAATATTAAATAATTTCCCCTTACGTATGTATGTATCATACTGACATGATATTAAACCTATGAATCCCGGTTACGATGTAATTGATTGATGTGTTCCGGCCATTGACATATAAATTAATCGATCCTTTGATTCGATAATCGTGTCCCGTTTTAACCTCGTTATATCGAGTTGTCGAAATCGAATGATTAATCGAACACGGATTTTATTTACGGTATATACTTAGTTATCTTATCTGATTGGAGTTACATTTATTTTAGTTAGTGACCCGCGATTATACTCGCATTGTGCTCGTTCCCGTGGGAATTTCGGGAATTTTTATGCATATAAACCTTCCCCTTGAATCACTTTATCTATTGAAAAAAAAACGCGTCAAAATCCGTGCAGTAGTATTTGAGTTTATCCCGAACATACAGACAGTCAGACGCGGCCGGGGACTTTGTTTTATAATGATGTATAATTTGTAATGAATTTGATACCATGTCCCTTTGTTGTACTGTTAGTATTAAAAGCTTTTAGGGATGATAACCTCTTTATTGAAATCGGTTAAAAATCCTGAAAATGTAGCTGAAACTACCAATTAGCATAGTAAACTTATGCACTACGAATTATTTGAAAGTTAAGTCAACACGTGAGCTTAACGTGCAGACAAATTTAAAATTCAAATGAATATACTAATATAGTTGGGAGGAACTAAATTAAATTTGTTTTTCAAAAGTTTTTGTTAAATGTTCGTCTTTTTTATAGTTACTTAGTACTGGCCACGCCCCTCGGTGTTATTCGCCTTGTACCCGTTCCCGCGGGATATTCGGGATAAAGTATATTGCTTGGGATATTTGGATGTATAACCTATATTACTGTAAAGTTTCATTCAAATCCGTTTAGTAGTTTATGCATGTGAGTAACAAACATACATAGTACACTAGCAGCGCCCCGCGGTTTTACCCGCGTTGTGCCCATTCCCGTGGGAATTTTGGGAATTTTTTTACATAAAAACCTTCCTCTTGAATCACTCTACCTATTACAAAAAACCGCATCAAAATCCGTTGCGTAATTTTAAAGATTTAAGCATACAGACAGACAAACAGACAGACAGACACGAAAAAGAGACGACTTTATTTTATACTATGTAGTGATACATCCTCACAAACTTTCGCATTTTTAATATCAGTAGGATGGTATTAAAATCCTTATACAGGTCGGTATTTTAAGCCGGTCAGAATGACCAACTCGAAGATACGGAAATATTTTCTAAGGAACCATGTCACCGACTTTGTTTCAAATTTTCTTGTCAAAATATTCAAAAAAAATTACACATATTTTCAACTAGCAGCGCCCCGCGGTTTTACCCACGTTGTACCCGTTTCCGTTAGAATTTTGAGATGATAAATAGTCTATAGCCTTCCTCGACTATCCAACACTGAAAGAATTTTTCAAATCGTACCAGTAGTTTCTGAGATTAGCGCGTTCAAACAAACATACTGCAGCTTTATAATATTAGTATGGATAAAACACTCGCCGTTACTTTTACTTCATTAAGCTTTAATTTAACCATGTTTTTAAGTAAAAATGATCGCTAAGTCACTTCAGAAAAATAATCAACCCAACTCACAATGGTCACACTTTTACCTCCAAATCTGTTACCAACCATTTTTAAAACAATTTGTTACAAAAACTGACCAACCTCTGTTTTTGAAGTCGGTTCATGTTCACATATTTTACGTCACGCAAACGCCATTCCGTGAGAAGTGATGGTGAATAATTGACGCCGGATTCGTTGCTGAAATCTGTGCGAGGCTTGATAAATGTAGGGAGTCCATGGTTATTACTATAAGTTGGGATAATATGTTCTTGTTAGCTGTAGCCACGGATTTAGAGGGATATATGACATAGTTATGTTTTAGTTACTGTTAATAGAATTGTGTGTTGTTTGGTATGGTTTCGCCAGTCACGCGCGGCCGCCGCGTGCGGCCGCCGCGGTCGCCCGTCGCGTGCGCCCGCCGACTGTTCACTTTAGCATGAAACGCAACGGGCTCACGCTTAACGCAGTTTCGGCCCTTACACTTAAATCTTAAATGTTTATTATTTTTCTTAATACCTATAAAAATATTGACATTAAATCAAACGTCCTTGTACACTACTAATAAAATCAGATTCATTCGCTCGATACCAAAAGCCAATTAACAATTTGTCACCCTACATTTCTAAACCTAAAAGGTGTTCGAATTAACTAAAAGGGTCTAATAGGGTTTCTCGAATCACGTTCGAAAGTTAAATTTTATTCAACATCAATTTTGATTATACATACATAGGTATATTACGTAAGTTCATGTCGGTCAGAGACCAACCCTGGCGTCGGAGTTTTTAGACCGCCTAAAGGCCTCCGACATGGTCTATCCATTGAAACAACCGGGACCGACAATTTTACAAACTTTTCGAATTACAATAATGCTCAGCAGGTGTTTTTACCCGTCAAATAGCGTTTGAAGAGTAGTATTATGAAGCGATCTTAACTCATCGAAACTAAATGAACTTAAAAGTAATAAAATTGAACGAAAATAGGCAAAAGGTAAGACTCAGCTTTGTGTGGTGCGGACAGAGTCTGCAATACGCTGTTTTTTTTACTTAACATCGCTTAGACAAAGTACGCTAAGAACGTCTTATGAAACAAGTTCAGTAAAGGTATTTGTACCTGTTTCCCGATAACCCAAACTATAACAAACCGTCGTAACCCAGACGGGGTAAACTCTATGCATATGCAATGTCCGTTTCAAAAATCGAATACGAAACATTGACCACTCGTTGCCCCTAATTTGGAAACGGAATGAGATTTTTTCGAATCGAATTTGGAATTTAAAGCGTGTAGGAAAAGGTGATAGCAAACCTTTTTCGGTATTGCCTATTTAGTGTTTCGTATAGGCATTACAATTTTATGTTGTGTGCCTGGATACGTGATATCTTAGTATTGGTATTTGATATTAAATGGTTTCTCAGAAGAATACATATCGAATACAAGTTCAATTTGATACAGATCTAGTTTCATAACGGACTAGCAGCGTCCTGCGGTTTTTCTCGCATTGTGCCCGTTTCCGTGGGAATTTCGGGATAAAAAATCCAATAACCTTTCCGTTGAATGCGGCTATCCATTACAAAATAATTGTTGAAATTGGGCTAGCAGTTTCTGAGATTAGCCTTTCAAACAAAAAAAAATGAATAAATTTATTTTTGTAATAGATAGCCACATTCAACGGGAAGCTTATAGGCTATTTTGATCCCGAAAATTCCACGGGAATAGGCACGACGGGGGAAAAACCACGGGGCACTGCTAGTTTTTTAATGTTCGTGAGGTACAGAAGCAGGACATACATGTGGCCCGGCAAAACCATTGTTCGTTTGGCAATATCGCTATATCTCGTACCACGGTTCGGTTGGAGACTTTCGTTAATGCGAGCGAGTTAAATACAAAAAAATGTTTACATTAAATTTCTCCTTCTTCATCGAGTGGATGGCCAACCTAACCAATCCTGGTGTCAGAGTTATTGAGCCGCCAAAGGCCACTGACATGGCTCATGTAACGACTACTATCCGTAGAAAGTACCCGGGACCGACGGCTTAACGTGCCCTCCGAAGCACGGAAGCGTCTTATTTTTCGGGCAATCAGGTGATTCAGCTTGCAATGCTCTAACCAAACTGAGAGCAGTCTCTCAAAGAGATTTTTGTGAGATATTGTCCCCACCGGGAATCGAACCCGGAACTTCTGGATCGTGAGCCTAACGCTCAAACCACAAGACCACGGAGGCTGTTGACTAATATGTAGTATCTAACGCGACAACGTTTACCAGAACACCGACCAATGCGGTCGCTCAGCGCAATATTTCCGCTCCTACCCAGATTGCATTTCATGACATTTCATATATCATTTTCATCTGAGTGACATTACTATTTCGTAATTTGTACCAAAAGAATGTTCTCGAATCCTTTCTTGATGCCAACTTGTTGTGATATATTGCATTAGGTTATTAGAATTTGGGGAAAGTTTCTCTAGAAGTCAGCTTCATTTTTTATATATTACTAGCAGTGCCACACGGTTTTACCCGCGTTGTGCCCGTTCCCGTGGGAATTTCGAGATTTTTTATGCATATAAACCTTCCGGAAAAATCATTCTATCGATTGGTGAAAACCGCGTGAAAATCCGTGCAGAAGTATTTAAGTTTATCGCGAACAGACAGACAGACAAACGCGGCCGGGGACTTAGGGACTTCGGGGAATTGTTATTCTGAAGTATAAACTATATTGTAACTGTAAAGTTTCATCCAAATCCGTTCAGTAGTTTATTTATGAAAGAGTAACGAATATGCATACATCCTCACAAACAACTTTCGACCTTATAATAATGTAACGTGCGTGGATTTTCCATTAATTTAAAAGTAAATAATTAAAATGTAATGCCTCGAAGGTCTACTGGTATGTGCACTCGCCTGGCAAGAAGGAGGTCCCAGGTTAAATTCCCGGGTCGAGAGAAAACATGTTTTCTACTCTTCCAACATGGCTCGGGTTTGAGATCATGAACCCTGCGTTTGGCAAGCGTGGTGATTATGTCTAAACTGTACTGATATCTTCAGTGAGATGAGAGGCCTTTGCCCAACAGTGGGACAGAACATGCTAATATTTTACTATTTTACTAAATAAATGTAGAGTTCTTGATATAATCCTTTTACGTCTTATAAACATTTAAAACCAGTTAATACTTACTCAGATTTAATGGTCAACTAAAGTTGCTAATAAAAACTAACGTTAATTTAAGATTGTAATTATTATACTTTCTTATTTAATAATAAAACCGAGTAAATCTGTTCTACAGTTTATTGTCAGTAATAAAAAGATAATTATTGCATGAGACCACTGAATTAAACGTGCATGGATACGGCCACGGACAAATTAACCAACTTTGAAAACGTTAGTATCCAAATCTGATGTCAGATTTTTGAGCTGCTTTTAGAACTTAAACTTAAATTGAAATAAAATTTTCGAAAATTGTGTCTTAAGTTTAAGCGAACACTACTCATTTTGAATTGAGACTACGCTTACGGATACACTTCGCTTTTATTTTACATTTTAATCTGACGTTTCGGCCCCTTTACAGGAACCGTGGTCACAGAAGAACAAGACGGAAGAAGTCTTCTTAAGGAAGGGGCCGAAACGTCAGATAAAAATGTAAAAGTAAAAGCGTCAGATAACAATGTAAAATAAAGGGGCCAACACGTCAGATAAAAATGTCAAAAAAATAATTGATCACTATCCTCTAAACTAATTAATGAGAGCGACTGAATTAAACCACATGCTAGTTTATCATAAAATAAAATACTAGTCGAATGTACTTGATATAAATTCCAAGTACTCAAATTGCAAACCGTTCGCTGTTCACGTGAAGTATTGCGGTAACATTGCCACCGGTGGTTTTTCACTCATTTACACACCAATCATTATAACTCACTGGCGTAAAACATAAAACTGTATTCGAAAAATAACTGAAAATACAAGTGCAAATGTACACGTTTTTAGCGAATTCGTACGTTGTTTTTGGCACGCTTTTTATCTGAATAGGAGTTTTTGTGTTTTATTGTTGTAACGGTTTGTAAATGGTCCGTTAGTTTACAGATGTAAATGCGGTTGTCGTTTAGGAAAAGCGTAGTGACAGTTTTAGCAACATATAAGTAGATATTTATATTAACACTAGCTGCGCCCCGCGGTTTCACCCGCGTTGTACCCGTTCCCGCGGGAATTTCGGTATGAAAAATAGATGTTGTCCGATTCTCAGACCTACCCGATATGTACACAAAATTTCATGATAATCGGTCGAGCCGTTTTAGAGGAGTTCAACCACGGTACCCGTTCCCGCGGGAATTTCGGGATGAAAAATAGATGTTGGCCGATTCTCATAGATACCGGATAAGCACAAAAAATTTCATCAAAATCGGTCATGCCGTTTCGGAGGAGTATGGCAACGAAAACTGTGACACGAGAATTTTATATATTAGATAGATTTACATAACGTATAGAGTAGTGCGGACCATACACGATCAAGTTTGCAGCGAACTTGATGTGGCGTCCAGTAAACTTGACAGTGTCTGGCTATGGGTGTCCATGACAAGCCTACTTACACTGTCAAGTTTACTGAACTTGATTGTGTGGTTGATGAGAGGCCTTAACCCAGCAGTGGGACATTGCAGGCTAATACTTGTTTTTAAGTACCTAGTTAATTTTAAGCGTTTTTTAAGGTTCCGTACCCAAAGGGTAAAAACGGGACCCTATTACTGAGACTTCGCTGTCCTGCTGTCCGTCTGTCACCAGGCTGTATCTCAAGAACGGTGATAGCTAGACAGTTGTAATTTTCACAGATAATGTATTGCCGCTATAACAACAAATACTAAAAATAAAATTAAAAAAATATTCAAGGGGGGCTCCCATACATACAACAAACGTGATTTTTTGCCGGTTTTAAAGAACGGAACCCTCCGAGCGTGAGTCCGACTCGCACTTGGCCGGTTTTTTTCATCATTTTCAAATTTAATCAACAAACCCTATCTATACAATTCAGTTTCCTTGGTAACATTGTAGTCATAAAATTAAGTCGTCTCTAGAACAAAGTTTAACCAATTTTGAGTAATGTTTTACAGAACATTACTCTATAGAACTTTGTGTTTGAGATTAAACAATGCAAAGAGCATTAAATTGTGGGATTTCTATTTGTATTTCAGTACAAATATGAAGAACAGATACGGTTGTTACGCAGTAATTTTGTAGGTCAGAAATTTTGAGTTTGTTATATTCAGGAGTATGATATTTTCTCTAGTCGTTAATTTTTTTTTTTTACACCCGTCATAAAATGATATGCTAAGGGTGGATTTCATAACCATTCTTAATTTAGTCCCAAAAATTTTTTTTGCAACAAATAACGTTCGTTTAAATAGTGTTTTATTTCGTGCAATATAAAGTACAATTTTGAACGAACAGCTTCATAAACATATTTAGGTACTAAATAGACTTCAGATTTCTCGTGCAATATTATCCAATAGGATTGCATAAAATATCTGACCGGAGATTTTATGCGATGCTATTGGTTTATATTTGTCCGTTTCTCCGCTGCCAGCTCCCTCCGCATCAATGGACAGGCACCCTGACTTGTCTATACTAATACTAGCAGCGCCCCGCGGTTTTACCCGCGTTGTGCCCGTTCCCGTGGGAATTTCGGGAATTTTTAAGCTATTGCATAGCTTCTATCGCGGGCCTTGAGCACGGGGACCGAATCCAGAAATTCCGTAACGAAAAACCTCACGCTCCCCACTCCGACGGGCAAGGAGGTGTGGCTTGAAGGCCGTGCATCGTCTAACGTCGTTTCAGTTCGGCAGTCTTCGACACGGCGTTGTGTGCGATTAGACGTATTAAATTACTAGCAGCGCCCCGCGGTTTTACCCGCGTTGTGCCCGTTCCCGTGGGAATTTCGGGATAAAATGTAGCCTATAGCCTTCCTCGATAAATAGACTATCTAACAGTGAAAGAATTATTCAAATCGGTTCAGTAGTTTCTGAGATTAGCGCGTTTAAACAAACAAACAAACAAACAAACAAACAAACAAACAAACAAAACAAACTCTTCAGCTTTATAATATTAGTATAGATAATTGCATAAGTTGATACAAAATGCTATGCAATAGCTTTACCGCGGCAGTCCCCGAGTGCCACACGTCTTTTTTTTACATAAAAACCTTCCTCTTGAATCACTCTACCTATTACAAAAAACCGCATCAAAATCCGTTGCGTAATTTTAAAGATTTAAGCATACAGACAAACAGAAGACAAACAGACGCGACTTTGTTTTATACTATGTATGTATTGATAGTGATTATAAATAGGTAGATTAGCGGCCAGGATTAGCCAGTAACGAATAACGCATTATAGGTCTCGCTTTTGTTATTTTCCGAGATTAGTGGGGTCACTAATACTTAATGAGGCTGAATCACCTGATTGCTCGAAAAGTAAGATGATTCCGTGCTTCGGAGGGCACGTTAAGCCGTCGCGCGTCGGTCCCGGTTACTCTCTACGGATAGTAGTCGTTACATGAGCCATGTCAGAGGCCTTTGGCGGCTCAATAACTCTGACACCAGGATTGGTCAGGTTGACCATCCACTCGATGAAGAAGAAGAAGAAGTGGGGTCACGCCCATAAGTTTTTTAAGCATCCAAAAAGCTTCATGTTTATAAAAATACGCTCATTGTATTAGATCTTCTTTTGTTTACTCTTATCCAACAACGTTATCATCTACATTCCAAATCCTATCTCAGACAGTCAAGTCAACATTTAAATTAACTACGCTACTAAATTAGGTTTAGAACCAAGTGGATGTCCTATGTTACCAACAGCATGTGACCTATTTAGTGCCTTAGATGTGACCTAAATTGAAGTCGGTGTACAGTTGACAAATCAAGCTTTTAAGTACCGTGTTAAATTATACTTCTGAAGCTTACTTACGCTCACGCACCAATAAAAGTTAATTCAAAATCTCAGTCTTAACGGAGACGTAAGAAAATGACAAACATTAACAGACTATCATTTATTATGAAGTAACGCTTTGTATTAAACAGACATTTAATACCGTGTTTAGTTGTGAACTTTTAACGAACGTATGAATAACGTATGAACGTACTTTTAACGTGTACGTTTGTTTCAAACGGTTGATCACGTACGGTGATCAACGATTGGAAACAACGCATCCAGTTCGTCGAAACCAACTATCTGATCGGAATTATTGACCAAATTTCGCCTTCCCCCCATAATACAACGGCCATACCTGTAAAAAGTAAAAAGGCATTAGCCTGTAATGTCCCACAGCTGGGCAAAAGGCAAGGAAAATCTGTAAATAATAATACATACGGTTAAATAACTAATAGCACTTGGAAGAAAAGTGCCCTAAATCTATACAAATATTTAAATAAAGCTGAAGAGTTTGTTTTTTTGTTTGTTATCGTGTAATGGATAGCCACATTCAACGGAAAGGTAATAGAAGATATTTTTTATCCCGAAATTCCCGCGGGAATGGGCAAAACGCGGGTAAACCACGGGGCGTTGCTTGTACTTATATTACATTACTAGCTGCGCCCCGCGGTTTCACCCGCGTTGTAACCGTTCCCGCGGGAGTTTCGGGATGAAAAATAGATGTTGTCCGAATCTCAGACCTACCCAATATGCACACAAAATTTCATGAGAATCGGTCGAGCCGTTTCAGAGGAGTTCAACCACGGTACCCGTTCCCGCGGGAATTTCGGGATGAAAAATAGACGTTGTCAGATTCTCAGGCCTACCCGATATGTATACAAAATTTCATGAGAATCGGTCGAGCCGTTACAGAGGAGTTCAAGTAAGCACCCCGTGACACGAGAATTTTATATATTAGATTACATTTTTATAGTTTTTTTTTTATAAATGCTCCAAATACATTTCACTTCACTGATAATCCCGTTGGCACAGTAGCATGAGAGCTCTTCCTATGTCGGAGGTTGCGGGTTTGATTCCCACCTGGTGCCAACAATATTTGCTTAGCTAGGTCTCATTAACCGTGAGTGAATTTGTTTGAGTCTAGTTCGATACTTCTTATATGGAGTCATTAAGATAAACTTCCTTTTTACCTTTTTACAGTTATCAGGTCTTCGGTATCACCTGGAGGAGGATTGCGGCCGCGGCTTTTTTTATTACTTTTTATATTTATATTTTTATTTTTAGCTAGTTCACGTCTTTTTTTTCTTTGCAAAAATAGTTCATTCCTGCAGTTCATTTTACATACATTGACATACGTCTTATTGTCCGATGCACAGATTGGCGCATACACCCTTGAACAGTTATTGCAAGTCAAAAATCTTAAAATTAGGAAATCATCTGTATTATTCATGATGACATCAGTAAAAGTGCAGTACGCTATATATGTTGCTGATGCTGAAATTAAAAAAGTTGAGCATCACATAAAGCCTGAAATTTCTCTTTGCTAGGCAAAGGCGTCTGAAAAGAAACTTCGCTCGGGAATTGAACCCGGGACCGTCTTGGCAGGCGAGTGCACATACCACTAGACCACGAGTTATTTTCCTTAGAGCTATGCCTAGCTAGGCTATGCTTAGTTTATTTTTTACTTTATCAATTAATGCAAGACACGTGCAAGACGTTGATAGAAAACCCCCTTTTTGAGAATTAGCCTTTATGTTCTTATGGTCAAGGTTTATAATTGAAAAAATATTTTAAAAAACCTTCCAAGTGCGTGTGAGACTCGGTCGTGAAGGGTTCCGTACCAAAATCACGTATGTTGTATGAGGGCCCCCCTTAATTATTGTTTAATTTTATTTTTAGTATTTGTTGTTATAGCGGCAATAGAAATACATCATCTGTGAAGGTTTCATCTATCTATCTATCACCGTTCTTGAGATACAGTCTGGTGACAGACGGACGGACGGACGGACAGCAAAGTCTCAGTAATAGGGTCCCGTTTTTACCCTTTGGGTACGGAACCTTAAAAATAACCTTTTTTCTTACCTAGTACTAGTAATTGCCACATCATTTTTATTGATTCTTCAAACTGCAATGAGATCGTTTCTCGATCATTCATTCATGAACGTTCTAATTAATAGTTGTTCGTTCAATCAAGTTTTTATTGCTAATCCTAGAGTACTAAAATCAAATTACTTTAATTTAGATCTGGATTACGTATCGCTTATTTAGGGATTTATGTTTTTCATATGCGTTGTAGCATTATGATATTAACAGTAGGTGATTGACAAAGGCGTTAAGGCGCTAACACTGCGTTAAGCGTGCGCACGTCGCGTGCGCCGGTCGCGTGCGCACGCGTCGGTTCACTTTTGTATGACACCGCACGCGACGGGCGCACGCGACGGTTCACTTTTGTATGAAGCTACTCGCGGCGGGCGCACGCGACGGTTCACTTTTGTATGACACCGTACGCGACGGGCGCACGCGACACGGTTCACTTTTGCATGAAGCTACTCGCGGCGGGCGCACGCGGCGTGCTCACGCGGCGTGCGTACGTCGCGGGTGCCCGCGACGATTCACTTCTGTATGGAACCGCGGCGTCCGCACGCTTAACGCAGTGTCGGCCCTTACTGTTACACTTCTTTATTTCGTGGTTTAAAGAGCCTTGAACGCCAAGCTTGTGGAAAGGCTCCTTAACCAGTATTTGTATTCAACAGAGGCGTGAACTAATGACCAACAAGAAGTCACGTACATATTGCTTTTCTGGATAAATTCAAGCTTTTTACTTTATATATAACAGTAATTACTGCTCAATTGTTCGACCCCTGTAGTAATTAATACAGCAGGGAGTTTCAAAATTAGGAAATGGGCACATATTACAAAAACGGGTAGTTTTATGTACTATATAGATATAAGAAAGAGAAAGGTAGATATAGGATATAACTTTGAGTAGGTCAGTAAGAGATAAGCGATAGGTAGATGGAGCTAATATATAAGCTGCGCCCCGCGGATTTACTCGCGGATTTACTATTTATGAAAATGCGTCATTTGTAAAGGCCCTATTATCTATCTACATATATATATATATATATATAAATCAATCTTGGGTAGTCTCGCTAAAACTCGAGAACGGCTTCCCGATTTAGTTGATTCTGATTTTGAAATGTTTTTCGTAATCCAGGTAAGGTTTAAACGATAAGCAACGGAATAAATGAAAACGAAACCACAGAACACAGCTAGTAACAGTATAAATATGATACTTACATACATAAAGAAACTATGGTCACAGATGACAGTTGTTGTAAAGGAATTGAAACGTCAGATAAAAGTAAAAGTATTAGGCAGTCTTCTTCTTCTTCATCGAGTGAATGGTCAACCTGACCAATCCTGGTGTGAGAGTAACTGAGCTGCCAAAGGCCTCTGACATGGCTGGTGCAACGACTACTATCCATAGAAAGTAACCGGGACCGACGGCTTATCGTGCCCTCCGAAGCAAGGACGGTAATGTCCCTCTGCTGGGCGAAGGCCTCTCAACGTCAGATAGAAATCACTACATAGTATAAAATAAAGTCGTCTCTGTTTCGTGTCTGTTTGTCTGTTTGTCTGTATGCTTAGATTTCTAAAACTACGCAACGGATTTTGATGCAGTTTTTTTTAAGAGATAGAGTGATTCAAGAGGAAGGTTTATATGTATAAAAATTCGCGAAATTCCCACGGGAACGGGCACAACGCGGGTAAAACCGCGGGGCGCTGCTAGTGTAAAATAAAAGCAAATTGACTTAAACGTAGTTTCAATTCAAATTAGTAGTGTTCGCTTAATCCTGAGAAACCAGTAAGCAAAAGTTTGTTTCATGTAATAGCAATTACTTGAACACTTTTAATAAAAGATATTTCTTGTACTTTAATTCTGGTTACATTTTCCCCGAAAAACCTCAACAATATCTAGCGATTAATTTTTCCCTACAGCCAACAATTACGGATTTATTTTAGGAATAAAAATGTTTCTAGAAAAACTTATTACTGAAAATAATTCCAAAAATATTCCAAAATCTTTCTGAACTTTGCTAAAGCTTCCAACTCATATTTTATTTTAACTGCTACTTATCCCGAACCACATTATTCGATATGATTTATCGTAAGGTATCATGCCCTTGAGAATCTTATGTTTTTTACCTTATATTATATTGATTAACTGAGGTAGTGGACGATAACATAATCTTTATCTACCTACTAGCCGCGCCCCGCAGTTTCACCCGCGTTGTACCCGTCCCCGCGGGAATTACAGGATAAAAAATGTCAAATGTATTATTCTGATGTATAACCTTTATTACTGTAGAGTTTCATCTAAATCCGTCCAGTAGTTTTTGCGTGAAAGAGTAACAAACATACATTACATCCTAAGAAACGTTCGCAATAGTAATACTAGCCGCAGTTTTGCCCGCGTTGTACCCGTCCCCGTGGGAATTTCAGGATAAAACAATATATTCCATGTGTTATTCTGATGTAAAACCTTTATTACTGTAAAGTTTCATCCAGATCCGTTCAGTAGTTTTTGCGTGAAAGAGCAACAAACATACATATATAAAAACTTTCGGTAAAATATTGTAATTGGTCTCTCTGTTTTATGGGAACGCCCTGTAAGGTAATTTAAAGCACACTCTTGATCGAAACTGGATAAAATAACATTTCCTTTGACACAAAATCCCAAATCACACTATCTAACAAGTAATCCCGAAACATTTTGCACACACTAAACTTATTTAACTCGGCAAAAAGATCGAAATGCAATTAAGAAGTTGTGTTCTATTCTATCGCTATTTGTATGCTGAACGCGTACCAACTCTGTCTGGCCAATTTTCTACCACTTCCCTCTAGAATACTTCAAGTTGCAAGTTTTCTAATACCCGGGAGAGTGTTGTTTATAAATCTATGATAGGAATCTTGGGTGAGAGAGAAATGTAGATGGAGAAGAGTTTCGGGTAATTATTTGAAGTTTTGTTTTGTATATTGGGCTTTTATTCTATACTAGCTATGCTCTGCGGTTTCACCTGGAGTGCACCCGTTCCCGTGGGAATTTCGGGATTAGTTCTATTCCTGACCAAGGTAAATATAATGAAAAAAGATTGATTAAAATTAGTCCAGCGGTTCTCGAGTCATAAATGGTGTTACTAATACGACTTTCTTTTATACGAGTACTAGCGGACGCTACAGGCGTTGTCCTGCATGATATTTCGACTAGATACCGACTGCAGCGCCATCTGCCGGGCTGATTTGTGAATCTAAACAAACAAGGATGCTATACAAACGCACACAAAAAATTCATTCAAATCGGTCCAGCCGTTTAGGAAGAGCTCAGTGACAAATGCTACCGGTGTTCAGTGTTCAATGACGGGCGCACGCGACAGGCGCATGCAACAGGCGCACTCAGCGGGCGCACGCGACGGTTTACTTTTGTATGAAACCGCACGCGACGGGCGCACGCAACGGTCTACTTTTGTATAAAACCGCACGTGACGGGCGCACGCGTCGGGTGCACACGACGGTTCACTTTTGTATGAAACCGCACTTGACGGGCGCACGCGATGATTCACTTTTGTATAAAACCACACGCGACGGGCGCACGTGACGGTTCACTTTTTTATGAAATCGCACACGACGGTTCACTTTTGTATGAAACCGCGGGGGCACCCGCTTAACGCAGTTTCCGTCCTTATTTCTGTCTCCTTTTTAAAACTAGTCTAGGAAATGCAGTGAATGTCTTCAGACCGAGTTTAACTCTCTTGCGGATGGGTTTATTATGTTATTGCATCTCTACGTTCTATTTTAGCTCACCTCGGATTTCAATTCATGAAGGCAATGTTATAACTTGCTTAAGAAATATGTGAATTTCGTTGGTAACATTTTTGGTTGCTCATTTGAAGAGAGAAAACTTAATGAGCTACATAGAAGCGTAGATATTTGAAGAATAGACTCTGGTACTCGAAATATTGAGAGTCGATGAAGAGAAAAGAGAGTCGATGAAGAGAAAATTACTCGTTAACACCTGCAATACCTGCAATTTTTAACGCTTGTGGTGTAGTTTGATTAAGCGATGTTAGTTCATCGCGATTGTTAAGCAACGTGCAGCTCAACTGCTACTTGGATGGGTGGCCGATAGTGACATTTCTATCTGAGCGCTCCCGTGCTTCGGAGGTCACGTTAAATTGTCGGTCCCGGTTGTTTCAATCGTAAGACCACGTCGAAGGCCTTTAGGCGGTCTAAAAACTCTGACACCAGGGATGGCCTAAGGGACTAACCTAATCGAACTTACTTACTAACACCTGCAATGCCAGATGTGTCATTATCCCGGGGTCAATTCCTGGGTCGAGCGAAAACATTTCCTACTTTTCATTTCAGATCATCAACCCGCATTTGGCAAGCGTGAGGTGAGAGGCCTTTGCCCAGCAGTGGGACATTACAGGCTAATACTTTACTTAACTTTACTTTGTGAAATCTGATCTAAGTACTTGACATTATTTGTACATTACTTAACTAACTTAATAAAAAATATAAAACAATCTAAAATACAGAATTCGGGAGCTCATTCGGCTTGCTATTAAAATCACTTTAAAATAACTGACAAGAATTTTTACTTCAGCTATTTCTCTAACTATAATACAATAAAAACAGTCCATCACTACCTTAAACAAACATAAATCCAAAATACTTTGAGTAAACCAAAAAAAAGAATCCATTTGGAATAGTCGATACGTTTTAACTAAAAACACTGTGGGTATTCCGTCAGATTCGGCTGGGATTTTAAACCGTACCTCGTATTTTCAATATACAGCTTCGTTCAACGAAAAAACCCATGAAATTGTTTACAGAATAAACGTTGCAGCATCATTTTTATGCTTTGAGCGGTATAAAGTTTCTGTACTCAGATAAAACTCTGGTTTTGGACAAAACTTTTTTATGCATGCTTGTAATATTTAGACCTATACCGCCTTAATAATAAAAGCTCTGTAACAAAACACTGTTACAAAGTGTTTTGTCTCTTTTGCTCTTCGGAAAATTGCATATGTCAGAAAGTGACAAACCATTTGATAGCTAAACTGTTCTTTACACGTTTATTAATAAAGCTCAGAGTAAGGACTCACGAAGCGGTTTTCACCCGTGCCCGCTGCGGTGGCGGAATGGAGTTTTATTTTCAAAACTCACGAGACCGGAGTTTTGTGCGGTTACGCAGCCGTCGCGGTTGCGATTATCGCCCGCAAACTTGGCGGTTGATAATCGCAAGACGGGCGGTTGCAAGAGGGGCGGTTAAACGATCAGTTGAGTTCAGATCAGTCCCAAGCCCCCCCCCCCCCCCGCCCCCCGTTGTCCACGCGCGGTCGCCCGCCAACCGACCGCAGAACGCGCGGGTGCAACCCGCCGCGGCTGCGGGACCGCGACCCGCGCCCGCCGGTACAAGATGACCGCTGGAGCAGCGGGACCCGCAAACAATCGCACACGCCGCGGGCGTAAAACGCGTCGTGAAATGTGCTTTAATTTTTTACATAAATATCTGTATTCTACAAAGGCTGCGGGCCCGCAACCGCGGCGGGCACGGGTGAAAACCGCTTCGTGAGTCCTTAGCCTAAATGTACAAGTTAATAACTACAAAAATTAAGTTAAAAACAATAAGTAAACAATTTTTTTTCCGCCTATAGGCCTCCGACATGATCTATCGATGAAACAATCGGGACCGCCGATGTTACGTACCCTCCGATGGTAAGCCATTATTGGCCACCCATCTAAATACGCCGAGCTGCACGTTGCTTAACTATCCCAATGGCCTAACATCGCTTGGTCAAACTAAGTCACGAGCGGTACACAAGGTAACAAACAAACATTAAAAGAATGCACGAACTAATACCGCCCCCCGGTTTTATCGCGTTGTGCCCGTGTCCGTGGGAATTTCGGGATTGACAATAGCCTATAACCTGCTTCTGGAATGTGGCTATCCCTAAAAAAAAACAAATTATTCGAATCGAACTGGTGATTCCCGAGATTAGCCCGAACATACAAACAACCAACATTGAAACCAACAAAAAAACCAGCTTGCAGGTGTATAGTTTAGTTTTATATATATATATGTGAAAACATGTAAATGGTGTTATCTTTACATATGTTTAGATTTAAGGTTATTAATATCACTGTATGTTTTCCTATGAATAAAAAAAAAAAAAAAAAAAAATTACCTCTTTCTAATATTAGAATAGATTAAGAACCACCTCCTGCTTTTGAAGTTGTGTAAAACCCTGACAGACAAGTTACCTCCACCTTACCCAGTTAATCTACCAAATTACCGCCACAAAATAATTAAAAACTCCAGCATCGTTAAACAAATATACGTCAAATTGAAGGGTTCTGTAACGAATTCAAACAAACCCTTTCAGCTGAATTCGTCTATGCTCGATTTAACAAAGGGCCAAACGTACTATAAATAATTACGAAAGGGAAAGACCCTAATTGCCTTTTAATTATGATTTAAACGGACCCCCAAACGTGGCTAAACTTGAAAATCATACCTGATTAATATATTAATCAGAGGAGTTACAGTGATGGATTGGACCTATGATTTATTAAGGTTGTTTCTTTTTAAACCATTAACTTCTTAATTTTCATTTAAAGGGTTGTGTTTAGTTGGTTTTTATGGACTGCTAAATGTGGTTATTAATTAGTAAGGACTGGTGGAAATAAGGAAAAATTTTGTTTAATGCTAACTGTCTGTTTGATCTATAGCGTCAAATATATATCACTACATAGTATAAAACAAAGTCGCTACTTTTGTCTGTTTGTTTGTCTGTATGCTTAAATCTTTAAAATTACGCAACGGATTTTGATGCGGTTTTTTGTAATAGGTAGAGTGATTCAAGAGGAAGGTTTATATGTATAAAAATTCCCGAAATTCCCACGGGAACGGGTACAACGCGGGTAAAACCGCGGGGCGCTGCTAGTACTATAATAAACAAAAAAACCGACCAAGTTTGAGTCGGACTCGCGCACGGAGCACGTACTTCAAAAAACGGCAAAAAATCACGTCTGCTGTATGGGAGCCCCCCTTGAATATTTGTTTTATTTTATTTTTAGTATTTGTTGTTATATAACGACAAAAGTACATCATCTGTGAAAATTTCAACTGTCTAGCTTTCACCGTTCTTGGGATACAGCCTGGTGACGTAGGGACGGACGGACAGCGAAATCTCAGTAATAGGGTCCCGTTTTTACCCTTTGGGTACGGAACCTTAAAAAGAACCAGTTTTGTAGTCCACATGAATTCAAAACTAAGCAACCATCAATAAAAAGAAATCCAACTAAACGTACAGAAACTTTTATTTTTAAAACCAGAGTGTCCATTACAATAGATCAGAGGTTACTAGGACCGCTTTTAAGCCGCGTCTTCACTGAGCGTATCGAACAAACACTTTGTTTTGAGGAAACGCTCGGCCTGAAAAAAGAAAAAGCTTTCATTCAATAAAAAAACAAATCATTATAAAATTGCCATTGAGTTAGAATCCTATAGTCACAATCTATAGCTGACAACACACAAAAAATGTCCGAGCATCAACTGTCATTATTTCGTTGTCATTATTACATTGTTATTATATCGATGCAATGACACTTGCTTTAATGTAGACGTTATGTCACTTGTTTAAGTGTTCTGTCGGTTTTACGCAAAACTCGGCGCACTGCGTCATGCGCCGAGTTTTTGCGCGGACATTTTTTTTTTCTGATTGTTACTCTATAGGATTCTAACTCAGTGTTAAATGCCTGTTGTTTTAATGGGTTGGTCACAAAAAATGGATTACTAGCGGCACTACTGCTAGAACGAACAATTGTTCACTTTGTGTACAATACACTTAGTAGAACCCCGGCTTTACTCTGTATCTTGTAATCTATACGAAGCCGGTGTAATAAATCTATTTTAAAGTCTTCTTTATGTTGGACCAATACTAGATATTCTATTGGCTTAGGAATTGTGGTTAAACGATTTGTTTGTGACTCGAATTTATCGCCTGCATCTGTTGACTGAGACATTGATTTAGGTTACAAGTTGAAGAGTAGTGTTTTATGTTTGTTTGTTATCAAAATCGTAGTAGCCTCTACGATTTTCAAAAGTAATTGGTACATTTAATTACTACATATAATTTTTTTTAAAGTACCCGGCCGCGTCTGTCTGTCTGTCGGTTTGCGATAAACTCAAATACTACTACACGGATTTTGACGCGTTTGTTTTAAATAGATAGGGTGATTCAAGTTCAGACACGTCACCACAAACAGACACCAAAAGTATTATTTCTGAATTTTCGGAAAAGATTTTTCATACAATATTTTTCAATAAAAAAAACCAACATACTGAAGTAAGACTTGACATATTAGGCAATAACTACATTAAAATTATAGTGTTTCTACTTTAGAGTCACGGGACAAGCCCGGTCTTTTTGAGAGGCATCCGGGGGGTTACATATCCAACTCGCCAGAGGCCCTTTGGAGATGTATAATGTAATGGATTACAACTGCAGGGACACACTCCCGAACACATCAATACAACATGCCCGCAATAAGTAGTTTGTATTGCAGTGAATGAAAGGAAAAATACTATTATAATTATTTAATTAGGTTTATGCGCAATTATTAACATATTTAGCAAAGCCCCGCGGTTTGTGCATGTTCCCGTAGGAATTTCGGGACGAAAAATAGCCTATGCCTTTCCGTTGAATGTGGTTATCCATAACAAAAAGAATTATTCCAATCGGAATGGAAATTACCGAGATTAGCCCGAATATAAAAACATACAAAATAACACCTTTTATCTCTTTATAATATTAGTATACGAGTAGATAGCCAACATCACAACAAAAATAACTTTGACGTCAAAAACACTTATCGAACCTACAAAAGCAAAAATTACGGTTTAGGCCCATCTCGTAGCCAGATTTGGTAGCTAGCTTCCAAATGGGAGAAATAATCCCGATTCGAAGCTGACTACGAAATAGGAAGTCGAAAATCCAAGATTTAGGATTTTAACTAGTAAAAAAAAAAAACCCTAACCTACCGAATAGATCGTTCCCATTTAGTAGCTAGCTACAAGATGGGAAAACACTTTTCTCATTTCGTAGCTAGCTACCAAATCTGGCTACGAGATGGGCCTAAACTAAAATTACTTCCTTGAAACATTTATTGCGAAGAATAACACCCCAAATAAAGAACACAAACAACAATGAAATTAATATAACGCTCGCATTACTCTTTGTTTTGAGTATATATCCGTAAAGTGTTCCCAAACGCACATCTAGTTCAAACAATATTCCTTACATAACGTAGTAACATTTCTTAAACGGGACCAAATGATGCTCTTGAGACGAGTTTTTGAGACAAACCGACGAAATTTTTCTGTTTTTATCCTTTACAAGATTTTTGGAGAAAAGTAGGTAGGGTTTTTTTCAGGAATTTGGTTTAGAGAAGGGTATTGGAGTTGGTATCTTGAAACAAACCTAATTCTAATTGTAGGTCAAAAACTTTAAGGGGCTTGTACGAGTATTTTATGACAAATTTTAAAGACGTTTCGCTAAATATGTTCACTATTATAATCATTTAATATCGGGTTTTCGATAAAATAACAATTGGATATTTTAACCGTTCGATATTTTACAAAATCGATATTTTGAACATCGAATATTCTGACGTTTCGATGAGTGGTGTTCGATTATTTAATTTTCGATCAATTGGCATTCGATTTAGCGTAGGTAACTTCCGTCGTAACGGTACGATACCGCGGTAGGCCCAAACCGCAACCGTAACGTACCGATAGTTCACAAATTTTTCGGCCGCTCACCGTGATATTATATGCAGAAAAAATACACTAATTTTAAAACAAAATACCCATAAAAGCTTAGTGATTATGCCTAATCCTCTCTGTACTGGTATCTTCAGTGATATGACCAGCCTTTGCCCAGCAGTGGGACATTACTTACTTTACTTTACTTACCCATAAAAACATTGATATCAAAGACTGCCAAAAGCTTTTTAATGCTCTTTAATAACACCTTTTTATATAACGAATCCAACATAGCACTATGTGGTACTAGGCTGTTCTCTAGTCAGAAAATTGAACTGTCAGTAGCAGTATTTGGCGGGCATCCAAGTGACCAGTGATTAGATATTCCAACCGTATACATAATATATTAGTGTTATCTATTGATAATATGAATTCAACAAACAATTCCAGGTTTATTTTTGGTATTTTTGCTTAAATGTCGATACTTTTGATAAATGTTGATATTATTATTAAGTTTATTAACAAGCCCGTTGGCACAGTGGCATGTGAGAGCGCTTACTGTATCGGGGGTTGCTGGTTCGATTCCCAACCGGAGTCAAAATGGATAAAGTTGTTAGCGACGACGTCTGGGTATCATATTAAGTATTTGTGTATTAGTATTAGTATGGGTATCGGTTAATTAGACCCAAACTAAGCTCTAAGCTTGTAATATGGAATCTAACTAACTGATACATATATAAACACAAATACAAAAATCCCGATATTCCTACGAAAACGGGTGCGCTGCGGGTAAAGCCACGAACCTCAGCAAGTCTTCAATAATCTTCGAAGAATTGGATAACATACAAAAAGACAGACGAAATTAAAACCTCCTTTCTTGAAGTCAGTTAAAAAGCAAATAAAAATAAACTTACTCAAAGAAATCGTAATCAAAACCACATTCACAGCGAAGCATTTAACCGCCCAATAAAATATAATTTAGTATCTGTTATAAAAAGCAACAAAATGCGAACCATCCACATTGCAATAAAAACAGAACGATATATTACTGGTACGTGACCCCAAGCGCATGTGATAATATCAAACTCATAAAGAACAAGTGTCCTTTATTTTATTTTGGTACATTTCTACTTCCATTTGTATTAAATTACTTAATAATAGCTTTTATTAGGCAGTTACGAATATGATTTAGGATCGACACTGCGTTAAGCGTGCGCACGCCGCGGGTCCATAGAAAAGTGAACCGTCGCGAGCGCCCGCGGCGTGCGCACGCCGCGTGAGCACGCCGCGTGAGCACGCTGCGTGTGCACGCCACGTGTGGCTTCATACAAAAGTGACCCGTCGCGTGCGCACGCTTAACGCTGTGTTAACACTTACAGTTTTATCAGTTAGTATTTACTGATCTATAATTTGTTTTATAAACAAATGTTTTAATGATATACCCGGACAAATTCACACACGTTTAATTAGACCCAAACTAAGCTCTAAGCTTGTAATATGGAATCTAACTAACTGATTCTAATACATATACATACATAAATACTTTAAAAGAATGTATAATTGACAGCCAGACGTCGTCGTCAACAACTAGGTATGTCTTCACATATTGTTGACTCCTTTGAATCAAACCTGCAACCCCCGACACAGTAAGCGCTCTCACTGCCACACTATAATATTAAAGAGCAGAAGAGTTAGGGTTTTTTTATTTGTTTGAAGCGCTAATCTCAGAACCTACGAGTATCAGTCCCATTTGAATAATTCTTTTTGTAATCGATAGCCACATTCCACAGAAAGGTTATGTACCTAATAACTCATCCCGAAATTTCCACGGCACCGGGCACAAGGCAGGTAAAACCGGGGGCGTTAATACTACTATATATTAATAAAAAACCTTTGACCTCTATTACTCATCTTTACAAAATAAAATCTTGAATACCAAAGTTCCATATTACACCATTACTTTTTAAACAGTCCAATTATTCGAAAAATAATGTCAATGTGTGCGTTTAACACAAAGTCTCGAATTAAAAGAGCGGAAAAGCGAGGAGGGGTTGCACTTATAATGTCTCGAGAGGTTTTGAGCGCATTCTTGAGAATCCAAGCCATTTCCTCCTTATAATGCGCCATTTTATAACGATAAAGCGATTCGTTGTTTGGGCTTTAGGCTTACGGAAAGTAAATTAAGGTTATTGTTATCACACTGCAGGGTAACAACCCCTCTCTTATTGAAAATATGAGTACAGTAATAGAAGATTTACTGCCATTCATAAACGCTCCCTAACTAAAACACTGTTAGTGAGTGTTTTGTCTCTTTTGCTCTTTGGAAAATAGCGTATGTCAGAAAGGGACAAACCATTTGATACCTAAAATGCTGCTAGTAAGCGTTTATGAATAAGGCCATAAGGGTATCATGATAGACTAAGGGCGGGTAGTTTACGCTTACGTACCAGTAAAAGTTACGGTTTAACAGACTGTAATTTAAGTTTTGAAACAACGCTTTGTAGCTAACAGATATTTGAGAGCGTAAGACAGCGTAAAAATCCGGCCAAGTGCGAGTTGAACTCGCGCACGGAGGGTTCCGTACTTTAAAAAACGGCAAAAAAACACATTTTTTGTATGAGAAAAAATTAAATATTTGTTTTATTTTATTTTTAATTTGTTGTTATAGCGGCAATAAAAATACATCATCTGTGAAAATTTCAACTGTCTAGCTATCACCGTTCTTGAGATACAGCCTGGTGACAGACGGCGGACGGACGGACAGTGAAGTCTCATTAATAGGGTCCCGTTTTTACCCTTTGGGTACGGAACCCTAAAAGTCGAGAACTTTTTAACGAAAGTAAGTTACCATAGATAGCCAACCGTTTAGACTTATCCAGAGTATACTTAGTATAATTTTGATCAATCTCCTATACATATTGTCATTATAACATCGTATATCGTTTTATACTTACTCCTAAAGTTAAAGATTTACTAGTAAAGTTGTAAAGTCTTGCACGATTGTACAAGTCATCAAAACAAAGCAATGAAATTGCAATTCGTGCAACGTGTCTCACAAACGACACGGTCATTAGTGTGTTCCTGCTTTTATCTCATTAGCAACTGTAATTAGTGGTTTCTGCTGCACAACAGGTATTTCTGTATAGAATTAAAATTGTCTTGCTACTAGCATAAATGATGGTAAATAAACGGTAGTTTCTTGTTGCTTTGCTTGGTGAATCTGTGGTTCTTTTGGTACTAAGTTTTGATGCAAAATGAAGCATTAAAATAAGTTTGTCTTATGCGCTTTACAAAGTCAAAGTTAATTATTTTTATTCAGTTTTGGCCCCATAGAGGCTCTTTTGAACGTACCACCCAATCGAAAGAACATCAGCAGAGAAGAATGGGCAAGAATCAATCAATTTAATACTAATAAGTAAGATTACATGTCAAAATCAGGTTGTGTTGCTGGTGCAGGAATTTGACTCCAGACATATTTGTCCTCAATGTAATCAGTAACGCTATAGTATGCTTTAGCCAATAAAACGTCTAACAGAAACTATATTACCTATTTTGATTAGACCTTAGAAATCCGTCTCTATATATCAAGCCTACCCTCTATCCCGATCTTTCCTCAGGAACGGATAAATTGCTAACAAACCCACAGAGAACAGAAAACCGTAGGTATACATTAAGATTAAACTTCACAGACTACGTTTAAATCGCTAATTATCACCAACTTACACTTTATAAATGGTACATTGAAAGGAACCAGAGCTCGTGTAAACCAAACCTAGTTTGGAACTATATTCGTTGGAAATCCAATAGTGAGTCTGGCATTAAATCCAGTAACTAGTTGACGCAGTTTTGAGACTCTATATTAAATTACCTCGCGATACAGTTAGTTCCAACATGGTAATGAGTAACTGTACTTGTTAACAAGTGCTCTGTTTTAGTTGGTAGGTATTTTTTAATTACTAATAAGGGTTGTTAAGAGTTTGTGTTAGGTGTCTGTCTGTGGTGTAGTTGATCTTTTCAGTAATATAGGATAAACATCAGAATAACGCATGGGATATATTTTATAATTAAATTCCCGCGGGAACTGATACAACGCGGGTAACACCGCGGGCGCCGCTAGTAAAGTAGTTTTTGTAGCTGAGAGTTTTTAAGTTAAAATGTAATGTATTTTGTATTTGCTGTAGAGCAACAATCTCTACGCTCACTGAAAATATCAGTGAGAAGGTGTAATCACCTCGCTTGCCTTACAACACAATCCTAACTAATATTATAAACGCGAAAGTAACTTTGTCTGTCTGTTACGCTTTCACGCCAAAACTACTGAACCGATTTGAATGAAATTTGGTACACAGTTAGTCCAGAGCCTGAGAAAGGACATACGCTTTTTATCGCGAAATTCCAGCGGGAACGGGTACAACTCAGGTGAAACCGCGGGGCGCTGCTAGTCACTACATAGTATAAAACAAAGTCGCTTTCCGCAGTCTGTCTGTCCCTATGTATGCTAAGATCTTTAAAACTACGCAACGGATTTCGATGCGCTTTAAATAGATAGAGTGATTTAAGAGGAAGGTTAACATGTAAAAAAAATCCGAAATTCCCACAGGAACGGGCACAGTGCGGGTAAAACCGCGGGGCGTTGCTAGTATACATATAAAAGCACAATTATTACCTACCTATATTACACTGTTCACGGTTTCGCGTGAGCTATAACGACTTGCTTTAGTCTACGAACAAGTAATCACGCGGAAAATAATATGCCAACGGTTATGTACAAACATTAACAGGGGATGTACTCAGGATTAAGTGGTGGGGCTCTTTGTTGAAACATTTATTTTTAAAAGGGGTAGAAGTGTGCGTGTTTTCCTTAAATGTTATTTTAGATCAGAAATTATATGGAAAATTTATAAAATTGTTTTATTGGATTTTGGAAAAGGCGCGTTTAAATGGAAGCGGAGCGGAGCTATGCGGAGCACAATTGAATTCAAATTCATAATTTTCAAATTCGAATTTAATTATTTATCTACTCGTACACTAATATTATAAAGAGAAAACTTTGTTGGTTTGGTTGTAATGAATAGGCTCAAAAACTACTGGACCGTTTTTAAAAATTCTTTCACCATTTGAAAGCTACATTATCCACGAGTACCATAGGCTATTTTTCATCCCAAATTCCCACAGGAATGGACACAACGCGGGTATAACCGCGGGTCACTGCTAGTAATCTATAATCGACCAATCAGAACGCAATGAAATTCGTAATTGAGCTCCGCACAGCTCCGCTCCGCTTCAAAGGAAAAGCAATCTGTTTGTTTGTGTTTCATTTTGCTAAGTTTCAACGCTACCGTGTCTTGTTTAGTTTCAGCTATACTATAAACTGCAAGTCAACAACTGAGTGAATAGGCGAATAATTTGACACTATTTATATTACTACTACCTATATATTAGTATTAAGCTCACTAACTCGCAGTTTGACTACTGCATTTAAAGAATCCCATATTCGGAGTTTTTCCTTCTCTTTTACTTGATAAGATCAAAATTTATAATATGTTCGAGCCTTGTTCGAGCTATCTCAAGAATTAGTAGTCCGATTTGAATAATTCTTTTTTTAATTGATAGCCAAATTTAACGGAAAGGTTATAGATTATTTTGCATCCCAAAATTCCCATGGCAACATGCACAAAAATAAAACTAATACTTGTATTAGATAAACGCAACACCTAATATTAGAAATCCTTATTCCTCCCCTGCCCTTGCTGTATTTCGGTAATAATACGGTTACCATTCACAGCTTCATTAGTGTAGGATAACCGTTAGTGAGGTGTGTTCGGTTAATACTTAACCGCATTAGGATTGTATGCGGTATTAAAATTAATAATGTACTCGGAATTTTAATTCGATTCCAGATTTGACATTAGCTACTGTCATTTTGTGAAATAATGATACCACATATAATAGTGTAGTGTAGTGATACGAATATCTTATTTCATCGAATCGATATTTTGTATCCGAGATGTATCCGAGTTTTATAATAAATGTCACAGAAAGTGACAGCGATAGCGATGACGGCGACAATTTATAAAATAAATTATTACCATAATACATCTATCTGTTTTATTTGTCATGTTCCTTCATGATCACATTTTTTTATTTATTTCACACACAATTATAAAAGAAAAGTCTCAGATCGTTAATTAATCTTCAAAACTAAATTATCGGTTCAGAAATATTTAATTTCCTGATATACTTAGTTTACGAGAGTAAAATTATAAACGAGAAGAATCGATCCGGAAATATTCCATTTCCATATCGAATAATTTCGCAACGTCACTATTTAGTACTTGTCATAATGTTGCAACACTGAAATTGTCAAATCTGGAATCGAATTAAAATTCCGAGTATAGGTAAAAATATACAACCATGTAACACTAAAATGACTGTGTGGTCTAGTGGTGTGTGCACTCGCCTGCCAAGACTGAGGTCTCGGGTTCAATTCCCGGGTCAAGCGAAAACATTGTTCCTATTTTTCAAACATGGCTCGGATTTGAGATCACCAACCCGCATTAGGCAAGTGTGGTGGTTACGCCTAATCCTTCTCAATATACTGATATCTTCAGTGAGATGAGAGGCCTTTGCGTAGCAGTGGGATATTACAGGCAAATATTTTTTTCTTTTATAATGAACTAGCCGCACACCGCGGTTTTACCAGGTGGTTACTAGGTCATACATCAGAATAGAACATGTAATATATTTATTATTTATTTAAACGGGAACTTACGCACCTGACCGCAGTGCGGGGAGACGCTATCGCGAGCGCTTCACCCACCTCCTGATGAAGGCCACCGTATGTGGCCGAAACGTGTCGAGGAACTCTCGATAGTAGTCTCCGTCGTACGTAAGTTCCCGTTTAAATAAATAATAATGACATTAACGTACGTTTCAATTAATGTAATATATTGTATCCCGAAATTCCCGCGGAAACGGGCACAACGCAGGTAAAAGCATGGGGCACTGCTATTTGTAAATTAAAATTCGAAAGACCACTTTTATCTATTTAAACCAAAACGTGTGAACCTCATATAGGTTTTATGAAGAATCCTCCATAAGAAGGTGCGATGAATAAAAGATGACGCGACTTCAAAGAAGCGCTTCAGAATTAATAACTTAATGAATAATTATAATACCGTGTGAAATGGCGATAGAAAACGGAAGAGAGATGAGCACAAAATGAATACGTGAAAGAAAGATGCCTGGAAATAAATTTAGATGTGTTTTTGTTATAATTACTGAAGAGAAAGATTTACATAGGCTTTTAACCCCCGACGCAAACCTATATAACCTATACTAGCAGTGACCCGCGGTTTCTCCCGCGTTGTACCCGTTCCCGTAGGAATTTTAGGATGAAAAGTATCTTATAACCTTTCCGTTGAATGTAGCTATCTACTACAAAAAGAATTTTTCAAATCGGACCAGTAGTTCTTGAGATTAGCGCGTTCAAACAAACAAACTCTGCAACTTTATAATATTACTAGCAGCGCCCCGCGGTTTTACCCGCGTTGTGCCCGTTCCCGTGGGAATTTCGGGATAAAATGTAGCCTATAGCCTTCCTCGATAAATAGACTATCTAACAGTGAAAGAATTATTCAAATCGGTTCAGTAGTTTCTGAGATTAGCGCGTTTAAACAAACAAACAAACAAACAAACAAACAAAACAAACTCTTCAGCTTTATAATATTAGTATAGATTAGTAGGTACTGTAAGTTTCATCCAAATCCGGCCAGTAGTTTTTTCGTGAAAGACTAACAAACATACATCCATCCTCAAAAACTTTCGCGTTTATAACACTAGTAGGATTTCTATGCATAATTCTATTGAAACGCAAAACATTGCCACTACGTGACGTAAACAACGCTTTCAGTTCTCTATCTTCTATGAATTTCACTTAATACAAAACGTTCACATATAAATAGGAATGGATGTGGTAATACAATACTTTTTCTATGTCTATGGTTCTATGGATTCTATGGATCCAGATATTATAGTGATTTCCCAATCGTCTCTGTAATTGTTTTAAAATATTTCTTTACTATACATTGATTTGAATTTTAGAAAAAAAGTCTAGGTATGCTCAAGGTTCATGCACACTCGAAATAGATCATTTATCAAGATTAATTGTGTACTAAGTTGTCAATCAACTTTGATTCATAGAAAAAGTTTCTATTATTCTGATGTATAAAGTATATTACTGTAAAGTTTCATCCAAATCTGTTCATAAGTTTTTGAGTGAAAGAGTAACAAACATACATACATACATCCATCCTCACAAATTTTCGCATTTATAATACATTTAAGTAGAATATTTTCCATCTTTGATTATCATCGCATATTGTCTAGATTAATGGTCTACTGCTTAAAAACTTTCTTGAAGTATCTTAAATCGTCCTGCTACGTACTCAGAATACAGAAGAACCAGAACCCATGAGCGCGCATAATACTGTAGCTACTCAAACTAGCCTTAAATAGAGTAGTTTGATGCGCAACCGATCAGTCACTTTGTGACCGTCGGAACGAGCTAACGTGTTTTACCCGTGACCAATTTCACGAAACTATGCCGTCTTGTGTCATTCCTACCTGTAAAAATGCAGTGGGTCTGAAAAAGAAACAGGATGGGATCACATTTCACGTGTAAGTATCGCATTTAGGTATCGTCTTATTTAAATATTTAATTATTTTCTCAGATTTCAATTGTCATAGAGAGCGATGCGTCAATCTATGCTAGTGTTGCCAATATAAGAGTTTTGATTTACCCTTCTTTTTATTACCTTTTGAGGGCTTTAATTCGTTGTAGAATATTAATAAGTAATATAATAAAAAATAACCAACTTGAAAAAAGAAAGTATAAAGCGTAAGTGCGGCTCCTATGTACCTAACCTAACAATCCTATTAAATAGTAAGTATGTTAGTCTATAGGATTTCTAAACAAATTTTTGGTGTGCGTGTGAGGGAGAAGGGGAGAGGGGGAGCGGGTATAAAATTATGTTTCTATATTAGCCATCTTAGATAGTGAAAAATTGTAATTGGCCCTAAGTTATTATTCTTTTTTTATGTAACTCTTGTACCTAGCTGTAAGTTTTCCGAATACTTTAAAATAAAATAAAATAAAATAAAAATATATAATTTTTCCATCACCCGATAAAAGTGTGCAAACATCCACCTTAACACCGTGTTTTATTTAATATACCTATCTATTTCTTGAGATAATCAGGTAGGTACATAGTTATAAAGAAAAGGACAATTTTTATTCTATTATCATATTACCTCCGAAACTCCCAAAATTTACCCCAAAAATGGGCAAATAATGCGAGAGCTAACAACACTACGCGAGGGACTTTGTTCTGTTTTTGGACACAGCGTGTAGCTTGTAAATACATTTGAATGCTACATCTAGTACTTTCTATAATCTAAGGCTACGTACATTCTCCAACCTATTAAATTATGTCTTTGTTGATAGTAAGGATCTTTAAACCTACTAAATGCCACATCAAAATACAACGATATCGTTGCCTCCATGTTGTGTCTTTCGTCATGCACTCAACGGGATTGCTTTTAAATGGATAGCTATTTTTAAAATTGATATTCATCTGATTTAGTAAACTATTTAACGAATACGGCATCAATAAGATGGTGCGCTATCAAACGTATTTGCATTTGTACGAGTATATGAGATTAGGAAATTCAACCCCCAGTTAGGGGTTGAATTTCTCAAAATCCTTTCTTAGTGCTCACTTACATCACAAAAGCAACCCCTGTACCAAATTTCAAGTTTCTAGATACAGTAGATGACTACCTTAATCACTATACATTGAGATGTAAGTATATCCTATCTTTCAAGTAGGATCAAATTGCATATAGTTTAAAATCGGTTCATTAGTTTAGGAGTCCATCGCGGGAAAACAACGTGACACGTAATTTTCATTATAAAGAAAGATTCGTTGAGGAAGTAAGTTAGTGAACGCTATAGCGTTTACTGATTACATTGAGTATGCTTTAGTCAATAAAACGTCTTTAGCGAACGATTTGAATTTACCTTCACTAAGACACATAAGGCCAAATTCTCCATTAATTTCTAAATTTACTAATAATGAGAAACGTAGTAAATGTGGACACTAAGATTGATTTACTTTGATATAGTACATTTCAATTTCAAAGGAGTGACCACAACCTTTGCTGTGGTTGAATTCTGAACAAGATTGACATCGCGGTTTCGAATACATGAAGTAGTTAGTGTTCGATTGGACTTTAAATGAAAATGGCGTCTATGTGGCCTACTTACACGAGTTTCAACTTACAGTATGTTTTTAGACTAGCAGCGCCCCGCGGTTTTACCCGCGTTGTGCCCGTTCTCATGGGAATTTCGGGATATAAAATAGCCTATAACCTTCCCGTTGAATGTAGCTAGTCTATTACAAAAAGAATTATACAAATCGGACTGATAATTCCCGAGATTAGCCCGAATATAAAAACAAACAAACAAACTTACAAATACATCTTTATAATATTAGTATGGACTAGCTGTGTCCGTGACTTAAACAAAAGGATACGGATATTATTATAATTATTTAATTGTTAAGTTCGGTAGCATTATAATAAGATTCAATTTGAATTATTAAAGCAGGAACTAAATGCTTTATTCAGGATTCAGTGAGTATTTTGCAGTCTTTTGAGATCATTTGCAGTGGCAGTGGCTTTCTTTAAAAATTATCTAATGTACCTAACTTAATTTTTTCTTTTGTTGTGGGGACAATATCTCACAAAAATCTCATTGTAATACTGCCCTCAGTTTGATTAGGGCATTGCAGGTTTAATCACCTGATTGCCCAAAAAGTAAGATGATTCCGTGTTTCAGACGGCACGACTTTCCCGGTTACTTTCTACGGATAGTAGTCGTTACATGAGCCAAGTCAGAGGCCTTTGGGGGCTCAATAACTCTGACACCAGGATTGGTCATCCACTCGATGAAGAAGAAGATTTAAAGTATAGTATTTAGTATAGTATCTATTAATGTAAAATGTATTAGCCCATAATATAAGCCTTTTATTTCACTGAGAATATCAGTACAGTAAAAAGGATTAGGCGTAATGTGTAGTAATCATCACGCAAATGTGTTGGTGATCTCAAACTCGAGACATATTTTGAAAAGTGAATTACAAACATGCTTCGCTTAAATTATCTATTAGAAGTATCTCATCTTATATGAAAATTCCCCACAACACTACCAAGCATTCCACGAACCAAAAAGTAATAATTTATCACGGAATTTCGATGCAATTCCTCAAAAGATGATCAAAAATTCACAACGTTTCGTTTCCCAGCAGGAAATTCTTGAAAATTGTACAAGTTTGTCGTGGTCCGTGACATGTTGGAAGCAGCTTGTGAATTTAACGAGCGCCTGTGACGTCATCGAAGTCACGTGGTAGTTTTACAGCTGGTTTTTGTTTGTACAGGCTGCAACAATATGTATGCACATTAGACTTTTTAACTTAACAGCCTCCGTGGTCTTGCGGTTTGAGCGCTCGGCTTGATCCGGAGGTTCCGGGTTCGATTCCCAGTGGAGACAATGTCTCAAAAAAATATCTTTGTGAGACTGCCCTCAGTTTGTTAGGACATTGATTGCAGGCTGAATCACCTGATTGCCCGAAAAGTAATATGATTCCGTGCTTCGAAGGGCACGTTAAGCCGTCGGTCCCGGTTACTTTCTACTGATAGTAGAGACATGTCAGAGGCCTTTGGCGGCTCAATAACTCTGACACCAGGATTGGTCAGGTTGACCATCCACTCGGTGAAGAAGTGAAGATGACTTTTTAACTTCATTCATTAATTTTGAAAAGGTGTATGAAAGTAATGACACATCTGGCATTGCAGGTGTTAGTAAGTTCGAGTTGGTCAGTGGCCAACCCTGATGTCTAAGTTTTTAGACCGCCTAAAGGCCTTCAACATGGTCATACGATTGAAACAACCGGCACTGACAATTTAACGTGCCCTCCGAACCGAAGCACGGTAGCGCTCAGATAGAAATACTCGTACCACTAACGGACACTCATCCACCTATCCATATCGGAGGCCCTCAGGTGGTCTAAAAACTTCAGAGTTGGCCACTAATCTACTCGAACTTATTCTTAATATTTTACTAATACTTTAAATATTTTCCTTAAAACAACAATAACACAAAGTTAATTGACCTGCCTCAATTATTATTTCAGAAGAGGGAAGTAGACACTTACTGCGTAATCGAGTTCAAAATAAACGATCGATTAGGGTAGTACAGACACAATAAACATCCATTTATACTTAGGTTTTTTTAGGCATTGCAAGCTGAATCACCTGATTGCCCGAAAAGTAAGATGATTCCGTGCTTCGGAAGGCACGTTCAGCCGTCGGTCCCGGTTATTTTCTACGGATAGTAGTCGTTACATGAGCCATGTCAGAGGCCTTTAGCGGCTCAATAACTCTGACAGCAGGATTGGTCAGGTTGACCATCCACTCGATGAAGAAGAAGAAGAGGTTTTTAATTTTGTTATTTTCTAGTTTTTCCGCGTTATGCCGAGTTATTAAGGCGTTCTTTAAACTCCCACACCAGGCTAAAACAATAACCCAAACAAATTAAACTTGTTAATTTAATTTTGTGGCTTTCAGTGCTAGAGGCTCATAAGTCTAGATCAACAAGAGTGTCTCATTAATAAGTAATAGCAAAAACTGAACGTTATCAAGAACTAGCAGTGCCCCGCGGTTTTATTCGCGTTGTGCCCGTTCCCGTGGGAATTTCGGGATGAAAAATAATCTTTAACCTTTCCGTTGAATGTGGCTATCCATTACACAAAAAAAAATCAAATTGGATTGGTCTTTTTCTGAGATTAGCTCTTATAAACAAACAAACGTAAAAATTTTACCTCTTTCTAATATAGGTAAGTATAGGTTAAAATACTTTTCCATTTCCTTTAGGATGATGTACATCATCCTTTTGTATATGAAAACAAATAACGTAGATAATAAGTAAGGATTTCGTTTAAAAGTTCAGAGCTGTATTTTTAATTTTTTCAAAATTTTCAACTTCCATTACATAAGTAGGTTCTCGCCCCAATTCTGCTACCTCTGTTCTACCACCACACATTAAATTAAAATAAATTACAACCCATCTTACAAAATATGAGTATAATACATCGCATACTGTTTACTATATATCATCTCGTGTTACAAGCATATGTGCAGGTTTATTACGGGTTTGAACCTTAAGGATTATGTCATAAAATGTCGGTAGAACAATTCCTATTGTTTATGTGTTCCTGGTACTTAAAAGACCTTTTGGTAATGTTTAGTTATATTTAGTTGGTTTTATCGTTTTCTAAAAGACTAGCGAGTTTTTGGGAAATATATTTTTTTAAACGAAACATTTCAAATCAAAATCGGTACAATAAAGCTCAAGACTTAGTTTGATTAAGCGCTGTTAGTTAATTGCGATTGTTAAGCAACGTACACCTCGACCCCTACTTGGATGGGTGGCCAATAGTGGCATTTCTATCTCAGCGCTACCGTGCGTCGGTAGGCACGTTAAGCAGTCGGTCCCGGTTGTTTCAATGGCCTTCTTCTTCACCGAGTGGACGGTCAACCTGGCCAATCCTGGAGTCAGAGTTATTGAGCCGCCAAAGGCCTCTGACATGGTCAGACTATGTATTCCGTCATTTCTGTATTCCCAATTTCCATACTTTAATATAGATACGAATATTGTCATCAAGACCACGTCAATACAAAGAACGAACCGAAGTAATATAACATAACGACAGAATCATAGTAAGTAATATAAAACCATTTGTGTGAATTACTTTGATTCCGTGATTATGTGTGATTCTATCTTCAATACAATGTACTATGTATCAAGATTACGATAAGATTTGATTACTGATCTTCCTCACTATTCCAATATCATCTTCAATGAGATAAAAGGCCTTTGCCCAACGTTAAAAGCTTATCTCTCAATGAGGATATGAGAGACCTTTGCCCAGCCGTGGGACATACCTTTTTCACAATGTAGTGTTATATTGTTACAGGTACCTTTATATCAAACCTACAATCCTAATGAAATATCTGCACCGTATTAAAACTTGCAGAAACTTTCTTAATAGCTTACATCACAGTCTAGGCACCAAGTTTTAAGCTGAAACACTAGATAAGAGTTTACATTGAAAGTTAGCCTGCCTAGGAAACCTGGGACCAATATATATGCTACTTAGGAACACTGTGTGTACTTGAGTACTAACGGTGTCCTAAGTATGATACTTAGTTACTTATAAACTTGGCACTATCCAAGACGGTTATGACTGCAAAACTACGATTCTTCGCGTTAAATTTGATAAGCTTTTAAAGGGTTAAGTGGTTTTATAAGATGTTAACTAAGCTTTTGTACTGATGTCTTTGTGAGGTGAGAAGATTTTGCCTTGCTTTGGAACTTTACAGGCTTATAGTTTTAACCCTGGACGCAAAAGAGGGGTGTGTGTCTGTCTTTAGCATCGTAGCTTTCAAACGGATGGACCGATTTCGATGTGATTTTAATTTTAAAGACAGCTTAATTACGATGGTTCTTAGCTATGTTTGGTAAAAATCGATTCAGCCGTTTAGGCGTTGAGGTCTTTTCAAATTTAAAATTTTACTTGTTTCTTTTTTGGTCACTGATTGACACTGACTTTAATTTAATAAATTTTCTGTTTCTTAATCATTCCTTCTAAATATATGTATTCAAAAATAATCTATCTATGGGAAAAATTTGGAAATCCATCGATTAGTTTTTAGTTTACCACAAACAATACGAGTATTAATTAACAATATCACAAAAGCTGTGCCACTTTCTCAAAGACTACTAAACGGATTTTCATGCAATTTTCACAAACATACAGAGTGATTCATAAGAAAGGTCTGACAACTTTTCTTGCCAAAATTACTACAGGAATGGGTACAACGTGGGTACAAACGCGGGGCACTATTGCTGACATTGTGATGCAGGCCAACAGTTTGTAGTAGTACTATTAATTTGAACAATATACACTGTTAAATCTTAACACAAAGAATTTCCATAATACAACTATTTTAATTCTCAAAAAGTATTGCATACCCAATCAAAGAGATACGTGATCTTATTAGCGACCGCAGAACATTCTAATCTTCTCTATGAATTGGTTTCCACAGGATTCTGTTCAAATGAAGATTTTAGACAAAATGCAGTCGTGGAAATTACTGTGATTTAATTTATGCTGATTGTATTGATGTGTTTAAGTTAAAACTTTTATTTTAACATTTTTAACTGACGTTTCGTTTTTCTTTACATTTCAAAATTAGTAGTATTTGCTTAATTAAACCAAAGAAATCAGTATGTGCTAACAGTTAGTTCAAGGGTTAGTGGCCAACCCTGATATCGAAGTTTTATGACCGGCCAAAGTCCTCCAATATGGTCTAACAAATGAGATTGACAATTTGTGCCGTGACAATTTGTGCCGACAACCGTGCTTCAAAGGGTACGTACCCTTCGAAGCACGGTAGCGCTCAGCAGATAGAATAGCCACCATCGGCCACCTATCTCGTTGCTTGAAACCGTTGAAACAGAAAAGAAATATTCAAATCGGATTGATATTTTTTGAAATTAGTGTGGTCACACAAACAAACTCTTCAGCTTTATTATATTAGAATAGATATATAAAATCAATGCCACTTTTCGTTGTAATTTTATAACTGAAGAACTAAAGCCTATAAGCCTAAACATTTGATTTGGATAGGCGAGTCCGTTACCTATCCAAACCAAATGTTTAGGCTTGTTCGGACTATTTAGTAGATAGCTTATGTGAAGTTTGCACAAAATCGGTCGAGCGGTTCTCAAATTCCCACGGGAACGGGCACAACGCGGGTAAAACCGCTAGTATAGTATAGATCTATGGAAAAAGAATAAATATCATAACCTAGACAGATCGACTCCTCTACTATAAAGACTGAGCTATTTACTCCGTATTTATAATGTACTCTATGATCTATTGTTACAATCATGTTATTTGTTTACATACACATTCTTTGAAACATTTTCAGTTTATTGAATGGATTATTCTGGTCTGCTTCTTATAATTATATTATGCTGTGTAATCATATCATATTTCTTGAGAAGAAAGTACAATATCTGTGTGCCTGTCGAAGAGGAATTACCTAATCATTTGAAGGGAGTAAGCGTAGGACGTTGAATATAGTCGATTTCTATGTCGTCTTTGCATAGGAGTAGAACGCTGCAGGTTAAACCTGGTAACTCCTGGGCTACTCCACTAAGTCGGAGTGTGACTGCGGTGCCCCAGTCCAGCCAGGCAAGCATATAGCTGAAGACATATCTCTACTCTTTCAGGAAGATTTCATGTCTCTCTCTCGAGCTTCAAAATTGGGACGCATGTTGCCGTTTGTAAACAAAATGTAGAGAAAACTCCCACAGATAATAAAAACCTTCGCAATTATCTTACACTGTAGTGTTAGCTGCAAAAAGTCTTTGTCATCCGATTTCAATAAGTAATTACTTTTGTAATGGATAGCCACATTCAGCAGAAAGGCTATATTTATTGATGCTATATATATAAAACAAAATGTTTCAGAAAGTTTCGGTTTATTCTTTTAGGCGGCCCCTAAACGATCAATATTCAATATTGCGCAATTGATCGTCTAGGGCTAATATTGAAGACTGCGCAATGATTGAACGAAAGTTTGAGCGAGTTTAATTTTTATTGTACAATATTTAATATTCAACAATATTGCTTCGTGTAGGGTCAGTATTGCGCAATATTTGACATGTTGCTCGGGATCAAACTATTCTCCGACTGAACAAGAAAATATTGCACAATTTTCTTATTGTGCAATATAATTGACCGTTTGGATCCAAACGCAATTCAATCTTATTGCACAATTAAATATATTGTACAATGTTATTGTAGGTCTAGGGGCCTCCTTAGAAGCTAAGATAGAACAGACACACAGATCAAAATTTAAAAAACTCTCTTTAAGCTTAGTAAGTTAACTTTAAGTTTAAACGAAACCTTTTAAGAAAATAACTTGAAACAAAAGACGGTGCATAATGCAGTTTCAGAAACACATTTAACTGAAACAGATCCCATACTTAACGAGATAAAGAAGTATTCTGTTCAAAGTAAGTGAATTAAACTGATTGAAACCCGTACAGAGTCTTGAACCGAACAAGTAGTTGTATTTGTGAGACCGATACTTCCAAATACTTTAAAAAATTAGGAAGATATGGCACTTATTTTACTGTCACTACTTAAGTGAGTCCATGGACACATTGTTTCTGTATGAATATTCTTTATTATAATATTATGTGAATATTTTCAGTTACATGTGCTTTTGCCTAGGTTACAGGTTATTTTTTGTTTTTTTCCTATTCTATTATTCTTTGTTTTTTTTATATTTTCAGATCAAACCGAAATAAACAAATGTAATTCCTCTCTTTCCTGACCGATAAACGTATGATTGCATTTGTGATTGTTGTTTTGTTACCTATGTAACGAAGTCAACTTTTATTTCGCAATTTTCGATCGTAAGTAAATAAAAAAATAATAATAAATAAAAAAGTAAATAAATAGAATTTTTTTAAAATAGTAATCTAGATTTGAAGGTACCGTATCTTCTTTCTTTTTAAACTATCAGATACACCGTGTTTATCCTTTCAGTGTATTTTATGACGACAATAAAAATAAAGTTCCCTTTGACTCGAGTTTCAAGCTTGTAGTCTGTAGAATGTCTAGTCTAGAAAACTAGAAACTTATTTGCATGTGAAAGGAATAAACTTTGCTTAAAATTTTCTCCTTTTGTAGGCTAAAAATATGCTTAATTTTCTTCTCTTCGTATTAGTATGAAAAGTTTCTTTGACAAGGACTTTTCTGTGTGAAGGTTAATTTTATTATTTTATCGTATACTAGCAGCGCCCCGCGGTTTTACCCGCGATGTGCCCGTCCCCGTGGGAATTTCGGGATTTTTTTTACATAAAAACCTTCCTCTTGAATCACTCTACCTATTACAAAAAACCGCATCAAAATCCGTTGCGTAATTTTAAAGATTTAAGCATACAGACAAACAGACACGAAACAGAGACGACTTTATTTTATACTATGTAGTGATTAGCAGCGCCCCACGACTTAATCCTTGTTATGCCCGTTCCTTTGGGAATTTTGGGATGAAAAATAGCCTGTTCCCTTTTCGTTGAATGTGGCTATCAATTACAAAAAGAGCTATGCAAATCTGACTAGCAGTTTCTGAGATTAACAAACAAAAAACTAATTCTTCAACTTTTTTATATTAGCATATTCATTAATTTCGAGTAGGTCAGTGGCCAACCCTGGTGTCGGAGTTTTTAGACCGCCTAAAGGCCTTCGACATGGTCTAGCATAGATAGAATCTAACTGAAATCTTACAAAGCCGGATTCTACTACTGTTATAAACCGCAGATATGAAACATCAATCTAACACAATACAGGTAAACTCTAAGTCTATATACCATCTATGTACATACATAGTCATTCCGTATATAGAATGTTACTAATGTATGTATGTCAAGCCGTTTTAGGCCGAGGACTCAGTGGCATAAACGGAGCGTGGAAGAGCTTAACTTGAAGACAATTTCAGATAAAAGTAGGCACTTCGTGTTATTAAAATTAGGAGAAAAGTGCTAGTGTTTGTATATTTTTGAGGTTAAGACTTGCTGTATATTTTGTGAATAGTAGAGCCTCGCGGTTTTACCTACGTTGTGCCCGTTCCCGTGGGAATTTCAGGAATTTGTATACATATTAACCTTCCTCTTGAATCACTCTATCTATTAAAAAAACTGCGTCAAAATCCGTGCAGTAGTATTTGAGTTTATCGCGTAAAGACAGACAGACAGACGCGGTGGTAGACTTTGTTATATAATATTTATTTATTTTATTTTATTTTGTTTACTTGGAAAACAAACAGTGTAACTTAAACTAAGGAAAAAACATAGGAAAATACATAAAATAAAAAAATAAAAAGAAAGAACAAAAAATTCATTAATAATTCACGACTCACAAGTATTGAAACGCATCCAACGCCTCGTCAACGTGTTTCTCAAGGCTTTCGTATATGTATTGATAAACTACATAAGCACAATTCCATGTTATCTAACTAAGTCCACGCCCTTACTCGCCCATACAACATTTCAAAGGGATTATATTTAGATCAAAACCACAAACAATACTCTAGTATCAGATAAAAACCCTTTGTTACCTACGCGCCTTGTTTAAAATAGAAAACTCTTGTATCTAGGACTTGTAAAAGGAAATAAAAACCGGTCAAGCGTGAGTCGAACTGGTACGAAGGGTTCGGTAACAGTATCTATAAAAAATAGCAAAAAAATCACGTGTTTATAGGAACCCCACTTAAATTGTTTTTTTCTACGACAAGCCCGTTGGCACAGAGGCATTTGAAAGCGGTTACTGTGTCGGGGGTTTCGGGTTCGATTCAACGGAGTCAACAATATGTGAAGACATAGTTGTTGGCGATGACGCCTGGGTGTCAATTATATATTGATTAAAAGTATTTATATGTGTATATAATTATGTTATTAGTATCAGTTGGTTAGATTCCATATTACAAGCTTAAAGCTTAGTTTGGGTCTATCTAACCATGTATGAATTTGTCCGGGGGTGTATACAAAAATCTGTTTTGAGTATTTGTTCTTATAGCGCCATCACAAATATATCATCTGTGATCTATTTCATCAATCTGTGATCAATTTCAGTTATTTAGCTATCACGGTTCATGAAATACAGCCTTGGTGATAGACAGATAGACGGAAAGCGAAGTCTAAGTAATGGGGTCCAGTTTTTACCCTTTGGGCACGGAACCCTAAAACTTTTTCTTTCAAAGATAAGTTTTAAAAGTAATGGTTTCTTGGATTCCTTTGTATGTTTAGTGTTTGTGAGATTACCAGTTGAATAATAAACTCTACAGTCTTATTTACTTTAGGGACAAAACATTTGGGAATGAGTGAAAGAAAAATATTGATCGCAACAAAAAAATATTTTATGTACTGTACGTTTTCACTATTTTAAATATATCATTATGTTTTGAGCAAAATATTTGATGATGTTCCAATATTCAATCAAAATATAAAACACTGTGTTTTCATGACATCGGAAAGTATTTTTTAAATATTTAGTTAATATATTTTATTAACGCCTCGGTGGTCTAGTGGTATGTGCACTCGCCTGCCAAGACTGAGGTCCTGGGTTCAATTCCTGGGTCGCGCGAAAACATGTTTCGTACTTTTTAAACATGGCTCGGGTTTGAGATCACCAACCCGCATTAGGCAAGCGTGGTGATTACGCCTAATCCTCCTGACTATACTGATTCTTCAGTAAGATGGGAGGCCTTTGCACAGCGGTGGGACATTACAGGCTAATACTTTACTTTAATTAAAGTACCACTGTCCCGGGCGGGGACACAGTGTACAGGGACAATGGACAGTAAAATTCGTGTACGCTTTGGATCACAAAAAACTTTAAGACATTCTGTCTTTGTTCTGTATTGGATGATTTACAGGCTGATCATAAAGTCGCCTAAAGATCACTTTTTTAACCTACACTATCCCCCTTCTGATCACAGTTCTCCCTCCCTCTACATATTCTTAAACGCCCTGGGCTAAATTTGGCCACTTATATACATAATACTCTTCACACAATTTGCCATAGATCATTGCACATCCATCCAGAATCAATCATCCAATAGATTTCCCGTCCCTCGATTTCGTAAAAATAATGAAAAAATACTCGACAATGATCCAAAACAAAGAGAAAATATTGTAAAAGTTGGGCGTACTTTTAACGCGAAGAATGTACGATATTCCTGTGAAGAAAATACCGGAATACTGAAAAGGTAAAATGTTTAGATCGGTGTTTCGACTCCAGCTATGGATAAGCCGGGGTCTCACTTACGGCCGCTCCAAATAAATAAATAAAATAAATATACCCGGACAAATTCACTCACGGTTAATAAGACCCAAACTAAGCTCTAAGCTTGTAATATGGAATCTAACTAACTGATACTAGTACATATATGTACACAAATACTTTATAAGAATATATAATTGACACCCAGACGTCGTCGCCAACAACTATGTCTGCACATATTGTTGACTCCGGGCGGGAATTGAACCCGCAACCCCCGACACAGTAAGCGCTCTCACTGCCACTGTGCCAACAGGCTTGTCTACCTCTACTAGCAATCTAAAATATTCGAGTAGGCCAGTGGCCAACACTGGTGTCGGAGTTTTTACACCTCCTAAATGCCTCCGACATCGTCTAACGATTGAAACAACCGGGACCGACTGCTTAACGTGCTCTCCGAAGCACGGTAGCGCTCAGATAGAAATGCCACCATCGGCCACCCATCCAAGTAGGGGTCCAGCTGCACGTTGCTTAACAATCTAACCTGATAAGTTTATTATAAAATAATCATTATGATTTTTGATTGTTGAATAAAAATAGTCAACCAAACTACGCCAATTCCAGCGTAGTATTAATTGCCGCTTTACCTTTACATTTCTCGAAGATTTTGAGTCCATCAAAATCTGAATGTGGAATTATTTGAAACGTTCCCGATATGTCGAAGTTATATTGCTTTATTGGTACTGAATACAAATGATTCATGACATTGAGTTGTATGAATTTTTATTAAAATATATCCTACGTGCACTGATTTTTGTAATATCACAAACAATGAAGAGATCGAATTAATTTTTACTTTCCAGGTCATGGGGTTTTATTGGAATTTTTATTGAAATAATGGACAATCCCGTTGGCACAGTGGCAGTGAGAGCGCTTACTATGTCTGGGGCTGCGGGTTCGATTCCCGCCCGGAGTCAACAATATGTGATGACATAGTTGTTGGCGACGACGTCTGGGTGTCAATTATATATTCTTATAAAGTATTTGTGTATGTATAAGTAGTAGTATCAGTTAATTAGATTCCATAACACAAGCTAAGAGCTTACTTTGGGTCTAATTAACCGTGTGTGAATTTGTCCAGGTATATTTATTTATTTACTTTACTTTTTTACTAGGCGAATGTGAATAGGTCTTGAAAAATGGTCCTCTAAATGATTGGTTGCGTTATCATAAAAGCGGAGCGGAGCGGTGCGAATCACCAATCACAGCGCATAAAGGTGGCCATATACGCTACGGGAAATCGCTACGATCAGACTGCACAGTTCGAACGGTACCGATAAATCGCTACATGTATGTTATAAAACTGTACAGTTTCGTCCGATTTTTGCTTGTATGCCATATACGATAAATTGTACCGTTCGAACTGTACAGTCTGATCGTAACGATTTCTCGTAGCGTATATGGCCACCTTTAGGATTATCAAAAAAACCGGCCAAGTGCGAGTACTATAAAAAATTGCAAAATGTTTGTTGTATGGAAGCCCACTTTGAATATTTGTTTTATTTTATTTTTATAGCGGCAATAGCGGCAAATACATCATCTGTAAAAATTTCAACTGTCTAGCTATCACCGTTCTTGAGATACAGCCTGGTAACAGACGGACGGACGGACGGACGGACAAACGGACGGACAGTGAAGTCTCAGTAATAGGGTGCCGTTTTTACCTTTTGGGTACGGAACCTTCTAAACGCAATGTCATTTTCTTATATATAAAATTCTCGTGTCACAATGTTCGTTCCCGTACTCCTCCGAAACGGCTCGACCGATTCTCATGAAATTCTGTGAGCATATTGAGTAGGTCTGAGAATCGACCAACATCTATTTTTTATCCCGAAATTCCCGCGGGAACGGGTACCGTGGTTGAACTCCTCTGAAACGGCTCGACCGATTCTCATGTACATATCGGGTAGGCCTGAGAATCGGACAACATCTATTTTTATCCCGAAATTCCCACGGGAACGGGTACAAAGCGGGTGAAACCGCGGGGCGCAGCTAGTTTTCAAAATATTTTTGTAATGCATTATGATTGGTTCGTTAAGCTCCGCACAGCTCCGCTACGCTTCAATGAAAACGCACCTTAAGCTTACCAAAAACTTTTTCATATTAATATTTATAAGTAAATGTCAATTAGAATTTTATAATTTAACAATTAAAAACAACAGTATTATCGTGTAATGTCCCACTGCTGGGCAAAGGCCCCTCATCTCACTGAAGATATCTGTACAGTGACAAGGGTTAGGCGTAATCACCACGCTTGCCTAATGCGGGTTGGTGATCCCAAACCCGAGTCAAAGCTTGAAAAGTAGGAAACATGTTTTCACTCGACCTGGGAATTGAACCCGAGACCTCAATCTTGGTAAGCTAGTGCACATACCACTAGACCACCGAGCCGCTTAACAATTACTCAACATTTTAACGGGCTTACTGTACATAATTATATTAGTTACTAGCTGTACCCTGCGGTTGTACCCGCATTTATTCCTTCACTGCTTACCTTTTAAACCTTCCCTGGACTTTCATGAATATTTCAAGACCAAAATTAGCCAAATCGGTTCAGCCGTTCTCGAGTTTTAAGCAGACTAACGAACAGCAATTCATTTTTATTATATAGATTATTTTTCTATAACGTTAAAAAAATATGTACAACATTTTAATGAGAAAACTCGTACAAATTAATTGAAAAGGAATCTACAATCGAATAAATCTTAAGAGCCATCACTAACTTCGTTCGGACGCCACTTAAAATCACTCTCCTAACTAAATTCGACACTCAAAAGTAATAATTCGATTTATTTTGTGTTCAATAGATAAGAAGTTTATTTTTGTATAAATTAAGTAAAAAAATCGAGTTGATTTAGTATCAAAACTGTAATTGCAAAGAAAAATAATTATTTCATTATGTAAGTAAATAAGGCCAACCCTGGTGTTTTTAGACCGCGTTAAGACCTCCAACATCGAGACTGACAGCCTAACATGTCCTACGAAGCACGGTAGCGCCCCCATAGAAATGCCATCTCATTTTTATAATCATTATCATGCATTGTCATACAAACCATACGTGTATGCGAACAGCTCAATCGGGAATCACGAAATAGGTCTTAACTTGCAATATTAGATTGTATTTAGTACTACATAAAATACAATTTTGAACGAATTTTAAGTCTACTAACAACATTGACCAACTATAAGGGTGCTTTTCCATTGAAACGAAGCGGAGCTGTGCGGAGATCAATTATTGACCAATCACAACGCATATAAATTGTCAAAATAAAATAAATAAATAAATAAATAAATACTTGGACAAATTCACACACGGTTAATTAGACCCAAAGTAAGCTCTAAGCTTGTGTTATGGAATCTAACTCACTGATACTACTACATATACATACACAAATACTTTATAAGAATATATAATTGATACCCAGACTTCGTCGCCAACAACTATGTCTGCACATATTGTTGACTCCGGGCGGGGATCGAACCCGCAACCCCCGACACAGTAAGCGCTCTCACTGCCACTGTGCCAACGGGCTTGTCAAAATCTTCGTAATGCGTTGTGATTGGTCCATTTGAGCTTCGCACAGCTCCGGTCCGCTTGAATGGAAACAAACCCTTATGTATTATTATTTGTTATACAGCGTTATATTATACAGCGTCTCTCCCCGCACCTCACCCAACTCCTGATGAAGGTCACCGAATGTGACTGAAACGTGTTGAGGGACACTCAACAGTAACCTCCCAGTAAATTCCCGTTTATAATAGTAAAACCCTATGTACTTATTAGTATGTACTAGTGGTTATGACACATTCCCATACATTTTGACATTAGACAACCGAGAACGCAAAACGATTGACAATTGTCTGATTACGTAATATGAAAAAGAAGCAAGAAATAACCAAGTTACCTAAACGATAACTGAAACAATACTTGTTTTCCGCTAATAAAAATATGGTATTGATAACAAGATCCAAAGCAGATAAGAAGGTTAAAAAAGCACAAGCAAATTTAAATCGTATTACGTTGTATTACCAACGAATTCTGTTTGAACAAATTATAGATTTCGTGTACTAAAAGCTTATTTTGGGCTTGTATTATTCACATCACATCAGGTTCGATATTTTGCGTAAACTAATAAAAATGTAGGTCGTTATCGGTTCCGAAATAGTATTACAGTATTCGTATCGCAAATGTTTGGCGAATGATTTTACTTTTAAAAATAATACTTTCAGGGTTCCGTACCCAAAGGGTAAAAACGGGACCCTAATATGTACTGAGACTTCGCTATGCGTCCGTCCGCCTGTCACCAGGCTGTATCCCTTCTTCTTATCGAGTGGATGGTCAACCTGACCAATCCTGGTGTCAGACTTATTGAGCCGCCAAAGGCCTCTGACATGGCTTATGTAACGACTACTATCCGTAGAAAGTAACCGGGACCGAACGGCTTAACGTGCCCTCCGAAGCACGGAATCATCTTACTTTTCGGGCAATCAGGTGATTCAGCCTGCAATGCCCTAACCAAACTGAGGACAGTCTCACAAAGTGATTTTTGTGAGATATCCCCACCGGGAATCGAACCCGGAACCTCCGGATCGTGAGCCGAGCGCTCAAACCACTAGACCACGGAGGCTGTTAGGCTGTATCTCAAGAACGGTGATAGCTAGACAGTTGAAATTTTCACATAAAATGATGTATTTCTATAACCGCTATAACAACAAATACATAACAATAAAATAAAACAAATATTCAAGGGGGGCTCCAATACAACAAACGTGATTTTTTGCCGTTTTTTAAAGTACGGAACCCTCCGTGCGCCAGTCCGACTCGCACTTGGCCGGTTTTATTCTATACCAAAACTACACAATACATTGGTGCATGTGCGGCAACTTACGTACGATAAAGGTTAATAAGACTTCTAGTGTGAATAGCCGCGCCCCGCGGTTTCACTTGCGTTGTACTCGATCTCACTGAAATTTCAGGATAAAATGAACGTCATGTGTTATTCTGATGTATAACCTATATTACTGTAAAGTTTCATCCAAATCCGTTCAGTAGTTGTTGCGGGAAAGAGTAAAAAACATACATTAATCCTCACAAACTTTCGCATTATAATAAGTTATAGTCAATTGAGCTATAGTAATAGTATTTATAGTAGGATTTTTTCATTCGCTTTGATTTAACTTGGTTATCTTTAGTTTCAGCCCCTTTACAGGAACCGTGGTCACAGAAGACATCTTCTTAGAAGACGTAACGTATTTATTACCATTATCATTTACAAATCTTTTCTATAAAGTCTATGATAGCTTGGAATTAAAAGAGCTTCAAGATACAATTGAATAGACATCTTCTAGGAGACTGATTGCTATTCAACCAATCGCTAAAGCTCATTATTTTCTCATGTATCATCGACTATTTACTAAAGAAACTACGTCGCAGTTATACGTAGAACTAGTCAAATTTGAATAGGCCCAGTCAACCAAGGAAACGCACCGGGTGAAAGACACGCGTGGCGCGTCCCCGGTAACACGAAATGGTGCAGTAAATTATCCGGGCGTGTTATCCGGCCCGGTTATCCGGCGCCGGACCGCGGGCCACTCGCTGACGGATGTCTTCCGCCCGCCACTAGGTAATTGTCGGCCGTTTTGAAATTTGTCCATTTCAAACGTTTGAATGTAACATTTTCGGGTTATAAATTGTGGTAATTAAGAATTTTAAAAAGGCTTCGCGTAATTTTGAGCCTGAGTATTTTGTTGATGTATTTTTGTGATTACGTTAATGAAATGTGGGTAGATTTTAATTGACGGACTCTTGTTTTATTTTCATGGACGATATCATTTTGGCTTCTTTTGGATGGGCGTTATTATTTATGAAAAAAAAAAAAATCTTTTGTTTACAAAATCTAACAACTTTTTACATGAGTTAGGTAACAAATGGTGATTATGCTTTTCCTCACTGTACTTTATCTTTGGTGAGATGAGAGACCTTTGCCCAGCAGTGGGACATTTAACACTGGCCCTTTGCTTTTTAACTTTTAGATAACCAAGTACTTTCATATCCAACATATTATGCATTATGTTGTAAGCAAAACTCAAATTTCTAAAAATGTGAATATCAGTGTAAATAAACAAATGATGGGTCGGAGATTCGGATTTCTTACCGCCTTATTTATAAACTACTAGCTGTGCCCTGCGGTTTCACCCGTATTTTTTTCCTCACTGCTTACCGTTTAAACCTTCCCTGGACTTTCATGAATATTTCAAGTCCAAAATTAGCCAAATCGGTTCAGCCGTTCTCGAGTTTGAAGCAGACTAACGAACAGGAACTCATTATTATTTATTTAAATAGATTACTAGCAGCGCCCCGCGGGTTTACCCGCGCTGTACCCGTTCCCGTGGGAATTTTGGGATGAAAAATAGCCTATGTTACTCGTGGATAATGTAGCTTTCGAATGGTGAAAGAATTTTTAAAAACAGTCCAGTATTTTTTGAGCCTATTATTTAAGCATTACAAACAAACAATATTTAAGAGCATTACAAACAAACAAAGTTTTCCTCTTTATAATATTAGTGTAGAAGTGTAGAATATAATATTAGTGTAGATAAAGTGTAAAAAAATTATTGTAAAAGAAAAACATTGTCTTTTCAAATTGGACTGTTTTAACATAACAGGCCGTAAAAAATCCCTACTTCCCTACTAATATTATAAATGGGAATGTAAGTTTGTCACGCTTTCACGCCAAAACTACTGAACCGATTTGAATGAAATTTGGTACACAGTTAGTCCAGAGCCTGAGAAAGGACATAGGATTTTTATCCCGAAATCCCCGCGGGAACGGGTACAACGCGGGTAACACCGCGGGGCGCGGCTAATTATTTATGTATGACTAGGTTATTTAAAGTTTTATTTTGTACACAAATATCCATCAATAAAAAACGTCAAATAAGTTTAGTGTATCTATAAACATTGTGTTTGTCCGTGCCTGACGCCTGAGCCTGACGCAAACATTGTCTTTAAAAACGGACATTATATTAAAGCTCAATATATTTGTTATATTATTGAACCAACAACAACAATGAACACGCTATTGTTAAACTTTAAAACATAAACTTCAGTCGAAATTAACAATATTAGTACTGAAATGCTAACTAACCAGCTCAGACCAAATAAAACGCAAGCGCTGTCAACTTTCAAATATTTAGTGAAGTCGATTTTGGTAACATGGTGTAATTTATAATTTATACTGTGGTGTTATTTATACTGTTGTTTCGTGACTTAAGTATAGTAAAGTATTATTAGGCTTTAATGTCCCACTCCTTTTACTGAAGATATCAGTACAGTGAGGAAGATTAGGTATAATTACCACGCTTGCCAAATATGGGTTTGTGATCTCAAACCAAACCCATGTTTAAAAAGTAGGAAACATGTTTTCGCTCGGCCCGGGAATTGAACCCGGGACCTCCGGCTTGGCAGGCGAGTACACTAGACAATCGAGACGTTCCGATGAATACTTTACATTACAAATAACTAAGCACACACCATTAGACCACCGAGGTGACTCCATAGACTAATATTTAATGATTACCTTTTATTTCTAGTTTCACGTCGCAAAGAAGTCTATAAAATTGAACATTAAGGGTCAACACTGCGTTAAGCGTGCGCACGCGGCGGTTCACTTTTGTATGACACTACACGCGACGGGCGTACGCGACCGTTCACTGTTGTATGAAGCCACACGCGGTGGGCGCCCGCGACGGTTCACTTTTATTTGAAGCCACACGCGGCGGGCGCCCGCGACTGTTCACTTTTGTATAGAGCCGCGGCGTGCGCACGCTTAACGCAGTGTCGGCCCTAAGATGTTATTGACGTTATTTATAATACTTTAGTTTTGTGCGTAAGATACACGATGGAATTTTGCATCTTTGACCGTTGTAAAGAACGTAAAATATATTTTTCTAAATCTGTACATCACTTTTTAAGTATTCGTTCACACACATGGAAAAAAACAAAGGCATCTCATTTCACTGAGGATGTCCGTACAGCTAAATATATATCAGTTATCATTATCCCACCAAAATATATTATTATACAGAGAATCCACTGCTTCAATTTTAAAATTAGTTAAAAATTACACCTCATACCCTCACCTCTGCTCTATTATTTAGTCTAACCACTGAAACTCTACAAACGGCCATGATACAAAATGACATATTTACACAATGAATTCTGGGAACAATAAATATAAAGTTACGCTCACACACCACAGTTTACACACATAATCCGAAATTAATTATCCAAATCGGAGCTGGGCGTTGCTTGGTTAGTGTTTGACAACGAGCGGTCTGCCGGACGACGGGATTTGGTATCCGTCCAAATTGTGTCGTGTGTAATGACCTAAAATCAGGAAACGTTTTGGAACTCAAATGCGAATCTAACGCTTGCGTTTATATTTAACGGGGGTCTAATTTCATTGGGATACGATTAAATGATCCGAAGTCCGGTTTAATTGTAGCTTGTATTGTCATATTGATGACAAAGACCTATCAGTCCTCTCAGGCAAACCTCAATCAGTACATGATCAGTACAGCTATTTATATATCAAATTGTAATCACCACGCTTGCTTAATTAGAGTTTGTGATTTCGAATCAAAATCGTTTTTCAAGTATGCTTTCCGGTTAAATTATATTGATCAATATTACAGGTATAGTACGGGTCCAAATCCGAAAATACGGTACATTCGTGAAGAAAGCATGAAACTTGGCATGAATGTAGCTGTCATGTATGTGCTTCAATCTCGATATGGAAGCACGTCAGCAAATTAATGCTACCCTTCTTTCCCCCCCTTTTTATCTCCCTCATTCTGGTATTTCGAATTTTCTACAAAAACTATACGACTGAGGAGTTTACTCTTCAGAGACCAAATCACCGTCGATAAATTGCCTACAAAACGATACTACATTTATAGTGGTAAGATTAATATCTATACTAATATTATAAAGCTGAAGAGTTTGTTTTGTTTGTTTGTTTGTTTGTTTAAACGCGCTAATCTCAGAAACTACTGAACCGATTTGAATAATTCTTTCACTGTTAGATAGTCTATTTATCGAGGAAGGCTATAGACTACATTTTATCCCGGATTTCCTACGGGAACGGGCACAACGCAGGTAAAACCGCGGGGCGCTGCTAGTATTTTTATATACAGCCATCAACGTATTATGAAATAGTAAAAAAAGCCACATTTTTTTCTTTCTTGCTTCATTTATAGGAAAACGACGAGATTGGTGATAAAATAGGCTATCGAAGTTAAATACCTTATACATTTAGCTACAAAATGACACTTATTTCATAGTCGTAGAGGCATTACTTCCAGAGTTACAGCTCACCGCGTCTGACTCATGTACTCTTTTTTTTCCTTTTTTACTATACCATCTTCCGTTAACTTTGTTTAGCGTCGATTCAGAGTTTCCAAATAAAAATAAAATAGTCCATATGTTAATCCAGGCCATAGTCTTACATATTATATACATATGTAAAAAATTATTTAAATTCATTTTCCATCATCAGCCATTTCCCAGTGATTGACAAAAACCAAATTACAAAATATAATACTGATTTCCGACTATCTGTACATCATCAAAAAGAGTACATGAGTCAGACGCAGTGAGCTGTAACTCTGGAAGTAATGCCTCTACGACTATGAAATAAGTATCGTTTTGTAGGCAATTTATCGACGATGATTGGGTCTCTGGAGAGTAAACTCCTCAGTCGTATAGTTTTTGTAGAAAATTCGAAAAACCAGAATGAGGGAGATAAAAAGGGGGGAAAGAAGGGTAGCATTAATTTGCTGACGTGCTTCCATATCGAGATTGAAGCACATACATGACAGCTACATTCATGCCAAGTTTCATGCTTTCTTCACGAATGTACCATAAAATTGATTTCTCCAGGCTATTACACAATCAAAATTTTATCGAAACCTTTAGCCTTCTCTCAATTGTGACAAAAAAGGATATTTTTCCATTCATACACCCAATTTCATAATCAAATTTATATTATTGGAAGCGTCGTGGAAATTGGAGTCGTTAGGCAAACATTATCTTTCTTTCCTTTCATTGACGCGGCGTGGTGTTAAAGATTCGAATGAAGGTATTCGAATCTTTGACTATTTGTAATTGTTTTTGTTGTATTTGAAAACGCCTGGAAAGCCTTCTGGTCCATGAAGTCACCCTTTATTAGTTCCTTAGACTCATCGACATCTGCATCTTGCCCGTTCTAACTTACGGTGCTGACATGGTCGCTGACTGAACATCAAAAGTCCAAGCTCAAGGTATGCAAAAGAGCCATGGAACGTATCGTGCTTGGCGTGAAACCCACACACCGCATACGAAACACCGCCCTGCGTGTCGAAACGGGTATAGCTGGCGTTGGTAAAAAATCTGTGAATCTCAAGTGGGACTGGGCCGGTCACGTGAGTCGAATGGAGCAAGATAGGGCTGGAATTGCCATGCAACGGGGAGGGAGTAAGGCGTAAAGGAAGACCCCGGAAGAGGACGTGACGATTTTGACCGCTTTGACATGGCTTTGACAGGGATTGGTCTAATCTAGCCCAGAATAGGGATGCTAGGAAACAAAATTACGTGAATTAATGCTCATAAGTTGCCAAATAATAAGGTATTTTATTTAATTCATTTATTTGTAAAATTAATATATTTGTATATAAAATCTAAATAGGTAACAATAAAAATTTATTATACCTCTAAACATAAATGTATAAAATTAATAATATAATTTTAAGAAGTATAAACATCAGAGCCAAAACGCATGCCAAGACAAAGACGTATCTTCATATTTATCTTCTCAGCTTATGATTGTGAACAGCTGAAAATACAGATTTATATATACGCCTATCTAAATAAGAAGGTATTTTATCCAGTGATGATGGTAGTGAACGATACCTGCACATAAAAAATCGGTTTACTTTAACGTTTACTAGTGCATTATCGTAAGCTGAAGTAACATACTTATTTAATTTTAAGCTAACACAAAATATGCAAGAATACTAGACAATCAATAGACATGATGACAGTAATCGTTTTTGCTGAGCCGTGACGTAATGACAGACGCCATGACACCGGCGAGCGTTTTGGTGTGAATTTGTAACTTAAAATTTAAATGTGCTTTTATTGCACAAAAACCTTAATTTTCTACAGAAATGTGATATATTTTATACATAATAGTAGTTCAAAATATGTAGTTCATCAAACCAACTTTAAGAAACGAAATCTTTTACCTGCGCAATATTATTTTTATTTTGTAAAAAAGTCACCATTAAAACGTCAAAGTACATCATCCCCAAAAACTTCACCAAGTAATTGAATTAAACTCAAGAACAATCCAACTACGCTTGTATATATCATGTAGGCGCCAAGTGCAGAGGAAGATTCGTCTAATTCCATCTTCTTCCCTCCGAGAACCATTTGCAGTTCTATGACCAAAAACTGTAAATATACAATGTTTTTTAACCAACTTGGAAAACCTAAAGAGGTTCTCAATTTCACTGTATGTTTTTTAAACTATATCTCATATATTTAGTTTATCTATACTAATATTGTAAAGATTTGTAAGTTTGTTTGTTTGTTTGTTTGTTTGTAATATTATAATGAGGTAAAATTTTTAAGTTTGTTTGTTTTGTATGTTCGAGGTAATCTGAGGAACTATCAGTCCGATTTGAATAATTCTTTTTGCAATAGATAGCCACATTCATCGGAAAGGTTATAAGCTATATTTTATCTCGAAATTCCCACAGTAACGGGTACAACGCGGGTAAAACCGCGGGGCGCTGCTAGTAATTTATAAATGTGGATTGAAGTCGGGTTTTGTTTGTAAATCATACAGTCAAATTGAGAACCTTCTTTGGTTTATGAAGTTGGTAAAAAATAATTAATTATTACCATAGTATGCACGACCACTGACACAGCAAGTATACCTATTCGCAGCCAAGGTATTTTTTGGTGAAGCATCGAAAACATCATACTGACCATGACGGCAGCCAGAAGGGCGAAGCTTAGGATAATAGGGAAGATAATAAACTTCGTGAAATCAATCTGAAATTTAAAAAAAGCTCCATTTAAAACTACGTTTACTTAATACACTTTGCGCCTTTACAGAAACCGTGGTCACAGAAGACTTCTTCGGAAGACAGTCCTGTCTTCAGTGGCACACAGTTCCTGTAAAGGGGCCAAAACATCAGATACAAATCTATACAAAGTAAGTTCAAATAGGTCAGTGGCCAACTCTGGAGATTTTAGACCGCCTATAGAAGAAACCGGTATCAAAAAACTGGCCAAGTGCGAGTGGGACTCGAGCACGGAGGGTTCCGTATGGGAGCCCCCCTTAACTATTACATTTATTTTAATTTACCTAATTGTTTATTTTTGAAGTAAATAATAACTAAATATTTGGATATTATAAGTTTGTACCTGTTTTCGTTGATATTTTTAGCAAATAAACGGCGAAAACCTCTTTTGTTGTCCGTCCCCCTAAATTATGTATTTTATTTTAATTTAATAAATTATATTTAAAGAGAACATAAAACTAAATATTCTTTGAATAGTTTATGCGTTACCTGGCGCCGTTATAAGTATCGAGCAAGAAACTGTATAAAAATCTCGTTTGTTGTATGGGAGCCCCCTTGAATATTGGTTTTATTTTATTATTAGTTATAGCGGCAATATAAATACATTATCTGTTCAAACATGTTCAAGAAATAAAAGCCATTCGTTCAAAATTGTATTTTATAAAACACCAAATAGAGCATAATTTAAAATGAACGTCATTTGTTTTTTAAACATAGGTGCTAAATCAAATTAGGAATGCTTGTGCAATCCACCTAATATAAAGGTACTGTCAGACGTGCTCATTACTAGCACATAAGCATGCTTTTATTGAGCAAGTGCTCATTAGTAGCACGTGTGTAATGTAATGAGCATGCTTATTTAGAGCATGCTCAAAAATCAAACAACGTTTGATTTTCGAGCATGCTACCTGAGGCGCGGGGGGGGGGGGCGTGATCGAAAAACGTCTGAACATGTTTTATGAAATTAATTAAAACAAGCATGCTTATTTCTGGCAAATGTGAACAGTTTGCAGAGCATGCTAATTTTAAGCAAGCTTATTAGCATGCTTTTTTTGAGCACGTCTGGCAGTACCTTAATGAGGGTTTTCTGCAATGACACCCACTAGGCGGCAGCACTGAGAGGTGAGGTCCAAAAATCTGTCAAAAGTGTCATTTTCGTGAAAGCCCTCATTGTAAGATGGTGAATATCCTTACGGCTGAGTATGACTGAAGAGTTTGTTTTTTTGTTTGCACGCGATAATCTCAGAACCTAGTGACAAACATCATACAAACATTATATTTATAAATACTTAATTAATTAAAATACGTACACTTGTAAGCGACAAAAGAACGCAGGCTAAGACAATTAGGGCCGTAGATAGGAGTGCTACGAAGACCTCGCTTACATTAAATTTCAGAATAACACCAATCGACAAAGCAGAGTAACCGACAACCTGAAATACAACTAAGTTATTAATACGCAACGGAAATGGAAATTTATAACTTTATAACGTAGGTTGATTTATAGTCTCAATCATAGATAAAACATTTCAAACAAAAAATTTAAAAAAACTAATGATTCATTTAATAGATAAGATGCTATAGACACACACACATACACACACAAATAAACGCGCGCACGCACACGTTCCTGAGATTAATAAAAAAATATGCCCGTCAATTTATAATTTACTAACAGCGCCCCGCGGTTTTACCCGCGTTGTGCCCGTTCCCGTGGGAATTTCGAGAATGTTTATACATATAAACCTTCCTCTTGAATCACTCTATATCTATACTAATATTATAAAGCTGAAGAGTTTGTTTTGTTTGTTTGTTTGTTTGTTTGTTTAAACGCGCTAATCTCAGAAACTACTGAACCGATTTGAATAATTCTTTCACTGTTAGATAGTCTATTTATCGAGGAAGGCTATAGGCTACATTTTATCCCGGATTTCCTACGGGAACGGGCACAACGCGGGTAAAACCGCGGGGCGCTGCTAGTCTTTAAAAAAACTGCATCAAAATCCGTTGCGTAGTTTTAGAAATCTAAGCATACAGACAAACAGACAGACAGAAAGCGACTTTATTTTATAATATGTAGTGATAAGTATCTAACAGTATTCCAACCCCATACAAACCCCCATAAAAACTCGAGTTATATACCTCGCACCTCACACCTCACAACTCGATCTCGGTACGCACTCCGTACCCTACAGTCGCAAGCATGTCGCTTGTGTCTCGCAGTGGCGAACGGACGATATGACGATTTTTGAAGCAGTGTTTTGTTATTCAAATAATAATATGGCGAAGACCATTAATCGATTATATTGTGCTGTTTTTGGTTGTTTGAGTTCTTCATTAACTCAAAAGTCTCAAATATAATATTTTTATATTATGTATAAGTCTCATTGTTATTAGTATGGCAATAAAACTATTTTTATTTATTTTTTTATTTAATCTACTTCTCAAAAAAACATCATTCACATATATTCTACACTTTTTTTTCATTTGATTGAAAAAATACTCACAATCAAAAAGTAGAAAACAATATCAAGTATGTACCTATGTACCTACATAGGTACATACTTGATATTGTTTTCTACTTTTACTACACTACACTATTTTAATTACACGTACCTACGTGTAATTAAAATAGTGTAGGCAGGCAGCCCTGTCGCGTCTGTGCGTTTGGCGCGTCTGTAGGTATCTAACTCAAGAACAGGGCTGAGTTACAATACTGTTAGAAACTTGTATTGTGACCATATCCTTGGACACGATATAATAGACATTGTTCTAAGAACTTACCGCTAAGACCAAGACAACATAAATTAGTGGAGGCCGCTGGAAAACCTCATAACATGCTACGGCGTACGATAATCCAATCGTAACAACCCTGAAAAACCATACACCTTCATATTATTACAAAGCACCAAGACAAACATATCACTTGTGCAAAATCACCTATTTCTAAACTTTCGCATTTATAATATTAGTAGGATGTATTCCAACTAATATTATAAATGCGAAAGTTTCAGATGATGTATGTATGTTTGTGGCTCTTTCACGCAAAATCAACTGTGCGGTTTGGATGAAACCTAACAATAATATAAGTTTTACACATAGTACGAGTACATAATACATTGTAGACCCAAATTCTCCGCGACCGCGAAAGACCGCGAAGCGCTATTAGTATACCAATATAATAAAGCTTGTTTTTTTATCGGATTGTTTGAGTGAAGTAATTTCTAGAAATATCTGTTGGAATCGAACAATACATTTTGCGACTGATAGGCACTTCTAATTCTTACGGTAACAGGTACAAACAGGGTAAAACGAGGCAGCTTACATTCCAAATATCAACAACAGAGGTCGTATTGGTTTACAGGACTCTTTGAAACTTGGGCTGTAAAAACAAATTAAGGGCGGATTAGACAAAACTCTTTTAATTTCATTTAGCACATAATTTCAGCACCTTAATATGTAAGTTCATTATTAATTTGTGTTCTATTTGGTTTAAATTGAGCACAATTTTGAACGAGCAGCTTTTGTTACATAATATTTAGGTAATAATAGAGATTAAAGAGTTCTTATGCAATCCGCACTTTATGTATTTATTATCTTTTAATGTTGTTTAAATTATAACGCTTCGATGGTGTAGTGGTATGTGTGGAGGCACTCGCTTGCTAAAACTGAGCCAAACTTCAATTCTCGAGCGAAAACCATTTCTTAGTTTTTAAATTACTCTGGTTTGACAAAAACTGACTATGGTTTGACAAAAACGCATTAGCATGCTTGATAATTATGCCTAATCCTACTCACTGTACTGATATCTTCATAAAATGAGGCTTTCGCCCAGCAGTGGGACAATACAGGCTTATACTTTTTTGATAAGTGAAAAATCGCGTTAGTTATAAATGAAACAGAATATGACAAATACCTGAACACGGCGGGCGATGCTATAAGAGTTGTCACCGTAAACATGAAGCAGACTATTATAAATACTTTTCTGATCATTTCATTTCTATCAGAATCACCGCCTTCAATGGGTGACCCTGCAATGGAATGACATTCATTATTATCACATTATGATCATTATGAATAAGATTATGATCATTGTGAATATTATTTTGATTTAGACCATGTCGAAAGCCTTTAGACGCTTGCTATTGCTACATTTTTTTATGTAATCTTGTACTTTGTCTTTTCGTATTCTTGTTATTGTAGCAATATTTCTTGGTTTTATTTTTTATTTCCTGACGTTTCGAGGGGATTGCACCTCTCGTGGTCGCGGGTGAACGCAAAAAACCCGTGTGATTACGTTTACTATAGGTATAACGTCTTTGAATCACTACATAGTATAAAATAAAGTCGTCTCTTTTTCGTGTCTGTCACACTGTTTGTCTGTCTGTATGCTTAAATCTTTAAAATTACGCAACGGATTTTAATGCGGTTTTTTGTAATAGGTAGAGTGATTTAAGAGGAAGGTTTTTATGTAAAAAAAATCCCGAAATTCTCACGGGAACGGGCACAACGCGGGTAAAACCGCGGGGCGCTGCTAGTGTTAAATAAAAGCGACGTGTATCCGTAAACGTAGTTTCAATTCAAAATGAGTAGTGTTCGTTTAAACTTGAGAAACCAGTATGTAATGAGACTTTTTTTAGTATCAGTAGTCCGGAACCGAACAAAACAACCGAACAGAGGACAACTGAATTGAACTTGAATTTGAATTGAATTGAACTGAGTTCCTGAAGAAGCAAAGACTATTGTAGGAATAGAAAGCTTGGTTCCTACTAGGATGGGTGCCCGATAGCAGCATTGCTATCTCGATATTTTCTGTAAGAAGATATCTGGACAACACGCGAACCGCACGCCGACAGTCGACGGTAACCAGTCAATATGTCGAAGCAAGGACCTTCAAACTGGACTGCAACTTCTCGAAAAAACCTCTCTGACAAGGAAAATCATTTTTTTCGGAGTAGGCTAACCAGATACTTTTAGGGCCTATAGGGCCAGTATATAGCTTTTAAGGAAAGGAATACCAATCAATAAAAATAAAAAGTGTTCATACAGGAACAAATTACAGGTTTCGTATCAAAGATAAAGGCGAAATGTTCTTTTTTTAAATGTCGCTGTATTCCGCGTTCTCAGGAGCGTCCAGCGCGGGACAAGTCGACAAGTGAAGACATATCTCTACTCTCCCCAAGAGATTTGGAAGAGAAACTGATGTAACCACTTATATATTGACTCACCCAAAGCAAAATTGACCACAACCGTAGACTGCGATTTCCCTTTATACTGCGAAAATTTAGTATTAATATTCTTCATCATACTCCCAACGGATTTAGCTGTACGTTTATTTTCGACTTTTTCAAGCATATCTACAATGATGGTGTCTGCAGGATTGGGCAATACGTTCTTTGCCTCATTATATAGCGTATCAGCGCTAGTTTTTTTCTCCCCTTGTAAATCAATAACGCACTCATTTTCCCGACCCCCCTTGTCTCGAGATTCATCCTCATCTTCTCCACTGTAATCATCTTTGTAATTTATGTTTATAGGATTGCTTTTTGCCATTTTTAATAGTAAAAAAGCAAGTAAAATTATGTAAAAAAAATAATGAACCAAATTGTAATATCACAATTTATTAAATGTCATAAAATAAAAATCTGATTGTTCTGACGTTCGACTTGAAAGAAGTTTGTTAAACCTAAGAGTATTTATTTAGTACCCCCTAAAGATAAGCCTATGATATGAACTGTTTTTATAAATATATCTAAAATGGAAGTGTAAAGTAACCAAGTAGCTATAACGTAGTTTCTTTCAGTTATTTCAATCGCTCTTCCTCCAAAAATTAGTTGCAGGTTGATTGTGAATAGCTGAAAAAAATAATATTACAAATTTAAATAAGCTTAGTAATCTTCTTCTTCATCGAATGGATGGCCAACCTGACCAATCCTGGTATCAGAATTATTGAGCCGCCAAAGGCCTCTGACATGGCTCATGTAACGACTAGTATCCGTAGAAAGTAACCGGGACCGACGGCTTAACGTGCCCTCCGAAGCACGGAATCATCTCACTTTTCGGGCAATCAGGTGATTTAGCCTGCAATGCCCTAACCAAACTGAGGGCAGTCTCTCAAAGACATTTTTGTGGGTCATTGTCCCCACCGGGAATCGAGCCCGGAACCTCCGGATCTTGAGCCGAGCGCTCAAACCGCAAGACGGCGGAGGCTGTTCGGAGGAGTAATTAACATATGGAAGCCCAAAGGTGCGTTTCCTTTGAAGCAGAGCGGAACCGAATTGACCAATCACAACGCATTAAATTGTCAAACAAAGAATTGACAGGTCAAAATCATAATGCGTTATATGATTGGAGTGGTCGCTCCGCTACGATGGAAACGTATAAGCGGCCAAATGCGACACGGAATGATTCCGCACCATCTATCTATATATATAAATAAAATTGGTACTGTTTGTAATATAAAAATAACCGCTTTTTACTACATGCATAATGAATATACATAAAATAACTTTTATTTTTTATTTGTGTCTGTCTGTCTGTTTGCTCCGGCTCATCTCTGAAATTGCAGGAGCGATTTTGATGGGACTTTTACTGGCAGGTATTTGATATTCGAACGAATACTCGCACTGAATGCAATGTGTGCGTGACACGCACTCAACGCGAAGTATTGTTTTTATTTTGATTACTTTGTGTGTGTAAATTTCTAATGGGGACACTAGGTTTCGTACTCAGCGCGGAGGTTGGCATCTTTCTATATATCTATGCTGTCTTAGGTCGTATACAGAAAGAAAGCTGGAAACTTATATGCGCTTACCGGCGCTTGACAGCGCTGGTAACCCACGCAGGAAAATATATGAACGCGCACCGATAAGCACTGAACGGTATCAACAAGTTCCGACAAGCTTTAACACGCGCTGGTCAGCGCTGGGCGCTGCGATTTAAAATTCTAACAAAACCATTTCTAACAAAACCAAATCATCCTCCATGAGTCTGACATTTTGCTTGGTCTGCTTTAACCTGCTTCCTTTGTGTAGAACGGACCAGCGCTGTCAAGCGCCGGTAAGCGCTTATAAGTTTCCAGCTTTCTTTCTGTATTTGGCCTTAGATAGGATAATATGACCGGTCGTTAATGAACGCGCTTACCGCTTATCTGGAAACAAACTTACCAACGCTTGAAGCAGGGAGCTGACCACATAAATGGAAATGAGCTCATATGACATCCATTTTCCTGTCGCTATTTTCACCGAGTACATTACCGAGATAACGAGGATCAAGGCAGCGAAACAAACGATAAAGTAAAGGAGTAGTCTTGTGAAGTCGAACTGAAAGTAGATAATTTTTAACGTGGTAAATCTTTTATCTCTTTTGATCACATGAGAACAGAAAAAGAGAGATTTATTTAGAAAAAGACAAAACGCTTGTCTAGGCAAGTAAAAAAGAGATGTAAGATTGTATATATGTATATTATTGTAGTTCCTACTGTGAGTTAAATTTGATTTTAATTTTGAAACTATCTCCGGTATCTCTTAGCAATCTTTGATGCCACTCTATAGTAAAGTAAAGTATTAGCCTGTATTGTCCCTTTACTGGGCAAAGGCCTCTCATCTCACTGAGGATATCAGTACAGTCCGGGAGGATGAGGCGTTATCACCACACACAACTGGGCTTGACAATTTAACGTGCCTTTCGAAGCACGGCAACGCTCGATAGAAATGCTACTATCGGCCACCCATCCCAGTAGGGGCTGAGCTGCACGTTGCTTAACAATAGCTTAACACTACTCAGTCAAACTACGCCACGAGTGCTTCAGTTCACATGAGATAAAACTAATATAGGATCGTATAGTCTTCTTTTGTTCTTCTTCTGTGTCAGAGTAAAATAATAAACTTTGGATTTAATACAATCAACTAACGCTTGAACACGCTAAACAGAAACATATAAAGACCACGATAGCGTTGGTGAACACTGCATACACTATGACCGGACTACTATATGCCACTGCCACTCTCGCCACTAATAAACTCATGGTGATTAACTGAAAAACAAACAATTTATACTGTTACGAATTATAGTTGCCAATAGTAACAGATGTAAATAAAACCGGCCAAATGCGAGTCGTACTCGCGTACGGAGGGTTCCGTACTTTAAAAAAACCGGCCAAGTGCGAGTCGGACGGAGGGTTCCGTACTTTAAAAACGGTAAAAAATCACGTTTGTTGTATGGGAGCCACCCTTGAATAATTATTTTATGTTATTTTTAGTATTTGCTGTTATAGCGGCAATAGAAATACATCATCTGTGAAAATTTCAACTGTCTAGCTATCACCGTTCTTGAGAAACAGCCTGGTGACAGACGGACGGACGGACGGCCGGACAGTGAAGTCTCAGTAATGGGGTCCCGTTTTTACCCTTTGGGTACGGAACCCTAAAAAGGAGAATATTCGTAAAATATTCAGTAAAAAGATACAGGTGTAAAAAATATTTTTAAAAGTCACTGACTTCAAAAAACAATTTACTAAAAAATCTTATCTCCCTCACTGTGCAATCTTCAGTGAGAAGAGACTTTTGGCCAACAGTGGGATATTACTTACAGTTAATCCTAAAATAACAAAGCTGCATGGCGGGTTTTGAACAACAGTCGTCGTAATGAAACATAATTGACATATAAATAACATTGTGCTGGAAAAAACGATAAAAATTACCATTAAAATGTATACAAGTATTTCCATTGAGATATATATGTACTAACGTAGTACATATAACTCAATGGGTATTACATAAATAAGTATTTATTTTTTATTTATTTTTATGCAATATCATTCAGAGCAAACGTTTCAGCTAAATCTTTTCAGCGAAATTGGTAACCAAAAAGTAGGTTTTAAACTTACAAGACTTTATTAAAGACAAACATCGGGACAGGTTAAAAATAAATTAACGTTTGTAAAATATTTAAAAGACAAAAGGAGTAAGTATTAGTCTGTAATGTCCCACAGCTGGGCAAAGGCCTCTCATCTCACTGAAGATATCAGTACAGTGAGGAGGATTAGGCATAATCACGCTTGCCAAATGCGGGTTCGTGATCTCAAACCCGAGCTATGTTTGAAAAGTAGGAAACATGTTTTCGCTCGACCCGGGAATTGAACCCAGGACCTCAGTTTTAGCAGGCGAGTGTACAAACCACTAGACAACCGAGGCGATTTTTTGTAAAATATACCAAACTAAAATGGTTTAAAAAATAAATACTCACAACGCAGGCATAAAAACATATGAAAATGGCACATTTTTAAAAAAGTTTTCTAGTGGAGGTCTGGAACAGAATTTTTTCAAAATTAGGCTAATTTTTAACTCAACCCGACGAGACTATACGAGTATTTCACTAAAATCTAAAGTGACGAATGAACTTTACATTCATGATTGTTAGGTGTCGTAAGCGAGTAAATATGTTCGAAATATATACTACGTTTACATTCAGCCTAAGTGGGTAGGGAAGTGGGCAGGGAAGTGTGCAGGGAAGTGGGCAGGGAAGTGGGCAGGGAAATGGGCAGGGAAGTGGGCAGGGAAGTGGGCAGGGAAGTGGGCAGGGAAGTGGGCAGAGAAGTGGTCAGGGAAGTGGTCAGGGAAGTGGGCAGAGAAGTGGGCAGGGAACTGGGCAAGGAAGTGGTTGGATGATTCTTTTTTTGATGACTAAGGGCTTTACTCATAAACGCATTTTAGCTATCAAATGGTGTCCCTTTCCGACATACACTATTTGCCAAAGAGCGAAAGAGACAAACCACTTGAAAACACTGTTTAAGTATAATATCGTTTATGAATAAGGCAGTTGCTATCCTACGTAGAATTAGTAGCAGGTATAACTTAGCTCAGTAACTCTGACACCAGGATTGGTCAGTTCACGGTCCGGAGGTTCCGGGTTCGATTCCCGGTGGGGACAATGTCCCACAAAAATCTCTTTGTGAGACTGCCCTCAGTTTGGTTAGGGCATTGCAGGCTGTATCACCTGATTGGCCGAAAAGTAAGATGATTCCGTGCTTCGGAGGACACGTTAAGCCGTCGGTCCCGGTTACTTTCTACGGATAGTAGTTGTTACATGAACCATGTCAGAGGCCTTTCGCGGCTCAATAACTCTGACACCAGGATTGGTCAGGGTGACCATCCACTCGATGAAGAAGAAGTAGCAGGTCAATACTTACGTAACCAAAACCAAACAAACGAAACATCCAGTACTTAGAATCATTATCAATGTTATCAGTAACACTTTTTTTATGAAGCTGTGCCTCAGTTGTGGGTTGTAAGGTCCCGGTTCGGTACTCACAATTATCGGAATGTCTGTAAAGAAGTTACAAATTAATTTATTAGTTTATTACGCTCGTGGCGTAGTTTGATTAAGCGATGTTAGTTCATTGCGATTGTTAAGCAACGTGCAGCTCCCCCCTACTTGGATGGGTGGCTGATAGTGGCATTTCCATCTGAGCGCTATCTTGCTTCGGAGGGCACGTTAAATTGTCGGTCCCGGTTGTTTCAATCGTTAGAACATGTCGGAGGTCTTTAGGCGGTCTAAAAACTCCGACACCAGGGTTGGCCACTAGCCTACTCGAACTTAGGGTGCATTTCTATAGAAGCCGAGCGATACTGTGCTGAACGTAATTGGTTATTCGCAGTGGGGTATGTCAAATGAATATAAACAACTAGCTGTGCCCCGCGGTTTCACCCGCAACTCACCCGTTCCCGTGGGAATAACGGGATTTGTATTACTTACTAGCAGCGCCCCGTGGCTTTGCCCGCGTTGAGCCCGTTCCCGTAGGTATTTTCGAAAATCCTTTCTTAGTGTGCACTTAAGTCACTTGAAGAACCTTCCTGCCAAATTTCATGTTTCTAGGTGTAGCGGTTGAGGCTGTGCGTTGATTATCAGTCAGTCAGTCAGGACTTTGAATTTTATATATATAGATTATCCTATTCGTGAGCAAGATAAATAAAATAAAAAAGAATCATTAAAATCGGTCCAGCTGCATCAGAATAACACATGGGATATATTTTACCCCGAAATTCCCGCGGGAACCGATACAACGCGGGTAACATCGCGCGGTGGGGTATAGTATACTTACTTGGAGATACTGGTGTTGCATTGAAACTGTTCATCAACTTATTGTTAGGTGGTCTTGCTGGGCGCATGTTACTTGATGATTTTGTGTTAATATTACTATTATTGGCAACTATCATTATTTTGATTTCAACCTTTTGTGGATCTGCTAATTTACTACACGGATTAACAATTTGTACACTCATTATTATAATTTCAAATTAAATAATAACATTAATATCATTGTATTTATATATTAGTATTAAAATAATTGAAAGTAATGTAAATAAAACTTTGTAGTTGTAATAACGTTTTTTTATGGAAATCTGTTGATATTATACTTTTTGATGTTTACGTCATTTGACTTATATACGTCAACGTTATTCGTTGATTATAGATATTCTACGAGTCTATGATTTGCAAAGAGTAATGTTAAGTCAGTCATAAATCACTACATAGTATAAAACAAAGTCGCTTTCCGCTGTCTGTCTGTCCCTATGTATGCAGATCTTTAAAACTACGCAACGGATTTTGATGAAGTTTTTTAAATAGATGGAGTGATTAAAGAGGAGAAAATTCCCGAAATTTCCACGGGAACGAGCACAACGTGGGTACAACCGCGGGGCGCTGCTAGTACATAGATAAAATACTCTGTTGTGTAATACTTTAACACGGAGCTCGGATCAAATGAAGGATCATAAAAATGACCTTGTGAGCATTGAGTTATATTATGTACTTCTTCTTCTTATCGAGTGGATGGTCAACCTGACCAATCCTGGTGTCAGAGTTATTGAGCCGCCAAACAGGGGCTTTTCACTGGGAACATTGAAACTTTATATGGGAAATTTAGTACCATGTTCGTATTATAGATGGCGTTGGTAGCGTGGCGGTTTTTTTTTTACTATGGCAGCCCCTTCGTAACTTGGCAAACCATTTATAAATTACTCTATGACATAGAGTAATTTATTCATAGACTTTCATAGACTTTATTTATAAATTACTCTATGACATAGAGTAAAAAGTCTATGTTGACAAGTTCATTCAATGCAAATTCATTGATTCCGTTACTTTTTCTGTTGTGAATTGTGATGTGAATGTGCGTAAGTGATTAATTATGATGCGTATAATTATGGTATAAAGAGGAAAAAAATAAGAAAACAATAGCATAAACCAGTTAGGACTTTTATTTTTTATTTTCGAAGATCTTCACACCTATGCCATGACATATAATAGTTTATTCTCAAAATAGTGTACTCTCACTGAATAATTTGCGCTGCAAATAATTAATGTAATTAAATTCAATTGACAATTCCTTAAGGTATGTTTGAACCACAACTACTAATATAATGATGAATGTAATATATAGTTACGACAGTTTGTAAATTAACTATAAATAAATAAATACATTTACTAGAATACATCTGCATTTTTATTGCGATTCTGATACAAGTCGAATTTTTCTACATTTCTTTTCCCTGCTTTGTTAACACAAATAGCAATGTTTGTAAAAAAACCAGCAAACGTTAAATAAAACAGGGTTGAAGAAATTTAGAAAAATCGACTTGAATTCAAATTCTCTATTCATACTGGGCTATAGCAAGTACCACCGAAAATTGACATGTCTAACAACTAGGTGGCGATACTATCGCCTTTCCGGCTGATAACTCTATTCCCGTATATATAAGTTACTTTATGCCGCCAAAGGCCTCTGACATGGCTCATGTAACGACTACTATCCGTAGAAAGTAACCGGGACCGACGGCTTAACGTGCCCTCCGAAGCACGGAATCATCATATGTACTTAGTACATACCGATAGGTAATTGCTTAATTTACATATAGCTAGCTATGATCGTAAGTCCTTGTGTTTTGCGTTTTAGGTGCGTTTCCATTGTATTGATATCTTCAGTGATATGAGAGGCCTTTGCTCAGCAATGAGACGTTACAGGCTTAATACTTTTTTTGCGAAGCTGTGCGAAGCTGTGCGAAGTTCATTCGACCAATTACACAAAGAAAAGATTGTTCAATGTCAATGCCGTGTTGTGATTGGTTGAATGGACGCTGCATAGCTCCTCTCCGCTTCATTGAAATTAGGTGCGTTTCCGCTAATTTATCCCATATTTTCCCCGGGGATAGGATAACAATGGAACCGCGAAACAAATATATATTAAGCTCCTATGACATGGAATGTCGCTAATAATTATAACATACCAGATGTCCCGCGCGGTGGTTCCACCCGCGACCCAGTAGATGTCGCTAGTGTGAATCTTAACCATCCAGCGTGCCACCCAAACGCATTCAAAAAAAATCATTCAAATCTGTCCAGTCGTTTAGGGGGAGTTCAGTTACAACGAAAAGTCGCGTTGATTTTTATGTATATGATGATGACTAGCTGCGCCCCGCGGTTTTACCCGCGTTTTGCCCGTTCCCGTGGGAATTTAAGAACCACTCGACCGATTTTGATCTACTAAATAGTCCGAACAAAGCATTTGTTTTTATATATAGAGATTATATAAGCTTGTGACTAATATGTCAAACCAAAGATACATTGATTGTTACAATAGAACCTTGAAATATTATCCTAGGAGTATCACTAGGTATTATTATCCTTGTGACTACGAATTGATATTTGATATTGTTTTGGTATGCTTTGAAAATATGTTAACGTGCATAATCTATACCGACGTATTAAACCTGAAGAGTTCGTTTATTGTTTATTCGAACGAAGAAGGAAGAAAAATAACCTATGACCTTCCCGTTGAATGTAGCTATCTATCACAAAAAACAACATTCAAATCGGACAGGTAATTCTCAAGATTAGCTCGAACATACAAACAAACAAACCAATTTTTTTTACCTCTTTATATAGTAAAACCTCTTAGTATAGGTACATTCAATAGAATATTCATAATAAAGAGTATAGTGAAGAATATATTGTACATTTGTAGGGCCATTAAACCCTGAAAAGGTGGAAATAGTGAAAAATGCATCGCGTCGACGCGGCACGTATCAAAGCTTTTGAATAGGCCCAACTTTAGAGATCCGCAACACTGTTTGTGATAACCTTGAGAAGTAGAGAAAACTATTTAATATAAAGTATAAGCCTGTAATGTCCCACTGCTGGGCAAAGGCTTTTTATTTCGCTGAAGATATCAGCAGTGAGGAGGATTAGGCGTAATTTAAAGGCGCTTTGAACCTAATTGAACCCAATACCTCAGGCTTGGATGGCGAGTGCAGATACCACTACTTCCTATGACGACACTACTACTGCAGCTGTCGAAAACAGACCTTAGAAATGGAATATGCAATAATCCCACTGTTTAGCAAAAGCATTTCATCTGACTGAAAATATCAGTACAGTGGGGAGGAAATAATGATTAACATTAAGAGGACATATTCTATTTATAGAACCAAATGTAATAACCTCTTTCCATTCAAAAAGGAAAGCTAATATAAACGAATACAATTAATTAATTTCCGACACCTACTTTTCTAAGAATAATGTACAGAACCAATTCGTCTCCGAAAATAGAAAAATATGTACGTCTCTTGTTTTTTCTCTCGAGAAGGATTCGAGTAATGGTTTGTTGGCTTTCTCGTTCAGAATTCGTGAATACACTTTGTTTCTTTGAACGTGGCTCGATCCTGTTTGAGCTTTTTAATTATACAAAAACGTTACATTGTTTTTATTTAATTTTCGTATCTTTATTTAGATGATGATCCAAATTTGAAAAGGATGTTTACTTCGCTTTTTATTAATTTTTAATAACCGTTTTATCAGTTCGTGCGTTTAAGTTGTTATTTTCGCATTTGATATCTACTTAATATATGATCCGATTCCAAAAATATATTTTGGTATATGAAAGCGATAAAGAAGGAGAGAGATAACGAATAAAGAGAGATAAAGAATAGTTTTATGTTCGTAAAAGAGAAAAAAATACAACTAAGAAACTAAAGTAGGTATATATGAGTGAGTAGATAATTAAGTAAATATACATAAAAACATACATACATAACGTGTCTTCCAAAGCATGGTAGCGCTCAGATAGAAATGGCACTATCGGCCACCCATCCAAGTACGAACCGAGGTGTACGTTGCTTAATAATCACAATGCAACTGTTAATCAAACTACGTCACGAGCGATTTGAGTTAACGGTATGTACTATCTCAGTTTGGGACAAAGATTTCTATATGTTTACGTAGAGTTGATTTCATATATGTCTAAGATTATCCCTGCGCGGGATTTAGCGAGTAGTCCCGGAAAATCTTAGGATCTCCCTTAGCTTAATATCTGAGTGGCCAGCTATGTAAGGGTTTGGAACGCATGTAATACGCTTTAATTAATGTTTGCGGTATCAGAAGTGTGGCCTTCGGGCGGTCTAATTACTACGATGCAAGTTAAAATGAAAATAATAAACATTTATTGAAAATATTACAGCCTAGCCGCGCCCCACGGTGTTGCCCGCATTGTATCGACTCCCGAGGGAATTTCGGGATAAAATATATCCCATGTGTTATTCTGAGGTATAACCTATATTACTGTAAAGTTTAATCCAAATCCGTTCAGTAGTTTTTGCGTGAAAGAGCAACAAACATACTGTTGAAATTAGTATAAAAATAATCTATTTCAATTACTTGTTTAATCTATGAGTTTGAATAGTAGTCAATGGATTGTACTGTCTATGTTGTAATGAATAAAAATTATTAGTCTATGCACAGCCATTATGTGTGTTTCAATAGGTTATGGGCCGCTCCCATTATTTTACCAAAAATAATTTGTTACAATCGTGCGGAAGTGTAATATGTCGACTTCGGGCTATTTGGTGAATGTGCCGAGACTCAAGGGTCGCGAAAACTATGATGATTGGGCGTTTGCGACGAGCAACTTTCTTCTTCTCGAGGGAATTGACATCGAAGCTGTATCGGCGTCTCTCACGGAAACCGATAACAAGAAAGCAAAAGCCAAGCTCATCATGACCATCGATCCCTCATTATACGTGCATATCAAGAGTGAGACTACAGTGACTGGTGTGTGGAATAAATTGAAAAATTTGTTCGATGACAAAGGATTTCAACGAAAAATCAGTTTGCTTCGAACGCTGATTTCAATTCGTCTCGAAAACTGTGATTCCATGACAGCCTACGTATCTCAAATGGTTGAAACTGCACAGAGATTAAAGGGAACAGGTTTTGCGATCACTGATGAATGGATTGGATCATTACTTTTGGCAGGACTGCCAGATAAGTTTTCACCAATGATAATGGCGATCGAACACTCTGGAATCGTCATTAGCGCCGACGTCATCAAGACAAAATTACTTGATATGTGTGAAGAAGTTGGTAATACTGGAACGGAAAGAGCGTTCTGGTTGAAACAGCGGTCAAAGAGTAGCAATACTAACCGCGGTGCCAAATCACAGCTGTCAATCAAAAATGACACTTCAAACGGTAGTAAACAAATAAAATGTTATAATTGTAAGAAAATCGGTCATTTCAAGAATAAATGCCCAGATTTAAAAGAGAAAAACACCGTGAACGCTTTTAGTGCCGCATTCTTCAATGGGAAATACAAAACCAACGATTGGTATATAGACTCGGGAGCAAGCACGCATATGACTGCAAATCGTGAAAATTTGCTACATGAACGAGAATTGCACGAGAAACGTGAGATAATCGTAGCAAATAAGATGACTGTTCCAGTTTTGTGCGCCGGAGATACACAAATAACAACTAAAGTAAATTCTCAGTACTACGACGTGATAGTGAAAGACATTTTGTGTGTACCAGACCTATCAACGAATCTACTGTCAGTCAGCAGGCTGATAGATGCTGGAAACAGGGTAACGTTCCGACAAAATGACTGCCAAATACACAATAAGCAGAATAAGCTAATAGGAACGGCTGAGAAAGTTAATGGTGTGTACAAATTAAACACTATGAACACTGAGGTGTTGGTAGCAGGAGTAGCACAGGTATCAGTCAGCAGTGTGCAGTGGCATAGACGGCTAGGCCATATAAATAGTAAGGTTTTAGAGAAAATGAAGCAAGGTGCTGTTGAAGGAGTTACTTTTAACAAGAACGCTGACATACGAATCCAGAATTGTGAAGTATGCTGTGAGGGCAAACAGACACGTTTTCCTTTTCCATCAGCCAACCATAGGAGTGAAAAACTATTGGATGTAGTACACTCAGATTTATGCGGGCCAATGGAGACCAAGTCGCTTGGTCAGTCAAGATACTTTTTAATATTCGTAGATGATGCCAGCAGAATGACTTTTGTCTACTTCTTGAAGGAAAAGAACCAGGTATTTCAGCATTTTGTAGAATTTCGAAGTATAGTTGAGAATCAAACTGGAAACAAGATAAAGATACTGAGAACCGACAACGGAGGGGAGTATTGTTCACGGGAGATGGAAAGCTATATGAGACAAGCTGGAATAATCCATCAGAAGACCAATCCACACACTCCAGAGCAGAATGGTCTCTCTGAACGTTTCAACAGAACTATAGTTGAACGGTCTAGATGTTTACTGTTTGAAGCAGATCTCGACAAATGTTTTTGGGCTGAAGCAGTACATACTGCAGTATATTTGAAGAATAGAACGCCAGCCGCCAGTTTAGGCATGATGACACCATTTGAAAAGTGGACAGGTAAGAAACCAGACCTAAGCCATGTCAGAATATTCGGCAGTAAGGCAATGGTGCATGTTCCCAAAATACAAAGACAGAAGTGGGATAAGAAGGCTGACAAATTGATTCTAGTTGGTTATCCAGATGATGTAAAAGGATACAGATTATACAACCCAAAAACGAGAAAACTTACTACGAGCAGAGATGTCATCATTATGGAGAAGCAAGACTCTGACACAGCTCAGGTGGTAGTAAATGAAAAGTCAGAGAAGGAAGAAAACTCTGAAGGAGAAGATAGTTCATCAGAGAATATATTGGTAGAAACAGATGACCCTACCTATGTCTGTGACACATCGAGCAGCCTAGAAGAATCATATCAATCTGCGACCGACTCAGATGAGTCTATTATAAATGAAGAAGCTGCGGTGGAGGTGGTTAGTAAACGTCAGAGAAAACCAGTTGAAAGGTATGGAATAACCAATCTATCTGTCTTGGATGAGTTGGAATCTGGAGATGACGAACTCAGTTATGAAGCAGCGATGAATGGACCGGAGAAGGAGCAGTGGAGGCAGGCAATGATGGATGAACTGAAAGCTTTCGACGACAACCAAGCATGGGAATTCATAGACAGGAAAGAAGCTGATAGGGTAGTTAATTGCAAGTGGGTATTTAAAAAAAAGTTTGAAACTGATGATAAAGTTCGGTATAGGGCAAGACTGGTTGCAAAGGGGTTTACTCAAAAATATGGACAGGACTACACTGAAACATACTCGCCAGTGCTTCGATACTCAACTTTAAGGCTTTTAATTGCTTTGAGTGTAAAACTTAACTTTCAAATCACACACTTAGATGTAACTACAGCATTCCAGCAACTTTGTAAAGTCGAAATTAGAACCATGTCTGTTTGTTAAAAAATGCAAAAAGGAGCAGATTATAGTAGCAATTTTTGTTGATGATTTTTTCATTTTTTCAAACAGTGATAACATGGTAAATGAGCTGAAAATGTTGTTAATGTCGAAATTTAAAATTAAGGATTTGGGTCGATTAAAACAATGTTTGGGTATGAGAGTTAAAATGTATGAAAATGGCAGTATTTCCTTAGATCAAGAGAAGTATGTTGATAACATTTTAAGGAAGTTTAATATGACAAATTGTATTGGTGTTGATACACCAATTGAAAGTAACCTTAAATTAGAAAAAGGTACAGATATTTGTAAGTCATACCCATATCAACAATTAATAGGAAGCTTAATGTATTTGAGTGTTTTAACTCGTCCAGATATTTCCTATAGTGTAAGTTATTTAAGCCAGTTCAATAACTGTTATTCTTTAACTCATTGGAAACATGCCAAAAGAATTCTGAGATATCTGTGTAAAACGAAATCTTATGGGCTAATGTTTACTAAAGATAATTGTAATTTAGAAGGTTTTGTTGATGCAGACTGGGCGTCGAATACTTTAGATAGAAAATCCTACACAGGTTTTTTCTTTAAGTTCTCAGGAACCGTTATCTCATATGAATGTAAAAAGCAGCCTACTGTAGCTTTGTCAAGCACTGAAGCCGAGTATATGGCGATAGCGGAGGCTTGTAAAGAGGCTATATACTTAAAAAATCTTTTGTCTGAAATAGTAGACTTTTGTGATTATGTTATCATTTTGTATAATGATAATCAAGGTGCTCAGAAGTTGACAGAAAACCCCCTGTTCCATAAAAGAACTAAGCACATTGATGTGCGTCACCATTTTGTTAGAGAAACAGTCACTAACAATCTTGTAAAGATAGTTTATCTGCCAACGTCTGAAATGCCCGCAGATCTACTGACTAAAGGGTTGAGTAGTGTAAAACATAAGGATTTTGTAGAGAGGTTAGGTATTCAAAATATTGTTTGATGGTTGTACGCTATTTTGTTTAATTCTTTTGAAACTTTGTTTGAGTAATTGAATTAATAACTTTTAGATTATTTTGATAAGTGGAGGTGTTGAAATTAGTATAAAAATAATCTATTTCAATTACTTGTTTAATCTATGAGTTTGAATAGTAGTCAATGGATTGTACTGTCTATGTTGTAATGAATAAAAATTATTAGTCTATGCACAGCCATTATGTGTGTTTCAATACATACATCCATACATCCATCCATACATACATCCATCCTCACAAACTTTCGCATTTATAATATTAGTAGGACAAGACTACTTAATTGACAAAAAATTACAATTGACAAACTTTTCCATTTGCGTTTGGTTCACAATGTAAGATAAAGATAAAAAAAAATGTGGTACATTAATATAATGTTACTCTCACGGATGACCGAATCACTTACTGGTTACACTTCTCCATTTCGTGGTTACCCTTAATTTTATTAAGTTGAACTTAGTTCTATCATTTTTAGCGCCTTTACGAGCTTAAGATGCCACAGACACTCTCACAAAACACTTCTTATTTGCTCAGAAGGTTGGAACGAGAGAGCCAATTAATCATAGGTTAATTTAACAGCTGTTAAATACATTTTTATACCAGATAATCATCATTCCATTCAAAACCCCTTCAAAGAAATACAAGTTACAAATAACTTCACCAATCAATCAACGTTTTCTTCATAAAAATATAACAATCATTTTCAATTCACACCGAGACTTTCGATTTGTCATTCGATTAATCGAAACGTTTCGATTAATCGGATTATTGTTACGCAATTTGAACGATTAGATCCATTATTAGGAGGTGTTATCCAGATTTGAATCGTAACGTTTGGGGGCAAAAATTCATATTGGAAATCGTTTGTCATTCCTTGGGGCAATTGACCACGGAGCTAGATGAAATGGAATAGGCGTTTTTAGAATTAAAACTACGTTTACAGAAAGGCGTTGTCCTAATAGAACGCGAATGCGCGATCATCGTAAGCTCGCGCGAATTTTACTCGTACGAACGCGCGATCAAACCTATTGAACTCTAATAGGTGTCCTAACTGACAATCGCACGACGCGGTCGCGCGACTCAAATGTTTGTTTGAAACACGCGATGGTCGCATCGCTCGCATCGCGCATTCGCGTTCTATTAGGACAACGCCATACACTTCGTTTTTATTTTAAATTTTCGTTCGTAGTTCGTGAACGTAGGTTCAATTCAAAATAAGTAGTATTCGCTTAAACTTAATGAACCATGGAATAGGCTTTTCTACTGCCGCGATAAAGAAGCATTCTTAGCTCAGCTATAGCTAGTCTGAGGACTGCATCAGCAAACATTATTGGTCTCCATAAATCACTGTCCAATACGATTGACCACGGAATTAGGCTGGAGAGGAGCGAGCTTTTATAAGATTCTGCTGCGATAAAGAACCGTTCTTAGCTCTGCTACAGTTAGTCTTTAATCTGCAGTACCTATACATTACACTACATAACCCAATGTCCTGCGACTTTTCAGAGAGCGACGAGCGCCACGACAGAACGCGTCACGACACGACACGACCTACAAATGTGTCTCTAATCCTACAAAATTACATGAAACCGATTTGCTACTGGCTCGTAACGACACGCCACGACACGTAATATGTTTCCACCTTAACCCGTCATAATGCAATATCGCAACACAATGTCACGAAGGATACAAGTGGCTATATTGTTTTTATCTCACGAGCGCCCTTTAGCCAAGCTTGTAGTAATTGTAATGTATTTGGGACGCGTCTTTGTGTGCTTAATTATTGGTACCGTTGGCGAGATCACACACACGGGTTAAGTTAGTGCAACAGTCGCGGATTGCAGTTACCGCAGAATGCATCAATTTCTACACACACACACACGCATACCAACACCCACGCATACCAACACACAAGCATACCAACACACACGCATGCCAACACACACGCATACCAACACACACGCGCGCGCACACACACACACACACACACACACACACACACACACACACACACACACACACACAGACACACACACGCGCGCGCGCGCGCGCGCGTGCGCACGCACACGCACGCACACACTAAAAATCATCAAAGTGGGACTTTTGGTTAAAGTATGAAGCGTAATAAACAGAGTAAATTTTGAGCATTTATAATAATTAAAGGATGAATTCAAATAATGGTTAGGTATTAAAACGTTTTTCTTTATTAATTATTAATAAGAGCTATTTTAAGGAAAAACTTTTTACAGGAAAACCTAAAAATAGATACACTAAAATTTAATCATTAACAACTTTTGTACTTTCGTCGAAATTAACAAAATAATTTATTTAACATAAATGATATTTAAGTTCAAACCTACAACAGTCTTTAGAAGTTTAAATTAAATTATATTTTAGACTTTGTAACAGTCTGTTAGTTTAAAGAAAACGAAATGTGTTGAGTCGACATCACTTTCATAAAATGTCTACGAAAGAGGCTGGGCTCACCTGAACAACTCCTGGCGATGTCCTGCGGGCGGGAGACGGCCGTCTTTCTTAGCGCAACAGGAAATTTTCACGGGGCTAGCAGTTCACTTTTCTCTGGGCTGTCTTTACTCAAGCACGACACGACACAACGAAATTGCACCGTTTTGATGGGAAATGTCGAGAACACATCAAAGTTTTCAATTTTTCGGTGGAGCGCGAAACGATTCACACCGGTTCAAAAGACGAAGTGTATGAATGAAGTCTTTCGGGAGCCTCACTCGCGCGGCGCGCCGTTCATGCGTTCATTCGCGGGAAAATTTGAACGGGTAAAACCCAGCTCTCTTTTTTGTATGTTCGAAACTTGGTCACTGACCGAATTCGTTCCCCAAATCACACATTGATACATATGAAACTATATCTATAAATTCAATACGGAACATGCCACTCACCTTAAAACAATGTAATTGTTTTAACAATGAATCTTAATACTTTTGAATATTGGAACAAAAAAACTTAAAATTATAATAAGACCTTATGCGAGACCAACACTAACTCCTCGAATAAAATGACTAAGTTAATTCAAACGAAGGCTTCTAATTGATAGCGATAACTAAGTACGCAGTACCTACCTATCTCAATGACTCGAAATTACAATAATCCTACTCATGGCTATTACAGATTGAAAAAATTAAGTTAAGCTTCGCATAAGGGTTATAAAGAAAACTTAAATTAGTCTAAAGGTAGAGGACAGATTTTGACCACTGTTCTCTTATAAATAGTTGTTCCCGATTGAAGCGTAACAACGCGTGTTTTACCGTCGGGTCCCGGATGAAGGGAATGCACACGAGCTAATTTCCACTGAAGAGGGGGAAGATTGTCATCACGTACTACAACAATAGTGCCTTCACGTACGGGAGAACCGCGGTCGTTATACCACTTGCTACGTTGTTGAATCTCATGTAAATATTCTCGACTCCAGCGTTTCCAAAAATGCTGCAAACATTGTTGTACCAATCGCCATCTCAACAAGCGGCCAGGATTGTCGTCTGTCAAAGGTACATCCGGCAACGATGTGATCGGGCCACCAATGAGAAAGTGCGCGGGAGTCAAGGGCAACGGATCTTTAGCATCGGTACTCAACACGCAAAGAGGTCGCGAGTTCAACACGGCTTCTATTTGACATAAAAGGGTGTGCATCTCGTCATAAGTTTGTACCTGAGTACCTAGAACGCGATAGAAATGATGTTTGAAACTCTTCACGCCGGCTTCAAAGAGGCCTCCGAAATGTGATGCGTAAGGAGGTTGGAAATGCCATGTTATACCCTGGTTGATTATTTTTGAGTTCAAACTATTTTGAACAGAATCGTTTTTAAGAAATTGATAAAGTTCCGTTAATGTATTATTACATCCCACAAAATTTTTACCGCAATCGGAGTATATATCAGTACACAGACCTCGGCGAGAAATGAATCGCCGTAGGGCTGCCAAGAAAGCTTCACTGGACAATTCCGAGACCAGCTCGAGATGTATAGCTTTAGTGCTCATGCATACGAATACTGACACGTAACATTTGATTATCTTGGCATTACGAACCTTATTAGCACGAACAAAAAATGGCCCTGCGTAATCAACAGCTGTTTTTAAGAATGGGCGTTCCGGTCTAACTCGAACGGCCGGTAGGGGGGCCATGCTACGCTGAGATTGCGGAGGACGCATACGAAAGCAACGAATACAGCGGTGGATACGCTGTCGTATGATATCGCGACTAGACATAATCCAATAGCGTTGGAAAAGATAATGTTGCACAGACTGAGCACCTGCATGCAATTGTGTAATATGAGCATCGTCAATAATCAAATTGGTTAAATGATGTCGTTTCGGTAAAATTAGTTGATGTTTACTTTGAAACGGTAAAAGTGATTTATGGATGCGGCCACCTACTCGTAAACAATAGTCCTTATCAATGAATGGGTCAAGTCGCTTCAATTGATTCGCGATAATTTTATTTTCGGATAGCATTTTAATATCATTCTGAAATGTGGACTGTTGCACTAAATAAATTAATTTATTTAAGGCATAATTATATTCTGGTACGGCAATGTAAATGGGAAACGACATTTTACCTTTCTTGATCTTACTTTGTAATAAATGGTAGAAACGAAATATGTAAGCCGTAACTCGAACTAATTTGTTGAGACTCGAAAACCTCTCAATTAAATTAATATCGTCGACTGACGGTGTAGGGATAGCAAGTACAACAGAAGGATGGATTCTACGCTTTTCTTCATTCGTTTGTGGTGTCTCTTTTCGTACGGGCCACGTACTGGGCTCTTGAGACAGCCACGTAGGGCCGTGAAACCATATGTCATGGTTAAGAAATGTGGACGGTAACATTCCGCGTGACGGTGCATCAGCTGGGTTATCCGCGGACGGCACATGCCGCCAACGCTCACTAGGTAATACCGTAAGTATTTCGCTAGTTCGATTTGAAATAAAAGTTTTCCACTCGTATGGGGGCGATCGGAGCCACGCTAACACGACGGAGGAGTCTGACCACGCGTACACCTCATTCTTACTAACGTATTCACGGTAGGTACGTAATACCTTATCAACCAATTTTGTTAGTAATACTGCTGCCATGAGTTCGAGGCGCGGAATCGTCAAGCAGGGTGATATAGGCGCAACGCGGGTTTTCGCTATTAAAAGATGCGTGTCTGATATGTCGTTTTCACGCGTACGACGTAGATAGATACACGCCGCGTAGGCCCTTTCTGATGCGTCAGAGAAGCCGTGTAATTGGATGCGACACTTAGACATAAGTACATGCCTCGGAATGGCAACACGAGCTAAAAGCGGTAACTCCTGAATGAACGAAACCCAAGAATTTACAATGTTTACAGGTGGGCGATCATCCCAATCTACACCTGAGATCCACAGAAGTTGAATCAAATGTTTCGCGTACAATGTTACCGGAGACAACCATCCCATGGGATCGTAAATCCTCGCTATTTGTGAAAGTATTGTCCGTTTCGTAATCTTATCGGATGCACATTGAACACTAAACGAGAAATGATCCGTCTTAGGGTTCCATTGAAGCCCTAGAACTTTAGTCTGATGATCATTTTCCATAGGAGCAAAGGGCACGTTTTCGAGCCGCTCACCATGAACTGGTGACGCCTGAATAGTAGCGAGTATCGCTAGTGAATTACTATGCCACTTACGCAACTCGAAGCCGGCCGACGCACAAATGCCGATCAATTCTTGTTGAAGCTTTAGAGCTTGTGATATGTCGTCCTCCCCGGTGATGACGTCATCAACAAATACCTGATCGAGCAAAACCGCCGAAGCCAAACTGAAATGCTGTGCTTCGTCGAGGGCTAGCTGCCTTATCGTACGGAGAGCTAAATAGGGTGACGCACTTATGCCGAAGGTGACCGTCCGCAAACGGTATTCGCGTATCCGCTCGTGCGGAGATTTTCGCCATAAAATCCGTTGAAAATCCCTATCCGCTTCTTGAATTAATATATTTCTATACATCTGTTTTATATCCGCCGTAAAGGCGACACGGTGTCTACGAAATTTTAGAATAATATCTGCGATATCTTGATGTAACTTGGGACCCGTCAGTAGTAACTCATTGAGTGAAATTCCATTTGAAGTTTTACAACTAGCATCGAACACTACGCGAGTTTTTGTAGTCTCGCTAGACTCCTTTACCACGCAGTGGTGAGGTATGTAATACGTGCGGCCCGCTGGCGGTGAACTCTCGGAGACCGGCTCCATGTGTCCAAGGTCTAGATACTCTTGCAAACAAGCGTGATAGTCGGCCTTAAGTTGAGGGTTCCCCTCTAGTCGGCGCTCCAACTTATGAAATCGCATTAAGGCAACATCTCGAGAATCACCCAACGGCTGGGTATCGGGTCTAAATGGAAGCGCTACTATATAACGACCGGTTGCGTCACGAGTATGTGATTCCGTGAATATATTTTCGCAAAGACATTCCTCGGGTGTAAGTGCCTTCTCTTCAGGCGCCGATTCGAGTTCCCAGAACCTTTTCAAGTCGTTGTCATCGTAAAATGAGCTAAAACAAGCTTGAATGGGAAGCGAAGTCGTGGGTTCAACAGAAATAGTACCTAGTAGTAGGTAACCGAAAACACTATTCATCGCGATCGGGGACTCGGGCGCCCCCGTGATAACGTTTCCTAGAAGAATATGGGATAGTATATCCGCACCTAATAACATATCCACCGCAAGTGGCTTATGAAAAGAAGGATCCGCTAATCTTAAATTTTTTATGTGTGGCCACCCCGTATAAGGTAGCTGAACGCTTGGCATATTAGGTACTAACTTCGGTAGAATTAATGCCTCGATTGGAATTTGTGGTTCATTTGTATCGGTAGGTGAAATATAGCACGAAATTATTCCCTTTGATTGAACGGATATATTGTTACCTATTCCGCTAATAGGTACGTTTGCTTTGCGTCGGTTTATACCTAAACGTTGTACACATGCTTCGCTGATGAATGAGGCCTGACTACCAGTATCGATCATAGCGCGTACGCGCGAACATTTTTGTGCATCCACGTATACATTGACGAGTGCCGTTGACAACAACACCATGTTTCTACAAGTCGGCGCGGCATTGGATAGCGCGCAATGCTTATTCACCGCGTGACTCACCGACGTCATGGTGACCGGTGTGTGTTCCGCGGTCGCCTCGCGAACGAATGACTCGATGTTCGGTGCATCGGGAGAGAGTGAGATAGCATTACTATTCATGTTTTCGAAATGAAGTAAACTATGATGACGCTTATGGCATGAACGACACACAAAGTTAGATTTGCATTGTTCTACACTATGACCTGCACACAAACAATTAAAGCAAACGTCTTGACCTTTAATAAAATTATACCTCTCCGTAGGAGTTAAGGTTAAAAATTTATCACATTTTGATAGAAAATGAATACCATTACAACAAACACAATTTCTCAATTTGTTGCCGTTTTGCGGAGGTACATGAGCGGCGAAGGCGCGCTGCCGGCGCGGGGGTACCGCCGCGTTCGGCATAGTACGCACGGAATGTCCGCTACTAGAACTTGCTTCGGAGATTTCGCACGCCGATAACTCACGCTCGAGAAAGTTAACTAATGTACCCACTAGTGGGATTTCTGTCGGATCTCTCAATGACAACTCGAACCGTTTACGGATGGACTGAGGAATTTTGCGTAACAAAATATTTAATACTAAAAAGCTCCAGTACTCAACGGGAAATTGCATTCGCTCCAGTGCTCTAATATTTTCGTAATAAGTATTAATTAATTTACGTAAACTAGGCAAAGATTCCGAACAACTCTCAATGTCAAGAATACAATCAATGTGTTTTGATGCGATAGCTCGTTTATTTTCATATCGAGAGATTAAAATATCGAATGCAATTTTATAATTATCGTCCGTAATTGGAATCGATTTAATCAAATCAAAAGGTTCATTTTTTAACGTGAGAAGTAGATACCTAAACTTTTCTATATTTGTGTAGGCACTTTTGTTGTGTACTAAAGAATTAAACAAATCATAGTACGAAGTCCAATCTAATGGATCGCCCGCGAAAGAGGGTAGCGGCAATGTAGGTAACCTTTCGTGCTGACAACTTTTAGGTACTGAATTGAGCTCGCGGCTCAAGCGCCTACCTTCATCCTGGGACTGTTTAAGACTCTCAACACAACCAATTATCTCGTAATATAAATCATTGAACTTGTTTCGAATTATGAGCTGTTCTTCTTTATCAAATGTTTTATTTTTTAGAAGAAAACTTTCGATTTTACTTTGTAATTTAAGGAATTTTCTCTGAATCAAATTTATATCTTTAGACCTAGCAAGGAATTGATGTTGGTCTCTTTCGTAGAAAGATAAACCTCGTTTCAACTCATCTAAAATAATTTCCCGTTCGAACAAGTCTTGTTCCGCCATTGTTGCCGGGACCCGTAAAGTCGCACCGGCGAACGCGTGGACAAGAAAATGTGTGAAATGAAGACCAAACCCGGAAAAATGACACTGATCCGGCTCGAAGGACCAAATTTATGTCTACGAAAGAGGCTGGGCTCACCTGAACAACTCCTGGCGATGTCCTGCGGGCGGGAGACGGCCGTCTTTCTTAGCGCAACAGGAAATTTTCACGGGGCTAGCAGTTCACTTTTCTCTGGGCTGTCTTTACTCAAGCACGACACGACACAACGAAATTGCACCGTTTTGATGGGAAATGTCGAGAACACATCAAAGTTTTCAATTTTTCGGTGGAGCGCGAAACGATTCACACCGGTTCAAAAGACGAAGTGTATGAATGAAGTCTTTCGGGAGCCTCACTCGCGCGGCGCGCCGTTCATGCGTTCATTCGCGGGAAAATTTGAACGGGTAAAACCCAGCTCTCTTTTTTGTATGTTCGAAACTTGGTCACTGACCGAATTCGTTCCCCAAATCACACATTGATACATATGAAACTATATCTATAAATTCAATACGGAACATAAAAAAAACTAATTTTAACTTTAGAACATCATCATATTCTGTAGCCTCAAGAAGATCAACACAATATTAAATCATTGACAATTGTGTGTTGAAATAAAGATTGTCTATTGTTTTTATTGTGATTAAAACATATTCAAATGTCGTCTCCACGACTTTTTGTTCTATGTTCTCGTCCGTATAAATTCATTTTAGTCGGGGTTCACAATTTTAGCGACTTTTTTATCCTCTAAAGGAAAAGGCAGTCACGTCCTAAGACCATTTTTTCGGAATCAGACCAATTGGCATCAATCGTGTTGTTTCCGAAACATTTGTAATAAAATTATTATTTAATTTCTTTGTTTGAATATAAATTGGTAGTTTTATAGGGAAAGGGGATGAAAATAAGAATATTGGTAAAGCTATGATAATATTTTTTGGTTAATATTTTCCTTTTTATATTAGGTTACGGTGAGCCGTCGCTAAAGCCCGGTTTCCACTGCAAGCGGAGCGGGCTCATTAATGACTCCGTTTAATTACCATTGCGTTACTTGTATAGACGCATAACACCTCAGTCTTAACAAAAACACGTAATGGCTGCCAAACGGAGTCATTAATGGGTCCGTTCCGCTCGCAGTGGAAACCGGGCTCGTGCGGAGTGGAGCTGGGCGGAGCAGAGCTGTGCGGAGCTCAATGGACCAATCACAACGCATTACGAATATATTTTGACAATGTTAATGTGTTGTTTGACAATCACAATGCGCTGTGAATAGCCGCGTACCCACCTAGCGCACAGGCTCGCGAGCCAGCCTCAGTAGTTTTGTTCAATTTACACGAGGCCGCCTCGCGAGGCAGGCTGAGCCATCATAAGTCGTGTATATTCAGCTGCAGCTATTTTCCTAGCTTCGCGCGCGAGCCAAAACATAACCGTACCCACCTAACACACAGCGCTCACCGAGGCACCTTTGAGCGCGTCAAGTTTACCGACAACAGATGGCTCGGGGCCGAGCCGTGCTCAGCCGAGCAAACGCGCGCCCGAGGCAGCCCGAGGCACGTCCACACCAGCCGAGCTGCGCGCTAGGTGGGTACGCGGCTATTGGTGAATCGGACCGCACCGCTCCGCTCCGCTTCAATGGAAACGAATTATCGTTTTGGATAAAGAAAGAGGATGAAAATACAGTACATAGTACATGATTTTGAGTTAGTAACTTGAGTTGGTTAGTGGCCAATCATGGCGTTTTTAGACCGCCCAAGGACCTCCGACATGGCGCAACAATATATACATGTCTTACCACATGGTAATGTACATACATTACGTGGAGGTTATTTTAATTACAGGATTATTTCAAAAGTGTATTGAAACATCAACTTCCCACTGTAACTTGCGTCCAAATCAAACTCTGCTGCTATTCAATATAAGAGAAATATCAAAATTATATCACCGTTAAAAGATAGAAGCTCTCAACCTCAACACCTAAGAACAGAAAGAAATATATGTCCGGAAATCATCGTAACAATATGTGAGAAACAAAAGAACAAGAAATCGAACGTTGTTAAGGTTCAAAGGATATGTCTATCTAAATGAAATTACTGGCGTAGCGCACAATCAAGTCAAAACCCAAAAAGTTACTCAAGAGTTCTTGGTACTCCCGTTACTGAAAGTTCATTTGAGGTACAAAGATGCTTATTCATCTTTGTATTGAGGTACAAAGATGCTTATTTATCTTTGTACCTTCATTTGAGGTACAAAGATGCTTATTCATCTTTGTATTGAGGTACGAAGATGCTTATTTATCTTTGTACCTTCATTTGAGGTACAAAGATGCTTATTCATCTTTGTATTGAGGTAAAAAGATGCTTACTTATCTTTGTACCTTCATTTCAGGTACAAAGATGCTTATTCATCTTTGTATTGAGGTACAAAGATGTTTATTCACCTTTGTACCTGTAAGTAAGATTCCCTGTTTTTGTATACGCTTATCTTTGTACCAATTCAAAGTGGTACCCGCATTGTACCCGTTCTCGTAGACATTTCGTGGTGCCAATAAGCTTATAGTGTGGTGGCCATGCACAGATCTGACATTGTGCTGCGACTTCGCAACGGACATGAAAAGAGATTGGACATAGTCTGTTCAACGCTACAGAGACATTCTGTAATACTGAAATAACCCCATTTGTTTAGGATAGCTTGGACAATCTCCTAACCTAATAGAATTTACTAAGTTATGAACACAATTAGGGTACATTCTTATTAAAGCGGAGCGGAGCGGTTCGGAGCCCGATTCACCAATCACAGCGCATTGGGATTGTCAAATAACACATTGACATTGTCAAAATCTTTTCGTAATGCATTGTGATTGGTCAGTTGAGCTCCACACCGCTCCGCTCCGCTTAAATAGAACCGCTCATAAGTATGTGCGGTTCACGTCACGTGTGCGGGACACGTTGTATATGAGCCAGTGCTCATATATGTACAACGTGTCCCAAAATTCAAAGATAAACTGGCACCAGGGGTGGACCTGGTCATGACTACTCGAGAAAAATTAAAAAGAAAAAAAATTATGTAGTTTTTTAAATTACAAAAAAAATATGAAATTCTTCAAAATTGACACCCCATGGTATTTTTAACTACCATGACCACAATTTTTCAAATATTTCTATTTTATTTTTTGTATCGCCACTGCTAACCACCACAACCCTTATAAATACCAAAATCCATGTAGTTTCTACACAAAAATCTATCAAATTTATATTTTCCCCTAAAATTTTGAAAGATTTTTACTTTCATTCCACTTTTACTCATATATATATGAATAGGATCGAATGAGCTATCGTTCATTGGAGTGTCACTAAACTTTGTCTCGATATATATGAGTTTTATCACGTACTCGCAGTCTTTGCTGCGTGTTCAAGCTTCGTATAAGTTTATCAAAATATATTTACGAGTGCCTAGTAACACACCTAGTATACAAGATTATAAGAATTATTTCGTAAATAGATTGAATAATGGAATAGGTAGGTATTACCGAAGAGTACGCTGATAATTTCTATGTTTGTGTGAGTATTTTGGGTATTTGTGATTAATATATATAAACTAAAAAGTATGAGACTTTTTGGTAGTGAAAACACCTTAATGGAATTTCATCTAATACACAAGCACAAACCAAAGAAAACAAATAAAAAATATTAACACTTTTCGGTAAGGGTAGTTTCAAGTTAGCGTTAAAAGCATTTATATTGTGTGAACTTATTACATATACGAGTATGTTAATATTGATTTTAAAGCATGCTATTAACTAGCATTTAAACCTATATGTGGAAAGACAGTATAATAAGAAAGTAAGTAAGTTGGAGTAGGTTAGTGGCCAATCCTAGTGTCGGAGTTTTTAGACCGCCTAAAGGCCTCCGACATGATCTGACGATTGAAACAATCCGGACGGACAATTTAACGTGCCCTCCAAAGCACAGTAACGCTCAGATAGAAAGGCCACTATTGGCCACCCATCCAGGTCGAGCTGCACGTTGCTTAACAATCGCAATCAACTAACATCGCTTAGTCAAACTTCGCTACGAGCGTTACTAAGTAAAAAAACGTTATTGAGTAAAATGGATAAGTAAATTATAGGACTCTAATATTCCAAAGTTGGAAAGATGCCTAATGCCCTATATACGAAAAAAACGCTAGACGGAAAACGCCCTTAAACATCAGTTTTCCTTTCGCCTCGCAAGTGGAAAATGAAAATTGCATCGATTGAAAAAAAGCTGAACGGTTTCAGAATATTGCGTTAAACCATAGATGTAGGGTGGTATAGAAGTGTCCATATAAACATTAAAAGCGTTTTATTGTGCCACGTTTGAAATATAGAAGATTTTGAGATATGACTCGGGATTGCAAGTTATTATGCACATTTTTAAAATTATTTTATATCCAAAAAAATCTAATTTCAAATACCTAAGTTAATTGTTAACATACTTTTTAAACTCACACAATTTGCAGTCATTATACTAAATGAACTGAGTCATCCCGTGACTACGAGCGCGGCGGTGTAATTCGCTCGAATCTATACTAATATTATAAAGCTGAAGAGTTTGTTTTGTTTGTTTGTTTGTTTGTTTGTTTAAACGCGCTAATCTCAGAAACTACTGAACCGATTTGAATAATTCTTTCACTGTTAGATAGTCTATTTATCGAGGAAGGCTATAGGCTACATTTTATCCCGGATTTCCTACGGGAACGGGCACAACGCGGGTAAAACCGCGGGGCGCTGCTAGTCGTAAGATACGTATTTAAGTAAAATAAGTTAAATTATATAACGCGATACAGACCCGTAAGAAGTTAATTGTTGTTGAAAGACGATTATAATTTTTGGAAAAACTTGAAATAAATTTTAACATTTACCATTTTACCATCCAACAGGCTTAACGCTTGAAAGAAGAACCGGATCTTTTTTATCCTACAATTCGTATGCAATTTGATCCAACTTGAAAGATAGGATAGCTTACATATCCATTTATAGTGTTAAGGGTAGTCCACCCCTTAAGTTTATATGGCAAAACAACGTTTGCCAGGTCAGTTAGTCTAAATTATAAAAACTCCCTTTTTACAAGGCTTGAAAATTCTGTACACTAAGAAAATATCTACGTTAAGAAAAAATCGCAGTACAATATATTAAAAAAAGCCAATCTATCTGTTGAATGTTCCGCGTTTGACAAAGTATCTTGAAACTAAAGGCGGGTCTAACATCGACGATTCAATTTCCTTGCTCATATATCTTCGAGTTCGCGATTTCGCCGTTATAACTTGAACGCTGCTCGATTTATGTACATTGTACATACTGTTTTTGTTTAACGCACGATAATTTATGTAGTACTAGTCGCGCCCCACGTTGTTACCTGCATTGTACTTGTTCCCGCGGGAATTTCGGGATAAAATGTATCCCATGTGTTATAATGATGTATAAGCTATATTTCTGTCAAGTTTCATCCAAATCCGTCTAGTAGTTTGACAAGCCCGTTGGCACAGTGGCAGTGAGAGCGCTTACTGTGTTGGGGGTTGCGGGTTCGATTCCCGCCCGAAGTCAACAATATGTGAAGACATAGTTGTTGGCGACGACGTCTGGGTGTCAATTATATATTCTTATAAAGTATTTGTGTATATATATGTACTAGTATCAGTTAGTTAGATTCCATATTACAAGCTTAGAGCTTAGTTTGGGTCTAATTGACCGTGAGTGAATTTGTCCGGGTGTATTTATTTATTTATTAGTTTTATCGTGAAAGAGTAACAAACATACTTACATCCATCTTCAGACATTCGCATTTATAATATTAGTAGGAATATGATGCTAAGTTTGCTATCGATTGTTTTAAGGGAAGGCGAAACAATCAATTATATCGCACGAGCACGACTAGCAGCGCCCCGCGGTATAATCCACTTTGTGCCCGTTCCTGTGGAAATTCCAGGATAAATGAAATAGCCTATAATATTTCCGTTGAATGTGGCTATCCATTACAAAAAGAATTATTCAAATCGGATTGGTAGTCTCTGAGACTAGCGCGTTTAAACAACACAAAATCAAACTCTTTACCTTTCTATATTAAAAAAGATATGTGTGGTTATTTTAATACATGATTAATTTTCAATCTTTTGAAATATCATCCCATAGAGCTTTTAAAAGAGTTTTATTTTCATACAAGTATAAGGCAAGCGTGGTGATCACGCCTAGTCCTCCTCACTGTACTCATATCTTCAGGAAGATGAGAGGCTTTTGCCAGCAGTGGGACATTACAAGCTTTACTTTTACAAGTATGCATTTTATACGTTCTCTATTACATCTCTAACAACGTTCAACAATAACAAACGCTTATAATTTCCTTACTGGAGCCCCCACCGCTCAAAGCACCTGCCTACCCACTGAGTAAACACTACAATATTGTCACCAAAGTCCTTGCATCGCTCCAGAGTAAACACAAAGTACAATGTAGCCCATACTTTGTACAGTACCCGGCAGAAAGCATTACCTATCTATTTCAATATTATTAAAGTAAAATAAAATAAGTGGCATATAAAGTAGCATACAATGTCCCACTGCTGGGCAAAGGCCTCTCACTCCACGCCATCTCACTGAAGATAACAGTATATTGAGGAGGATTAGGCATAAACACCAAATTTGCTAAATGCGGGTTGGTGATCTCAAACCCGAGCCATGTTTGAAAAGTAGGAAACACACTTCCCTACTTGGATGGGTGGCCGATAGTGGCATTTCTGTCTGAGCGCTACCGTGCTTCGGCACGTTAAATTGCCGGTCCCGGTTGTATCAATCGTCAGACCATGTCGTCACCTTTAGGCGGTTTAACAGCCTCCGTGGTCTTGTGGCTTGAGCGCCTGGCTCACGATCCGGAGTTTCCGGGTTCAATTCCCGGTGGGGATATCTCACAAAAATCACTTTGTGAGACTGTCCTCAGTTTGGTTAGGGTATTGCAGGCTGAATCACCTGATTGCCCGAAAAGTAAGATGATTCCGTGCTTCGGAGGGCACGTTAAGCCGTCGGTCTCGGTTACTTTCTACGGATAGTATTCGTTACATGAGCCATGTCAGAGGCCTTTGGCGGCTCAATAACTCTGACACCAGGATTGGTCAGGTTGACCATCCACTCGATGGAGAAGAAGGCGGTTTTAAAACTCAGATAGCAGGGTTGGCCACTAACCTACTTGAATTTACTTAGTTTACATCTAAAAGCCGAGCGGTAACGCTTTCAACCCAGTCTTGTACCACAGTACGTATATTGTAGAGCCAAGTCCAATCTAATATTCTAACAATATAACCTAATAGGAACTCTTGGGACAAGCGACTAGCTCGTTAATGTTCCAAGTTTCCTGTTTCCGGCTATTTAAGAATGGTCTAAGTGTATTGAATAATGTTTGAGTTCTAGATTTTGTGGTACATTGGAAAACTGATAGAAATATATATCACTAGCCACGCCTCGCGGTGTTACCCGCATTGTACCCGTTCCTGCGGGAATTTCGGGATAAAATGTATCCCATCTGTTATTCCGATGTATAACCTATATTACAGTAAAGTTTCATCCAAATCTGTTCAGTAGTTTTGGCGTGAAAGAGCAACAAACATATTAGTAGGAAGGAATATAGTAGTATCCCACCAAAAACATAAATGTAAAAAAGGAGAGCCAAGTTCAATACAAAAATTATGCATGGCTATGGGCTTCGCTGCAAAAAGAATGGAGATCTAAATGAGGGCCAAGTTCTAGGCAATATCTCAATATGTATTTATAGGAACAAAATAACATTATGAACAAGTATTAAACTCTATTTCTTCTCTTTATTGGATTACCTATGACAATTGCTGTTATTTAAAAATGTGAGATCTTAAAGTGAGTTAGATTTGACTTGACCAGTTTTCATTACAGCAGTCATTTTATAAAGTTATTCAACATATAACAACAAACTGGCCAAGTTAAATCTAACCCACTTTAAGATCTCACATTTTTAAATAACAGCAATTGTCATAGGTATCGAATAAAGAGAAGAAATAGAGTTTAATACTTGTTCATAATGTTATTTTGTTCCTATAAATACATATTGAGATATTGCCTAGAACTTGGCCCTCATTTAGATCTCCATTCTTTTTGCAGCGAAGCCCATAGCCATGCATAATTTTTGTATTGAACTTGGCTCTCCTCTTTTACATTTATGTTTTTGGTGGGATATCATTACTTTTTGTAAAGAAAACTAGGTATTGATATTTATTGTTTTTTCTTGCGTTTCCGCTGCATAGGTACTTTGGTTCGTTCGCATTTTAAATTGTATCGTATAGCGCTTGTGAGCCGCGCGCTGCCCCCGCGTACGAGTAAGGACTCACGAAGCGGTTTTCACCCGTGCCCGCCGCGGTGGCGGAATGGAGTTTTATTTTCAAAACTCACGAGACCGGAGTTTTGTGCGGTTACGCAGCCGTCGCGGTTGCGATTATCGCCCGCAAACTTGGCGGTTGATAATCGCAAGACGGGCGGTTAAACGATCAGTTGAGTTCCAGACCGTCATGGACACACACCAGAAACTACTACGCAACGAGTAATAACAAGTCACTGCAAAATGGCGTCGGATTTCTAACCTCCCCCCCGCCCCCCGCTGTCCACGCGCGGTCGCCCGCCAACCGACCGCAGAACGCGCGGGTGCAACCCGCCGCGGCTGCGGGACCGCGACCCGCGCCCGCCGGTACAAGATGACCGCTGGAGCAGCGGGACCCGCAAACAATCGCACACGCCGCGGGCGTAAAACGCGTCGTGAAATGTGCTTTAAGTTTTTACATAAATATCTGTATTCTACAAAGGCTGCGGGCCCGCAACCGCGGCGGGCACGGGTGAAAACCGCTTCGTGAGTCCTTAGCCTACAAGTGCAAGGCGCGAGCGAGTTCAACCAGCATTCTTAAATTAGTCAATACATACATTATATCGATCTATTCCGATCTAATACCAAAAACTAATACCATTTGGTATTACTTTATTTCCGAATTTATTTTTCATTCCCAACGAGTACCACGTTTTTTTAAACAAAAAATGTATTCCTAACGAATACCAAAACATTAGTTGTAAGTACAGTCAGCTAAAAAAAATAACCCTAACCTACCGAATTACTTACTATTCGGTAGGTTAGGGTTATTTTTTTTTACTAGTTCCATAGTTATCGGTTAACATTAATTAACATTATGAGAAAATTAACTAGTGGTTGTAAATAAGCATTTTAATTTTACTGAACGTGACTATACTTTATTCCATCAAACTTATTTTGGTATTGGTTTACAATGTGGTACTAGTTGGGAATGGAAAATAAGTTCAGAAATAAAGTAATACCAAGTGGTATTAGATCGGAATAGATCATTATATCGGTAACAATAATACATCGCTTTACTACCATGCAGGTATAAACCAACCGACCCGCTAAATTTTTACCAAATGTACTATTCATCAGAGCGTGACGCTGATTGGCTGGGGCGACGGTGGACCGACCGCGTCATAAGTACCTACCGCGCGCCGCCGACGACACACCGTTGGCCGGTTGTTTAGCGCGAAATTTAAGTTTTTTTGAATGGGGACACCACTTATTTTTTTTACTTAACTTTACGTTTATATTGCAGTTAAATAGCAAATATAATAATACATATATTGGGATAGTTTCAAATATCTGCTAGTAACGGTTCCAACGCTACAATTAAAAAATATATTTTTTGTATGGGGACCCCCCCTATTTTTTAACTATTTTATATTTTTAGATTTTTTCTTACGCTTACACACAATTACCGAGCTAGATTCCAAATTTCATCCTTCTAGGTCATCTGGAAGTAGGTTAGGTTTAGGTACTATATGTCAGTCAGTCAGTCAATACTAAAATTTACGACTTTCTGACGTTCATATCTTTATAACCGTTTGAGCTAGCTTCATGAAATTTGGGTTTCTAGATGTCCTAATGGATATAATTAAACACACGAAGTGTCATGTGTTTACGTTAAATAGGTTTTGAGTTATAGAAGGGTCAAAAGTGGCACCAAATGGTTCGTGTAATATTACACTCGGCGCTGGCTAGCCGTTCCTTTGCTTGAACTTGGCTTGACACGCTGCCGCGTGTCTAGATAGTATCAGTAATGTCAGTGAAGATATCAGTAGTCAACCATATAACATAACATCAGATAGCCACATTCAACGGGAAGGTTATAGGCTATTTTTCATTCCAAAATTCCCACGGGAACGAGCACTACACTGGCATTTTTAACAATAAAGTTTTTTTCTGCTCATCAAAATGGGCGTGACCCCACTAATTCTAAAAAAACAAAGTTGGCGCGTTCCAAAAAACACACACTAGCGCCATCTATTGCATGGCGCGAACAACTTATTAGGCATATGGGATAGACGTAGAAATCTCTTTGCTTATTGAGAATAAGTAACTTCAATTGTTTTTCAAAAAGAAAAGCTCAATATAAGAACAATAAAAATAAAAGGAAATGTATCAGACCTCGTTGGTGGGTTAATGATGGATCGGGCCTCTGAAATATTGCTTCTAAAACCCGAAACGGTAGTCATCCATCTTGCGAGTTCAATAGATACGTTACAAGGATATAGAAAAGTTTTTCAGTCAATATTTTCTTAAGCTCTTATTTGGTTTTCGAATAAAGAAATTTGTCGATCTGCGGAGCGGAGAAACGGAGAAATATTAACCAATAATAAATAAATAAATAATAAATATATACCTGGACAAATTCACACACGGTTAATTAGACCCAAAGTAAGCTCTAAGCTTGAGTTATGGAATCTAATTCACTGATACTATTACTTATACATACACAAATACTTTATAAGAATATATAATTGACACCCAGACATCGTCGCCAACAACTATGTCTGCACATATTGTTGACTCCGGGCGGGAATCGAACCCGCAACCCCCGACACAGTAAGCGCTCTCACTGCCACTGTGCCAACGGGCTTGTCAACCAATAGGATTGCATACAATTTCTGAGCGCAGATTTTATGCAATCCTATTGGTTAATACTTCTTTGTTTCTCACCTCCGCAGCCTCATTCCGCTTCAATGGACAGACATCCTTTATGTTGAATTTTATGATGAGAACCAAATAGTGCAACTCTTTATAACTGATTTCAAACAACTGTTTTGAAAGAATACCCGTATTACGACTTCTTTTTTTAATAATAATGAGTTGACTACGACTTTTTTAAATAATGACCACGGAACACAAGGGAAAAAAACAGACTGTTTTAGCGCTAAAAATATACTCTTTTATCTTTAAGACTTCGAAAACAAGGAGTAGGAGAGTCTTCATGAAGTATTTTTGGATTCTTCTAGAATCCTTAAAAGAAAGGCTTCAATCTTCGAGGGACTCTATTCCAAGTCGTATCTAATAAATTATTTATCATGGCTACAAATCATGTAATAAAATCGTGTGTTAATTATCTTCTTTAACACTGTAGAACCCAACCATGGATTAAAAGCCATGAAATATGTGTATAATAAACAGAATACAACGTAATGTAATCTTGTTAAAAAAAACCTAAATCCCAAGCTTTCCCCAAGCTTATTTGGAACCCTAATAACATAATATATAATTTTCTGGTCATTAACTCTGAAGCTAAGTTGTATAAATTACTGCTTTCTATGGACTTCTATTGCTTTCTCGCGCTTCTTTAGTAAAAATAAGATTCTAACGGACTAAGAATTTTCATCACTTTTGAAAATCTGTTAATAATACATCTGGATACACGGGAAAATACACAAATTAATTAAACCTAAATAAAGCTCTAAGCTTGTAGTATGGAATCTAACTAACTGATACTAATACTTAAACATACAAAAATACTTTTAATGAAAATGTAAAAATTTACGCCCAGACGTCGTCGCCAACAACTATGTCTTCATTTATTGTTGACTCCGTTGAATCGAACCCGCAACCCCCGACACAGTAAGCGCTCTCACATGCCAATGTGCCACTGGACTTATCAAAAAGTAAAACGGATAGTAAGAATATAAATTGGCCTCTGTTTCATAGTATACCATAATTTGAAGTTGGAACAGTAGATTTTTTTTTTATTCGGGCTCTATTTAAAAATATCACAAAAAGTCCTCTTAGTAAATGTTTTAGAAATATACACTTCACAATGAAACAATGGAAATAAAAACACTAAATCTTTTCAAAAATATTACATTTTTCATTTGCATCCTTCATTCGTCTTTCTCAAAAGATGTCTATAAATAAAACAATGCACCAAAAAGGCAAATAATAATATAACGAACTAGCAGCGCCCCGCGGCTTTGCCCGCGTTGAGCCCATTCCCGTAGGATTTTTTTGATAATCCTTTCTTAGTGTGCACTTACGTCACTTGAAGAACCTTCCTGCCAAATTTCATGTTTCTAGGTGTAGCGGTTGAGGCTGTGCGTTGATTATCAGTCAGTCAGTCAGGACTTTGGATTTTATATATACCTATAGATAAAAGTATCATAAACAACCATTTTTTTTTAAACTAGCTACCCCCGCGGTTTTACCCGTTACGTACCCGTTCATGTTTTCAGGATAAAAAGAGACTTGTTACGTGTTCATGACTCGGGTTTGAGATCACCAACCCGCATTAGACGCCTAATCCTCCCCACTGTACTGATATCTTGAGTGAGAAGGCCTTTGCCGAGCAGTTGGCATAACAAGCTAATACTTTTACTTAATTTAACCTCTCAAAGGCCTCTTATATCACTCCTTTCATTCTCATTTCTCTAGTACCAAATTCCATCAAAATCCGTTCCATAAATTTACATGAATAGCAACAAACATACATACATTCCAACAACTTTTGGCCTCTATAACAGGGGCAGGAAGTAAGATAGACATACAAAAGTACACCAACAAAAGACTCATAACTTTAAATGATAGTCGCTTGGAACAGGGTGTAATTAACAAAATTGCCAGGGGAAGGTTTATTAATGTGGATTTTTATCCCTCTTCCATTGTTCTGACCTAAAAGCAACAAAGAGGTAGGTTGTGTCACTCAGAGAAAATGAAAGGATTCTGTACCTTACTAATAGTTGTGATACTTCCGTTTGTACCTTCCTTTATTCATTCAAGTTATATAAATACAAAACAAATGTTGGTTTATTTTCAGACAAGTTGAAAAATAGACAAGCCTGTTGGCACAGTGGCAGTGAGAACAAACAATCTTAAAATTTTTAAAAGATTACGCGAAATTATTCACACGAAGCAATCCTTGCAAAATTTTTGATATTAAACAAAACTTATCCTATTAAAACTTTTAAAATATTTTCATTTTGTACCATTGAATTAAGTAAAAGTATTAGGATGGGCAATATGGGGCAATAGCCCGCCAGGCAAACGAGGACGGGGCAAGTAAAAACCAATTTTACCTCAAATATTTTATGTAGGTAAAGTTAGAATTAGAAATTCCTACTGTCTGTCCAAAGATCTACCATACATCCTACTAATATTATAAATGAGAAAGTTTGTGATGATTTATGTATGTTTGTTACTCTTTCACGATCTTTCACGATCTACTGAATTTCACTTATTGTTAACTCCAGAATCGAAACCTCTACCCCCGACTCAGTTAACGCTCTCACTGCCACTGTGCCAACGGGCTTGTCGAAACAAGATCATACTCGTACGTTCTAATTAGGATCGATTTTAATTCGTAAATCAGAACAAAATTGATTCATGTTTAAATGGTTACCTCATTCACAAACAAATCACTACACTAACCTATATGATAAGAAGAAAATGTACCATTATTATGTACAAAGGGTCTGTGTTGTACTCAACATACTTAGATTAATCCTAAACATAATTTTGAATTGCATACTTAACTGAGTCCTGTAAAATTTGAAGACCTAAGGCAAAGTCTTTAAAGTTAACGGAGAGCGGAATGTTACTTTATTAAGTCAATTGAAATCGGACCTATCTGCAAATATACTTTTGTAAAAATTTAAATCGGTCATAAACGACTAAGAAAAATCCGCATTATACCCTATCCGGTGGGAATTTAGGGATGAAAAGTAACTTTAGTTGGAACGAAGTTCCTTATCGCGCGTTGCGAAAGGGGGCTAGACGGAAAAAATGGTAACGACATTTTTTAGGCCAGAGAGGGACAGACAGAGAAACTTGCGCACGCCAGAGAGAGACAGACACAGAAACATGCGCGGCGCGCATGTTTCTCTGTCTGTCTCTCTCTCTCTTATAGAAAGCAAGCTAGATATTTTCGTTTCGTCTTTCTATTTCGCATTGAACAGTGTGGTATCGCGACGATTATTTTTGTTGATAATAAATAAACTTCGTTCCATCCGGGTGTCCCTTGACACCTCTCAAGATATTTTTCTTACGGTAGAGCAATGTACGTATGTAGCGCTCGTGGTGTAGTTTGACTAAACGATGTTAGTTAATTGCGATTGTTAAGCAACGTGCAGCTCTGCCCCTACTTGGAAGGGTGGCCGATAGTGGTATTTCTATCTGAGCGCTATTGTGCTTCGAAGGGAACGTTAAGAAGTCGGTCCCGGTTGGTTAAATCGTCAGACCATGTCGAAGGCCTTTAGGCGGTCTAAAAACTCCGAAACCAGGGTTGGCCACTAACCTACTCGACTAAATGAATGAAGTGTAGACTTATTTCTACGAACACAAACTAAAACAATGCAACTCTAACATTCCCAATTCTTAGCAGAGCCCCGATCATGGCCGTCGACACACATGTTTTACATGTCCGTAACCACACGAGGAACGAGCTGGCATACCAATAGGAGACGAATAATGTGGGATATCTCACTAAGTTGAAACGATTTAAATACACAAACATTTTGGTTCAATTTTACAGGATTTGAGATCACCAAACCGCAGTAAACAACGCTGATAAAGCTATTTAATCTTTATTTTTCACCGATCTTGTCATAAATTGTAATGGCCGATAGTGTATCTATCCGCTTTGGAAGGCACGTTAAATTAGTGGCCTAAGGGCCGACACTGCGTTAAGTGTGCGCAAGCCACGGCTTGATACAAAAGTGAACCGTCGCGTGCGCCCGTCTCGTGCGGTTTCATACAAAAGAGAACCGCCGCGGGCGCACGCGACGGGCGCACGCTTAACGCAGTATTGGCCCTTAAACTTCAGTGTAGCTTGTGAACTGTGAACCTCTCCGCTACTCGCCCTGACTATGGCCACACGGTCGTTACAAAGACTTAATTTTCTTATAAATAGATAAGACAAGTCTAAAACGCTAGCCTTTATCTCTCATTCAAAACGGCTTGCGAAAACTTAAATTGTTTTTTTCTGAAACAAATCTCCGAACAAAATCTTTCGAAAAAAGTGTTTTAAATGTAAAACTTAAAATTTGGAGGTCAATGTTAAGTAAGATTGATAACTTGATACGAAGTTGAAGTGATTCGGCTGAAGTTGAAGGCTGAGTTTGGAAAACAGTTTTTGTTATAACCTTTTTGACGACCTTTAGTCCTGTTATATTATTTACTAGCCGTGCCCCGCGGTGTTACCCGCGTTGTACCTGTTCCCGCGGGAATTTCGGGATAAAATGTACCCCAAGTATTATTCTGATGTATAACCTATATTACTGTAAAGTTTCATCCAAATCCGTCCAGTAGCTTTTTCGTGAAATAGTAACAAACATACGAGATGTATGTATCCTCACAAACTTCCACATTAATAATATTTGTACATAGGATTATTCTAAAACTGTTAAGTTTCATAAAAATTTGTTGAGTAGTTTTTGTGTGAAAGAGTAACAAACATACATACATACATCCTCAAAATCTTTCGCATTTATAATACCAGTAGGGTATATGAGGAAACATAATTCTTATATCGTAGGCTCAGAATACAGAAGTACCTACAGAACCCGTGAGCGCGCCTAATACTGTAGCTACTCAAACTAGCCTTAAATAGTGTAGTTTTATGCGCAACCGATCAGTCACTTTGTGACCGTCGGAACGCGCTAACGTGTTTTACCCGTGACCAATTTCACGAAACTATGCCGTCTTGTGTCGTTCCTACCTGTAAAAATGCAGTGGGTCTGAAAAAGAAACAGGAAGGGATCACATTTCACGTGTAAGTATCGCATTTAGGTATCGTCTTATTTAAATATTTAATTATTTTCTCAGATTTCAATTGTCATATAGAGTGATGCGTCAATCTATGTTAGTGTTGCCAATATAAGAGTTTTGATTTACCCTTCTTTTTATTACCTTTTGAGGGATTTAATTCGTTGTAGAATATTAATAAGTAATATAATAAAAATTAACCAACTTGAAAAAAGAAACTATAAAGCGTAAGTGCGGCTCGTATGTACCTAACCTAACAATCCTATTAAATAGTATGTTAGTCTATAGGTGTCTAAAAAAATTTTTGGTGTGCGTGTGAGGGAGAAGGGGAGAGGGGGAGCGGGTATAAAATTATGTTTCTATATTAGCCATCTTAAATTTTAGCTTCCCTGCTGATGAGGAAAGGAAAGCGGTGTGGACAAAAATTATACAAAGAGCACGGCTGGAACAGTTCTGGAAACCATCGAAGCGAAGCGTAGTTTGCTCGATGCATTTTGACTTAAGTAATTATTCTTTTTTTATGTAACTCTTGTAGAGATTGTCCAAGCTGAAATGACACGCCCCACCTCCGCATTTACGCATACTAGCAAATTTTAAATATGGACGCAATACACATAAACATGCAATTATAATTGGTCGTTCAGTTGCCGTACTCGCCGTACTCGCTAAGAAGTGCAATTCTCGGATTTGTTGTCCAACTAGTTTAGTTGATCGTGAACGCGCGAGAGGAGAGGACGTCTTGTTTCATACAAAGTGACGGCGCTGCTCCATTGAGCGAGCGTTTTCGGATTTATCACCCGACTAGTCGGCCGACATGTGCACATAGAAATCAATAATTGGCGCTCCCACACAGATGAAGTGCCGCTATTAATATTTACACTCACACATCTAAATAAAGTAATTAAGTAGTGGGGCGCGTCATTTCAGCTTAGACAATCTCTACCTAGCTGTAAGTTTTCCGAATACTTTAAAATAAAATAAATAAAAACATATAAAGTTTTTCCATCACCCGTTAAAAGTGTGCAAACATCCACCTTAACACCGTGTTTTATTTAATATACCTATCTATTTCTTGAGATAATCAGGTAGGTACATAGTTATATAGAAAAGGACAATTTTTATTCTATTAACATATTACCTCCAAAACTCCCAAAATTTACCCCAAAAATGGGCAAATAATGCGAGAGCTAACAACACTACGCGGGGGACTTTGTTCAGTTTTTGGACACAGCGTGTAGCTTGTAAATACATTTGAATGCTCCTTCTGGTAGTACTTCTGTATTCTGAGATCGTAGGTATCTCATACTACCTAAAGCATCGCTTTCATCTATAGATATGTATAACAGCTATCTCAGGACAAACGATACGCCAAGTTTATGTACGCCCACAAGTTTATCTCGGTAACATAAATCAATGTAAATGCTCGCTGACGATGCATATCCTTCTATTAGCTTGCTTCAACCTAATATTATTAAGGGATAGCAGGAAATTTGGCTCATCCATCAGATTCTTTATAGTAAATCATTTGAAAAAAGTAATCTATGTCTAATTTTTTTTATATACATGCCGCGTCCCGTCGTGTCTCCCGCGTTGTTTCCGCGCGAATTTCTGGATGAAAATCCTATGTGATATTCTGAAATGTATCCCATGTATAATTCTGATTTTTTGCCTATATTACTGTAAAGTTTAATCTCTTTGTGAGACTGTCCTCAGTTTGGTTAGGGCATTACAGGCTGAATCACCTGATTGCCTGGAAAGTAAGATGATTCTGTGCTTCGGAGGGCACGTTAAGCCGTCGGTCCCGGTTACTTTCTACGGATAGCAGTCGTTACATGAGCTTTGGCGGCTCAATAACTCTGACACCAGGATTGGTCAGGTTGACCATCCACTCGATGAAGAAGATTCATATCCCTTCCGTAGTTTTTTCGTGAAAGAATAACAAACTTACATCCTACTAATATTATAAATGCGAAAGTTTGTATGTATGGATGTATGGATGTATGGATGTTTGTTACTCTTTCACGCAAAAACTACTGAACGGATTTGGATGAAACTCTACAGTAATGTAGGTTATACATCAGAATAACACATGGGATATATTTTATCCCGAAATTCCCGCGGGAACGGGAACAAAGCGGGTAACACCGCGGGGCGCAGCTAGTATCTACATATATCCTTAAAAACGTTTGCATTTATAATATTAGAAGGATTTATAAAACATTTAACTCCTGAACATTTATATAAACCACAATAATTCTGCGGTTATACCAGTGACGTATAAACGGTATACTCTCTCATGTGGTACAAATTCCGGAGCAGTATTTGCCGAAGTCCCGTTCGTCCGGTCCGGTCGTAATGAATTCGTACAATCTGCATTCGCGAAATGAACGCGCTTAGAATCTCTTGGTTTGTACAGTCACGTGCAATGAAATGTATACACGGGCAGATTTTCAAATAAATGTCCACTCTAAACATTTCAAAAACATGTAGCCACTTAACAATTCATACAATATACCCACCCGAGTTTCTCACAATAATGTATACACTTTAGAAACTGTAGCAGTTTTCATTATTTTGAAAAATGGGTATTAATTTCAATAACATGTACACAATGTAATTTTCAATTTGATGTAAACATTCATTTTTGTCTTATTTAAAAATTAAAGAACCTCTTTGGGGCAACAACTGAAAAAAATATATGACTGACTGACTTTGATAGTTTAGATTTTTTTTTGTTTTTATTGTGAAGGACAGACAGAATGAGTAATAACCATAGAGATATAGAGAGATGCCCTATGCGCTGAGCATGAAACCTATTTAAGTGTCCCCATTAGACATTTACACACACAAAGTAATCAAAATAAAAACAATACCAATACTTCGCGTTGAGTGTGTGTCACGCACACATACATTTTTTGTGAAATAATATCGTTTACCTTCATATTTATTATTGTAACTCATAGTGGATACATATTTCTGCATGTGATCGTGTATACAAATATCTGAAAACAACCTGTGTACATATTTTTGATAAACTCGGGTGGGTTTAAAGTATGAATTGTTAAGTGGCTATATGTTTTTGAAATTATCAGAGTGGACATTTATTTGAAAATCTGCCCGTGTATACATTTCATTGCACGTGACTGTACATGAAGTACTGATGGGAAAAAGGTGATAATGAAAAATGGTTGATAAAAAATATTCACAGTGTTTCTTTATGTAATACCGACTTGCGAAATACGTAAACTAATAAATAACTACCTACGTATAAACAACTAGCAGCGCCCCGCGGTTGTGCCCGTTCCCGTGAGAATTTTGGAAGGAAATAGCCTATCAACTTTCCGTTGCTTGTGGGTACACAATAAGATAGATTCATATCGAATTGGTTCGTAGTTTCTGAGATTAGCGCATTCAAACAAACAAAAAATTAAAAAGCTAAAAAGTTTAGCAAATGTATATTAGTACTAGCTGCGCCCCGCGGTGTTACCCACGTTGTACCCGTTCCCGCAGGGATTTCGGGATAAAATGTATCCCATATGTTATTCTGATGTATAACCTATATTACTGAAAAGTTTCATCCAAATCCGTTCAGTAGTTTTGCAAGAGATTTAAGATAGAGATGCGAAATTAGGACGGGTGTAAAAAGCAAAATAACAATGCTATAAGTATATTTTTACAACTTAACTTCGTCACCAACCCTACTTTAGATATCGGAATTCCAGTCACGGACAAAACGTTATGTCCGCGTTACATCTCTCGTTATTTCCTAATGAGCCAAGTGCTCTTATTGTTCTAAGTCAGTCGATGGGAGTCGGTATTTCGGTACACGTTCCGTTATTATACCGAATTCGAAGAAGGTTCCGTTATTTTGTAACTGTACTGTATAATTAAAAGGTACTTTACTAAAATCATTAGTAAAAAGTAAACTTATATTATGACATTATTAGAAACATCACAGACTATATGAAATATTTACAAATTTACAAGACAAAGTCACACACGGTTGATTAGACCTAATATGGAATCTAACTAATTGATACTAACATCACAGGCCAATAAAAAATAAGTTCTAGCCCCTTTAAAATACAGCACCTATTTCAATAACAATATTTATGACCACATAAATCTGAGATAGACATGTAACTGTAAAAATACAGCAGTTTTCTCAGGAATTGTTAGTGTCGACTAACAGATGGCGGGCGTTGGCGACATTCGAAGATTTACTTCAGTCGAGCGAACGTTGTCCCTTATCGGAACATAAAACTGTGGAGTCGATTGGTATTTCTAAATTTTTTATGTTAGTTTTATGAATATTTAAACAGAGATTGGAAAAGTAAAACATAAGACAACTTGAGTATGACTGCCTATCATATTCAACACAGCGTAGCATTAATTTCGAGTAAGTGAAGTCACGCCTCGGTGGTCTAGTGGTATGAGCACTCGCCTGCCAAGACTGAGGTCCAGGGTTCAATTCCCGGGTCGAGCCAAAACATGTTTCCTATTTTTCAAACATGGCTCGGGTTTGAGATTACCAACCCGTATTGGCAAGCGTGGTGACTATGCCTAATCCTCCACACTGTACTGATATCTTCAGTGAGATGAGAGGCCTTTGCCCAGCAATGGGACATTACAGTCTAATACTTACTTTTTTATGGTTATCGAACAAAAGTTCAGTAGCGCTATGTAGGTTACCAAGCAACAATCATTTCAATACTAATATTCGACTCCATAGCTTTCCCTGTTCCGAACACGAAATTGATCTGCGGTGGCTGCGAGGCGACTGCCACGTAACAGCGCCCACTGACTCGCCGAAATCCTTATAAGCTGCAAACAACGTTCAACACAGCTCCTTGCGCAATGTTCCACCACTCTACACGGAATTTTAAGAAGTTTTAAAGATATATATACTATCTATACCTATCAATCTATCTTTGTATCAATCTATCTTTAAAACTTGAGGGTAAATAAAAAGAATGTACATTATTAAGCTGAGTATATTTACAAATACGTTTACGGGTAGGTACATTTAATTTGAAACTTTTAGGCCTCTTTCAATTAAAACGTTTAGTCATCCTACGCGCCGCAGTAGCGTGCAGTCGTCCGCACGAATGGATAGTCTTTTGTTTTTCATTCAAAACGCACGCAGTAGGACTACTGAGAACGCTTAATTTGAAATAGCTGTTAAACTTTCGAATAAGTGCCATGATCACTAAACTATAGATTAAATTGTGCTAGTTTACAAGTTGCAAGTTAGCATATTTACATTACATAGCACATGTTTTAACAACTTTTTACAGAATTCCCACACTCACAAACATATTACACCTACGAAAGAATTTGCAGTTAATGGTTACAAGTCTCTTGTATATATCTCGTGACTACATTTTAGTGTCAAAGAAAATCGTCGAGAAAATGTTAAAGATTAATACAAAAAGTTTTTCATTATCTAAGCGTGCAAGGAAAACTTATTCGCAAACAATTATGTATGTGTGTGTGATTCGTACAAGACAAGTATTAACAATGCCCACAAGTATGTGTGTGTGTGTGCTGTATAAAATTAACAAAAGAAGCAGGATTCTTCTAAAGACAATCGCTACTTGTTCCGAGATGCAGTAGTACACACTTTATTGCGGAACTTTGTGGGGTGACCAACTTCGACTTATCTTTTGGGATATTTCTAGAAAAAGATAGCAGTGTTTTTAGGGTTTCTTGAAATGATTGCGTTGTTGTCTTGAAATGGTTAATTGTAGTTTTATCTTATTTTATCGTATCTTTTTGGATGAAAATTGTTGCTGTAAAAATAGAATTTGTGGTGAAAACTTACTTCACTTTGCACTGTTTAAAAATTCTGACATAAACTTAAAATTAATTTTGCAGTAACAATTAGGACTTTTAATCTATGATAGAATTCAATTATGTACATAACAATGTTGATAAATTTCCCTGTTTATATTAACCTCATGTTTCAGTGTCCACTGTTTGTGACATGTTCACTAGCGCAATAGAAATACTATTAATTTCAGTTATCATGTTACAATAATGAATACTATTAATTTATAATTTAAGTTTAAACTATAGTTAATGATTTGAAATTTAAACTCAAAAACGATACTCTATTACTAACTAACTAGTTAATTTAACTATAGACAAACTAGTTAGTTCAATTCAATAGATGGTATTAAATAAAGTAAAAGGAACTAAATAATAAATCCAGGAAGACTGGCCCTGTCTAGCACTTAACTGAGAGGCATGGAAAGAGAGTGGAGAGGCCTTTGCCCAGCAGTGGGTCACACCAGGCTTAATATATAATAACTAAATGATTCGTTTAGTGCTCCATATAGCCCCGTATAGCATATCTGATTTTGCAGTCTTTTGTCATTTCCAAAATTATCCCTCATCCTCCCGCCCTATGGCCGCCCTAGCTCATTGTACGCCAAGGTGTACGGAAGCCGCCCGCCCCAGGTGCCGCCGCCCTTGATATATTACTCACCGTTTTATTGTTACACTTTTATTATCATTATACTTTTGAACCACTTTTACGGCCAACTCATTTGGAAACTTCATTTTTAAGACGTACTTTGATGAAGTGAAAGCTCTTTTTTTAAAATGATAACTGAATTTGAAAAACGTTTGACTTTTAAGCGTTTTTTTGACATGTGACGCTCGCGTTACCTTGAACAATTAACCGGCTTGTAAACTACATTACTATTATAAAGAGGAACGATTTGTATTTTTGTGTGTATGTTTGTAATGAATAAACTCAAAAACTATTTGACCGATTTGAATAAGCCTTAGTGTGCGTTTCCACTAAGGCGGAGCGGAGCTATTCTGAGCTCAACCGATCAATCACGAAAAGATTTTGACAATGTCAATGCGTTGTTTGACAATCACAATGCATTACGAAAAGATTTTGACAATGTCAATGCGTTGTTTGACAATCACATTGCGCTGTGATTGGTAAAAACAAGCTCCGAAACACTCCGCACCGCACCGCTTTAATGAAAACACACCCTTTATGTAGACAGCTTTAATCTAAATCCCAAGGTCAATGTGCTTCTCCTTGGAACAGTACAGAGACACAAATGTGCTTCAGTAACATTACGCAGCTTCAATTGTGTGTAAAAATCGCATTGAGCTAGCAAAACCTATGTAATAACCAGGAGAATCACCTGACCTAGGTATTACAGCTGCTATTACTTGAATCGAGATAGAAAAGGCTTTTTAGTACCTATACTATTACTTACTGTTATTTCAGTTATTCGGTTAGTAGCCTACACTGTCGCAGTTTAGACCGCCTAAAGACCTTTCACATGGAACAATATTGAAACAATTTAACATGTCCTATGGGACATGTTAAATTGTCCTAGTTGTTTCAAGGAAGTTAGAGTTTAAATTGAATTCAAGAATTTGGGCCAAGTAGTGGCCAAGTACTTGAATATAGATAGAGATATCATAAACAGTAATAAAAATACCTATTTGTCTCTCCTCCATCTCTGTCACACGTTTTTGCCAGAAAAAGACAGCAACATTGAAAGTTAAATCCTGCTACAAAAGCGCCAGTATAAAGTTAAATAATGTAAGCAAAACATGAGTCTTCTTATCTCGGAAGCGCAGTGATGTACATAATAAGGAAGTCTAAAAATTATGACAATTATTCCGAATACCGCGGGGAGGTTTAAACCGGCATTATATTAAGGTAAAGCTTCTAAAGTTCGGGTTAAGGCGAAGTATGACAGGAATATGTTATTCAGTTTTTAATCCCTGATAGGAAAAGATATGTTATTACTGGTTTCTTAAGTTTAAGCGAACACTACTCATTTTGAATTAAAACTAAGTTTACGGATACAGTTCGCTTTTATTTTACATTTTTATCTGACGTTTCAGGCCCTTTATAGGAACCTTCGATCAACAATACAGACTAGATATCGGGTCACGTACAAAATCAAAGCTAAATACTGTCCGCGTGGATGACGTGTGACAGCTTAGTTTGTTTACTACCGAACTGAAACAAAAGTTTAATAACAGTTCGAAGTTCAACTTAAAACCATGACACCTAACAATAAAGTAGCAAATCTTATGAAAAAAATAAGATCTCACTTTTCAAATGAGGACTTATTCACCGAGACGTATTTTTTGTGCCGACCCGACATCTAGTTGTGTATTGTTGATCGAAGATAGGAACCGTACTCACAGGAGTGCGTGCTATGCGTCTATACAATTAAAAGCAAAATGTATCCGTAAACGTACGCTTCGGAGGGCACATTAAGCCGTCGGTCCCGGTTACTTTCTACGGATAGTAGGCGTTACATGAGCCATGTCAGAGGCCGTTGGCGGCATGGTGGCTCAATAACTCTGACACCAGGATTGGTCAGGTGGACCATCGATAAGAAAGAAAGAATTCAAAATGAGTAGTGTACGCTTAAACTTAAGAAACCAGTATTGTCAACAAAACCTTTATCACAATGAACACAATCCCAAAACACACTTCTTCTTCTTCATCGAGTGGATGGTCAACCTGACCAATCCTGGTGTCAGAGTTATTGAGCCGCCAAAGGCCTCTGACATGGCTCAAAACACACTTACGACATACAAACACATCAAACAAACAAACATTTTACTCAATAATTAAAAATGAATCACTACTTAGTATAAAACAAAGTCGCTTTCCGCTGTCTGTCTGTCCCTATGTATGCTTAAATCTTTAAAACTACGCAACAGATTTTGATGCAGTTTTTTTAAATAGATGGAGTGATTTAAGAGGAAGGATTATATGTATAAAAATTCCCGAAATTCCTATGGGAATGGGCACAACGCGGGTAAAATCGCAGGGCGCTGCTAGTACTAAACAATCTTGAACTCTTCGCTTTAACGGAAATTTTCATAGAAACCAGCTTACGTATGTATTAAGGATCTTCTCATACCTTTCATATAATACCTTTGAAGGATAATATCTGTCAATATACGTATAGTACATTGTACGTACGGTTAACGTAATCGTTACTATGTATGGGGTGTTTTTAAAGGTCTACTTTTTTGTTTGAAACTTTGTACTAACGGAATGTAGAGTAAATTATTTATTATTTATTGGCCATAGAACAATGGCCAATATTACGTTTGTCTTAGAGGGACAGTCAAAAGAATTTTTGACTAGTAAGTAAGTTTGAGTAGGTTTATGGCCAACCCTGGTGTCGGAGTTTTTAGACCGCCTAAAGGCCTCCGACACGGTCTAACGATTGAAACAACCGGGACCGACAACTTAACGTGCCCTCCGAAGCACGGTAGCGCTCGGATAGAAATGCCACTATCGGCCACCCATCTAACTAGGGGTGGAGCTACACGTTGCTTAACAATCGCAATGAACTAACATCGCTTAGTCAAACTACGTCATGAGCGCTACTACTGAGCAGCCCAATCAGCTAGCAGTCATAAATATACTAAACTATCAAAGCCGTCAAAAGCTGTCAAAAACAATCAAAAGTACTATGACTAGTTTACATTTGCAGGTTTGATTTGACAAGTTTTTAAAGTTTTTGAAAATCGTAGTTTTAACTGGATAAGACTTTTGACTGCAACACATACATAGATTACGTTTCACCTGCAGGCTGCAATACATTGGATGCGCCTTTTTAATACATCAAATCTCAAGTAATAAAAAGAACCTGAGTAATAAAACCGCCACATCAAATTACCTGCATTTTGTAGGTCATTGTAGAGATATTAGGTAGAGGTAGGGACTTACGACCGTCCACGAACCCGTCCGTGCGCAATGTTTATAAATGATTCGGACGTACCCTTTTTATATTAGGACTTTACTGGATGTGACAATATTGTATGTATTTATGAGAATATCTAATCATCATAAATTTAAGAGCAAGGCTCTTGTCGGTGAGTCCGATGCAGACTTCTCCATCTATTTCTATTGAGTGCAAATTCCTTCTCATCTCTATAAGACATTCTCTTCACATCTAATATCCTTCTTAATATCACGAATATTAACATATAAGAAAGTGTTCTCAAATTACCCCAGAAATTAGTGAAAATATTTACACGCGTCTTTGTGTGTGTACTGTTAGCTACGCAAAGACACGTGTCTATACTCATTATGTAAAAATATAACTCAGGCGCAATCGTCTTCTTCTTCTTCATCGAGTGGATTGTCACCCTGACCAATCCTGGTATCACAGTTATTGAGCCGCCAAAGGCCCCTGACATGGCTCATGTAACGACTACTATCCGTAGAAAGTAACCGAGACCGACGGCTTAACGTGCCCTCCGAAGTCATCTTACTTACCGGAATCATCTTACTTTTCGGGCAATCAGGTGATTCAGCCTGCAATGCCCTAGCCAAACTGAGGACAGTCCCACAAAGAGATTTTTTCGTCTGAGATATTGTTGTCCCCACCGGGAATCGAACCCGGAACCTCCGGGTCGTGAGCCGAGCGCTCAAATCACAAGACCACGGAGGCTGTCAATCGTGAATCGATCGTGATCGTGCGTTCGTGAATTAAAACAACTATACTACAGCTGGCAGGTAAAACTGCGCTACCCTGGAAACAGGCAAAAATATGAAAATCTCTTCAATATCCCCTAAGTCTTTGTATTTGCGAAGCGGCTGGCACGAAGGGAGCTCCCGTTATTATTTAGGTCGCATGTTGTCTTCAATGATTTAATTTCAAACAACCGACGAGAATTCGCCTCCTTTGAAGATTGTAATCACTCCGCTATATATTTTCAAAAGAATATTTTCACTCATTTCTGGGGTAATTTCGAGAACACTTTCTTATATGTTAATATTCGTGATATTAAGAAGGTTATAAGATATTCTACTCTGTAAATTGGCTACCTACTAGCAGACGAAGAAGGCAGACGAAATACTGTCCACTAAGGACTTTTTGTCATTAAGATTACGCCTATTCCTCCTCTAGTGCGGGTGTGGTGATCTGCAAGCCGAGCCAAGTTTGAAAAGTAGAAAACATGCTTTGCTTGATCAGGCAATCAAAACTATAATATACTCTATTGCCAACGACTAGCATTCAAAATACAGCGTCACAATAACGCGCAAAAAAACGCACCCGAAGCCTCATTTTCTAATAAATAAATACACCCCCGGACATTCATCACATTCACACACGGGTAATTCTTCTTCATCGTGTGGGTGGTCAACCTGATCAATCCTGATGTCAGAGTTATTGAGCCGCCAAAGGGCTCTGACATGGCTCATGTAACGACTTCTACCGGTTACAACTAACACGGTTAATAAGACCCAAACTGCTTTAAGCTTATTTTACTACTGCTTATACTCGTACATACACAAATCTATACAAATATTATAAAGATAGGTAAAGTTTCTAGCTTTGTTTGTTTGTATGTTCGAGATAATTACCAGTCCAATTAGAATAATTCTTTTTGTACTAGATAGTTATATTCAACGGGAAGTTTATAGACCATTTATCATCCTGAAATTCCCACGATGACAGGCACATAGCGGGTAAAAGGGAGGGACGCTGCTTGATTAATATAATACAAACATAATGTATATACTCGTACTACTCTTTTTTAACTTACAGTGTATGAAAAGCGCTCAAGCAAACATGCCTAGTTTCTATGACCAACAAATCAATGTTCCTTCACTAAATATTAAGACGACAACTACCACACTACAAACAGACATGACACACGACTATTTCGCTTAGACATACACTGAACTAATTTGGCAATGAGAACCCAAATACATATGTATTAACCGAGCATATATTACAGGCGGGCTGTTAGTTACTAAGATTTATAAGCCTGTTCAACTTGTAACAACACAAACTATTAACTGCTATTGTTTGTATGTTTTTACTAAGTTTCGGGATATTTGTTTAGCAACGCCTGTGGTTTTACCCGCATTGTGCCCGTTGCTTTAGGAATTTTGGGATGAGAAATAGCCTATAGTCTTCCCGTTGAATGTGACTATCTATTACAAAAAGAATAATTCATATTGGATAGGTATTTTCTGAGATTAGCGCGTTTAAAGAAACAAAAAGACAAATTATTACCATCGGCTCCGGTTGATTCAGTCGTTAGACCATCTTTTGGCCTTTGAGCGGTCCAAAAACTCTGACACCAGACTTACTTACTTTAATAATCGATATATTCGTAGGTATAAACAAAGATATCATAAAATAAAATACTTCCTCATGATAATAATATCCAGTATTGTATAAGAGCTCAAACTCAATGCCGGCGAAGTTAAAGCTCTCTGGATTTTCCACCGGTTAATACCAGCTCTGTAGCTCAGCTGTAAGACTTCCTTGATGTGAGCTTTAAAGATAAACTTTGAGTTTTTCTTACGATACCTCGCTATACGGCATCTTCAGTGGGGTGAGAGGCCTTTGCCCAGCAGTGGGGCATTTTAGGTTAGGTGTGGTTGGATCTTACAGTGGGCAGGGTACAGGCTAAAATCGTATTTCATTTAAAGCTTTGAACTGTTTCACTATTTGATCGCTCATTAAGTGCCACACTCAAAGAAGTCAATTATATCTACACATAACGTAATTTTTTATAGATTACTTGCCAAAATCACTTATTAAATTTCTACTATGAAAGCATTCGACATCTCTCAGTACAGAGGCTAGAGAATGAAAGAGTAAGCAAGGAAAATTTGGAAATGACCTTTAAATGAAAACGCATTGCGATACTTTTTATTTTTACAAGCCTACGTTTCATATGATTAGTGGGAAACATAAATAAGGTTATCTGCGGTTTTCATTTCGATCAAACATTACTCCTAAACTTTACACATTAAGTACAGCTTATAATTGTCTTTGTATTATAATTATTTGACACAAACAACAGTATTTCGAGTAACAACACAAACACAACTCGAAAGCTGGAGTAACTCTCATTAATTCCTTTCAAAAGTCACTTGTTATGGCTTTGTGATGTAATTTAATGTGATATGACACAAAATGTTCGTTTGTTAAGAACATAATGAGTTAGCGTCACTTAGGCTTATTTTATTTGATAGAAAGTTGAATTTAATGAAACATTTTCAAACATGAAAAATTATAAACTAATGAAATAACTACCAGCGGATCGCAGTTTTGCCCGCGTTGAGCCCGTTTTCGTGAGAATTTTAGGATGCTTTGCTTAAAATTGAATATATCTTTCCGTTGAATGGGGCTATCTATAGCAAAAAGAATTATTCAAATGGGACTAGTAGTGCCTGAGATTAGCTAGTTTAAACAAACAAAAAAACAAACTCTTCTGCTTTAGTACAGATATGGTGTATGCGTTTCATATTCACCAATCAAATTGATACGATCCCATATCTTAGCAATGATGGAAACGGATTCGATGATAAACAGATTCCGCAGTGGTGTTTAGTTTGTAGCTTAGGTAGTTCAGTCTCGTAGCACACTCGTAGCATTCTCTTAGTATGTACACGTAGCATCTTCGTAGTTTTCTCGTAGTAATGTCGTAGCTCGGAGCACCCAAACCAATAAACCCTATAACAAACACCCCAAAATGTTTATTACGAAGGGAATAGGTTTATTTAAAATTGTTCTTAATGATTAAGCTTTGAAACTCATTTTACTATCAACTCACAAAAGCTTGTATGTAAAGTACCTTCCTACTAATATCCTTACGCAGTAAGTGCTTCGCTCTTCCGTGGATGTATGTATGCACTCTTTCACGAAAAAACTACTGAAAGGATTTAGATGAAACTTTACAGTAATATAGGAATAATACATGGGATACATTTATTCCCGAAATTCCCGCGGGAACGGGTTCAACGCGGGTAACACCGCGGGGCGCGGCTAGTATTACATAAATTGTACAATACACACAAAATATAGTTAAACCAAACTTAAAGCAAAGTACATTACTTACGAGTATGTATCCAAGCGGTATACAATGCATTTATATCACAGAAAGAATTCGTTTTAGATAGTGTCTCCTACACGTTCACTGTTAGTTTGCAAATCTTGTGGAGCCACAGAAATAGAGGTGAGTTTAACCGAAAATTTAGAGCTTATTACTGAGCCCGAGGCCTCAGTAGAACGCTGGTTATCAGACGCGTCCTAGTCAAACTACTCCAAACGTTATATTAAAAAAAAAACTTGAGAGGTGTCAAGGGACACCTGGATGGAATGAAGTTACGCCGCTCGGCTTACAATAGCTTACTATAGCAAAAAGTGTCGTTACAACTTTTCGTCTTAATTTTTTCTATCTAGCCCCCTTTCGCAACGCGGGATAAGGAACTTCGTTCCAATAATAACCTCTAGAGTTTTTTGCCCATTCTTCTGTGCTGATTTTCTTCCGAATGGGTGGTACGTTCAAAAGAGCCTCTTTGGTGCCAAAACTTAATCAAAATATTTGACATTGACTTTGACACTAGACTGTCAGTCACTTGTCAACGCACTTGATACTCAACAAATTCTCTTATTTCATGGCCCCACGTTTAATCTTGATAAACAGTATAAACAAGAGGCGGGGTTAAATTTAAACGATGAATGTATCTAATTTTAGTTTTACATGACTTTCAAATTGGATACATTAATTTTGTCAAGTCCCGTCAAGTCAGTCATTTAAAATAATTTCAAATAAACTGAACTGAATTCTTCGCTTATTTTATTTACCCTCCTTAATGGAAGTTCTCGTATTGTGATTTATGTCCAATCTTAATTTAATATAATAATGATGTTTATATTATCTTTCAATGAAAAAAGATGGAGACGTTTGCCCTTCAGTAAGTAAGTTCGTGTAGGTCAGTGGCCAACCCTGGTGTCGGAGTTTTTAGACCGCCTAAAGGCCTCTGACATGGTCTAACGATTGAAATAACAGGGACCGACAATTTAACGTGCCCTCCGAAACACGGTAGCGCTCTGATAAAAATGACACGATTGGATACCCATCCAAGTAGGGGTCGAGCTGCACGTTGCTTAACAGTCGCACTGTACTAACCTCGCTTAGTCAAACTACGCCACGAGGGCTACAGTGAGATATGAGATACACGAGTTTGTATCATACAATCTTACAAGTTGAAGACTCAAAGAAGGAAAGATTAGACAACTAAAGATAGTTATAACCTTCGACTGATTACTTAATTTAATAAACATTCCCCATGTAAACAACCTTCTAACAAAAATGAAATATATCAAATTCGGGCCATTCGTTTCAGAGCTACGATGACACAGCGGTCAAACTCATAACACTTCTCTTTGTGTCAGGGCTTAGAACGGACTGCAAAAGGAATGTAATTAGGTATACATAACAAAACAACGACAACAACACATAAATTCTTCAAAAGAACCCTTTTCTTTTCTAAAACCCGTACGAAATCCGACTATTTTATCCGACTATCTTATCCGGGTACAAAATTTTCCGGAGAAATGCGGATTTACGGAGAACTGTCTGTGCCATTGAAAGGAGTGTCATCAATTAATCCTAACAGAGAGGAAGTCCCTAATCCCGTTTGATGTAGGATATTTTTGGTGTTACGTGTTTTTACGGTATTCTACGGTATCGTATGTGAGTACGGATTATATCGTATGAAGTCCGGATGATACGCACCTTGGTACACCGCTATCAAATTTTTGGGATTAAAATATTAATATTGTTAAGTGCTAAGATATAAATAAAGTCCGTGAAACACCCCTTTAAAGGCCCTTGCACATAATTAGTTATCCGATATATACTATCGCACTCAGAAACGTCCATTAAAGCGACACTTAACTAATTGACGTAATTTTTCATACATTACATGTCAAAATCAGTCATTAAATCTCTACTAAGGAAGCATTTGACGTCTCTCTCTCTCTCTCTCTCTCTCTCTCTCTTCCTGGTTATGTGTCCCACATGGTGGTGGGGTCAGCCTTCCTTATTTCTCTCCTCCACTTCGCTCTTTCGTCGACGTCGTCATCGGAAATCTTGCACTCAGCCATATCCTTGGACACTACATCCGTCCACCTTGTCTTGGGTCTGCCTCTGGATCTTCGATCTTTGACGTCAAATCAGTCAAATTATTTATCTAACTCGCAAATTGGTAAAAAAACTAGATACCAAGGTTGGCCAGTAACCTACTCGAAGAACTGCAAAATTAAATACGATTAATCACTATATTTATATCGTTATGGAATATTTTCGAATATACAAACAAACAAAACAACTTAAAATATTTTTTTTTAAATATTAGCCTGTAATGTCCCACTGCTGGGCAAATGCCTCTCATTTCACTGAAGTTATCAGTACTGTGATGAGGATTAGGCATCATCACCGCGCTTGCCAAATACGGGTTGGTGATTTCAAACTCGAGCCATGTTTGAAAAGTAGTAAACATGTTTTCGCTCGACCCGGGAATTGAACCCGGGACCTCAGTCTTGGCAGGCGAGCACACATACAACTAGACTACCGAGGCGTTTCAAAATAATTAGCTATTTATAATTTTAGTATAGACTAGCAGCGGCCTGTGGTTTAACCCGCGTTGTGCCTTTGGGAATGGGATGAAAAATAGCCTACCTCCCGTTGAATGTGACTATCTGTTACAAAAATAATTTTGCAATTGAGACTGGCCATTCCAGAGATTAGCTCGGACATACAAACGAACAAACCAACTTACAAATACCTCTTTATAATATTAGTATACATAATGGATACTTCACAAAACCCTACCAATACATACATACCTTTTCATATTGGGAAAAAAATATATACTAACTAAAAGAGCCAACAATAATCCCTGACCACATTATTAATTTTCGACTCTATCGCTTTGGGATAAAGACTATGCGTATTTATATTATTGTATGGACTATGGGTATGAATTTCGATTTGTGTTACAAATTAAAAGGGGACCAGTGGGTCCCTGAAGGTTTTATGAAAATCCGACTCAGATATCATTGGGTTAGCAAATATTAGCTTGTTTGTGTGCGGCTTGTAAAGATATTTGATCTGACTTGTGTGTGTCATGTTTAAAGATGTTTTTACAAAACTGTACCTTATCACACACACACACAGTCACAATTAATAATGCATCTACAGATTTAAGATGATCTAGAATCAGTTATATAACTACTAGACGAGGTACGAGTATTACACCCATAAATGCTTATCAACAGCATTTTAGCTATCTAAGCTAGCTATATAGCATCCTTATATAGCATCTAGCTATATAAGGTTAAGGCTAATAATAAAGGTATCTACTTAAATTGTTCTTAACCTGGAAAGTCCCACTGCTGGACAAAGGCCTTTCTATAGCTATCACTGTTCTTGAGATACAGCCTGGTGACAGACGGACGGACAGGCGGACGGACGGGTGGACGGATGGACAGGCGGACAGACTGACGGACGGACGGACAGACAGACGGACGGAAGGACAGCGAAGTCTCAGTAATAGAGTCCCGTTTTTACCCTTTGGGTACGGAACCCTAAAAATATTACGCCACATTATATTCCCCTAATTCCCATTTTATTTCCATCCCTCATTGTGACTCCAAACATCAACATTACTTATCAAGAATAACATTTGTTTTCACCAACTCGAGCCATTAATTATGATAAGTGGAACAAAAGAAAATATGGGTTAAATAATGTGAACATTATAATATCGTTATTGTGTTCGATAATATTTAGCTACTCTAGTGAATGTTGTTGATTGAAATAATATACGAATTATTCGATAATTTTATAAGGGCTGCAATATTAAATAAATGCATCTATAAACGTTAATATGGAGTTGATTATCGTTAAGTCAAAAGGTTGTATTATTGAAATTAAAGGCCTTTATAAACTATCATTCCCGTACAAATACATACTTATTTCACTTGAAAGTGACTAAAGTTTTGAATTATCACAAGCATCTAATATTAATACAGTAATAATTACTATCTATGTCATATTACATCTTAAACTATGATTTAAATTACAACATTCATGTCCGCCTCGGTGGTATATTGGTATGTGCGTGCACTCGCCTGCCAAGACTGAGGTCCCGGGTTCAATTCGCGAGTTCAATTCCCGAGTTCAATACCCGAGTTCAATTCCCGAGTTCAATTCCCGAGTTCAATTCCCGAGTTCAATTCCCGAGTTCAATTCCCGAGTTCAATTCCCGAGTCCAATTAGTGGTGATTACGCCTAATCCTCCTCACTAATACCTTCAGTGAGATGAGAGGCCTTTGTCCTGCAGTGGGACATTACAGGCTTACCTCTACATCCACATCTATTATACCCACAACTAATTTCACTAATTAAAAAGCCGTTCGCAGATTTTATCTTAAAGTAACGATCTCTAACGGTCAGTAAATTGCCGCGTAGCTTCATTTATAAGGCGCCGCCTTGCCATTGATCTATTACCCATCCGACCTAATTACTGCCTATGACATTACACGGATAAAGTACTGGGCAGGGGCGGACTAAGGGAAGAACAGGGTAATGGGTAAACAGGGCCCTGCATTTATAATCGAGTAGGTCGTAATTTGACTAAGCGTTGTTAACTCATTGTGATTGTTAAGCAACGTGCAGCTCGGCCGGTCCTTGGATGGATGGCCGATTGTGGCATTTTTATCTGAAGGTTATTGTGCCTGGGAAGGCACGTTAAATTGTCGATGGGTGGCATGTGGCATTTCTATCTGAGCGCTGCAACTGTGCTTTAGGCACGTTAAATTGTCGGTCCCAGTGGTTTCAATCGTCAGTATGTCGGTAGCCTTGAGGCGGTTTTAAACTACGACACCAGGGTTGGCTACTACTCGAACTAAATTAATGGTTAAAAGAATGAAGACTGTATCATTAAACCGTTAGGATAATAAACACATAATAACAATAATTACCACTATCCCACTACAAGTACCTACTTAATACTAGTAACCATAACCCGTGAACCGAAAATAAAAAAGTAAGTATTAGCCTGTAATGTACCACTTCTAGGCATAGACCCACATCTCACTGAAGATATCAGTACAGTGAGGAGGATAAGGCATAATCACCACGCTTTCCTAATGCGGGTTGGTGATCACAAACCCGAGCCATGTCTGAAAAGTAGGAAACATGTTTTCGCTCGACCGAAAATACTTGATTTTAATTTAGGCCCCAGGTTTTACCTTAATCCTACACCCGGATGGGTAATTAAGGATCTGAACAAACATTTTTTCCCCTAATGTCGGACGCTGACAGTACTAACGATGCTACGTAGTATGTTCAAAAAAACCGTTTTTAAACTAGGAACGGCTTCTGGGTACACTCGTGAAGAAATGGTAGACAACAGACAATCAAATAGATTGCAAAGCGATTGCTACTTATCCACTGAGGCAGAACTTTATTCTTGTTTTTTAATAAACCTTTTTCTGAAAACCTGAAAAAATATGCGAATTACATATAACTCTTCATTTCATAAGAATGAAATCGTTTGTAAATCAGTGTACATTCGCTGAATATTCACAAATATGTTTTTTATTCATTGTTCATATTTAAATTTACTTTTTGATCTGAAGAATGTTCGGATCTTTTATTTTATTTTCGTGTTTCATATTTAAATTGAACAGCACATTAAAAATGTTTATTTAACTCGTTTTTTCGTTAACTTGTTTATAATTTTATCGCTTTAGGCGTCACACAAGTTGAGATGTACGTTTATAGGTTTATAGTCTGAATATTGAAACAAACAGGACCGATTGACTAACGTACCCTCCGAAGCACGGTAATACCACTAACGAAATACCACTGTCGGCCACCCATCCAAGGGCCGAGCTGCACGTAGCTTAACAATTGCAATGAACTAACAACGCTTAGTCAACTACGCCACGAGCGCTACCCACTAGTCACTAGCAGTAATATAGATTACATAATTATCGATACCTAACACTAGCAGTGCCCTGCGGTTTAACCCGTGTTGTGCCCGTTCCCGTGGGAATTTCGGGAATTTTTATACTTAAAAACCTTCTACTTCAATCACTCTATCTATTACAAAAACTGCATCAAAATCCGTTGCGTAGTTTTAAAGATCTAAGCATACATAGGAACAGACAGACAGTGGAAAGCGACTTATTCGGACATTCCTCCGGGAACCGTCTTTTTCTTCTTCTTCAACGAGTGGATGGTCAACCTGATCAATCCTTGTGTCAGAGTTATTGAGCCGCCAAAGGCCTCTGACATGGCTCATGTAACGAATACTATCCGGAGGCTGTTGGAACGGTACAACGCGGTTGAAACCGCAGGACGCAGCTAGTACTCTATTCCAAATACCTCTTACAGCCTTAGAAAAAAGCCAAGAACCAACTTAATACCGAACTTTTGTCTACAAGTTGGAACGAAACAAAGAAACTGGTCCTTGACTTCAGACCACTACGACACACTCAAACTTCTTCAACACTACTTTGAATCGCACAAGTCCGCTACCTGAGTGAAACTTCTCGAAACTTCCAACTTCTTTGTTTATTGAGTGGCGGGAAAATAATATTGGTTTTATTAATTGTTCTTGTCTGTGTGTCGATTTATTTTCTTTGTAGTGTAGTTGATATTGAGTGCACTAGCTGCGAAATAGTGTTATAGTTGTTTTATTTGACAAGCCCGTTGGCACAGTGGCAGTGAGAGCGCTTACTGTGTCGGGGGTTGCGGGTTCGATTCCCGCCCGGAGTCAACAATATGTGAAGACATAGTTGTTGGTGACGACGACTGGGTGTTCATTATATATTCTTATAAAGTATTTGTGTATATATATGTAGTAGTATCAGTGAGTTAGATTCCATAACACAAGCTTAGAGCTTACTTTGGGTCTAATTAACCGTGTGTGAATTTGTCCAGGTATATTATCTTATATATAAAATTCTCGTGTCACAGTGTTCGTTCGCGTACTCCTCCGAAACGGCTCGACCGATTCTCATGAAATTTTGTGAGCATATTGAGTAGATCTGAGAATCGGCCAACATCTATTTTTTATCCCAAAATTCCCGCGGGAACGGGTACAACGCGGGTGAAACCGCGGGGCGCAGCTAGTATTATATATTATTATATTTCACGAAAGCTTTAGAGTCATACTTGTAGTTGTAACGAGTATAGACACACGTCTTTGTGTGCGTAACTATCAGTACTGTCGACTAAGTCCCCGGCTGCGTCTGTATGTCACACATAAACATGTCATGTGTTAAACCTTATCCTTAGAATTTTCCGGCTTGTGTGAAAGTAAAGTATGAGCTTTAAATGTCCCATTGCTGGGCAAAGGCCTCTCATCTCACTGAAGATATCAGTACAGCGAGGACGTTTAGGCGTAATCACCACACTTGCCAAATGCGGATTAGTGATCTCAAACCGGCTTCTGTTTTTTGTTATTTCTTTTTTAATAAAGAAATAAATTATATAATTAACGGCAATATGGTATAGAAATGCACATCTTTAGTACTCTATTCACAATCATCTAAAGCGTATTTTCATTTGAAAGGAGTAATTAGTGGAAACTGTAAATTACCCAGTGTTTAGTATGCAAGTCAACGGTTGAAAATACCGCGAAAGTCTTATGTGTCTCTATTCCGAGCACAAACTAACACATGAAACAAACTAATCTGGGAATCGTAGGTATGTACTGTGCGGGCACTAAATGGTTGGGATTTTTAGGGGTGATAGTGTTTTGTAATTGAATTACGATTACAATGAAGAATGATTAGATACAATGGAAAATTCAAAACTAGACATACGTTTAGATTACACGAGTGGACGAGTGATCGTAAAAACGGACTTATATCAATCACCATGTGTACATATTTATGTGACAGTCAGTGACATTATAAGATACTCTGATACTCTTAAGCTATAATGGTATAAAAAATTCAAAGATAAACCAAGAAGGCTGACCCCATGAGGGATACAGCCAGGAAGTGAGAGAGAGAAACTTTCGTTTAATCTAACGCTGTTCTGCGTCAAACAAATTAAAACCAAAATCCCGCAAAACTTTATCCCACGACCCAAGTCTCTACAAGTTTTTCCAAGTTCCTCTCCAACCAACAATTTCACTGACAGTACAGAGGTGGTAGTCGAAAGCAGAACTTAATTAAAAGCGACTGCAAGATGCAGGGATAATGAACTAGAATTTATATTCATTAGTGTTCTCAAGTTGAGTTGGTACATACAAAACTTAGTGTTTACACACTGGGCTAATAGCAGCGAGTTCAGCGTTTTGGAGCTTGATCTCTATTATGTATTGCTTAATGAAGTTAAATAGTTCGGTTTAGGAAATTATCAAGGACTTAATAAATCTAATATCGTACTGTAGAGTGTGTTTCCATTTAAGAGGAGAGAAAAGTTGCGGGGCCCGATTCACCAATCACAGCGCATTGTGATTGTCAAACAACACATTGACATTGTCAAAATCTTTTCGTAATGCATTGTGATTGGTCAGCTGAGATCCACACAGCTCCGCTTCAATATAAACGGTCCCATAAGTATCTAAGACGCTGTTGACATTAAGCAAGTTTACAACCGCGATGTAAAGATTATAAAAACATGTGTGACAGCCGCTTAATGCTGAATGACAAGCCCGTTGGCACAGTGGCAGTGAGAGCGCTAACTGTGTCGGGGGTTGCGGGTTCGATTCCCGCCCGGAGTCAACAATATGTGCAGATATAGTTGTTGGCGACGACGTCTGGGTGTCAATTATATTTTCTTATAAAGTATTTGTGTATGTATATGTAGTAGTACCAGTTAATTAGATTCCATAACACAAGCTTAGAGCTTACTTTGGGTCTAATTAACCGTGTGTGAATTTGTCCAGGTATATTTATTTATTATTTATTTATTTATTAATGTCAATGACATTCATAGAAAAAACAGCCATAATGCTCTTTCCTTAAAGTTGGACTATAATAAAATATGATATTCTGTAAAAGAGCAAAAACACACACTATATCATGCTATTTGTAACATACGAGTAAGATACACCTGACAGAAGGCTTGCAAAATAAATCCACACATTTGTTTATCCTTCGTAAATATTTAAATAAATCTCGTACTGTGGAAAATATAACATAGGGGAAAACTATCAGTAACTGGCGTCTTGGTGGCTTGGTGGTTGAAATAAAATAAATATTTAATTTTCGCTATCTATTAGCGGGTAAAATAATTGTCTTGTAACTTAGCTTTCTAGTATATGTTTTCCAACTAGGGTTTCAGTATTAAGTTTATTTTTTAAACGAATATCTAGTAGTCTTAATATTTGTTGATTTATCGTTTGTGTGAACTAAAAAGTTCCTATTTCGTACTATCTCTTGTATAATGTATATTTTTCTTCTTAGAGAATGAATGTTGTGTTTCAAATATTTTTTATTTCCTATATAGATAGTAAGATTAAAATGAGACTTATCTTAACTGGCCAGTTACTGTTAAAAAGTGATTGTTCTTTTTATTTCATTAAAATTTGATGTAAAATGATGTTTTAGTTTACATTTACAACCCTGAATGACAATAAAAATATACTTACATAGTACTTTAAAGTGTTGCACTAAAAAAACTTATTTTAACAAAATTCAAGTTTCAACGTTGTGAAAGTGCTAGTGGCTAGTTACTAGTCAGTTTACCCTAAATAAGATTTGTATTTACACTGCCGGTGGAGATTTGATTCCAACAATTTTGGCTTTTACGTATCATTTGAATATGATTTGAATACGGAATGCAAACCTGTTAGGTTTGTAACGTAAATAGGGAAAGAGGTGGAAATCTGTTCTAATGTAAAAAATAACAAGAGCGAGTGTGTATATTTTTTGGAAAGGAAGTTTAATTTTTTGTTTGCCTGAGCGTGCTTATCACAGAAACAACCAATCCGATTTGAATAATTATTTTTGTAATAGATAGCCATATTAAATGAAAAGGTTATTCTTACAGAGACGGGCTTAACAATCGCCATGAGCTAACATCAAACTACGCCACAAGCGCTGACTCGACTAACGGTACTTATATATATTATATTATCGTCTGGGTGTCAATTATATCAATTATATATTCTCATAAAGTATTTGTGTATATATATGTAGAAGTATCAGTTAGTTAGATTCCATAATACAAGCTTAAGAGCTTAGTTTGGGTCTAATTAACCGTGAGTGAATTTGTCCGGGTGTATAAATATTATTATATTATTATATACTATGTTAGGTTTCCTAACTGTAAATACAAGTTATAAATCTCAAAAAAATACAACATATACTTAAGGAAATTACACCTACTTCATAAAAACAACGTAAATCACGAATTCGTCCCAATATCTACAGAATCAATACAGTTTGTTTTTCATAGCTTGTAGTTACGACCGCGGCCTTATTACAAGGTATTAAAGGCTATAGTCGAGCAGCAAGATTGGAGTTGTTTGAGGTAGTGCGTTACTTCTGATTTGAGGATAAATTTTATGAGCGAACAGTGTGGCATCAGGTTTATAGATGCCCTTAACGCGATATGGATACTATACCGGTGTTTCGGCCACGAAAGTTACTCTGTCTCATATAAAATACGCTTGTATACATATTTACATGAATACATAAAAAAATGGTGTTTAGAATTTAATTCTATTCTTGCCTCGCCTCGGTGGTCTAGTGGTGTGTGCACTCGCCTGCCAAGACTAAGATCTCGGGTTCAATTTCCAGGTGAAGTGAAAACATGTTCCGTACTTTTTCAACATGGCTCGGGTTTGAGATCACCAACCCGTATTAAGCAAGCGTGGTGATTAATCTAATCGCCTAATCTTCCTTACTGTACTGATATCTTCAGTGAGACGAGAGGCCTTTGCCCAGCAGTGGCACATTACAGACTAATACTTTTTTTTACTATGTTTATGAAATGCTTTGTACTGAATGACTGACAAATGAACGCACAGCCCAAACTGCTGACGTAGGCATCCAATAAGGTAGGATTTTCCAAAATTCTACCCCTTCAGGGCTGAAAAAAGGAAATCTTTTATGTGATTGGGGACAATGAGATTCTCTAGTTCAATCTACTTCGAATGTTTCATAGACATTACATTAAATTCATATCACAATTTTCATTTTCATTTCTGTACGGTTTATCTAGATATCGTGAAAAAAAATCGGTATAATAAAACATTTTCAGCCTGAAAGTCCATTTCCAATATTGTTAATAACTTAAGAATCAGTTCAAAGAATTATCTCTTACATTGAGCTTATGAAAAACTGAACATTTTATTGTTCCATTCATGAAAATATATATTACTAGCTGTGCCCTCCGGTTTCACCTGCATTTTTTCCTCACTGTTTTACCGTTTAAACCTTCCCTGGACTTTCATGAATATTTCAAGACCAAAATTAGGCAAATCGGTTCTGCCGTTCTCGAGTTTTAAGCATACTAACGAACAGCAATTCATTTTTATTTATATAGATTATTATTCAGGCATTGAGAGACTTTCTTTAAAGCTTTGAACCGCTACTGAAAATAAAAATCTGGCCTCAACTTTCAGCAAGCGTTTAGTTTGACTAATGTTAAAATTTTACACACACACATGACACTATAGATCAAAGTAACTACCAAATAAAATTCACGATATTTCTCGTAAACTCTGATCGTAAAGTTAGTGGCCCAACATCATCGCTATCATAGCGTGTAACACGGATGGTGACAGACATTTTATGGCCCCAATCTTTGTCGGTAGCTAGCTAATCTCTCTGTGACAAGCCAAGCAAATCCGACCTTTATTTTTAGTGTTTTAGCAACGATAGTCCCATAACGTTTGGTTCAATTCACTGATTAAACTAGGTAATTAAATATGAATTGATGTACATTGAAAGGATGAATAGATTTTCGGTTATTTGTTAATTTAAGTAAGGGGTTTGAAAGGTCATAATTTTAGAATTTTGTTTAGAGTTCACCCGCGACCACGAGAGGTGCAATCCCCTCGAAACGTCGGGAAATAAAAAGTAAGTTATTACTTGCTTTATTAACTTTCTAACACGAAAAAACCCGTGTGAGTACGTTTAAACTATGTGTTCAAATCGTGTAAGTTTAAAAAAGACTTTTGTATATTTTTGACCTTTTTCCGCAGGGCACCCGGAATTCCGGGATAATATTTACAACAAATTTATTATATTCCTAACCAAGTTGAAAAAAAATCAAAAAGAATCATTGAAATCGGTCCAGCCGTTCTCGAGTTAGAAATGGTGTAATCAACACGAATTTCTTTTATCTACGAGTATAAACATTTGTTCAACTTAACATTTCAATCACTACAATTTAATTTTGATATGCAATACCAGTATATCTTACTTGGTTATCGGAAAGATTTGATATCGTTAGTAAATAAATGTCATATACCGGCGGCATAAAACCAGAATTAATAATTATATGACATTTATTTGATACAAATAATATGAAAACTGTTATATTTTATTATCATATTTTAAATTTTATTATATGTATTAGGGCCGACAAAACGGGGTTTCATACAAAAGTGAACCATCATGGGCGCCCGCGGCGTGCGCACGCCGCGTTTGGCTTCATACAAAAATGAACCGTCACGTGTGCACGCTTAACGCAGTGTTGACCCTTAAGAGGTTATTAAAACCACCCGTATAACACGATTGAAACCGCAGGCTTTTTCTAATTTCATTAAATCCTACATATATTATAAATGTGAGGATGGATGTATGTATATTTGTTACTCGTTCACGAAAAAACTTCAGGCCGGATTTGGATGAAACTTTACAGTAATATAGGTTATACATGAAAATAACACATGGAATACATTTTATCCCGAAATTCCCACGGGAACGGGTACGACGCGAGTAACAACGCATCACTACATAGTATAAAATAAAGTCGTCTCTTTTTCGTGTCTGTCACACTGTTTGTCTGTCTGTATGCTTAAATCTTTAAAATTACGCAACGGATTTTGATGCGGTTTTTTGTAATAGTTAGAGTGATTCAAGAGGAAGGTTTTTATGTAAAAAAAATCCCGAAATTCCCACGGGAACGGGCACAACGCGGGTAAAACCGCGGGGCGCTGCTAGTTATAATAATATAATTCAACTAGTCTTCACTTCTTAAATTTAAACCAATAAAATTATGCACACAAGACGTAGTACCGTTTAATTATACGCAAGACGGCGTTTGCCTGCTATTAATAGCGGACAGACAGACAGAACAACTCCGACTAGTTATATAACATTAGCGGCGGTGTTATGCAAATGTTATTGCTTAACTGTTATAGTGCAGCGGGGAACTTTCAGGACTTATATATCAATAGTAATGCGTTTTGTTGAAGTTATATTTGTAAACTAGCTGCGCCATGCGGTAATATCCGCGTTGTGCCCGTTCCCGTGGGAAATTCGGGATGAAACATAGCCTGTAATCTTCCCGTTGAATGTGGCTATCTATAACAAAATGAATTATTCTAATGGGACAGGTAATGACTGGTTATTACAGCCCCAACATAAAAGCCAACAAGATTACACATTTTACCTCTAAAATATTAAAATTATAGGTTGATATAAAAACATGAAAATATATTAACAAATTATTTACTGAAATAGTTCGATTCAAATGCGGCTTACGTTTCCACATTTTTTGTTCTTTTATAAACAAACCAAAAAATAAGAAAACGAATAAAGAAACTTTTTTGGTTATATTATATTGGTTATAGTATAGACTTAATGTCATGCTAACTTCGTTAGGAAAATGAAAATAGAAAATAGGAAAATGATGTCTGGAGTGAAATACTATTCGTAGTCGCTACGACATATTCGTAGTAAAATCGTAGCAGCGTAGTAGCTACGTGATTGTCGTAGACACTACAGGCGCGTAGATTAAATTATTTTCTTCGTGACATTTTTATTTACCCTACGTATACAAAATGTTCAATGTTTTCTACTACATTATTTTATTACACTTTAGGTAACCATCCTTCCACTTATTATGGCTTGTGATATAGTTTTACTTAAGTGATGCTAGCTACGTTAGTTCATTGTTAAGCAACGTGCAGCTCAGATGAGTGGAGAAGTCTTTAGGCGGTCAAAAAACTCCAGGAATGGCCACAAACCTATTCAAAATGAATTAATTAATAGAAACTGGACTACAAATAACTAATACGTTTGATTTGAACATCGCAACGCGTGTCTAAACTAGGTCTAGTAATAATAAAACATATGTATGATGTTATCTTTTTAATTTAGATATACCCTAAGCGCAAGAACAGCACGATTCAGTGCGATCTATGAAGATACAGCACCGGTAGATTCGACTTGATACCGCGTAGATAAACCCGATCCGATACGATGTACGTTGGTTAACGGCCTCAATCACGCCATTTAAGTAATTAAACTATTTAGTAAAAGTGCTTTGTAATTGATGGTTTCCTTGTTGAAATTAATTCGGTTGTTTTGTAACTATTAAGGCGAATTAATTCACTTAATAGAGAAAGTAGTTTTTTGGAGGTTTGTTTCAACAGCTTTTCTTTTAACAATTAGAGGTGGCTTGCTCAAGAACCCTTAAATTAATTTAGTACTTAAATATGTTTAAAAAACAAAAGCTGTTTGGTATTTTTTTTATTTTTTTTATCTCACATTCATTCATTCATTTATTTCGAGTAGGTTAGTGGCCAACCCTGGTGTCGGAGTTTTTAGACCGCCTAAAGGCCTCCGACATGGTCTGACGATTGAAGCAACCGGTACTGACTGCTTTACGTGCCCTCCGAAGCACGGTACAGGTCCGATAGAAATGCCACTATAGACACCCATCAAAGTAGGCCGAGCTGCACATTGTTCAACAATCTCAAGGAGTTCCCATTGCTTAGACAAACTACGCCACGAGTGCTACATTAAACATCATCTGAAAACCTCAAAAAACTCATACGTTAATGTTTAAAAGGATTAAAACCGTATCCATACGTTTACGATTAAAAGTTCCCATAATTTACACCCATTTGAATCAAGTTTATGATTCTATGAATCGATTTAAACCGATTTTAAGAGCGTTGGAACCGATTTACGATTTTAAACGTAATTTGTAACTTGGTGTTACGTTTTGATAGCGCTTTATGACATGTTAATAATACATTGTGTTCAGTTAAACCTTGAAACTTTGTAAAATAACGTTAATAGCTTTTTGACTACATTAAGCTGATATATATATTTTATATTGAAACCGAGACAGACGATTTAACATGCCCGAAATAGATAAAAATAAATACAAACTAGCCCCGCCCCGCGGTGTTATCCGCGTTGTATCGGTTTCCGCGGGAATTTCGGGATAAAATGTGTCCCATGTGTTATTCTGATGTATAACCTATATAACTGTAAAGTTTCATCCAAATATATCCAGTAGTTTTTACGTGAAAGAGCAACAAACATACATTCATACATACATCCATCCTCACAAACTTTCGCATTTATAATATTAGTAGGCTTAGGTTCTTTGAAATTTCGGTACTTTGATACCATATTTTATTTGAAGCAGACGTCTCCTATGTAAACCCGACTTCAACGTAACTTCTGTAAACTATACGCCTCGTATATTTGCACTATGTCTATTTTGAAAGTTACTCGAAGAATCTTACAATTCAATTGCTAATATTTCGAAATGTTACGGTAAGCTTGTGCAAAATTTTACCATAAGATTGTGCAAAAACTTACAATAAGATTTATCAAAATCTTACCGCAAGATTTTTCAAATTTTTGCCGTAACATTGTTAGAAATCTTACCGTTAGATTTTTCGAAATCTTAGCTTAATTTTTTTGATAAATCTTACAAGACAATTTACCATAAGATTTTCAAAATCACCAAAAACATTACCGTTTTCGAAGTTAGTTAAGTACGTAATCTTATAACATTTTCATAACACCCAAAAATTTGAAACGTGTGTCTTTAAACTGATCCGAGGAAACACCTACCAAAATGGTTTTGAAACAATCAATATCTACTCAGTATTCAGATCATCTCACGTTTGCTGTTACAAGGTTCCTGAGAGTACCTGTAGCTTTCAGTGGCTTATTTTCACGGCGCAAAATCATAACATTCAATACATTTTCATGAAATTTGTGAACTTTGTAGAATATTCAGAGACTAGCAGCGCTCCTCGGCTTCTCTTACATAATCTTACTGGAAATCTTTCATAATTCTTAAACGAAGTCAATTAAATTAAAAGCTTACTGTATGTAATTGATATTTTCAAAAACTACTGAACGGATTTTCATGTTTTCACCAACATTCACCAGTGTTACTTACCAACGTACAAGAGGAAGGTTTGTGACTACTTTTGCATGCCAAAATTTATGTAGGAACGGGCTAGACTATGATCACCGCAAAGAAACTGGCTTACAGACATACACACGCAGACATCGACATCAAACTTGTAAAACCTTTTTTGCGTTGGGGGTAAATGGAAGGCCTTATCCAGCAGTGGATCATACCTGATCAATACTACTTATAAAATCTCAGAAACTGCCATTCCGATTTAAATAATTATTTTTGTAACGAATAGCTACATCCAACGTGAAGATTATAGGCTATTTTTCATCCCAAAATTCCCACGGGAATGGACCCAACGAGGGTCAATCCATGGGGCACTGCTAGTAAAATCACTACATAGTATAAAACAAAGTCGCTTTCCGCTGTCTGTCTGTCCCTATGTGTGCTTAGATCTTTAAAACTACGCAACGGATTTTGACGCGGAATTTTTTAATAGATAGAGTGATTCAAGAGGAAGGGAAATACCCACAGGAACGGCACAATGCGAGTAAAACCGCGGGGCACTGCTAGTAATATACATATATATACATTATACACCAGGACAAGTTCAGACATAAGTACATATACATGTCTTGAGTACGTGTTAAAGCACTTCACAACAATATATTGCTGTAATTATACTGAAATAACGAACTATGATACTAATCGTAACATTTAACTGCCAATAAACATGCCCAATCAATAACGTATGTTGCTACCGTAAGTACAGTCGACGAGAAAAGTTTTAGAAGTTTACTTTATACAAGCCTTTTGTATGCAGATTAGTTGTTGGATACACTACGCTACAGATACATTTTAATGTTTAAATTACAATATAGCGAAGGCGTGAAGGAGCTCGTACTAAGGCCATGAACTCTAACGCCCATACTCAGAGACCTCAAATGCTTCCTTAGTATAGATTTAATGAGATATTTTGACATAATATGTATGAAAAATTAATCAATTAGTTTATTTAATTAATATTTTTGAGTGCAGTAGTAAAAGTTCTATTCAGAATTCAAAACATATAATATTCAATGAGTCTTTTTCCTTGATCAAACTATACATTCGATTATCTTCTAAAATATCTCACAGAATACTCGAATATTAACGAAAGTTATAGATTTTGTCGGCGACTGTACGGTGCGTTGGCATTTCAATTCAATTCGCCACAAAACTGAGTTGAAATTACTCGGGAATTAAGTTTCCCCCAAGTCAGATTGCCTGAGGACGTGTGCTTGGATTAGATTTTAAACTACGTCTTAATGAACCAGGGTTTACGTTACTAGATGTAGCGTATCTTGTAAGGAATTTATTATTGCAAGGGCGATTTTCAAGATTACAAAAGGACAGATGTTGGAAGCGTTTGGGGGAGACCTATGCAGCAGTGAAACGATAGAGGTTGCAAAAAAAATATTAAACATAATGTGTAACCTCTTAAGTAAAGTAAAGTAATGTAATGTCCCACAGCTGGACAAATGTCTAAAAAATATAAACCAACATTATAAACATGTATTTATTGTAACATATTAATATTAATAAAATAATTTGTAAGCTTTAAAAAATCCTTTTTACACAACGTTTTCATGATAAGACATATCCTTTTTAAAATACTTTAATTTCTTTCTCAATTAACAATGTCTGTACTACATTCTTGCTATAAGTTATTAAATGGTAGAATCGGTAATAGCTCACAACTTGCACTACAACTAAAATGATTAAGACTGTAAATGTAAACCTACATTCAGGCCGTTAAATATCCTATCATTATTCACAACAAGAATATAATTTAATTAACATTATAAATATGTATAACGTTTTCTGGTCAACATAAACGTAGTATAAAATGTATTAGGTACCCATTTTTTGAGCTTTATAGCTTCGATCAACAATACACAACTAGATATCGGGTCACGAACAAAATCAAAGCTAAATACTGTCCGCGTGGATGACGTGTGACAGCTTATTTTGTTTACTACCGAACTGAAACAAAAGTTTTAAAACAGTTCTAAGTTACACCTAATTACAACCATGACACCTGGCAATAAAGTAGCAAATCTTATGAAAAAAATAAGAGCTCACTTTTCAAATGAGGCCTTATTCACCGAGACGTATTTTTTGTGCTAACCCGACATCTAGTTGTGTATTGTTGATCGAAGCTTTATAGCTTGGTATTTCATCTGCACTGGAGCACTGGCCTCTAATATCGCTAAAGACTTACCGCTTTATTCATAAACGATATTTAATTTAAACACTGTTTTAAAGTGTTTTGTCTCTTTCGCTCTTTGGCAAATAGCATATGTCGGAAAGTGATGAACCATTTGATAGTTAAGTGCTGTTAAAAAGCGTTTATGAATAAGGCCCTTAGGAATTTTGAGTAACGACCTAACGACTTAATAACACCCATTCTCAGATACATCAAAATCCAGTTGACGTCATGAGTACGGGTGTAAGATCACATCCACTACATAATTATTTCCTACATAAAACATATTTCAAAGTCAAAGTCAAATATTTAATTTATTCAGTTTTGGCCCCATAGAGGCTCTTTTAACTTACCACCGTTTCCGAAATAATGACATCTAATATATCAAATTCTCGTGTCACACTATAAGTGAACATATTCTCCGAAACGGCTCGACCGATCATGAAATTATCTTTGCATATCGGGTAGGTCTTAGAATCGGTCAACATTGTGTCATACCCCTAAATGTTAAGGGTGCGCGCATGTTTCTCTGTCTGTCTCTCTCTAACCCTTAATTTGTATGTGCCAAAACACCGTCTGCCGGGTCTAATTAGTAATGATATAATCAAATCATGATTTTCACGTTTTTCCGTGATCATAAACACGAATCCAATTATCAGAGATCAAAGCAAGTTTATCATTTCAATTAAAAACCCTTCCGTTCTAAATATCAAAACCCGAACAGATTAAAAATAATAACAATATGTCGAAAGCGCAAAGTTTTCCAACTCGTAAATTTCAAACAGAATTCCGCGTTATATTTTAAAAACTTACTCGGGCCCTGATTCGCAGTCATTTTAATTTTTAATAGGGTACGGAGGGACTTCGTGAGAGTTGAAAATGTCTCCCCTATAGGGACGCCCGGAGTAATTATTGTGCTAATTAGTATGAATAAATTATATAAAAAACGTATATTTAAACAAATAATGGTGATGATCAATTCATTCATTCGTATTTAGACCGCCTCATGACCTCCCATATGGCCTAACGGGTGAAACGATCGGGACCAACTGCGAAGCACGGTAGCACTCAGATACTACTGTTTTTGAGAAAGGCTTAATATAGGTGGCAAATAGGCACGTTAAGCAGTCGTTCCGGTTGTTTCAACTAAAAACTCCGACACCAGGGTTGGCCATTACCCTACTCTAACTGACTTACTTTACTCAAATTGAAATAAAAGGCAAAGGTTGGTCAAATTGAAATTGGTTGAGATAAGTTATGTACAAGTTTATACCATGTTTAGGCAGACATTATACATGAACGTTAGATATGAGGCTATTCGCAAGAAATGTTTTTTCTTAAGAGGTTTCCTCAAAATTGTGAATTTCACCTTGAAGTCCTTTGTACGACATTTTGTGTTAAATTATTTCAACGCTGGTTCACTTAGCACAAATTTCTCTCGACTTACGCAACTAAGTATGGGCGAAACATCTTGCTTTTCAGCATTTAGAGTGAGGTAGCCGGTCAGATTCGGTTTTGTAGAGCGTTTTTAGACCGCCGAAAGGCCTTCGACTTCGATTTATTTATTTATTATCTACTGCTTAACGTGCCCTCCGAAGCACGGTAGCGCTCAGATAGAAAGGCCACTATCGGCCACCCATCCAAGTAGGGGTCGAGCTGCACGTTGCAATGAACTAACATCGCTTAGTCAAACCACGCCACGCGCGCTACAGTTAATATAGGCGCATGTTTCTGTGTCTGTCTCTCTCTGGCGTGCGCAAGTTTCTCTGTCTTTCTCGCTCGCGCATGTTTCTCTGTCTGTCTCTCTCTGGCGTGCGCAAGTTTGTCTGTCTGTCCCTCTCTGGCCTAAAAAAGATAGTAGAAGTCTATTTGCTTTCTAAAACTGCCTATAGAAAACAAAATATCTATGTACCTAAAAGATAAATCTTTGTTTCGTTCCAGGAAAATCTTCCAGGCTTCAAGTTAAAGACGCAGTTTATCGGTAATGCGACGAGACTCAATCATGCTTAGGGAGAATTGAAACGAACATCGAATGCAATGTCGGGTAATGGATTTTGTTTAGGTTTTTTTTACAGACTAAATGCTGTTACGTATAATCGTTAAAAATACTGGTTTGTTTTAGCTTACTCTACTTTAAATTGAAACTATGTACATTTACGGATTCACTTAGCTTTTATTTAACGTTTTTGTCAGACCTCATTTTTAACCTAATCGAACGAAGATACTCGATAGGAAAATATACTTCTTCTGAAGCCACACAGAATAAAAAGGTATAAAAGTGCTATAAAAAGAACAGTGATTATAAAAAATCTTACCCCGAATTCAAACTCCCGAAGAATTTAATCAAGTTACAGTTGAAAAAATTCTTAATTATTTCGTTAGTACTTAAACTTAAGAGCGAGATGTTTGAAAAGTTTTATCTTTTTTGTGTATTTTTAAAATGAAAGGGTGCGTTTTCAATTCAAAACACGTAAGTGTGACGTCAATTAGGAGCCTCTCAGAGAATTTAAACTGAAAATTTCAAAAATTTAAACATTACCATTAAGAAAGTTAAATTTATTCATGTTGCTAATTCAATTTCTGTAATTAAAATTATTCCGGAAGTATTTCTTGGAATTAGGTTACAATTAACAGAAGAATGGCTCGTATTTTGCATGGCTTTAAATTGTGTCTATCTTAATGGCGCGTTTACATTATTCGGTTGCAGCCTTCGCTATTGTTTAAACTGAGTACTTAGCTACGTAGGTACTTTCCATCTACAAATCCCATGGTAACGTCTACAAAGTAATAAAAGTAAGTAAGTAAATTCAAGTAGGTCAGTGGCCAACCTAGTGTCGGAGTTTTTAGACCGCCTAAAGGCCTCCGACATGGTCTGACGATTGAAACATCCGGGGCCGACTACATGGTGATAAAACTGCAAGCCGTTGCCAGTAAGTATCTTATACCCAACTAGCAGCGCCCCGCGGTTTTACCCGCGTTGTGCCCGTTCCCGTGGGAATTTCGGGAATTTTTTTACATAAAATCCTTCCTCTTGAATCACTCTACCTATTACAAAAAACCGCATCAAAATCCGTTGCGTATTTTTAAAGATTTAAGCATACAGACAAACAGACAAACATACACGAAACAGAGACGACTTTATTTTATACTATGTAGTGATATAATAAAGAGGTATTTGTAAGTTTGTTTGTATGTTAGATCTAATCTCGGAAATTACCAGTCCGATTTGAATAATTATTTTTGTAATAGATAGCCACATTCAACGGGGAGGTCTTCTTCTTCATCGAGTGGATGGTCAACGTAACCAATCCTGGTGTCAGAGTTATTGAGCCGCCAAAGGCCTCTGACATGGCTCGGATATTTTCATCCCGAAATTCCAATGGCAACGGGCACAACGCGGGTATACCTGCGGGGCGCTGCTAGTCTACAATACACGGACAAATAAAAGCCCGTAAAGTAATGTACTTTTGTTTGAACTATAAATCCTCAGATCTGGACTGATCTATGTGGGAACTGTGAATAATAATGGCACTCGTAACCTATTGTACCTATTTCAGTTTATTTTTATTATACTAGCCGCACCCCGCGGTGTTACTCATGTTGTACTCGTTCCCGCGAGAATTTTGGTATAAAATGTATCCCATGTTTTATTCTGATGTATAACCTACATATCTGTAAGGTTTCATCCAAACTCGTTTAGTAGTTTTTGCGTTAAAGAGTAACATACATACGTACATACATCCTCACAAACTAGAGTAGATGAGAAGATTGTGGTAGTGGCTAACCCTGTTGCCTTTGGTTTTTAGACCGCCCGTGCCCTAAATTGTAGGTACTTCTTCTTCACCGAGTGGATGGTCAACCTGACCAATCCTGGTGTCAGAGTTATTAGAAAGTAACCAGGACGGCTTAACTTACCTTCCGAAGCACGGAATCGTCTTACTTTCGAGCAATCAGGTGATTCAGCCTGCAATGCCCTAACCAAACTGAGGATAGTCTCACGGATATTTTTGTGAGATATTGTCCCCACCGGGAATCGAACCCGGAGCCTCCAGACCACAAGGAGGCTTTTATAAATACTTAACATTACAAATAAATGGTATAAGTATACATACGTCAAGTTATCTGTATTTGAGATACCTTTTTCGCCCAAAAGAACCGCGGGTAAAAGCCGCCGCAATAATAATTGACAACAAAAGAAATCCTAATCAAAACCAACCGTATGATGTGAAGATATAAGAATAGCTATTCTAAATAAGAAAATGGGTGAATCAGTTTAATACGAAACGGGTTCCGTTTATCAGTGGCAGTTCCAGAAAGAGAGGAGGAAAAATTATATCAAATCATAGTAAAGTATTAGCCTGTAATGTCCCACTGGTGGGCACAGGCCTCTCTCATCTCACTGAGGATATCAGGATAGTGAGGAGGATTAGGCGTTATCCTCCCGTCGGACTAACACCCATGGATATGAAGGGAGGAAGTCAACTTTTGCCCACTACTGGAATAGTGATATAACATCAACAAAATCACAATTTATTTTATATGCAAAAAAAAGGAGTGATTTCAATCTCTTTTTACTTCATCACTAAACCTATTTCAGCTAAAATATGTTTTTAAGTAATCTTAATGTCCCACTGCTGGGCAAAAATCATAGTTTGGTTAAAAATACTTATATGTAGTAAGTATTTCCTAACTATTGTAGCGCTCGTGGCGTAGTTTTACTAACCGAGATTAACTTATTGCGATTGTTGAGTAACGTACAGCTTGGCCACTACTTATATGGGTGGCCGATAGTGACATTTATATCTGCTCATACGTTAAATGGTCGGTTCCGGTTGATTCAATCGATAGACCTTTAAAGACCGAAGTTAGAGGTCTTTAGGCGGTCTAAAAGCACCGACACCAGGGTATACCACTAACCTTTTTAGTGCGGAACCCTATCCGATATCTCCTAACTAAGCACCAAAAGTATTCATTTCATACTTTCTTTGTTATAAGAATACATTTTTCATCAAAATGTTTTGAATTGCTGAACCCAAGGGTGCTTTGAAACGGATGCCTTCGTGATAAACTTTCGATCCTAAAGTGTATATTACAAAAGATTCTTTTGGTGCCTGTTTATGAACTAATGACAGAAGGCATCTTTGTGGAAATTGGTAAGACGTACAAATCAAAATAAGTTGCGTATTGATTCGGAGAACAACATTAGACATCTATATACACGGTGAGCCTTAATAACCCGAAAGATTTAATCCAACGATTTTAGAGCCTAATTAGAGTATATAAAGTTATATAACGTATAGTCCAAAAACCCATATTTTAAGAGATATTAATTATTTCAAGTAAACCACAAGTAAGAAAATCTCAATTGTAACACACCCTAAAGGCGTGACGTAGCCACCAACTACTTTTACACGCAGACGCACTAACCGCATGGTTGATGCATCGTATGATATCGGAGTGATTCGTTAAGTGTCATGCTCGCTCCTTGTTTCTCAACTGAGATTAATCAAAACTCGCTCACTCTCTGAAGTAAAGGTTTGTTTACAAAGAAGCGATCAATTAATATGATTTAATTTGTACTGAAATAGTAGTTTAATTAAGACACATAATTGGACCCATGTTGATATAGCATTATTTACTCGTACTGTCGTCACAAATACGTCGTTTAAATCTTTCGGGTTATTAAGGCTCACCGTGTATATAAAATTCAAAGTCCTGACTGACTGACTGACTGACTGATAATCAACGCACAGCCTCAACCGCTACACCTAGAAACATGCAATTTGGCAGGAAGGTTCTTCAAGTGACGTAAGTGCACACTAAGAAAGGATTTTCGAAACCTAATAGGCCCTTATAGTTATTATTTAAAGGGAAGAAAAAGTTGTAAAAGGAAGGCATGTAGACTTTTTGTAACCTATCCCTATGCTGTCCCACAGGGGCAGGTTTTGATTCGTGTGTCCACACTGAGCTGAGCTGACCCACAGCTGAGCATAGGTCTTCACCAACCATCGCCAACTGTCCAACTGTAAATCTCTTTCGATTTGTCCTTTTCCGACACAAGCTATTTTACGAAGAGCAAAAGAGACAAAAGCTCTTTAAAACAGTATTTTAGTTCGAGGGAATTTATGAATTAGTCGGTAAGTCTCCGCCGTTGATATATCAATATGTATGAGACATTTATATCACGTTTCAAACCGAATAAGGGTAATGATAAATTGGTATTCAATGAAGTACCAAAATTAATGGATTTGGGATAGCATACGGTGTAAAAGGATTTTTATTGAATAAGTATATTGAGGCCCTTGGCTGGTGGAGTATTTTGTGAATTATTAACCCTACTTTGTATATTGGCAAAATTATTTATTGGAATTTGTTTAACAAAACCTGTGATATATATAAGCAAAAGGTTTTTCAGATTAAATTGAGGTGCAATTTAAGTTGTTAGGCAATTTATTTCGATTATTATTGTCATAGATTTCTCCTCGGAGTCACTGGACAAGCCCGGTCTTTTTGAAAGGCATGCGGATGCATACCGATTTAACTCGTAGAGGCATTTGGAGGTGTTTGATGTAATGGATTACAACTGCTGGAACACATTCCACACGTCAGTACAACATGCCCACAAATGTGCATCGGTAGAAGTATTGCCAAGGACTATTGCAAGATATGAAAGAAAAACCACTGGGCTGTGGGAATGAAGTTTGGATGGGATTTTGCAAAGGAAGCGGCCCCTGCCATAACGAGTAGAAAACAGGTTATCGTCGCTCGCCCCTAGATGGAACCCCATTTGTTATACAAATTGATGACTGACGAAGCCTTGGCGAGGTTTTGCTAGGTTCCTATGAGTCACTTTTCACTTTTAGAAGTTATCTAAATCTGTACCTCTACATCTATATTTTATAATATTATAAAGAGGTAAAATTTGTAAGTTTGTTTGTTTGTTTGTATGTTCGAGGTAATCTCAGGAATTATCAGTCCGATTTGAATAATTATTTTTGTAATAGATAGCCACATTCAACGGGAATGTTATAGGCTATTTTTCATCCCGAAATTCCCACGGGAACGGGTACAACGCGGGTAAAACCGCCGGGCCCTCCTAGTTATTAATAAACAGTTTAACGTACCAAAATGCAACCCGGCCGAGGAAACTTGCCCGATTTTGCGGTATCCTTGATAACTTTCTGAAAATGAGTTTTCCTATAAATTAAATGTTCGTAGTTTCAGATCCGAGAATCATAAATACTTGTGCCAACTTATCTAGTTATAAATAGTTTTATTTATATAGTTATCCTGTAACGTCAGACTGCTGGGCAAAGGCCTCTCATCTCACTGAATATATCAGTACAGTGAGGAGGATGAGGCGTAATCACCACGCTTGCCTAATGCGGGTTAGTGATCTCAAACCCGAGCCATGTTTGGAAAAGTAGGAAACATGTTGTCGCTCGACCCAGGAATTAGACCCAGGGCCTCAGTCTTGGCAGGCGAGTACACATACCACTAGACCACCGAAGCGTTATTTATATAAACCACTCTAAAATTATAACATCATGGCAATACATACATTCAATCAAGTCTTTAATTTGATTCAAATCGTATTTGAACACTATTGCCGTAAAAGTAGGTACAATAACTTCGGTATACCTAATTATTTCGTCAATGTTATATCTCCTTTGAACTTGCACCGAACTAAGACACCTCAATATCAAAGTTAAGCAACAATTTAATCTAAGACTGCAAGTTATTGAACTATCAAAGTATCAACTGACCTTTGGCGGTAGTTCTAATACACTCGAGAGCATAGAAATCGCACATAGGGGAATCTTCCTGCACTTTGATTTTGACACTTGTTTTTTTTTTTTAAATAAGGGTTGGTTGCAAATATAACTTAAATTAAATTAAAGTACACACTGTTAGCTTCCTAAAAGTAGTCATCCCGTGACCACCAGTGGTGTAATCCGCGCATGTTAAATTAGTCATGGTTGTGTCATTCGTCAGATTATATCGGAGCCTTTAGGCAGTTTAAAAACTCCAAAACCTAACCTATACGAACTTTCTGTCAAATCATCAACTCCACTCATTAATTCACAGCCTCCGTGCTCTTATGATCTGAGCGCTCGGCTCACGATCCGGGTTCGATTCCCGGTGGGGACAATATCTCACAAAAATCTCTTTAGAGACTGTCCTCAGTTTGGTTAGGGCATTGCAGGCTGAATCACCTGATTGCCCGAAAAGTAAGACGATTCCGTGCTTCGGAGGGCACGTTAAGCTGTCGGTCCCGGTTACTTTCTACGGATAGTAGTCGTTACATGAGCCATGTCAGAGGTCAGATTGATCATCCACTCGATGAAGAAGAAGAAGAATTCACCAACTGTTCAACTAGGCTTCTGAGAAAGTCGGTCTTTGGATAAATATGGATCCATTCTCTTTATTCTATAAATAGTACCTTCATTACAAATTAAAACAGCTGAAAACAAAAACAAAACTTTACATTAATATAATCAGCAGATGCTACAATCTCAATACTTGGAATAAATCTTTTTAATCCATTTTCTCCGATAAGAAATGATAATTCAACTATACCGAAATTTCAATATCTATTCATTGCGCCCTATTTTCTTCAAAGAGAACCTTTCTAACGAATCCTATCTTGATTTTAATGAATTGCAAACAGCAACAAAAATTATCCGCAAATCAGTGGCCGTAACAAACAAAAAATTTCACTAAAAAGCGTTTCTCGCGATTTATACGACTTAATCTCAGTAACAGCTTAGGGGCGTAATTAGCGGTGTCGAAAAACACTTAAATTCGCCGGTTAATGTGTTTTTGCGACACCCCTAATGACCTCGTGGTCGGAAGGGGTGTGAATGCCTCTAACTCCTACAAACATCTTTTGTTAGGGCCGTTTAACACTGACATGCTGAAGTGGGGTCTATTTGGCCCTTGGGGGCTTTTCCTGTTTCGAAATTACGAAGGATGTGAAATTTATTGAGGTGAGATAAGTTAGATGCTGATTCTTATCGGTAACTACCTAACTATTATCAGGATGATGTAGGTTTAAAGGTTAACGGTGTAAGGTATATTTTCTCGGAAGGTAAATTATTGCTAGGTTGAAACAAGTATTAGCCGAACACTAAATCTTAAAGGTTTTTACGTTTTTATCTTATTCATTCTGTTCTTGTTAGGTATTTGGGGTGTTTAGACTTTGCTAACTTTTCTAGACTTTTTTTGATAGCCTTATGTGTCTGTCGTATCATAGTTGTTAAACCAGTGAACCGATTCCTTTCACTTTTTTATGTTTTTGATAGATTTAAACTATAAAGAATATTTTCAGGAGAGGAATTACGTTTTATGTTTTTGTTAGATGTCGACCCTTTTAGGTATAGGTTAATGCTTATTTTAGCTATCAATTTTTTTGTCCCTTTCACAACATAAGTACGCTAATTTCGGAAGAGCAAAAAGACAAAACACTAAAACCGTGTTTAATTTAAGTTGGATATACAGGATGCGGGCTGCGTTCGCTTTGATCTGACCGCAGACCGCATAACGCACGCAATGTGACAAATCACTAACATGTGATTTTAATATATCACCCGTACTCAGAAACGTCAAATGCTTTCTTGGGGATTTATTGAGTGATTTTGATATGTAATGTATGAAAAATAAGGTCCATTAGTTAAGTGTGGTTATAATGGACATCTCTGAGCTCGACAGAACAAGTTTGAACTGTACATATTTTTGTATCAAGCAAGGTTTAAAACAAGCCCAGCTAAATCAGTAGGTCTCCGTAACAACGACAAATGACATTTTAGATAAGGGTATGTAGACACCTACCCGTAAAGGACTGAACATTTTAATGGGCTTTACAAACTACGAGAAGTTTATGGCCCTTATTTAGGTGTCTATGGACCCTTTAGATCGTAAGGGCCGGTTAGTATCTATTTATAGAATTAATGATGAGTTTTATTTGGAGCAAGTTTGGCCAGTGGTGAATCCTGGGGTTTACTTACATTGTTTTGGAGGTTAGAAAGTATGGCGGTAAGTATTAGCAAATCAAGAGGAACTTGTTTTGAAATAATGGAATATTTATTTTCTAAAAAAAATTAGAGAAGGACTCTGATGATTTTGGAAAAGGAGTTTTTACCTCGCACGGCATTTTTCCAATTTATTTTTTTAACAATGCTCGGATTTTAAATCACCACCCCGTAGTAGAGTGAATGGTAATTACGTCATCGGCCTCACTGTACTGATTCTTAAGACTATGATTCTTAACTGAAACAAGGATACCAACACTATAAATAAAACAAAACATTTCATTAACGTATGTATACATACATTGTAAATATTTTAATCACATGGTGACTAAAATTATTGCTGTTTTATTATATTCTGCTTTTCATAATATCATACATTCTCATTTACACATCATGCAAAACTTAATAACACTGCAATGAGATGATGTGAATAAAAATTAATAAATACTTCCATATTTTAAATGCTGAATCAAAATAACGCTATAAGTTTATCTTTAATATCTAGATAGATCTTATCCTGTAGATAGCAACTGACTGTGTCTGGATATTTTTGTAATCATAATAACTATCCATCAGAAAACCATAAAAACCTACTTATATATCAAAATCGGTTCACCCATACACGGATCTATACTATAATACTACAAAAAAAAATGCACGTCGAATTTGTTATTAATTTTTCATTCCCCTCTCACTAAACCTTATACCTCCGTAACATGAATAGTTTTTGGATAGAGGTCATAAATAATAGTTTACATTTTAGGACGCGTAACATGAAATAGATAACCATCAACCATCTTATTGCGAAGGACGATTCTCTATACCTTAATCTAAATAACCATCAACCATATTAAAAGGAACATCTGAAGGAAGATTCTCTATACCTTATTCATAGCTCGTACGAAAAAGGTGCGATTCCGCAGCACACTGCAGTCGACAGCGGCAAACATACTGCAATTGTATGTTAAAATTGCAGTCGTAAGTCGGAATTTATACTCACGGTATCATAAACTATGACGGCGCCGGCCAGACACGTGTTTAAGGGTTACTTTTAAAGGACTCCACCCATTGCACCGTATCATACCATGCCCGTGCTATGAACGTGTCAGGCAAAAAAGTATTCTTTGTATTGAAAAGTATGGGACTATGCTCACTAGACCGTTCCGTCACCAACCAACAACGTCGACTATTCTCACCTAATATTTTGCCGGTGCTGACACGTTCATAGCACGGTCATGGTATGATACGGTGTAATGGGTAGAAACCTTAAAGCAGAGCGGAGCTGTGCGGGGCTCAATCAACCAATCACAACGCATTGAAGTTGTCAAACAACACATTGACATTGTCAAAATCTTTTCGTATTGTATTGTCAATTAAGCTTCACACAGCTCCACTCCGGTTCAATCGAAATTGACCAATCACAATGTACTTATTTAAACAGATTTTAACAATTGCTATGCAGATTTAGACTTTCATGCGCTGTGATTTGATATATGTAATTGGGCTATGCACAGCACCGCTCCGCTTCTACGGACACCCAATGATTTTGTGCTGTCATCTACAGTGACATTTGAAATCGCACCTGACTTCATACTACAGCATAAGTGATTATCAATGGCAGAGGTGAATACAGTTTAAAGTAGTGAACGGCAACCGACAATATTATCGGCCACTGCAATGGTTAAGGCACTACATTTGTACGTTTAATATACTGTATACAGCTCGTAGAAGTCACTACGACGGGTGGGTTTACTATGACATAATCCTTATCCCAATATGTATGAAACTAAGTCCTTCTGTTCGCGATAAGACGAAAGAAAACTCGACAACAGTCGGGTTTGGAGATCAAGCTAAAATTTACAGATAGTGATTCACGATGGAGGTTCGAACTTATTTTTAACTTTAATATTAAAACTTTTGACTAACTTTTTGTTTATAATTTTTATATCTGAAGCTGTAGTGAATGCCGCGGGTTAGGTAAACTAAAATGAATACTGTAGTATAAAATTAATACTCCCACTGACCTAAGGTGAACTAATTCCCAATTCAAAAATTTTTAACCAATACAGTCGAAAAGATTCGCCCTACTCAAAATCGATCGTTAATTTAATCAATATGAGTGAATTGCAAACCTGCACCTCCCGCTCACTGAAGATATCAGTACGGCCAGCGCTACACTCGACGGAAACTCCGACCTTCCTTCGATACAATATTTACATATAATTTACAAATGGCGGGCGACTACGAAGTATTGTCACTCCGTCGATTTTTAAATAATATAAAATAACATGGCGTTTCGTCGCAGAAGAATCGCGACAGATTCTGTCGTGTGTAGTTGAGGCCTAAGGGAAGATTAGGCGTAATTATGGTTCTGATGAGAGTTGGAGTACGAATGATTGGAGGCATCATCGAAATAAATTGATTAATTTAACCATCGATCAAAGTGAGGGTATTTACGAAATAACTCTTAAAATATAGTTATTAGAAGCATTTATTAATATTTATTCACATAAAGCAAAAAAATCCAGTATTATAACCTTAATTCTATTGCTATATTCGTAACAAAGGAACTATAAACACAAACATATTGACAGGTCAATTTATTAAAAATTAAACTGTCTCACTACAAAAAGTTACACAATAGTTGAAAAACGATTGCAATTACGTTACAAATGTCACTGCCTCGTTTGACAATTTCAATGCGTTGTGATTGGTCGGCTAAGCTCTGCCCAGCTCCGGTCCGCTTCAATAGAAACGCACTGAAACAGTCTTCGATCAACAATACACAACTAGATGTCGGGTCGGCGCAAAAAATACGTCTCGGTGAATAACGCCTCATTTGAAAAGTGAGGCGTTATTCTCACTTATTATATTCATAAGATTTGCTACTTTATTGCTAGGTGTCATGGTTGTAATTAGGTTGAACTTCGAACTGTTTTAAAACCTTTTTATCAGTTCGGTAGTAAACAAAATAAGCTGTCACACGTCATCCACGCATCATATTTAGCTTTGATTTTGTACATGACCCGATATCTAGTTGTGTATTGTTGATCGAAGGAAACAGTGCTTACATGTCAAATTGAGATCCCGGGTTCAAATTCTAGAAGGATTAAGATGTACGCCAAGGGCTATATAATATATTTTATCTCTTTTCTTCATACAGAAATAGAGAAAGAAATCTGTTTAGAGAATCGAAAAACGAAGATAAGCAATTGTCTTGGCGAGCATCTTAGCCTTTTTAAAAGCAAGTTTGTTTAACATGTAATAAACTTTTCAAACATGGCTCAGGTGATATGAACAACCTGCAGTAGGCAAGCGTGGTAAGTACAAATCATCTCACTGTACTGATATCTTCGGTGAGAGAGGCCTTTGTCTTACAGTGGAACATTGCAAGCAAAAACATACTGTTATTTGACAAATCACGGGTTTGTATAACTTTTTGTAATAACACAGTATAAGTTTGTTTCTAAGTCATACTGTATTGGACTTTGTGACTATTACAATAAGATCTGTTTTATAACAAAATATTTGAAGTTGGATAGGAATTTGACAAACATAAAGGTTCGACTTATTTGATTTATAAACTTCTCTAAATTTAGCTGCTTTTGACATAATTGCTTAAAAAAACCGATATGTGCAACTTATTAACCATTTTAAGTGCTACACTTGGATTTGTCAAAATTATTGGCCAATCAGGATACGTCATTCTTCGAGCGTCACTTTGGATTGGTTGACAATATTTTGACAAATGCAAGTGTAGAGATTTAAATTGTTTTATATTATAACGTAATAATTTCACGACTTTTTTCAGCAAAATAAAAATAATAATATTTACAACAATATTTTAACTAAGTAAATATATTTCGAATTCACTTTAGTATATTTTTTTTACAAATGAAGACAAAAAAATTCTTCAAAATATTTTGGACTTGTTTTTTTAATTGCAGTTGTTTTAAGAATAAACTGAGATGTACTTATTTAATTGCGATCGATATAAATATATCGATTTTCTATGGATCAATTGATATTTACAAAAATATCCATAACTTTGAGTCGCATTCTATTCAAAGTGTCTCAGATGTCAAATGTCAGAGAAGAAAACGTCAAGACAGATTTGACATTAAAAAGTGTCAAAAAGAAGTGTCAGGAATCATATTGTCATTTTGTTGTCCTTAGTATAAAGAATCACTTAACTTTTTTTCTTATCTTGTTGTATGTAAAATGTTAACTGTCTTGCTTTCTATCTTTCTATGACTATGACATTAGATTGTAGCTGTACTAAGTTAAATGGACGACTGTTTTGAGCAATATTCGCTTGAATATAAGAAAATAAACATACAAAACCATGTACATATAAAATTGTTTTCTGATATGCAAGCGAATACCCCGAAATCAGCAATTAAATTGAACAAGATTACAAGTTTAGCGAATTCTGTGTGGAAAACTTGAGTTGTGTAACCCAAATTGCTAGCAATTTATTATTTGGCTAGTTTGCCAGCTAGTAGCTAGTAAACTCGCTCAATATAAAAGAGGTTTCAGTCACCCAACTTTGCTCAGTACATCCAACTTTTTACATTATATTATCTCACCAAAAATCTATATTTAATAACTGTACAGTATTAGAACTAGGGTCTGAACTCACACAACACTATATTCAACACATCACCAAAATCTTTGAGGTCTCGGGGCCATCCATCGATTTTGACCTCTAGTGGGTCGAGGCCAAAATTGTGCTTGAGGTCTAAACGTCCGCGGAGACCAACCGCGGCCTCTATTCATCATAGGCCTGGGCCTATTTTGCCAATCGTGATCGTAGTCCGGCGGTGGATGTTCAAAGTCGGGCGATGGATGTCTATCATTTTCTCTGATGTCATCTTCGTATTCTTTGTCTTGAATGTCATTGTATGAATTCATTCTTTGCATTGGCATAGCTTCGAAGGGATTCACCATTTGTTGTATGATTGGAGCTGATAGCGACTCTTTCTTGTCATGTATGTAGTTGTTTTCTGTATGGTTGTGTATGAATTTTTTATCGTGTTGTGTTTTGCCGTTGTCGCCTCCGACTAACACTTTGTTGTTATTGAAGGACGGTCGCCTTTGGTGGTCTGGTTGGTACATACCTTCTGTAAGAGAGAATGAAGATGTTACATTTTATTGGACTTCAACTAATTATAAATAATAATTAAAATACATAGTTCGTCCTGTATATTTTAAAATGTTTTTTTCGACTACTTTCACAACCAGTTGATTTATATTTAAAAACATTTTGGGAAGGATACGTTTCTCTCTCTCTCTCTCTCTGTCTCTCTCACTTCCGAACTATGTAGTGAGGTCAGTCTTCCTAGTTTTTCTCCTCCGTTTGAAGTTAAGGTAGGATTAGCTTAAAATTTTAAAAAATGTAAAAGAATTAGTATTTGTAAATTAAAAATTACCATTTTTAAGTTACTAAAAATATGCATTGAACATACCAAAATAATCTGAAAGATTATCGAGAAACAAATTATGAAATAGGACTATGATCAAATTAAAAATAGCAAGAAAACAAATGAACAGATTGAATAACAAATATAACAATTATTATAAATAGTTGTACATTAAACGAAATAAAATTCAAAGTTGGGTCACCCTTTAGGATGCGTCTCGAATGAAGCTGAGCGGAACTGTGCGGTGCTCAATGGACCTATCACAACACCCTAAGGGTGCATTTCCATTAAACATTCCATTAAAGCATTCGCTCTGCTTGGGTTTAATAATAATCAAAATGCATTACAAAGAGATTTTAACCATTTCAATGCGTTGAAGTGATTGGTCAATTGAGCTCCACACCGCTCCACTGTTTCTTTGAAAATACTCTACAATTATTCAAATTTAAAGAGGTCAAACAAAAATGTCAAACAAAGATGTCAAACAAAGATGTCAAACAAAGATGTCAAACAAAAATGTCAAACTCAAAGCAGTATTTCTGTATAGAGGTTGAAACATACAGTTCCAAATCGTCAAACTCTATATTAACCCTTTTGGCTATTTGTGGTAGTAATTATTGACTTACGTTGATCTTCGTCCTCTGATAAGTCCATGTCGACACTCTCAACTATATCTGAAGGAGTGATTACTGGAGGGACCATTGTGGGTACTCTGTAATCCTGTAAATATAAATTGGATGGATTTAGGAAATGTTACCTTTAATATGTGAAGTGTTAGCCCGTAATGTCCGACTACTGAGCAAATGCACACCAACTCACTGAAGATATCAGTACAGCTTTATTTTAATACGACGCAATGGAGGGGTTATAAGTTTGACGTCAATGTCTATCATATGTGTGTGTGTATTCGTTTCTGACACCATAGCTTTTAATCGGATCTAAAAAAATGGCGACGTAAAATTAGACCCCTTTATTAATTAATTATTAATTTTTTAATTAATTTAATTAATTAGACCCATTTTTTTAGACCCCTTTTAATCATATGGACTGATTTGGATGCGGTTTTGTTTTTATTTGAATGCTCGTTTTCCAGGGGGTTCTGAAATTATTACTTATACTTATATTAGTGTAACTGTATACAGTAAAAGTAATAATTTCAGAAGCCCCTGGAAAACTGGCATTCAAATTTTGAAAAACCGCATCCAAATCGGTCCATACGTTTAAGAGCTATGGTGTCACAAATACAAGTAGTATGATCCAGGGATAAAACTACTTTGTATTAGTATAGATGAAATAATTCATACCTGATCTAAACTAATCGGGTTCATAGGTCGAGTCATGGGCAGCGGATGTATAGGCACTGGCGGTTGATGCGTTAACGGAATCAAATTCCTGTGGTCCACGTCTGTAATACAAGAAAGATAATCATTTTTATACTTATTAGTGGTTAGCGAACCGTTTTTTTTTTAGGATATATCCCAGATTTTGGTTCAATTTAAAAAACGTCTCCAACAAGCAAGTTTCTCGAGAAAAGAAATTATGGTTTGGATTTGTTTATAAATCTATCGAATCGACCAAATCAACCCTCGATCGATTCGATCAATCAATATGGGATCAATATGGATACCCGCGTTGTGCCCGTACCCGAAGGAGTTTGGGGATGAAAAGTAGCCTATAACCTTCCCGTTGAATGTGGCTATCCATTACAAAAGGAATTATTCAAATCGGATTGGTAGTTTCTAAAATAAGCCCTTACAAACAACAAAGTTAGAAACTTGACCTTGGGATGACCTTGTCTCCTTCGACAGCGGGTGGTGGGAAACCGCAAAGAACAGAGAAGGTTGGAAGCGTTTGGGGGAGACCTTTGCCCAGCAGTGGGACAATACAGGTTAAGAAAAAAAAATATTAGTATAGATATCTTACCTTGATGTCCCGGATGCCTCAACGGCGCCGCGTTGGGAATAGGGGGCGGAATTAAACTGGGCAGCAACCTGTGATCCACGTCTTCAATATCTGGAACATTATTTCAAATAACGTTCACTTAAGCCCGGTTTTAACTTAGGATGAGTTGTTTCCAACGGTTGGTTATCGTAAAAGTAAAGAGTTGCAATGTCCCACTGTTGGGAAAAGGCCTCTCATCTCACTGAAGATAACAGTACAGTGAGGAGGTTTAGGCACAATCACCAGGTTATTGTAACATTTTTTTTTAAGTTTACTATTACGTACTGTTAAATGCGTGATAAATACAATGTGTTCTTTTATAACTTCACTAGCAGCGCCCCGCAGGTTTACCCGCGTTGTGCCCGTGCCCGTGGGAATATCGGAATAAAAAATAGCCTATATCCTTCCCGTTGAATGTAGCTATCTATTACAAAAAGAATTATTCAAATCGGACAGGTAATTCCCGAGATTAGCTCGAACATACAAACAAACAAACAAACAAACAAACTTACAAATTTTACCTCTTTATAATATTAGTACAGATAACTTAAATGAGATACATTTAACAGCATAATATGTTGTGTTGAACGTTTTAACGGACGTATGTTACGATAACTAACTGTATGAAACAAGCCCCACGCTTAGTTTTCTGAAAAGTTTCTATCGCAAGCTATGCAAGGTAAGAAATGGTTGACTCACGTCCTAATAGAGGCAGTACGGGCGGCGGCGGCGGCGGCGGCAGGATGCCGCGGTGATCCACGTCCACCGGCGGAGGCTCTAGTATGGGCTGCGACAAGCATTATCACTCAATATGTGGTCATAATTAGTCAATCCTACTAAATAAAAACTTGAGAGGTGTCAAGGGACACCCGGATGGAACGAAATAAAGTTCAATGCGTAATTGAAAGACGAAACGAAAATATCTGGCTTACTTTCTATAAGAGAGAGAGAGAGAGAGAGAGTCTGTCTCTCCCTAACGCAAAAAGTGTCGTTACAACTTTTCTTCTTATTTTTTTCTGTCTAGCCCCCTTTCGCAACGCGCGATAAGGAACTTCGTTCCAACAATTTAAATAAGAAAGAAGGAAAAATGAGAGAGGATGTGTTCGTTACTCTTTACTCAAAACTATTGAACGAATTTGGATGAAATAATCAATAATGATTTACTGCCTTATCCATAAACGCTATCTAACTAAAACACTGTTAGTGAGTGTTTCGTCTCTTTTGCTCTTTGGAAAATAGCGTATGTCAGAAAGGGACAAACCATTTGATAGCTAAAATGCTGCTAGTAAGCGTTTATGAATAAGGCCTTTAGTCATAATTAATTAATATTACTAAATAACAATTTAAATTCGAAAGAGAGGATGTATGTTTGTTACTCTTAAAAACTACTGAACAAGTTTGGTGGAAACTCTCGGTAAGGGTACACATCAAAAGCATGTGCGACACATTTTATCCCGTATTCCACTTCTATAATATTATCAGTAACCGTGGGAGTTTCGGGATACAAATGTGTTGATCCAAACTCTAATTTTCTGTGGCCACAGTTACAGTATCATAATATAGGTCGTATCGTCGTAGTTGTAACTATAAATATACTAGTTATACTCCGCGGTTTTACCCACAGCGCACCCGTTCCCCTAGGAAATACGGGATAAATAGTATCCTCTATCCGTCTCCTGGTTCTAAACTACCTCCCCACCAGTTTTCAGCCAAATCGGTTCAGCCGTTCTCGCGTTATAAATAGTGTAACTAACACGACTTTCTTTTATATATACATAGATACCTGATGTGGGAGCGTGTGGTCCATGTACCGCAGCGGCGCGGGCGGCGGCGACTCGGGCGTGTCCAGCCCGCACACCAATGGCGGCGCCGGCGGCGCCTGCACATACATAAAATATATTATCTCTATATATGTATACCAATCAATGTCACTTTTCGTTGAAAATTAGAACTCAAGAACGGGCTCACCTATCCAAACCAAATGCTTTGTTCGCACTATTTAGTAGATGGTTGATGGTAATGATTGAGTGAAGAAAAGAAATAAACCATTCACTCTCTGTACTGCTGAGTATGTGGTAACATTATATTAGGGTTTAGTTAAATGTTACTTTTCAAGAGACGATATTTGCGAAGGTTTATTCAGACTTGTCCTACTAATATTATAAATGCGAAAGTTTGTGACGATGTATGTATGTTTGTTACACTTTCACGCAAAAACTACTGATCGGATTTGGATGAAAACTTAACAGTAATATAGGTTATACATCACATTAAGACATGGGATACATTTTATCCCGAAATTCCCGCGGGAACGGGGACGACATAAATAAATGCTACCTACAGGTAAGGTCCAGTTGTTAGCATTCCATGTATTGGCCGGTTCCGGTATATACGGATGTTCGGGCTCATCTGAAACATTACCAAAGTATAACATTAGATAGACCACTAGTGGGATAAAGTAAGTAAGTTCCTGTAGGTTAGTGGCCAACCCTGTTGTCGGAGTTTTTAGACCGCCTAAAGGCCGCTGACTTGGTCTATCGATTGAAACAGTCAGACCGACAATTTAACGTGCCCTCTGAAGTACAGTAACGCTCAGATAGAAATGCCACTATCGGCCACCCATCCAAGTAGTGGCCAAATTGCACGTTGCTTAACAATCGTAGTCGATCCTTAGTGGGATGTATGAGTTAAATAACTAAATCGTTAAAAAGTTAATCTTTATATTACAGAATAGAAGAGAGTTAAGTATTGCCTGTCTTGTCACAGCTTGGCAAAGGCTGAATCTCACTGGAGATATCAGTGCAGTGAGGAGGATTAGGCGTAGTCACTAAGCTTGCTTAATGCGGGTTGGTGATCTCGAACCCGAGCCATGTTTGAAAGTAAATTGGAAACTTGCCCTCGCTCGACCCGGGAATTGAACTCGGGACATCAGTCTTGGCAGGCAAGTGGACATGCCACTAGACCACCGAATCGTATTATAAAATACTAAATGTTAAATCAATGAAGGTTTTCATCTCAATCACGCCAAATTCACTTGATAAATTTGGATAAAATTTGTCCCAAAGAAAGATTATAGTCAGGCATAGTAGATAAGCTGATTTAATACGGGTTTTATTTTTGGAACGAAGTTCCTTATCGCGCGTTGCGAAAGGGGGCTAGGCGGTTAGGCCAGAGAGGGACAGACAGAGAAACTTGCGCACGCCAGAGAGAGACAGACAGAGAAACATGCGCATGTTTCTGTGTCTGTTCTCTCTGGCGTGCACACGTTTCTCTGTCTGTCTCTCTCTCTCTCTCTCTCTCTCTCTCTTATAGAAAGCAAGCTAGATATTTTCGTTTCATCTTTCTATTTCGCATTGAACAGTGTGGTGTCGCGACGATTATTTTTGTTGATAATAAATAAACTTCGTTCCACCCGGGTGTCCCTTGACACATCACAAGTTTTTTTTTCAGTAACAATAACATTTACTGTTATACATACCACTGGTTGGAGTTGCATTCTTAGTAACTCCTTGATAGCAATTGAAAAAGATAAATAGATGATAGATAAAGATAAAATTGTTATTCAAATGCAATGTATGTATGTAACATTGCATTTGAATAGTCTTCTTCTTCATCGAGTGGATGGTCAACCTGACCAATCCTGGTGTCAGAGTTATCGAGCCGCCAAAGGCCTATGACATGGCTCATGTAACGACCACTATCCGTAGCTCCGAAGCCCACTGCCCTCCGAAGCACGGAATCATCTTACTTTTCGGGCAATCAGGTGATTCAGCCTGCAATGCTCTAGCCAAACTGAGGACAGTCTCACAACGAGATTTTTGTGAGATATTGTTGTCCCCACTGGGGATCGAACCCGGAACCTCCGGATAGTGAGCCGGGCGTTCAAACCACAAGACCACGGAGGCTGTTATTTGAATAGTGAACCCGCGGTCGCTGATGACTAAAGGTGCGTACAGAGTAAATAACATGTTAATTAACTTTTGTATATACACGTCTATGTTCTATTTTTTTGGATTGGCACAAAATGTGGACCAACGTCGTAAATTTTCCAGCCGAAGACGATTGCTCCTGAAGAGGAAAAAGGTTTAGTAATTTTATTTCATTCTTACCCTATCTCTAAACTTTTTTCCTCTTCAGAAGCAATCGTCTTTGGCTGGAAAATTGACGACATTTAACAACATTTTGTGCCAATCCAAAAAAAAATAGATTATACATTATATAACACTTGCAGCCGCCCTCGCTTCGCTTTAGTTAAAAGGGCCACTCCTTGTTAGGGGTTGAATATGGCAAAATCCTTTTTCACGTCATGAAAATAACCCTTATTCCAAATATCAAGTTCTAGGTAGGATAGTTTCATCTGTGCGGTGATATGTTAGTCAGTCATCAGGTTTGCCTTTTATCTTCTTCTTCTTAATATATAAAATTCTCGTGTCACGGGGTGCGTAATTGAACTCCTCTGAAACGGCTCGACCGACTCTCATGAAATTTTGTGTACATATCGGGTAGGCCTGAGAATCGGACAACATCTATTTTTCATCCCGAAATTCCCGCGGGAACGGGTACAACACGGGTGAAACCGCGGGGCGCAGCTAGTATTATATAGATAAGTTAAGTAACATTCATGAAAAAATACGCAACCGAATATTAAGCTAAATGTAAGTTAGAGTAGGTTAGTGTCCAACCCTGGTGTCGGAGTTTTTAATCCGCCTAAAGTCTCCAATACAGTCTGACGATTGAAACATCCGGGAGCGACAGCTTAACGTGCCCTCCAAATCACGAAAGCACTCAGATACAAATGCCAATATCGGCCACCCATCCAAGTATTGGCGCGTTGCATGAGCTTAACAATCCCGATGATTTAACACCGCTAAGTTAAACTACGCCACGAGCGGTACATACCATTAATCTGCTCCATAGTTCCATAGAACGATGTAGGCGGTGGCGGGTTGCCAGTACTTTCAGGCGTCAGTAAATCTAGGCCGGGCAACGCGTCTTGCGACTTTTGGGACATCGTACCGCTCGCCACTGGAACGGACAATAAGTCGGTTTACTAACGATACGTATATCAAAAAATAAAAGCGCTTAAAAGAAGACAGAAGCACACATACATAGATCTATTTTCGAAACTCGTGTAGCGAAAATCTTTGTGTGCGTGCGAATATATTAGATCATAATTGGCGATCTGTGAGTATTAATTTAATGTAAATAAAGTCAAGCAGTTCAATAGGTGGAGTTTCTTGGGGCCACTATACAAAAAAGACAGCATAAGAATAAATAAATACCCGGACAAATTCATACACGGTTAATAAGACCCAAAGTAAGCTCTAAGCTTGTCTTATGGAATCTAACTAACTGATACTACTACATATAACATACACAAATACTATATAAGAATTGACACCCAGAAGTCGTCGCCAACAACTATGTCTTCACATATTGTTGACTCCGGGTGGGAATCGAACCCGCAACCCCCGACATAGTAAGCGCTCTCACATGCCACTGTGTCAAGCCAACGGGCTTGTCAAATATGGATAATTAATGGGCATACTTAGCTACTAGAAAAATATACTTACAAGTCATGTTAGAGTGACATTTTATATTATACACATTGAGTTAAAATCCTATATTCATAATCAGACAAAAAATATGTCCGCGCAAAAACACGGCGCATGACGCAGTGCGCCGAGTTTGCATACAAGCGACATTGAACACTTAAACAAGTGACATAACTACATTCCAGCAAGTGTCATTGCAAACGATATAATGACAGTTGATGCTCGGACATTTTCTGAGTGTTGTCAGTTATAGATTGTGACTCTATAGGATTCTAATTCAATGATTATACATATAAATAGATACGTATTCAGGTATGTGATTATATACAATATAAATGTTATATAAGGTCACACTAATAAGACATTGTTAACACCTTAACTGCCATATGTGTGTATTAAACATTAACCGCCTTATTCATTAACACTCGGAATAAAACACGGTTATAAAGTGTTTTGTCTCTTTTTCTCTTTGAAAAATAGCGAAATGTCGGAAAGGGACAAACCATTTGATAGCTAAATTACTTATAATAAGCGTTTATGAATAAGGCTCTAAGAATATCGCGCATTAATTATGAATTTGCCGTTCAGGTTTTTTTATTTGTAAAGTGAGTGAGTGACACTCGCGTTATTTTGAATGAACCCTTTGGAAAACCCGATTTTTGAAATTGAGATAAAGTACTAACGACAAAAGCCACCGGAGGCTTGCTATCAAGAGTTTTTTTTTTCAAGCAAAAGTTTTAGCCTGTGGTGTCCCACTGCTGGGCAAAGGCCCCCCGTCTCACAGAAGATATCAATACAGTGAAAATTAGGAGTATTCACCAGGCTTGCACGCTTAAATTAACTTTATTTGAAATATCATTGATAGTCTAGTCTTCTGTGAGCACGGTTCCTGTAAAGGGGCCGAAACGTCAGATAAAAATGTAAAATCGCGAAGTGTATCCGTAAACGTAGTTTCAATTCAAATTGAGCAGTGTTCGCTTAAACTTAAGATACAGATAATGTTAAATATTTAGTCTATGTCTAATGGCAGTAAAAGTGTATATTTGCCACTCTTACCGGAGGTATTGTCTGAGGTGCACGCGTTAACACAATCAGAAGTGACGATATTTTTAAAGAAATCGCTTATATTAAAATCCTTCTTCTCGTCGGGACGATTATTAATCACCTCAATTTTGTTTGCTGAAAATATTTTCAAATTTTGTGATTATTTGAAAATGTTCAGTCAAACGAAATGTAAAAGTAAAAAAACGAGGTCAATGGGCTAACGGAAGAGGGTTTCAGACAATAAGGAAAGTAAATTATTAGCCAGTAATGTCCCACAGTTGGACAAATTGGGCCTCTCATCTGACTGAACATATCAGTACAGTGAGGTGTATTTGGCATAATCACCACGCTTGCCAATTGCGGGTAGGTGATCAAAAACCCGAGCCATGAATAAATAAATGAAATTCGAACATAAACTTAATTTTTATTTTTAAACTAGCAGCGCCCCGCGGTTTTACCCGCGTTGTGCCCGTTCCCGTGGGAATTTCGGGATAAAATGTAGCCTATAGCCTTCCTCGATAAATAGACTATTTAAAAGTGAAAGAATTATTCAAATCGGTTCAGTAGTTTCTGAGATTAGCGCGTTTAAACAAACAAACAAACAAACAAACAAACAAACAAAACAAACTCTTCAGCTTTATAATAATATAGTAAGTATAGATGAAAATTATACGTAAACAATTTGTTTTAGGAAAAGCTCAACAGCTTGCAGACTATAGACAATAATGAACTAAACCATAGGTAACACCCGAAACTAAAAAACCAGTAACATATAAAAATACTATAATGATATTGTGATTTAAAATATGGCATAATATATATGACTTGTAACCATAAATAAATATTATGAGTGGATTAAGTAATAAATAAATAGAAAATACATACTACAATACAATACAATACAGATTAGTAGATTCATATATGTACATAAAACTATAATATAGCAATTGTCTATAAGCTCCCACAGCTGGGCAAAGGAAAGACATCAGTGAGTAACTTTGTGTAGGTTAGTGGCCAGCCCTTTAAGACCGCCTCAAGCCCTCCAACTTGACAACCAGGACCGACAATTTAACGTGCCCTCTGAAGTATGGTAGCGCTCGGATAGAATTAATGCCACACATCAAAATATGGGCCGAACTGCACGTTGTTTAACAATAGTTAACATCGCTTAGTTAAACTACGCCACGAGCGCTTAGATATCAGTAGGTAGGTACATGATTGATCAAATTAACTTGGATCAATGAAGAAGAGATAGACATATAATTCCACTAGCAGCGCCCCGCGGTTTTAACCGCGTTGTGCCTGTTCCCGTGGTAATTTCGGGATGAAAAATAGCCTAAAGTCTTCTCATTGAATGTGGCTATTTATTACAAAATAATTATTGAAATCCGTTCGGTAGTTTCTGAGATTAGCGCATTCAAACAAACAATAAAATCAAACTCTTCATTAGTATAGATACAAACTGTCTTCACTTGACTTTGACAGGACTCGTAAGATTTTCTTAGGTTATAAAATAAAATAACTTACCATTATTTAAAGTATCCGGATTCTCATTGAACAAAGCCATTGGGTTCTCTGATGCTAGGAATGACGATAAACCCATATTGTATAGCGAACCGTCGGGGGCCAGTGATGTGTTGAATGTTCTGTCAATGTTGTATGCAACTGTAAAGAATAGTTTTTACATTAGACCTGTCATGACAACAGCAGGCAGTGGCGCCGTGAATTGGGCAGTGGCGCCGTGAATTGGGCAGTGGCGTCGTGAATTGGGCAGTGGCGCCACGAATTGGGCAGTGGCGCCGTGAATTGGGCAGTGGCGCCGTGAATTGGGCAGTGGCGCCGTGAATTGGGCAGTGGCGCCGTGAATTGGGCAGTAGCGCCGTGAATTGTGCAGTAGCGCCGTGAATTGGGCAGTGCCGCCGTGAATTGGGCAGTGGCGCCGTGAATTGGGCAGTGGCGCCGTGAATTGGGCAGTGGCGCCGTGAATTGGGCAGTGGCGCCGTGAAATGGGCAGTGGCGCCGTGAATTGGCCAATAACAAGGCTCGATATCGTGACTCAAAATAGTTAGTAAGTAAGTATATTATAAGTGCGAGGAGGTCAGTGGCCCACCCTAGTGTCGGAGTTCTTAGACCGCCTAAAGGTCTCCGAGTCTGACGATTGAAACAACCGGGACCGACAATTTTATGTACCACTAGCTGTGCCCCGCGGTTTCACCCGCAGCGCCCCCGTTCCCGTGGGAATTTTGAGATTTTTATTCCTTATTTTTCTTATATAAAAACTTTGTCCTGACAATAAGGAACACATTTAAAAAGAATCATCCAATTTGGTGCAGTCGTTCTAAAGTTATGCGCTAACCTACACATTTTGCGATTCATTTTTATATTATAGATTCGAAGCACGATAGCACTCTACGCGTTGGTTAGCAAAAAATAAGTTTCAAAAGTATTCGAATCCGGAATCTTACCCGCGGATATCCTTTCATAACCACCAGCCACATCACTAATAAACGATTTAATGATCGAATCAATCACTGCATTGAAAAGACCCGATCTTTTTGATCCGATCAATGGCGACACATGTGCACAGTACTCACTGTCATCTTCCTCGTTGGGGGGCGCGGGCAGGTCGATGTCCTCGTCGGGCCCGGGAGACGGCACGTCCTCGTCCCGCGGCGGCGACGGCGCGCCCGGCAGGCTGGGGATCAGCGAGTCCAGCTTGCGCTTGAGCACGCGGACGCGGGCACCGAAGTTTTTGTAGGCCTGATAGTAGAAAAGTTTGTGAAAAATGCACTATTTGAGAGTTTAAAAAAAATAGTAAGTAATGTCTCACTGCTAAGCAAAGGCCTCTCATCTCAATGAAGATATCAGGAGGATTAGGCCAAATGCGTGTATGCGGGTTGGTCATCTCAAGCCCGAGCCATGTTTGGAAAGTAGGAAACAGTAGAGCGAAAAGCTCGACCCGGGAATTGAACCTGGGACCTCAGTCTTGGCAGGCGAGTGCACATACCACTAGACCACCGAGACGTATTTAAGAGTAATTTTTTTATTGCCTGTGTATTTATTACAAGTTTTAATCGCTAGTTCCTCGCAATTTTGTTGTTGCATCGAGTTTTACTTGTTCTCGTGGGAGTTTCAGGATAAAATAATCCTCTTGATAAATAATTATTTGTAGTTTGGTAGATAACAATAACAAACTTACATAAGCAACAACTTTAACCTCTCCTTTCTGTGTTGAGTAGTATTGCTGCGCAGACGTCAACAACGCTAACAACGCTTCTCTAGCCACTATCTCTCGTTGCAACGCTTGCGTGTATCTCTCAACACAGCCGATGCCTTCATTCAACTCCTTTTCAACATCGTCTTTTGTACTTCTGTCTGTAATTAATAGTAAGAAAGTTACTTCTAACAGAGCAGTCTTTTTCTTATTACCTTAGCTAGCCTTGTAGTCGCGTTACTTGAGCCATGTCAGAGGCCTTTGGCGGCTCAATAACTCTGACACCAGGATTGGTCAGGTTGGCCATCCACTCGCTGAAGAAGAATGGTAGTTTTGGCAGGCGCGTTATTAACGCTTTCTATTGTTATTCTATGACGAAAAAATTCTTCAACTATAATTATTATATTAGTATGGATACAATATATTATCGTGGTACGGAACACAAAAAATAAATTCTACAGCTTTTAAAAGGCTTGGCATATTTCTAGGAAGGCTTACACTCATAAATTTTTACAGTACTTGTTAGCCAAGAAATTCACAGTAACTCTCCATAAATCACAACATACCTTTCAAATTAGCACATAAGGCATCTGCGTCGGACATGTCCAAATGACTTTCATGTATGAATTTGAGTCTTAGATCTGTGTCCGATTCCAGTACTTGGCATTGCTTTATCTTATTCACTAGCTGTTGGGGCTGAAAAATAAAGAAATTTAGTGAATTACCGCCTTATTTATAAACACTATAACTAAAACACTGCTTTAGAGTGTTTTGTCTCTTCTTCTCTTTGGCAAATAGCGTATGTGGGAAAAGGACAAACCATTTGATAGCTAAAGTATTAAGAGTAGGGCCCTTATTATTTATTTATAAACTAGCAGCGCCCCGCGGGTTTACCCGCGTTGTGCCCGTTCCCGTGGGAATTTCGGGAATTTTTTTACATAAAAACCTTCCTCTTGAATCACTTTACCTATTACAAAAAACCGCATCAAAATCCGTTGCGTAATTTTAAAGATTTAAGCATACAGACAGACAAACAGTGTGACAGACACGAAAAAGAGACGACTTTATTTTATACTATGTAGTGACTTTCTAAAAAGAATATTCATAATTGTTCATTACTAGCTGACTGTGAATTTTAAAATGTCTTTTTTTAAATAATTTTCTTATACAAACCTGCCCCAGGCAATAAAAACACATAAAATAAAGATATATCTAATTTGGTACAGTCATTTGGAAGATATGCATGTACAAACATTTGATTTGACATGGTGATTAATTTTTATTCATAGAGATTTGTGATTCAAGCCAAATCATTCTATTGTAACTAGAGACATGACCAAAATGTTGAGATATTAACTGACTAACCGCGCCCGACGGTGTTACCCGTGTTGTACCCGTTCCCGCGGGAATTTCGGGATACAATGTACAAACACACATACATTGATGTTCACAAACATTTGTATCACTACATAGTATAAAATAAAGTCGTCTCTTTTTCGTGTCTGTCACACTGTTTGTCTGTCTGTATGCTTAAATCTTTAAAATTACGCAACGGATTTTGATGCGGTTTTTTGTAATAGGCTGAGTGATTCAAGAGGAAGGTTTTTATGTAAAAAAATTGCCGAAATTCCCACGGGAACGGGCACAACGCGGGTAAAACCGCGGGGCGCTGCTAGTTTATAATATCAGTAGGATGACCCATCTGTACATATATGAATCTATAATATAAAAATTAATCGCTGAATCTGTTGCTAAGCGCATAACTTCAGAACGACTGCACCAAATTGGATGATTCTTTTTTTTATGTGTTCCTTATGTCAGGACAAGGTTTTTATATAAGACAAATAAATAAGGAATAAAAATCTCAAAATTCCCACGGGAACGGGGGCGCTGCGGGTGAAACCGAGGGGCACAGTTAGTTTTCAATAGTAATCTATTGGTTAGTATACATACTTGCTTTGATATAATATGCTATTCACAGATTTGATATAATTTATGGAAAAAACCAACTGCTTTATTCATAAACGATATTTAACTTAAACAGTGTTTGTCTCTTTCGCTCTTTGGCAAATAGCGTATGTTGGAAAGGGACAAACCATTTGATAAGTAAAGTGCTGTCAATAAGCATTTATGAATAGTTTTTGAATCTAGCAAACATACAGATCTCTATATCTTATTAAATTTCTATCTGTTAACACTCACTTGAAAATCCAAAGGATCATCATCAGTCTTTTTAACAGCGCCAGCGCTCAACAATCCTGTGAGATCTGTCAGGAACTCTTCATCGTAAACCGACCTTTGTTCCCATATCTTGAAGATTCGGAGTATTTTAGGTCTCACCTTGTCATCTCTGTAAATATATTGTTCAGTTAGATAGAACAGCCTCCGTGGTCTAGTGGTTTGAGCGCTCGGCTCACGATCCGGAGGTTCCGGGTTCGATTCCCGGTGGGGATATCTCACAAAAATCACTTTGTGAGACTGTCCTCAGTTTGGTTAGGGCATTGCAGGCTGAATCACCTGATTGCCCGAAAAGTAAGATGATTCCGTGCTTCGGAGGGCACGTTAAGCCGTTGGTCCCGGTTACTCTCTACGCATAGTAGTCGTTACATGAGCTATGTCAGAGGCCTTTGGCGGCTCAATAACTCTGACACCAGGATTGGTCAGGTTGACCATCCACTCGATAAGAAGAAGTTAGATAGTTCAGTAGGAAAAACGAATGTTTAGTTTGTAAATTATTGTAATGAAAGTAGTGATTATTGAGTAGGTTTTATCTTTTTGATTTTATTGTTTGTTCATTTTCTTTGTTCAGTGTCTTTCAGAACTTATAAAAATAGTAGTATGTACAGTAATGAATACTGGAATACCTACATATGTTTGTATGTGTACATTATTGTTGACACTTAAAGCAGTAAACAATACACAAAATAAAACATAAACCTACCGAACCAAAGGTGTCGCCTTCTGCAAATTGAGTCCCCAGCTTTCAACAAACTCGTAGTTCTTCCTCTTACTGTATTGGATAACATCATTAGCCAAATAAAATAACACAAGTCTTTGCTCGACTTTGACTCTCTTTAACACGTTCAACCAGCTTGAAACGATCCTCTTGTGGTGAGCTCGTTGCTTCAGACACCATGAGGAAAGAGCTTGGATACTCTCCTGAGTGTCTTTGAGCTGCATCAACCTTTTCTCAAACGTAAGAGTATTAAACTCCTCAGTATCACCCATTGTTACAAAACACTAATATTTAAACACACAAAACTGTCACTACACATGTTCAAAGTTGTAAATATTGTGGTGGAGTAACTGAACTTTAATTAATTACACAGAAAAGTTAGGTTAATCACTTATCACGCGATAGGAAGCAAAATAAATGCGGTGTTAGACGCTTCCTTTTTATCAATATTTTTGCACAATTAGAGATGAATAGTCCATGATACTTCTTGTATTGCACCAAATACTAGTTACACACCAAACAAAACACTAGAGCACAAGAATCTTCATAATAAATCATTGAGATTTTTGATTCGAGCAAAATCAATTTGTCGAAACAACAACCGCCATTTTCTTTACTTACAAAGTTTGTTTGACGTTTAGAACGACGAACGATTGCTTGAAACTGACAAACTTTTGTTTATATTCTGTTAACATGATATTGATATCTGTGACAATTGAATTGAATTTTTGGGCGGTCAGACCACAGACTAAAATTGACCTTGAAAAAAAGCGAATGATTCGTTCAGCTGGTTTTGTTTTTTTTCCTGGTCTGTGCCAGTTTTGTTTTTCCCTGAAGCCGTGCGTAGTGCCGTCTCTATTTTGTTTGTAGTCTTGTAATAAAATGTGAATGCGAAAAACGTGTTGTTAGTTGCCTTACAAAGTTGCAGAAGAAATAAGAGTTACTCGTAGAGCGTGGTGTCTGAAAATATATTTACGGTATGTACTCACTTAATCAGATAACAAAAAAATCATCATCTAGATATCCTCATTACAAAAAAAAGACTCGAACCTATCATCGGCGATGATTCATGTAATATTGGAAAGTATTCACTAAATGGAGTTTGTTCCTTGATACAGAATCTTAAAAGTTATTATGTTACTATCTATTTCATTTAAGTCATCTATCTAAAGGCTTTTGTTCAGTGTCATTTTGTGAAAGTAGTTTTACAGAAGGTAAGTACATAACTATGTACCTAATTAAGGACATACCACGTTAAATATTACTTTTATTTAGTAGGTACTACATAATATAGTGCTTATAGGTACTTATAGATAATTAATATCAGTCAGATATTATGATACCTACCTATAAACTAACATGAGTTCTATTACCTACCGTGATCTATAACATGGCATCTTTAACATTTCGATGATACTGGACTACTTAATGCCCGTTTCCACTCGAATTTCGGAAGAAAAAAGTAGCATAAACTCTCTCACGAATATGGCTTTCATAATACGAAAAGGATTTTGAAGTCCGATTTGTAGTTCTAGAGATTAAAACATTCAAAGAAGATAACAAAAAATCTGGTTCATTCTAGTTTAAATTGAAATTGAAAAAAGATTGAAATTAGGCCCATCGCAGACGACAGACTTTTTGTGCGATCGAGTCTGCGGCGCACAAAAATTCGGTCGCGGATTGTCGCGGATTTTTGCGCGTCGTGTGCGTTACTGCATATAATTACATAGGTTCTATTTTCACAGACTAAAAAGTGCGTCACGGATAGTCTGTCGTCTGCGATGGGCCTTATAAATACTCGAACTCGGTTTTATTTGTAATCCGACACTTTTTCTCGATTCACACTTTACGGTAATATTTTTCTCGTTTCAGTTATTCAACATGATAATACTCGAGGGAAAAAATCTGGGGGAGAGGCAGAAAGATTTAAATCAGAAGGTTAATGATGCAGCATTTAAAAATGTTGCATTTAATGAGTTCAAATCGATGGAAAATGAAACAGATGCAGATGCGATTTTCAAAATAGATTTAGCAGCAAAATATAAAAACCTGGACTACATATTGGAAATATTTAAGAGCGGAGACAACATGCATATAACGAGAGCCCTCAATAAAAGCAAATGGATTTGCGACGATGAATATTTTGGCATTATAAATCCAGAGTACTTACACCAAAACATTTTCCCCTCAATGTCTATTAAGATGAAGAATAAACTATTAGATTCCTTTTCACGTTATTTGAAAAATGATACTCAAGCTATACAGTTTTACGATTATTGTAAGACTAACAGATTAATAAATGTAGCCGCAAAATTTCTTCTCATAACGCCTGAATCTTATAGAATGCAACTGATTAAAGATAATAAGGATCTTTACATAGTTAGTCAAAGGAAAGATAGTTACCTTAAATACTTTATAGGTAATTCGTTTGAGTTAGCGGATGCATATTTGGGTGCATTTGGCGATAAAAGTTATTGTCAGGTTAAAGCATTACATGCTCTAAAAGATATGTATTTATCAGATCCTAACAAGTACTTAGATTTGGTAGAAAAATACGGCACGACCAAGCTAGGCATCAGAGTGTCCAGATCCATTATGAAAAACCATAAAGATAGAGTATTGAAAAAACCAGAACTCTATTTAAGAATACTTTTGAAACAAATGATTGTGATGTACAGTAATGTTGACGATGCTGGAGTCTACATGCGTGCATTAATCCCTAAAAAGTCTTCAGAATTTTTTGACGTGTTCAATTTTCATTACACTAGTAATGAGTTCATATTAGATATAGTGCCCAATAAAAAGTTTGATTTTATAAAAAAAGTATTTAACGAAAAATATCCTGGGGAAGAATTTGAAATGTGTCTCAAATTTTACGAGTCAAAAATTTATAAAATAATGACCACAGAAGAGAAAGAATACTGGGCGTTAAAACAAATTGAGAGTGGAGATGAAATCCTGGGAGATGGTAACGACTTTTTGTGGTACGAATATGTCAACTTCGAGAAAGCTTTTCAAGAGATACAGAAATACATATTGATCACTAAAGACCGCGTAAAACGTGCAAGTCTATTACGTGTGCTTGCTAAAGCTTCGAGATCTGAAGAAGCTAACATACAAAAATTACTAAAACATTTCTATGAAAGACATGTCAATGAATCACTGAGTGATAAAACCAACTTTCTTGATGAACTTTTGAGAGTCATAAACGTATTTAACCTTACGAAAGCAACTTGGGATGAACTAGAAAAAATATTCTATAGTATGAACGTATTCGACGTATCGGCATACAACAGGGTTGACGCCACATATAGACACATAGCATTAATTTACTACATCATTCATGGACTTAAGGTGCCCGAGATATTAGAAAAATTTATAGACATAGATGCTATACGGATGCACATTGTTAAGAATTTTACGAAAACTTTTAAAGATCAAGAAGAGAAATTAGTATTTGACTACCTCCTTCAGTTTTACGTAGCTAAAGTTAAGACACTCGGTGATATCCCATACGAAGAGGCTAAAATCCGCATTAACAAGTACATAACTTTTACTTTAAATCTTCTACAACAATATGAGAAGACGAAAGAAGATATTCCTGAAGTTATCAATAAGTTTTTACAACTTGCCTTGAAAGATAAATACTTCCACAGATTCCTAGATCAACCAAAATATCTAACTCGTGACGATATCAAAAAATTCTTAAAGAAAGACTCATCTTTAGTAGTTGAAAAGTTTCCAGAAATCAAAAATGTAATTAACGAAAGAAGCAACAGCATAAATTGGCTGCTGAAAAAAATAAAAACATATTTCCCACAAGATCTTACCCCACAATACATAACCTTATTTAACGAAGTTTTGTTGACCGAAGACTATAAGATTAGTCTCATAAGTGCTGCTGTTTACAGCGTATTCCTGCTAGCAGATGAACCATATAAAACAGAATTTTTATCCAAATACATACCAACTGATCCTAAAATTGATCACGCTAAGATACCGACCAAACATTTGTATATACAGAAATCTATATGTGCATTATCTTGTTTTTCTCGCCCTCAATTGCCATTAGATGCGATTAAACCATTCATAACAGGAGATTACGTTAAATCCTGTTTGCCAATGTTCAATGCATATTTGATGAATTTGCCTCCACCGCAATGTCTTCAGTTCGTGAATTTTTTACTGAATAATCCAATATCCATTCAGAAACATGGCATCCGAATAATTATGACATTGACATGTTTCAGTACAGATTACTTGATCCAACTTGTTTCTAGTATTTGGGGCAAGAGTAAAAATGTGTCTTTGAGAGCAGTCTTGTACACATCATTGTACCAAAAAGTGTTGATTGGAAATGGATCAGACCAAATCAAATTGTTCGATTACTTGATAAATTTAACAACACAGTTAAATAAAGACGACGATGATGGCGTTTTTGATATGCTATCAGAAAACAAATTACCCGAAGATTTAATTGGACAATACTTGGAAGTAGCTTGGAAAACAGTCAGCAATTTGCCCAATAAAATGAAGTTCTTTGCCAATGTAATCAAACGAGTCGGAACTGAAATATATCACGTGTCTGAAGATTTTCTCGACAAAGAAGTGGAAGAGCATTTTAACGTCATGTTTCAAACAACTGACAGCAAACCGCTGAAGCCTATTTTAATTGAAATATATGAAAATAAGTGGGCACTAGCGACTAAACATCTCGCCCATATTAAAAACGAAGAAAGATTAGTGAAGAAAACTGACATGGTAAAGCAGTATCTAAATACAAGCATAGCTTTATACAACGACGACACCCGATACTTTGGATTTAAATATTATTTCCAGGATCTTATTGAAAGAATGGATTCGGAGAGTTATCAACTAGCAAATAATGATTTATATAAAGTCAATATTATATTCGAAAGCATTTTAAAGTTGATCCAGAGTAAAGTACCAGAAAAAGAAATTTATAAACACGTTTGGTTTTTAGAAATAAGCATTATTAGCAGGAGAATAATAGCCGATGCTTTGTCAAAGAAAGAAGCTAGCGATGATGGAAAAATAAGACTAGCAAAAGAAGCAACGGTTCAGTTGGCGAAAGATTTTGGGAACATAATGATATCATACATTGAAAAGAACAAATTATTTTTCTACATCTTTTCGCATTTAGAAGAAAATATAAACAACAATTTGGGAAACATTAAAACGTTCATTGCCTGCCACACAACACTGAATGCAAATGATTATAATGCTGTATTTGTAGAAAATCTTTTGGAATTTCCCAACCGTTTGATCTACCTTTTTGCGGCAAATTTACTTCCATCAAGTTGCCCTGAAAATTGTAATGATGAGTATGCAAATGCATTATCTAAGTTGAAGTCTTTTGACGACGATGAATTACAATTTATGGTGTACAATAAGTTTGCTACGAATTATAAATATTTACATAATTAAATAAAGTGTGGTTCGGGTTTGAAATCACCAACCCGCAGTAAGGAAGCGTGGTTATGTCTAATTCCTCATCTCCAGAGTCGATAGATGCTCTGTAGTGGGACTTTTACTGGCTCTATCTGAAAAAAGTCTGATCTTAAGATCCACAGACACGTCTAACTTATGACACCAGCACCATAAAAGCACCTCCATATTTAGATGATAGATTAAGATTTAATTTTATCAAAATGGTTATTCAAAATTATTAAAATAAGGATTTTATACTTGATCAAATATTAAATTGCTACCTACTAATGCTTTGTTATTATTTACCTTTTCCGAATTTCCTTTAAAGTGATAAGATAACAGTGTAACAACTGAGGTTTTTCCCCTTTCATTTGGAGTAGTATTTGGCCCCAGGATGTTTTAATTTAGAACGATGACAGCACTCAATTAAAACATATTTTGTTAACTATAAATTTTGTTTGTGGACCTTTGCCATTAATAAGCAGCGGGCGTATCGCAAAGCGATATGTTTCACCTATTGTGTTGAACATATTATTTATTGCGTACTCGCTCATAGCAAAAGAGACAAAACACAGTGTTTTAGTTACACCCCATTTTTGAATAAAGCGGGTAGTGTTCTGGACATTGGCCAAAACTTGCTCGCTCGTTCTTTTACTGAATGTATGACTCATACATTCAGTAAAAGAACGAGCGAGCAAGTTTTTTCATACATTCAGTAAAAGAACGAGCGAGCAAGTTTTGGCCAATGTCCAGAACACTACCCGCTTTATTCAAAAATGGGGTGTAACTAAAACACTGTGTTTTGTCTCTTTTGCTCTTCGGAAAATTGCGTGTGCCAGAAAGTGATAAACCATTTGATAGCTAAAATTTTCTAAAATGTTCGTACGCGTTTATTTATAAGGCCCTACGAGTATAAGCGAAGACACTGGCTAAGTACATGCAAGATAAAAATGTTCAATTTAATATTTGTGCACCTAATGTCTATCATAGATTCTTTACAAATAAATCTTATTTATATTACCTATGACAATTTTATTTATTTTCCTGTACATCATAAGAAACCTTATAATGTGAAAATAAATAAATGTGATTGAAAGAACTAGTTAAGATAAGGGTCAATTCACACCGAGACGCGACGCGACGCGACGATACTCAAAGAGGCCAATGATTTCGCGCTACGCCGCGCGTCGTCGCGAGACGCATCACAACGTCGCGAGGCGCATCTTAAAATCGTAGCAGGACGACGCCTCGCTGCGCAGCGAGATGCCGCGAGGCGCAGCGGAACGTATCTACTAGCCGCGGACTATTCTTTTTAATTTTATTTTTGTAAACTTCTTCCTCTTCCTCTTCTGCAAGAAGTCCGATTATAACAAGATCCCAGTCTATCATTATATTTTCAATCGAGCACTCGACCGAACTGCATCAATTCTAAACGAAGTCTGAACGGCAATAGTAGAGAAGTCGCCACAGCGGCCTCAGGCTGCGCCTCGCGGCGTCGCGCGGCACCGTGAGACGCAGCACCGCTCTTGCACGCCGCGCGTACCGGCGATGCACCGCTGCGTCACGATACGTCGCGCTACGCCGCGAGGCACCTCGAGGCGCAGTGCTGCGTGGTGCAACGTAATCTGAAATCTCACAATGTAATGTGTATCTTTTCGTGTAGTGAATAAAGTATATTCTGAGTCGCTCTATGAAAAATGTGCGCGCAGCGTCGCGCCGCGTCGCGTCTCGGTGTGAACTGACCCTAAGATAAGATTTTTTTACCGGAAGAATATTGCAAGGATTAACCATGAGCCAGCAATCATTGGGAAGGATCGATTTTACGCCCTATTTTCTTTATTTTGTTCACCAATGACTTAGGCAAGTCGTGTCATGTAAAGAATAACCACAATTATGTCGTAAACAGCGTATTATCTTAGAGAGCATAGATCTCTATGGTATACTGATATAGTTAGTGGACTTATTATTTTTTATTTAAATTCAAGGTTTGAACTAGCTAACACAGGAAGGTAATGTTGTAGGATTAATTATTAAAAACATAGAAATGTATTTTCGCAAACTTAATTTATTCTACCTAAATGCAACATCATCAATACAGTTTCGTATAAAAATAATTACAACAAGGAATTAATCTGCTACATTACAAGAAGCGTTAAGAAATCTTATCAAAGTCACTTTACATATCCATTCGTACGATATCTTTGCAAAATACAAGATTAAGTAGACAGATTTGTAATGATAGTTGCTGGCAATAAGATAACGCAAGATAGTTAAAAGTTGACCGCCTAAAGGCCTCCGATAACAAACGATTGAAACAATCGGGACCGATAATTTAACATATCACTTAGTGATGGATAGCAAAATAAGCTATACCTAAATACTACTTACGTAATCTCTCTCTTTCTCTCTCTTGGAGCTATAAATTCACTCTCACCAAACAGTTCTAGTGTTTCTTATTGCCTACAACTTTACAAGTTCACATGATATAAAAGGTGACAAACAAATCTCTTTATCTGGGAAAGAATTTATCTAATATTCGGGGAGTGTAATTTATATGGAGTCTGATATAAAATTGTCACATAAACTTTGATAAACATGAAATGTATTAAAAATACTTTTCACTACAAAATATCATACTTTTTCATGAAAGACGTAATGTCATCGACTGAAAATTCTGAAGGGACCGTATTAATACAATGTCATGACATCATTTTTTTTTACATGACATGTAAAGTTTTTTTTACATGTAAAAAGAGCTGACTATATGATTTACATATACAAAGCTTTTCGTTCGACGGTCTTATTCGTACGGGTTAAGTCGCCGTTTTTAGTATGTAAGAACTTTTACTGGGCGAATCACATAGTATATTATCAAAATAATTCATTTTAGTAGTAACAATTTTAATTATATTGGACGTGTATATGAAGTACTTGACTTATAAAAACAATAATAACATTTTCTGCACGCAGGGTGTAACATAAAGTAATGAATAGATTTTAAGAAATTTACATCTTTAAAATGACAATTCCTTATTGATTTTTGACGTTATTAATAACAATTGTTGCAACCAAATTCCAATATTTGCATTATTTTATTACACCCTGTATAGAAAATAAAAAAATCCGTACATTAATTGACAATGAATTAATATTATTTGTAAGTACACAATTCAAAAACATACACAGGAAGACATCAAAAATAAAAAAGCTTTACAAACGATTTACAAACTACGCTTTTTATAAAAATGTTCCTATTCTAAAAGGTTTGGGAAAGGATCTAGCCGTATTTATTATAGGATGGAATTAAGAATTTATTTCTAGACCATGCCTTTAAAGTTGTCGGATTAACAAACAATCTTAGAGTGGACAAAAAAGTATAAGCCTGTATTGTCCCACAGCTGGGCAAAGATACAGTGAGAAGGATTAGGCATAATCACCACGCTTGCCAAATACGGGTAGGTGATCTCAAACCCGAGCCATGTTTGTAAAGTAGGAAACATGTTTTCGAAACTGACAACTTTAAACGCATTGCTCCAAATATCAGATAAGACCAAATGCCAGACAAGTCTGCATATCAATGAAGGCTTTTCTATCTTAGGTATCACTTGTCAGGAATTGACTCAGTAGTTACTGTGTAGGGTTCGATTCCTGTCCAGAGCTGTGATTGGTGAATTGGGTTCCGTACCGCTCCGCTCCGCTTCCATGGAAACGCACCCTAAAGCTTAATTTGGGACAAACAACTGGATGTGTATTAGTCCAATTTTTTTTGTTGCAGACTTATTTGACATCAAATCTATATCGAAAACTTGTATACATATTTTTTAATGGTAATGCCTGTATAACAATGATATTCTAAAGACATCGGCTTCAAACTACGTATCAAGGAAATCCAGTGTTGTGATTGGTCGTTACATTTTATCCTACAAACCATCCACCAATCACATCCAACCATCCACTTTGATATTTAATTTTCTTTACGTTCTAATTAAAATACTGATATACTTGTACAAAAAAGCAATTGAAGTATCGACTTTATCGTCTATTTTCATTGCAATGGGGTTTATTGGCTTCTGACGTCATCACTGGACGGACCAATCAGAGAGTGGTATTTTTTAACCTCTGTGATTGGCCAACAATTTTGTACGAATTTGAAATTAATGGAAGCTCTTTAACCGAAGACTTTTTACATTTATATAACACTACACAAAAGGGAAGAGTTAATATACCGTAACCAACTATGCAAAAATAGTAGTGCTATTCAAGTATACCCCATTGCAAACTACAATTTTCATTATTACTAGCAAAACAATGAAATACATTTCCAAATTATTGTCAGAAATTGCTTTTCTTTATAACAATAAAAATATTCGAAAAAGCGTCAACAAATATAAATATAGAAATTAATAACATTTGAAAAATTCATCAAAATGCATCAAAAATATTTTTGTATTTTGGAGGATTGATAGTGTTGTTTTTGAGATGAAATTATAGAAAAACACAACCACTTTATAGGACCATTATATATTCAAGTTCTTCAATGAGAAGAGACCTTTGCCCAGCAGTGGGAGAGGCTAGTAACATAAACATATAAGACAAATTACATGTTTAAAAAAATTAAACAGGTTAGTATTCTGAGGGACAGGCAACATACAAGTCTCACTCTTTGAAATATTTAGTAGAAATATGTTTTATCATCTTAATTTTTCGATTCACCTTAGGAGGTTTCAATTAAGTTTCTAAAAAACCCAGTTCTTACGGTAGCACTTTTAAGTAACATTTTTGTCTGAATGACAAATATTTCAATAACATGACAACGACAGTAATGAAACGAACATTATTAATCCTCCAAAACGAATACCTCAATAAGAAGATATATATGTACATATTACAATTAAAACACGCAATTTTGAAGTTACCACCATACCTACTCATTTAGTACATTACGCCCTAAACTTTGTACCTTTAAAACTTAGATCAATTGTTGGACACCAAAGCTCATGTAGATAATCAGCATAGTAAAATGCGGCAAACAATACTACTCTCAAGAAGCGTAGTTTTTGACATAACGCCAATGACAATTTTGCACAAGTGATTAACACCAGTCATAAATAATACCAATAAATAACCGTTGGCTTCACTATCACAATACAGTTAATAGATTAGAATAACATATTTTTTATGCAAAGTGATATCGATGTAAAACGAAATCTCGCTATTTTCTCTTCTCTTATAGGTACGTTATCCAAGTTGAACTAGGAGTCCAATCATTGATCTAAGCTTACAAACTAATAGTAGAAAATTAACAACGTTCTTAGTATGCCAATAACAAACAACTCCGATTCTATAGTTACTAAAAACATTACTTTTTATTGCAAGTAACTAACTGTTGGTTGGGTTGCATTTGTTGCCAACATTACATATAAGTTGCGTAATATTAATATTCATATTTTTTTTAGAGTATTTGTTATATAAGTTTTCTCCAACTATGTCTTTACATATTGTTGACTCCGGGCGGGAATCGAATCCTCGACCCCCGACACTGTAAGCGCTCTCACTAACACTGTACCAACGGGCTTGTCAAATGAAATGAAATGATTATAATACAAATTGTATTCTACAATCTTACTGTTCATTTTCAAACCACTTCAGAAACCGAAGAAGAAGGTTCTCCATTCGACTGTATTTTTACTTTTTATGATTCCATAACTAACTAGTAAAAACGGAACCCATTTAGTTTAATTATGTCCATCTGTTTTATGTCAAAATTCTTTTTCTCCTTTTGTAAGTTTTTTCCTCATATTGACGGTTCCGTAAGATATTATATTGAAAAATGTTTACATATTTCTCCTCCTCAGTGTACTGGTATCTTCAGTAAGATAAGAGGCCTTTGCCTAGCAGTGGGACATTACAGGCTAATCCTTTTTTTATATATTGCTTTATTGAATGCAGCAAATATAACCCAACCGACAATAAAAACAAGAAATAACCTATAATACTCGATTACGTATAACTATACTAATAAGTCTATAGTACTAATTGTAACAGGCGCTTATCTATAGCGTAGGTGTTGCTAGTTGTACTTCTTATATCTTTAATTAGTGTTAGTGTTGTCCAATTTGTAATTTGTTTTTGTTACATTTCATTGAAACATTTGTTTTGGATTACTGAGGTGTAGAAATGTGACGTTATTTTACAGGACGTAGAAGAGTTCTACTTTTGCCCACCTCTGGGGTATAGTAAGTTTTACAGGATCTTACAATCGAGGCTAAACTGCGGCATTATAAGTTCTTCTGGACATTTCAGTCGGGCCATAATTTGGGCTTAAAGTTGATGATATACTTTATCTGACAGTGGATTCTAAGAGGAAAATTACAAATCTTAAATTATAAAACTAAGCCTTGAAAAGTTGTACAGTAAAATCTTACACCAAAACTTGTAAGATTCAATCTAATTCTTCTGCAATTCATTAGCTGTTTCTCACTGCGAAATTTCTCTATTTTGAGATCAAGTCTTACATAATTATAATTGTATCTTACTGGATCTTACAAGTTGTTCAGTCCTATTCTGAAAAAGGTTCTAGGTAATCTTACAAGTTTTTCAGTCCTATTCTGTAAAACGTCAAAGGTAATCTTACAGGTATTCATTGATTATAGACAACACTAACACCCATAAACAATGTGTAACAAAGCTCACGTGTGTCTATGATCTCGGTTTGACGTCATCAACTTGTATCAGTTGCTCTATCGGTATGAGTGACAGTTCACCGCCTAACATCGGTGCGGGGGGTGCCTGATGAATAAGAAAACAATTATTGTCTCACTTACTACAGTTTCCCAATAGCCCTGTGTTTTGCAGTGTGGAGGATCTTTGGAAGGCAAAAGACAGTGCAATAAACCTAGCCAAATTCTCGCCTAAACATATTTGACTTATAATAACCATCTCGACTCGACAAGAAGACTCGTACGCCTATTGTAGAGCGTAGTTTGCCTTTAGGGTGAATTGATTTTCTGCCAGTAATTCATTCATTGATATCGAGCCAACCCTAGTGTCGGATTTTTTAGATCGGCTTAAGTTCCACTAATTCCACTATCGGGCTGGTACTTTGTTAAAATTATAAGATTTTTTAAGTTCTTATAAACATACGTTAATGTCATTATTATTTGTTTAAACGGGAACTTACGTTCGAAGGAAGTCAGTGCGAGGAGAGACGCCGTGAGCGCTTCACCACCTCCTGATGAAGGTCACCGGACGTGTACCCTCCGTCGTACGTAAGTTCCCGTTTAAACAAATAATAAATGGATATTCAAGTAAAAAGTTTTATAGGTACCGGGGTAGTCGCTTCGTTATTTTTATCTGCAGCGGCCGCCTCTCTTGCCTTGCGAAGTCCCAGTGAAAATACTGCCACCGAGCGAACGCGCTTCACTAGTAAAGCTTTTGCTCGAGATCGGTCTGAAACAACATCAATTATTGTCAATCAGCCAATATGAGCAACAGTGTCAAGTGTCAACCAAAGTGATTACCTAATGTTAATCAAAATGGTCACATCAGTGCAAGCAAAGTAGTCACCTTAGTTACAACCGTAATGGTCTATACTGTGACTTACATGTATAAAAAAGCAATTAAAGAAGGTATATACTAACTGCTTTTATCCTTAGGTTTGTCGTCCTCACTGCTAGTGGCACTCGCGTCAATCGACACCGCAGCGGAGGGTACCGCGTTAAGGTCCGGCTCAGAGCCACCCGCACTTACACTGCCCGATAATTCCTGAAACAAATGAAATGAAATTAATCACATACAACTTTCTGTGTACATTGGTGTAAAATGTCTTAATGTACCGGGAGAGACGCTGTCGCTCTCGCTTCACCCACCTCCTGATGAAGGTCCCCGGACGTGTAACAGTCAACAGTAACCACCAGAGTACCTAAGTTCCCGTTTCAACTAATAACAAAATGTCTTAATCCTAAGGAAGTCATTGTGCATAACTTATTACACTGTAGGCTGTTTTTGTATCTTACTGTGAACGCCTAGTGTATCTTACTGTAGGCGCCTAGTGTATTTTACTGTTGGCGCCTAGTGTAAGTTACGGTAGGCGTCTAGTGTATCTCACTGTCGCGTATATTTGTATCTTGTTGTAGGTGCCTAGTGTATCTTGGTATAGGCGCCTAGTGTATTTTACTGTAGATCAGTAGTGCATCTTACAGTAGGCCGAATCTCTATCTTACCTGTAGCGTCGGGTTAGCGAGTGGTCTATGAGTGGGGTGTGGGATGCAGTGTGCGGACCGATGTAAAGGCTCATCTCTTAACCCTCGCACGCCAAGCAGAGATAGAGCGGCTGCGGGAGCCACTTCCTGGAAACAAACATACTAATATTATAGCTATGACTTTATTATAATTTTTAGCATAGATGGCCCCATCTATGATAATAGATAGCTTTATTTATACTAATAGTATGAAGTGATAAAGTGAGTTCATAAGATATGGGGATAATCTACACAACTATTGGACGAATTACCAATCAACAACAAGTATTTACAAGTCCCTTCTCTGCGATTTTATCCGCATTGTATCCTTTCCAGAAGGCATTTCTGTCATATAAAGAAATCTGACCAGTAGTTTTAGTAACAAACACATTCTTACAAATTATCGCTTCAGTAATACTAAGGGCCATTTTCAGATGCTCTTGATAAAGTTCTTGATAAAGCAATCTGTTAGTTAGTGCTATCTAACATGTACAGGTTTTTTCTATACTTTAATTAATAGGTATTTAGTTAACTAGGCTAAGTAACTTCGAGTAGGTACATAAGTGGCCAACCAGAGGCCTCCTACATGGTCTGTCGCTTGAAACAGTCTAGACCGACAATTTTACGTGTCCTCCGAAGCACGGTAGCATTCAGATATAAATATAAGCCACTCATCCAAGTAGCTGTCCAAGCATGTTGCTTAACAATGTCAATGCGCTTACATCGCTTAAAACTACGCCACGAGCACAACAGGACTAGAATGCTCACCTTCCTCCGTATCGGTTTGGTAGGACTAACATCTTGTAACATCTGCAGCGAGCCAGTGGTGACAGGAGGCTCGGTTATGGACGCGGCTTTAGGCCTGCAATCGTTCGCTCTAATTTAAACGTAATGAATGTTTCTGTAGCGGGCTGGTTAGGATGATAAATTAAAGAATACAAAGGAGTTATATGATAGGTAATATTGTTAAGTAAGTTTCAGTGGTCAATCTTGGTGTCGGAGTTTTTAGACCGCCTAAAGACCTCCGACATGGTTTACTTTTGTTAAAAGAGTGATCGATGTTTTTGACAGAGAATGATGGATTTTTATACATAATAAATAGAATAGATATGAATAGAAACTTTTAGAAATATGTTGGAAATTCACCGATTTGGCAGTAAGAATAGCTTAGGTTGTTCTTCGATCAACAAATCAGAATAGTTAATTTCATTTTCATAAGTTTGCCCAAGAATGGGTCGAAATTAGTTAAAAGCTTTACACTATTAGCTATAGCTAATAAGCTTCGAAAATACACTTTATAGCGAAGGTATTAAGGTATAGCAATAACTTTTATTTCAAAAAGGGCGGTGCATAGAAAATTCCTTTCTAAAAGCACGCAGAAAGTTTAATATAGTATAGCTTTACAAACATATTTTTACACAAAGTTTGTGCTTTAAAAAACATGGAAATACATATGTGGTTATAGTTCAGCATATAAAAGACACTATACACAAGACTTGTGCTATTAGACTAGGACACTTGTGTACTCGTTCGGAGTACACAAAACATCTAAATTGTTTCATTTCAAGAAAAAAATAGTGATAAATAAAAAGATATGGGACTCTGCTTATATAGCACTATATGTACATTGTACAGTCAGCCTATGAAAATGTTAAGCATACATGGAACCTTGTCACAAAGAAACTAATAACATAGCTAGCGACCTGCCGTCGCTTCGCATCGGTTAATCAATATATGTATCATGTAGGAAATTTGGGATAAAACAATTTTTTTCCTACATATTAGTATAGGTATAATATTTATGTTGATACTCGGGAACGGTACGTACGAACTCGGTACGTTCTTGTACATCCCGCGCGGGCGGCCGACATAACAGCCCGCCCGCGATCGAGCTTTACTATTTATATATTTTTCATTACATCTTATTCACATGTACATTTTTATATGCTGACTGTACATAACATTATGTGAAGTTAGAGGTCAGAATAACAAAATACCATAATTACCTTTTTACAGCACACAGAAATACAAAAGGTTAAAAAATAAAAACAAAACAAAATTTTAAATCAGTTTAATGCGTCAAAAATCAAGCAATATATTAAAGAAGTTATTTATGAAGAAAATATAAAAAATGCATGTTTTCTACACACCATCTGATGTTTACTTAAGTGTTTCAAACTTTAACTGAAAACAAAATAAATGAATGAAATTAAATTCTACACTAATGACTAAATAAATCTCAATGTATAAACTAAATAATGTATATTTTTGTTTATACACTAACGTCCGTCCCAACAACCTATGTCGATCAACAATCTTAGATAGCAAGATCTAGTTATGACATTTTTCCAGTGCCACATGTTGGCAATTGAAAAACAACCATTTGACATTTATGACAAAGATACGTCAAAACTGCATTGACTAAATTAGATTGTCAATCGAAACAGGCTATTAGGACCTCCCGTCGATCCATAATAGAAAACTTTTTCGTTCAATGATCATGCAAATCTTAAGTTCAATCACCAATAATCACCAAAAACCCGTAAAAGTCTTAAATACATCAATTCATCATCATAGTCATCAATAGACACCAACAGTCATCAATAACTATCAATATTGTCAGTACCAGCCCGTAAAAGTCACCAATACACACCAAAAGTCATCAATAGCCATCAATAGTCATCAATAGCCACCAAAAGCCTTCAATGATCATCAATTACCATCAAAAGTCATTAATAGTCCCCCTAGCTTTATAAACGCTTACTAGCAGCACTTTAGCTATCAAATGGTTTGTCGCTTTCTGACATGCTATTTTCCGAAGAGCAAAAGAGACAAAACACTCACTAACAGTGTTTAGTTAGAGAATAAGGCAGTATATCTTTAATAGACAACTAAATAATCAGCAGCATCTCCCAACAGTCATCAATAGTCACCAAAAGTCGTCAATAGACAATAAAGTCATCACACCTTCAAACATAAAGGCTTACCTAAAAGGCGGTATTTCGGGTATCTTTCCAATATTGATCTTCTTTTTCTCGGGTTTCTGTTCGGCTTGTTTAGGCGTGGTAGGAGTTGCAGGGTTGGGCGTGCGGCGGACGTCGTCCACGCTCGGGCATTCCGACTGGAAGCATTAGTCAGTAAGAGGAAGCCTTTACACAACAATGGGATGATTTGGGATAACAGTAAGTAAAAAGTTACAAGTACAAAGCCTTTCGTACACTTAGAAGAGTACGAAAGTACAAAGCCTTTGTCTAAGTGTACGAAGGTACAAAGACTTTGTCTAAGTGTACGAAGGTACAAAGACTTTGTCTAAGTGTACGAAGGTACAAAGACTTTGTCTAAGTGTACGAAGGTACAAAGACTTTGTCTAAATGTACGAACGAACAAAGACTTTGTCTAAGTGTGCGTTTCCATTGAAACGGAGCATAGCTGTGCGGTGCTCAACTCACCAATCACAATGCATTACAAAAAGATTTTGACAATGTCAATGCGTTATTTGACAATCCCAATGTGCTGTGATTGGTAAATCAAACTCCGCACCGCTCTCCTCTTGTTTGCGCCTACGCCGGCGCTACACCAACACCGTCGGGTGACTGAGGGGTGAAGGGCTCCTCGCCGCCTGTCGGACCACTTGCCCATCAAACCACCCCTTCAACGCACGTTTTTATATTTAACTAGCTGCGCCCCGCGGTTTCACTCGCGTTGTACCCGTTCCCGCGGGAATTTCGGGATGAAAAATAGATGTTGTCCGATTCTCAGACCTACCCGATATGCACACAAAATTTCATGAGAATCGGTCAAGCCGTTTCAGAGGAGTTCAACCACGGTACCCGTTCCCGCGGGAATTTCGGGATGAAAAATAAATGTTGGCCGATCCTCATAGATACCGGATAAGCACAAAAAATTTCATCAAAATCGGTCAAGCCGTTTCGGAGGAGTATGGCAACGAAAACTGTGACACGAGAATTTTATATATTAGATTTAATGTTGGTTCTATTTAGGCCCATCGCAGACGACAGACTATCCGTGACGCACTTTTTAGTCTGTGAAAATAGAACCTATGTAATTATATGCAGTAACGCACACGACGCACAAAAATCCGCGACAATCCGCGACCAAATTTTTGTGCGCCGCAGACTCGATCGCACAAAAAGTCTGTCGTCTGCGATGGGCCGTAATATACCATTTATAATATTCAAAGCAAGTTTATTTTTATTTAAATGTTCCCTATAGTTCGAACACCTCTGTTTCATGGAAACGCACCCCAACAATATAATGTGACTAGCAGCGCCCCGCGGTTTTACCCGCGTTGTGCCCGTTCCCGTGGGAATTTCGGGATAAAATGTAGCCTATAGCCTTCCTCGATAAATAGACTATCTAACAGTGAAAGAATTATTCAAATCGGTTCAGTAGTTTCTGAGATTAGCGCGTTTAAACAAACAAACAAACAAAACAAACTCTTCAGCTTTATAATATTAGTATAGATATAGGATGCCAGTAAGTAAGTTCGAGTAGGTTAGTGGCCAATCCTGGTGTCACGAATTTTTAAGCTGCCTAAAGGCCTACTTTGTCTAACGTTGAAACAACAGTAAGTAATAAAGTCTTGATTGAACATAGATTTTTGAGGGTAGAAACAGATAAAGACTATGAGAAAATTTTACACAGTGAGGGACATCAGGGAAAAAACGAATCAATATTTTTTAATCGATTTTCACGGAAAAAGAAGTAATGACTAGTTCATTCTTACCAAAAGCGGTGCATGTGCATTTTTGATCGCCTCTCGTCTCTGGAACTCGACTTTGGCCATCTCAGTGGCGAGCCAAGCCGGGATCTCGGGTATAGCGAGCCGTAACGCCAACACTATCACTAGGATCACATGCTGAAATCAATAGAATCAATGATGAACATCACAAATGTTTTCAACCTCTGACTGAAGAAAATTCCCTAAAAAATTCGTCTCTTCGATTAGCAGCTACAATGTTAATCTTTAGTAAGTATGTCGGTCAGTCAGTCTGTCATTTATCAGTTTGTCAGTTGGTCAATCAGACTGTAAGTCAGCCCGTCTGTCATGTCAGTTTCCCGGTCAGTATGTGAGTTGGTCAGTTATGTTGGACCATCGGATTGACGGACAATTTGATTATCTCATAAGATTTGTTTATCTCTCATTCAGACCACAGTCAAATCTCATCAGTCCATCATATCATGTCAGTTTATAAGTCTACAACCCTCATATTTCCCTTATACCTCTAGCGCCACTATTATAAGCAGAGATCAGTCGTCAGTCTATCACTGCACACATTACCAGTCAAAGTTCATGTTTCTGTAAATCTCACGTATTTGTAGCGCCACTATAATGTGCAGAGATCAGTGTGTGAGTGTGTATATGTGTGTGTCAGTATGTGAGTGCGTGGGTGTACCTCGAGCGCCACTATGATGAGCACGGTCTGCGCGGGGGAGGCGGCGGGCAGCAGGCGGTGCACGGGCCCCGACAGCCCCACCAGCGCGCAGTTCACCAACACCGACACGCCCACCATCGCCTCCATGGCGTTCTGGGGTACATATACGCTAACTGTGTAATGGAACAATATGGCTTACACTACCTATCCAAAGGATATCTTAAAAAAACATTGATCCTAGCAAAGGCGCCGGCCCTGATGGGATTCCTATTCTTTTTTCCTTCGTCTCAAATTAATTTTTGAATTACCATACAGACTGATTTTTTTCCTACTGCATGGCAATGCGCTAATGTTATCCTAATATTTAAAAAAGGCGATATGTTTATGAATGCCGTTCATAACCATCGTCCCTTATCAATTTTAATCCTATCTCACAAATCGAGAATAAAAGGTTAAGTCAACGGGTTTAGCCTTTATTCGTTTATAGCATCTTCTGGTGTACAACAAGGCTCACACCTCGGTCCCATTTTATTTTTATTATTTATGAATGATATTATTACCGTTATAAAGTATTGTGATGATATCTTTTCGCTGATGATCTCAAACTATATCGAATAATTAGAAACACAAATGCCATAAAACTTCTTAAAAAATAGGTGTAATATAAATAAGATGACTGTAAATACGTTATGTATTTTCGATAGATTTTTCCGTTTACCTGCCAACTGCCGATACTCTTGACTCTCTCTCCAAACGGTCTCTGCGCCACATGACACAGTTTAAACGCATCAGCTCTCACTTCAGCCGCGTTATTCAATAACGCACAAAACGCAGCCAAAGGGAACGCGGACGAAAATAACACCACGTGTCCTAGTTGTGTCAGCATTTCTAGGTATTCGGCGAATGTGCCGTCGTACTGAAAGAATAAGGGATGTTTTGGGTTATCATTCAATTTTTTTTGTCGAATCAGACTGTTCACACGAATGAATGTTCACTCAAATGAATGCCAGTATAGTCAATGCTTCATTTTGCTTTAATTCAAAGTATACACAGCTGAGCTGGAATGATGTAGAAATGAACGTTCATCCATCATCGATTTTGTGTTCATTCGAAATGGGAATTAATGACGCCGAATGAAAAGATACACTGAATCAGTTCACTAATGAATTCATTTGGTATTTTTGTTTCACTTTACTATCAGACGAGACCTAAGACCTAAGTAGTGAGACCTAAGTAATCGCATAACCTTACCTTAAACAAATGCGACTCCAACTCTGCCTGGTGTATCACTTTCTGTGCGAGCGGTTCGGAATCCCTCCTGTCATCCTTTTCCTTTTCAGTGGTTCCATTGATATAAGTACTATCCGGTTCATCGCCTGAGGAGCTTGTACGCTTGTCAAACAGATCGTTCAACTGAGCTGATGTTGGCACTGGAATAGAAACGAATAATCAAAGTCGAGTTTTGGCTTCATCGAATCTCTGAGCAACAAAGAATTGACAAGAAATGCGGCTACAGCATTTCTTGTCCATTCTTCCATTCCGTCCATTCTTCTTGTCGTTCATCCGTCTATTCTTCTTTTCTTACTGCTAATGCTTATTTTTATCATAGTAAAAATTAAATACCCTCACGAAAAGAATTATTAGTAGTTTAGAAATAATCTATTGAGATCAATAATTATCGATTCCATCTTGTATGTAAAGTAAAGTATTGTCCTGTAATGTCCCACTGCTAGGCAAAGGCCTCTCGTCTCACCGAAGGTATCAGTAGAGTGAAGAGGATTAGGCGTAATCACCATATGTATGCATACGAACTTTTTGCCAAACGATACTTACTTTTACTAGGACTCAAAGCACCAAAGACGTCAACACAAATCCTAGCCAATCGCAGGTTCTCAATCAAATACGGTAACACCGATTCTTTGAGGTTACTTATCACTTGTCTGGTTATTAACAATACGGCTAATTGCTGAAAAGATAAAGTATTTAGTAGGGGATTTTATTTGATCCTGTGGGATTTTTTTATAAAGAAAAATTACAAATTCGTCCGTAATTCTTTAAACACCATTTTGAATGGACTTTAAGGTTTCTAACAGCGCTATGCTATGCTGCTTTTGAAATCCGTTTATCATGTCAAATGAAGCACAGTAGTTCTGGTGGGATCTGGTCCTTAGGACGCTTATATAGAAGCGGAAATACATCAACCAATCACAACACATTGCAATTGTCAAAACCTCTTCGTAATGCATTGTGATTGTCAATTGAGCTCAGCACCGCTTCGCTCCGCTCGCTTCGAAATGCGACAGTGGATCTTTTATCTGGATTATTCCACAGTTAGTTTTCACTATCCTAAAAACCTATCACCCTCACTTGGCAAGTGAAGAGGGGTTGATTCAAACAATTAAATCTTACCTCTTTTAACTTATCCATATCCTGTAGATAAAATGCAATGTAGAACAAACTTATGAACGAGTTGACAAACTGAAACTGTAACCAATTGTATATATTAGTAAACTATTTTTATTGGACAACTAAAAGCCGATTATTCAATCATCAGATAATGTTTATCCGTTCGAATACGTTTGACAAGTTGACTATGACAAAAATGTCATGTAATTGTGGTTATTATGTTAAAGTGAACACAACACAAATGAATAAAACTATGTCATACCAATTGTACCACGATTAAAGTACAGTAATAGGGTATACTTACTGTACTATAATCGTAGTATAATTTAAATCTTACTGTACTCCTACTTAGAGTACAGTAAGAGTACAAGTAAGAGTACATATATTTGTACCTATACTCTCAATATTAATTTATTTCTTAAAATTATGCATGTTTCAGTTGTAATATAATGCAGTATGCAGTCTCAGCTTAAATTCAACAAATGAAAATCAAGATTTTTGTCAAATATATTTCCATCAACAAGATACATATTTATCGGCCTGATAAAGCTATCTGGAGATTGAAAAATCGACCCTGTCTGAGTATATGAGTATTGAGTATATTGTTAATGATATTACTACGTCTAAAGCAGCTAATTTTAAATGTTTATGATAATAAGTAAGAGTTATAATGGCAGAGCTAATGGATTATTATTTTTGAGGTTATTTTGTCCAGCAGTGGGACAACATAGGTTACGAAAAAGAGATTAACAGGTGGATTTCTGTTATTTTCTCATACCAATAAATAGTAAGTATTGATATATACTTGAATACTCAAATACGACTCATATTAGGAGTTACTTATTGTCATACAGGTTTGACAACTATTTGGTGATCTTGTATGAAATTTAAGACTCCTTAATTTTATTGGTGATCGAGTATTCGGGTATAAGATATACAACAACCTACAAATATAATTAATCATTTCAACTAGCTTTTATATTGTCATACATTGCATTATTCCTAGCAAAGCCATATTCCTTAGCCAACATACATAAGTTCAAAAAAATCATTTTTGAAATATGACATTTTCGTCATTTAAAAATTCAGAATCTCTACCATTGAACAATTTTACCAACATAATATTTCGTATACAATGAGAGGTGGTACAATAGCCACCCATAAAAACACCGTGAATTTGTGTATAAAAAAATATCTTTTGTGTCATAGTTCATTCGCAATATATTCGTGTGAGTGATTTAAGTAAAGTAGCATGCATTGAAATGCAGCATGCAATAGTAGCATAGGCGTGCAACATGTATTATTTTTGATAGCAGAATGACTCTTTTTGTATTCTTTTGTAACCGACTTCAAAATGTGACATTTTGAATTTCGTTGGAAGAATTTTCCTGGTTTAGATTTGTCTGCAATACCATTGTTTACCAGAAGTCGTCGCCAAAATCTATGTCTTCAAATAATGTTAGCCAGGCGGGAATCGATCCCGCAACCCCCGACAGTAAGCGCTCTTACATGCCACTGTTTCAACGGGCTTGTCAAATATGTGTATAGCCTTTGTGAAGAAAAATATTGTGCTACAAATTATTTTTTTATAGATTTGTTATACATTGTTTGATTTGTTCGAGTTTTGAAGTCGGTTTTCCCTATCGTTGTTATTAGTAAACTAAAAAGCAAAGCGTGATATGAAAATCAGCTTAGCCATATCATTTCTTTACTCAATAAATACAAACCAATGATATTTTCACGATGAGATGATTCTCATACTTTGTCTCAAGTCGATAGTTTTCTGTTGTTCAAAAATTGTCAGTGTTACCAGTTTTTTTAATTTAACATTTTAATAACATTGTTTTAGTCGTCCAGTCCCATTTGGTAAGCAGAAAAGAGACAAAAAATATGCACTATAGTTTTGACTACACAGTGTTGCTATTTAAAACTAGTTTTACTGTACTTTTAATCACTATTTTTTATAACCCAATCAGGTTAAAAAGTTCAGAACAATTTTGAGTTTCTTAACCTTGCATTTGGAAGTGTCAAAAGTTATCAAACAGACGACATTTTAGTAGAAAAAGTTAGATTAGTCTGTAAGATTCCATTGCAGAGCAAAGGTCTCTGGATTACTGAAGATATCAGTACAGTGAAGAGGATTAGGTGTAAATAATCACCATGCTTGTCTACTGTGGGTTGGTGATAGTATATCTAACACGAGCAAAAATAGACAATGTTAACAGAATCATAGTATGTAATATTAAAGGGAGGCTAGGGGGTGTAAAAATTAAAAGAAACTATGTCTATAGTCACACTCCAATTCACACTCATCTTTCATTAGTAGTTATATGTACTATGTCATATAATATTTAATCAAAGTAACTGAATTGGTTATCAAATTTGACAATTCCAAATGCAACTTTAAAAAGTCACTAAAAATACTTATTTAATAAATCTGGGACACTAATAAGGGTCTAGAAGGTATACTAATTGTCATGCAAATAACATAGTTTTGGAAAATACTGTTTGTGTTAGTTTTATGAAGTCACCTCTAGGCTTAGTTTTAAAGTATGGTGTTAAACTGACACTAGGAAAAACAATGTCAACTTTTTTAGGCAGTGATTGTCAAATTTTGATTTAAGATAATATGAAAATAAGCAAAATATGAAAGTTTAGTTTATATAAAAGGAGAATAATCTTATGTATTATCTATCTAGTTAGGATAACGAATGTAGGCTCAGACATATACCAAATCAAAAATTGAAAAATACTATGCTGTTGTTTAGTAAAATGTTGCAATATACACATATGTAAGTATATGAGCTATTCCAAATACGTACAGTACGCGTCGAAATCAGTTACCCATCCACCTCTAGGATACTATAGGCTAGTTTCAATATTGAAGCATTATCTTTGACACAAACTAATTAGGTATATAAAGATTTGTCTTAATGTCACAAAAAATATTTTTGTGACAAACTATCCATAAACTTCAAACTGGTGGTAGTGTGACAGAGATAACTATAGATATCCGAAACCAACCAATTATGCCATGTCTTTTCAAATTCGTTAGGTAAGTAATTGAATACCGAGTAAACCGAGTTTGACAAATCAAAATTTGACAACAACTTCCTTTGAAATAAATCTTAACGAAAATCAGACGGTCAACGTAAAACCCACTCTACACCACACGCTATAGCAACTGACCTACCTTTATCGTTTAACCATCTCGCTATTCTAGCGTATACTTCCTCTTCAATAGCTATCATTATAGCTAGCATAGCGCGGGGTATCCATGCGAAGTATACTAAGTTGGATTCCCACCAGTCCTGAAATGAAATGGGAGATTTTAGTTGAGGATAGAGAACCGTGGAGAGAAGCTTAGCATTATGAACTGTGAGAAATCCGGGACAAAAAATAGCCTATGTCAGTCTCTAAAATCTTATCTTCGTCAAAATCGGTTCAGCAGTTTGGGTGATATATTTGCAGCGCTCCGCGGTTTTGCCCATTCTCGTAGGAATTTCGGAATAAAACAAAGCCTGCCTCTTGATTTTATCTACTCAACACAAAAATAATTATTCGAATCGGACCGGTAATTTTCGTATGTTTGTTTATATGCCCAAACATACAAACAAATAAATTTACTAATAGTATACAAATGTAATGGACTATAAAAGTACAATTTCACAAACATACCTGTGCCCTCAACAATGCAAAAGTAGCAGCAGCAGCCAGACTCAAACACAGCAAAGTGAGTGGAAACGACACCAGGTGTCGCCACACGCGGCGTCGCCACGCCGCGTACACCGGCTCCGGTCGTCCTGTTACCGCACTCGTGCCCATTTCACCCTAAAAGAAAAATAGTATTTGAGGACAAATTACCTCTGAGAAAAGAAAAAAGTGTTTATTACCTACTAGCAGCGCCCCACGGTTTTACCCGCGTTGTGCTCGTTCCCGTAGGAATTTCGGATTTTTTTTACATATAAACCTACCTCTTGAATCGCTCTATCTATTTAAAAAACTGCATCAAAATACTTTTTTTAACAACTATGTATCAATCTAACTAAATTATATGAAGTTGATTGCTGTTTGATTTAATTCATGTCTTTAATATGTAATAATTCAAAACTCTTAAATTGCTAAATGTACATTCATGAGTCAAGGTACAGAGTTAACAAAGGTACACTTGTGGACCCGTGACTCCGAAACTAAAGTTTGAGTATTTGATTCTAACGTTGTTATGGTGAAAAAGAAACTGTGGCAATACACATGTCCTATTATAATTATTTATTAGGGACTGGTACATACACCAGCTCCCGTTCAAAAATTACACTAGTCTTTATACTAGTCCAGTCATCTATGTACTTATAACTATTGGTCCATATGTATTTGATACACTATAACTAGTCACAGATATTGCGTACCAAGTACGGTACGAATGAGAACACAACGTTATCGTGTTTTAACTCCGTACACCGCCATCTAGCGGGGGGTTTGGGGAAACTCGTTTCCCGCTTCATATTTAAAATTTGCGAACTGTTTTATACGTTCATATAAAAATGGGATATAGTTAAACTGTTTTTGAAGTATTGTGTATTGTACAAAATGTGGACCAATACGTAAATTTTCCAGCCGAAGACGATTGCTCCTGAAGAGGAAAAAGGTTTAGTGATTTTATTTCATTCTTACCCTATCTGTAAATCTTTTTCCTATTCAGGAGCAATCGTCTTAGGCTGGAGAATTGACGACATTGGTCCACATATTGTGACAATAAAAAAAATTGAGTAAGTATCTAGTGGTTTATCCTGGTTTATATTTAAAAACTTGCGAACCGTTTAATGAGTGTTTGCGTGATTGCCTTTTGGCAAATGAAACTAAGTTTCATGTAACAGCTCTTTTTTATAGGGTGAGGGCATTTGACCAGCACCCTTCAAATATTTTCGGAAACCTTGGAAAGGTCTACTAACAGGTAATCAGGAAATCAGAAAAAATAAAACGATAAAACAATTCTTAAATATGAATAAGCCACTTAATGTCTCTACCCTGTAACTGGACACAGATATTGCGTATCAAGTACTGTTCGCTTGAGAACACAACGTTAGCGTGTTTTAACTCCGTACACCGCCATCTAGCGGGGGGTTTGGGAAAACTCGATTCCCGCTTCATATTTAAAATTAGACTTATTCGTTAGAACTATATACGTGAAAGATTTGGCAAATTATTTATATCCAAAACGTTTTGTGTCATTATAACAATCAGCTTAACAATAATTCTACCAAATTTTACGTTGGCAGACAATTTTGGCTGTGTTCGTTCCCGTGAGAATTTCGGAATGAAAAATAGCCTTTAAACGTTTCCTTTCCTAATGAATTATTCAAATCAGATTGGTAGTTTCTGAGATTAGCTCCTTCAAACATACAGAGAATCGAACTAATCAGCTTTGATCAATGAGTACAGTATCACTACATAGTATAAAATAAAGTCGTCTCTGTTTCGTGTCTGTTTGTCTGTATGCTTAAATCTTTAAAATTATGCAACGGATTTTGATGCGGTTTTTTGTAATAGGTAGAGTGATTCAAGAGGAAGGTTTATATGTATAAAAATTCCCGAAATTCCCACGGGAACGGGTACAACGCGGGTAAAACCGGGGGGCGCTGCTAGTGATAGATATAGCGCTACCTTTTTGACACTAACCTGAAATAAAGGCCTGGGTTCCACTAGTAATTCATCTCTCTGATCCAAAGTGCCCCATCTATAAGCTAACACGTTCGAATATCTGAAATAAAAAACTATCATTCGCAAATAAAACTACATACATTGCACAATAACATACCAATTTTTTTGGCACTTACTATGTTTTTGTTCGACCCGGGAATTGAACCAGGGACCTCAGTCTTGACAGGCGAGTGCACATACCACTAGACCACTGAGGCGTTGGTGTGATAAAGATAAAATAGATAAATTGTATATTAATTACCTTTTCCAAGTCTCAAGATAAACGCACGCCCATAATACATTAAACAGTGAAAAAAGTACGTAAGCGATGTCTTTCCAATTTTCATTTGCAGTGCCGAGCCAAATCTGAAATCAACCTTCATGTTAGTGAGAAAGTATTTAAAATTTCAAGCATTCATGCTGGTTGCATAAGTTTTAACTAAGCCTTTGATCGGTGAGATAATTGGTCTTATCTCTAGCAATACTATCCCACTGAATGTGACAAGACACGACACGAAAAAATTTTGACTGCCGATTGGTGCAAAAATGTTGTTAAATAATAATATAATATACCCGGACAAATTCACACACGGTTAATAAGACCCCAAGGTAATCTCTAAGCTTGAATTATGGAATCTAACTCACTGATACTACTACATATATAATACATACATAAGAATATATAATTAACACCCACACGTCGTCGCCAACAACTATGTCTTCACATATTGTTGACTCCGAGCGGGAATCGAACCCGCAACCCCCAACACATTAAGCGCTCTCACTGGCACTATGCCAACCAACGGGCTTGTCAATATTCTTACAATAATCATTGTAATCCATCTGGCGGTCTATAAGCTTGGTTATTAAGTACATATCAATTTTATGCAACATACCCAGAATATAACACCGACTGCGGCAGGCACTGTCAAGGATTGCGTGTAATGTCCAAGCCAAGCGAAGTACATAGCTATCTTAACACCGAAATATTCACTTATTTCATCTGCGAATAAAGAGAATTAGAGCTAATTGAGCATATAAATACACCCATGACAATGTTGAGAACTTTAGTGCTTTGTCAAATAGAAAGATTAAAAAAAAATTGTTGACATTTTGGGAAGGTATAGATGGTAGAATATGTCAAGGACAATGCTCGCCAAGTCAAAGGTTTGTCTTCGTTACTCTCTTCTATGAAGATCTCTTCCACAATCACTACATAGTATAAAACAAAGTCGCTACTTTTGTCTGTTTGTTTGTCTGTATGCTTAAATCTTTAAAATTACGCAACGGATTTTGATGCGGTTAGGTAGAGTGATTCAAGAGGAAGGTTTATATGTATAAAAATTCCCGAAATTCCCACGGGAACGGGTACAACGCGGGTAAAACCGCGGGGCGCTGCTAGTATTTTTATAAAAGAAGAAAACCTTTGTATTGGGTGAACATATTAGCCTTGCAGGACTGAACTCTGAAGGACCTTAAATTGGATACATAAGGTTGAAATTTGCTATACACTCGTTATGTTTCAGATTTACGCTTTGTTCTGCTTTAACTCTGTATGAATTGAGCCTGGGGTTACTTACCTAAAGGCTGCGGGCTAAACAAGGTCTTCACCCACTTCTTTCTAAGGTTGTCGAGCGCGCTTCTCTCGTGTAACGGGAACATACTCGCCACCACGCCTCTACTCACACAGGCGGGCACTGAAACAAACAATATTTATTAGTAAATTCGACTTGGTTAGTGCTCAACCCTAGACAGTAGATTTAGACCTCTGACATGGTCTAAAGATTGAAACGGGACCGAGATTGACATAGCTCTGCGGGGTAAGCATACAAGTAAAGAGATATCTGAAGACTCTTCCCAAGAATTGTCTAAAAAGTAGAGATAAAATGAAGAGAAAAACTACGTCTCCACTTTTATGCTTGCCTTTCCAGTTGCCAGCGGGGCAAGCATAAAAGTGGAGACAAAGATTTTCTTACTTCTTAGGTTAGTGTATTCGTAAACGTTATTTCAAATCAAAAACATTTGACCGACTTTGACAAGGACTTATCTTACTTACCGATGCTCTGTCCCGGTCGCAGAGTAAGCGCGGGCTCCAAAGCGTGCTCGTCTCCCTTCTCCGCCCGCGCGGACTCGAGCACGTGCTTCACCAGGGCTCCGCGCTCTTGTGAGTTCAACAGATCGGACGCCGAAGTGCCCTGTTAGATACAAAAATAAATATCGTGAGAAAGCATCGTTATTGTAACAATATAATGAGCTTTTTTTTTTTCAGGGAAGGTTGAACGCGTTTGGGGGAGACCTTTACCCAGCAATGAAAAGATTCAGGTATAGCAGTACCTAACTTTTGATCCATAAATAATTTTCACCTTTCTACAACTCCTACTTTTTCCTTACAAAACGCATTACCATCAATCAACCTCTCCACCCCAAGAATACCCTTCCCAAACAAAATGGTTATAACTTATCGACGAAACACAACACAGATTTGTAAATTCGTGTTTGAAACGTATTAAGCATTCAGGGTCGTATTGATCTCGTATCGCTATGCGGTAACACTCATACACGGGTGATTTCGTGGCGATAGAGATCCGAAGGCCCGAGGCTATCAAAGTTAAGTGGAAATGTGAAGCAAAAGTTGGTGACGTATTAATTGGACCAACAATTAGACTTCTAATCGAAAAACTAACTTCGAACTGGCTGTTCAATATTTCTCTGCCACCAATTTTAGAAATGGAAGACTGTTCTGTGATTATATTTCTTGTACCGAAAGAGTTCATCAGACTACGAATATCCTACTAATATTATAAATGCGAAAGATTGTGAGGATGGATGTATGTATGTCTGTTACTCTATCACGAATTATACATCAGAATAACACATGGGATACATTGTATCCCTAAATTCCCGCGGGAACGGGTACAACGCGGGTAACACCGCGCGGCGAGGCTAGTAATGACATATTTGTAATTTTGTTTGCATGTTCGCGGTAATCTCGGAGATACCAATCCCATTCAAATATAATTATTTTTGTAATGGATAGCCACATTCAACTGAAATTATTATCTATTTTCTTCCCGAAATTCCAAAGAGCACAACATGGGTAAAACCGCGGGGCGCTGCTAGTGAGGTATAAAATCACGAGTCCCTATTAATAAAATAAAATTAACGAATGTAAGCCCTGAAATGTACGGCAATGCTTCGGTATATTTTCGAACCAAATTTCTTCTGTACCTACAAGAAAATATTTTATTTTATTCCGTTCTTGAATGAATGAATGACCTTTTGAAACTTCTGAATGACCTATACTGACCTCAAACTCGAGATACTATACTTAGTTACTTATTTGATATACATAGTAGTAAGTGCCTAATGAATTGACATTTTGAGAGCATTGTTACGTTATGTTAAGTCATGTAGGGTGAGAGAAGTTTGGGTGTTGGCTTTTGGTAAACAATGATACGGAGTTTTCTTATGTATCTATCCATACTTGTTATTTGTGCTGGCAGCACCCCGCGGTTTTACCTTTGTTGTGCCTGTCCCGTAGGAATTTTGGGATGAAAAATAGCTTATAACCTTCCCGTTGAATGAGGCTTTCTGTTACTAAAAAAATCAAATCGGATGTTTAGTTCCTGATATTACTGCGTTAAAAAAAACAGACTATTCAGTTTTATTATAGGAAAAGAGTGGTAAGTATAAAATCTAGTGGCTGTATTGAATAGGGCGAATAGAAAGAGAAAATCTATATAGTACTAGCTGTGCCGCGCGGTTTCACCCGCAGCGCCCCCGTTCCTGTGGGAATTGAGATTTTTATTCCTTATTTTTCTTATATAAAATCCTTGTCCTGACAATAAGGAACACATTAAAAAAGAATCATCCAATTTGCTGCAGTCGTTCTGAACTTATGCGCTTAGCAACAGATTCAGCGATTCATTTTTATATTATAGATTAATTCATATTTTTGGTGGTATTTTGAAAATCTCCGATCCAAAAAACTAATGCAAAAAAAAAGATGTTTAGAGTTCGTAACCATTTACGAACAATAAAATTAAAAGAAAACAAGCAATAAAATAAAAATGTTCGCAACTGGTTACGAATCTCCAGTTACGAACGCAGCCGAAGAATCAGTAACGACCTCTACACTTTTAACTAAACAACAAATCAAGTTAAAATATAGTAAAGTATCAAAAGTACATTATACACAATAACAGTGTATCACACAGCTGAGCAAAGGCCTGAATTTCACTGAATAAATAACTTACATAACTTACAAACACTTACAAAATCAGTTACTATACGACTGTGTAAGTATTTGTCTTTTATCTCCCACAGCTGAGCATAGGGCTCTAATCTCATTGAGGATATCAGTACAATGAAAATAATGAAGCATTTAATGCGTTATTTAAATCAATTTGTACCTCAAGGTAAGTAATTCAGCATACTTAAAATTCAACTGACTACGCAAACTCTATCAAAAACACAATCTGAAAGTACCTATAATTGAATTCCTTTGATTTATCCCCATTATGTCATTGTTTAAGAACGGTTCCAGCCTTTATTCAAGAGACTCTTGTTTTAAAAGCTGTTTCAGCTAATGTTTTGAATTATAATGAAATGAATGAATAAAGGCATATTCTATAACGACAACGGTATTCTTACTATTTGGAAATATGAACAAAGAATAAGACACTTATTTGATTATTGTTCAAAATAATAATTTCAATTATATTTATTTACTAGCAGCGCCCAGCGGTTTTACCCGCGTTGTGCCCGTTCCCGTGGGAATTTCGGGATTTTTTTACATAAAAACCTTCCTCTTGAATCACTCTACCTATTACAAAAACCGCATCAAAATCCGTTGCGTAATTTTAAAGATTTAAGCATACAGACAAACAGACAAACAGACACGAAACAGAGACGGCTTTATTTTATACTATGTAGTGATTTACGAATGAAGTAGCATAATATATTTGGCCCAGTTATTGAGCCATCAACTCCTATACTCGTATTCACTGTATCACGGAAAGGTGAATAATTAAAGGTATAAGTAACCCATTTTTGGAAAAATAAGGAGAAATTATAAGTATTAGTCTGTTATGTCTCATGTGTCTAAAGCCTATTGTTCGTCCCAAAATTCCAACGGAATCGGAACAGCGGGTAAACCGCAGAGCGCTTCTAGTAATAATAATATACATAACTAATGCATCAAAATAGATTGGAGTTTAAGATTTTCAGGCACCGTTCCAACAAGTTATACTTAACCTCGTCAGCTAAAACCTTAATTCTAAATTCATTAATTCTAAGAGCTTAGCAGTGCCACAGAAAATTAATTGTTTCCTAACAAATAACAATGCCTGCGGTGTTTCTTACTGCAAAGGAATTTCTGAATTTCAGGATTAAAACTTTATCTTTCATTGTAAATCGATGGAAATGGATGAATCCCTCTTTATAGAAACCAAATATCGTCAATAGTGTTTCAATCTTCTTCTTCTTTCGAGTCAATGGCGCAAAATCATTTTCAGTATTTAAGAAGAAGTGTTTCAATGATTTAGGTATCTATAAGTAAGTAAGGTCGAGTAGGTTAGTGGCCAACCCTGTTGTCGGGAGTTTTTAGACCGCCTCTAAGGCCTCCGAAATAGTCTAACCGGGACCGATACTAACGTGCCCTCACGGTAGCGCTCAGATAGGAATACCACTATCGGCCACTCATCCAAGTAGGGGTCGAGCTGTCCGTTACTTAGCATCGCATCGCTACAAAAAAAACTTCGCCATGATCGCTATAAGAACAATACATCTATACATACGACATCCCTCACAATCTGTCTGTCTGTATGTAATTGATTTTCTCAAAAACTATTCAACGGATTTTCATTCAGTTTTCACCAACATAAACCTCTTCACTGTACTGATATCTTCAGTGAGACGAGAGGCCTTTGCCCAACAAGTGGGACATTACAGGCTAATACTTTCTACTTTATTTCACCAACATACAGAGTCATCCAATTCAAAGGGTTTGATTACTTTCATTACCAAAATTCCCACAGGAACGAGTACAACGCGGGTAAAACTGCAGGTTACTGCTAGTCTATACTATTATTATAAAGAGGTAAATTTGTAATTTTGTTTGTTTGTATGTTCGAGCTAATCTCTGGAATTACCAGTCCGATTTGAATAATTCTTTTTGTAATGGATACCTTCAACTCGAAGGTTATAGGCTATTTTTTATCCCGAAATTCGCACTGGAACGGGTACAACGCGGGTAAAACCGCAGGTTACTGCTAGTTTAAGATAACAACAAACAATTCCTATTTATAACGTTTAATTGTTGAAATATGGCAATACACATCTCTATTCATAGACTAGCTAGATTAAGAAAAAAGTAATCGTTCTCTCTGTCATGGCGTCCCTAAGTGAAAAGATGTATTTTAAAAGTTTATGGAGATAAATAAAAGAAACAATAAAGGAAATAGTAATTTTATTCAAGAAATCTCTCATCAATGACCTCCTAATATTAATAATTAACAGTACCATAACATTATCCATCAATAGGAACTACACATAACATTCCTACACAAAAGAAAACCCTTTTCAACCAATATTTACAAAAGAACTATTCACCAAACTATTTGTTACGTTAGCCCGTCTCAAGGTCACCTCAACGGACTAAACGTACAAAATGGGTACAAATAACGAAAGTTTATCAACTGCCGACTGAAGTGACTTTGTCCAATCGTCATTTCTCTTTATCAGATGCTATTTCTCAAACGAATAGAAGTTTGTTGCGAGACGAATACGTTAAGTTGTTCCGTTCCGTTGATTGGTCGAACAAACGCTTTGGAACATATTTTCGGCATTATTCACAACTAGACAGTTTTAGAAGATTAATGTTTACTTTCAGCAAAATATAGAACACTATTTAGAATATTTAAAAAAAATCCCGTCATGTTGTATAGATGCATCGATAGACTAAGTCGGAGGCCTTTAGGCGGTCTAAAACTCCGACACTAGGGTTACCTACATAAAATTATTTATTTTATTATACTACAAAAAGATTCTAATATGTACCTATTTTTATAAGACTTACTGCCTTATTAATAAACGCTCTCCAACTAAAACACTGTTAGTGAGTGTTTTGTCTCTTTTGCTCTTTGGAAAATAGCGTATGTCAGAAAGGGACAAACCATTTACTAGCTAAAATGCTGCTAGTAAGCGTTTATGAATAAGGCCTTTAGAATAAAAAAACAATACATTAAAATGTAAACTTAAAAATTAAAATGAAATGTCGGGAAATAAAAAGTAAGTTATTACTTGCTTTATTAACTTTCTAACACGAAAAAACCCGTGTGAGTACGTTTAAACTATGTGTTCAAATCGTGTAAGTTTATTCAAATGTAAAATTATGAAACAGATCAATTCCAAAGATAAAAATCTACTTAATGTTAGTAGCACTCAATCAATACTTAGCGTAAAAACGTCACAAAAGCAACAGCCATAAAATTCAACCCTAATCATTTCCTCGTTGAAGCCACAATGCAAATGTGTTCATGTTTTCAAGGTATAACTCCGATTCTATGCCGAATCCTACAAATTATCATAAAACGCAAACTTTCATGTAGTACTTATTTCGAATGATTTACGGAACTTGGGGTCTATTTTAAGAATGAATGGTAACAATATTAACTGTTGTGATAAACTTTCGGGTTTGTTCGTTTTCGAAGCAAGATTTTAGGTGGATTTAGGTAGAGTTTAGCCAAAAATTTGTGAATGATCTTTAGATGGGATTTTGACTATTTTTGAAGTGAAAGCTTCTTTAGCGGCGTTGTGCAATTTTTTTGTGATGGGTTAATTTTTTTAAACTCGTGTCAGGAGGACACGTGACCTGATCAAACATTCGTGAGACGTTTTTACGTTAATATTTAAGTTTTCACTGCTGCCGGCACTCCCGGAATGCAACCCATATTATAAAACAAAGTTAAAAAAAGAGTATGTTATTTGATTTTTTGTTTATTTCAACGTTCAATTCTCAGAAACTACCAATCTGATTCGAATGATCCTTTTTGTAATGGAGAGCCACATTCAACGGGAAGGCAATAGGCTATTTTCATCCCGAATTTCTTACGGGAACGGGCACAACGCTGGTAAACCACGCGGCGCTGCTAGTATATAATATTACTATTATATCGTCTAGACTCACCTTTTGAAAGCAATGCATATCTCTGACTGTGAATTCTTTGTACCCGCCTCCAAATTCTGGCTTCAACAACTTGGGCAGATGTACCTCTTCCGCGGTTTGGAGTAAACTGTAGGAAAATATAGAACTTTGAGCAAAAGACAGACCTCAAATTGAAATTCTGTATGAAAACCATCATTTTTAAAACCTCCAACACCAGCTATTATAATATATATTAAGCCTAAAAACGTTGATACCAGGATTGGCTCATCATCATCATTTCGAGTAGGTTAGTGGCTAACGCAGGTGTCGGAGTTTTTAGACCGCACAAAGGCCTCCAATGGTCAAACGAAACATCCGGAACGAAATGCTTAACCACTAACCTATTAAGTAAGTAGTCGAAAATCTGCCACCAATGTCCAAACATCTAAGTCTAGGATTGGCCAATAACCTATTAGGGTCTCATAACTCGACACCATACACTAAGAAAGTTATTTTATTAGCCCTAGACCCCTCAAAACACTCTGAACTCACTAAACCCATGTAGTTTATTAGACCCTTACAAAACCACTGACGCCTTAAGGAACGCCATATAAAGAAGACTGCCAAATATATAAACTATATAACTCGTAATAAAAGGTTAGAGGTAGAGGGGCTATGATACACTACGTTTGATATGATTGGTGGATACTTTGTAGATGTCAGCTCATTGCCATGGTTAAGCAACGTGCAGCCCGGCCCCTACTTTGATGGGTTTCCGATAGTGGAATTTCTATCTGAGCGCTACCGTGCTTCAGAAAATTGTCGTTCTCGATTGATCTTCTTCTTATCGAGTGGATGGTCAACCTGACCAATCCTGGTGTCAGAGTTATTGAGCCGCCAAAGGCCTCTGACATGGCTCATGTAACGACTACTATCCGTAGAAAGTAACCGGGACCGACGGCTTAACGTACCCTCCGAAGCACGGAATCATCTTCCTTTTCGGGCAATCAGGTGATTCAGCCTGCAATGCCCTAATCAAACTGAAGACAGTCTCACAAAGTGATTTTGTGAGATATCCCCACCGGGAATCGAACCCGGAACCTCCGGGTCGTGAGCCGGGCGCTCAAACCACAAGACCACGGAGGCTGTCTCGATTGGTGCAATCATCAGACCATGTCAGAGGCTTTTAGTCAGGTCTAAAGTTCGGACACTAGGGTTGCCACTAACCTATTCCAACTTACTTACACTAATAACACACACACACTTATTTGACAAGCACAGTGGCAGTTAGAGCGCTTATTGTGTCGAGGGTTGCGGGTTCGATTCCCGCCGGAGTCAACAATATGTGAAAACATAGTTGTCGACGACGACATCTGGGTGTCAATCACTACATAGTATAAAACAAAGTCGCGTCTGTTTGTCTGTATGCTTAAATCTTTAAAATTACGCAACGGATTTTGATGCGGTTTTTTGTAATAGGTAGAGTGATTCAAGAGGAAGGTTTTTATGTAAAAAAATTCCCGAAATTCCCACGGGAACGGACACAACGCGGGTAAAACCGCGGGGCGCTGCTAGTTATATATACTTATAAATTATAAAGTAGGTATTTCTATATCTACATGTAGTAGTTACATAGATTCTATATTACAAGCTTAGTTTGGGTCTAATAAACCGTTTGTGAATATTTACTATTATGAACACTAATACTTACACATCATCATCAGCTGTTATGTAGAAAGCGGAACATTTGGACGACGCGTGTTGTCGCACGCACACACGTAACCGCGGTCGACTGCCGCGCAACTTTTGTAGAAGCCACAGTAGCATGCTGTCTGGGAGATCTGTACAAGAAAATGATGGGAACATAGAGAATTTGTAATTAAAAGTAACTAATAAAGCCTAAACTCGAAGGAGCTGGCGTGACGATCTAGCTAGACAATCTCGACAGGGATTGGCCAAATCATCCCTGGTCAGGGACGCTTGGAAGGGCGACCTTTGATCAGAAGTGGGTAGATTAAAACAAAAAAGGCTGTAAGATAATTAAGACGCCCACGACGTAATTATGTCTTCGTTTTTCTTGTCTAAGACATCTATCTCAATTTCTACATTAAGATAAGAGAGTAAGGATAGAAAAAAAAATGTATTGGCGATCATCTGAGCAAAAGCACGCTCGTCTACCGTCGTCATGGAATGATTTTTCATCAATAATGCCTTTCCACTCATTATGCCACGTGTTATGTACCACGTGTTATGTACCACGTAAATGTTTAGGTGAATACTAGTAGTATAGCTCTAAGGAAAAGGTAACCTAACTGATAAGTTTAACTTCTCGTTTACTTTTTCTCAGTATTCTTTTAAACGTGACATTCAAAATTGATAACTCTGATAAAACTTTAGCTGGAGTTAAAATATTGCTCTTAATTAGTACGTCCTTTATAGAACAAAGTCGCTCTACATTTATCAACTTCATCTCTTTTTTAACATTATTCAAAACTTTTTTATGTTTCTTTTGGGTGCTTTTTCACTGGAATTATGCTATGCGTAGCTTACTGAACTACGTTCGATCTGATTGATGGACGCTACCATGCCGCCATTGCTATGTTACGTATAATAGTAACATTCTAGTTCGACCGCAAACTGCAAGCGATTCGCGAACATTAAGATGCAGTATGCTGTTGCAGCGAGCGGTGTGACCGCAGATTGATGACGTATAAGACGTAAACCGCGTGCGGTTGCGGCAGAGCTCAACATGCTATCATTTCCAATAGTAGCTCTGGTACAAAGGCCTTTAGGGTCCGTTCATACATATATGTAAGAGGAAAAAGGTTTAGAGATAAGGCAAGAATGAAATAAAACCACTTAACCTTTTTCCTCTTCAGGAGTAGTCGTCTTCAGAAAATTGAGGAAATTGGTCCACATTTTGGGACAACCAAGGAAAAATAGAGTAGAGACTGACAGAGCGGCTTAGATAGGAAAGCATAATATCATCACGTTTAAAAAGGTTTCGTTGACATTATAATTCCGTTACATAACATTCGAATGTTACAATCTGCAAAGAAATGTTTTCACATTCAGTCCAAAAAGACTTGGCATCATACAAAAGCGTTGGTAGAATACACGAAATAGCCGACAATATGCATGTACCAACTCCCTAAGCCCTACAAATGGGACTCAGTAAGACATTTATCTCAAACAGTTAAGGTTTGCCAAGCAATATAACGGATGTCTAGTTTTATCTGTGGAAATTTAACAAGTTACAATAAGAAAACTGCTTTTTTGGCACGTTCCCAATTTCGGAAGGAAGGAGGAAGTGCAGGTAGGTTTTCTGGCGCCTTTTTAGGGTTCCGTAGCCAAATGGCAAAAACGGAACCCTTATAGATTCGTCATGTCTGTCTGTCTGTCTGTCCGTCCGTCTGTCTGTCTGTCTGTCCGTATGTCACAGCCTTTTTTCTCCGAAACTATAAGAGCTATGTTGTTGAAACTTAGTGTGTAGATGTATTCTGTGAACCGCATTAATATTTTCACACTAAAATAGAAAAAAAATAAAATTTTAGGGGGGTCTCCCATACTTAGAAATGAAAAAAATTTTTTTCTTTTCATCAAACCCATACGTGTGGGGTATCTATGGATAGGTCTTCAAAAATGGTATTGAGGTTTCTAATATCATTTTTTTCTAAACTGAATAGTTTGCGCGAGAGACTCTTCCAAAGTGGTAAAATGTGTGTCCCCCCCCCTGTAACTTCTAAAATAAGAGAATGATAAAACTAAAAAAAATATATGATGTACATAACAATGTAATCTAACACCGAAAATTGGTTTGAACGAGGTCTAGTTAGTAGTTTTTTTTTTACGACATAAATCGTAAACCGCAAAAAAATACTGATTATTCATTCAATAACTCAAATGTAAATAAAAAAACATTTATTTCAAGAACTTCTTTATTATGTTACTCGCTGCTACGGAACCCTTCATGGGCGAGTCCGACTCGCACTTGGCCGCTTTTATGTTAGCGTAGAAGTTGTTGAATTACGAAGATATACTATGATTGCACGTAGTTTACTCTTTAGGGTGCGTCCACATCTGGCGAATGCGCCGCGAATGTGCAGCTCGCCAGCCATGTGCGAGCTGCCCGCAAGCCGCGCGCGTGCAGTCACGGCAATGGTTTGGTGCACCTCTTTAGTGCAACTCATGCAAGGCTCGTAAAAGGCGCGCGCCCAGCGCGCGCGCGGCCCGCGATCTGCGCGCGCTCAATTATCGCGCTTACAATTGCGCTTATTGGCTCAGTACTTTAGGCAGACGCGAGCCGCTAGCGCGCCGCCCGCGCGCTGATCGCATACGGCGCTTAGGTTGCGAGCGAACTGCGCGCGAGCGGCGCACGAACAAAAATGCACGCGCGCAGCTCGCGGGCAGCTCACAAACGGTTCGCGACCTGCGCATTCGCGGCATATTCGTCAGATGTGGACGCACCCTTATTGGGATGCTAGAGGCGTAGTTTAAATAAATGTTAACTAATCGCGATTGTAAAGTACAAATCGATCACTACTTGGATGGGTGGCCGATAGTGGCATTTCTATCTGAGCGCTACCGTTCTTTAGGCACGTTAAATTGTCTGTTCCGGTTGTTTCAATCTTTAGACCATTTAGGAGACCTTTAGGCAGACCAACAACTCCGACACAAGTTGAACACTAACCTGCTTGAACTTACTTATAATAAAACTTATACTTATAGTAATAAGGTTGATTTTAACCGAGCAACCCTTAGAACAAAATACCCGCATCATTAAAGCCACAAAATTAAAGTGCCATTAGTAAGTAATTCATTCCAAATGTAGCATTTCACGAAACATAACCGGCTAACTACAATGTAAACGGCAATCTTACATTAAATATTCATCAGACATTTTTATTCTTTCCTTACTATAATATAATACGGAGTCTAAAAGGCCATCCATCTTCCTTGAGACATATTGGCACAGTGCCAAGGGTTGGCTATTGTGTGTGGATATAAAAAGTTCATATCTACTATTATGGACGTAGTTTTAAGAGCAATGACTTTTGAGGTTTATAAAATTACGTAATTTGAATACGACTTCGTGTGACTAAGCCCGAACATAGTTGGGTTGGCTATGAGGTCATTTTAAGTGAATATTTTTAAAGTTTATATAGAACAAATAGTACGCATACAAATAGCACACAAAATATCAGTTTGATCAAACATAGGTATCAAAATTAGGAAATCATGGCTTTCCATTGGGCGTCCGAATAAATTTTACAGACTGCCATTTTAAGATATGAACAACTTTATATCTAATAAGAGACAGCGTACGTAATCTTGAACTTTTTAACGAGCGTATGTTACGATAGACAACCGTTTGATACAACCCACCCTAGGCTATTAGGCTACGGCTTCACGAAATATTCCTTGAAGAAATCGTGTAGCTATTAGTTCGGAGATTGGAAAATTCACATAGGTAGTTATTATTTATAACATCTTTCGTCTATTCATTCATACATTTCGAGTAGGTTAGTAGCCAACTGTGGAGTTTTTAGACCACCCAAAGGCCTCTGACATGGTCTGACGACTGACACAACCCGAACCATCTGCAACTGCCTAACGTGCCCTCCGAAGCACGGTAGCGCTCCGACAGAAATGCCACTACCGGCCACCTATTCAAGAAGGTGCCGAGCTGTACGTTGCTTAACAATCGCAATGAACTAACATTAACGCTTAGTCAAACTACGTCACAAGCGTAGAGCTCTATAATTACATACCAAATGAAATCTGTATACAATTCTTCTTCTTCTTCATCGAGTGGATGGTCAGCCTGACCAATCCTGGTGTCAGAGTTATTGAGCCGCCAAAGGCCTCTGACATGGCTCATGTAACGACTACTATCTATAGAAACTAACCGGGACCGACGGCTTAACGTGCCCTCCGAAGCACGGAATCATCTTACTTTTCGAGCAATCAGGTGATTCAGCCTGCAATGCCCTAACCAAACTGAGGACAGTCTCACAAAGAGATTTTTGTGAGCTATTGTCCCCCCCACCGGGAATCGAACCCGGAACCTCCGGATCGTGAGCCGAGCGCTCAAACCACAAGACCACGGAGGCTGTTACATGTTGTTGTATACACTAAAAATGGGTAAGGTAGGTACATACTATGATTTAATGTGTGATGTCATACAATAACAGATGGGTAGATTATAAACAAAACTGTGACTCACATGTTGTACAGATAATGAATGATCAAACACATACATAGCTATGTATTACAGTTAGTATAGTTAGGTGTTTGATTAGGTATAATAATATTAAAACAATATGCCTATTCTGTAATAGTTAAGTATTTTTTTAAATAGTGATGTTATATTATGTCGTAATTTTATTGGCAGGGTATGTCATAAGAAAGTCGAGATAAATAGTGTATTTTTAAGAAATAACTACCCATTGTATAATGTATTATTAAATTCATTTAATTGTTTCCTTAAACAACAGGTCAAAGTTAAATAATTTTGTTAATAAAGACAGGAAGTTAGTAAGGAAAATAAATTGATGTTTCAATATAATAGTGAATACTTGATCATTGATATTTTCTTATTTAAATTCATACTATTTCTATAACTAGTTAACAATAGCCTACATACTAGCACCGCACCACGGTTTTACCCACAATGAGCCCATTCGCATAGGAATTCAAGATGAAAAATAGCCTATAACTTTCCCATTCAATGTGGCCAATATTACCTTCAAAAATAATAATTCAAATCAGATTGATATTTTACCGAGATTAAATAGATAGAACAGACACAACCCTATTCTAAGAGTAAAACTGCGAGGCACTGTCATCACTACATAGTATAAAATAAAGTCGTCTCTTTTTCGTGTCTGTCTGTTTGTCTGTCTGTATGCTTAAATCTTTAAAATTACGCAACGGATTTTGATGCGGTTTTTTGTAATAGGTAGAGTGATTCAAGAGGAAGGTTTTTATGTAAAAAAATTCCCGAAATTCCCACGGGAACGGGCACAACGCGGGTAAAACCGCGGGGCGCTGCTAGTTTAGGAATAAAATAATAATACTATGACTTACTCTTAGGAAATATAAGTACAACATCAGTTTGCTGCGTGGGTGTGGAGTGTAGGAGCAAGCGTCGAGGGTGCATCAGATGAGCCCCGATCTGGCCAGCCATCGGGAGACGTCTACGGAGCTCCCGACCAGCTAGACGGTAAAAGTAAGGTAAAGTTTACATGAATTGCCTCATTGATGGGCAAAGCCTCTCAGCTGGCTGAATATATCAGAACAGTGAGGAGGATTAGTCATAATATTTACACTTGCCTGCAAACCTACAAAAAAATCATTTTTAATCATGAACTTTTCTTGTAGAGTTGAATATTTGAAGTAAATAATTATTGACTTAAATAATTTAGTTATAATTAAATTAAAGTATGTAAAGGCAATAATTTTATTATGTTATAATAATAATTAACTTTAAGTTTAACTTCTGTTTAACTAGGTATGTGTTTATTTACTATACTTTATCTCGTCTCCAAATTGTATTTGGATATTTAATGATTTTGTTTTATGTTATTTTAATGTCGCAGTTATTATAAATTAAAATCATTATTAAAAAAAACTTACCGCTATCTAGTTTATCTTTAGCGAATTCAGCAAAAGATTTATGTTCTTGGGGTGTTGAATGAGTGCTACCACTAAAATCATCTCTTTCGGGACTGCCAGGAGTTCCTTCGTCAGTCTCCATCGTAAATACACACTAACAACTCTCTTTACTAAGACTATTTAGAGAAATAACAATAAAACTAGCAAGCACAATTTATGAGACCTTCAATTTCTTACATCATCGACCACAATAAAAACTACGTATACAACTTCGAACTAGAAATAACAATGTTTGAGATTACTCTTTAAAGTTAATGAATATAAGAACTAGTGCAGAAAAAAATTAGCTCCAAATTGCAAGACCTTACAATAAATAAATTTAAAGTTTTAATAGTTTTACACAAAAATTATAAACGAGCGCCTCCGTCACCATTCGATTCAAAATTGATTTTTGGCCGCCATTTCTGAGTAAGTCAACAAAGTTGAATATTAATATGATGTTGCCTTACGAAAAATTAAATAAAGACAGCTATTCGCGATCAATTTTACGTGTGTAATCATAGTTTGAAATTAAAATGTTGATTGAATACAATTTGTAACAATATTTATCTTCGCTTTATGTATTTTCGTTTAATTTTTTATGTTTAAGTATTATTTTATGTCAAAGTGTGACTCAACAGCAGCTTTTAGGCCCATCGCAGACGACAGACTTTTTGTGCGATCGAGTCTGCGGCGCACAAAAATTCGGTCGCGGATTGTCGCGGATTTTTGCGCGTCGTGTGCGTTACTGCATACAATTACATAGGTTCTATTTTCACAGACTAAAAAGTGCGTCACGGATAGTCTGTCGTCTGCGATGGGCCTTAAGCTTACGTAAATATACATTTCGTTCAAAAACTCTATTTCCCTAGCTACACTAAACTGACATCAACGATTTGATTGATGTTGTGACTGATGACAGTTTGATTTTACCTCTCACTCTGCAATCTGCCTACCCGCTCTCTCACTCGTTCAATAAAATTAAATCAAACTTCTCATTTATTTGCGCGACATTACAACTTACAATGGACGTGTAAATTAATTTATCGTCGCGATTAAATAAAATATATTATTACTGTGTTAATTGTGCTACCAGAACTACAACCACAACGGGGGATAGAATCTTTTTCTACAAACAAGAAACCGTTGAACGTGAGTACAAGTAAATTCCGTGACCTTTCTTTGTACTCTTGTAATCGTCGCAATATTGATATTTTACTTTCTCTGTCCCTTATTTTAGGGACAAGAATATTTGTTTTACTTGTAAAGTTATTAAGAATATTACATGTAAGTTTTCTTTGTGATAAGGGGTAGTTTTAAGTATTGTTTTCGTTACTTTGGCTCAGTAACCCACATAATCACAGAAACAGCTGTTTTATGTGTCATGTCGTCACTAAAGTGTGTAAACCAGTCGAATTGATTGATTAGACCGTCTAAACAGCTGGCCATTGTAATTTATGCAATTTTCTCTTTTACATTTCTTTTTGTCGAGTGTACTAAGCGTAACATACAATTTAAATTCAACAAGCAAACCTTAGATTGTGTAATGAAATTGTGAGGTTTTACAATATGGAAAGAAAGAAAATGGCTTTTACTTTTTACATCATTGCTTAGGAATATTAAAATATATGTCCTTAACTAATTATTTCAATACATCCATAATATATGGAACTTCATTGGGTTGGTAGATTAATAAATGGCATAAAATGCAGGTTCACAATTTTAACTTATTTTACTATCTACTTCATCCACAAATACTTTAGTACAAAGCAGTACCTACCTAATAAGTAGTACCTACTATAAAATTTGAAAGTTTGTCAAGGTTCTTGTTTTATGAGACAAAGTAATAATGTAAAAAGAATAAGAAGTTAACTACAGTTTATATTTTTAATAATACTTTCATATCCTTACAAATATAGTAAAGGTGAACAGTTGGTTTTTATGTAAACTACCTATCAGATTTGATTAATTCTTTTTGTAACAGATAACCACATTCAACGGGAAGGTTATAGGCTAAATTTATTCCCAAAATTCCCATTGGTACGACAGTGCACTGCTAGTATTTCAGTAAAACTAAATGGCCTTGTATATTGTTATAGGAGCATATTAAGTATCCTACTAATGAGAAATTTTGTGAGGATGGATGTATGGATGTATGTATGTTTGTTACTCTTTCACATAAAAACTACTGGACGGATTTGGATGAAACTTTACAGTAATATACTTTATACGTTCAGAATAACACATGGGAGACATTTTATCCCAAAATTCCCGCGGGAACCGATACACTGTGGGGCGCGGCTAGTTGTGTATAAAATTGAGCCTAATGATGCAACTGCAATGTTTGATAATATTGTTCATTAATAATGATAACAAATAATTAAAATTACATTAGTCATTGTTAAAAACGCATTATGAGCCGGTTGATATAATAAAAATGTTTCTACAAAGAGTTGTTTGTTTTAGCATCTAATAATTTAGGTGTTGAAATAGGTTTTATGGGAAATATCACTACATACCTAGTATAAAACAAAGTCGCTTTCCGCTGTCTGTCCCTATGTATACTTAGATCTTTAAAACTACGCAACGGATTTTGATGCAGTTTTTTTAATAGATAAAATGATTCAAGAGGAAGGTTTATAAGTATGTATAAATAAGCATTCCCGAAATTCCCACGGAAACGGGCACAACGCGGGTAAAACCGCGGGGCGCTGCTAATATATCATGATGTATCATGAAGTATCATGTTTTCATTAATAGCTTTCTCAAGTAGGGTTTTGGAGACTTCAATAACACTTCGGAGTCCAATTCACAAATCATAGCACATTGGGATTGTATAATCTAAATTATTCAATTTTTTACATGTCTATGTTTCATTTTTTCCATTTTCCAATGTCTTAGTCAAACAATTTCTGTTTTATATTCTCTGTCTAATTTTTTCCATATTCACCATTTTCTCTTGTCTATGTTTAGCTATTTCCATTTTCAAATGTCTCTAAGTCAGACTTTTTCGATATCACCTGTAAGTCTCACTGTAGCGCTCGTGGCGTAGTTTGATTAAGCGATGTTAATTCATTGCGATTGTTAAGCAACGTGTAGCTCGTCTACTTGGATGGGTGGCCAATAGTGGCATTTCTATGTGAGCGCTACCGTGCTTGGGAGGGCAAGTTAAGCTCGTCGGTCTCGGTTGTTTCAATCGTCAGACCATGTCGGAGGCCTTTGGGCGGTCTAAAAACTGACACCACTATTTTTGGCTGGCCACTAACCTACTCAAAATGATGATGATGATGACTTTTACCGTATTCACTTACCTCAGTCTCAATCTTTCCGTTACCTAAGTCTGTCTATCAACAGATGACCTCAGGATGGGAGTACCTGCCGCTGCTGCCTCTGCGGTGCGTGCTGGACCACCTGAGCGTGTCGGACGCGCTCGCCGCCATGTCTACGTGCAGGCATTGGCGGACCGCCATGCTTCTGTATGAAGGACACAGGTTATGATCCTACTTTGTGAAAATTGGTGATGATATATGCCGCCTACATCAACAGTGGTATCTTAACTCAACAACTAACTTCTCCGAACAGGGAATCACTCACGATAAGAGCGTCGGAGTTGGAAGAGAACCTGCTTCTCACCCGCGTGTTCCGTAAGCACGTCCAGACGCTGCACGTGTACCTCGACTGCCGCGCCGAGGAGCTGGACAAGTTCGTCAACTTCGTGCTGTCACAGTGAGTAGCGTTCGTGGTTTAGTTTGACAAAGATATGTTACTGGTTCCTTAAGTTTAAGCGAACACTACTCATTTTGAATTGAAACTACGTTGAGTCTTCTGTGAGAACGGTTCCTGTAAAGGGGCCGAAACGTCAGATAAAAATCACTACATACCTAGTATAAAATAAAGTCGTCTCTGTTTCGTGTCTGTTTGTCTGTATGCTTAAATCTTTAAAATTACGCAACGGTTTTTTGTAATAGGTAGAGTGATTCAAGAGGAAGGTTTTTATGTAAAAAAAATCCCGAAATTCCCACGGGAACGGGCACAACGCGGGTAAAACCGCGGGGCGCTGCTAGTGTAAAATAAAAGCGAAGTGTATCCGTAAACGCAGTTTCAATTCAAAATAAGAGATGTTAGTTCATTGCGACTGTTAAGCAACGTGCAGCTCGGCCCCTTGGATGGGTGGCCGATAGTGCTTTGGAGAGCCCGTTGAGTAATCCCGGTTGTTACATGGTTAGACTATTTCGGAGGCGGTCTAAAATCTACGACACTAAGTTTGGCCACTAACTTACTTGAAATGAATGAATGAAGTGGATTGGGTTTACATAATGAATTGCTAATGGACAGAGGTCTTGACACGATAACATCGTCGGTGTTGATAGTGCACCTGCTCAGCCGTGGCCATTTAGACAATCACTAGCAGCGCCCCGCGGTTTTACCCGCGTCGTGCCCTTCCCGGGAGAATTTTGGCATGAAATAAAGTATATGTATACCTGACCGCTGAATGTGGTTATCCATTGCAAAAAGACTTACTCAAATCGGATTGATAGTTTCTGAGATAGGTAAGCGCGTTCAAACAAACAATAAATCAAACTCCTTCGTTTTATTATTGACAAGCCCGTTGGCACAGTGGCAGTGAGAGTGCTTACTGTGTCGGGGGTTGCGGGTTCGATTCCCGCCCGGAGTCAACAATATGTGCAGACATAGTTGTTGGCGACGATGTCTGGGTGTCAATTATATATTCTTATAAAGTATTTGTGTATGTATTGTATAAGTAATGATACAATAAGTAATTAGATTCCATAACACAAGCTTAGAGCTTACTTTGGGTCTAATTAACCGTGTGTGAATTTGTCTGGGTATATTTATTTATTTATTTATTATATTCGTTTAGATTTTAGTACTAAGCTAGGTTATAGGCAATATTTGAATTAAAGATGCCACCACTAAAAATATTGTGTAACATAATATTTAGTAATCCTTACCGTATCCGCGTACCATATACATACATTAAAATACGCGTAGGAATAAAAATACATAAAAATTATGCCTTTCTGACATTCATAAGGTACTTTTATGAATAAAACATTTTTTAACTTTCTTTTTAACGCAAATACTTCAGAATGAAATTAAAAATTCTGTATTCAAATTTAAATTAGATAACCTTTTTCGATTATTTTTTTCAATGTTGCCCGTTGCCGAATTCAAATCTAAATACATAACTAATTGATTTCCCTCATTTATTGTGTCATCTTGTGAAGATTTCGCATACATCTTGTGACAAAATTTATTGCAATGTCACATAATTGATGCAAATTTCTATTCATTGATTAAATAAATATTTATTGATTTTGTCAAGTTTCTGTGAGAATTTTTTGGTCGTTTGGTTTTGATGTAGGTAGTAATAGGAGCTTTTTATTTATTTTTCAGATTTTTCGACTCATTGAAACTGAAAGAAATCCTTTTCATTGGACCAATGTTTATGAATCTCAGTCCTTTGACGACAAATCCCAAATTGAACAGGTAAATATTACAGCAAATATATTATCATTAGGTTATGTTTACATGTTTAACCAAAGTAGAGTTATTCTTAAGTTGTAGTTACCGACTTAATAAGTTAAATAAATTCATAAAATATTAGAAAACCTTTGCGCAGAAACGGCTGGACCGATTTTACAAACATAGAGAAAAACCACAAGAAAACTGGCTTTCAAATGAAAAGAACCGCATCGAAATCAGTCTATCCGTTTACGAGCTACGGGTGCTACACTTACATCGACATCAAAGTTATAACTTTTTTGCGTATGGGATTAAAAAGGAGGAGGTGCTAATTTGACTATTTTTAGAAAACATATTTATGTTCTCCGATATTACTACCATGAATGAATCAATTTTGTTTATCATTCAAAACTGATGTTGCTGTATATATTTTTTTGTTTACAGAATAATAACCGAAAGTCTGGTTTTCAAAAACAGTCGATTTATAGAGAAACTTGCCCTAATGGGATGCGAAATGGGCACGATGACGAGCGAGAACGATAGATATGTGGTGAGTTCATTCATTCATTCGTTCTTTGAGGATGACCTTGAATTCGTTCATTCTTTAGGGATATATTAGCTCATCAATCAAATGCATCAAACGTCTCGGTGGCATAGTGGTATGTGCATTCGCCTGCCAAGACTGGGATCCCAGGTTCAATTCCGGAGTCGAGCAAATGTTTCCTACTTACTCTTCAAACATTGCTCGGGTTGGAAATCACCAACCCGCAGTAGGCTAGCGTGGTCATTACCGCCTCATTCTCCTGTCTGTACCGATATCTTCTGTGATATGAGAGGCCTTTTGCCCAGCAGTGGAACATTGCAGGCTACTTTACTTACTTTTATAAACATTTGATTGTCAAATGTATTACTCAGTAGTGAGATATTTCGAGCCATAACTCATGTCATTTCAAACATTTCAACAATGATGCAACATTTTAAACACATTATTCATGTAGGAATGTATGATTTTATTGTTTTCATATCACGTTTCATGTTTTCATGTTTGAAATCACCAACCCGCATTCGTCAAGCGTGATCATTACGCCTTACCCTCCTCACTGTATTAAAATCTTCAATAAGCGGCCTTTGCTTGGCAGTGGGACATTACACTACATTACATTACTTTTAGTTTTGTTTAAATTACATTATTCTTAACTGGCCGCGCCCCGCGGTTATACCCGCGTTGTACCCGTTACCGCAGGAATATCGGGATAAAATGTATCCCATGTGTTATATATCCTTATAAAGTATTTGTGTATGTATATGTAGTAGTATCAGTTAATTAGATTCCATAACACAAGCTTAGAGCTTACTTTGGGTCTAATTAACCGTGTGTGAATTTGTCCAGGTATATTTATTTTTAACCGACTTCGTAAAGTTTCATCCCAATCCGTTCAGTAGTTTTTTCGTGAAAGAGCAACAAACATACATCCATATATCCATACATACGTCCATCCTCACAAACTTTCGTATTTATAATATTAGTAGAATAATAGGATTAGTAGGATAGTAGGATTAATGTATTACGAATATGCCAATTTTATTATGAACTCGACAGTATTTTTTTAACTTATATGGATCATGACATATTATTTATTTACTTACAGCATAAACAAGTGGAATATTTCTCCGCACCTCTGGCTAGTCATAGCGTGACGTCACCGATGGACAACGTACTATCTCGGTGTAATGTAAATCTGATGATGTTTTCACCACTCAAGGTATGTACTTCAAGTATTTATTACTCCAAATTGATGGGAGGTTTTCAATTACTCTGTGGGTTTGATGGAAAAGTGTATCCGTAAATGTAGTTTCAATTTAAAATGAGCAGTGGGCTTAAATCAAAGAAACCGAGTAGGTTTTCAATGTGCTATATCTGTAGCTTCGGTACGGTAAGACTGGGGTACCGCATTCAAAGAATGTCCGTAGTAAAAAAAAACATGTCTGAGTTTTTTATTTTTGCTGGTTTACATTTTACCCCTGAAAAAACAAACGTCGCTCTTATTATGACCTATTTAATGTATTTTATCTACACTAATGTTGTAACATTCTACTTATGTTTCCAATACTTGACTTATAATTACTACTGTTATAGCGCAGACAACTAAAACACTCAATTTAAGCAATTGCACATGATGTTATAATATCCACATCGATATCGTAAAATCTCATTTTATCATCATTATAACGCGACCAATTAACCTGGCGAGCCTTATGTCAAAATCCTCATACTAGTTGTATAAAATTTTGATATTAGGCTGGCTTTTGAAAACAGTTGGGTTATACGTGAAAACTTCGTCGAAACTACCAAACTTACATACACAAAACTCTTTGGTAAGATCTCGCTCGCTCCTGATTGGCCCTACGCGCAGCTGCGCTCTCATTGGTTAGATTTTAATGGCGGCAAGTTCACTGTGACAATACACGTACGCGTGAAAAACTATTGTCAGCTTTTACTCTTGTTGTTTGATTAATTGCATTAGTGAAGATAAAGTAGTGTATGCAACTGCATATAACACGGGTATTAAAACACTCGTTACTATTATGAAACTCGCTGCGCTCGTTTCATAAACTCACACTCGTGTTTTAATACCCTTCCTTATATGACAGTTGCATAAACTACTATTTTTTACATTTAACATACATTTTGTTATGAATCATTAAATTAGCATATTTGACATAAGTCATTAGACACAATTGGGCTTTTGAAAAAAAAAATATTGATTTTTTTAATGTATTTTAAAACTTTATTATTAATAATATTGATATTTAATGCAAAAAACTTTAAAAAAATATTTTTTCAATTAATTATAAACAATTAAAAATTGATGAAATTTAAATAAAAATCACGTGACTATAAACGCGCCAAGATTGGTCACCGTAGTTGTGACGTCATAATGTTATAGCTATTTAACCATAAGTACGTACAGCGTTTACAATCAAGATTCCAGCCCTTTTATTCTCTTTCCCTCCAAAAGTTTGCGATGTAACCGAACCTCTTTTCATAAACATATAAAAAGTTTGCGATGTAACCGAACCTCTTTTCATTAACATTAACTAACATTATGACGTCACACGCGCTCGGGTTTGTTCGGGAGTTGTCGGAGTGTCTTCGGTTTAATTATATTAATTATAATAAATTAATTTTTATTTTGAAATAACTTTTGAATTATTGCGAAAAAAAGAAAAAGAAATAGTTTTGTTATAAAACTAATATATAATCTTTCCATTTATCACAATTTTTTTTTTCAAAAGCCCAATTGTATGAAAGGACAAACCTCTTATTTTAAGCGGCATTTTATCGTTCATTGATATATTTTTTACCGACTTAAAAAAAGCAGGAGGTTCTCAATTTGACTGTATGTTTGTTGTCACAGCACATAATACTGGACTACGACCAAGTGTCGACTGAGTCGTTGGAAACCATGTCACAGTTAGCTAACTTCACTCAGCTGACGATGAACGTGACATTCGAACGCGGCCTGAAGTTGTCTGCGGTCGATTGGCAGCAAGTCAACATGACTTACGGGAAGAGGTTGGATGTGGCTGTCAATATAGTAAGTGTATTATTATTTTGGTAGTACCTTTTTATCTGAAATTCCTTCGTAAGCTATACTAATTTATAATTGTAACTGTGCCCTTAAGGTAAAGGCTATTTTTATCCCGATATTCCCACGGAACAAAGAGGGTAGAATCGCTGAGCGGTTTTGGATAAGAAGTTTATTCCTCTTGTATTATATCTGTATCACAATAATACTTGGATATATATCTCTTCTCACGAATTCTAAAGTGTAAACAGAGTTGCTAACACCTCAACTAAAAACACTCATTTCAACTGTAAACAATTCTTTAAATTTAAGTAAGTAAGTAAGTTAGAGTAGGCTAGTGGCCAACCCTGGTGTCGGAGTTAATAGACCGCCTAAAGGCCTCCGACATGGTCTAACGATTGAAACACAAATTGACAATTTAACGTGTGCTGTGATTGGTCAATCGGGCCCTGCACCGCTCCGCTCCGCTTCAATGCCTACGTACTGTAAGCTTTGGTGCGAAATTGCCCAAAGGTGTAATATAAACACTATATCATCATAAGCGTTTATTATTTATTACAGATATCAGTTCCGGCCAAGAAACTGCAGCTGGTGATGGAAAACATATTATTGGAGGGAATTAATCTGGTTTCCTTCAAAGTCATGTTCTGTCAAACTGTGAGTACATTTTTTTGTTATTTGTGATTAGCTTTATCTTCTTTATGTCTACTATCTTCGATCAACAATACACAACTTACGTTATTGATCACTGACGTAATAGATAGTAGTATCTATTACGTCAGTGATCAATAACGTTTACTCCCACCTGTTCTGTTGAGTAGTTCTGTTGACAGAACTACTGGGACTTTTTTTACCATTAGTTCTGTGACTTAAAAGACTATGCTTTACACCTGACTTTTATCTAGTAAAAAAAAAACCCTAACTTACCGAATAGTTAGTACATATTGTCAACAGAACTACTCAACAGAACAAGTGAGAATTGTATTCCCAATTGTATTGTGGACAAAACTAATGGTAAAAAAAGTCCCAGTAGTTCTGTCAACAGAACTACTCAACAGAACAGGTGGGAGTAAACTATCAATAAGAATAAGAATTTAATTAAAATTCTAAAATTTTACAAAAAAATCTAATTTTTGACCTTTATAAGAGTAGCCTATATCAAGGTCAGACACCCTCTAATATATATACTAATACTAGCTACGCCCCGCGGTTTCACCCGCGTTGTACCCGTTCCCGCGGGAATTTCGGGATGAAAAATAGATGTTGGCCGATTCTCAGACCTACTCAATATGCTCACAAAATTTCATGAGAATCGGTCAAGCCGTTTCGGAGGAGTACGCGAACGAACACTGTGACACGAGAATCACTACATAGTATAAAATAAAGTCGTCTCTGTTTCGTGTCTGTTTGTCTGTTTGTCTGTATGCTTAAATCTTTAAAATTACGCGACGGATTTTGATGCGGTTTTTTGTAATAGGTAGAGGAGTAATAGTTCAAGAGGAAGGTTTTTATGTAAAAAAATTCCCAAAATTCCCACGGGAACGGGCACAACGCGGGTAAAACCGCGGGGCGCTGCTAGTTTTATATATAAGATAATAAGATTGTTTTTTTTTGTTTGTATGAACGTGCTAATCTCAGAAACTACCAATCGGATTTGAATATGTATTCTTGTAATGGACATTCAACGGGAAGATTATCCGGCTCTTTTTCATCCAGAAATTCCCACGGGAACGGGACATAACGCGGGTAAAACCGTGGGGCGCTGCTAGTATATAGATATATATATGTCGGAGCGTGGCATCAGTGGCGCCACACCAGATAGCGGTTTATTTCGTCACTACATTATTTTTAGTCTGTAGTCAATTTAATCAAGCTGTCAGTTGATCTGTCTGTCATTCTGTTTACGTTCAGAAACGTCAAGCGGGTAGCTTGGGTGAGGTCGATGCGGGGATGGCAACACTAGTTTGAAAAAGGACGTTGAATCATGTTAGAGAAGTTTAAGAGTAGTTTGTAAATTCAGCTAACTGATGGAATCTGTAGTTTTGTGATTCCGTGACGTGAGTTCTACCTTCGTGGTGTAGTCTGAGGGATGAGAATAGTCGACGATATAAAAAGATGGCGTATATTGGAGTTTATGGGGAAAATGGGGAATGGTTGGGTTGTGATTAGATTGGAAACGTGGATAGAAGAAATGAGGTGTTGACGACATCACGATCGTATTGCGAATCGAGTATAGGATTAGGAAAAGATTCTATGGCGTGGACAGGACGACTATGGGGTGTAGGGAGGTCGTTTAGGTTCCATCAATTAATTGAATCTAGACGTATCCTAACTGTAATCTGTAATCCATGATGATCGTGTGTAAAATACAAGCAATGTCATTGTAATGAAGTCCTGTGAGTTATTATTTCAAGATCAAGACCTAAGAATCCTAAGATATCTGATGTGACATTATAATGCTCGTGCTTATCCTGATGTGACATTTCCCCGATATCAGAAGTGGGGTAAATATCGCTGTTCAGCCGACATCAGAAGTGGGATCAAGATCGCTATTGCCCACCGTGCATCTAGCAGAGAATGATAAAGATCGCTATTGCCCACTGAGCCTGGATTGCCCACTGTGCTGAATATCATATCGCCATGGATTGTGTTCAAGATCAACCACGGAGCTAGGTTTATGATAAGATGAAAGAATATTGAGAGCTGCAAGCTGAGCTCGTTAGTGCATGTTATGGACGACGACGGTGACGACGACGACGAGATTGAAATTCATGTACCTTCCCCTGGATTATGAAGCTCGTAGTATTCGTAGATATGTCTGAATCATCATCCCGCCAAAAGCGCTACTGTCATGCGCTTTACGTAATGTTTATTTTGCAATTGGTTATAAAACTTGGAATGTTCTGTGAGTACAGTTAGTTAGTTTTCTACTCTATTGTGGAGTTAAGAAGGTAATTATGAGCTTCCGTTGAACTTGTACGTAATGTGATATGTTCTAATATGTTTTCTTATTTTCATGTTGGTTCAATGCTGGTAATTATTGTGAGCATTGATAAACCTCGTCCAGGGAAGAACGTGGTTCTCTTCTCAATCCTGTTACCTGAGGAATATGAGGGATTGCGGTATTCCGAATTATTCAAGAATCTATCACGACGAATTCACATTGGATGTTAAATTGGTGATGTATTGCGGTAATGATTGACATGAATTGGCGTATTGAAGTATCTTAGTTGGGAAATATCCGGTGAGCTATTTTGTGATATTTGAGTCAGTTAACATTGAGTTTTGTAGTGAATCTTCGTACCACTTGATAAAGTAGAAAGCTTATTGAAAGTATTTTGGAAGTTTATCCCATTGTAAAATATGAGAGTATGAGTAAGGATTTCTAAGTGCCTTATTGAGTCCAATGTTCGTCCTCGGCGATGGTCGTGGTCTGGATTGACCGTACTGTGGAGTGGCCTGCTGAGACCGTGTGTTGTTGAGCAATGTGATTGCTCGTCGGCTGGTTGCCGTGACTCTAGAGAAGCTTACTGTTACCCACTCGTGGCTCATATTGTAATGTGCATTTGAGATTAATAGTCTATTGAAGTTAAAGTTGAAAATGACATGGTACCTAGTATACATAGCATTGATGATTCATGTGAGATTTTAATGATTTTAAGATAATCCAATTATTGATAAACTAGTAACTGATAGTTAATAGTCAATTCTGATAACTGTTAGTAGTTTTTGAGTACTTTAATTGAAGTAGCTTTTGGGAAATGTTAGTTTGAAGTTAAGCGTTAAAATAATAATTTGGGAAATGGGAGTTCAATTCAATTCAATTTTTGTTTGATGGCTTTTGCTGACATTACGTCGCAAATAATTTGGGAGTTTAAGTTAATTAGTTCACATAACAGATTACACAAAATGCCCGAGAGTACTTGTGACATCAATGACAATGATGTTGACGCTGACAGTTAGGGTGTTTTCTTATTTTGTTAAACTGACAAACGGCACCTAAATTCCTACATTCTTGGTAGCGTTGTCAGACTTTGATCGTAGGTTATCTTGACATTTATCAGACGCTAAATGTTGTTTGGTACCAAGCGATTTGCAAGTTTTCCTTATTTTTGAAAGTATGGTTGAAGTAACTGGCTTAGAACTTGGTGCTGTCTGGCAGATTGATTTCCTGTGTATTTTTGATTACCGATTAATAATAATTGTAATTAACTTTTGATTGAAATCAAGATTTTAAGTAAGAACAAGCTTCTTAATAGTCAGGTTGAGCCTCCATCCGGAACTCTTGAGCATCAAGGTCAGTCGTTTCGATTTCATTACGATTCTGGAGCAGAGTGCTGGCTTATTAAAGAAAGTGTGGCCGCGAGGTTGAGAGGAAAACGAGTACACAATATAGTGTCATTGACTGGTATAGGAAAATGCCTGAAGGGCCAGTACCCATTGTTAGTGATTCTGAGCCTTGTGATGATGAACTGTAGTCACTTTAGACTGTGTGGTAACTAGTTGTGCGTGTCCTCTTGAGTCTTAAATTTGGGTGATCACGAGAGTGACTGATCATAGGGATGATTAGGGTTATGGGTGATGGCCAGTCACAAGGATGACTGCGTATTAGGGGTACGGGGATAGCCGGACAATAGAGACACACTTGACTTTTACTTTGATTTGAGATTAATTTGATTTTTAATGGGTACTTGTGCCTGTCGATGTTCTAGTTTTATGTTTAGATAAGCAATGTGATTATGAATATTGAGATAGTTAAATTTGTTCATTGGAAAAGAATAATAGTTTGAGCTTTACTAAGTCTTTTATTGAAGTAGAGTTAATTAGGTCAGGAGTGACCGAACGATGGTGATCGTTACACGTTGAAAGCTTTGAACTCTAAACGTACTTACAAGTATGCACACGATAGATTACGAAAGATGCCAGTAGGTCATGTACCAGTCGAAGTTGATGTTAATAGTAATCCTGATGAGTATGAGTAAACTTGTTTTGGTGGAAACTCGAGTAAGGACTCTATCGGCCGTATTGTGTTCGACCGTACCAGTAGCTATTACGTAGCCGTAGCCCGGTAGAAATCGGTGTCTCTTGGGGTAACTCAAGTAGTCCGTGGGTGCGCGGTGCGCGTTTGGCTCTGGCGGAGGTCGGGGTCTGCAAAGACCATAGTGTGCAGTCACAGGGTGATGCACATGGGCGATCCACTTGATGGATATGCATAGTGTGAGAGCAATTGCGATTGCTGGTCGGCTGGAGAGCCGTGGCGATAGAGGGGCTTACTAGAGTGAAGTTTCGATTTGTGTGGTTAATTAAATTGTGTTAATTTGTTGTTACAAGCGACAGTAGTACATGGCTCTGGTTGATATTTTTTTATGGCTCTTTTATGGTTTTATTCGAGTAATTTAAAAGAAAAACTATACAGTTACGAAGTTTCTTTATTTGAGCTGTTTGTAGAAATATGATTGGTCAGAAGTGGCCGAGGCGAACAAATACTCTCGTTGGTTATTTCTGTGCAGGTTAGCAAACACACGAGGACGTGTGCTAGCAGGATGGCCGTGTCGGAGCGTGGCATCAGTGGCGCCACACCAGATAGCGGTTTATTTCGTCACTACATTATTTTTAGTCTGTAGTCAATTTAATCAAGCTGTCAGTTGATCTGTCTGTCATTCTGTTTACGTTCAGAAACGTCAAGCGGGTAGCTTGGGTGAGGTCGATGCGGGGATGGCAACACTAGTTTGAAAAAGGACGTTGAATCATGTTAGAGAAGTTTAAGAGTAGTTTGTAAATTCAGCTAACTGATGGAATCTGTAGTTTTGTGATTCCGTGACGTGAGTTCTACCTTCGTGGTGTAGTCTGAGGGATGAGAATAGTCGACGATATAAAAAGATGGCGTATATTGGAGTTTATGGGGAAAATGGGGAATGGTTGGGTTGTGATTAGATTGGAAACGTGGATAGAAGAAATGAGGTGTTGACGACATCACGATCGTATTGCGAATCGAGTATAGGATTAGGAAAAGATTCTATGGCGTGGACAGGACGACTATGGGGTGTAGGGAGGTCGTTTAGGTTCCATCAATTAATTGAATCTAGACGTATCCTAACTGTAATCTGTAATCCATGATGATCGTGTGTAAAATACAAGCAATGTCATTGTAATGAAGTCCTGTGAGTTATTATTTCAAGATCAAGACCTAAGAATCCTAAGATATCTGATGTGACATTATAATGCTCGTGCTTATCCTGATGTGACATTTCCCCGATATCAGAAGTGGGGTAAATATCGCTGTTCAGCCGACATATATATAGAATGATCTGTAATTTGTTTGTCGCAGGTAAACAAAACCCTCCTGAAACATATCTGCCGCCTGTACCAGCGGACGCTGCGCGAGCTGGTGTGGGTGGACTGTCCCTACGACGGGTATGAGACCGACCGGTTCATCAGGCTTAACTGTGAACAGGTGGGCTTGTTGTTCATCTACACTAATATTATAAAGAGGAAAACTTTGTTTGTTTGGTTGTAATGAATAGGCTCAAAAACTACTGGACCGTTTTTAAAAATTCTTTCACCATTCGAAAGCTACATTATCCACGAGTAACATACGCTATTTTTCATCCCGAAATTCTCACAGGAATAGATACAACGCGGGTAAAACCGCGGGGCGCTGCTAGTCTGTAAATATAAAAGCGAATTACCACGCAATGATAAATCACAATACGGCTCCATCATAAAACCCTGTCACAAAGTCCAATGTACTGTTCTCGTCAAAACATGACCAAAACGCTATAATTACGACGATAGTTGTTGAAACTCAATCTCAACTCCGAGCTCCTCAGACCTCGCACCAAGAATCATATGTCAACATGTTCCCACAAACATTAAGCATCGGCTGTTGTAAACGGTTGTAAAAAAACTGATGATTTTGTTATGATTATGTAAAAAAATATGTAGGTACCTAATAACTAAGATTCATTCGACATTGGCGGGACTCTCGGGACAGAATTTGATGCCCCTCGGCATGCTGGTAGAGTTGACTCTGCTCTAGCGACTGGTGTATGTCTTATCTGTGGAGGCCTTTGGACCATCAATACATACATAGTATAAAATAAAGTCGTCTCTGTTTCGTGTCTGTTTGTCTGTATGTCTGTATGCTTAAATCTTTAAAATTACGCAACGGATTTTGATGCGGTTTTTTGTAATAGGTAGAGTGATTCAAGAGGAAGGTTTTTATGTAAAAAATTTCCCGAAATTCCCACGGGAACGGGCACAACGCGGGTAAAACCGCGGGGCGCTGCTAGTACTCCATATAACTTTGTCCACTGTTCTTTAACCTTTTGGTAAAAAAAAAACTATGTAATAGAAAAAATACTTAGTGTTGTAAAAATATAATAATGTTGTGTTTTACCCATTCCAGATGTATGTATCAGACGCATATGACCAAGTGAACCCGTTCATTCTACTGTGTTGGCAGTGCGAGCAGTTGAGACGACTTGTCATTCATGGTAAGAGTTAATATAAGGATTATTTTTAATCCCATCTATTAGAACCGTTATAAGTAAAGATCGGATAGTCGGATGCATATTTACCTAAAGTTGATATCTGACTAAGTATGGATGCGGCTTTTTATTTTATTTTGTTAAATAAAAATCCCGGGATTTCGGGATTTTAGAAAATTCGAAAATGCAAAACTACTTAGTCGGTAATATGGCTTGAAAACGCCGCCTTAAGCATGTAAACTTCAAGTAAATACGTATGAATAGTTGTTTAAGTGAACCCTCAGTCCCGGACTTTTTTTTAAATAAATACCACATGCTAAACGAGTCGTTTTCAAACCATAAACCGACTAAATTGCGTTCCCGAATTCGGGATTTTCATTTAACAAAAAATATATTTTAAGAAGTCGCATCCATACTTTGCTAGCAAAAAATGAAGTTTAGGTAAATATGCATTCGACTATCCGATCACTAGTTATAAGTGTTAATATCTATACGGACTAGAGGTCGCTTCGTTGGGGAAGAAAAAAGGACAAAATCGAAAGAAGGCTTGGGGCTGTCGATCTATCTTTTATATATAAAATTCTCGTGTCACAATGTTCGTTCCCGTACTCCTCCGAAACGGCTCGACCGATTCTCATGAAATTTTGTGAGCATAGCGGGTAGGCCTGAGAATCGGACAACATCTATTTTTTATCCCGAAATTTCCGCGGGAACGGGTACAACGCGAGTGAAACCGCGGGGCGCAGCTAGTACTTATATAATTAAGCTGAAGGGATTGTTTGTGTCAGCGCGTTCCCTCAGAAGCTACGAATCCGATTTGGATAACTATTTATGGATAGCCATATTCAACGGGAAGGTTATAAGCTATTTTTCATCCGGAAATTACTACGGTAACGGGCACGGCGTGAGTAAAACCGCGGGGCGGTGTTAGTTTAGGCATATCTGACAACGAGTGACTTGACTTGAACAACTTTTCAAAGGCTTTCAAATGGAGTTTCATCATTGTTGAGCATAGCATCTCCAATTCAATTCTTTAGGGGTCGAAAACATCAAGTTGGCCGTCGATGTCAAAATACAGTATATTAGCCGTCGATTTTAACATAAGTATCAAGAAGGAACTTGTATAACTTGTGTAACGGAGTCAACAATATGTGCAGACATAGTTGTTGGCGACGACGTCTGGGTGTCAATTATATATTCTTATAAAGTATTTGTGTATATATATGTAGTAGTATCAGTTAGTTAGATTCCATATTACAAGCTTAGAGCTTAGTTTGGGTCTAATTAACCGTGAGTGAATTTGTCCAGGTATATTTATTTACTAGCAGCGCCCCGCGGTTTTACCCGCGTTGTGCCCGTTCCCGTGGGAATTTCGGGATAAAATGTAGCCTATAGCCTTCCTTGATAAATAGACTATCTAACAGTGAAAGAATTATTCAAATCGGTTCAGTAGTTTCTGAGATTAGCGCGTTTAAACAAACAAACAAACAAACAAATTAAACAAACTCTTCAGCTTTATAATATTAGTATAGATTACAAGCTTAGAGCTCAGTTTGGGTCTAATTAACCGTGAGTGAATTTGTCCAGGTATATTTATTTATTTATTTATTTATTATAAATCGTCGAAAGCTTTTCAATGACATGAGTTTCGTCACTGTTTTGTCACTTCATATCATCTCCAATGCAATTCTTAAATCGTCGAAAACACCATGTTGGCCGGCAATTTGGTCGACTTGAAATCTTGAAAGTTTTCAAATGATACACGTTTCATCACTGTTGAGCGGTGGAGCATTGGACCAAAGTTTAGCAAGGCCCGTCGGTACAGAGAGTACAGAGATAGTCTCGACTCTGGGAAAGGCTTCACTTAATTTTTTATCCCGACATTACTACGGGAAATTACACAATGTTTGTAACAATTAGTAGTAATCGGACCGTTGCGATCGGTGACTTCATCGGTAACACGTATCACGACTTCGCATGACCGGTGATAGTTGATACTGGCAAGATCATGAAGTCTTAAATGATCACAGGCAATCATGCGTGTGAAGCAGGTTATTCACTTGAGGCAACATCTTGCAAGTGATACGATGCCACGATACGATGTTTATTGTGAACTTGTTGTAGGATGTTTGCCTCAAGTCAAGGCTAGTCGATCAGAGGCTGCCTCTGATGGATAACCGGCTGTTCATCATCGGAGGGCACGTAAAGCTGTCTGTCCCGGTTATTGCAATTGTAAGACCATGTCGGAAGCCTTTAGGCGGTCTAAAAACTCCGATAACAGGGTTAGCCACTGACCTACTCGAAATGAATGATGACCATGATCCTCGATAGTGAAGATTACGTTACAACTGTTATCCCAGGATACTGGATATGGCCGTACGACGTGTCGGGGTTCCTGCGCCTGCGGCGGCGCCTGCGCGTGGAGGTGTCGGCGGTGAGCGGCGCCGCGCCCGCGCGCCCCACCGCCGCGCGCCGCCTGCTGCGCGCCGACCGCCCGCCGCGCCCGCTCACACACCGCGCCGTCAAGGTAGGGGGGAGGGAGACACACAGAGAGAGGGAGAGGGTGGAGGTGTCGGCGGTGAGCGGCGCCGCGCCCGCGCGCCCCACCGCCGCGCGCCGCCTGCTGCGCGCCGACCGCCCGCCGCGCCCGCTCACACACCGCGCCGTCAAGGTAGGGGGGAGGGAGACACACAGAGAGGGAGAGGGTGGAGGTGTCGGCGGTGAGCGGCGCCGCGCCCGCGCGCCCCACCGCCGCGCGCCGCCTGCTGCGCGCCGACCGCCCGCCGCGCCCGCTCACACACCGCGCCGTCAAGGTAGGGGGGAGGGAGACACACAGAGAGGGAGAGGGTGGAGGTGTCGTCGGTGAGCGGCGCCGCGCCCACGCGCCCCACCGCCGCGCGCCGTCTGCCAGGGAGAGGGAGGGGGATTAAGCAGAGAGAGAGATGGGAAGAGGAAGGGAGAGTGAGAATCTACTAGAAAATATGGGGATAACGAGACTAATAGACAGTGATGGAGGACATCAAAATGGTCGAATTATGTAAAATGATTTCTTAACCATGGTCAGCTTCTGGGAGATGGTCGACATCTGAAATATCATCGAAAACCAACATTAGTTTAACATTTTTCAACAAAAAATAGTCGACATTTGTTCTGCGCTCATTTATAAAGCGCTTGTGCAGAAGAGACCTTACAAAATGTTTCGCAACATTATAAAAATTCCGAATATCAAGTCAAATATATCAAGGCGACAATATTAACGCCACACTAAAGGCCTCCACCCATTACACCGTATCATACCATGACCGTACTATGAACGTGTCAGGCAAAAAAGTATTATTTGTATTGAAAAGTATGAGACTATGCTCACTAGACCGTTCCGTCACCAACCAACAACGTCGACTATTCTCACCTAATATTTTGCCGGTGCTGAATCGTTCATAGCACGGTCACGGTATGATACGGTGTAATGGGTAGAAACCTTTATTCTTAAAACTGTTAGCCTGTTTCATTTCGCTGCTTTTCAAAAGTCTCTACACTCACTGAAGAAATCACCAAACCATTTACCAAAAATACGGGTACAATAACTATTTACACGTTAACTCGATCCAGGTTGTGTCAATCGTCAGATCATGTCAGAAGTCTTTAGGCGATGTAAAATCTCCTACACAAGGGTTGCCCACTAATCTACTCGAAATTAATGAATGATTGGTTTAAATAATTCAATAAACAATGTGGTTACAGGAAATAAATCACTACACCAACACCGATTGGAAGCCAACACCGTGGCGTCAACTGCATTCCGCTTTACGTCACAATTCGACGCCGGAGCGACGCGCCGAATACGTTGTCAACGAAGTCCTACATCCTTTAGGCGTTACATAAGTCGGGTAAAGTGTTAGAAGATGTTTGTAATCGTTAAATAACTGACCTTTTAATACTAATTATATCAATACACTGACTTATTACTATAGTCTTCTGTAGCTTGTGGCAAATGACAGTTGACTTTCGATAAATTTTTGTGATTGATTGAGCATTCAGGCTCAATTTCACCGTAACTGTGAACTCGATCAGTTCAACTTAATCCAAGTTCCCGAACTAAACTGAGATCAATACTTCAAAATAGATTCCCTAAAACCAAGTTCAATTGATCGTGATTTGACATAGAAACGGCGAATTTGGACCTTAATATTGCCTCTGTGTTACATTTTGAGTGTGAGATGTCCTGTTAGGCCAAAATTAAAACAAAGCATTTAAGCCTGTAAAGTCTCAAATGCTGGGCTAAGGCCTCTCATGTCACTATAGATATCAGGCCTCTCATCTCATTAAAATACCAGTACAGTGAGGGGCCAAATAAATCTTAATCATGAACGAAAATGTTTATTCAACAACTGTCATTTGTCATGACTACAGTGCAAAGACTATAAGTATCAGTATGACTATAATACTGACTAATAGTTGAACAGTTTATTTCTGAATACTCAAATTACTCCTTATTAAACACTAGCAGCGCCCCGCGGTTTTACCCGCGTTGTGCCCGTTCCCGTGGGAATTTCGGGATAAAATGCCTATAGCCTTCCTCGATAAATAGACTATCTAACAGTGAAAGAATTATTCAAATCGGTTCAGTAGTTTCTGAGATTAGCGCGTTTAAACAATCAAACAAACAAACAAACAAAACAAACTCTTCAGCTTTATAATATTAGTATAGATAAACTTATTTGACAAAATGGTTGTCAAACTTCTATGTAATCAGTTTGTCAAAAATAATCAAAAAGATTATTTATTTGCCTTTCATGATATAAACTTGATTATTTTTCTTTCTCTTCACTTAAACAACAGTTATTTAACGATTACAAAAATGCTGAAAGCTGAATATAAATTCCTGCATTCTATATTAATTGCAACGTTATATTCGCTTGAATACCTAAAACTAGGCGAATAAAACCCCATTTTCCAATTAATATTGGGTTTTTAAACAAAATGTTTCCATAAATCGTGCACCTCTTTCTCTTTAAGGATAGAAGAGCGAGAGAGATATAGTATTTCCAACTTTAATAATAAGCAACGTGACAGTATTTGGCCATTGAAAGATCTGGATTTAATGAAGGAATCTCGAAATATACAGATTTTATAAATTCTATTAAAAACTTTTTGATTGCAATCGTTATTAGATAAAATGATTAATCCAAATTTAACACTATTTCGTAGCTCGTAAAGCTTATTTTCGATTGATAATCTTTCCAAATCTTCCAATTTTGAAAAGGTCTTAATAATTATCAATAAAGGACCTTATGTTGCTTTCGTTTGAGTTCAATATCGTCTTGAACTCCTGTAGGTTAAGAGTTAAATGAATATTATATCTTAATGTGGTGGTATTATATGTAGTCATACAAATAATGACATATGAAAACTAAAAGTATTGAAAATTGTATATTTTTGTTACCTTATAATTACGTGTGATTAATAGTCAATTTGTAAATTCTGATTAAATCACCGATCTTGTTTCGCATGTCTGTAACATAACCTGACATATAGTGTCAAATGAACATAATATGGGCGCAATTTGACACAGACATTGACATATGTCATTTGTCAAATTTGAATTCGGTGATTAATGACAAGTCATTCCAAATTAAAAACTTTAATAACTTTTGATTATTCGAAATTCCATGATTGAGTCCAAAATTATTATAATTTATGTCCATTTTTTAATTGGGTTAAGTTGACATTAGTTTTAAATATGTATGTATATTGATTTAAAAAAGAATAAGTATTAATGGCCTATGAATCTTAAAAGGTATTGTTAAAAAAAAAATATTATGTATTTTGAAGTGACAATTGTCAAAAAAAAATGACAATTCCAATTTCATAATTATTTTGACGTATAGTTCCTTGTGACAATGATATATCATGACACAAACTGTCGGGTGTTTACTTAAAAAATGTTATATTGCACTATTAAATGTTATACCACATTTGGCTTGTATATAGCTCTATTGTAAAGTTACCTTTAAACGGAGTGAAGTATAACATCCGTGCATAAAAAACCGATGTACCTTAAAAACGTGTAACAACTGCCTTCTTAATCTTTTGTAAAAATGTCTTGATAAACCACCTTGCCGTTAAACTTGTAAGATTTGAAAAATAAGGTTTGTTCACACCAAGCCAGTCGTTGGAGTTAGTTTATTTTTTTATATTTAAATGTGTTTTTTGATATAAGATGTTGTAGTCAAACAAGAAAACATGACAATAAACAGTTTACTTTTCCTATAAAATTGTTTGTAGAAATAGTTGTTCTCTCAATAGAAATTTGAATTTATTTACTATCCAACGACTGGTTACAGACAGACCGAAATGCTTTAATTTTCTAGTAATAATGAAAGTTTTATAGAAGAGAATATCGTTGAGAATGGCCGAATAATATGTTTACTGGCAACATCTCTCAAATCGCGAATTAATTCATGTAGTTGTAATAATGCAATGTTAGTCATTTTACATCTTGTCCGTTTCTGTGTTATAATGAAATTTTTAACCTGACACTACATTCCAAATAAAAGACAAAGTTAAATGACACAAAAAGATTATAGGCTAATTCATAGTCTATTGATAAAGATAACAAAGTGGCAAACACTATTAAACTGGCTTTGTAAAGCAGTTAATTGACCAATTTAAACTTATATATTCTGTTTCTATTTCAATTCTATCTTTTCCTTGTTAATGCCAATTATTATTTATTTTCAAAACCAAACCACCCTTTACAGTTACAGTTTATAACTCTTTTTGTGTTACATTTCACCGATGATATTCGGTGTGTAAATAAATGATTAATTATAAAAGTTTCATTATAGAACAGAAATAAGAAGCGTTCCTACCAATAATATCTTTAAAGATAAATTTTGTTTACTGGTATTTCTAATTTCATCGAATTTCTGATAACTATGTTTCAATGTTGGTTAAACTGCTGTGAATATCACATTAGCCGTCAAAATACTCAAACATTTCATTCCATGCTGCTAAATATTTATTTTTCATTTCGCAGCCGTCAATATATTGAGTAATGACATCAGCTGTCAAACGTCATTAAGTACTTGAACAAGCTTTTCGATCTTTTGTTTTTGAATGAAATTCAATCTGCCAGTATTCGAAATTGAAAAAAGTTACTAATCGTTTGTGTAGGACGCTTAAAACATCATACTATCGACATCTATCTAGTCAGGGGACCCGGTTCTTTGTAAATACATTAAACACTAACAAAATCGTTTAATATGAGACCGAACGGGTACGTAACCATCTTTAGGATGACATTGCAGTGTTATATCTGTGAGAAGTATTACAAATACATAATGCGTGTTGTAGGGTTATTGTCGAAGTTGCCATATCGTGAAATGGCTGGGAATTGACATTTTGACAGCTGTCGTGACGCAATCTGTCAAGTGACTGGTGGTTATTTTGACAGTTGTGTCATAAATGACATTTGTTATTAAGTCATTGAAGTTGTGTTCAAACCACCAAAGTTTTTGAAGATCTCTCATATTAATGATCGTTAATATGTTCTATTGTACCTGATTACGTCGATTCCTACAGATTTTACGATTCCTTATCGCCAATAATCCTACACCATTTAATATCAAATTATAGCTTTAAGATAAATAAAATCTCGCGATGCTGTATCAAATACAGCGAGTTTTATAAAACCAAGTGCCACTCGAATTATGATCAAGATAAAAACGAAAAATGTTATAGAAATAGGCGTTTTGCAGCTATTTGATAGCTTAAGAACACGGCTGCTTTGTATGGTTTTGAAAAAGTTTATTATGTGAAGCATACTTTAAACATAGCTTAAAATAGTACACTGTTCATTTGGTAAAATTTTATCCACGAAATAGCACTAAGAGAAATCTTCCTCTATAAATTGAATTGTTAGCCAAATTAAACAGTCTCGTTGTAAAATTTTTACCAAAAACAGTTTAGTGTTTTTTTATTAATAGCAAAAGAGGCTTTGAAAAGGTCGTTAGACACAATATCTAGACAAAACTTATGAAATAGATGTATTGGGATTGATAAAGGTATATGATAAGCGAACATTACTTATATTTAGCTTACTTAAGTATAACTAGTATTATTATATTAAAAAACAATGACAGTTATAAAAATAGGAAGATACGGTACGTTCAAAAATTTCCAGCCAACTAGCCTGCTTATAAAATTACTAATACATAACTCGTACATTTGGAATCGCACATTTATTGTTTGAACAGCATTATAATATCAAAACCTTATATCGTAATATTAAAAATCAATGTTGTGAACTCTATCACTTGATTGTATAACAATATTGTAACCAAAACAAATGTGTCCATAGACTCAGTATATTGTACCCGGCGAAGTCAAAGCGGCGAAGACAAACCTTCCTCGTTTTATAAATGTCATTGATACTGCATAATTTGTCAAAGCTATATCCCTATAACGGTTAAGCAATAGAAAATCTGCCAGGCTTCAGTATTTAAATATCGTATATTTTCTATAGTTCTTTAATAACGTTCAGTATAAATTTATCAAAAAATCACAATCTAATAATTTCTCTTGAAAATAAATGTATTAGAAATATCGAAAAATTACCAAATCGAAGTATGACAGTAACATACTAATTGACGAACGAACGATTAGCGAAATATTTAAAGTTATATTAAAAGCTAAGTAACTTTCTGTACGATCCCACTGATGGGCAAAAGATTCGCACTCACTGAACCTAATCAATATAGTGGGAATAAAATAAAGTTTTAAAAACTTTTCTGTCAAATATATGTTTTGACATAACAACGTTTTCATTTGAACAAATTATATATTTAAATAACTGTTATTTCATCTGTTATCAAATTAGGACCTAACGTTCCAAGTTTCAAAGAAAATTCACTATCGAAATAGAATTGACAAGCTGTCATTATGTGACAGTTTGTCTTTGTGACAACTTGTCATTTTTAGTCAACTTGTCTGAAACAATGAGAATTTTTTATAGAAATTCTCAAAAATATCTCTGACAAAAGGTTAACGGAATTTAATATAGTCCTAATTATAGTCTATTATTCATCTGCTAACTTTAAATTGTATCTCTAAAATGTCCGTCCCTCTCAAATGCATTTTGGATTATAGACTGAAAATCAACATCACATTGTTTAATAACGAAAAAATATTTCGCCAAAGTAATACATTTTCCTCTAAATATCTCTTCGGAAAATATGAAACATTGTAGTTTCTGCTCTTGTTAAATTCTCAAAAAAACCTACACATTATTTACTTGTCCCAAAAATAATCAAAAAATCACATTGGAACTAAAAATTAAAATACATATAAAATTTGAATCTTAAAACATTAACGAATTTTATACCAATACTAATCCAAATAAATGATCGAAAATTCAAATATTTAAACATTTTCCCTTGTACCGTTTGCTTAAAACACCTGAAATACCGTGAACATTTATTTTAAAGTATATTTTTTATTTAATACATCAAAGCAAAGCATCATATTAATTCACGCACAAAACAAAATGTGATTTCGGATGTGAACGATCGATCAATAACATGCCTTCAAGTAGTCGAATAAAATAACAAATATAACAAATATTTTTCCCTATATAGCATTAATATTAGAGCCAATATAATATGACAAATATATAATAATTAACTTAATGTTTGCTTCAAATAGAGTTAGTTAAAGTAACTGTTATATTAATCTTTCTAGTAATATTTAATTGTTTTTCACTCGGCTCTCTGTTTTGAGAAAATCTTCATATATAGTTAGAATACACACGCATATAGTTCGCATACTGGCATATCAACTGCTAGCACGTGGAAACTTACTGGCATGCCTAAACTTGACAAGTGTGCTAATTATGATGACTTATTTTACTGGCATGGTGATTCCTACCTTAATTATTGTCTTTTATATGGATTCCCTTTTAGAAAGTTCTAGGCAAACTTGTCTTAACAATGTCCAGATATATAGTAAAAAATCCAGTTGGCAATAGTATTGACCTATTCCTGTCATCAAAATACACAATCTCGCACAAAGAGCCGTGTGCAAAACAAACTATACTATCTAAATATTATAGTGACGACGAAAAAAATATCGATAACAAAAAAATAATAATTTCACATTATTAAAATATTTTTTATGGAGTTTTTCGAATAATAATTCGCATTGAATATATAAATAAGGCAACGAAGAGACTTAACAACACACATTCCCTGAGACTGAGTGTAGCGGAGGCAAAAAACAAACAAATTTTATAATAAGACATCAAACAAACTTGTATAACTAAATGTTTTATTCATTGACGTAACTAGGGGTATTTGGGCCATGTAACCTGGGCCATAAAATGCGATAGTGACCAAAGAAGATAAAAAAATATGTGGTTGGGCATTAAATATTCTGATGTAGGTGATCATGATGTAGGCAATACTGACTATGTAGGGAACATTGCCTATGTAGGCAACGTTGACGTAGGGAATGTTGGCAATTTAGCCAATGACCATGTAGAGGCAATGATGACTATGTTGGCAATCTTGACTCTATAGGCAATGATAACTATGTAGACAAGGATGACTTTTAAGGCAACTTTGATTCCGTAGGGAACTTGTCTATGTAGCCAATTATTACCATGTAGACAATGACGACTATGTTGGCTATATTGACTATTAGGCAATGATAACTATGTAGACAATGAAGACTATTCTCTCATAGGCAACAACAATTCTTGTCTGGACCTTGACTAATCTGGGGCAGGCTACGATCAATATTGTGTGACTACGACTATTTCAGAGTGGGCATTTACTATCTGATCTAGGCAAGTGGTATTCTTTGTAGTCCTGACTATTCTAGGTTGAGAATTGCCTATTCTGTGCAAGTGTTATTCTCTTATGAGCAATTATGTTATATGATTATTATTTGGGCTTTGTCTATTTTTGGGTGGGCCCAGATCAAACCCTAGTTACGTCTCTGGTTTTATTGTGATAGTGAAATGTCTGTTAGAAAATAACATCATTAAATATGCCTCTTAGTTTACATTATCAAATGATTTGTTCTATGTGAAAATTTATCAAACTTAAAGCTTAATGTCCCTTCAAAGATGTTTATCATAATCGTTGAAGGGCAGAGACCCCAACATTTACTTAGGTGACTTTATTTAGAACAAAAGGTAAATAATATTAACAAGAACTCACCAAGAGATTTTTTATTTAATAGTTTTCACATAGAACGGTTAGAAAGCAATTTATACTCAACCAAAACTCAATATAAGGCTGTGAAACAACTTAATATTCGGTTCGGTCAAAATATCGCGAGTGAGTTACCAACTTTATTAAAATAATAATACAACGTTTTCTCTTATTAAATTTTAATAATAGTCATTATCATATACAGGGTGTTATCAAAAATGTATGTATAATTCAAATTTGACGTTTTAATGGATGTTTGTAACTCACGTTTTGAATTGCATGGAATTATTTCTAAATTCAAATACAGTTTTATATTGAAAACATAAATTATAATTATTATAAATTATATTAATCTTTAATAACAAAGACAGAGCAAAGACCTTTTCCTAAAGTAATTAGTGTAGTGAAAATATTAAAACTGTTAAACCCAGACTGAGACACGCATAGAAATATTATTTCATGTAATTCCAAAGAGCCGACCGAATAGCCTAGTGTTAGACCAAATTGTTGTACTTACATAACCATCAAATATTATTATAGTGATAAAAAGGGAATGTCGGAAGAGAACCAACAAGTGATAACAACTGTTGTGCGAAAGATCCACTTAACATCATTATTATTTCGTTATTAACGACACGCGTTTTCGATATTATTAATAATATACATATTTCACCATTATTAATAGTTATTTGTTATATATTTTAACGCGTGTTTTATATCACCTGTTATTAATAAGTGGATCTTTATATTTATGTTTATTAATAAAGTTGATTCATGTTTTCATCCAAATTTTAATTGTTTTTATGTTGTTTCAATCGATTATAGTAGGTTAATGTCGATTGGAAATATATTTGTAATTATATCTTTGTGTACCTTTAACTAGTTAAAATATAATAATTGTAAGTAATAAAAAACAAAAAGTAATACATTAACGTACAATATTTTGCCTTTGACTGCTTTTATAGTAAAAGTAGTATAGTGACAACGGCCTGGTTTGTGAAACAATAGTAATAATGAGTACTCCATTACATTATACATTTTGAAAAGCTTCATCTGGTTGGATTTGTATCAATTTGCAAGCCTATAAACGTATTTACTACATTTTATTCTTTCTACTCATAAAACATAGGTCATCAGAAAGTTTATCGAAATTATTATCAAACAATTATTAAAATAATAATGTCTATTATTATTATGTTTTACAAACCATGCTGTATATTAAAAATGTATTTAGGTATCATTATAACAAAATTAAAATGTAAAATTATCTTGATACATATTTGAAGTTTTGATACATCTATTAAGTCCACTGCTGGACATAATTGTCTCAATTTAATTTTTTTCCACTGAAACTTATTTCTGTTTGTATAATATTTTTCCAATTTCATTACATTTTGCTTTAATTTTCTATTTAAATATTCCATCAAGAAATGTTATGCGTATAACAACGAACTATCAAATATGTACCAAAATAATATATAGAAACTTAAAGTTTGATATCATTGTGTCAATATATAGAGTTAACGTATATATTTTTGTTTCACGTTGTGTATTTCTGGTTCTTATGTGTATTTTCATGAATAAATATGTTCTATTGTGTAGTCATTACTGGGTTTTATTTCACATATCTAAATTTTAGCTGCTAGTCTTCAATAAAATATCCAATCTTCACCAAAATATTAAATTCTTGGCAACACTATAAAATTAATGATTTCACCTCCAAGTACTTTCCAGTAAAGTGAATACGACATATTAAGGCCACAACACATACCTCCACCCAAACAATACTTAACAATTGCGAACCAATCTTAACGAAGGCCGAAACAACACATTTCCTTTAGACCATTCCACTGGTGTGAGTAATGTGTTTCCCACGAAGACAATGCAATGTTTTGCGTTTAGTTGCTTTTAGTGTTAAGATTTGTATAGACAGGTCGGTTTGTAAAGAGATGGTAGAATGCTAGCTTTTTGCCTAATCGAGTTTCTTTAGGAAGTCTTTTTAGCTATCTACATATGGTTAGTTTGTGTATAGCTAATCTTTTATTAACAGGATTTTAGGTATGAAAATCTTCGTCCTTTGACGTACGCTATTTTCCAAAGAGCAAATGGAGGCAAAACACTTTACAACAGTGTTTTAGTAAAGATCGTTTAGAAATAAAGCGGATAGTGTTAAAAAAATAAAATTTTGGAAACATTTTTTCTTAATTATCTAAGTGTAGCGCCACATCTGCGGAACGTACGGCGCCGAACCTTCCGCTCTATGACACATCAGTCGAAATTACGCCGCGTACTGATGTGTCATAGATAACTTGAAATACACTACGAGCGTATTTAGCGGAAGGTTCGGCGCCGTACGTTCCGCAGATGTGGCCCTACACTAAGTTTGAGTAAGTCCAATGTTTAAAGGGCCCGTTAGCAAAGTACATAGGTATTATTTACAGGTATGGAAAATCAGACGACACTGCTTTCCGACTCTGAAAATGTATATGGCTAGTAAAGCTTAACCTATTTTCAGAGAGGTTATGTTAGTAGGGAAAGTAGTTTTAGTAGTAAGTAAATGTAGGTCTAATTATTAATTAGGCAATAAGTATTTTAAGAACAATTTTGAATGCTCCTCAAGTATTTCCTAAGCCTCCAAACCAATGACTGAATACGAGCCTGCCTCTGATCTTTCTATATGATCTTAGAGCTACAGAAGGGACAGTGAATATGTCAAATGTGAAATACTCAACTCGAGGTTAAAGGAACACATCAATCGTACTGTAATGATGGCCGACTGGCGATAATTTGAAGAACGGAACTTGGATACTTATCTATAGCTACGGAACTCTCGTAATAGTTACGAGTTTAATTATAACTGCCTTATCCATAAACGCTCTCCAACTAAAACACTGTTAGTGAGTGTTTCGTCTCTTTTGCTCTTTGGAAAATAGCGTATGTCAGAAAGGGACAAACCATTTGATAGCTAAAATGCTGCTAGTAAGCGTTTATGAATAAGGCCATAAGTAGATAAATAATACGAGTTAGTAATAATTACTGATGTTCATGGATGATGGTTAATGACTACATATTATACTAGCAGCGCCCCGCGGTTTTACCCGCGTTGTGCCCGTTCCCATGGGAATATCGGGAATTTTTATACATAAAAACCTTCCTCTTGAATCACTCTACCTATTACAAAAAACCGCATCAAAATCCGTTGCGTAATTTTAAAGATTTAAGCATACGGACAAACAGGCAAACAAACAGACAAAAATAGCGACTTTGTTTTATACTATGTAGTGAAAACAAAGTCCCCGGCCGCGTCTGTCTGTCTGTTCGCGATAAACTCAAATACTACTGCACGGATTTTGTCGCGGTTTTTTAAAAATAGATATATAGTGAAATTCCCACGGGAACGGGCACAATGCGGGTTAAACCGCGGGGCGCTGCTATCGTCTATTTAATAACCGCGCGGTACGTATGAGTCTTAGGCAATTAGGTAATGCATCTTCATTTTACGATAAACATCACATCATATATTTATTTCATTCTGTTTACAGTTATAAGTTGCCTAAACAACTATCAAAAGTTAAAAATCGGGGTTTTATCGAATTCAAAATAGCGGTTAGTTTCGCTATGCTCGATTCCCGCTATGCACTGATCATAAAATACCTACCAAAAAGTGCCGCTTTGCTCTGAATTTCTCAGTGCTACCTTAAACAATGGAAGGTACAATTCGATAGAAAAGTGTTTCTAAAGTATACTCTTAAAGCTAGCCTGGGACTGCATAGTTTGAGGAAAATTGTTTTAGTAAATAAAAATCTAATTTAAATTTAAGAATTGCGTATATTTCGATTAAAAATATAAAAACACTATGAAACATAAATCAACTCAAAAACTAGCCAAGAAAATATATATTTTCAAATTCCAAAGTTACACTTCCACTGCATTTAAGATCACTTCTTACTTATTTACACATTGCCAGAAAACAGTTCTTTTATTTTGTCTTACAAAATGGTAATTGTGTCCGGTATATAACAGGGTATTTCCACCACGTCTACTATCAATTATTGTATAATTTTTAACCGGACCACGGAAAGAACTTGCGTCCGACATGATTGCAGACGTACTAACGAACTGTCTCTTTCTATTCAAGGACAGAAGTTAACACTCAGGTACAAATTCCCGGAAGAGGTAACCCAAAAAACTCGTTGTTTTGGTGTTGACGGTTTAAGCTATGAGTTGATTAACACAAATACTGATTATTAATTATAGTTAGTGAAACTTGTAAGAGAGTATTTATTTAAATTTTTATTTATTTAAACATAAGCATTTTCCTTTCGACAGTCCAAAAATCTGATTCCGTGCATAGCGGCACTTTTTGGTAGGTATTTTATGATCAGTGCATAGCGGGAATCGAGCATAGCGAAACTAACCGCAAAATAGCCCTCACTGTTTACGAATATTCGCTTTCGATTGCATGTTTGTAATTGTAGTTTGGGTAGTTAGTTATTTTGTACGTAAATTACATCGGAACATATAAAAACATCGCGTTGATCGCCAATTTTGATTCAACCCTAACACTTTCAAACTTTACGATCCTACTTCCTTTCTACCTCTGCTTCTACTATCTTCTACTAATATTATATATGCGAAAGTTTGTGAGGATGGATGTATGTATAGATGTATGGATGTATGTTTGTTGCTCTTTCACGCAAAAACTATTGAACGGATTTGGATGAAACTTTACAGTAATATAGGTTATACATAAGAATAACACATGGGATACACTTTATCCCGAACTTCCCGCGGGAACGGGTACAACGTGGTGAAACCGCGGGGCGCGGCTAGTATAAAATAATGTTTTGAATGAAAACTGTTTTTATGTTTAGTTTCAATTTAAAAATATGTGACTTATGTTCACTTTCTCGCAAAGACAGCTGAATTTGAATTTCCATTTTAAACTTTAGGACCTTATAAAGGCATATTATCAGCATTGTAGTTATCAAATAGTTTGTCCCCTTCTCATATGCGCTTTTTTTCAAAGAGCAAAAGAGACAACATACTCTATACCAGGGTTATACTCGTAGTTATGGAGCGTGTATTTAAATTAGTATTATTATAGTGTTTCTCCTCGGAGTTAAGGGACAAGCCCGGTCTTTTTGAGAGGCATACGAGGGGATACAGATCCAACTCGTAGAGGCCCTTTGGAGATGTTTAATGTAATGGATTACAACTGCAGGGACACACTCCCGACCACATCAGAACAACATGTCCGGGAATATGTACCTGCAGAAGTAGGGACTATTGTATGTAATGAAAGAAAATGACTGGGCTATGGGAATGAATAGTATTAAGAGCTGTTGGTTCTCCTAAGATAATAAAAATAAAATAAAAAAGTGAGTAAGTTCGAGTAGATTAGTGGCCAAACCTGATGTCAGAGTCGTTCAATAATAAGACGGTAGGAGTATCTATATAAAGATGGCCGAAATCTGTAAACAACCCTGTGAGTTTTATACATAAGCTAGTTATTGATAAACAAACATAAAATATGACAGTCACGCATATATTTTAACATCTAGGGCCTTATTCATAAACGGTTACTAACAGCATTATAGCTAAGTATCAAATGGTTCGTCACTTTCCAGCATACGCTAGTTTAAAAAAGAGAAAAAGAGACAAAACACTTTATAGTAATGTTTTAGCTATCGTGTATGATGAATAAGGCACCTTATATACTTGACATTAATATTATTGAGGATAGTCTCAATCAAACTGTATATACAGGTGCTTAATATTCAATGCGGGCGGTGAATCATATGAGTATTTATACGTAGGTACAATTCTCAGTAGGTAACGCAGCTGGAGTGCTAGTTATAATTATTTTAAAGGTAGGTATTTAGATATTCAACCGACTTTTTAAACAGGAGGTTTGATTTCGGTTGTCTCATATTTGCAATAGAGTAAGTGAAAGGAATTTTTGAATTGTATAGGTGGTCGTGTTTTGATAATCCTAACTAATATTATAAATGCGAAAGTAACTCTGTCTGTCTGTCTGTTTTACGCCAAAACTACTGAACCGATTTGAATGAAACTTGGTACACAGTTAGTCCAGAGCCTGAGAAAGGACATATGCTACTTTTTATCGCAAAATTCCCGCGGGAATGGGTACAACATGGATGAAACCGCGGGGCGCGACTAGTAATGAATAAGTTTTAACAGTTAGTTCCAGTTTCTCTAGATCTTAGTTTATTAAAAATCAAAACCACAGTTGATATCTAATATTGAAACACGCCCAAACTTACCCAACTAAGTACCTACCTCCCCTAAAAACTTAACCAAACTTGATCGAATGATTTAGATCATAGGAAATTCAGTTCACAGTATTGCAAAACTAATAATTTATTCATAGTTTCGTCATAATTTACCTAAGTAAAAGAACCTGTTTTGTAAACGTCAGTTTGACACATGCATTCCCGCGCTTTCGATCGCCAATAAGGAGTCAGTACCGCGTCGTCACTGCGCAAGCGCGCGCGTTACCATAGAGGTTTAAAATAAAATTTGCATTCGAAAAAGTTTTGGACAGTGTTTTGTGATAAAAAAAGTTTCGTTACTTAATTCACAGAGATTTGATTGAAAAAGGTTTTTTATTTTTAATAGCAAGTTAAATACAGTTTTTAAATAAAGGTTTGTATGTTATATTTGTACTTTGTTATGTACTTATTCTTCGATCAATAAGTTGTCTATTATTGATCGAAGTACTTATTCGATGAGGTAATGCCGAGTTAATAAATCGTGCCAATTGTCTGTTGAAATATTTTATTATTTTGTGACCTGCCCGAATGCAATGTGTGGGTTGTTTTTATTGACCAAACCTTTTTACAATTTGTTAGGAAATAAATCGACGGGGAAGTGCGAACAACTCCTAACTTACATTTTTTACGAAAACGACTTTTGAATGCAGTTCGATAGAGAATGAATTTGCGCGTCTACTGATATATGAATTAAGTTGAAATTCGCAAAATTGACGTAGCTAGGCATCGAAGAAACATCTCTTAAGTTAAGGTCCAACATAACCTGATTAATTTTGGCAGGAAATATATTCTAACTTACAAATGGAAACATCTCGTAACTTCATTTAAAATAAAACTTTGAGCTAATATCTCCTATCTTCATACGCAAGTACAGTGTTCCCGCTCTAGAGCGAGACAAAAACGGTGCGTCTCTCGCAGTGTGAAAGGGACACCGGCTTACGTGCGCGACGTCTCGTCACTAAGTGCTGTTTTTTAATCTATTTGCAGCGTTTTTGATTGTTTTTGAGTAAATAATAGTCAATTACTATGTAAATTGTGCTGGACGACAAATATTTTACTTGGATTCAACAACCTGCCTCATAAAGTTTTTTTTTACGTAACCTCGTTGTTCCCCTGCTGGGAAAAGGTCTCCCCCAATTCTTTCCATTTATCTCTTTCCATAGCCAACTCCTTCCAATCCTTATTAAAATCACCCAGCTCTTTCCGCCATCGAGTCGGAAGCCAACCTGGGGGCCTGGGGGCATCCTGGAATTCCCATTCCGTTGCAATCTTTGCCCATCTGTCCGGGTGTATCCTGCTTACGTGACCAGCTCAATTCCATTTGAGCTTGGCAGCTGTAATTCCCACGTTTGCAACGCCTGTCATGGAACGCAGCATGGTGTTTCTGACGCGGTCTTGTCTCTTAATACCTACAATGCTGCGTTCCATTGCTCTTTGACTAACCTTGAGTCGGGTCTTCTGTGCTTTGGTAAGTGACCATGTTTGCACACCGTAGGTGAGGATGGGCAAGATGCACATGTCAATGAGTTTGCGCTTCAGAGAGATTGGCAAATCTCTCTATTTAGAGCTTCACGACGCCAACCAGCCAAAAATCCGTTTAGTTCATCTCGCCATCTCCTTTTTGGTCTGCCGCGGCATCGCCTCTTTGGGTCTGGGTCCCATAAAGTGGCGATTTTTGCCCAAGACTCATCAGGCCTGCGACAGACATGTCCAGCCCAGTTCCATTTTAGCTCAGCAGACTTGCGACCTACATCGGCGACTTTTGTGCGGGAGCGCAGTTCGGTGTTTCGGACTCTGTCCGTCAGCTTGACACCCAAGATGCTGCGCTCCATCGCCCGTTGGCAAACCTTGAGAATGGACTTCTGCGAATCTGTCAATGACCAAGTTTGTGCACCGTATGTGAGCACAGGAAGTATGCACATGTCCATTAGTTTTCGCTTAAGCGACATTGGAAGGCATCCCTTCAGGAGTTCCGCTAGGGCCCAATAGCTCAATAGTTGTCTATGCGACGAGCAATTTCTGCATCTTGCCTGTTGCCGAAAGATGCTAACTGGCCCAAGTAAATGTACTCATTGACATAGCTTACTGTTAAACTATTATCTATAAATAATAAGATAATAGTTTAATAATTGTAATAAAAAATTACATTATACTTTTAACAAAAAATCTTAGTCATATTTTCGATATTCTTAACAGAAAGTTTATTAAGTAGTGGGTTAAAATAGTACTTAACTGTTAAATTTTTAAAGTACATAATTTAAGTTTGTAAACAGAGAGACTGAAATAGATTATGTACCTATAATATTATTATTTATATAGAGAGTCTTAAGAGTCCTTAGTTATCATTATAGTCATTAAAGAGATTTTTATTTTTTTATGCCGCTTTCTCATTTTGTTCTCGTTGATTTAGTTTTAGAAGTGGGACTGGTTTTATTTAAGCTTATCTTTGATTTTTTAAAGGATGTTTTATCAATAAATGTTACAGTAATTATAGGATTATAGTTTCAAACACTACAATAAAAATTGCAATGGATAAACATTGATTTCTCAGAGTTATAACAGTGTTTCATTTTGAAAATACCTCCTATCTTAACCGATATAGTGACGATGATTTTGATATTAGAAAGCCAATAACTCCTATCTACAAAAAAATCGCCTAGTTTGAATATTTGGTCTATTTTTAGTAATTTTTAGATTCCTTTGTTATATTATTACCTAATATGATTGAAAACATCAACGAGAAATGATAATTTTAAATGATTTCTGTTACTTTTTTGAAGTATGGAAAATACTCCTATCTTCAAAATTTCAGCCACACGAGCTTGGTGATACCTCCTATCTTACATTATCTCGCCAAATACTTATTCCAAACAAATTTTGATTATTACCTCACATGCGGGTCCATTTAAGTATAAAATTGCCATTTACACATTTTGTCTTAAACATCTGGGAAAAATAAAAAACGGTTTTTTTCGCCTCCTGTAATATTTGGTTTTTGTAAGTTAGGAGTTGTTCGCACTTCCCCGTCGAAATGACCTTTTGATGTCAAAATATAGACAAAAAACAAAAAAATTTTTTGCTGCAACGGTAGTTATTAAACCTTGGTTTAAAATTGTTATCATATTTTTGTATTGTTGCGAAACTTCCATAAACAATTTCTTAGTAAATGGTCATATCCTTAAAAGTTACCTATTTCTACAGATTTTTTATATAGCGTGTTAAATTGATATTGATATTTTTGTGTTCATGACCTTTTATCATAATTATTTGGCCTTTGACCTTCCTTGTTTAACTGGTTCTTAAACAAATCCAATCCTGTTTTCTAGACTTTATTTATAATAAACTAATAGATTACCTATGTGACAAGACATGTGTGGCTTGCTGACATAACAACTACTAGCAGTGGCTCGCGACTTTACTCGCGTTGTGCCCGTTCCCGTGGGAATTTCGGAAATTTTTATACATACCTATAAACCTTCCTCTTGAATTGCTCTATCTATTTAACCGCGTCAATATCCGTGCAGTAGTATATGAGTTTATCGCGAACATCGCGACTTTGTTTTTTTATAAATGAAGTGATAACATAGAACCATCCATCCATCCGCAAAAATTCTTAGGGAAAAGTTCTTAAAATTCACCTTAGTAGACGGAATTAAAGTATATTACTTAGTATAGAATTTTTAACCAAATGCTTGAATGGCCTCTAAAAGTAATAAATAAGTTACCCAAAAAGCCTGTAATATCCCACTCCAGGGCAAAGGCCTCTGCTCACTAAATATAACAGTACAGTGAGAAAGATTACGCCTAAACACCACCATTATAATTACCATTTGTATTAGTAAATCACGTTATTATAAACTAAGCATGCCATGTTGTAGCGCTATAAATCTAGTTTATTTTTTAATAGTTAGTTGCTTCACAGCTCACTATGAGCTAGTACAGATCAATGCCGACATTCACTGACAGACATTGCATTGCTTGCATCAATACTTGCCTATAGAACGGACTAACGTGAAGTAATCATTAGTATTTAACCGACTTCAAAATAGGAGGTTATGAATTTTGCGGATTTATTTTCTTAACGGTGATCTAGTGAAATGTGATTTAACAAAAATATGTGACTGAAAATGTATTGTCAGCAACAATGTTTGAATGGCAGCTATAAATAGAAATATAAACTAATTTAAAAAAAATGGTGGACTGCCCTTAACATTTAGGGGGGAAAAATAGATGTTGTCCGTTTACCAGACCTACCCGATATGCACACAAAATTTCATGAGAATCGGTCGAGCCGTTTCAGAGAAGTTCAATTACGCACCCCGTGACATGAGAATTTAGATATAAAAATGACAAAAAAACTAAATTACTTCAAAATAATACCTTAATTTCGTAGCTTCATACAAAAGACTTCAACGGGCGCACTATTCTAAGCCCCGCGGTTTTACCCGCGTTTTACCCGATCCCACGGAAATTTTGGGTTCAAAACTAGTCTGTAACCTTTCTCTTGAGTATTACTATCAAATAAAAGAAGAGTTTTTAAAATTCCGAATTATGTTTCCAGAGAAAAGTGCATTAAACCAAACAAAAAAAACACCTAATTACTAGGAATATTAGTAATAGTATTTTCTTTGTCCAAAAACAACAAAAACATTTAATTTTGTAAAAATGCAAAATAAATATTTCTCCATTATGTATTGTAGTTTATATACAAACTTTATTTAACCATAACAAGTATATAAGATGATTACCGAACGTGTTCTTCCGTTGGTATAACCAGCTATGAATGTTCCTGGTTGATATGACTGAGCGCACGTTATGTATGTAACGGTGCATTGTATTGTATCGTGTTGTTATATAGTTAAATGCATTTAAATGTGCAGTATATAAAGCTGGTTTGATGTTTTCTTTTTTACTACTGATGCAAAAAGAGTGATTTTATAAGTATCAAAGTTTAGGAATAATCTATGCTTTAGGTTTAAAGATCTTTATTGTCATCAAAGAATAATGTATCACTTGTTTTTATTTTCTTCACATACTAGCAGCACAACGCGGTTTTACCCATGTTGTGCCCGTTCCCGTGGGAGTTCCAGGAAATTTTATACATATAAACCTTCCGGAAAATGAATAGTGTTCGCTTCAACCAAAGACATCTATACTTATATTATAACTAGCAGCGCCCCGCGGTTTTACCCGCGTTGTGCCCGTTCCCGTAGGAATTTTGGGTATTTTTTTACATACAAACTTCCTCTTGAATCACTCTACCTATTACAAAAAACCGCATCAAAATCCGTTGCGTAATTTTAAAGATTTAAGCATACAGACAGACACGAAAAAGAGACGACTTTATTTTATACTATGTAGTGAAGCTGTAGAGTTTGTTTGATTGTTTGAACGCGCTAATCTCAGGAACTACTGGTCCGATATGAAAAAATCTTTCAGTGTTAGATAGTCCACTTATCGAGGAAGGCTATAGGCTATGTTTCATCTCGAAATTCCTACGGGAACGGGCACAACGCGGGTAAAACCGCGGGGCGCTACGAGTCAATAATATCCAGTAGTAGTTAATGACAATTACACACTAATCTTTGATAAATGCAGCGAAGTTAACCGACTTCCAAAATAAACAATTACTTACCAAAATTCTGTATTTTATAACACTTATTGTGAAGTGTTATTACGTGGGCTATTGTCTTGGGGTCCCAAGTCGTCGCTTGATTATAACACATTTAATTGTTACTCAAATTGAGAGCATGATCTAAAAAGTTTTTAAGATTCATTTGAAGCTTATTCCGTTAAATTAAAGTTGATTTTCTTGTGAATTTTTCTTTGTTATTGTTCTCGATTTAACTGTGATAGAGAATTTTGATAACCTAATTTAATGATTAAGTTTTTACTAGCTATTATGAGTGCTTGTGTTAAGTTGAGTAAGTTTATAAGCTGTAATTTGAGGTGTTTTATTAATATTTTGGGTCATGTCAGAGGCCTTTGGCGGCTCAATAACTCTGACACCAGGATTGGTCAGGTTGACCATCCACTCGATGAAGAAGAAGAAGAAGAAGAAGAAGAATATTTAGGGTGAATTGCACAAAGATTCTTAATTTGATTTAGCGCCTAAACTTATTTAAAAAACAAATGACGTTCGTTTGGAATGGTGTTCTATTTGATGCACTATAAAGTTCAATTTTGAAGGGACCGCTTTTGTTTTTTAAACATATTTAGGTACTAAATTGATATTAGAGTTTTTGTGCAATCCGCTCTAACAGTAGATACTCTTTTGATAATATATAATAAATAAATAAATATACCCGGACAAATTCACTCACGGTTAATCAGACCCAAACTAAGCTATAAGCTTGTACTATGTATGGAATCTAACTAAATGATACTACTACGTATATTTACACAAATACTTTATAAGTATATACGAGTATATACATATATGATGGCTAAGCTAATTCAGATATAGTATTTTTATCTCACGAGCCCTGCCCGTACTTACACGCATATTGTCATAGTGTGCATCATTTAACACGTCAAGTTGTCTTTGGAGTAGTGACAGCATGATAAGTATGAGTCAAGGACTTTATACAAAGACTGTTTCTATAGTAAATCTATGGTAGTAAACGGAGAAAAGTCATTCGTAGTGAGTTATGTATGTCTAATACACATACCAAATGATCTTGACAACGGTACCGATAGTATGTATGTATGTTTTTTACTCTTTCATAAAAAAACTATTAGACGGATTAGGATGAAACTTTACAGTAATATCGATTATACATCAGTATAACACATGTGATACATTTTATCCCATAATTCCCGCGGGAACGGGTACAACTCGGGTAACACCGCGGGGCGTAGTTATGTTTTCTATATTTTGTGTTACATGTGCTAAACACACACAAAGTCGCGTGACAAGTGTACTATATTTTGTGTTACAACTACAAGTAAACGCAGGGGCGCTCGCGAAATAAAACTACAATACCTTTGAAACTGTATCTATAGCAGACACCTACTTACCAAATACATGTAAAACATCTAAACAAACTTTCACGCCCATATAAAATACTACTCCGATCCATATAAAAAATATATTTATTACTAGCAGCGCCCTGCAATTTTACCCGCGTTGTGCCCGTTTCCGTAGGAATTTCGGGATAAAAAAAGAGCCTCTAACCTTCCCGTTGAACGTGGCTATCCATTACAAAAATAATTATTCAAATCGGATTGGTACTTTCTGAGATTAGCGCGTTCAAACAAACCCTTCAAATTTATTATATTAACATAGATTATTATACGCGTTTACCGTTTCACTACATAGTATAAAACAAAGTCGCTACTTTTGTCTGTTTGTTTGTCTGTATGCTTAAATCTTTAAAATTACGCAACGGATTTTGACGCGGTTTTTTGTAATAGGTAGAGTGATTCAAGAGGAAGGTTTTTATGTAAAAAAAATCCCGAAAGTCCCACGGGAACGGGTACAACGCGGGTAAAACCGCGGGGCGCTGCTAGTTAAAAATAAATTATGAGTCCACTCGTACCAACTCGACTCATTCACAAAGTCTTACACAGAATTAGTATTAAAAGAAAATGCAAATGACTCTATGAGTCAACGTTAAAATATGCCACAAGTATGTGACACTTTGAGGTGTGTACAGTTAAGCCAAAACCACTCTTATTTCTTTTAAGATAAAGTTCAAGGCCGTTCGTTTACTTGGAAATGCAGCTGGACAGTTTATTTTAACTTGCAACAGTTCAGTGCAGTTCTGCCCAAGCAATGATTAAACTTTCTTATAACCTTATTATATTCATTTTTTATATATAATACTTACTATTATGCTATTTATGCTAAGGAGATTGTTTTATTGTTTAATGTGACAAAGTACTATAATTTTGATGGGCTTTCCGTTTACTGCACAAAATATTTTGTCGCACGAAAATTATGTTTAATCCTTAACTGTATACTAATACTAGCAGCGCCCTACTTTACCCGCAGTGTACCTGTTCCCGTGGGAATTTCAGGATGAAAAGTAGCCTTTAACCTTCCCGTTGAATGTGGCTATCCATTACAAAAAGAATTTTTCAAATCGGACCAGTAGTTCCTGAGATTAGCGCGTTCAAACAAACAAACAAACTCTGATGTTTAATCCTTAACTGTACTATACTTAATATAATAAAGTTGAGAGGTTGTTTGCTTGTTTGATTGAACGGGGTAATCTTCGCAGCTGTCAGTACTATTCCAATAATCATTTAGGTATGGAAATAATTCCGGGAATGGGTAGGTACAACGCGGGTAAAACCGCGAGGCGCGGCTTGTCTCTTAATATCTATACTAATATTACGAGATAAAGAGGTAAAATTTGTAAGTTTGTTTGTTTGTATGTTCGAGGTAATCTCAGCAATTATCAGTCCGATTTGAAAAAATATTTTTGTAATAGATATGTTAATGTGGCTATAGCCACATTAACAGGAAGGTTATAGACAATTTTTTATCCCGAAATTCCCACGGGAACGGGTAAAACGCGGGTGAAACCGCGGGGCGGTTATGGTATAACGTAAGACGGCAAATTCAAAAATGGCGTGATTATAACACATTTGTTATGAGACTTAGCTGTATTTTAAACTGTAATGCTATTATTTAGCTCAAGCCGACTTGCAGAAACCAAGGTTGTGTGGGCATTAACCAACTTTAACGTTAATGTTTACCAAAACGAGTATAGTGTTAACAGTTTTAGTATCTGTACAATTATCTACACAAGTATATCTCAAGGGTGCTCGTGAGATAAAATATATATACTTACCAATTGTATTAGCGACTCGCACCGCACCGCGGTTTTACCCGCGTTGTTTCCGACCCCGTGGGATTTCGGGATGAAAAATAGCCAATAACGTTCCTGTTGAATGTGGCTATCCATTACAAAAAGAATCATTCCAATCGGACTGGTAATTCCCAAGGTTATCCCGAACATACAAACAAACAAACTTAAAAAATTTACTTCTTTATAATATTGGTAAAGATAGATCATTTTAATTCTAATCTTTATTGTAGGTGGCAACACTGTCTATAGTCTTTGGCCACAGTCTATGTCTGTTCTGAAAGGAATAAATAAGTTTGTCTATTGTTATTAAAGAAATGTTTCAGTAAGAAACCCATAATCCGAGGAATTTCAACAAAACTACCCTTTATATAAATATAAACCCAAATTAATTTTATTCTCCAACACTTTATAAGTAGGTGCCTACATCAAACTTGCTTGAAACAATAACATATTCAGCTCACATCTCTCGGTTCCATTGACCCTCAGTCTACCACCAGGTCACGTAGCATATCATCACGGAGGAAGTGGCCCTAACTGTTCCATAGACTAATATGAACTGGACTCTATAAGCGATGGAAGTAGGTCGAAAATAAAGGTCGCTTGTCTATTATTTGGGTAGGACGGTTATTGCTTCCGTAGAAATAAGTATTTGAAAATGGAGCTTGCTGAATGACATAGAAAGTGCTCCGGAAAAAAAGCAATGAGATTGATTATATGATAAGGTTATAAATACGGTAGTTTAGGATTGAAACATTTTTGAGACAGTTAATATGATAAGGTTCTAAAAGTAGTTTTAAAAATCTAAGGTTTTAAATAGTAGACACACGATTAAAATCTGTTCTGACAAATATCTGGAATTCAGAAATACATTATAGTAGCGCCCCGCGCTTTTACCCGCGTAGTGCCTGTTCCCATGGGAATTTCGTGATGAAGAATAGCCTATAGGTAACTTTCCCTTTAAATGTGGCTATCCATTACTAAAAGAATTATTCAAAACGGATTGGTAGTTTCTGAGATAAGCGAGTACAAACAAACATAAAAACAAACTTTTCAGCTTTATCATATAACCTATTTATAATTAGTATTAGTATAGAATAGACATACAGATAGGTAATATCAAAATTATAAAAATTATACTTATTTATGCTTGGATAATTTTTAATAAGCCTGTTGAAATATTAGATATGTAAATAAGTTGTAATAAAAATACAATGTTTGAGTAGATTCTGAATAAATAAAGAGTTTTAATTAAGTTTTTAATAAAACAGTTAACTTTTCACGCTCTAAAGAACGCCCTTTGCAATTTCCTATTCATTTACAATGTATTTATAAGAAACGGTCCATCACTACATAGTATGAAACAAAGTCGCTTTCCGTCGTCTGTCTGTCCCTATGTATGCTGAGATCTTTAAAACTACGCTACGGATTATGATGCAGTTTATGTGATAGATATTAAAGAGGAAGGTTTATATGTTTAAAAATGGAATGGACACAACACGGGCAGGGCGCTGCTAGTTTATACTAAATTAATATAATAACGTTTATGAGTCTGATTTTGGAACGAAGTTCCTTATCGCGCGTTGCGAAAGGGGGCTACACGGAAAAAAATGTAACGACACTTTTTAGGCCAGAGCGAGACAGACAGAGGAACATGCGCACGCCGGAGAGAGACAGACAGAGAAACATGCGCGAGAGAGACAGACAGAGAAACATGTGCACGCCAGAGAGAGACAGACAGAGAAACATGCGCTTTTTTTGTTTTTTCGTTTGTTAGAAAGCGCTTACCTCAGAAACTGCCAATCAGATTGAACAATTATTTTTGTATTGAATAGCCACTTTCAAAGAGGAAGGTTATTTACTAACATTTTATCCCATAATTTAACAGCCTCCGTTGTCTTGTGGTTTGAGCACCCGGCTCACGATCCGGAGGTTCCGGGTTCGATTCCCGGTGGGAATACCTCACAAAAATCACTTTGTGAGACTGTCCTTAGTTTGGTTAGGGCATTGCAGGCTGAATCACCTGATTGCCCGAAAAGTAAGATGATTCCGTGCTTCGGAGGGCACGTTAAGCCGTCGGTCCCGGTTACTTTCTACGGATAGTAGTCGTTACATGAGCCACGTCAGAGGCCTTTGGCGGCTCAATAACTCTGACACCAGGATTGGTCAGGTTGACCGTCCACTCGATGAAGAAGAAGAGAAGAAGATCCCATAATTCGCTCAAAAACGGACATAACGCGGGTAAAATCGCGGGACGGTACTAATCGTTGTACAATCAGCATGTAACAAACAAATGAGTTAACGTAATTTCACCAGTTATTCAATCTTCCGCGATAAAAAATATATAATAACAGACTCCGCAATGTTTTTGTTAGTATTTCACTGTTTACGGTTGTTCATTAGTTAATTATGAGTTTCTAGTTCATTAGTTTGTTAGTTATTAGGTCTATTTAAAGATAGAAATTTACAGTTTGATGTTATGTAGATGATTGAATAAACGAAGTGCAAAGTAAAGAGCTAAACAGACAGTCTGCGTCAAACCATTTGTTTGTCTGTTACTTCCTAACTTCGGAGGGCACGTTAAGCCGTCGGTCCCGGTTACTTTCTACAGATAGTAGTCGTTACATGAGCCATGTCAGAGGCCTTTGGCGGCTCAATAACTCTGACCATCCACTCGATGAAGAAGAAGAAGAACTGTCTATTAATTCCTAACTGCGTTTGAAACGGCTGGTTATCGTAACATACGTTCGTTAAAAAGTTCACGACTTCATGCGCTATAAGATGTCTGTTTAATACATAGCTTTATTTCATAACTTTACCGACAGCCTGATAAAGTAATACGGAACTAACGGGCTGCCAGTAGAAGCAATGATTTTTAATTTTCTCTGCGTTGAAACTGACATCTTGTGTTAACGGTTACTGGTGCGTAAGCGTCAACTGAAACAACCTGCCCTCAATATTATTGAATTAAAGAACAAGTTTATTTACCGTAAATAAATAAAAATAACAAATCTAGCTTATAAAACTTAAATATAAGTTTAATTCAATAAATTATAGCTTCCCGTACCTATACTAGCTTCACGTATACTAACTATAGTTCAGATACGTACCTAGTAACTATTCATTAATCTATGGTACAGATAACCAAACAAAGTTCATCGACCCCGAGATAAGGACAAACTTTTACTGAAGAAAGCGAAGCGAACCGATTCGTTTTCCAGTTACAAACACACGTGATATGTTTACGAAGGGATCTCTTTGTTGTTTATGGAAAACTCTGGACGTTTACATATTGTCTCCTCTGTCCATCACTTTGGAAACAAATACTTTTATTAGAGTAGAGATGTGTGGTTATAGTTTTGCTTATCAGAATTTCTAGCATATATTAAGGCAGAGTGTAGATAGCCGTTAAGTTAGGATTGTATACACTTTTTAATTTATGAGATTTTTTCTTACTTTGGTGGATTTTCCAACCGAAAACGATTTCTTCTGAAGTGAAAAAGGTTTACTGATTTCTTTCCCATCACTATCACTTTATTACCCCATCACACTTGCCTCTCAACTCAATGGAAGAAGCTGTCTTTGGTTGAAAAATCAATTCATAATGATTTGAATTTATAATCACGTGAAAACAGAGTATAAGGTAATCTTTTTTCGTATTCTACTTTATATTCTTCTTAATTAACGTAAAAAAGCGGCCAAGTGCGAGTCGGACTCGCCCATGAAGGGTTCCGTAGCAGCGAGTAACATAATAAAGAAGTTCTTGAAATAAATGTTTTTTTATTTACATTTGAGTTATTGAATGAATAATCAGTATTTTTTTGCGGTTTACGATTTATGTCGTAAAAAAAAAACTACTAACTAGACCTCGTTCAAACCAATTTTCGGTGTTAGATTACATTGTTATGTACATCATATATTTTTTTTAGTTTTATCATTCTCTTATTTTAGAAGTTACAGGGGGGGGGACACACATTTTACCACTTTGGAAGAGTCTCTCGCGCAAACTATTCAGTTTAGAAAAAAATGATATTAGAAACCTCAATACCATTTTTGAAGACCTATCCATAGATACCCCACACGTATGGGTTTGATGAAAAAAAAAATATTTTTTTCATTTCTAAGTATGGGAGACCCCCCTAAAATTTTATTTTTTTTCTATTTTAGTGTGAAAATATTAATGCGGTTCACAGAATACATCTACACACTAAGTTTCAACAACATAGCTCTTATAGTTTCGGAGAAAAAAGGCTGTGACATACGGACAGACGGACGGACAGACAGACAGACAGACATGACGAATCTATAAGGGTTCCGTTTTTGCCATTTGGCTACGGAACCCTAAAAAGGAGTTTAAGTAAGTCAGTGGCCAACCCTGGTGTCGTTTTTGAACCACCTAAAGGGCTCCGACATAGTGTAACGATTGAAATAACCAACATTTTAATAACTATGAACTCGCTTTGTTTTTGTTCTCGAGGAAGTTCGGGTTTATCCATACATCTTACGTCATCAGACTTATCACTTACATCTTTATAAACTTTGACATTATGATATTATCAGGAAATTTTGCTCGCTCGCTCTGCTTTTACAGGAATTTTAACAAATTGTTCGCAGTTTTTAGCCCCCGACGCGAAACAGGGGTCCTATAAGTTTGACGGCGATGCTTGTGTGTCTGGCATAGCTCTCAAATGGATGGACCGATTTCGATGCGGTTTTCTCCAATCAAAAGCCTTGTTTTTTGCCTTATTTTTTCATGTTTCCTTGCGGGGTTCTTAGCTGTTTGGTAAAAATCGGTCCAACTGGTTTTGCGCAAGAGGTTTATAAATTTTAAACTAATCTTGTACTTTAACAGAAAGTACATTCATAATGTTAAAAGCATCTAACGTATGAGCTCATTGAGTGACAGACGTACAACAAGTACCTACCAATAATTAAGCATATTGCAAGACAAAGGAAGTCTCCATTGTCTTCTAAAAAGGGAAAGAGTGAATCATCTATTGAAAGAAGTTCATGGCACAACCAAACCAAGGGCAGATATTTGTTCCCGAATGCGTAGGACTTGAAACAAGTCTTGTGTAGGTTAGGTTGCCAACCCTGATTATGAGGTATCAATACTTCAAAACATAGTATAAAACAAAGTCTGTCCCTATGTATGCTTAGATCTTTAAAACTACGCAACGGATTTTGACGCGGTTTTTTTAAATAAATAGAGTGAGTCAAGAGAAAGGTTTAGTAAAGTAAGTAAAGTATAGTATTAGCCTGTAATGTCCCACTTGTTGGGCAAAGGCCTCTCGTCTCACTGAAGATATCAGTACAGTGAGGAGGTTTCAGGCGTAATCACCACGCTTGAGGAAGGTTTATATGTATAAAAATTCCCGAAATTCTTACGGGAACGGGCACAACGCGGGTAAAACCGCGGAGCGCTGCTAGTACCTAATAAAACTAAAGAGTTTGTTTTTTGTTTGTTTGAACGCACTAATCGCAAACACTGTCAATCCGATTTGAATAATTATTTTTGTAGTGAATAGCCACATTCAACAGACAGTTTATAGACTATTTTCATCCCGAAATTCCCATGGCAACGGGCATCACGAGTTTTTTGACTGTCTAAAGGCCTCCGACATCGTCTAATAATGACCCAACCGGTAAATTTTGCATGGCCTCTCCGAAGCACGGTAGTGCTCAAGTAAAAATGCCACTATGATCGTTTTTCCGACCAAAGACCCTATGTAGAGGAAAAAGGTTTGATGGGCTAAGAATGAAATGAAATCAGTAACCCTTTTTGCGCTACAGAAGCAATCGTCTCTGATTGTAAAATTGGCTACACATTTTAAATACTCTATGGAATGGAATTTTCGGCATTGTCATTGTCACTACCGAAAATTCTGACAGGAACGGGTATAGCGCGGGAAAATCCACAGAATATCGCAAGTCCTATTAATGTCATAAATGCGAAAGTTTCTGAGGACAGTTGTATTTATGTTTGTTACTCTTTCACGAAAAAACTACTGGACGGATTTGGATGAAACTTTACAGTAAGTAATATAGGTTATATATCAGAATAACACATGGGATACATTTAATCTCGAAATTCCCGCGGGAACGGGTACAACGCGGGTAACACCGCGGGGCGCGGCACGTGATTAATATAGTGTTAAAACAATAGTATTCATAGATAAACCTACGTGTCTACCAGGTCAAGGCAAGCCCAAGGAGATGAGTTGTCTATGACTTATTACATACACCCACTGACTCAGGAGCCTGGTGATTAGTATAAGTACTCCTACATTGTAATAATGATGAATATATTATTTTGTTTCTCTTATTACGCCTGTTAGTGCGTGGAATGATACTTATTATGGTATATTTGAATGATTAATGACAGTTATTAGTGGCTATCATTATTAGTTAATGTAGTACTGACAATGTTATTGTAATACTAAATGAAACGGGTCTGTATCGCGTTAGATTATTTAGCGTATTTTACTAAAATACGTACCCGACGTTTCGAGCGGATTACACCGCTCGTGGTCACGGGATAACTGGCTGGAGAGAAGAATGTTATTGTAGTTCTATTGTTTTTTGTAGTTCTATATATCTATAGTGAGTTGATTTTGTTTGTTTGAACGCGGTTATCTCAGAAACTACCAATCCGATTCGAATAATTCTTTTTGTAATGGATAGCCACATTCAACGGGAAGGTTATGGGCTGTTTTTTGTAAAATAAAGTTTTAGTCTATAATGTCCCACGGCTGGGCAAAGGCTTCTCATCTCACTAAAAATATCAGTACAGTGAGGAGGATTAGGAGAAATCCCCACGCTTGCCTAATGCGATGATCTCAACCCAACCTCAGGCGAAAGCCAAACAAGTTCTTTGAAAAAGTATTTAATCATGTCAATGACTACGTAAGCACTTCCCTACACCATAAATGCCAAAGAAAGTCCATGGCAACATGATGTTTTCCATCAAGCCTGCTATTACATAACAATGTACCTACCTACTTAGTTCTACAAACAAGATAATAGATACACTGTCTGGAAAATACATTCAGAAAAGTAAGCGTTGCTTGTTCGTAGAAACGCGGCTTTAGAGCCGATAACGTTGTTGACAATGAGCGATATTACAAGCTGCAATCTACGATTGTAATCTTTTTATCTATCCTAATATCCTAATAATCCCACTAATATTATAAATGCGAAAGTTTGTGAGGACGCATGTATGTATGGATGTATCATACATCCATACATACATGCGTCCTCACATACATCATGTATGTTTGTTACTCTTTCACGGAAAAACTTCTAAACGGATTTGGATGAAACTTTACAGTAATATAGGTTATACATCACCAAAATACATGGGATACATTTTATCCTGAAATTCCCGCGGGAACGGGTACACCGGGGGGCGCAGCTAGTTAAGAATACGTCTGTAATAAGTATTGCATCAACATTGCCATCTGTAGTTTCCACCTACTGTATCTTGTACCCCTACTAAAGAGTACACAATACAATTAGTTTTTCCTGCCAGGCGCCAGGTCAGGCGTTGACTCCATGGGAACGGCGTAAATGGTGAGAAGTCGCGGTCAGTGATATAGCAGCTAATAAATGTTGGCAGGGCCGTATTAAGGAGCTAGGGGGCAATGTGTAGATCAATGTACATTTACTAATTAAAACTTCCCTATAAACCAAAATACATACTTTTAGGTTTTTTTATTTAAGTTTTAGACCAAATACTATTAAAATAATTCCATACTTTTTTCAATACTACATTCCCCCTTAACCCCAATCCTGATTACGTCCACCTATACTTAAAACCACAGTGTAAACAAGAGTTAACTCATAAAACATAACACTAGGCACCGATGACCTTAGAATAACGATACTATATATCGTAACATGTTTAATTGTACTTTTTATTAGTTTTATAGGTCATTGTCGGCTCAAATATTCTTTAAATGAGTAATTAACTTTCTGTTAAGGTGAATTTTTTGATGCGTTTTTGTTTTATAATTTTGGTCAAGCGTGAATCGAAGTAGGTGATCAATGGTTCTGTATTGAAAGCCTAGCGCCACCTCCTCTCGGGTCTGTCTGGAGAAAGATTTTTGATATTTAATGAAATCCTGTACACTGTACCGATTCAGTGTGATCTCTTATCACACTGAATAGGCCCAGCAGGGCCTTTGCCCAGCAGTGGGACATTACATTTTAATGAATAACCTTACAATGCTTTCGTTCTTTCCTCTAACGTAAGGAACCCTATTAATAAAATAGATTAAGATATTTTGCAATGTTTGTGTGAATATTGTTGTATGTGTGAGAATATAATTATTTTGCAATTGAGTCGGTGGATTGTATGTCATTTGAAACGTTATACGGTGTAATTTAAACGAGATTTGGTTGAAGTACCTTTTTTTGTAAGTAGGAGATATACGTTTATGCATCCCCGGCAGTTCGGGGTAACGGCCGGGGTATGTGGGACTCGTCCCAACGCGATCATCGGGCCGGGAAATACCCACTAAAACTCCTACTGACTTTTAAATAAGGAAGTGCTTTATTTGGTAGGCTGGGCTATACTGTTTTAATAGTATGGCCGATTGCGATTAATATTAAGCTACGTGAGACCTGGCGCGGGGCGGTGCAGCGCGGTGTGCCACGCAACATTGACAGTCACACACACACACATTGATAGCCCGCTTGTTCGGGCACTGCGCGACTGCAATAGATTTTAGAAATACCTATTTTTCTTTTCTCTACGCCTTGAGGTTTCCTCTTAAGCCTTGATTAAGTAAATAGAGTTAGTACCTTCTTCCTGAATGCCCAAATGGTGCTACGCCATGCGCATTTGATGGAATTCCATGTCTTTTGTTTTTTCTTAGAAGAAAAATGCGCTTTACTTTACCACTAAACTTCTATGTACTAATGTACATAGTATGAAGAAAAAATTAAGAGGTTCTCTATACATACTTTTTACGTCTATCTATCAATCTATGGTTTGGTAAAAATTTTTGCTCATGCGCAAAAAATATGATTTGTCATTCAGAATATTTTTTGCGTAGTACTTTGATAGGTATCTGCTATAACGAACAGATTGGATTGTAAGAATATCTCCCAATCTATTTGAACTTATGAACTTTCTATACTAACTATTTAGAGTAATATTATAAAGCTGCAGAGTTTCTTTGTTTGTTTGTTTGAACGAGCTAATCTCAGAAACTACTGGTCCGCTTCGAAAAATTCTTTTTGTAATGGATAGCCACATTCAACGGGAAGGTTATATGCTATTTTTCACCCCTAAAATTCTTACGGGAACGGGCACAAAGTGGGTAATACCGCGGGGCGCTGCTAGTAGCAAATAAGGTTGGTTATCTCTCAATTAGCAGGTATTTAGGCTGTAACTACATTCGGGAACTGCCTTTGATTTAAAAGATTTGTTGTAAGTAATTAAAGTATAAAGAACGTCAATGGTTAGTTTTACCCTGAAATTCCCACGGGAACGGATACAATGCGAATATATCCGAAGGGCGCCAGTAGCTAATTATCAGTTTTGTTATGGCAGAATATTCACACAACTCACTACAAATGTTTCTTACAACAGTTGTACCACAGATTAATAAATACATACTACGTAGTTGTATGCGGAATAGTAAATTCATGTAAGCATCACTTCCCGTTCTAATTTGAATTAGGAATTCATTTTATCCTTTTTTAGTTCTCAATAGTTCTCATTAATGCGTGTCTTTGTTGTTACAATGGTTTATATTATTTACATACTTAACTTCTTGGTTGCATAAGTACTTTTGTTGTTAACTTAATTAAGTAAAAGTACCTAAGTAAGTTCAAGTAGTTTAGTGGCAAACCCTGATGTCGGAGTTTTTAAACCGTCTAACGGTGACGACATGGTTTATCAACCGGGACCGGAAATTTAACGTGCCCTCCGAAGCACAGTAGCGCTCAGATAGAAATGCCACTATCAGCCACCCATCCAAGTAGGAGTCGAGCTGCACGTTGCTTAACAATCGCGATGAATAAACATCGCTTATTCAAATTACGCCACGAGCGCTACAGTACCTGTAACTAATTAGGTACTAAGTTAAAGTTATATCATTTTTGAGGTTTTCACTTTTCCGCGCCAAATGCATCGAAAGAATCGAACAAACGAATTTTAGAATCCACTGAAATCAAAAGTCATCAAATTCAGTCCCGTACGGTGCAACGCGAGGATACTAGGGCAATATTATATAAGAATAGCCGCGACTCGCAGTGTTACCCGCGTTGTAACCGTTCCCGCGGGAATTTCGGGATAAAATGTCGCCCTTGTGTTATTCTGATGTAAAGTTTCAACCAAACGCTTTTTTTATGTAAGTAGTTACTTGCTCAAAATGTTTTTTTTTTTGTTTCAGATTTTCCACAAAAACAAAACAACAGACTATGGAAAAACAAATGTGATAAGGATTTATGTTATTTACTTACTTATGTATGATCTGCGATTTATAAAAATTATAGCAATTAAAAACCAGTGAAAATATGAAGTTCTTCAGAATTCGAATTTCAAAATAGAACGAACAACTTTTTCAAACTGCATTCTTTGTAAATAGTGATGTGACATTATCGTTAAAGATATCGATATTGTCAAAATGTCGACGTGTAATGATATAAACGATATGGACTGTCCAAAGATGAGAATGAAGCCAGCATTTAGCAAAATATTTTGCTGCAGCGTCACTGCTGCTTCTGGATTTATTGCTGCTTATGCTTTGGTAAGAAAATTCCGTTTATTTTTTATTTTAATATGATATTTTAATTTGAACTAAAAATTATACAGTAAAATAAAAAAGCAATAAAATAAATGCTTTTAAATAATGTCATAGGATATTTAAGTAAAAAAACTTTGTTTAAATTAATCTAAGTTATAGAGCCAGTACCATAAACAAATACAAACTTATTTAACCATAAACCTACCATTCTGTCTCATAACAGCAACACGTATTCATTCACAACAATCTAATGACCGATCTAAGTTGAGCTCTCATCTCGGTTACTTTACATAATAAGTTGTTGTTCAGTTCAAGAGCTTGGAGGTCAAGAGTACTGGTTGTCATGAGGCCTTGTAGTTATCTCATAGGGTAACGTAATGTTGAAGTGAGAGTTGTTAAGACATGGTTTGAGGACTTTATATTATGCTCATGGTTTGTCCAGAAAAACAAAAGCTTGGAATTTAAGGGTTTTTTTTTCTTACTAAATGAATTATTTTATTTATGTGCTATTTTTCTGTATGCTATAGTCTAGTCTAGTCTAGTGTTCAATACAATTTAGTTTGTATCTTTACTTAAACTCAAAAAGTAAAAGCAGGAACTTTACCTTGGAATAGTCCTACTAATATTATAAATGCGAAAGTTTTTGAGGATATAATGTATGTACGAATGTTTGTTACTCTTTCACGCAAAAACTACTTAACAGATTTGTATGAAACTTTACAGTAATATACATAGGTTATACATCAGAATAACACATGGGATACATTTTATCCCGAAATTCCCATGGTAACGGGTATAACGTGGGTAAAACCGCGGGGCGCGGCTAGGAATAAATAATTTCCAATCACATTAAACCTGTATATAATAGTTTTTTATTTATCGTTTGTTTATAGGTGGCGTACGCAATAGCTCTAATATACGAGATAGTGTGGGTGGTGGAGTCTCAGAGCGGGCTGCCAGTAGCCTCAGCGCTACTCATGGGATGCTATTCAATAGTAATAGCTGCTACTGTGACGCTGGTGCATGGGCTTATTTCTGTAAGTATAACATCAGTATAACTACTGAACCGATTTTAAATTTGATTTGCACACCGAGTGCAATCCAACCAATTTGAGAGATAGAATAACTTACATCTCAATTTATAGTGATTAGGGGATAGGGAGGATTACACCCTTTACTTTTTATATGGCAAAACAACGTTTGCCGGGTCCTGGGTTCAATTCCCGGCTCGAGCGAAAACATGTTCCCTACTTTTCAAACAAGGCTCGGGTTTGATATTACCAACGGGCATATAGTAAGCGTCGTGGTGATTAGTCCTAATCCTCCACACTATACTGATACCTTCAGTGAGATGAGAGGCCTTTGCCCAGCAGTGGGACATTACAGGCTACCTACTACTTTTTACATTATTATTTAACTAAAAACGTAAATGACGAAACCCTTTATTATTTTTCAGAAAAACAACAGATACCTGCTGGCGTGGTTGATAGCAGTTATACTTGTTCTCATTCCTGAATGTGTTCTAGTCTTCTACTTGTCTATAAGTCATTGGGTAAGTTGGAAAAACACATAATCCTAGTGTATTTTTTGTAGCCTGTTTTTTATTATTTCTTACCTATCTTAACACTGTTTAACACAGAAAAGTCTAAATATTTATATAAATACGTGTCAAGTTGTTTGTCTGCGGTGGAGTCCTAAACTACTGAACGGACTTTAAATTTGATTTGCACACCGTGTGCAATTTGACCCAACTTGAAAGATAACTAACATCTCAATTTAAAATGAGTACGATGGTCTACCCTTTAATGTTTACCGCGGTTTTACCCGCGTTGTGCCCGTTCCCGTGAGAATTTCGGGAATTTTTTTACATAAAAACCTTCCTCTTGAATTACTCTACCTATTACAAAAAACCGCATCAAAATCCGTTGCGTAATTTTAAAGATTTAAGCATACAGACAAACAGAGACGACTTTATTTTATACTATGAAGTGATATTATGGTAAAACAACATTTGCAGATCAGCATTGCGTAATCCCCATTTTTTCCAACGTGTCCAACGCTTATTTAGCTTTACAAATTTAAGTTACTTTCCTCTAGGATACCTCTAGGATGTCTGTTGTGACGAATGTTCCACATTCCAGGGTTTGCAAGGCGTGTACGGCGGCGCGGAGCTGGCGTGCTACGTGGCGCGACTGCCGGCCATCGTGTTTGGGGTTGTGCTGGTGCAGTCGGCGTACGCTTTGAGGGAGGGCAGGTAAGGAATAGAAATAATGACATCTTTGGCTCGTTAGAATCATCTAAATAGTTTTAGTATGCGATATATTTTTAGGGACATTTGAGTCCTGTACGGACTATAGTCCTTCCCTATGCTAAGCAAGCCAAGCAGAAAGCGCGATTAAAAAGATCTATTAGTCTCCGGAACCGGAGCGAAGCGGTGCGGAGCCCGATTTACCTTAAAATATTAAGCTTAAATCAAGCACAGTGGCTGAATCTCCTTAAAATATAATAAAATACTTTTAGATGATTGTGACAAACCAAAGATGTGACAAGTGGAAAGGTAGACTAAAGTGTCGCGTCTGTAAACTAATAAACTACTGCAAAATAATTATAAATTATCTAAATACTTCCTTCTACGTAATAGTGGATGCTTTAATTAACGCAAGTGTTAGGCTAAGGGTGTGTTCCCATTGAAGGGGAGCTGTGCGGAGTTCAATCGCCCAATCATAACGTCATGTTCTCGATATTGATCCAAATATTATCGATTTTTCCAGAAAGTCCGGGTACACCACTGGTCCCCAAGTCAGCGGGAGTGAGTTCGACGCCAGTCACTACGTGCCGGACGCACCTCACGCGTTTACTAATGATGGATTCATGGGGGATAATGGTAAGGAAAACAAAAGGCATGTAAAACATCACTAAGTACAAGGATGAGTGGATTCTCAAAATAATCTTTCTTCACCTATAACAATCTGCTTCCCTTGAAAAACGTTAATGCACTCACCAAAGTCAAGCTCCCTTGACAAAGCAAAATCCTAGATCCTACTTAACTAAACTACATATTTTTTTAAAAGCGTCCTTATGATGAGTATAATAGAATGTAAATTCTATTGCACCATTACTGTGTCACAATATCTAGTTGTGAGTTAATGCACTATAAATTAAAATGAACCTTATATCTTTCAATGACCAAGCTAACTAGAAAGTTATTGTTATCAGAATTTACCTTGCCTGTAGGTAAAACTAAACAGTTTTGATTAATAAAAAACATCAATTGGGTTTAGGAAAAAACAAAAATTTTGTGATAAATGGAAAGATTATATATATTAGTTTTATAACAAAACTATTTTTTTTCGCAATAATTCAAAAGTTATTTCAAAATAAAAATTAATTTTTGAATCCAGTACCGAAGACATGCCGACAACTCCCGAACAAAATCGAGCGCGTGTGACGTCATAATGTTAGTTTTCACTTCGCCGTTTCAGCCGTAAAGGCTGTACTGTTATTAGATAGCTATAACATTATGACGTCACAACTATGGTGACCAATCATGGCGCGTTTATAGTCACGTGATTTTTATTTAAATTTCATCAATTTTTAATTGTTTATCATTAATTGAAAAAAAAAAAATTAAGTTTTTTGCAGGGATTTTTTTTACATAAAAACCTTCCTCTTGAATCACTCTACCAAATTACAAAAAAAACTGCATCAAAATCCGTTGCGTAATTTTAAAGATTTAAGCATACAGACAAACAGACACGAAACAGAGACTTTATTTTATACTATGTAGTGATAAAGTTATAAAATACATTAAAAAAAATTTTTTTTTTTCAAAAGCCCAATTACCGGTATCAACTAACTTTGTTATTTTATATAGATACCTAATACATAGGAAGGTAGTGAATGTGTGAACTAAAATATCTAATCTAAATAAATAATTCCTATTTTACGGTTGACTAGAGACTGGTAACTTGTAAACTTTCTTTAAGACACTGTTATTAGCTTGCGGTTACCTATTATCTTTAGTTCGATTGCTTCCTATGTTGTTTTCAACAGGAAATATTTACTTTAAACGAGTGAAAAACTACAATCATAACTGCCTACTTGTGTTGTTAAACTGTGCGATGTTGATCATTATGAAACAGCCAACGTGCGCTCGGCCACTACTTGAATGCACAGGAAACAAAGATAGGGGTAGCCAATAGTGGCATTTCTATTTGAGCACTACCGTTGTCAAAATTGACAGTTCTTGTTTCCATAGATAACTTATGTCAAAGGGTGCATTCCCAATTCACCAATCACTTCGCATTGTGATTGTCAAACAACGCATTGACATTGCCACAATCTTTTCGTAATGCATTGTGATTGGTCAATTAAGCTACTCACAATTCCGCTCCGCTTCAATAAATCATTACGTACCTTCTTGGATGGATCTTAACTATTTTTTTGAGAAAGACTATTGTACTAGGTATTTATAAGTTTTCTTAGACAGTAGTACACGTAAGCAATTATATTTCTAATTTTCCAGGCAAAGCCGGTTCCATGCCCGATCTCCGCCGGCACCTCGCTTCACGTCAATCCTTAAACCATTACCCTCCAATGTTACAACCTCCACCTGCATACTGGCAACATTTAGCTGACCGACAATACGCAGCCAGTCTCAGAGGCTACCCCAAAATTGCGGCCCCACAAATGTACGGAACATGGGTTGGACCCAGATCCGGTCCATACGACTATAAACGAAGGCATTCAGTTGTAGGCGCTTTCAATACAGACGAATATCCAAACAAACCCTATGAATTCGACGACAGACAGGACTGTAAAAGCGAAATGGCATATCCATATTACAGGCCTTATCCTTACGACCCTAGAATGTATCCCCCAGACTACGATCCAAGGTTTTACCCCGAGTATAAAAGGGAGGATGCGGCGTATGGAGTGAATCTGTTGAGACATGAGCCCTATCATTTTGGGTCGAGAGAAAGAGTGTTTTATAGTTTGAGGAATAGTCATACTTCTATGGGTAACGAGTCTGATGATCTTACTAAGTATAAGGATGTTGCATTATAGAAACAAGTGGTGTCTGAAGTTTTGAAATTTGATTCATGATCATCTTAGTAAAAGAATTTTGGATGTAAGATGGATGGCAGTGATGTGTAGGTATGTGGTCATAGATTAGTATTTATGGCTAAGGTAGGCATACAGTTGGCTGCGTTTTCAAAGAACAACGCAATCTTAATAAAACATATTATCAGTTATACGGTCGAAATGAAAAACCTCCTCCGTTTTTTGAAGTCGGTTAAAAAGGAAAATAAGTTCATGGATTTTTAACTAGCAATGAATCGTCAATGGTTTGATCGACATTTCTTATTATTTTGTACATACATATTTAGATACATAATACTTACATAATAAAAAACAGTATTTTAATTTTATTATTCCCCACGATTTTTATTCTTGTTACCTATACATACTTTTAATATTATTTTTACAAAGTTTATGTTGTCTCTATGGTGCTAATCTAAAGTGTAATTATTGTTATTTGTTGAAAGAAGATTACTAAGATATACAGCTATTTACTATGACTATTGGTTTATGAAAATAAGACTAGAAAAGAATATATACATATATATCAGTAGATAGCTAAATCAATTTATAAATTTATAATGTAAATATAACATTATTCATTATGTCTTTCATAATATATTAAATTAAGCAAAAGATATTTTAGTTTTAAGTACTAATTTACTTGAAATAATATTTTAGTTTGTACTTAAGATGTATACTTAATTCTGAATTATTTTATTACAATTCAGTTAAATGAATAAGAGAAATCTTATTCTAGGTATAATTTTGTAAAAATCTATTAAGAATAAAAATATAATGTATTTAAAATTTATTAATTTTAGGTATTAGTTACCTAAATAACCAAAGTTGTATATTTTCATTGTGAGTGAATTTAATTTTATAGGTAATTTTACTTAAGACCCAGTCATGTAACACTTGAAAATAAATTGATTTAAGCAAAAATAATATGAATTGTGTTTTGTTTTTAATATATCCACAATAATTATAATTTATTCCACCCAAGTCGATGAAATTAAAAAAAATAAAAAATTACCTACATGAGTTTATTGATAAGAGGTGTTAGCAATATCCACAGGCAATATCGATACTTATTAGAACTTGCTTTTCCCTACATTAATTAAATTTAAAATTACCGCCTTCCACACGGCAAATTGTTTTCATTCGTTCGTTGACACAGACGTTCTCTCTGTTCTCTTCATGGACGATTATAATAATAAGTCCATGGTTCTCTTCAGTTCTCTTTATTGAGCTGTAATGTTGCTAGTCTAAATATTATATTTCTCACAAGTTTACCACGAAGGGTATGGTATTGCAAACCGGCTTAGTTTTAATTTCAGTTTTACTTTAATTCATCAGTCTATACACAAAAAATTAAAAGACGTGTGGCACTCGGGGACTGCCGTGGTAAAGCTATTGCATAGTTATTTTTTGTATCACTAGATGGCGTTAGTGGGGAGCGTGAGGTTTTTTCACGTGAGGTTTTTTCATTACGGAATTTCTGGATTCGGTCCCCGCGCTCAAGGCCCGCGATAGAAGCTATGCAATATCTTAAAATTATTATCTAGTTTTACATTGATTAAATTAATAAAGGATGGACGTAAAATATAATAGGATACAATATAATAGGAACGACATAATATTATAATAGGACATAAGGATTGAATAATAGACATTGTAAATTACTACTTGTTGGTTGGGTTGGAGTTTAAACTTGGGACCAAGATTTTTGCCTTGCTGTTAAACATAAACAGTCAATATTGAAAAGCATCAAATTTGTTCATGCACATTACATTTTTTCCAAGCCTAATTGAATTAAATTGCAAAAGCTTTGTAAAAAGATGATTGGCATCAATCATGCATGGCACAATAATAAATAATGTTAATACGAGCCTTTCGGAACGAGCCGGACGTTTGAGCGGTTAATGTCAATTCAATCAATCATTAATGTTGCCACGCATAAAAAAGCGGCCAAGTGCGAGTCGGACTCGCCCATGAAGGGTTCCGTAGCAGCGAGTAACATAATAAAGAAGTTCTTGAAATAAATGTTTTTTTATTTACATTTGAGTTATTGAATGAATAATCAGTATTTTTTTGCGGTTTACGATTTATGTCGTAAAAAAAAAACTACTAACTAGACCTCGTTCAAACCAATTTTCGGTGTTAGATTACATTGTTATGTACATCATATATTTTTTTTAGTTTTATCATTCTCTTATTTTAGAAGTTACAGGGGGGGGGACACACATTTTACCACTTTGGAAGAGTCTCTCGCGCAAACTATTCAGTTTAGAAAAAAATGATATTAGAAACCTCAATACCATTTTTGAAGACCTATCCATAGATACCCCACACGTATGGGTTTGATGAAAAAAAAAAATATTTTTTTCATTTCTAAGTATGGGAGACCCCCCTAAAATTTTATTTTTTTTATATTTTAGTGTGAAAATATTAATGCGGTTCACAGAATACATCTACACACTAAGTTTCAACAACATAGCTCTTATAGTTTCGGAGAAAAAAGGCTGTGACATACGGACAGACGGACGGACAGACAGACAGACAGACATGACGAATCTATAAGGGTTCCGTTTTTGCCATTTGGCTACGGAACCCTAAAAATATGTGACAGCCGGTTTGCGTTGCGTATGCATCGTTTTCATATTCATTCATTCAGTCAGTCAAAAATTCTGAAGGCAAGTTATAGTTGTCGTCAGAAAATTAAAGTTTTCGTAAAACTTTTTTGTTACAACAAAAGTTATTTCTATTTGTTTGTTTGTGTGAATCATCAAAAGCACAGTGTGTTTGGGGTAGTTATATAGTTTGTGAAGTTTTTGATCTTGTTTCTGTGATGTGGAAGGCTGTGTTTTGTAACTGTATTGTTCGGTGCGTTTCGTGTATGTAGGTGGATAGTGGAATAGCACCACTGTGTCCTAACTCAAATGTGAAAGTGTTACCTATCGGTCGGACTAAATTCAGACCCCATTGTTCTGTTTCCTGGTAACCTGGGAAAAAACTTCGTACTTTCGCAAGAAATTGTGTATGCAATGTGTGCTGATGTGTACAATTTTTGATAGTTGAGCTCAATAACTGGTAAGTATTATTTGCATCATTTTTACAAGTTATACCGTAAAACAAAACACCTGATATGTATACAAATATTAGCATCTAAATGTTCTTTGTTGTTGTATAACTCTTGAAATATTTAACCGATAGATATTGGTAATAATTTACATTTTTGTTTAGAGATATCAACTTGACGATCTTGCGTACATTTTCAGCTTCAAAACTTAATATTAAGTATTAATTTATAATTATTCTAAGTTAAATGACTTACTAGAACCAGTGTGTGTTTTATTTTGAAAGTAATGTTGCAATAAGATAGTACAGAATCACCTTTATTCATAAAATGTGTGTCAATGTTGTTATGTGGGTGTTATCTGTACCTTTTACTATAATATGCTCAGTATGTTACACTGAACAGTGTTGGTGGTAGATAGTTAATACACTAATCAATACCAACGATGAACACAATGTCAAAAAGATATTTAATAGTATAACTAAAAACAAAAATTAGAAAATTAACTATATATAAGCCTGAAAATATTTATTAACTTCAAAGGATTTAGCTAAAAACAAATTTTACATTAATAAAAATATATATTAGAGTAGCCCCCTTCATTTAGGATCTATGATGCTACAGATGACGTACACAGATACATCAAAGTTTTTAAACATTTATCGGAACACTACAAGTCTTTTCAGCCTCTTCACAGAGACCATAGTCACAGAAGACTGCACATAGGAACTCAATATACACTTACACTGCACTCCTCTTTTTGTCAGAGGTTAAATATTAAACAACACCAATACTATGTTATGTTCCAAATACTACATTTGATATGATTGGTGGATTTTAAACAGCACAGCACAGTACTGGTATCAGTTGTTTCAATTATTGGCTGCATTATTAGGCAATTTTTTCCAATCTATAAACTTCTACTTTATTTAGACACGAAATATACCCTTGATTCAGTTGTTGTTCAGAGTATAAATATCCAAATACAATGCGCCTGAATTTCATGCTATGTTCATGAAAATAACATTTAGATATAAGTGCAAACAGACTGACCAACAGTGGGAGAAATGGAGAGATTAATATAGTGTGTGACTTCTGTTTTATTTATTTTATTTGTCACCACAACAATATCATCATATGATTATACCAGGTTATTTCAAACTAGCAGCGCCTCGTGGTTTTACCTGCGCTGTGCCCTTTCCCGTGGGAATTTTGGGATGAAAAATAGCCTATAACCTTCCCGTTGAATATGTCTATCCATTCCAAAAAGAATTATTCAAATCAGTCAAGTAGTTTTTGAGTTTATTTATTACAAACATACACACAAAAGTAGAAATCTTTCCTCTTTATACTGTAGATAACTGGACCAATTCAACCATGTTGAAATTTTTCATACAAATCACTTATTTCAACTCTGAATGAAAGAAAAATTAACCATCTGAACACAGACAGTACACTCCTTTACTTGAATTCGGTAATTTTGTCTCATCAATAATCAGACAGACCATTCCTTTATTTAATTTGTTAATTTTGTCTCATAATTGCATGGATATCATTGCCATATTGAAAGAAAATGCGGACATTTCCACATCATTCCAAACAAGTTGTGTGAAGAAGGAATGAGAGAAAAATTAAGTACTTATATACTCGAGTGAATATTCACTTGAGAAACTGTTTCCTACTTAACTGCTATACTACTGTTTAGATGATGTTATATTGTATGCAACATAATCTATATCTTATTATTTTTAAATTATAAAAACAACATCCATTTTCTTGAAAGTCACATAGTGAATAATGTAGGCACAGCAATCTTAGAACAATAGTAAGACAAGTTAATGTGCGTTTGTCTGTCTATGACTAGCTTACAAGCTATTGTGAGAATCAATTTTGATTAAATTAGGCACCTTTTTTTCAAAAGAGTATTTGGTCAATGAGCATTCTTAGCCAAAACAGTTTTCCTTAAATTTCGAAGTAAAAATTCTAAATTTTTTATTCAGTTTTGGCTCCATAGAGGCTCTTTTGAACGTACCACCCATTCGGAAGAACATCAGCTGAAAAGAATAGGCAAAAACTCTGCTGATAATTTTTTTGAAATCTAGGTATAGTACAATTAATACTAATAAGTATAGATTACATGTCAAAATTAGGTTCTGTTTGAAATTTACTCCAGAAAAAATATATGTATATGTACTACCACCATGCCTTTCCATCATTTAGTTATGTATGGTATAAAGCTATGTTTGATAGGGTTTGGTAAGATATCAAATATAGTATAGAATAACTGGTAAATTAATTCCTTTTTTTTTGTCAACCTATTGAGGGAGAGATTTGCTCAGAAATGGGACAGTAGTCTCCTTCAACATCTTCCAAGCGTCCTGAGCCAAATTTGGCCAATCCCTGTGTAGACAGACAGTGGCCATCTTGTAACACCCTTTATTTGTCTAGTATCCAGCTCTTTTAGTCTGTACAACATCATATAATTTCACCTGCTAATTTTCTCTATTCATTGATTGATTTTTAACATTATATCATAATGTGTTTCAGATCCAGATTGGCAATATCAACAATGAATGTGCCATCGCAAGACAATGCAGCATTGCTGTCTTCAGGTAGTTATTTATTATATTATATTATTATAATATATATATTATTACTATAGGATTCTAATGACTTGTTAAAATGTTTCTTAAAGGCTAGTCAGTCATTAGTCAGTACAGCTAGGCCATGAAAAGTTGAGCACTGTGTAGTACATTGTCACATTATACAATTCGAGAATTCTTATTGTAATGTTAGTAGATACTAGATATAGTATTTAGTATCTACTAACTATATAGAAGTTTGCCAAGTACATTGTCACATTATACAATTCGAGAATTCTTATTGTAATGTTAGTAGATACTAGATATAGTATTTAGTATCTACTAACTATATAGAAGTTTGCCAATGGTTCTAAGTATGCTTAAGAATTTTATGGGTTTACTGTACCTGCATAATATAACTCAGTCTGAATATCACTACATAGTATAAAATAAAGTCGTCTCTTTTTCGTGTCTGTCTGTTTGTCTGTCTGTATGCTTAAATCTTTAAAATTACGCAACGGATTTTGATGCGGTTTTTTGTAATAGGTAGAGTGATTCAAGAGGAAGGTTTTTATGTAAAAAAATTCCCGAAATTCCCACGGGAACGGGCACAACGCGGGTAAAACCGTGGGGCGCTGCTAGTTATGTATAATATTAAGATTAAGTTCTAGACCATTAATTAATAGCCCTTTTACCTCTATGAGGGAGATAGTCAGCTAGTTTTGGATTTGTAGAGTGTTATCTCTGTCACACACTATCTATGAAGGCAAATAAAAAGTAAACATATTTATTATTTGTACGTTGTGGGTTCGATTCTCGCCCAAAGTCAATAATATATGCAGACATAGTTGTTGGTGACGACGTCTGGGTGCCAATTATATATATTCTTATAAAGTAAATTGTGTATGTAGATTTATTAGTATAAGTTAGATTCCAGGATACAAGCTTAAAGTTTGGTTTGGGTCTAATTAACCGTGTGTGATTTTTTCTATTTGTACTATACTAGATATTAATTATGTTACCAATCTAAAATATCACACACAAATCATAATTTCATTAGTTATAATTCCTACCTAAAAACTATTTCGTTCACTAGGTTAATTCTCTAAGACAATGGTGTGAACGTATTGCGTTGGTTAACAATAAGATGTAACGAAGGTATCTAGAAGTATTTCATACATCACTATTCATTTAGAAATTCAATCAAATCCATACTTGAATACTTCAATACATATTTTAAACGCAAAAGTCTTACTACCGACTTTGATATTAGGTACTTGATAAGTTTGAGTAAAATGGCTACTTCTTGTCGGTGGTAGACCGCCTAAAGGCCTCGGATATGGTCTAATGTGCAACAACCGGGATGGTCAATTTAATATGCCTTCTGAAGCACGGTAGCGCTCAGATAGAAATGCCATTATTATATCGGCAATTTTATTATCAAATCCGTTTTGAAAAAACCTTGCATACAAATAGGTAGATGTTAATAGATACGGAATTTTAGAGCACTGAAATGTTAAAATTGTTTTAAAATCATATTACTCCCATAAAATAAAATGTATCCCATGTCTTAGACTGATTTATCTATAACTTACTAGCTGCGCCCCGCGGTGCTACCCGCGTTGTACCCGCGGGGATTTCGGGATAAAATATATCCCATGTGTTATTCTGATGTATAACCAATATTACTGTAAAAATTTCATCCAAATCCGTCCAGTAGTTTTTTCGTGAATTAACATACATCCATTCTCACAAACATTCGCCTTTATAATATTAGTAAGATATTACTCGTACTGTAAAATTTGTCCAAATCCGTTCAGTAGTTTTTGCATGACAGAGCAACAAACAAATATAAATAAATATAAATATACCTGGACAAATTCACACACGGTTAATTAAACCCAAAGTAAGCACTAAGCTTGTGTTATAGAAATACTTTATATAACAACTATGTCTGCACATATTGTTGACTCCGGGCGGGAATCGAACCTGCAACCCCCGACACAGTAAGCGCTTTCACTGCCACTGTGCCAACGGGCTTGTCTACTTACAAGCTTTCGCATAATTATAATATCAGTAGGATGATCTAGATTCTAGTGTTAATAGTTACATCATGAGAGCTAACTATGTATTGATATTTACACGCACACCAGGATTGAAAGCACATGGAAAAGGTTGAAGGTTAGTAACATAATATTTACTCTCTTATTCATAAACGCTCTATAACTAAAGCACTGTTTAATTTTTTTTTTGTCTCTTTTGCTCTTCGGAGAATAGCGTATGTTGGAAAGGGACAAACAATTTGATAGCTTAATACTGTTAATAAGAATTAATGAATGGCCCTATGGAATCTTTATTAACAGTAATTATTATGTTAAGTAGCCCGCCCGCACTTTATAGCTGTATTACTTGACTAGTTCTAGCCCGCGGTATCACCTGCATCGTAATCGTTCCCTTAGAAATCTTCACTACATAGTATGAAACAAATTCGCTTTCCGCTGTCTGTCCCTATGTACTCGTATGCTAGATCTTTGAAACTCGCCACGGACTTCGATGCGTTTTTTAATAGTCATAGTGATTCAAGAGGCATTACAGGCTAATAATTTTAAAACTTTACTATACAAAAAAACTAGTTCATTAAACAAAACTATTACTTAAAATAATATACACGATTAATCATTGATTCTCTACATAGATATATCTGCGCATTACTTACGAGTATCTCCGATATTACAATCTGCATACGACTTACATTGACCTATACAGTACCATCGTTATTAGAACTCGATCGAAACTCGAAGGTTAATTTAATTAATTAATTAGTTTATATCGGTTATCTGAGGTCGATATTGTTATTATAAATGTTGCTAATTGGATATAGGCCAATGGTAATGGCGGATGATGACATTTTAGACATTTAAATGTAGAACGAAGCAAGGAACTTTAATGTAAGTAACTACCCGTATTTTATTACGTTTTGCAAATACTTGAATACACTATTAGAATTTTTAACCTGCACATGATTTTCCTTGCAGTGTATAATGTTTAAGAATAACTAAAATACTCTATTATTTTATTATCTACTGGCAGAGCCTCACGGATTTACTCGGTTTATGTCCGTTCCCGTGGGAATTTCGGTAAAAATGATATCCTTTTGAATGTCCGATAAGCGCCCTAATCCTCCTTACTGTTCTAATATCTTCAGTGAGTGTAAAGGCCTTTGCTTTGTAGTGAGACATTAAGGGCTTATACTACTACTATAGACTATCCTTGTGCCTGATTCCGTCTCAATCCGTACAGCCGTTTTAGCGTTAAAAAGCAGCAGGCATTAGTTCAAACACAACAATTGTTTTCACTGAAGAAATTTTATTCTCCTAAGATTGTCTTTAAGAAAGTTTTGTATTCAAATGACAGTTATCTAAGAAAGTATTTAAAAATAGCTTAGCTATTACAAAGACATTAAACCAGATATACAGACTCTTTATCTTCTTAGTAGCGAGTAGATACATGATTTACTAAGTAAGTGGCATTCGGTAAAATACTTCCCTTAACACCGAAAGACCTCAAAATAAGACCCCAAACTTATTAGTGGTCATATCACATACAAAAACAGTTAACCGTGCCAATTAAATTTTATATACGTTACATAAATTATGTACGTATCGTCTCGAGTTTTACACTAGTATCTACGTAGAATGTTTCATAGAGGATCGATTTCGCGCATGCGTATAATGCTCGGGTCCCGTACAAAAATGAGCCAGCTCCCATACAAGATGGGCATGTCAAAATAAAATAGAGAAAAAAATAACACACCAATTAGAATCAGTTAAAAAACGTTCTAAATTCAAAATCTTTTAAAAAAACCTTTTAAAATGTCATCGAATTCGAATTTTCGAACGATTTGAAGATCGAATCGATTGTATTTCTTTTTCTTTTTCACTAAATGTCGTGGTAGTGGAATTATGATTCCTTGTGGTTTTTTGTTTTAATTCGATTAGTGTGTGGTCAAAAATGTAGTGGAGTTATAGTAACAGGGTGAGTTAAATGATTTACTTGTAGCGCCTTTACTTGTTGCGCTTAGTTTTAAGCGTTACGTAACCCGTTATCGGGGATTTAATGACATTTTTAGTGTCTCTGTAAGATATTTATCTCTTGCAATATACATTTTTTTAACGATCTTTTTTAACCATTATTGAATCAACTTTGGCATGTTATTCCATTTTCTGTTTTGAAAATCCCTTTCGCTTGCAATACTGTATGACGTACCTTTGTTGTATGTGATATCTTGTATCGCCCTTCGGTTTTACCCGCGTTGTGCCTGTTAACGTTGTAATTTTTGGATAAAAAATAGCGTTTCTTCTTTTTGAATTTAGCTATTAGGTAGGTATATACAAAAATACTTTTTCAAATCCAATCTATAATTTCAGAGATAGAGCCAACAAAAACCAAAATCTGTAGCAATATTAATATCCCAATAAATTATTTTCTGTCATATTATCCAATATTATATTATAGAAAAACAATGATTATAACAAAAAAATTGTCTGTACATCTATACTAATATTATAAAGCTGAAGAGTTTGTTTTGTTTGTTTGTTTGTTTGTTTGTTTGTTTAAACGCGCTAATCTCAGAAACTACTGAACCGATTTGAATAATTCTTTCACTGTTAGATAGTCTATTTATCGAGGAAGGCTATAGGCTACATTTTATCCCGAAATTCCCACGGGAACGGGCACAACGCGGGTAAAACCGCGGGGCGCTGCTAGTTGCAATATAACATTATTAATACGCTACTTTTCACCCCGACATTCGAGCAAATCCGGGCGAAGCTACTTTAACACGTTCGACCCTTCTCGATACAATTTGTTTCACTACTTAATACGGCTTAATCCTGCTTAGTGTATTGTCTGTGAAATTGTATTAAAATAATTCGCCAAGGCCGAAATACAGCAACTGTTAAAACAACACACGACACACGATTATTTTGACGCAAAAATATTTATTCCAGTTTTTATTACACGTACTATTAAAATGCTGAACATATTAAGAACCTTAATAGCCATTGTGATAACGTGTTGTACCACTTCAAACGGGATTTTTGGCATACAATTTGAGTTTATTCTTGGCATATAAGTATTTCAATTTCGTTTTCGTTGGGAATACGTTGACAAGATTGTATCAGTAACTAGCAGCGCTCCGCGTTGTACCCGTTCCCGTGGGAATTGTAGGATGAAAAGTAGCCTATAATCTTGCCGTTGAATGTGGCTATCCATTACAAAAAGAATTTTTCAAATCGGACCAGTAGTTCCTGAGATTAGCGCGTTCAAACAAACAAACAAACTCTGCAGCTTTATAATATTAGTATATATGGTTTTATTAAAACCTGTACTTTATTAAAATTTCAGCTTAAGGCTACAAAGGTACAAAATTCTGAATCTATTGATGTAGTTTAATCCTAACAATTTGATCACCATCTGCAGAATTTACTTTTAAACACACACAACATAAAACCTATTTATGTCTCTACAGTAACTTTTTATAAAGCAATTCAGTAACTACTAAAATCACCTTTTACATTCAAGAAAACAACTTTTTTCTTAATATCATTACAGAAACGTAAAAGGTCGAGTCTATTAGATTTACGAATCCATTTCATTGGCTGTAAAGTTGCTTTACTTTCTAACTCTGTTATTGGTTTATCTTCCTTTGCTTGATGTATCTTGCCCGGGAGATAAAAGTTATCGCTCATGTTTGCTCCAATTTAAAGATATTGTGATTAAAATTATAATGTATGTACAATGCGTGCTCATCATCATCATGTCAGCCGTAGGACGTCCACTGCTGGACATGGCCTCCACATTGATCTCCAAGTAAGTCTGTTGGAAGCGTCCTGCATCCACCGCGATCCTGCAGCCTTCACCAAACCATCAGACCACCTTGTTGGTGGATGTCTTACACTGCGCTTAGGTCACTGAAAATTCAGGAGTCTAGTTTCATCCACAACGCATTTATTAAGGGGGGTTCATAAGGGGGGTCGAAAATGGCCTGAACAGCTTCAAGGAAAGGTAGGGCGGTGCCGCTTTTTGCTCGGCTTGGCGACACTGCTGTGCCACCTGATAAGTGATATAGATGTTTTTGGCATTATGTTTGAAAGGTGGCATTGGAAAGTGAGACATGAAAAGAATTAGGGAGACCTTTACCCAGGCGTGGGGTAGTGAAGTTACGTAAAAGAAATGTTTGACTCCTTTGGGTCAATTCTCCTAAGTAAAAAAATGATAAGGGACACATACATGTACATACACATTACATGACATAGCAAATATTTTGCAAATTGTATGCCCAATCTGGTTAGACTAGGCAAGATACAAACTGTCCTTAAATATTTGAACAGTAGGTTTACATTATCTGAATAAAAATCTTGAATCACCTCAGCTGTTATGAATATTGATTCTAATTACTTTGAAATCTACTAATCACCTACTTACTTTAATTGATGCAAGTTAATCTGTTTTAGAGCTACAATGCCACAAACTTATAAAACCTCTCATATTGGTTGGTTTTTTAAAATACTAAGCCTTATAGTAAGTATTATGTATGCAAAAGCGCTTGCTTCTCCAAACGCCTAAAATATCCTCAACACACCATGCAAATATAATTAGATAGACCAAACAAATTTATCATTTGGCTCGAACCAAGTGGAACATTCATTACCATCCTCTAGAAACCGTCAAGCATTTTGTCACGGTAGGTATTGGACACGCCTCATTTGACAATGTTATGCCTATTTAAAAATTGGACGTTAGACACGAAACATGCTTGGACATGTTTGGGTTTGGTCCTATTGTAATGAGCATCTAAATGAAAAGCTTGTGGTCGGGTAATTCTTTGGTTGGTGATGTGAGCTGTTTATGAGAAGGTACTAGTTGTTCGCGGTTCTGCTCGCTTTTCAACAGTTCCTGTTAGAATTTCCGGAAAAGTAGTCTATATTATGTTAAACTGATGTATCTATCCTTCTATACAAACAAATACATATTGTACAGAGGTATTTCTTTTAATTTTGTTTGTATGTTCGGGTTAATCCTGTCCGATTTGGATAATTATTTTTGTTTTCGATAGCTAAATTCTGAAATAAGGTTATAGGCTATTTTCGTATCCCGAAATTACTACTGGAACAGGCACAGCCACAGCATCTCTTTTACCTAAACACTCATAATCTGGATGGTTCTATGATCCCGTGAATACAAGTGTGTGTAATCCACTCGAAACTTTAGGCCTATGGCGGCTCAATAACTCTGACACCAGGATTGGTCAGGTTGGCCATCCACTCGATGAAGAAGAAGACTCGAAACTTCTGATACATATTTTTAGTGATATGATATGATACGTATTATAGTCCCGCTTTGTTTATAAGAAAATTAGTGCAAATAGTGTGAGTTAAAAAAATATGCCTTAACTCTAGAAGATATTCTAATTCTAATCTCCAAATTATTTCACACTTAGTAAACCCTAATCAACGTTGCATCTCATTAAATCATATTTTCCCCACATCACACCGTAAACAGATAACGCCTATGTACATACATGAATGAAAGTGATAACCTGATTACGTGATCGCGTATTGATTGCGAGTGTACGACATATTATATCTGGGAATGTTATCTGATATGGATGATGCTTTCCCACAAGAAATTGTGGCATTTATCTGCCATGGGTTATGGTTTATACTTTGAAGTACTGAATCTCTAAGCAATGTATTAGATCCTTCTGGTTACAAAAATATTTCTGCAAAAAATATTGTTATAACTATCGAAAAACAGTTCTGTTTTTACTCTTAGCAAAGTTAAATTGAATCAAAAATAACCTATTTCCTTAGAGGATTAAAATTTTGTTTGACACCTTTATTTTAATTTTGCATTAAAAAGTGCATCAGTTATTAAACCCTTTGGCTGTTATAGTGTTTTTAACATACTATGCCTCCTTTCTTTTCAGTAATCATACTGTACCATCAGCTTTTAATAAAGATAGACCAAGATCGTTATTTAATTCAACAGCACAATGAAAATTCTGCCTCCACTTGAAATTGGGTAGGCATTCACAAATATCCTGCAGGCATCCCTTTTATCAAAAGACATTTGTTTTAAAGTCCCGAAAACAATTAAAATTGGCTTACTTTATGTTAATTAGGAACGAAATACACAATTAAACTGATAATAATGAGTCGTTTCGTTCGTAACGATCGGTTTATGTGCGCCGTAATAGATATTTAAGTAGGTTAAATAGCGTTCGGTAATATGTGGCTAATGGAAGGTGTGTGGAAGTTTTTGGTTATCCGTCTGTAATACAAAATGGAGTCTTAGAAGATAAACAATTTACAGTTATTAAAATGCTGAATACTGCTTGATTCGGATGACGTAGATCTGGACTTTGTGACGTTCTATGACGAGCATTTAGGGAAATCTATGCTGAAAGATTTATGACGACTAATTAGAAAAAAAACTATGGAAATCTTTGCAGGATGGAAAACTAAGGTTTTGGGAGTAAATCTATGGTAATCAATGAGCAAAAAGTTATGGTGATCTATAGTGTGAGGAATCGCCATAGATCCTCCATCTATAGTGATTTATAGAGGAGGACGAAGTCTATGTCCGATAGTGGACGTTCATCAGCTTAATGGTGATGATGAAATGCGAAAGTTTATGTGGATGACATCGTTTGTTAGGTGGTCGATAGATTAATAGTTATGCCACAAGATATATGAGAGAATGTAGGAAACAGATAACTCTACAGTCAATAAGGAAGAGTTAAAGTGTAACTGATCGATTGGTTATTAGCTAACACGATTTCTACGGATCTAACACGATTATTTGATGTTAAAAATAAACGCTATACAAAACATGTACCTATAGTAATTTCTAACAAAATAATCACCTTTTTGTTAACTAAAATAAACCTGATCTACCTTCCTGTTGAAAGCTATTTACTTAATTACGTATTTCCTTTAAAGGTTCTTATAATTAACGACTCTTTGTACCAAAGCCCGCATCATTTCGTCACATCAAAGTTGTACCAAAAATAGCCTATTGAATACATTTATATTCGCAACTCTTCTATTATATTTTGCATGCGAACAAAAACAAACGGTTACACTGTTATCTTCGTTTATTGTTCGCCAAAACAAACTTCCAACATGTTACTAGCGGTCCAATGTCAAGCCAACCCGTCCAATATGTCGGGATCTCTGTTCCATAGCCCATTTCCTCCGTCCCGAAAGGCTTTGTTTGTCTGTCTCGGGGAGTGAGAGGTCTATTTATTCTGGTTCTCCCGTATACCGTAGGGTTGGAGGAATGGGCCTTGACCCGTGGGATAAAGTAGGTCGAACCCGGTACGGCCCCAACGAAATGATTATGCATTCTGCATGCCGCTAATCGGGAAATGTACAAAATGGAACTCGTTTTATAGCCATTGTTACTGTTTTAATTCCAGGTCTTTTTATAACTTGGTATGCTTTTATCCGTTCTTTTTATTTGATGTCGGTTTTACAGTTTCAGCACTTTTCTGGGTGAGTAGATGATTTATTGTGTCGTTTGTAGGTGGGATGTAGGTTGTCTTTTTTATTCGTCTTTTGATGTTTTCTACCTCACTGTACTCGTATCTGTATCTCTAGTGTAAGCAAGATATACATACTTTTTAAACTCACACGATTTGCACTCGATTTGTAATCCACTCGAAACGTCGGGTACGTATTTTAGTAAATTACGTTAAAATATCTAACGCGATACAGACCCGTTTCATTTAGTATAATAAGCAAGATATATTTGTTAAAACAACCTTTTATTATTTAACAAAATGGCATGGCAGATTAATTGTGCAAATTCTGCTGTAAGCATTTGCTAACCTAGTTTTGAATGGAGTACAAGCTGTACCCTGCGGTTTTACCCGCATTGTGTCAGTTCCCGTGGGAATTTCGGGATTTTTTATACATATAAACCTTCCTCTTGAATAACTCGCAAAAAAAAACACATCTAATTAGGCATCAAAATCCTTTGCGTAGTTTTAAAGATCTAAGCATACATTGGGACAGACAGCGGAAAGCGACTGTGTTTTATACTATGTAGTGATGAAGTGCAAAATTCGACAAAATGATACTCTTCTAAAGCATCATCTTACCTAGAGATTTTCTCCAATTTCCTATCCGAAGCATATGCCACATAATATCGGTATTTTAACAGACTGCTATGTAATAGCGCTCAGATAGGGATGTCCGACTGAAAGCCAATATCCCTTTCCGTACCGCATCTTCCTTCTTTGCAACTTTGCTGTGGATTTATCGTCGCATTGATTTATTGCGGCCATTTGTATATATTGACAGTTCTGAGTGAGGCTCCTCCGGTCTTTGGAACTTTATCTATCAGGTTTAACTATTTTGATTGTTGTTCTATATTTACTTATTGCTTATTATTATTTGAATCTGATATTTTTACTAGTTTATTGTAATTTGATCTGGCAGTGTCCTTTTCGGTAGTTTCGTAGTGTGGGACAAATCTTGAATCGGATCTGAATTTTTGAAACTCAGCCGATTGAGCTGAATTTTGGATAACACTTTTTAACAATGATAATGCAATAATAAGTTACCAGGTTTTTTTTTAATGTCTATAAAACTTTTTTTTTAAATAATAATTTTATTTGGTAAGGATTTGATGACCTTTCATTTATGTAGGTGTCGTTTGTTATAGGACATTATTTAGATTCAAGACATTTAAAGCCTTTCATTGGTTGCCGTTACCATAACCAAATCTCATACATGTGCCCTACCCGTAGGCGCTGAACTCGAATAAAATAAAAACAGGCCATAAAATTGTAATCACTGGACACCAAAAAATGTCCATCCCTACTTCCACACAAATCGATCGTTAAAATTTAATCGAACACAAAAATTGATATCATCATTTCAATGCAAAATTCAACATCGTTATACAGAATTAAATAAACAGCATTTTCTATTGTTACCAAGTTTCTGTGTGGTATCTACGGAACAAGAAGACGGGTTGAGCGCCATACAAATGTTGCCAGATATTAAACGCTTTGTTTGAAATGCTTTGAATCGTTACGTTCCAATTTTAGATGATTTAAATTGTTGCTCCAATTTTAGAATATGCTCCCATGTTTGGTATGAATTTTGTGGTATATTTTGTGTTAACGTGGATTTAATTAATTATACCTCTTTTCCGATTTTTGAGTGATTTTTGAGTTGAGTGATTTTTGAGTGATGTTAAATTATATACATAGGTCGTATTTTTTTGGAATTTCTTTTCTGTTTTGTTGTTTGATTAGTACCACCGGTTGTTTTAATCGTTAGACCATGTCGGAGGTCTATGTAGTTTAAAACTCCGACACCAGGGTATTATCTTTTTATCTCCCACCTAATCCCAAAGTAAAATGTTGAAGAATAATTAAAAAGGAGTAGAGGGCACAAACAACCCCGAAGACTTATTATCTGATTAAAGTGAATAGCTCTTTACTTTTTACAAGTTCCTATTACTCGGAGAGACCGTCTCATATTCTCTTAATGGGTGAGAATTAAACTCTGAGAATTAAAGACTTAAATGGGTGAGAATTAAACGCTGAGAATTAAAGACTTAGGCTCGGTTGCATCAACATACTTTAACAATTACAAACTTGTTAAAGTACCGGTTAGCCAAAAAATGAGTTGCATCATTTAACATTTGTTAAATTACGTCATAACTTAACCGTTAATCTTAACCGCTCGCTGTTCGGCAGTTAGTGTTATTGTTAGCGTAATTATCTGTCAATTACTTTGTTTGTAGGTTTACTATAAAATTGTTCTCCATTTTTTCTATTTTCTGTTGCACGTGAAATACATAATATGAAATGAATTTATTTTGTGAATTTTATGAGATTTGTGAAATAACCACGAAAGTTCAAACTTGGTTCAAAGAGTTCAAACTAAACGAAAATGAACATGAAACCAGCAGCTATTCACAGTTTTGACATATAATTATGTCATTACACTGACTAACAGTGACACTGACGGCAAAAGTTGACAATTCATAGATTTTTTTCAGGTATTGCCATGTTAAAATATATTCCCATACTCAGATCTCGGGATAATAAGATCTCATTTGACTTGCAACCCTGTTAACTTTAACAAGGCGCCGTAATACGCTGATGCAACGCACCATCCCGTCACTGCTAAAGTTAACGTTATTGTATTTGTCAAATTAGACAGTAACCTTTACTTTAACAACTGATTTGATGCAACCGAGCCTAAATGTTACCTTGTGATGTTAATGCACATTTTCACTTCTAATTACTTGTCTGAATATTTAGCCATTGATTGAACTATTCGTCTATTAAAACAGGGTCATTTAGGCCCTACGGAGATTATTTAGTTAGATTGGACAGAAGAAGAAGAAGTTATTAGATATTTAATGATAATGAAACATATTTTTATTTCATTACTTTAAATCGTATCTCTAATCGTACTATGCTTTATCAGTAACTAGCAGCGCCCCGCGGGTTTACCCGCGTTGTGCCTGTTCCCGTGGGAATTTCGGGATTTTTTTTACATAAAAACCTTCCTCTTGAATCACTCTACCTATTACAAAAAACCGCATCAAAATCCGTTGCGTAATTTTAAAGATTTAAGCATACAGACAAACAGACAAACAAACAGACAAAAATAGCGACTTTGTTTTATACTATGTAGTGACTATGCTACGATGTATTCATCAGCATCGATTAGACGTCTGGAGCTACAACCATGAAGTTCTTATGCTGACACTAATGCTGATATCTTCAGTGACAGCTTGCGCAGCAGTGGGTCATTACAGGCTAGTACTTTACTTAAATATGACGTATGTATGATCTATTCTTTTTCAGACGAGGGTGGCGGCAGTTCCGATCCTCACACAGACAGCAGCGAGGACGAAGTCACGGAGCACGTGACCAGGTCAACACCACCTGCAGAGATGGCGGCCGCTAGAGCTCAGGTATGTATCAAGACCACAGAGCATAGAATCACCGCCGCGCCCCTCGCGTGATGATTCTTTGCTCTGTGATTAAGACTAATAATAATTCTATGGGTTCCAATAGTGGTTTGCTCTGTAGAGCAATCCAATATCAGGCAGTCCTGTAGGACTATCATGCATATTTCTCTCTCTCTCTCTCTCTCTCTCTCTCTCTGTATCTATCTTTCTCTCTTGTGACAAAGATGGACATAGAGAGATATACATGATTTGTTAATACCAGCCGTACGAAAGCATTGTTGCGATGGACGCAAAGAAAGTTGTTTTGGAAGTTTATTTATTTTTATGTATAACTCGGTCAATTAAGAACAAATTTTCAAAATTCCCATAAAATATATATTATTCTTAATTGCTTGTATGATCTGTCTAGTTGTTTTCATTATATATTTGTAGCCTCCACTTAATTGAATTCCTGTGATAAAGTGCTTGTCTGAGTTGTCTTTTTGTCTACAGGTGCCAACTATAAGCGTAACGCCGCACAGTCCGGGCGTGCTAGACGACAGCTTGCAGCAACTGCGGCGGTTGCATGCAGTTGTGCAGCGGATGAGGGCTGCACCGCTGCCGTTATTGGTAAGAGGGTTTTAAATCTTACGTGTTAAAAAAAAATTACGTGTCACGTTGTTTGTCCTCGATGGACTCCTAAACTACTGAACCGATTTTAAATTTGATTTGCACACCGTGTGCAATTTGATCCAACTTGAAAGATAAGATAGCTTACATCTCAATTTATAGTGATTAGGGTGGTCCACCCCTTATTTTTCACATGGCAAAACAATGTTTGCCGGGTCAGTTAGTAATGTAACCAAGTTCGTGTAGGTTAGTAACCAATCTGGATTAGAAGATTTTAGACCGCTTAATGGCCTCCAAGCTCGATTGACAATTGGTCATTTTGAAAAGTAACCAAACGTCAGACTAAATGTAAAATGAAACCAAAGTGTATCCTTACATGTAGTTTCAATTCAAAATGTTGTCTGTGAATAATATTGTGGATGCCTGTAAGTGGCACACATATTTGAATGGGAACTTTTATAATGCTATAGTCATAATTTTATATGTTGTAGCCTTTGGCAACCCTTATTAGTTCCTTTTTTTTCAACCTGTATCGTCCCACTGCTGGGCTAAGGTCTCCCCCAAACGCTTCCAACCTTTGCGGTTTCCTACCACTCGCCATCGAAGGAGACAAGGTCATCCCGCCAGCGTTTCCTCGGCTGTCCGCGATAATAGATAAATAATAAAAATGCTTCGCTTTAACCTAAGAAATCAGTATTAATCGGTATGTTCTCGCACAGGCTACAGGAGTTAGTCGTCTCAGTACTTCGTGCCCATCGTTATGCAAGGATGGAGTGCAACCGGACTGCTCGTCGCCAACGCATCTCGACTTCTATCCGCAAAGTCGGAAGGGCAGCGGTAAGGACATATACTTTTATTTAACCTAGGCACACTTCTGTTCGGCAAAATCCAAGAGAGGCTCAGAGTAACACTGTTGTAGTCAGAGTCACTTCATTCATTCATTTCGGTCAGTGGCCTACTCTGGTGTCGGAGTTTTTAGACCGCCTTAAGGCCTCTGACATGCTCTAACGATTTAAACAACCGGGATCGACTGCTTAACGTGCCCTCCGAAGCACGGTAGCGCTCAGATAGAAATGCCACTATCGGCCACCCATCCATATAGGTGCCGACCTGTACGTTGCTTAACAATCGCAATGCACTAACATCGCTTAGTCAAACAACTCCACGAGCGCTACAATCTAATGTAATAGCTGCCAAGATAATATGGAACTGGGCAGGTTATGTCTCTGCATTCGGATCGATGGGCGAGGATCTCCACAGAGTGGGAGTTCCAGAATGTTCGGAGACCCCGCGGTAGACCCCCACGAGGGGGTGGAAGGAAAGATAGATCCAGGTGGAAAGAATTGGAGGAGACCTTTGCCCTTTAGGTTAAGTTTTAAAAAAAACTAATATGTGTATAGTATTGTTCTTCTTCTTCATCGAGTGGATGGTCAACCTGACCAATCCTGGTGTCAGAGTTATTGAGCCGCCAAAGGCCTCTGACATGGCTCATGTAATGACTACTATCCGTAGAAAGTAACCGGGACCGACGGCTTAACGTGCCCTCTGAAGCACGGAATCGTTTACTTTTCGGGCAACCAGGTGATTCAGCCTGCAATGCCCTAACCAAACTGAGGGCAGTCTCACAAAGAGATTTTTGTGAGATATCCCCACCGGGAATCGAACCCGGAACCTCCGGATCGTGAGCCGAGCGCTTAAACCACAAGACTACGGAGGTTGTATAGTATTGTTGGTATGTAATAGTTATAGTATATGTTGCGGGTGTGTGGCAGGCGAGTCCCGGTCGTGGGCGCTGTGGGAGCGGCGCGACGAGGGCCGGCGTAGCTCGTGGGCCGCGCTGGAGCCCACCGCGCGCCCGCCCGACGCCGCGCGACAGAGGAAGTATGCCACTATTATACTATCCCCCCACTCAGACACGATAAAAGATTCCCTAGTAGACATTTACATTATTAATAAGGCGTAATAAACGCCTAACTAAAATACTGTTATAAAGTGTTTTGTCTCTTTTGCTCTTCGGAAAATTGCGTATGTCAAAAAGTGACAAACCATTTCATAGCTAAAATGTTCTTAATATGGTCCTTATTGAGTGATTTTGACATGTAATGTATGGAATTTTACTTCAGTTTATTGAGTAGATTTAATTGACGTCTCTGAATGTGGCAATAAGTAAGGTCGAGTAGGTTAGTGGCCAACCCTGTTGTCGGGAGTTTTACAAGGTCTCCGACATGATCTAACGATAGAAACGGCACTACTGGCCATCCATCTTAGTAGGGGCCTGGAATTTCACCAAAATTAAACCAATAACCATCCTTATTAATGTAGCTATTTAACACAAAACATTTGGATTAGTTTCAAACGAATTAAAGAATTTAAAAGAAAAAGAGAAGAAAATAATTGAAAATCAAATTTTTTGTTATTTTGGATAGATTAGTAGAATAGTTCAAACTCAGCATCTAGCGCTACGTGTGCGTAAGTTTGTTATACAACTTTTATTTTTTGGCTATGACTTAAATTTTTGGAACGAAGTTCCTTATCGCGCGTTAAGAAAGGGGGCTAGACGGAAAAAAATAAGACAGACAGAGAAACATGCGCACGCCAGAGAGAGACAGACAGTCGTCTCTCTCTCTCTCTTATAGAAAGCAAGCCAGATACTTTCGTTTCGTCTTTATATTTCGCAATGAACAGTGTGGTGTCGCGACGATTATTTTTATTGATATAATAAATAAACTTCGTTCCATCCGGGTGTTCCTTGACACCTCTCAAGTTTTTTTCAATAGAGAGGTTTTTCAATAGAGCCCCATGTTAAGATGAGATGAAGTGTTCAAATGTTGTAGATCGACGTTAAACTTACGTCGCAGGCTTGTCATATGTAAAGTATACGTTATGTTACAAACGTGGGTAATTCCAGTACATTGAACGGTCACAGTGGGTCGCTGTCGTCAATGGAGTCGGAGGGGGAGGTGCCGCGGCCCGTGCGACACTCCACACACTCGCTCAACGACAACGATTTGGCGGTGAGTGCTCTACATTATTTCTAGCTTTTTTGTGTATACCTTTTTCCTCTTCAGGAGCAATCGTTTTCGGCTGGAAAATTGACGACATTGGTCCACATTTTGGTACAATCAAGAAAAAATAGAGTATAAAGTCCTTGCTAACAAGTTGCGATATTTTATTTTCTCTTGTATAGACTCATAACACAGTCTTCTGTGACCACGGTTCCTGGAAAGGAGCCGGAACGATAAGATATTTTTTAAAATAAAAAAGTGTTAAAGTATCATATTATTTATTTCTTTAGAGTCCTATTAAATGTAAATTAATATAGTTCATTGTCCATGTATAGAGGATATAGAACAAATCTTTTCTTTCGAAAATCACCATATTAGTTTTCAATCTAGAAATCATTACGAGTAGATAAAATACATAGTCGCATATAAAAATGAAAACATAATAGAATGAACCTACTAAGCCAGTAATCATACTATTACAGAAGGATTTCGAGAAAGTGACGGCGGCTTTACGAGCTGGTGCAGCCGTGGTGCCAACCGAAGGCTCGCGGTTGTTGCCGAGACTTCCGCTGCAGAAGTCCGTGTCTACGCCCAGTATAGTGGCTGCAGTGCAGCCGCCGCAGCCGCCGCCTGCAGCGCATATGTAAGTGAATATATAACTGCACTAAAGATCTTATTGGGTCTAAGAACAGAAATTCTTATTCTGAATCAGAGTTTACAGGATAGGTAAAGTAAAACCATTAAGTTGAAAGCCTGCTTAGTTTAGTTGTCATCTAGATGTCAAAATGACATAGGCGTAGTGACATTTAAATATTGATACAGAATAGACAATACAGATTTATAAAAAGTTAATATTAGATTTTTTTTAAATAAGTATGTGACTCAAAACATTTTCAAAGTTATTTTTTTATAACTTTGATTTTACTATGCATGTGTGTTAATGTGTTGCACTGTTACGCTTTGCTCAATACGATATTGTTTGTCATTTTTTATTTGTATAAGCACTCATTGGTCTAATGTCATGACTAATAAATTTTATTTGTTCATTTTTGTTTGCACTTATTGTGTCGAAATATCTTTATAAAAAGTGTCAGTAAAATTTTGGAAAATGTCAAATTGTTGATGTGACATATTCGATTTTGAAATAAATTAAAACATGTAAGGTAGTAAAGATATTTCATCACAAATATTCTGACTTACTCGGTTATGCGGTAGTTGTGATCGGTATAATTAATTCAAAAATACTTGAAACGTACATTACATTGTGATGCTAAAGAATTTCTTGGAAAACGAACTTCTTGGTTGAAGTATCAAAATTCGTAACGGGTGCTGGCGTTTTAATCCTATATTATGTACGTTTATCCAGCAACTTTGTATATTTATACATTTGCAAGTAATTGGGTTCTCCGACACGGCTCAAATGATTTTAATAATATTTACAATATCCGCTCTTTTGTTCAAGGCCAAAAAATTATAAAACTTTTCATACCCCAAAACAACACATTTCCACTCATTCTTCTAAAAAATGTCAGTCGCTCGGCTAGTTTTAATATTTAATTTTTTTTAATAAAAAGTTTATTTCGGAAATTCTCCATAACTCCATAGTAATTTATTATTACCATATGGAATTATGACGATAAAACTCGTAGTTAATAATCCGTACAAATCGCGTTTATTTTTCAAAAGACTCCATAACAATTTAAAAGAAGTCATCTTTGGCAACTTAACTTCTCAAAATCCGACTGTAACCGCCCGCGAGCGCCTTCAAACCCGCATAACACGGAGTAAGTCAGAATATACCCATCTCGCTCGCTCAGCCGGTCGCCGCGGGGTGCGAGCGAGACGGAGAGCGAAGAGGAAACGTCCGCCGCGACAGAGGGCGCTGCTGTGCCGCCGCGACGGAACAACACGCATCAGGAACATTTGGGCTTGCATCGGCTCGCGTTCTTGGAACAGTGAGTGGATTTTGTATTGGGTAGCAAGGGACATGATGTATAGGAAAGCCCGTGATGAGCGATTTTACTTCTTATAGCGATAGCAGTTATGCTCTTTTTAGCATCCGCGGTAGGCGATTTTGTGACTGCGTCGATGCTGCATTGCGGTTTAACGACTTTGCGTTTGACTGCAGTGTCAGAATTGTGCGTATAGCGACTGCATCAGTGCTGTGGGCTACCGAAACCCACCTCAATCGCCGCGTTCGGCGTTTTATAGTAACTGAATCGCCGATCGCAGATGCTAAGCAGCATTTGAAATAGCAACAAACTCATCGAAATGATGGATAGAAAAAAGGTTTTATGTTATAGGAAATAAGGTCTAGAGTTGCCGTTGATTAATAAACAGTCGTAAGTACACAGAACACGGCATGCTAAGCACAAGCTTTGCTTCATGTTTTTATGTTTGTTTTGAAGACACTCGTTTTTGTTTACCTTCAATTCTTTGGCATGGTTTTACGAATAAATATGTTTTGTCTCATTCTTGCCAATGACGTGTGAGTGAAACAGAGCACTTTAGGCACAAGTACTGATAAAAAGAGGAACATATGGTACATTCATAGTTTGCGGGTAAAAGATCCACTACTATCACAATTATATGCATCACAACTTACAATTTATGTGGTTAACTCAACTAATAACTGATTAAAAAGAACTGGAATGTTAGAAAAGGATGGATATATATGACACAACGCTGCAGTTTTATCACATTAATGCCTTTGTTGCAGCAAACCTATACTATTAAAAGTATGTCCATAGACTCAGTTTATTGGAGTCAACAAAGTTTGTACCATATCTTCCTCTTTTTTTAACTATCAAAGACTAGGTTAAAAAAAAAATTGTTTGGAGATTTTTATTAGTACATGTTTTTATTAATATGTAATCGTTTTTAAACAGAGCGGCTTTCGACCATCACGCTGAGAAGAGGAGGAAACGTGGAAGTTTGTTCTTTAGGAAGAAGAAGGTACATAATTTATTAATATTTTTCTCTTTAAATAAAAAAAATATTAAAGTTCAAGTAGAACTAATTAATTTGCACTTATTTGGGGCCGTTCACAAAATACGTTCGCGTTCAAGGGGGGGGGGGGAGAGGGGGTTTGCTGAGTGTGACAAGATGTGACAAGGAGGGACGGGGGGGTCATTTCAGACAGATTTTCACAGATTTTAAATTATTTTTTCAATAAATACTTTTTTCTCAATTTTGATCATGATACAAATTCAGGGAGGGGGTCTTAGTTTTTGTGACGAAATATTTACATGGGGGTCACAGAAAGTGTGACACAGCGTGACAATAGGGGGGGAGGGGGTCAAAAAAAGTTGATTATAGCGTGACGTATTTTGTGAACGGCCCCTTTATGAACTTAGGAAGTAGGTTATTAACTTGTATACACCGCGATATGCATTTAGTATGCGTCTCTATTGAAGCGGAGTGGAGCTGTGCGCTTAATTGACCAATCACAATGCATTGAAATTGTCAAATAACACATTGACTTTGTCAAATAACACATTGACATTGTCATATAACACATTGACTTTGTCAAAATCGTAATGCGTTGTCATTGGTCGATTGAGCCCTGCATAGCTCCGCTCCTCTTGATTAGAAACACAACCCTAACTGACTGGTTTGAAATGGACAATATAATTATTTATTTCTTATTTTTTCTTATTATTGAAATCGTCGTATATTCTAACGCGATACCGTCCCGTTTAATTTAGTATAATGAGTGCAAATAGTGTGAGTTTATCTTTAATATATGTATCTTGCAACTTCCAATCAGCATCGCCTTAATTTAATGAGGGTGACACCTGCCTGACTTTTCATTGGCTCATTGGACTACAAATCGTGTGATTTTTAAAAGTATATTCATTAGTTGTAAACCCTTATCGCGGCTTCTACTTAGTACATAAGGAGTCTATAGAAAAGTCTTTTAAAATGTTATTCCAGGACAAGTCCCGTAAGGCGGCTCACGCGTGGCAAGCGGCCGGCAGCGGCGGCGACTGCGACTGGTGTGGACGCGCCTTAACCGACAAACCGTCGCTTTATTGTGACAGTAAGTGTTGCCAAATACATATGTCTAGCGTCAAATGCTATCAGTCCTATACTATATTGAATAAAAAAGTTTTTGAGGATGGGGATGTATGTATCTATGTATGTTTGTTACTCTTTCACGAAAAAACTATTGGACGGATTTAGATCAGAATAATACATGGTATACATTTTATCCCGAAATTCCCGCGGGTACGGGTACAGCGCGGGTAACTTCAATTGTGTTCTGGTTCCTTAAGTTAAGCGAACTCTACTCATTTTGAATAGAATCTAATTTAAAAAAACGTAGAAACGTAGTTTTAATTAAATCGCGTCCCTTTTGTTACAGATTGTACCATGACAGTGCATCAAAATGTCTGCAAAGACTACATCGTCGAATGTAACAAGCCAAAATCTTCAAAGGTAAGTTTTAGTTAATTATCACATTGCTTTTATTTTAAAAACTTGTAGTTCTTTATAGTTTTTATTGAAGTAAATCAGTCGACATTGAACTTAAGTATTTGACTGTAGACATTAGCGATTTGCACTTAATGTAAAAAAAACGGATGTCACAGCATAAATCACAACATTATTATTTATTTAAACGGGAACTTACGTACGACGGAGGCTAACTGTTGAGAGTTCCTCAACATGTTTCGGTCACATACGGTGACCTTCATCAGGAGGTGGGTGAAGCGCTCGCGACAGCGTCTCTCCCCGCACTGACTAAATAAATAATAATGTTATTAACGTACGTTTCAATTAATAGTAAAACACAACATATCAAGATGCTAATAAAATATCGTTCAATATTTTGAATCGATTAAAAGAACACTTCTTTATAATATAAGAATCGATTTTACTCTTTGAATTATGTATTTAACTTATGTGCCCTATCATTTAAATTAGCATATATATATGTATATTTTTTTGTGTCATACAATTTTGTCACTGGCACTCTATTCTATTAGTCATAATATTGAAATATTACAGACCTCAGTCGGCAAATCGCTCAGTGCCGCCAGCGGGAAAAGCAGTAAGCGTAGTTCCGTTTCCGGCCAATCGCAAAACTCCAATAGGTAAGTACATAAAATAGCATTCCATTTTTAAAACTAATGTCAAATATAAGATTTTTAATAAATAATGACACAGGTCATAAACAAGTAGATACAATTTATTGCCATACAATATTTTGCTGCTTTATTTTTTAATTATTGCCACAAAGGGTTGAGGTGTTATGACATAATGCCACATTTTGGGCTAATGCATTTTGTGTATAATTTGCGAGCGGTAATGAGAGTTACTTATTATTAATAATAGGATTATTATGATATAGGGCGTGTTTTATTAATAAGAGGATACACAAGTATGTGTTTTTGTTATTTTATTATTATTAGTATTTTTTAATAATATGTCGTTTGCTTTGTATTATGCCAGTTTGATATATTTGTTAATCTTTTTCTTTTGGTTGGTCCTGTGAGCTATTTTCATTTGTTTTTCGGTGATCGGATTCTTTTTTTAAATGGAGATTTTATCATTTTTAATGTAAGTGTTAAGGTGACGGGAAGTCTTGGCGTAATTTTGTTACATTTTTTATTTTTATTTGATATTCAACATAAATGTATTGTTTCCACTAAAATACTAATGTCTGGTTGAACAATTTCAATATTGTCCAGTGCGGTGGCATGTATAACTTATAAATACATGGAATTTTCTTTAAACTGTTATGACAGTTGCGTTTGTTCGTTCCATATTAAGGCATAATTCACCTAACTACATCATTGTGAGGCTCTGGCGTACGAAAACTGACAGTAAATATCAATATTTTTTTGTTTGTAAATATTTTTCTCTGACATGTAAATAATGTCGCTCGCCATGTCACCTCGACACTTACTCGCGTCGTTTCCCCCAAAAACTACCTAATCACGCACACATATGTACACGTGTGTTCGTATTCGTGTTGCGCACACACAGCAAGAAGCAGTCTACGGGATGCTACTCGCCGTGGCGACGTGTCGCCACGAAACTCGGCGTTCAGTAAGTTGTGCGAACGGGATGCATATACCTTACTTTACTGTTATTTGACTATCTATCTCATTCACACACCCTCACATCTTCATTGTACTGTCTCGTTTTGTGTTACGTTTGGGTCTTTTGTTGACATTTGAATGTCAATGTTTTTGTCATGTTTTTTAATGAAATAATTGATATTAACAAATAGAAGACTATATTGGCGTCTCTAACAAGCAGGAATGTGATTGTCAGAATTGAATATAGAAGCGATTTTATACAGTGTCCTATAGTGTCCAGTGACCTACAATTTTGCGATGTGTAGGGAAGTAAAGTAATTTTTTGGTAGAACAGAACTATTTAATTTATATAAGAAAGGTTTATTTTAAGTTGTGAGTTTATTAAAATATGTTCAAATGCCAAATTTATATTTAAAAGGTGAAATTTAATGTCAATGAAATAATGTCCGATAAAATCTAATATAGTAACAATATGCAAACTGTGTTTGGCGGTATCAACCCTGGAATTCCATAAATATTTAGATACCAGTATTAGCCATATCATCCCAAACCATTCCCGATTTTAGCGAGATTAAGGAATAGCAATTTATTTCCGTATAAAACAGATATTATTTTCAGAGACTTATAATTGTGTCATATACCAAAGTGTCTAAAAGATTGTTGTCTCAAACATGGGTGTGAAATGAAGTATAAACAAAATCGAACTCATTAATAAAACTCGTTAACTTCTGATTTTATTATTTTACTCACAGTTTTATAATAGCATATACGTGTCATATTTTGTTTTTTCATCGTTCGAAAACATACTCTATCACGTACGCCGTTAGTGCGTTTCTCGCGGATCATATCTCTTCTAGACCTCGATTCATTCACAACGCCTTACTTGTGTATCTTTCTATCTATTTTTGAAGGTAGTTTGTTTTTACTCTTGAGAAACATCGTTGTTGTAGATTGTTCTTACTGCGTTGATGTTAAGGTACATTTTCGTTTGGATTTTTGCTGTTTTTTGTGTTTTTTTTACAGGTTGTCTTTTCAAGGGGATTTTTTGGAGATTTGATATATATTTTAATATGATAGGTTTTAGAAATAAGTTTTTATAATGGAGATACGGGCGATATGTCGTGCTATTCAGCATCTGGAGTGAGATGGTTATCTAATTTTGTTTTTGTAGAGCGTTATCTCTGTCACGCATCTCTGTCTTTGTAATTTTGACACACTGACACAACCTCTGACAGACTAGTGACAAACTTCACACCAGTAGTGATCCACAGTCGAGTCATCGCTCTACATAACTGAAACTACCTGAAACTATTCCTTCAGAGGTCGAAAAGCAAGCCATTTGCCCTCTGCTGTATAAAAATATTAATATAAGCGATATACAATATGAATATAGGTTCATATGAATATTGATTCATAATTCGTATATGCGGTAATAGTAATTCACATGAAAATATTTTAAATAAATAATAAATATAATGTCTTGTCTATATTTTTATTATTTATTTAAATACTTAATCTGTCATTAAACTATTGACATCGAAACATGTTATGATAGAGTTTAAAAAAAAATGGTTCTGCATTTGTATTCGTATATAAGGTATATACCTTATATACCGTATTTATAAGGTTGGTTGACAACACATTCAAGTGTAACTACGCTTTCAAGTAATATAATAAACTTAGTAAACATTAGTGCTAAAGTAACGTTAACTAGGCTAGCCTAACCTTGAATAGACAATTAAATCTGTCAAGTGATTTTTTTATTTAAAGATATGTTTAATAAGTTTCAATTTTGCATGACCTATTAACTTAAATCAAGCTTTTCTATAAATCGCTTCTTCTTATTTATTTAGGCTTCGCTGAAAGAATAAAATTAAATGTTTAAAATGACTGTAGTAATTTGAAAAAGTTTTTGTGAAATTCGGTTAGTTTAAATACCTATTGTTTCATTCATTTGTCGCGTCGAATGGACCCTGTCTTTGTCTCGTGTTGTATTTTAAATATTTATGGCAACACCTATTAAAAACCCCATAAAATATTCCAAAATTAAAAGCTAATCTAACACCTTGTTAAAAAAATAAAATGTTCAATGTAACGTTCCATTGACCTCAGTGTTGCCATTAATATTGTATATTTGAATTTTGTAGAATTATTAATGTGACGTTTGTTATTTCAGCACTGGCCACATTTATAACGACGACAAAGATTCAGACCATAAGCATGATCAGAGCAAGTGAGTATCCGGCAATTTTTAAAAACAAGTTTTATCAATATACCTATTTTAATTTTACGAGGGGAGTTCAATGTATTCTCGGTATAGGTATGAAGGAAAAGGCGGAAAATTCTGAATAAATTTTATTTTTCAATATACTCCCCTAACATCTCAATACATTTATTTGTTCGTGAAAGTAACTTTTTAATTCCCTCTGAAAAATTTTTTTCTTCATGGCCCGAAAAATGTTCGTTTATCGCTCCCTTCAACTCTTCATCGACCGAAAAATGCTTTCCACGAAGGTCTTTTTTAAGATTAGGGAATAGATAACAATCACTAGGGGCCAGGTCCGGGCTGTAGGGTGGATGATTGATTTCTTCAAATCCGCACTCCCGCACAGCAGCCTGGGCAAGGCGCGCCTTGTGAACCGGCGCGTTGTCGTGAAGCAGCAACACACCTGCGGTTAATTTTCCACGTCTTTTTTCTTTAATTGCCTCCTTTAAATTACGCAGAGTGGTTGCGTATGATGCAGCAGTAATGCTTTGACCTTTTTTTTTGTACTCGATTAGGAAGATTCCCTTAGAATCCCAAAACACCGTGGCCATGAGCTTTCCTGCGGACGGAGTGACTTTGAACTTCTTCGGCGGGTCTGATCCTTTTTTGTGCCACTGCATTGACTCTTGCTTGCTCTCAGGGTCATAGTGATGAACCCACGTTTCATCACCAGTAACAATCCGATCGAAAATACTTTGCGGATTTTCACCACAGAGGTCCAAAAACTCCTTACAACAGTCAACTCGCACTTGTTTCTGTAGCGCTGTGAGCATTCGCGGCACCCATCTTGCACTGACCTTTGACAAATTCAGGCGCTCATGAAGGATTGTGTGAATGGTACCCACGGATAGCTTAGTCCTTTCTGCTAATGTTTTCACTCTTACACGGGCATCTTCAAGTACAAGTTTTTCGACTAAATTGACGTTTTCTTCAGTAGCGGCACAAATTGGCCCACCAGCGCGGGGGTCGTCTTCAATGCTCTCTCAACCCCGTTTAAATTCACTTGACCACTTTTGAATTGTAGATAATGAAGGCGCAGAATCTTGGTAAACAGCCACCATTTCTTCATGTATATTTTTTTGAGGTTTTCCTTGTTTTGTGAGGAATTTTATCACTGCGCGATGCTCGATTTTTTTCATCATTGTCGAATCAGTCATCATAGTTGTCTTTTCGCAATGATATCTTGAATACTAATGGTGACAATTAAATGAAATTTTGTATTTATACCCTCAAAGAGTGTCATTAACTAATGAGATAATTAAATTACCCTTATTATTAGTATATCACCTCGATACCGAGAATACATTGAACGCCCCTCGTATTTACGTAACTATGGGTCTTCTATATTTACTAGCTTTGTATATAATTAGAAATATAATTTCCTTACTGCAACAAATGTACAAACTAATTTGAACTTGAAATATTACCAATATGTGTTTTAAATTTCAGTGCTCGGCACGTCATGCAGTCACAAATACAGTGGTTAATTTAAGCTACGAATAAATAAGACATGTAGTCGTTAGCCCAAGACCAATTAAAAAACCTTTTATAAATTACTAGCCGCATCTCGCGGTGTTACCTGGGAGAGTTTCGGGATAAAATGTATCCCATGTGTTATTCTGATGATATAACCGATAAATATATATCTGTTTCATCCAAATGCATCCAGTAGTATTTTCGTGAAAGAGTAACAAACATACATACATCCAACCTCACAAACTTTCGCATTTATAATATTAGTAGTACTATTTATTGTACTATATACTATGTACCTATTTTTCAAACATGGCTCGGGTTTGTGATCACCAACGCGGATTAGGCAAGCGTGGTGATTATGCCTGATCCTCCTCACTGAACTGATATCTTCAGTGAGATGAAAGGCCTTTGCCCGGCAGTGGGACATTGCAGGCTAATACTTATGTGTTACTATATGTGTTACTCGTTTTCGTCTATTCGCAGTGCATCAGACGACGCCGGCGTGATCGAGTTCCCGGAGGTGTTCCTGACGGCGGACCAGCTGGGCGACGAGGCGGACGCGCTGGGCCTGGGCGCCTGCGAGCCCGACACCTGGGCCGCCGGCGCGCCCAAGGGACTCGCCAAGTAACTATTATACACTAGCAGCGCCCCGCGGCTTTGCCCGCGTTTAGCCAGTTCCCGTAGGAATTTTCGAAAATCCTTTCTTTATGCGCACTTACGGTACTTGAAGAACCTTTCTGCCAAATTTCATGTTTCTAGGTGTAGCGGATGAGGCTGTGCGTTGATTATCAGTCAGTCAGTCAGGACTTTGAATTCTATATACATATATAGATAAATCAATTAAAAAAAGCGCTTTAATTCCTTTTACACTATCCGCCTTATTAATAATCGATCTGTAACTAAAACACTGTGACACTATGTTTTGTCCCTTTTGCTCTTCGTACAATTGTGTATGTCAGAAAGTGACAAACCATTTGATAGCCTAAATGTTCGCGTTTATTAATAAGGCCCTACTAGTTTAACAGTTTTGTCTTATACTTTACTTAAATCTATATTACATATTGATATGACTATTTAATATTTTATTTACTGTTGTAGTATTTATATTTCATAATTAAATATTGCATTGTGTTTAACAACAGCAAGGAAGGAGTCTTTCAAAGAATTTCATTTCTCACGGTCTTGAGCTATTTGATACCATTGTGGTCCAGCATTAAAAAAAATATCGGTTTCCCAGCGTGCGAATGGTCTACCTATGATCTATTCCAAAATCCCAGATCATTTTTGTAAACAAAGTTATGTCAAGATTTTGTCACTGTCAATGTAGGAGGTCAGATGTGTCGAACCTTCGGGTAATTTCATTTAAAAATAATAATATTAGGGTAAACAGTACAGTGATTGGGGGAGATCTTTGCCCAGCAGTGGGACAATATAGTTTAAATAAAAAAATAAATAAAAAAAATGTTTTTCAAATAAAAGGTATATATATAAGTATAGATTACAATGATTCACATTGGTATTTTTTTTAAATTGATTTATTGCCTAAAAAGTAGCATAAAACTTAATTCTATGCTATTGCACAATCATTGGCACATAAGTATAATTATTGGCACAGTGACTTTGGTATAACGATTGGCAGTGTATTTACCAATGTAGGATGACGGACTCGTGGTCACACCGTTTTGTTACACCAGTGTAACTACGAGTAATTTATTTTCCTCGTGGTCACACTGTGCGGTGTGATCAACAGTAATTAATGAAACATAAGACTCGTGGTTACACTACTAGTGTCGGGAAAGTGACAGTGTAGGTACCGATCAATACGCTACTAATGTAGTTATCGAAACAAAAATAGTAATGGCATTTAGACACAAAAACACAAAAACTAAAATGAAACAGGCTTTACACAAACAAAAAAATAGACTCAATAAATAATATAATTTAATGTTAATAATATAATATAACTTTTGAAGTTCCAGTTTGTGCCATAATAGTGTCGACGGAGCTCCGCTGCGCGGAGCTCCTATTTCCGCCTTATTTTGGCCCTTCGGGCCTGATATAAACTTAACCTAACCTAACCTACGGTTGTCTATCGTAATTAATTTATCTATCGGGCACTTCACTACACACCTACTATTCAGTCAAGTGCGATCCTTTTTAGAGTAGTGTGACCACGAGGAAAATAAATTACTCGTAGTTACACTGGTGTAACAAAACGGTGTGACCACGAGTCCGTCACTCAATGTAGGCACACCTAGGTCCATTTATAATCTCGCTTAATCATAATCATCATCCAACATTTTTAACAATTATTCATCTGTCATTGGTCTCAATCTGTTTACTTTAACTTTAAGAACTTAACTTTAACAAAATATGAAAGAGATCATTTTCTTTTAGATATTCTTCTACTTGTGTAAACCAGTTTCTAATTTGCTTCTCTGACAACTTTGAGCTTGCTGAATTTACAGCCTCTGATGTTCGTATAGAAAGCTCAGGATGCCTCTTCAAAAACAGTTTATACCATCCCTCACCTGGTATATTATTAAAAAGTTGTAAAAGTTGTGATGGTCAATTATGACCAACGTGTGCATTAATCGATGCGGAAGGGTGAAATGATGCGGACGCATCTCCATATATTATTGCGTTTTTGTACTACAAAATGCGATTCGATGCTGATATAATGTGTCTTCACCCTAATGCACACGTTTCCACGCCACTTACGAACCACGATAAAATAAAATGGCGACTTCAAAAAAATGTTCTGCGTCTCTGTAGTGTTCCAAGTATACATAAATAAACTGCACAAAAAAAGCTTTTGATAATTTTAATTTTCTTCGGAATAACAATCGTATAAAAGTCAATACTGCATAATCGTTTGAATAACTATAGCTATCCCCTTATTTTTATAAGATAAATAAATACCGTGAAATCGTCAAATTAACAACTGCACGATTTTCGTGCAGTTTTTGTGCACTGGTATCACATTTGTTTACAAAAATGATCTGGGATCTGGAAACATGGTATAGTATTAGTAGGTAGACCACACGCACGGATACTGGTTTCTATTTTGCGAACCTTGCGGTTCCCCATATGTTCTTCTTCCGTGATATTCTAACACAAGAAGAGATGAGATTATCTATTCGTTTCTTGTCATTTCAGATCTCTAGGCGACAGAGAAACCAAGAGACAGGAACACATTTACGAGCTAATATTAACGGAAAAACATCATTGTCTTACTATAAGACTTATGCAGAAGGTAAGGCATTTTTTAAATTCACTGCTTCTTCTTCACTAACGCCATTTCCTGACCATAATTTCTTTACTACATATAATTGTATCTTGACAAACACTATCTTATGACCATCACTATCTCTTGACATCTCTTGATTACCACCATCTCTTGACTATCACCAGCTCTTGACTAACACCATCTCTTGACTAACACCATCTCTTGACCATCACCATCTCTTGACCAACACCACCTCTAGACAAACACCATCTGTTGACCATCACCATCTCTTGACCATCGCCATCTCTCGACTAATATCACCATCTCTTGACCATCCCCATCTCTTGACCATCACCATCTCTTGACTATCACCATCTCTAGACTAGTATCACCATCTCTTGACCATCACCATCTCTTGACCAACACCATCTTTCGAGCATCACTGTCTCTTGACCAACATCATCTCTTGCCGAACACCATATCTTGATCATCACCATCTCTTAACCAACACCATCTCTTGACCATCACAATCTCTTGACCATTATCATCTCTCGAGCATTACCATCTCTTGACCAACACCATCTCTTGACCATCACCATCGCTCGACCGTCCCTACGTATCGGCGTCGTCCGTGTGACAGTGTGTGATTCCCGGGCGCAGATGTTCGCGTGCGGCATGCGGCGCGTGTCGGGCGTGTCGGCGGCGCAGGTGGCGCGCATGTTCCCGTGCGTGGACGAGCTGTGGGCGCTGCACGCCGCGCTGCTGGGTCGCCTGCGCGCGCGGCAGAGGCGCGCGCCCGCCGTGCCCAGCGTGGCGGATATCCTGGCCGACACCTTCACCGACCACCACAAGCTTAAGGCGGCCTACGGTCAGTGTTCACTCACTCACACCAATATACCGTCACTACAGCATCACATACAATTTTTTCGCACGTAATTTTACGCGACATGCTGCCCCAAATGAAATGAATGACTTAGAACCGACGCAAACCAGACGTGCCAGTATCGGTCGCGCCGCGCGGCTGTGAACTGGCTGACTCCCGCTGGGTGGGTGGCGACACCTGTCCCTGCAGCCCCAAAGGAGACGACTGTTCCCCGCTTATCGGTCACATCTAACGCAGTCTGGCCTAACGTAACAAGGTCCGTAGGACGCAGCTTAATTAGACCCACTTGCTAGTTTTTGATAGAGCTCAACCTATGCAATCCTACATGCATTTTTTTCCTACTGACTTTTGCTTTGCAGTGGAACAATACAGGCTGAAAAGAAATAAATAGATTGGTTTGCATGATAACTTTTATTCCACTTACTATAATGACAAAAATAAAAGCGTATTAAACGGTTTAACCATAGTCTTGTATGTTACCAATATGGCCAATTAAATATTACGTACAAATTGTACAAAAATTATTTTAATCCCCTTTAATATGGTATGTTTGTCTACAGGCGAATTCTGTTCTCGTCATCGAGATGCAGTGGAAGTCTTCAAGGAATGTTGCGCGCGGGAACCCAAACTGGCGAGGTTTATACGGAAATGTCAACAGAACCCAATGCTTAGGAAAAAAGTAAGTAGTTTTATGTGGTACCTGTGAGACTGTGTGATTTTACTTTATTTAGTACTAGCAGTGCCCCGCGGTTTTACCCGCGTTGTAACCGTTCCCGTGGGAATTTCGGGATAAAAAATAGCCTATAACCTTCCCGTTGAATGTGGCTATCTATTACAAAAATAATTTTTCAGATTTCTTTTACTAACTTTTGTGGCAATATATCCTTTATTATAAACGGGAAAGTCTGTATTAAAGACTTAAAGTTAGGATGGATGGATAAATGGATGTTTGTCACGCAATGATTACTGATAGGATATTTATGTAACTTGTTACCAAATTAGCTTACCAGAACATACGTTTCAGCCAAAGTGATAAATGCGGCAATTATGCATAATAACCGGTCATTGCGTATTTTTGCCCATATTGTTGACACCGGGCGGGAATCGAATACGCAACCCTCACATGCCACTGTGCCGATGGGGCTTGACAAATATGTATATCGTATCTTTTTATAATGTATTACATATACATAATTCCTCCTAACTCACATACTTGTATATACAGGGTGTTACCTAAACCATACTTTTTGTCACACACAGGGTGTGCCCGAATGCGTCCTGTTCGTAGCACAGCGCTTGACAAAGTACCCGTTACTGTTGGAGCCGTTGCTCAAAACAGCAGGCGATGATGTCAACGAAAGAGAGCTGTTGCAAAAAGCACTTTGTGGCGTTAAGGTAAGTGTTGGTTTGGCTTGTGTATAGTAAAAGGGGGATAAATTTATATAGGGATACATTATGTATGTTTTTAGAATATATGTAATATTGTTTCTTCTAAATATTTCACTATTATGTGCCAAAGTAACGTGCCAAAACAGATCATTCACTAATCAAAATTAGTGACATAGTACTAATTATTACACTAATTATGACAAATTATTACATAAAACAACTGTCAGTTGACAAACACTAGGTATTTGAACCTAAAATTTTGATAAATCTCGGCACCTCATGGGTTAAGGATATAAGTAATGATTCTGATTGCAATAGAAAATAGTCGCCGAAATAATTGTTCTACTTTCATACGATGTTAAATTGGTTCTGCATACATTAGTAAAGTAAAAGTAAAGCCTGTAATGTCCCACTGTTGGGCAAAGGCCTCTCGTCTCACTGAAGATATCAGTACAGTGAGGAGGTTTCAGGCGTAATCACCACGCTTGCCTAATGCGGGTTGGTAAAGTAAATACTCAAAATAATGTAATTTTTCAGGAAATTCTAGTCGACGTTGACAACCAAGTAGCCGCTAAGGAGAGGGAAGATCGCAAGCTGGAGATATACCACCGTATCGACCCCAAGTCCTTCACCAACTTCAGGGGCATCAAGTTCAAGAAGAGCAACATTTTACAGGGGAACAGGAGCTTAAAGTAAGTTTACATAGTTCGTAGTTCAACAGCTAGCTCAAAAGACCAGTCCCGGTGCATTACGAAAAGATTTTGACAATGTCAATGCGTTGTTTGACAATTCCTATGAGCTGTGATTGATAAATCGGGGTCCACACCGCTCAACTTCACTGGAAACTCATCCTAAAGTTAGGTACCGTAAAAACTTACCTCAATCCATTATACAAGAAATAAGCTGCCAAAATGACAATAATTAAATTAAATGACATTTTGGTCGCTTAATTTGTCAATTTGACGTCGACAAAGAAGACCGCAAATTGCAGATATACCACCGCTAATATACCATGTCGGGAGCCTTTAGACGTTTTAAAACCTCCATCACTATAGCTGGCTACTTACTGACACGAAAATATTTATTTTTTTAATCCTCAGATTTGAAGGCGTGGCCACACTGATGCAGGGCCGCAGTAAGATGCAGACCCTACTTGTAATCGTGCTGACTGACGTGTTATTCTTTCTGCACGACAACAACAACAAGTATACGTTCTTCACCCCTGATAATAAGGTTGGTTTTTGAATGGTATTAGTTTCTGCTAAACACCTCGGTGGTCTAGTAGTATGTGCACTCACCTGCCAAGACTGAGGTCCCGGGTCGAGCGAAAACATGTTTCCTACTTTTCAAACATGGCTCGAGTTTGAGATCACCAACCCGCATTTGGCAAGCGTGGTGATTATGGCTGATCCTCCTCACTGTAACTGATATCTTCAGTGAGATGAGAGGCCTTTGCCCAGCTGTGGGATATTACAGGCTAATACTACTTACTACTACTACTACTACTACGGCATCTGAAACCAATACTGCTGAAATTGGAGACGTCTCAACTGATGCTGTACAGAGGCTGAGGTCTCGGTATCAGTTGAGACGTCTCCTATTGCATTATTTTTTTGTAATTTTATATTTTTATTTTTTTATGTCTTGTACTCGATTGTGGCAATAAATGATTGATTGATTTTATTATTCATTATTTACTACAATCTGCTAGTATATCCCCCTTATAAAATGAACTAATCTATTAAGTAAACAAATCTACATAATGTTGTCCCGAGACGGGTGTAGTATGTCATGATATTGATTTTTTGATTGATTGTTGATGTGTGTCATCATGTGTCATAATGTTGTCCCCAGACGGGTGTAGTGTCGCTGGTGAAGCTGTTGGTCCGCGAGAAGGCGGGGGCGGAGGGCCGCGGCCTGTACCTCATCTGCAGCGGGCCCAGCGAGCCCGAGATGTTCGAGCTGCGCGTGCACAGGCCCAAGGACATTCACACCTGGATACAGGCCATACGGTAACCAAACATAATATGTACTTTGCAATTATTTTTGTAATGTAAAGCCACTAGTCAAATTCAACGAGAAGGATATTGAAGGGCGCTTCTAGTGTAACGTAAATGAGATAAGTAAGTTCGGGTAGGTTAGTGGCCAACCCTGGTGTCGGAGTTTTTAGACCGCCTAAAGGTGACGACATGGTCTGACGAATGATAAATCCGGGACTGACAATTTAACGTGCCCTCCGAAGCACGGTAGCGCTACGGTATCAGTTAATGTAGTTTCAATTCAGAATAAACCCCATCTTTCCTTGTTTTCAATATTTATTATCCTCAGTAAAAAGTCTACTAAACCGCAATATTGTTGTCCACAGTGGCGCGGTACAACAGTGCCCTTCAGAGATAGAGGAAACAGAGGCGGGTGCGGTCGCTGGCGCCGAGGAAAGACAGAGACAACTCGACTCCAGGCACGAGAATATAAGACTGATAACAGGTACACATTATAGAGGACAATCAAAATTCATCAACATTACTCACACAAACACAACTACACACACAGACAAACAAATTGCTAAACACATGTCCGATCCGGCAAAGTCGATTCGGCAAATACTGCCGAATGTATCAGGTTATTACTACAGGTTAATTGTCAAAATTGTCACTGAAAAAACAATATTGTCACTGAAATAACAATATTGTCACTGAAAAAACAATATTGTCACTGAAAAAAACAATATTGTCACTGAAAAAACAATATTGTCACTGAAAAAAAAACAATATTGTCACAAAACACATACATTTAGTTAATACTTTCACAAAATGTAACATTAAATAATTGTTTTTCATTGAACAGACGAAACACCATGGTGGCATATAGAAGGTGATTTTTGAATAAATACCAATCCTGATTACCTTTAATATACTGCATGGATGTGTAGATGTTAGATAAATGTGTAATCATACCGGACCCTTAATGTTATCATAATGTCACAAAATAAATACACCTTGCTCAACGAATGTGACAAAAGGTGACAAGACGTGATATGATGAACTAGCAGCGCCCCGCGGTTTACCCACGTTATGCCCGTTCCTTTGGGAATTTCGTGATGAAAATAGCCAATAGCCTTCCTCGATAAGTGGACTATCCAACACTGAAAGAATTTTTCAAATCGGACCGCGCGTTCAAAAAAAGAAACAAACTCTGCAGCTTTATAATATTAGTATTGATACTGCGCGTTGATTGGCGACATATTGACGGTCAACGCTAAATTTGATTATTCCACCAATCACGACACAGTATTTAACATGTCATGTCTTGTCGCCTTCTGTCATTGGTTGTGTTTAAGACAAAGAACTACGAACTGCGATTTTAAACAGAAACACGCATTGATGTTACTACATGAGTTTCGTAAGGTTTAAAACTAATGCCAGTGGAAACTTACTATGGTACACGTGTATTCACGCGTCTATGTATACTCTTTTTTTCTTGACTGTCCCAAAATGTGGACCAATGTCGTCAATTTTCCAGTGGAAGGCGACTACTCCTGAAGAGGACAAAAGGTTTAGAGATAGGGTAAGAATGAAATAAAATCACTAAACCTTTATCCTCTTCAAGAGTAGTCGAACAAAATTGACGACATTGGTCCACATTTTGGGAAAATGAAGAAAAAATTGAGTATGTATGTGTGCATCGGTTTTCGTAGCACGTTGACGTAATACGTCTTGGTGTATTTTTTTGTGTCAGTCTCGTGATTTGTTTCCTTCGAAACTTTGGGATAGAACCCTTTTTCATCTCGAAGTTTCGATGGATAACAAAATACATATGTCTCCTATTTATAAAGTTTATTAAATACTAGCCGCACCCCGCGGTCTTACCCTCGTTGTACTCGTTACACTGGGAATTTCGGGATAAAATGTATCCCATGTGTTAATCTGATGTATAATCTGTATTACTGTAAAGTTTCATCCAAATCTGTTCTGATGTATAGTGTGAAAGAGTAACAATTTTACATACATTCTCACAAACATTCGCATTTATAACATTAGGAATAATAATCCCAATACACATCCGCATTTTTAATAAAGCAGTCTGATATTTTATAAATATCAAATTAATAAGATGTTTTTTTTTTGCTCAACAATTTTTGTAGATTTGGCCCAATTATTTTCAGCATATTTATGCTTAAATGAAACTTACGTTCTCCCCATGTTTAGGTAATAGATACATTATATTCCTTTCGACTCTTGATATATGTCAAAAATATTATGTCACAAATATTTTCCATTCTTATAATATTACATTATTACTTTAAAATATTACCTAATAAATGTTTCAAATATTATATTCAAAGCATCTTATTAAAATATATTACATTTATGGTTACAGAGGCGTTAAGAGTGAAAGACAGAGAACACGCCACGCTAATGGAAGAGAAAATGGCATTACACATGAAAATGGTCGGACATACTGGCACGTCGATGTTGGATATACCTAATACAGGTTAGTTAATGTTACAGGACACAATCGGCCTGTGAATTTTGATGATAAAACAAGTACTCGTACAACTCAACAGGTCATAAAATTTGATGTCAATGATGATTTTACAGATATTACATTTATTCATTTTGAATAGGTAAGTTGTCAGCTCCGGTGTCGTAGTTTTTAGACCGCCTAAAGGCCTCTGACATGGTCTGACGCCTAAAACAACCGGAAGCGAAAAAACTGTTAAAGTTAAAACTTTTTTTTAACGATGCAAGTCAATCTATTAACTATTACAATTCGATGCTTTTTGGGCTGTTAGTTCTACTTCTACTTCTGTTAGTTTTGCTTCTACATTCTACTCCCGACGTTTTTTGTTATTAAGGTCTTAAACTTCAAGAACAGTATATGACAATGACAATGAATTAGTTACAGGTCAAAGCACGGCGTTCCCGGGCGGGCTGGTGTTCCCGGACTACGTGCGACTGGCGGCGCCGTCGCAAGACACGCACGCGCTGTGGCAGGAAGTCTGCAAAGTTGTCAAGGTTTGTAATTGTCACCAGTTAGAAGCCGGAGTGGCGTAGTTTGATTGAGCTATGTTAGTTCATTGCGATTGTTAAACAACTTGCAGCTCGACCCCTACTTGGATGGGTGGCCGATAGTGGCATTTCTATTTGAGCGCTACCGTCCTTCGATGGGCATGTTAAATTGTTGATCCCGGTCTTTTCAATTGATAGACTATACCGTCACCTTAAGGCGATCCAAAATGTCCGATACTAGGGTCAGTCAGTAACATAAATAATGAGTGAGGCAGTACTGGCTAGATGTTAATAGTGGTGTGTGCGCGCAGGAGGCGCTGGAGGTGTCGCTGCGCGCGTGGAGCGGCGGCGGCGCGCTGGGGCGCAGCACCAGCTCGGCGGGCGAGCGCCACTCCGCCGCCTACGAGAGCCCCGCGCTGCCGCGCCGCGCCGACACCTTCGCCGGCTTCGACGCCTCGCGCCACAAGGGTGAGCCTCCGCCTCCACCAACCATATGACCGGCGCCACACTTCACGGATCTTCCGTCGCTCATCTTCCGCGACGGAACTCCAATACATATTTTTGCATACAATTTGCGACGCGACGAGGCAACGGATGTGTACGTTATTAGTTCCGCGGAATAGACGTAACGAATTTTCCATCAGGTGTGGCGCTGGACGTGAACACATAATTTTCACTACTCTTCCCGTAAACACATCAACAACAATGATAACAATGATATCGACTTATTTAATACAACGATTTTAAGTCTCAAACGTCGAATCATTATTTCTTCCGTTCATGAAAGCTTGGATTGTTGATTGATAATTTTCTTATTTAATATGTAATTAATATACCTCTATATCTCTTATTATCTCTTATAATATAATCTCTTTTTGTAATCAATGTTTGTCGTCGTCTTTGTTTAAATCTATTTCTATCAGTGGAAACTTTTAATTGGCCTTCTTTAACATGTATTGCATGTTTATTTATTTTTTATATACTCATTGTTACCTAGCTGTAAGTTTTCCTAAAATTATTAAAATAAAATAACAAATAAAATTTGGTAAAGAATTCGACGTTGCAACACTGCATTCATTCATTCGACTCGACTGGTTTCGTTCCACTTACTCTGTTATAATTGGATAGATATTTTATGATAGTGACTTGACATCTATGGATGCGTTCAATTGTTTTATAACGTAATTTGATTATTGAAATAAAATGACCTAACCTTAGATATGTCGCAAAAAAATGAAGATATAGATTTGTACACGTAGTAAACGTACTCACACGGGTTTTTTCGTGGTAGAAAGTAATAACTATTACTAAAGCACTTTTTATTTCCCGACGTTCACCCGCAACCACGAGAGGTGCAATCCCCTCGAAACGTCGGGAAATAAAAATTAATTCATTACTTTATTAACTTTCTACCGCAAAAAAAACCGTGTGAGTACGTTTACTATAATACTTACCTCCCTTTCCCCAGGAGTAGTCCCCCGCTTATCATCAGACGGAACCACCGCCGAGGGCGAAGCGGAGCCCGAGGCCGCCGCCAGCGCACAGCTGTCGGCGGAGGCGGCGCTGAGGCTGCAGCACGCCATCTACACGCTCACCTGCATCGTGTGGCAACAACTCACCACCATACACAGGTATTTACTACCCCCGATGAAAGGGGTGATACGTTTGACGTCGATTAAACTCTGTGTGTCCGTGTTAACGCCTCGTTGGTCTAGTCATCATCATCATCGAGTGGATGGTCAACCTGACCAATCCTGGTGTCAGAGTTATTGAGCCGCCAAAGGCCTCTGACATGGCTCATGTGGTGATTATGCCTAATCCAACTCACTGCACTCATATTCATTCATATTCATTTATTTTGCGAATGAAGGTACAATAAAGGTGTTACATTGTAAGTGAAGTTTCTCTTTATCCTGCATATGTGAGGCGTGCAAATTTTAAGTAGGTACTTAACATTTGGTAATTAAAAGCTTTTTAAATTTATTTTTGAAGCTGGCAATGTTCTTTTCTTGTATAATCGTGATAGGTAAGTTGTTATATATTCGAGGAGTCATTATAAATATACTCTTGTTAAAAAGAGCAGTCCTATTTTGGGTATACTTAATTTTATGACAATGACGTTTACTGTTTACCCTCTCAAATAGGTTAAAATTAATTTTGGCAAATACACAAATTTCAAAAATGTACAGGCATGGTAAATAATTTATATTTTTCAAAGTAGGGTTTACAGCTCTCCATTGGCCTAAGACTGAATACTGCTCTCAGACACTTTTTTTGCGCTCTAAATGCAGTATGTTTTTCAGCTGAGTTCCCCCAAAATATAACACCGTAACGTAAAGTTGCTTCTACATAGTCATGATAAGACGTCAATACAGCCGAAAAATTTACTATCTTTTTCAGATGGTACAATGCCTAAGAAAATTGAGACAACTTTGTACACACACTCTTTCCAGTTAAGGTTACGATCTAATGTGAGGCCCAAAAACTTTGCTGTGGTAACTTCTTGAATAGTGTCATTGCTATATTTTATTTCTAAATTAAGACATTGAGTTCCTCTAAGGGTGAATGGAATTATGTTTGTTATTTTCATATTAATAAGTAAATTATTGGATTGCGTCCAATCAACAACTTCTTTGAGAGATTCACTAGCATTGATTTCTAATGATTGTTTGTTTTTAGCTGAAAACATAACAGTACTGTCGTCCGCAAACCAATACCATAGGACGTCGCACAAATTTAGGAAAATCATTTATAGAGATTATGAATAATAAGGGCCCTAATATGCTCCCTTGTGGTACACCATGGTTGACAGTACGAAAATCAGAAAGATGAGCCTGTTCAGTCTTAGTTGTAGGACATATTCTAGTTACTTGAGTGGCCTGTTGCCTATAGCTAAGGTATGATTTAATTAAGTCTAGAGCTTTACCTCTGATACCGTAAGATTCTAGTTTTTTTAAAAGTATTTTGTGGTTAACATGGTCAAAGGCTTTTGTAAGATCCATGAGGAGCGCGCATACTTTATGATCATGATCAAGATCTGTCATCATTTCTTTCAAAAATTTGAAAACTGCTAAATTGATCGACCTACTTTTTCTGAAACCTTGCTGCTCATCAGTTAATAAGTTGTTTAACTCGAAATGAGTGTAAAGTCGGTCATATATAATCTTTTCAAATATTTTTTAAATCGTAGGTATTAGGGCAATAGGTCTATATGATTGCATTTCACGTTTATCACCTTTTTAAATATGGGTTTTATGATGGATACTTTTAATTTTGTTGGGAAACCTACATTAGCTAGACAAAGGTAATAATATGACAAAGAACAGGCGCTATAGTTGGTGCAACTAGTTTAAGTATTTTTGTGCTAATATTATCATATCCAGTACTATTTGTATTCTTTAAAGCAGTAATCGTTCTAAGGATTTCAAGTGTAGTTGTAGGTTTCATAAATATGGAGTTTGGATTAGTGGAATTTATAGGTATTTGCACTGATATATTCAGTGAGATGAGAGGTCTTTGTCCAGTCGTGGGACATTAAAGGCTAATATTTTTTACTCCGTGTGTGTGTGTGTGTCATCGTAGCATCCTGGCATCGTACCGATTTCTTTGCAGTTTCCTTCATTTGAAAGCTCCCTTTGAAAGTTTACTTGCAGTGGAATTACGCAGAAATCGATATCGCTCACATAGCCCGTTTCTGCCGTTTCGATAATTATTTGCACTGCCAACGCCAACAATGATATTGTGGACGGTACCGATAGCCACGCACACAAAGACGTGTATCTATACGCATTACAACTATAAGTACATAGGCTCCCTAAATTGTCGGTCCTTGTTGTTTCAATCGGTAGACCATGTCGGTGGCCTTTAGGCGGTCTGAAAACTTCGCCAACAGGATTAGCCATTAACCTACTTGACCTTACTTCATTCTTCTTCTTATCGTGTCAATGGCGTTTAAACTTTTCCGGACCAGTATTTAACTAACAGAAGGGCTTACTTACGTACATACTTACGTGCGTACTTACTTACATACTATTACATGTATGGCTCACGAGCGCTCGTGGGATAAAACATGTACAGTAAAACTAATAATAATCTCCGCGTCCAGTCTAGAAGCGCAAGTGATGGCGTGGCGCGTGTGCGGCGGCGGCGGGCGCTCGCACGACGCGCAGCTGGAGGAGCTGCGACACGCGCAGGCCAACCTCACCGCCGACCGCGCGCGCTGGGAGGCGCGGCGCGCCGAGGACTCGCGGGACATCGACCACGGTACGTACACGAACACAACATAACATAACGTAACACAACCTCACCGCCGACCGCGCGCGCTGGGAGGCGCGGCGCGCCGAGGACTCGCGGGACATCGACCACGGTACGTACACGAACACAACATAACATAACGTAACACAACCTCACCGCCGACCGCGCGCGCTGGGAGGCGCGGCGCGCCGAGGACTCGCGGGACATCGACCACGGTACGTACACGAACACAACATAACATAACGTAACACAACCTCACCGCCGACCGCGCGCGCTGGGAGGCGCGGCGCGCCGAGGACTCGCGGGACATCGACCACGGTACGTACACGAACACAACATAACATAACGTAACACAACCTCACCGCCGACCGCGCGCGCTGGGAGGCGCGGCGCGCCGAGGACTCGCGGGACATCGACCACGGTACGTATATACGTAAATAACCCCTTGAATCCCAACAGCCTCCGTGGTCTTGTGGTTTGAGCGCTCGGCTCACGATCCGGAGGTTCTGGATTCGATTCCCGGTGGGGACAATATCTCTGCGCTCAGTTTGGTTAGGGCATTACAGGCTAAATCACCTGGTTGCCCGAAGAGTAAGACGATTCCGTGCTTCGGAGGGCACGTTAAGCCGTCGGTCCTGGTTACTTTCTACGGATAGTAGTCGTACAAGAGCCATGTCAGAGGCCTTTGGCGGCTCAATAACTCTGACACCAGGATTGGTCAGGTTGACCATCCACTCGATGAAGAAGAAGAAAACTAGAGATATCGCCGATGGTACGTTCAAAAACCCCTTGAATAACGCGAATTTTGAAATTGTATGAGATACGTAATATAAACGTAAACACGGGTTTTTTCGCGTTGGAAAGTTAATAAAGCAAGTAATAACTTACTTTGTATTTTCCGACGTTTCGAGGGGATTGCACCTCTCGTGGTCTCGCGGGTGAACATATGTATGAGATACGGGTTGCGATCACCAACCGGCATTTGGCAAGCGTAGTGATTCTGCCTGATCCTCCTCACTGTACTGGTATCTTCAGTGAGATGAGATACCTTTGCCGTGGGACATTACAGGCTAATACTTTACTTTATGAGATACGGTACTAGTGTAAAAGCCACCGGAGGCTTGCTGCCAATTGAAATGAAAAACGGTAGGTTGTAGGTTAATTGACAGGCTAAAAAGGCCTTCCTGCGGTGGGACAATACATGCTAGGAATAATCATAACAGCGTCTACTCAGACTCGTTAAAACGGGAACTTACGTACTGTGGAGGTTACTGTTGATCGTTCCTCCGTCGTATGAATGTTATCCTTTAACGTATTATCTCTTTATATAAAAATCAATGTCACTTTTCGTTGTAATTTTATAAGTCAAGAACGGGCTCACCTTTATTTTTTTACGTAACCTCGCTGTCCCACTGCTGGGCAAAGGTCTCCCCCAATTCTTTCCATTTATCTCTGTTCATGGCCAACTCTTTCCAATCCTTTTTAAAATCGTCCAGCTCTTTTCGCCATCGAGTCGGAGGCCGACCTGCAGGCATCCTGGAACTCCCATTCCGTTGCAATCTTTGCCCATCTGTCCGGGTGCATCCTGCTCACGTGACCAGCCCAATTCCATTTCAGCTTGGCAGCCTATCCAAACCAAATGTTTAGGCTTTATTCGGACTATTTAGTAGATGGTTTATGTGAAGTTTGCACAAAATCGATCGAGCTGTTCTTAAATTCCCCCGGGAACGGGCACAACGCGGGTAAACTGCGGAGACAGCTAGTAATGTCTATAAAGTACGTTTTAATTAATATTACAATAACGTTTACTGTTACTGCCCATATCGTACCATTGTAAATAACACAGAAGCAAAACAACTTTCTGTGCAGCGAAAAACCCGTAGTAATACGTAATAATGTGTAAAAATCGCGAATGTTTGAAAAAGAATACGATATAATATGAATTTAATAACTTACAGAAAAGAAACAGCTACAAGCCATGCGTCAGGAGTTGATGGACCAACAGAAGGACGTTGAACAACAACGGGAGAAGCTGTTCAGACAGCTCGAACGGTTACAGCAACACGGTGAGTTAATACCGTCGTTAAAGGTCGAATGACACGCCCTTTGGCACGGTGGCAGTGGGAGCGCTTACTGTTGGCGCTTACTCGGGCGCTTACTTGGGGGATGCGGGCTCGATTCTCGCCCGGAGTCAACAATATGTGAGACATAGTTGCTCACATACAAAGTTACACAAAGTAAAGTAACACTAATATATTGAAGAGTTTGTTTCAACGCGAAAATCTCAGAAACTACAAATCCGATTAAAATAATATTTTTTGGGAAATTATAAGTCTAGCCACAAAATTATTTATTGGACACGTGATTAAACTTCTAATTTTATAACTAAGCAACGGGAAAATGACATAGCCTCTAATAATGTATGTTGCCTTCTAAATTACTAAGTCAGCCACAATTAACGAGCATCTAAATAATACTATCTTAGGCGTAGGTACTATTCGGTAGGTTAGGGTTATTTTTTTTTATTTAGAAGATAATTAGTGGCTAAGATAGTATTATTTTGATGCTCGTTAATTGTGGCTGACTTAGTAATTTAGAAGGTAACATACATTTTTGGGGGCGAAATATGATATTAAAAAGAAGCCTGTTTAATTCGCACCCATATTTTTTTTAGTAGATAGCCACATTCAATGGGAAGTTTACAGGCTATTTTTTATCCCGAAATTCCCACAGGATCGGGCACAACACAGGCAAAACCGCAGAGCGCTGCTAGTTTGTGATAATCGTATGGTTGTTACAGGTGGTTCTCAAGAGGAAATAGCGAGCGTTGGTACGTTATCACCGGATTCGAGCGTCAGTGATACTAATCGGCGGAAAGAACCAAAGTGGAGAAGTGAGTGAACTTATACCTGTATGAGGCTGACTGGCCATTGAAGCGGACCGATGCTGCAAAGCGGTGAAACGGAGATATATATAATTAAACCAGCAGCGCCCCGCGGTTTCACCCGCGTTGTACCAGTCCCCGCAGGAATTTTGCGATAAAAAGTAGCCTATGTCCTTTCTCAGGCTCTGGACTAACTGTGTACCAAATTTTATTCAAAACGGTTCAGTAGGTTTGGCGTGAAAGCGTAACAGACAGAGTTACTTTCGCATTTATAATATTAGTTATGATGGCATAACCTAGAGATGGCATAAAATAGAGTTACATAAAATCTCTGAGCGGAGATTTAAGCCATCCTATGGATTAATATCTCCGTTTCTCGGCTCCGTAGCCTCGGTCCGCTTCAATGAACAGGCTGCCTTAACCATCGAAGCATAAAAGAGCGGTGTTATAAGTTTGAAGTGTCTAATGTATCTTATCTCTTAATCGAAATAGTTGGTTTTTATGAACAATACCACTTTTTTAAATCGGTCTTCTTCATCGAGTGGATGGTCAACCTGACCAATCCTGGTGTCAGAGTTATTGAGCCGCCAAAGGCCTCTGACATGGCTCATGTAACGACTCATATCCGTAGAAAGTAACCGGGACCGACGGCTTAACGTGCCCTCTGAAGCACGGAGTCATAAACGGACATTATTGGCTCTATAAATAACGGAGAAACATTATACAAAAGTAAAACAAAATACACACGAATTGAAAACCTCCACCAATTTTCGAAGTTGGTTAAAATAACCCTTGAGATATCCCTCAATGCATTACATAATTAATTAACATAGTTACATATGATGTTGTCAGATAACCGCGGCTCGACAGGCTCCGAGTCGTCCGTGGGCAACGTGTCGCGCGCGCTGCCGCCGCCGCAGCTACTGTCGGCGCAGAACGAAACCAGAGCCACTGCGCATCACTCACAACTATCGGTAAATATTGTCAACTAGCCCCGTCCCGCGGTGTTACTCGTGTTGTACCCGTTCCCACGGGAATTTCGGGATAAAATGTAGCCCATGTGTTATTCTATAACCTATTACTGTTAAGTTTCATCCATATTCGTCCAGTAGTTTTTTCGTGAACGAGTTACATACATACATCAATCCATTCTTTCGCATCTATAATATTAGTAGGATTTAGACGGCTTAAAAACTCTGACAAATATTTTTTTGCACTGAATTTATTGATTATCGTCTGGCATTAAATACAACAAATCAAACCCTTAAAACATAACCAGCTCTCAATTTCATACAATTTTGACAATAATAATTGTCAAAATGTGACAAGTAGTCGTCATAATTTTATGAAACTAAGAATGACCGACTTTAAGTGGTGATTCAGCACCCAAAATTAAACTGACTGATTTGAATTTATTGATTGAAAAAAAAAGAGTATTAAACAGCTAAACTAAACCACGGTTAAAATTAATAACTTGTAACTAAATCCACATTTAAAACAAATCTTTATTTTAAAAAACCATACATAAATACATAAACGTCAATTTCACATCTTTCTTCTAACTTTACAGCAAATGGTAAAACAACAGTTACCGCTCAAGCTAGCGAGCGGCAAGAGTCAACAAGCCCCGCCCGGCTACCATAGACTGCACGAATCACCCAGCGACGTGAGTATTCACTATACACTGTACTCTATGCTTCGATAATAGCTTGGAACCACCCTGTTAAAGAGTTCACACAGAGCGCGGTCAACAGTTAAAGGTGTGTTTCCATCGAAGCGGAGCGGAGAGGTGCGGGGCTTAGTTTACCAATCACAGTGTATTAGGATTGTCAAACAACGCACTGACATTGTCAAACAACGCACTAACATTGTCAAACAACGCACTGACATTGTCAAAAGCTTCTCGTAATGTATTGTAATTGGTCGGTTGAGCTCTGCACTGCTCCTCTGCATTTGAATGGAAACGCGCCATATGTCCGTTTTGTAACCACTTTGCATTATTGGGGTTAGAATTAAAACTAAACCAAATTGAATAATTTAAAAAGAAGTGCCATTTTGATTGTAAACGTGTACGTATGCAGTATACTCGTATGCATTGGGCGCATTTTTAAATGTGTGGCCCTGTCTGAACTTTTTTGTTTTGCTAAGGCTTAGAAAAGGTTTTCGGGATTTGGCTAGTTTAACACTACTGTGGTTGAATTTAAAAAAGTCTAGCATAAACACTTTGAAGTTGAACATTATTTTGTATCACTTTAGTAAATTTTGATCTTTGACTTCACTATCACATTGTCATTTATTATCATCATATTTGACATCTGTCACTCTCCTCAACATACTCCATTGTCATTGTAAATGACAAAGCATAGCAAAATAGACTTTATTACATACTAATTAAGTTCTGAAACAGATCGAATGGTTGTTTTCAGGACATCGACTATCCGAACGTATTTTAATCGGCATTAATGTTAATTATTAATGTAAGTAACACGATGTTTAAAGTAGATTTGGACCCAATTCGTTGTTGTGTTGGTGTGTTGTTGACGCGTGATTTGTTTTTAATTGGCAATAGATTGATCTTTTTAAAAGAAAATAATATTTCAAAATTATGTTTTAATATACCTTTGTTTATTAAAGTTTCTATCTATACTAATATTATAAAGCTGAAGAGTTTGTTTTGTTTGTTTGTTTGTTTGTTTGTTTGTTTGTTTGTTTGTTTGTTTAAACGCGCTAATCTCAGAAACTACTGAACCGATTTGAATAATTCTTTCACTGTTAGATAGTCTATTTATCGAGGAAGGCTATAGGCTACATTTTATCCCGAAATTCCCACGGGAACGGGCACAACGCGGGTAAAACCGCGGGGCGCTGCTAGTATGACATAAAAGAGATTGATTATAAATTGTGACAGAGAAAAACTGACAAATAAACTTAAAATGTCATATAACGAGCTATTGTTGTTTGATTTTTAAGTCCAATAATATTTACAATAACATGCAGTATATTAATATCTACCATGGTTAATATATTTTCAATTATATAATCAAAGTACGAAATAAAGCTTAAAATTCAAGACACTTCGAAGTATAAAAACAAATCATGTCAAATGAACAACAACAAAATTAATTTCTTAGCACCAAAGCTTCGGTAGTGTCAAAATTGGCTTTCAAAATTCTTCTATGTAGATCTACTTAATTTTATAAATGTACAACCATTTCGTCTGTTCAGCTTTAATTGTAGCATGTACAGTTGTAGATAATTCTGAGCCTAGTTAGAACTTTGTCATATTCAAATATTAGTTACAACGGCTGACATATCAATGAAGATTTTTGGGTTTTGTAATTTGACAAAGTACTAAAATGCTTAATACTTTCTTGTGACTTTTTAGTTGTTCAAATCCACGTGACGTAATATTATGTATTCAAAATAAATAAATAGAAGACGACTATGAATGAACTACTTACAGCACCCTTCTTCTTATCGAGTCAATGTGGTTAATATTTACCATTTACTAGCCCCGCGGTGTTACTCGCATTGTACCCGTTCCCGCGGGAATTTGGGGATAAAATATGTCCTATGTGTTATTCTGTTGTATAACCTATATTAAATCCCTCCAGTAGTCTTTTCGTGAAAGAGTAACAAACATACATCCATCCTCACAAACTTTCGCATTTATAATATTAGTAGGAAGTATATAAATGTAATTGTGTTTACTAATGATATAAAAATAATAAGTTAACGTCATGTACCTTAAGTATGACGGTAATGACACACATTTCAATCATGCTACACATGTGTCACACATCATGTATCATGCACATTACAAATACGATCTATACTAGGTACTTCCTGTACATAGTTTCAAACCTATTTTGCGTGCATCGCTATGTGTGCGTAGGTTTGTATTTATACAACTTTCATTTGTTTTGAAGTCATAATACTGTTCTATATTATTTGTACGAAGAAAGGTTTACCCACACATAGAACCGCCCGAAAAGATGAGTTGAACTATAGCACGGTCGCGAAGCACGAAGAATTGCGTCCACTGACTTTTATCCATTTGTCTGTGTCACCCATGCACAACAGTATTGCCGTTTCACACCGCCAACGTATTGTGCGAGTGAGACAGTAATATTTGTGACTAGAAAAAGGTCATTTAACGAAATTAAGTGCTGGTGGCGTAGTTTGACTAAGCGATGGTAGCTCATTGCTATTGTCAAGCAACGTGTAGCTCTACTTGGATCGGGTGCCAATAGTGGTATTTCTATCTGAGCGCTACGTAGAACTGTAGGTTCCGGTTGTTCGATAGACCATGTCGGAGGCCTTTAGGCGGTCTAAAAACTCAGACAAGATTGGCCACTACACGAACTTACTTAACGACATTCTTTGTCCTTCGCGACTGGCGATACTACGAGTATATACTGAGTAAATTAGACCATGTAAGCTATATATTGCTCTCTATAGTCAAAGTAATAAGGTTGATTTTAGTTCCAGCAATATAACAACCAAGGATTAGTGATCCACCACACCAGAACGGGTAGCTCGCCAGCGCCTCTGCCGTCTCAACAACAGATCACTAACAAAGCAACCAGGTAAAAATATTTACTATTGAAAAACTAGTAACGCCACCCGGTTTTAACCACTTAGTACCAGTTACCGTATAAAACACCGCTGGGGGCTAATCACCACGCTTGCCTAATGCGGTTTGGTGATCTCAAACCCAAGCCATGTTTGACAAATATACACAACCCAACGAGTGATACTAAATAAATGAATCATCTATTGAAATAACAAGGTTAACTAGACCCAAACTAAGCTCTAGGCTTGTAAAATAATAACATTGTCTTCCCCAGAACAAATACATATCCGAAGTTACCCGATAAATTCCGAGTGCGTTCGCCCGAGACGCCGCCCGCGGTGTCAACGCCTCCCGTACAGTCCGGCACCACCGAAGAGGAAGTCATATTCTTCTGACATCAACACCCACCCGAACCGCAGACTCGATCCTGAGACTGTGTCATCTCTTAGACCTTCCAAGTTAGGTATCTCTTTACTCTTTTGTTGATATGCTCGCCTGGTACTTTGTGAGGTGGATATGGAACTTATGTATCGGTTATTTTTGAACTGTGACGCTAGGAAAATGGGAACTGTGTTGTGAGGAAAAGAAAGCATTTGTATCAAAATTAATAATGATGTTAACCAAAATAATGAAGATTAACAAAAAGCAAGCTCAGCGAAAGTCATTTGATTGGCTTAAAAATGATATAATATATTCACTATTTAAATAGTGAATATATTATAACTACCACGATGTGAACATATTGTAAACGTTAATCGGGCCTTAATCGCGAATCAAACCTTGTACACGATAAGTCCCGGCTAGATCAGTGATTACAATGTATTCAACATAGATAATTCTCATGAACATTGTATAATTGTTTTGTTAATAAATAAACGGGACATAAGTTCTAGATCCATCTTGCTTCTGGAAAATTTAGGGATCCTCAGGTATCATTCAGAATAGTCAATAACCTTTTTTACACCTTTGTTTGTTATTATTTAAGACTTTCTATTATTTGCAGCTGAATGGGGCAGCTTTACTGATCTTTTGTGTCAATATAGCTCTATCTCATTCTTATTATAATAGACTGACAGAGATAGCGCTATGTTGAAAATGGAAATTTCGTTTTAATGTTATGTTTAAAATTTGCAGCTGATTTGATTTGATTATGATATATTTTTGTATAATAATAATATTTAAGTATTAATTTGCATTTGACTTTAAATGTAAATCCGGTTAATGGACGATTTAATGATGGATTGAATTGATGGAAAACATGCAATATTAAAACTATAATAATTTATTTCGACTAATTTCTCCAATTTTAAATTATAAGTTTTTTATTTATTTAATATCATTCCAAAATCATTCCTACGCATACTTAGAGCTTATAACACATTCCATTCCAAGCAAAAATGATCTCTATTGAACACTAGCTAGAGTAGTATTTACATTAAAACAGTATTTAAAGCAGCTTTTATTCACATTTTCGTAATTTATTTAAATTGGAAGGTCAAGAGATTTAATAAGGCCTTCGTAGTGTTAATAAAATATTGAACTTTAATCTGCGATTTTCGACCTTACTGTGTCGTGATAATGTTGTTAGTAAATTCTAAAATAAGAGTGGGCGATAAATTTAATAGACTTAATCGGTTGATTTGTTCGTATATGTAGCTTTGATAAAACTATTTTCAAACTAGTGTAACATAGTGTCGTTTCGCTCGCACTTACGTGAGAGTTATATGTGCGAGTGAGACATAGTGAATGTACATTTTCGACGTTAAGTTTAAAAAAACACAGTTGTTATTTTACGTGATTGTCTCGTGAAATTATGAACATATAACTTGAATAATTTTGGCTCTCTTGATTTAAAAGTATCGAAGCAACATATGCGAACAAATTATAAAAATAAATTAAAAGTTTAAACGGTAGGTATCTACGTTGTAGCGGTCTGTAATATGAATACATGATTATTATAATAGAGGTTGTTATAATAGAACTTTTGGGATTCAAAGAGGTCTTGTTGTTGAAATTAATCATTGAATTTATTACGGGTTGGGAGCACCTATTAAAAATAATAGACAAAGCATAATATGCTTTCTGATCAAGAAATCTTCTCCTTTTGAATTCTAACTACGTTTACGGATACACTTGACGTTTGTTTTACATTTTTAACTGACTTCAAAAACCAAAGGAGGAGGTTCTCAATTCGGCCGGTATATTTTTTTTATTTGACGTTTCAGCCTCTTAATAGGAACTGTGGTCACAGAAGACTGAAGTGACAGAGCCTTCTGTGAGCACGGTTCCTTTGTAGTAAAATTATAAATGTTCGATTTAATTTCAGAAACCAGTATAATACCGGTCGAAGCTAAATCTATTAAAAAACGGTCCAGCCGTTTTCGAGTTATAAATGGTGCAATTAACACGAAATTCTTTTATAAAAAATCTATTTAATCGTTAATTTCTTTTGCCATAATGAACTTGTAAAAATAAGTGCTCTCAACGCCAAAATTTTTGAAATGTTCAAAATTAATCAGTTGTTGAAACATTTTTATAAATAACTACTAAGTCACTTGTTATTGGATGTTGTATTATAACTGCTATACATTTATTAATAAGTATAAACATACTATTGTGGTCAAAATAGGCCAAAATAGTCGTGAAAATCCTCATTTTATATCCATATCTCTTTGAATGTTATTCAATTTTAACAATAAACTATTCAAATATAAATTTTAAATCGTAAAGCTGTTTAAATCGCGTTAATAATATTGTTACTGTATATAAATATGTTGAAATATTTTTAAAACATAAATTGTATAATTTTAACTGTGAATTTGGAGATGGTATGATTGAATTTCATTGAAAATAATAATATGATATTAAATCTCGTTGTATTTACAATAATAATCACAGCAATATATAATTTCAAATATGAAACTTTTTAGTACAAACTAATTGGTAAATAAAAATAATAAAGATATATTATATTTATAGAAGCATCAATGATATCCTTTTAAAAGACAATAACAGTGAGTCTATATGCGTGAAATGTGACGTGCAATATTTATTATCACCTATGTTATAACGAATACTATTAACTTGGCTTCGGCCTATTATTAAATACATGTAACATTCCAGAAGAATTTTAATGTGATCAAATCCTATATAGGGCGGGTTGCTTCAGCTTACGCTTACGCACCAGTTAACGTTAACACCAAATGTCAGTGTAAACGGATGTAAGAAAATGAAATATCGTGACTTTCACCTGTAACAGATTGTCACTTAAATTATGAAGCAACGCATGGTATTTACAGTTGTGTTTTTTTAACGAATGTAAGTTACGTTAACGAACCGTTTGAAGCAACCCGCGCTTAGTATTAGACTTTACCTCGTATGTTCTTACATTGGTTTTAAAAACGTTGAATGTTTGGGTGCAGATGATGTGTGCATTTCAATTTAAGGATAATAATATTAACCTAGATGATATAATGTTTCATGAGCTTCATAATACCCATTGGAGCCTATTTTGATGACTAATGAATTATTTTATTATCATGTATTGGCTTGTAAATATGCATGTTTTTTTAAATAATAATCTTGGAACATAATGTTACTTAATACTTTGAAGTCCTGTTGTCTTTCCTTTGCTAGTTCGGACTTATTAATATTGAACAATAATATTTAATGATAGGATTTTAATATGTATGTTAACCACATATACATCTGCACGCAATAGTTGTAGCTCATTAGATAACATGTTACGGTGAAATATTAAGACTATGTATCAACTATTTTTCGTGCATATACTGTAATTCTTTTTACTATTTTAGTCTTAGAATTGGTGATATATGAAAAAAATAAACTATTTTCTCGTTTAAGATCTTTCATACTGTGTATATATATTGATGTTGATGTTTGAATATATTAAGATATTATCTTTAAAATATTACACATAAGTGAGAAAAAAAATCAAAAAATTATTTATGTCTATAAAAATTTAAATTTTCATAACTTTGCAATAATTTTCGGTTTATATCTTGATTGTGACAATTTGTCGATTAAGGGTTGAATCTAAATGTTTTGAATATTTCGATTTAGATGATATTTGATTTGTGGATAGTTATCGGTCTAGAGACGGTCAGTCAACGACCTCTTGACTTCAAAATATCATGACAATAAGTAAATAATCTATTTTTCCTAATATGACATTTTTCCCTACACTGATATTTATATCTTAATAATAAAATATACCCATACAAATAAAAATAGAATGCTGTTAATGGCTGCATATATTTATCATAAAAATAAGAATAAGTAACTAAGTGAAAACCAGCTTGGTTTGATAAACAATTCATCCCCTGAAAAGACGGCAAAAAACTGTAGCTATGAGTAAAGAGAATACACTTTACATTACACCTTTAAAAGGGCCATGTAAACACCTGAAAACTTAATCACAATCTTAGTAATATAAAATACTAAATCATATTTGAAAACCAAGAGGAATAGCAAATCATAGCGACTTTGCACTCAAATGACAATTTTTCTAAGGCTATTTGACATCTCTAATAAATGCCAAATCTTTATTGCATTTAACTGATCGATTGTTCCTTTAAATAAATCTTGAAATATTTTCCTATCAATGAGTATTCTACTTAGTCCTAAGATTGCATTTATTTTTTTATTACCTTCAATTTGTGTTCGCGTTTTGTGATCGATTTTTTTATTAAGATATTTTTTTTTATTTTTGACAAATCCTATGACAAAAAATTGCATTTATCCGAGTCTTTTCAATGACGAAATGAATAGAAAAATTTACTTTTTAGTCACTCAGGTTGTCAAAAGTTGTCGACAATGTGTCAAAAGAACCGACAGTTTGTCATAAAAATTATGACGGTGATACGTAGTGTCAAATAGTAAAAAAAAAAACACAAGTATATTAAATTTTTCTTAATTTATTTTCTTCTTTATTTGTCAATTGTTAATAAGATTTATCTTAATAATAAGTCGATACTCGTTCATTATTTTCCTGATATAGTCGGTTACTCGGCGTTGCAGGTGGAAAGCGCTCCTGTATGAGTAGCACATTCGTGCCTTTGTAAAAATTAGACTTTATCTTCTTTTTGAGGAAGGAACTTGTATTGGTGCCTTCATAAAAACAATGCTATGTGTTATGATTTATATATATTTACTTTTACCTCTTACAACTTTCTCTCAACGCGATTTTCTTAAACATTATCATTCAAATATATATATTTAGCCTCAAGAACTGAATTTTTTGAAAAAAAAAAGTGTTTCGGCTGCACTAAAAGAAACCAAACTGTTATGAAGGCACACAACTTTCTACTCGTTACAACTAAACATAATTGTGAATAAAGTTTTCCTTTGCATATTCTAAATCCATGAATAAATATTAATATACTTATACAAATCAAAGAAATATGATAAAAATGCGTTCCCAAATCCAAAATATATTCATTCATAATTTACTTAAATTCTCAAAAAGATTTGTTCGAACGCATTTTTTCTTAAAAATTATAAAAAATATTTAAAGTTAAAATAAAAGAAATATAGTTGTCCTTGTTCTATTTATATCAACATTGTTTTGAGAGAGTGTGATGGGTATACATTATAATGTTATGCCTTTAGTATGAAAAAGACAATATTTAGTTGTGCGTACATTGAGTTGTAATCAAAAAGTGTATGGACTTGAATTTGGGGAAAATTTCTTTATTTGTAAAGTATCGTACTATTCAATTATTTTATCAATTGTACGCATAACTCTGAGGAATGGTTTCGCATAATTATGATAGTTTTAAAAAGCAGTTTAGGATAAATCCTTCCAGAACATAGTTATACTTAATTTAATAATAATGAGAAATGACAGTATTTAAGCACAGAACGTGCTTTAAATATGACACTTAGTTTATTAAAAAAGTCATAGATTTTTCAGTAAGTATTTTTTATTCTTTCAGCAATACACACAAAAGTTATATATAATTTTACCGACAGACATACAAACTTGCTTACAAATATATGTTTACATTCCTTTGGCCTCTTAGAAAACCGGGGATTCGTAACTGGTTTTAATAACTGCAGCTGTTTAATTTGACATTTGGATTTGTCACTAGACTGCTTTAAAACTGTTTACGTTAGTGAGAACACTCAGAAATGTCATGATTTAAGTTCGATGCAATACTTTAGAATAAGCTTTAACCTATGTACTTAATTTTGTGATTATCCCTCCATTTAAAAATCGATTTATTTGGTAAAAGACAATACTAATTTGTATTGCTCAAGTTATGCTCATTTTATCATTATACCTTGTAGTGTTCTATGGATATTATTTTTATATTTATGTTCCGTAGTGTAATTAATGTTTAGTTTTAAAATTATACTTATTATTGTCAACCCGATCTGTGAGGAGACGATTGTCTTGTATTTAGAATAGATGAAATAAATTTACTTAGTATCGACTTTTCGTTTCATTTCGTGTACTCTCCAACATAGACTAAAACCTAGTTCGCATTAAGCTAGTAATTTAGTCTAGTAGCGAGTAATTTAGTAGCTAAATATGTCTGAACACCAAAAATTTAGTCTAGTAGGTTAGTAAGTAATTAAGTCGAGTCGATCTATTTCATTCTATTTTGACGGGCGAGTAGCACCCCCACCACGCGTCCGTTCTCACTAGTTCGCCAGCTAAACAAGTCCGAACCTGTCGAATTAGTCGAGTACATTAGTTATCGCAAAAATGTCGTTAATAAACACCACTCACTTGTAAACTGTACTCGAACGAAGTGCGAACGATTTTGGGGCAGTAGCGAGTATTTTAGTTACTAAACTACTCGCTACTCGACTAAATTACTAGCTTAATGCGAACTAGGCTTTAGAGCGTTAATAAACGCTTGTTAACAGCGTTTTAAATATAAAAGGGTTTGTCCTTTTCCGACATACGCTATTTTCCGAAGAGCAAAAGAGACAAAACACTTTATAACAGCGTTATAGTGCGTTTAATAATAAGATGGTTAATATAAAACCAGACGTAAGTTCGTGTAGGTCAGTGACCAATCCTGATGTCGGGAGTTTTTTAGATCGCCTCAAGGTATCCGCCATAGTCTAATGATTGAAAGAACCAGGACCGACAATGTACTTCGAAGAACGGTAGCGTCAAACAAATAAATATTTATATTGCTACGTTAAAGAGACCTTTACGCAAACAGAGGAGTATTGTCTCTACATCATAACATCTCAACGGCCGGTTGTAATTAAGTTATTAAAGGTAATCGTGGCGGTGGCTATGACTGTATAAAAAAGGACCTCAGGCGTTATAAATAATTCGTTTTATGACCTCAGTGAATATGAAAATAAGCAACTTTACTTAATTTTGAATTGTAACTACGTTTACGGAAACAGTTCGCTTTTAATTAAAAACAATATCTGACGTTAAAACTCTATTACCTACTGGACCAGTGGTCACAGAAGATTGAGGTGTGCCTAAAGTAAAATATCGCAGCTACCGCCAAATACAAACATAATGTTAGGTACGGAACGTTACGATTTACGCAAAAAGAGCTAACAGTGTCTTGAGATCGTGCAGTGTTGGGATTTGCTTGTGGTATCACCTTGTTGATGATGAGATTCCAAGCAGGTGGTAATTACCATACGATATTTTACTTCTTCTTGTATAGACACATAACACCTCAGTCTTCTGTGACCACGTTTACTGTAAAGAAGCCGAAAACTTACGGAAAAGTTTAGTAGGCAAGTACATATTATATCTATTTCGTGCGAAACTAGCTAGCTAAATACGTGTGTATATTATACTTATGTATATATATCCACACAAGCGGCGCCCCGCGGTTTCACACTTTAGGCCCATCTCGTAGCCAGATTTGGTAGCTAGCTACGAAATGAGAAAAGTGTTTTCCCATCTTGTAGCTAGCTACTAAATGGGAACGATCTATTCGGTAGGTTAGGGTTATAATTTTTTTTACTAGTTCTTTTTCCTAAATCTTGGACTTTCGAATTCCTATTTCGTAGCCAGCTTCGAATCGGGATTATTTCTCCCATTTGGAAGCTAGCTACCAAATCTGGCTACGAGATGGGCCTAAACCGGTTTCACCCGCGTTAGGCCCGTTCCCGTCGGAATTTCGGGGTGAAAAATAGCCTATAACCTTTCCGTTGAATGTAGATATCCATTACAAAAAGAATTACTTATTCAAATCGGACTGGTAATTCCCAAGATTAGCTCGAAAATACAAACAAACTTACAAATTTTACCTCTTTATAATATTAGTACCTACTCGTATAGATATATATATGAAGGCAGGCAGATATTATCTCAAAATATGTATTTGGCGAGATCGTAAAACGTGTCGGTGGCTTAACGACTTGGAGTATTGTGACTGACATAATGGGTTTCAGATCAATTCTTTGAGATGTTCTTCCAGAATTTATGGCTTTAATGTTAGGGGTGATCTTTTTGGCTGTGTTTTAGATTGGAAATTATATCCGGTATCGGTTGATAAAGATCTCGTTGATGAAGAGTACTCTCGTGAGCAGGGCTGTTGCGACAAGACCGAATTGTTGAGGTATGTAATTAAATGTTTATTTAATTGAGTTATATGTACTAACGTTAGTACCTACTATAACTCAATGGTTTATTTCGAAAAGCAAAAAATCAAAGATATCAGCTTTATTATAATTCTTAGTTTAAATAAGTTGAAACAGAAACGTGAAAGACAGGTATCTTATTCAGGAAATAGTAGTTATGTAATTGCAAAAATATGATGAAAATTCGATACTATACTATTCTACTAATTTTATATTTACACTGCTTCCGAAGCACTGCATATATATAATACTAGCAGCGCCCCGCGGCTTTGCCCGCGTTGAGCCCGTTCCCGTAGGAATTTTCGAAAATCCTTTCTTAGTGTGCTCTTATGTCACTTGAAGAACCTTCCTGCCAAATTTCATGTTTCTAGGTGTAGCGGTTGAGGCTGTGCGTTGATTATCAGTCAGTCAGTCAGTCAGGACTTTGAATTTTATATATATAGATTAGGGCACGTTAATTTGTAGGTCCCGGTTGTTTTATCGTTACTCTATATCCGAGGATTCAAAAACCCTGACTTACCAGGGTTGGCCGCTAACCTACTCTAACTTACTCTAGTATCGAAATTCTTCGCACCCAACCTAACTGAAAGTTATTGAAGGAGAGCGGAGTTGAACTGACCAATCACAATGCAGTACGAAAAGATTTTGACAATGTCAATGTGTTGTTTGACAATCACAATGCATTACGAAAAGATTTTTCAATGTCAATGTGTTGTTTGACAATCACAATGCATTACGAAAAGATTTTGACAATGTCAATGTGTTGTTTGACAATCACAATGCATTACGAAAAGATTTTGACAATGTCAATGTGTTGTTTGACAATCACAATGCATTACGAAAAGATTTTGACAATGTCAATGTGTTGTTTGACAATCACAATGCGCTGTGATTGGTGAATTTAGTTCCTTACCGCTCCGCTTAAACGCACCCAGCTGGGCTGAAAGCACAGTTAAGAACACAAAGAAAGCCACTCATTCGACATCTCAAGATTGTAATAACATAAAATGCCTATTTTCTCTCGTTACTATTACAAATTGTCATCGATAGACTCCTGCGGTCAACCGCCCGGAAAGCCTGATAAACTAGCCGAGTTTACTTACAGGAATAACTGGATCGTCTTAGATGATAACACTTTATGAGCTTTTCGTATAAAGCTAGCAGTGTTTTGAGGTTTTACCCGCGTTGTGTACGTTCTTTTGGGAATTTCGGGATGAAAATTTATTTAAATATCGGGAATTTAACATTAAATACCTTAGCCTGGTATCCGTTTTTAGGGTTCCGTATCCAAAGGGTAAGAACGGGACCCTATTACTGGAAACTTCGCTGTCCGTCCGTCCGTCTGTCACCAGGCTGTATCTCAAGAAATTTTCGCAGATGATGTATTTATATTGCCGCTATGACAACAAATAAAATAAAACAAATATTCAAGGGGGGCTCCCAAACAACAAACGTGATTTTTTGCCGTTTTTTAAACTACGGAACCCTCCGTGCGCACGTCCTACTCGCACTTGGCCGGTGTTTTTAGTGGGTACTTATTCAGAAAATATATGTAGGTATGTAGGTTAGCTAACGACGGCTCTCACGGTAGGTTTTTTGAACCATATTAGCTAACAAATGGTTGAAAATTACAGTTAATAGAAAAAATATTCCTCTTATCAACCGTTAGTAAGCTTAAATACGGATCAAAGAACCGGATCTTAGTTAAAAGTTTCTATAGCCATACCCAAAGCATGGAAAGAATACATACCTACTTAACTGAGCGTAGAATATTTCAAAGGATTACAATGTTTTATTATACGTTTGTGCGTGTTCACGAAAAAGATTATTCAAATCTCTTCTTTAAATTTATTATGTGAGAATTCGAAGTTATAAATAAGGATTTCAAAGGTCATAACTTTGGAGTAAAGAGAATTGGTTTTGTGTTATTGTTTTTTGGATACTATCCATGATGATGTATTGAAGGGGTGCATCTGTGTCAAAAGGAGCAAGGAAAAACAAGGATAAGACTTCATATCTATACTAATATTATAGAGGTAAAATTTGTAAGTTTGTTTGTATGTTCGAGCTAATCTCGGGAATTATCAGTCCGATTTGAATAATTCTTTTTGTAATAGATATTCATGTTTAATGGAAAGGCTATTTTTCATCCCGAAATTCCGACGGGAACGGGTACAATGTAGGTAAAGCGGCGGCGCTCTGCTAGCGGCGCACTTCTGACATACGTAATTTTCCGAAGAGCAAAAGAGACAAAACACATACCTATGTGTTTTGTGTTTTAGTTACATAGATACTAGCAGCGCCTCGCGGTTTTACCCGCGTTGTGCCCGTTCCCGTGGGAATTTCGGGATTTTTTTTACATAAAAACCTTCCTCTTGAATCACTCTACCTATTACAAAAAACCGCATCAAAATCCGTTGCGTAATTTTAAAGATTTAAGCATACAGACAGACAAACAGTGTGACAGACACGAAAAAGAGACGACTTTATTTTATACTATGTAGTGATGAAGACGGTAAAATTAATAGATATTTTAAGCATGGGTATACCTACGTAAACAAAAAATACTTAGTTTTCAGGGACAAAGCTCTAACAGATTAAAAAGAAACAAAAGAAACCTTACCATTGCGGTGAATTAAAACAGAGTACCTACCAAAAATGATAGCATTGACACTCCTTTGTGAAGCAAAAGTTGCGTTATAAGTAGGTAGACGCTTTCAGAAGTTTCTTTTGATTTTAACGTTCGGTTAAAAGTGTTTCTTGTAAGTAAATGGAATGTCAAGGCTGCCTAATGGCACAATTAAGTAACGAACTTGCCTGTCGTAAATTTATGTCAACAAACTTATTAATTGTCTTCCGTTATGGTTATATTGTTTGTATGTTAGAAACAATAAGTGCTTTAATTGAATAACAGTGTTGATCTTAAGATTATTTCATTATTTTGAACGTTTTAACCTTAATTTCGCTTTCATTAGGAAGTTAAGGAAACGGGATGTAAGTATTTTCGATAATTTTGTTTGAAAGTAAAACCGATGGCACGTGTAAGAAACAAAACTCACACGCTTCGATCAACATTATACAACTAGAGGTCAGCGCAAAAAATACGTCTCGGTGAAAAGGCCTCATTTGAAAAGTGAGATCTTATTTTATTCATAAGATTTGCTACTTTATTGCTAGGTGTCATGGTTGTAATTAGGTTGAACGTCGAACTGTTTTAAAAATTTTGTTTCAGTTCGGTAGTAAACAAAATAAGCTGTCACACGTCATCCGTGCGGACAGTATTTAGCTTTGATTTTGTACGTGACCCGATATCTTGTTGTGTATTGTTGATCGAAGCTCACACGTGTCAATATGTAAGTACCTACAGAGGATTAGATTGGGCAACTCAACTCAGTAATGATCGCTTTAACCTTAGAGCAGAGTTTCTTTACCTTAGGTCGCGACCCAAATTAAGGTTACGGGTACCAGCACCTCGCGGTTTTACCCGCGTACCCTTTCCCGTGGGAATGTCAGGATGTTATGTAGCCTTCCCGTTGAATGTGGCTATCAATTACAAAAAGAATTATCCAAATCGGATTAGTAGTTTCTGAGATAAACGCGTTCAAAAAAACCAAACGCTTCAGTTTTTTATTTTTATTTAGGTATATCTCATAGTTAGATTCCATAATAAAAGCTTACAGCTTAGTTTGGATTAATGAACCCTATTTGAATTTGTCCTGTAAATATTTATTTATATTTTCCCACAAAGGAATAGTCTACCTATATAGGTAGACTAGGTATATACCTAGGTACATAAATACTCACTACTTTTCAGTGAAATGAATTCACCACTGCTCCGTATAAAACCTCTTTAGTATCCAAATTAATCGAACATAGAGTAAATAAATAAACCATAAAAATGTATGGAAGTCTGCGAGCGTTCAGTATTAATTACAGCTCAATAAAACTGGATTCAAGTGAAACTTCAACAAACTGTACCGCGAAGTTAAGAGTTACCGGCGCTTCAACTGAAAGTAGGTTTTTTCAATATGTTTTCAAGTTTCTAACTTTAAATACACCTTACTTAGACGCGTATTGAGTATCCTTTCAACTGCTACACATAAATGTGAGTTTTAGTTTAGCAATATAAAAATAAATAAAATAAATAAATATAGTCGGACAAATTCACTCACGGTTAATTAGACCCAAACTAAGCTCTAAGCTTGTAATATGGAATCTAACTCACTGATATAACATTACATACATACACATATGGCGATAGTATGATAGATAGCGGAATCAATTTATAGGCTTCCGTACTCAAAGGGTAAAAACGGGACTCTATTACTGAGACTTCGCTGTCCGTCCGTCCGTCCGTCTGTCACCAGGCTGTATCACAAGAACAGTGGTAGCTAGACAGTTGACATTTTCACAGATGATGTATTTCTATGCAGGTCGCTTCCAACCGAATTACTTGGAGATCAATGAGGCCTATGTCCAGCAGTGGACGTCCTACGGCTGACATGATGATGATGATCATAAGTAAATTAAATTAAGTAGTTATTGTATTTAAACAAACAAGTAAGTAAAAACTTAGAGATAAAACAAGTACCTACGCATTACACGTGTACTATCTAATAGTCTACTAGATGCCGACCAAGAACATAGTTATATATATACAAAGCAGCGCCCCGCGGTTTTACCCGCGTTGTGCCCGTTCCCGTGGGAATTTCGGGATTTTTTTTACATAAAAACCTTCCTCTTGAATCACTCTACCTATTACAAAAAACCGCATCAAAATCCGTTGCGTAATTTTAAAGATTTAAGCATACAGACAGACAAACAGTGTGACAGACACGAAAAAGAGACGACTTTATTTTATACTATGTAGTGATTATACCGACAAAACTATAATGCACAAGAAACAATAAGGAAGGAAGAGGTAAGCGATATTAAGACCATAAATCAGCCGGTGAGCAAGGCAGATCCACTGACTAGCTACCCTGTTCGAGCCTCGACAGGCTACAGCTTAAAAGTTATCTTTTCGACTTGCGAGACCGAATTTATGTAGGGTTGCCACTAAATCACTCTCTCATGAGTGTATTTTTGTGCATGTTATGTGAACACGTTTTAGGATTACAATCCAGATTTAACTTTAATTTTAAATAGTGTGTATTTGATTGTAATCTGTTGTGTCACCAAATAAATAAACAAATCAATATTTGTGGTAAACAATAATTGTTTATTGAACTTACCACACCATTAAAAGAAACAATAAATAATGAAAAGAAAATTATTAGAGGAAGTATTTTTTTATGTGTTCTATCATACTGAATAATGAAACTATATAACAAATGTTTTGTTTAATTTATCTTAATCTAAGTGTTGTGACAACCCTACCAAAATAGGTAACAATTTTGCACTTTCTTAAGAAGTTTTGCCTCTGTTCCGTTTAATTCCTCATGTGTATGAGCTAACATTTTCACCATGACATTTATTTAAACAAGTGCATCAAATTCTATCCGTCCATTAATTATAATGCCACAGAAACACAACTAAAACATTCAATTATGTCAGCGGTTTAAAACTATCTGTTGCCAACCCTATAGCAACTTTGTTAAGAATTTTCCACCGAATTTCACATTCTTTGCCCGACGTCAATTTGAAAAGTGGATCGCACACCTAACATTGTATTTTAACAAATAGTATTTCACTTCGAAGAGCTCGTTATGATAGATCAGGATCGTTATTGCTTCCACGTGTTGGAGGGTTCCGTACTCAAAGGGTAAAAACGGGACCCTATTACTGAGACTTGGCTACCCATCCGCCCGTCCATGTGTCACCAGGCTGTATCTCAAGAAATGTGATAGCTAGACACTTGAAATTTTCACAGATGATGTATTTCTATTGCCGCTACCTATAACTAAAAATAAAATAAAACAAATATTCAAAGGGGGCTCCAATACAACAAACGTAATTTTTGCCCTTTGTTAAAGTACGGAACCCTCCGTGCGCGAGTCCGACTCACACTTGGCCGGTTTTTTTTTACATTTTATATTCTTATACAATACGGATTATCAGGATTTATCGGGATTATACTCTTAACAAAAGAAAATAAATACTCGCTCTAATTTTTTAGTGAGAGAATCGGAAAATTCCGAGATTAAAAAGCAAGGCGATTAATACATTTATGTAAACAAGCCTTATGAAGGAAAACTTTACCAATATTAGAAATGCGAAAGTGGGAATAGATGGATGGATGGATGTTTTTTGATTATATCAATACGTTATTTAGATTCAGCGAGTTTACAATCTAATTGTCGAAATAAGAAAAAGTATTTTTAACTTGTGTGACATAGTCGGCGGTTCGCTAACTCGCTTTTAAGCTTTTAACCTGGCTCATTCCAACCGAACGTCAAAGGTAATAAGGATGAACGGATCTTGAAAAACTTCAGCACAAGGATAGATGTATATATAGAATTTAATTAATTTCTATTTCATAATTTATTCCCATGGGAGAAGGTTAAACAGTATGGCGTTTAGTCTTAATATAAAAAAAATACGTAGCACGATGTTTCTCCGCGATGGACTCCTAAACTACTGAACCGATTTTAAATTTGATTTGCACACCGTGCGCAATGTGATCCAACTTGAAAGATAGGATAGCTTACATCTCAATTTATAGTGATTAGGGTGGTTCTACCCTTAATTTTTATGTGGCAAAACAACGTTTGCCGGGGTCAGCTAGTCTATACCTACTAATATTATAGAGAGGTATAATTTGTTTGTTTGTTTGTTTGAGGTAATCTCAAGAATTACCAGTCCAATTTGAATAATTCTTCTTGTAATAGATAGCCACATTCAACGGGAAGGTTATAGGCTATTTTTCATCCCGAAATTCTCATGGGAACAGGCACAACGCGGGTAAAACCGCGGAGCGCTGGTAGTTTATTATAAGGAGGCATACCTCCTTACATACATATACTGAAGTAAGTAATTTCGTGTATAAGTATGTACTCATGATAAGGAATGTAAATGTAGTCATAACATCATAATTTCACTGATAGATAGAGTAGCTAGATATCTAATTTATTTATGCATAAATTAGTGATAAGTCTAGCACTTAGTGCTTTATCTGAAGAGGCCTGAACTCAACCCTTTAAACGTGATTGATATAGTAATAACGTTAGTGTTTTAGTATTCTATATTGTACTAGCTGCGCCCCGCGGTTTCACCCGCGTTGTACCCGTTCCCGCGGGAATTTCGGGATAAAAAATAGATGTTGGCCGATTCTCAGACCTACTCAATATGCTCACAAAATTTCATGAGAATCGGTCAAGCCGTTTCGGAGGAGTACGCGAACGAACACTGTGACACGAGAATTTTATATATAAGATGATTAAAATACGTAGTAAAATATAGTAAGTTTATAGTATTTTATAGTGTATAGTCACATTCGAGACTGGACTATTTTTGTGTCAAAAAATATACACGGGAAGAGTACAACGCGCGTAATAACGCGGATCGTTGCACGTATTATTTAACCCGTTGAATAAAAATATAATCCGACAATTTTGTGAAAAGTGACATATGTAATTACGCAATGTTGCATAATGTTACTTATAATGCTATGTAGCGCTCGGGGCGTAGTTTGACTAAACGATGTTAGTTCATTACAATTGTTAAGCAACGTGCAGCTCGGCCGCTACTTGGATGGGTGGCCGATAGTAGCATTTCTATCTGAGCACTACCGTGCTTCGGAGAGCACGTTAATTGTCGGTCCCGGTTGTTACAATCGTTAGACCATGTCGGAGGCTTTTAGGTGGTCTAAAAACTCCGACACCAGGGTTGGCCACTAACCTATACAAAATGAATGTATGACTTCACTACATAGTATAAAACAAAGTCGCTACTTTTGTTTCGCTTGTCTGTTTGTTTGTCTGTATGCTTAAATCTTTAAAATTACGCAACAGATTTTGATGCGGTTTTTTGTAATAGGTAGAGTGATTCAAGAGGAAGGTTTTTATGTAAAAAAAATCCCGAAATTCCCACGGGAACGGGCACAACCGCGGGGCGCTGCTAGTATTAAATATAATACAGATCGTGAACAAGTTACATAAATAAAACTATAGATATTAATATGAACAAATAAAAAATACTAGATTTACCTACAAGTGTTTTCCTCATGTCATTACTAGGAGTACTTATCTCCATCTTGTAGATAGCTTCAAGCTACTGAGTGCATCTTAGAATATCGTCGAGTGCATTCCATTTACAATGTATACCACCAGATAAATACCATTTGTCCCAACAATTTTATATAAAACAACTTGTTTATAAGTGTTATTAATAAATATAGTAGGTACAATTTAATTCAATCCGGTTTTAAAATTGGAAAATTACAGTGTATTGCGGTAATAACAAAATTATATTCTCAATAACTTATATGTACACCAAAATTACTATTTAACTGTGGATATAACAAATGTTTTTACAATACAAATTAAAGTTTGAGCTAAAAGAATTTATATGACAAAGATAGTCACGGAATTTCAGCCGTGATAATGAAGGTATTTTGGTATAGATATAATGATCTACATTTTCAGTACCTATAAACAAATGAACATCGCACTTCACTAGACTCTATTAGCTCAATCTAAGTAAAGTACTTAAGTAAAGTATCAAATCGTGTAAAAGTAACATTAAGAAGTGATGAAAATATTCATATTTTTAATATTATTAAGTGTGGTTGGATGTAAAAGATTTACAAGATGCAAGCTTGCAGGGGAGTTGTTGAAAACGAAATTGATTGAAAAAACTTTTCTGGGCAATTGTAAGTACTTACCTATTTGTATTTGAATTAAGTATTATAAGTATTTTATTTTTCAATATACTCATATGTTACATGTCAAATCTAATATGTCAAATCAATCAAATCTAATAAGTCAAATCAATCAAATCTAATATGTCAAATCAATCAAATCTAATATGTCAAATCTAGCAAATAAAATACATTCATTCATTTCATTCATTACAGATCACCAATCCGCATTAGGCAAGCGTGGTGATTACGCCTAATCCTCCTTACTGTACTGATATCTTCAGTGGGATGGGATGAGAGGCCTTTGCTAAGCAGTTGGACATGACAGGCTTAATCTTTAACTTCAACATTTTATTCATTTCAAATAGGTTAGTGGCCATCCCTAAAAATAATATTAGTCGTGGAAAATTTAAGACGAGATACAAGTATCCTAGTAAATAAGAGGGAAAGTATTTTTACTTATTTTACCATTAATGGCCGGTTCACATTATTCCAGTCCAGCAATCCAATCCAGTACTGGAATGCTACTGGAATAATGTGAACCGACACTGGAATGTACCCATTCCAGTGAGCATTCCAGTCCAGTGACTGGAGAGACCGTCAACTTTTCATTCCAGCTCACCTAATCCAGCGCCACTGGAATAGTGTAGACAGCCATTCCAGTTGCAATCCAGTGCTAGATTGAACGTTGAACAGTGAATACGAGTCAATTGTTTTGGGGACCAATCCAGCTACTCTTAAAAGACTGGAACAATGTAAACGATATGCTCCAGTCCAGCACTGGACTGGATTAGCTCGCTGGATCACTGGACTGGAATAATGTGAACCGGCCATTAGACTCAAGCTTGCATACAACTTGCAAAAAACCTCTAAATAACACCATTGCAATCTGTAATATATAAAAGGTAAACCTGACTGACTCACTGACTTATATATCAACGCACAGCCGAAATTACTGCACTTAGAAACTTGAAATTTGGTACAGGGGTTCCTTTTATATAAGTGAGTACTAAGAAAGAAATTTTGAGAAATTCAACCCCTAACAGGGAGTAGTTCTTACACCCGAAGCGAAGTAAGGGCGGGCCGCTAGTGTTAGTACATATGTTTATATAAACAGCCCAATACCTACTTTCTTAAGTACTTACTGAACATTACTACAGTTAATAATATGCATTGAAACCGTCAGTAATGCAGTGCTTAGTATGCGGGTCCGATACGGCTATACAATAACAACACACTGATTATTCATATCAGTATATCACTTAAAGGTAATATAGGAATATAAAAATAGACTAAGAATTTGCGGGAAAGTAAACAAGTTCGGATAGGTTAGTGGCCTTAGTGTCGAAGCTTTTAGACCGCCTAAAGGCCTCGGGCGTTGTCTGTCGATTGAATCACAATTTTACATACCGTACGGAGCACGGTAGCGCTCAGAGAGTAATGCCACTGTCTTCCACCCATCCGAGTAGAGATCTTGTAATCTTTTTAATATTGTGGTAAAATTGTTAGGTTAGGTAAGGATGGTAATATCATCTTCTGTATAAGCTAAAAAAGTATTAGTCTGTAATACCCCTGCAAATGCCTCTCATCTCACTGAAAATATCAGTGTAGTGAGGAGAATCTACTTTGAATATTTGTTGATTAAGTACCTCGTAAGGTAGCCTCAAGGATGATAGATATTAATAGTCATAGTTACAGATAAGATAATAACTTTAACAGATTGAACATGATATATATTTTTTCCAAATACTTCTTTTTTATACACTTAACACTAGCAGCGCCCCGCGGTTTTACCCGCGTTGTGTCCGTTCCCGTGGGAATTTCACGAAGAAAAATAACCCATAACCTTCCCGTTGAATGTGGCTATCCGTTACAAAAAGAATTATTGAAATCGGATTTGGTATTTTCTGAGATTAGCGCGTTCAAACAAACAAAAAAATAAACATTTCAGTTTTATTATATAAGTGTAAATTATTATTATTAGCCTTGGGTGTCCCATTGTTGGGCAAAGGCCTCCCCCCATTTAAATATACCTGGACAAATTCACACATGGTTAGTTAGACCCAAAGTAAGCTCTAAGCTTGTGTTGTGGAATCTAATTAACTGATACTACTACATATACATACATACACAAATACTTTATAAGAATATATAATTGACACCCAGACGTCGTCGCCAACAACTATGTCTGCACAGCACATATTGTTGACTCCGGGCGGGAATCGAACCCGCAACCCCCGACACAGTAAGCGCTCTCACTGCCACTGTGCCAACGGGCTAATCGTTTCCACTTCTCTCTATTTAGAGCTTCACGGCGACATCCAGGCAAAAATCCGTCGAGTTCATCTCGCCATCTCCTTTTTTGGTCTGCCGCGGCGTCTCCTCTTTGGGTCTGGGTCCCATAAAGTGGCGATTTTTGCCCAAGACTCATCAGGCCTGCGACAGACATGTCCACTTGTCCAGCCCAGTTCTATTTTAGCTCAGCAGACTTGCAACCTACATCGGCGACTTTTGTGCGGGAGCGCAGTTCGATGTTTCGGACTCTGTCCGTGTAATTAGTGTAAATACCTCTGTTAAAATAAGACTGCTCTATATTTATATATCAGGTATTTTAAAAACATTTCCTTATAATCCGATCACTTGCTATCATTTAATCAGCTGGCATTGACATTTAAACTCAAAAAACAACAAAATGAAAAACAATCTTATCTCCAACGAAATAAAACTGATATTTCCATGCACATTATGTATAAAAATGCTAGGATTTATGTAATAATCAACGCTATGCCAGATAAGATAAGGTTTAAATTCGTAAATCCTTTTAGTTAGCTTTAGTTTAAACTCGCGCGCATTTTGTTGACATACAATAGTTATCTATTATGTGGAACGCACGTATAATTTTTCTAGTTAGTTTAGTTTTAATTGTGGACTCTAAAAGGTATGAAACAAGGTGCAAATTAGTGCGTGATTTGATCAAAGTGGGAGTACCTAATGATTTATTTCTTGGACAGTGTAAGTAATATAAGCAAAGATTATTTCAAATCTGTTACATAAAGTGAAATTACTAGGTGGAAAAATGCGTATGTTGAACATATAATTTATTCATTGTATTTTCTGCTCTGCCTAGCATGATTATATTAGTAGGCTACATATTTTTTTACATTGTCTTAACGCGGTGCCTACTCAGATTCGTTTAATGATTCTGCTGGAGAGTTAAGCACAACGCGGTTTTGTCAGTTCCCGTTTTCGGGATGTTAGTTAATACATAACCTTCCCGTTGAATATCCATTACAAAAATAATTATCCAAATTGGATTTATATTTCCTGAGATTAGCTCGCACATACAAACAAACAAACTTACTTTACCTCTATTATATTAGTATAGATAAACATATTACTACGGGATTTTTGTCTTCACAGAAGGTTGTTTTCGCGAAAGTTTGAAAAAGACTATTGTGTTTATTGTTAACATGTAATGTATGAAGAAAAACGTATATAAGTGAATTTGATTTAATTGAAGTCTTAAGTGCAGACGTAATGTAATTAGGTCCTCCCTAATTGGCCCCTTTTTATGAAGTTTAGTTACTACTACTGTGAGACTGTCCTCAGTTTGGTTAGGGCATTGCAGGCTGAATCACCTGATTGCCCGAAAAGTAAGACGATTCCGTGCTTCGGAGGGCACGTTAAGCCATCGGTCCCGGTTACTTTCACGGATAGTAGTCGTTACATGAGCCATGTCAGAGGCCTTTAGCGGCTCAATAACTCTGACACCAGGATTGGTCAGGTTGACCATCCACTCGATGAAGAAGAAGAAGTTACTAATTTTGTTTTCTTAAAAAAGTAACTAACTAATTTGAATACTACTTTAACGATCTTCATTAATACTACTTATCCTATGATCTTCATTTGTTCATATTCAAATATTTGGTATTTATTGCGTAGTATGTTACATTACAATTAATTAATTATCATACTAGCAGCGCTTCGTTGTTATACCCACGTTGCGCCCGTTCCCGTAGGAATTTCGGAATGACTAATAGCTTGTAACCTTTCCGTTGAATGTGGCTATCTATTACAAAAAGAATTATTCAAATCGGATTGGTAGTTTCTGAGATATGTGAGATTGAACAAACAAACAAAAAACTCTTCAGCTTTATTATTACTCGTAGTATATATATATTATAATACATTTATTTTGATATATAATGAGATGAGATGTAAATAAGTGCGAGTTAAATTAATACGTTGGGTTTTCCAGTTTCGTTTTTATTTCAATTGTAGTTTTTATTAACGGTTCCTACCGTGATAGGATGACTATGGTTTTTTATTATAGTAACCGTCATTTTTTATCCAGTTATATCCCATCGACCAACCTTTGGACTATGCTATAATTATGTTAGTACAAAATAGTTGTTCTATATTTTTAACCTGCTCACTGTACTGATATTGTCGGTGAGATGAAAGGCTTTTATCCAGCAGTGGGACATTACAGGCTTGTATTTACTTAATATATTTACCGGTTATCGGTCCGTATTGTATTTGCATGATGTTATTGACGAATTACTTCGGGTTCATTCGCGGCAAAAAATGTGTAATAATTACTTTATTAGTAAATTTTAGTAAGTTGGTAGCCAACCCGTGTGCTGGAATTTTTAGACCGCTCAAAGGCTACCGACATGGTCTAACGGTTGCAACAACCGGGACAGACAATTTAACATACCGTCCGAAGCATGGTAGCCGCTCACATAGAAATGCCACTATCGGCCACCCATCCAAGTACTTACGGGTCGAGCTATACGTTGCTTAACAATCGCAATGAGCTAACATCGCTAGTAGAGTACTCTGTTATGAACATTATGCATAACCAAAACTAACAAAAATGTCCATATATGAGTATTCAAGGTCAATGAGTAAAGTATTCTGCCGCGCACTGTAGTTGTGATAGCGTGATTTTCCATTAGTTATACCTATAGGGTAATCATCAGAGGCTTTGTATCGTTGTAACTCAGTAGGTATTTACTTTATATTCTCACAGTTGTAACTTGACCAATTCACGGAAAAACTGATAGTTTACAGCTGATAAATAAACTATAATATAAAGAACAGCGCCTCGCGGCTTTGCCCGCGTTGAGCCAGTTCCCGTAGGAGTTTTTTTCAAAATCTACTAAATACGTATATTTTTTTATAAATCTAAAATTTCACGTGTCTAAATTATAAACCGTAGACGTTTCTTTACACACAACAAACAAACTTTTGGACCCCTATTTTATCCCTTTAGAGATAGAATTTACGAAAATCCTTTCTTAGTGTGCACTTACGTCACTTGAAGAACCTTCCTGCCAAATTTCATGTTTCTAGGTGTAGCGGTTGAGGCTGTGCGTTGATTATCAGTCAGTCAGGACTTTGAATTTTATATATATAGATAGATAGAATATCTTGCTGATTGTAGGCACGACATGCGACCACGGTTCCTGTAAAGGGGCTGAAACGTCATATGAAAAAGTAAAATAAAAGCGAAGTGTATCCATAAACGTATGTAGTTTCAATTTTAAACCCGGCAGTTTAGATATGAAATGGTATGAAACGTCAATAGCCAATGTTCTATAAATTATTTCGTATTTTTGCTGTAGTATTTAAAATGGCTGCATTTGTTATGTATTAAACTCATTATTTATTTTAATGAAGTCTGTTTTATATTCATTAAAATATTTAATTCAGTAAGAACATTTTCGAAAACCAACGTTAAATAGGTATTATTTAAAGTCCAATCTATTTATCTAGCCTCGGTGGTCTAGTGGTTTAATGCACTCGCCTGCCAAGACTGAGGTTTTGGGTTCAATTCCCGGGTCGAGCGGAAACATGTTTCCTACTTTTCAAACATGGGTTTGTGATTACATTTGTGCATTTATGATTATGCCTAATTCTCCTCACTGTACTGATATCTTCAGTGAGATGAGAGGCCTATGCCCAGCAGTGGGACATTACAGGCTAATACTTTACCGTAATTAAAGTACTATTTAAAGTTAAATCTAAGATCCAAAGTTCATATACTTTACTACTTCAGCTGTACCGAAAAGTTTTCAAATAGTTGTCAAACAATTTTCATTGAAATAAACTGTTTAAATTAATTAGGAAAGCTATTAAAATCATTTGTAATTCATTAACCTCAATACCTGAACTCAAGTTATTCAGCTATACCTCATTTAAATATTAGAGCATGCCGCTGAATAGTTCATAATAACACGCGAACACAAATTGTTTTAGTAAATTATTTGAGTGACTTCAATTTCTTGTATTGCTCGGGTAGGTTTCATTAAATTTATTCCTTTATCAAATACTAGCCGCGCCCCGCGGCGTTACCCGTGTTGTAGCCGTTCCCGCGGGAATATTGGAATAAAATGTATCCCATGTGTTATTCTGATGTATAACCTATATTACTGTAAAGTTTCATCCAATTCCGTCAAGTAGTTTTTTCGTGAAAGAGTAACTAACATACATACATCCATCCTTACAAACTTTCGCATTTGTATTATTAGTAGAACAGATACTAAATAATGTGTTATATTAACTTCCTTACGAAGATGTCAAATGCTTTTTTGGTAATGTAATGTATGATTTTGAAAAATTACGTTAATAAATTAATTATAGACTATTTTCATCATGAAATTCCCACGGGAACGGGCACAACGCGGGTTAAACCACGTGGAGCTGCTAGCGTTCGATAAATGAATTTGGCAACATTGTCTTTCATACACAACCTGTCACATAGACGTTTTTTCTCTATATTTTGCGTAAAACCGTGTAACCTGACTATCTTTCTATCACAAACAAAATGTCATCAAATAGTACACATTACATGATATTCCCGTCACGTGCGGACCGAAACTTGGTCCTTCTAATCAAGAGATTCGTTTGAGTCTTACATCTTATGTGAAAACAATGGGGAGAGATTTTGAATTAGATGTTTGAACATGAATAACTAGCTTTTGGGTCTCGCTTCGGTTTGGGACTTGTTCGAAGTAAGCGTGTTTTTCGAAACTAAAGTTTGAATGAAATATTTTTTTTCAGTTAGAAAGTATAAACGTGATTTTTTGCAGGATTTTAAAGAACGGAACCCTCCGTGCGCGAGTCTGAATCGCACTTGGCCGGTTTTTTAGTATTAAATTTGAAAAAACAATTAGCTACAAAAAAGTGTTTCAATCACACCGTGCTTGCTTATTTACTTGAAAATATATAAATACAAATATATTTTTCCAGTGTTACTAAGTACAAAATTTTAAGCACTCTTTCAATATTTGACCTTAATCTTTAAATTAAAAAGGATTCCAATATAAATAAAACAAATAGGTCACAAGGGTACCCCGAAAATTGCAAAACATTTGTCTAAAGCTAAAAGAAAATACATTTTTGAGAGAAATAAAATAAAAATCTAGACTTAAGGAATTTTCTAGGTCTCTTGAGGGATGGGATGATGAGATGATATAAAAGATGTTTTTTAACAAGTTTGGGATAAAGGTTGGACCTTCAAGAGTTCACAAGAGAAATAAACCCAATTCGGTTATATTCTTGGTTTCTAACATATCTTAAGGCTCTGTTAAAATAATCTTCGGATAATATATACTCGTAGAATTCTCGTATTTGTTGCCAAATTCCTTCGAAACGGCTTGACCGCTTTTTATGAAATTTTGTGTGCGTTTTGGGTAGGTCTGAGAATCGGTCAACATTTATTTTTCATACCCAAATATGTTAAGTGTGGTCCACCCCTTAATAAAGCTGAAAAGTCTGTTTTTAACATTATATAGCCAGTTGAATACATTTTTGCATATAAACGCCTCATTCGAAAATAAGGCCATAGAGTATTTTTTCTCCCGAAATATCTACGGGAACAGACATAATGCGGGTGGAATCGCTGCGCATTGCTAGTCAAAGATAAAACGATTTCTATTTGCTCTCAATTCGAAACTTAAACAAAGAAGTTTGCCGAGAAATTCTGCCTTAAAGAGAAAGATAAAAATATAACATTACCAGTTCGCTTTAAGCGTAGGATAGATCTTCATGATTTAAAATTTATACTGGAGGTCGCTCGCTGTGTGTTTCACAAATTGAATAGTCTAAGGACATTTACTAATTGATATATTTTACCATTCATTGGAACTTCAAAGGTTTTCGGTTAATTGCTAACTGTTTGGAGGAGGGATCCGTATAGAACCTCTTTAATGTTTAGTGTTCGGAGCCTACCTGTAGCCATACCATGACCTCTTAGATGGCGTCTCAAGATCCAAGCAGATTAGTTTAGGTTTGCGTTTCAATTCGTACCGTGACCTTATTTAAACAATATCGCACTTGAATCGCCATCGCTTTGAATGAATGAACAAACCATTTTGCTGATCGGCTAATTGCGTCACTTCCTCTAAGAGAAGTTATTAAGGTGCGTTCGAAAACCTCAATAATTAAATTTACGCAAAGTTACGGTTTTTATGAGAACCTATTTAAAATGATAAGTATTATTTAAAACAAATATTGGTTTGTTTATACACACAATAATTATTTTTACCTAATTTGTAATCATGAAATGTTTGAACTATAAAGTATTTATTGCTCCAGAAACCAATGGTATTTTTAATTTTAAACAGACATCCAAAATAATATTAAGATTTAAGTGTTCGGAACGTCACTGAAAGTGGCATTTCATTTTTGGCAAAGATCAAACAATTCATAGAATAAAAAATAGACATAGAATAAAATATAGACATAGATTTAATATAGACATAGATGAAATATATTATAATAGGTATATTTTTAAGCATTTAAATTATTACCTTCATGCTCGTTTGATATAAATTGCGATTGTTAAAGATTTATTTCTACGAGTATTATGGATTAACCAGGAATATAAGTTAAGTCTCAGAATTCTAGAGCCTTGTGCCTTGTCGCTCTCGCTTCATTGGGGAAATTCAGGATAAAACAAAGCATATCCTCCATGTTTATTTTGATAGTCATGTTTACCCTCGTAAATACCTACCTACTCGTACATCCCCTGCGCTCAATCCACACTATACAGTACTACAACCCGTCCGCGCTCGTATTTTATTTTGTGTAAGTACATATTAACTTCTCATCATAACTCAGAAAAGAAATGTCCAATTTTAATCAATTCTTTCAGTTGAATATCATTAAGTTATTTGCACAAATGCATTGTTTATAGTAAGGAACAATTAAACATTAATAATTAACTAAAGTACATACTTATTGTTGTTAAAAATATCAACAACGGTTCAATTTATGTTAGAAAAATGTATCTTTTATTGAATTGCTAATTTTGACAGCTGAGACGCTTTACCAAAGCCGCAAAAGACGCTCATGGTACGAAATGAATGAACGAAAACATCTTTAGTATGACAAATAGCGAATCAGTTTAGGTAATCTGCTAATCAACTACAATGTGTCACTCATTGATGTCATGGTACGAAAACTGACAGCGAACTAGTTTAGGTCCGCATTTGTATCGCGCTAAGAGGTCACGGTATGGCTCCTGTTTCTTGTTTAAAATCAAGGAAGTGAATTTCCTTTCTCATAAAAATGTACTCTTTAATATGTAATAAACCTTATTCAAAAACGCTTATTAACAGCACTTTAGCTATCAAATGGTTTGTCCCTTTCCGACATACGCTATTTGCCAAAGAGCGAAAGAGACAAAACACTTTAAATCACTGTTTAGGTTAAATATAGTTTATGAATAAAGCGGTATGTCTGTCTGTTATATCTGTTGGTAGGAACTGATATTACAAAGCTGAAGAGTTTCTGTCTGAACTGAAGGATGTCAACTCTGGAATTATGATTCGGATATAAAACAAACTAGGCGTGCCCCGGGGTGTTACCCGCGTTTCACCCGTTCCCGCGGGAATTTCGGGATAAAATGTATCCCATGTGTTATTCTTATGTTTAACCTACTTATATTACTGTTTCATCCAAATCGTTACAGTAGTTTTTTCGTGAAAGAGCAAACATACATACATACATGCATAAGTATACTTTCACTTTTATAATATAAGTAGGATTAGTAGGATTTAATGAATTTCGTTAATAATGAACAACATTAATCGTCATTCTTGCTTTGGGGTTAAAAAAAAATATTTAAAAAAGGTATTTGTCTGTAATGTTTGGGCATAACAAATACTTTTTTTAAAGCAAAGGCACTGAATATAACAATATAGTGAGTAAGGAACATTGATATATTGAAATCACCACGCTTCCCTGCTGCGGGTTGGTGATATCAAAGCCGAGCTATGTTTGAAAGTAAATTATAAACTTGCTTCGCTCAAGATTAGACAATTTTCTTCAATTGACACCCAGTTGGCTTAAAAAAAGTATATCCTGTAATGTCTCACTGCTGGGCAAAGGCCTCTCTTCTCACTGAAGATATCAGTTTAGTGAGGATATCAGATTCCTTATTTGGTACAAATCGGTCCAGCCGATTTTGAGTAGGGAGGTTCTAAAATTAAAAATTTTACTTGCACGCCTTAGTTGTATACAAATTTTTGTTACAGGGGTATGTCTAATAGAGAAAGTGAGTAATCGCGACACCCGAGCGTATGTAGTGACACCTAGCGGCAAGAAATACTATGGATTATACCAAATACCGAGCCGCTGGTGTCGGGAGGGGAAGAAAGGAGGAGACTGCGATGTAGCCTGTGAATGTAAGTACTTAGCACTATATTATGACTATTAAAGCTTAGAGTTAGAGTAGACTGGTAGGTACTCTAAGGGCCGACACTAAGCGTGCCTACGCCGCGGTTTCATACAAAAGTGAACCGTAGCGGGCGCCCGCGGCGTGTGGCTTCATACAAAAGTGAATCGTCGCGTGCGCCCGTCGTGTCCGATGTCATACAAAAGTGAACCGCCGCGTGCGCACGCTTAACGCAATGTTGACCCTTACTAACTTACTATTTAAAACCACTAAGTTTCAAAATTGATTCACTAAAATCGATTTCAGTTGATCGTGATAGAATTGGTGAATATGAACAGGCGCTAAAAAATAAGAATGGTTCTGCAATTTGTCCTTATATTTTCTTGTTCATGTGTTACCAGCTCGACCTGGGAATTGAACCCAGGACCTCAGTCTTGGCAGTTTTTTCAAAAATGCCTCGGGTTTGAGATCACCAACCCGCAGCAAGCGTGGTAATTACGCCTAATCATCCTCACTGTACTGATATCTTCGGTGAGACGAGAGGGCTTTGCCCAGCAGTGGGACATTACTAGCTAATACTTTATTTTTCTTTCTTTGATGTTACCAGCGTTACTGGATGATGACATTCGAGATGACACAGCGTGTGCTGTGAAAATATTCCACCGAGAAGGGTTCAAGTACTGGAGCCAATGGACGGCTAGATGCAAAAACGACAACTTGATCACTAACGAGATTTACAAGTAAGTAAAAAAACCCTAAAAACGGCTGGACCGATTTTAACCAGATATATCTAAGAACTGAGAATGGGACGAGACTTTTGTCCAAGTGGGTGGACACGGGTTAATATAGTATGAAAGAAATCGAATAGAAATCGGTCCATCCGTTTGAAAGCTACGGTGCCACAGACACACATACACACATGGACGTAGACGTCAAACTTAACCTTCTCTAAATTACGTTAAAAATAAAAAAAGACGTGTGGCACTCGGGGACTGCCGCGGTGAAGCTATTGCATAGCATTTTGTATCAACTTATGCAATTATATTTGATATATTTGATATCTCTTCTCTCTCACCCCACCCGCCTCCTCTCTCTCACCCCTCCCGCCTCCTCTCTCTCACCCCCTCTCTCACACCTCTCTCTCACCCCTCTCTCTCACCCCTCTCTCTCACCCCCCTCTCTCACCCCTCTCTCACCACCCTCTCTCACCCCCCTCTCTCACCCCCCTCTCTCACCGCCCTCTCTCACCCCCCTCTCTCACCCCCCTCTCTCACCCCTCTCTCACCCCCCTCTCTCTCACCCCCCTCTCTCACCCCTCTCTCACCACCCTCTCTCACCCCCCTCTCTCACCCCCCTCTCTCACCCCCCTCTCTCACCCCCCTCTCTCACCCCCCTCTCTCACCCCCCTCTCTCACCCCCCTCTCTCACCCCCCTCTCTCACCCCCCTCTCACACCACCCTCTCTCACCACCCTCTCTCACCACCCTCTCTCACCACCCTCTCTCACCACCCTCTCTCACCACCCTCTCTCACCACCCTCTCTCACCACCCTCTCTCACCCCTCTCTCACCCCTCTCTCACCCCTCTCTCACCCCTCTCTCACCCCCCTCTCTCACCCCCCTCTCTCACCCCCCTCTCTCACCCCCTCTCTCACCCCCCTCTCTCACCACCCTCTCTCACCCCCCTCTCTCACCACCCTTTCTCACCCCCCTCTCTCACCCCCCTCTCTCACCCCCCTCTCTCACCACCCTCTCTCATCCCCTCTCTCACCCCCTCTCTCACCCCTCTCTCACCCCCCTCTCTCACCCCCTCTCTCACCACCCTCTCTCACCATCCTCTCTCACCCCCCTCTCTGACCCCCCTCTCTCACCCCCCTCTCTCACCCCCCTCTCTCACCCCTCTCTCACCACCCTCTCTCACCACCCTCTCTCACCCCCCTCTCTCAACCCCCTCTCTCACCCCCCTCTCTCACCCCTCTCTCACCCCTCTCTCACCCCTCTCTCACCCCTCTCTCACCCCCTCTCTCACCCCTCTCTCACCCCCTCTCTCACCACCTTCTCTCACCCCCCTCTCTCATCCCCTCTCTCACCCCCCTCTCTCACCACCCTCTCTCACCCCCTCTCTCACCCCCAACGCACAATCGCACACAACGCCGTGTCGAAGACTGCCGAACTGAAACGACGTTAGACGATGCACGGCCTTCAAGCCACACCTCCTTCCCGTCGGATCGGGTAAGCGTGAGGTTTTTTCGTTACGGAATTTTTGGATTTGGTCCCCGCGCCAAGGCCCGCGATAGAAGCTATGCAATAGCTTAAAAAATACAAGATTTGGTAGACATGACGAAAAGTGTTTAAATTTTTATAAAATTAAGTATTTTTTATAGAATTTTGAAGGATGAAATATAATATTTTGAAAGTACGGTACCGCTCAGACAAAAATGCCAATATCGGCCATCCAATCGAGTGTGTTCTAGTGCTCAAAGTAAAAAATGAGATTACATTTTAACCACCCAAAAAATACATAATAAAAAGAAAGGTTTTAGAAAGCATTGTCTCAGAAAATAACCGTCTGGGCTACTACCTAACACGTTGTAATTGAAACCGATTCGGAATCGAATTAACCCAGTGTCGAATCTAAATAAAAATGATACTAGATCATGATGTCACAGGTGGTTTAAAGATTAAATATTGTATGACAAAATGGGTATAGTTTTAATAGTACAGTGCGACCGAAAGAGTAACCCATATTAAATAAATAGTAATCCTCTCGAAACGTCAAAAAACTTGGTGAATAAAACAAGCTAATTACTGAAATATCCTTAGTAAATAAGTAGGTAGATAACTCAGTAGTCTTCTTCATCGAGTGGATGGTCACCCTGACCAATCCTGGTGTCAGAGTTATTGAGCCGCCAAAGGCCTCTGACATGGCTCATGTAACGACTACTATCCGTAGACAGTAACCGGGACGTTAGTAAGATAAGTTCAAGAAGGTTAGTGGCGACCTCGGCTGTCGGAGACCGCCGATTAGAGACCGCCAAATGGCCTCCGACACTAGTCTAACGATTGCAACAACCTGATATGTTATTAGTATTTGTTTAAAACGATGTTAAAAGAAGACGTGTTTAGATATAACAACATTGATAACGATTCAAAGTCGACTAGAAACAAAACGAATGTAAGTGGTAACCACGCACATATTTACCGACAGCTTAAACAAACTTCAAAGCAAATAAGTAAACTCCATAATCTAACGCGTAGATAATCCAATATCCACATAATATGTTATTTTATCTTCGGCTCTTCCCCTTTCATTATTTAAGCTGAGGTTGTTCCGAATTACCATAAAGGGTTGTATAAAGGGCCCACACTCGTATTGAAATAGTAAAAACGTTTCGAAAGGCTTTTGGCGGCTTATTAAAGTGTTTATGTAGGACGAGATAAATCAGATTCTTGGTTTTAGTTAATGGACTATTATAATATAATATTCCTGGACAAATTCACACACGGTTAATTAGACCCAAACTAAGCTCTAAGCTTGTTTTATGGAATCTAACTAACTGATACTACTACATTTACATACACAAATACTTTATAAGAATATATAATTGACACCCACACGTCGTCGCTAACAAATGTCTTCACATATTGTTGACTCCGGGTGAGAATCGAACCCGCAACCTCCGATACACTGTGAAATCTAGTTAGTATCTAAGGGTCAAATTAACCGTTTCTATCTCGAACCACGGTCAACTGAACTCAGTATTAGTGAATCAAATTTCTGTTCTGATCTCAGTTTAGCTCGCGAACTAGGATTATGTTGAACTGATCGAGTTTAATTGTAACGGTAAAATTGGGGCTAAATATTTTTTAAAAACAAAAGCTGTTTAATAAAAAATGTGGTTGTGGTTTTGCTTGTGGTGTGGTTGTGGTATGTGTGGTCACATCCTATACCTCTATTTTGCTTAAGCAGTTAAAATATTATACGTGTTTTATGGTGTGAAACCATAGATAGACATGTCGAAACCCTCATACACAAACAGATACACTCACATCTTTACCATAGGTTTACAAAAACAGATACACACACATAATTCACAGTGGTTTATATACACCCCTTTTTAAGTCGGGGCTTAAAACAATATAAGTATCCAATAACTTGTAAAACTAAAAGCCGTACAACTGAATCAATAACAGAAACCCATCAAGCAACAAATATCGAGTTTCTTTCACTAGTTCATATGGAAAACATAAAATTATATTTTAACTTTAGTAAAAAAATACAAAAACAACTGAAAACGTGCTTAAAATTGTACTAAATTTTTTTGGATTGTCACAAAATGTGGACCAATTTCATCAATTTTCCAGCCGAAGACGATTGCTCCTGAAGAGGAAAAATTTTAAGTGATTTTATTTCATTCTAACCCTATCTCTTAACCTTTTTCCTCTTCAGGAGTAATCGTCTTCGGCTGGAAAATTGATGAAATTGGTCCACATTTGTGACAATCCAAAAAAAAATTGAGTATAGAAGTCAAGGTCAATTGATACTAGCGCAAAGTCGACTTAAAATATGTGTCAATCGAAGCGAAGAAAAATGTCTAATGTTAACCAATATAATTGCATAAAATCTCTGACCGGAGATACTTCTCTGTTCTCCACTCGGCAGCCTCGCTCCGCTTAACTTCTCAAGTAGTTATTAGTGACTCTGAGAGCGGCAGTAAAAGTATCTTATTAAGAAATAGGATAATTTTTTACTTTACTTAAAAAAAGGGTGGTTGAAAACCAGCGCTGCCCAGAGAAGCATACTCTGAGCAGCACAGCTGAGCCTTCTCCAATAGCTACTTAAAAAAAAAAACATTTATTGCTACAATTATAAGAATAGAAAAAGACAAAGTACAAAATTGCAAAACAAAAATGTAGCTATAGCAAGCGTCTCAGCTAATGCTGTACTGAGGCCGAAGTCTCGGTACAGCGCTGGTTTTCAGACGCCCCCCGCTCTGGTAGACTTAACAAAAGTTCACATCGTCTCGCAAAATGAAATATTTTTTTATTATTTTTAGTTTTATAAGATACTTAGATAGGTAATTTGTGTTCTAAAAAAGTAATAAATGTTTTTTTAACCTTTTAAAAAGTAGTTTTTTTTCGTTTCAGATGTCCAGATTTGATATCTCCAAGAGCAAGTCCTGAAAGAATGACCCACAGTGACATTTTAAGGTATAGAAGGATGATAGCAGCTAAAGCTAGATCAAAAGTGATGAATACAATGGTCAAAACGTAGTACGAAATAATTTGGTTTTGTTGAAGATTTTGTTACAAATTGTTTAATATAATGATGTGGCGTTTAATGTGAATTGTGTTTTATATTGATGGCTTGAGATCACCAATCCGCATAAGGCAAGCGTGGTGATTACGACATTCTCCTGCACTGATATCTTCGGTGAGATGAGAGAACTTGCCCAACAGTAAGACATCACGTGATTGGTCAATCGCTCCGCTCCGCTCCGCTTTTATGAATACGCACCCTAAAACTGAAGAAAAGATAAATACACTCCATTCCGTTTTGACATTTACAAAATTGTGACCGTCAACTGTTTTCCAAAACAAAGTACTTCACAAAACTAAAGCAGCAGTCAAAATGCAAAGACTGAAAGGGCAAACCTCAGACACAATAAAAAACAAAGACTACTCCCAGTTATACAGCGAAGTATGTTAAAATTACACCCTGTAAATGCACGGGATGGATTGCTGTGAAATTGTCTAGATTGTGTCAATCAAAAGGCCTTGCCGGAGGCCTTAAGGCGGTCTAAAAACTCCAAGTGGTTGAGTTCGAAGGTTTGAGTGTGATTCCTAATTATATTACGTCGGATGCTATAAAAAAACTTCAATAAACTGTTGACGGCGTCTCTAGTTTGTATTCTTCCTAAGGGGAAAACCAACAAATATTTATTATTAACGAGAAATAATTCAAACCATTTATCAATTGAGAAGTAAATAAACAAACATTTGTTCAGCACTCACACCTTGTCAGATACAAATTGGAAATGTTTAAGAAGTAACATTTTGTTTCGACGGGATTAAGATGTTTTCTCACTAATGTTTCTTGGATACATATTTGTAAAACTCGCAGCTAAGGGCCTTGGTACGCGGGTATAGTTTATTGAAACGCCACTTTAGTCGCACTATATTTTATTTGGTCGTCATTAGTTGCACTACTCAATAACTCTGACACCAGGATTGGTCAGGTTGACCATCCACTCAATGAAGAAGAATTTGCACTACATTTGATAAACCATAGTCGCATTATATTTGATAGACCATACATGCATTATAATTGATCGACCATAGTTGTTTTATTATTGTGATGTAAGAAGATGAAGAAGAATGAACGTCTCAGATGCTTGCCTTCTGTCAGCTAAATACTGGTCCGGAAAAGTTTAAAGGCAATTGACACGATAAGAAGAAATAAATGTGGATTTCACTATTTTGGCCGATGGTGCGCGAAGAACCTAAATTGTTCAAAGTCACTGTACTATTATGAGATTTCAAAGGATTTTAAATGACAGAACGAAGTTTGTTCGTCTTTGTTATGCAAATTGGTATTTGTTATTGAAACAAACGTCGGCCGAAATCAGGTTTTAGAAGAAGAAGAAGAAGAAGAAGAAGATTATAATCTGAGCGCTACCGTGTCCTAGCGCTCAGATACAAATGCCACTCCACTTCATCATTGTATTTTCAGTTGCAGAACTGTTTATTTTTCTGGTGAAACTGCCTTAGCAGACCAAGGCGTATTTAATCTCAATAGTCTTACAAGTATGTTACGTAAAGGAATAAGTTACAAAGTAGTGTAGGGCCAACAAAGAATTGTATAGACACAAGTGTTCTTCACAAAACTTTGTGAAAACAAAAATCTTAAGACCCGTTTCAATTTAAGCGTATTTACTCGTCCGGCTACGCGCTGCAGTAGTGGGCAGGCGACCGCGCGGAAGTTCTTTTGTTTTTCATACAAAACGCACGTACTCGGATGACTGCAAATGCTTAATTTGAAAGAACCGTAAAAGATATACAAACTCCGTAATTATCTGTGCAAACGTGAAGCAGGAACCAGATGTTGGCTGTTTAACGCTTCAGCGAATTCTTGCATTCCCAGGAATTTTCAGCATCACACAAACTTTGCTTTAAAATCGTTTAGTTTTATCTCTTGGGAATAATTTACGTAACGGTTTAGTGAATTTGGATAGTTTTTTATACGGAAGACGGAATTGTTGGTTAAGAAAGAGTGGAGTTTAATGGAGTTTTATGAGAAATATCTGTCTGGATTTCTTTTAAAGTTTTTTTGAGAAAAGTTTCTTGCAGTTTTGCTATGACACTGAGTAACTGCGTGCACCAGTTAGTCTTATTCTTCATCGAGTGGATGGTCAACCTGACCAATCCTGGTTTCAGAGTTATTGAGCCGCCAAAGGCCTCTGACATGGCTCGTGTATAGAAGAAAGCAACCGGGACCGACGGCTTAACGTGCCCTCTGAAGCATCAAATCGTCTTGCTTTTCGGGCAATCAGGTGATTCAGCCTGTAATGCCCTCCTAACCAAACTGACTGCCTTAACTAGTTAGTGTAAAATTAATATTTTTCTATGAATCTCTATAAAATGTCGAGCGCGGCAACTCTGCTACTTGCGGTTGGGAGTTGCTGCTTGCAGCTGCGGTCGCTACTGAAACCACAAGTTGAAGTATGACCTACGCCTCACGATCGCTGGATCGTGGATTGTGGGATCAAGGGATCACTTTGATTGTCCGGTGTGGATCCGGCCAACAAAACGCAGCACGAATCACGATACTGCGGGTATAACCTTGTAAGTAAAGAACACAACGTTAGTACCATTACCGATACCTACTGACGGAACAGAGGATCTATATCCTACTTAACATTATAAATGCGAAAGTTTGTAAGGATGGGTGTATGTATGGATGTATGTATGTTTGTTACTCTTTCACGAAAAAACTACTGGACGGATTTGGATGATACTTTACAGTAAAGTACTAGTAAACAATGAAGTAGTAACAAAACCGCAGAAACCACAGATTGTTTAACACAAACAACTTTGATCTAGGATTGTTTAACTACTATTACCGTACTCAGAGACATCAAATGACATTTTTGACATTTAACGCTTAAAAAGTTACGTCAATTAGTTAATTTTTCTGTTCAATCAATCAATCAATCAATTTATTTATTATCAAAAGAAGCTACAAAATATATTTGATTTGGTTATTGAGACATCACCTCCCATACTAGAATTCACTGGGTCACTGTGTCAGAAGAAGAAGAAGAAGAAGAAGACTGTGTCACAGAAAGGTGATACCTCGCAAACGTTTAATTGACGTCTCTGAGTACAAAGGTTCACAGTCTGGTACTATAGCATTAAGACACTTAAGAAAGTAAGTTAGAGTAGGTTAGTGGCCAACCCGGTGTCGGTACCGCCTAAAGGCCTCTGCCATGGTCTAACGACTAAAACAACCGGGACCGACAATTTAACGTGCCCTCCGAAGCACGGTAGCGCTCAGATAGAAATGCCACTATCGGCCACCCATCCAAATAGGGGCCGAGTTGTACGTTGCTTAACAATCACAATGAACTAACATCGCTTAGTCAAACTACGCCACGAGCGCTACTACGCTACATAACCCATAAACAACATTCAACAGATCGATCGCTGCATGCAACATGCAGTGACGACAAATAGGGCAACCAAAATTGTAGTTGGCTGCAATGAGCGAGCGACAGCACCTGTCATCTAATTAGGTGTTCTAAGTTGGAAAGTCTAATGTGAGTCAACTCCGTCTCCTAAGTAGATTGGAACGTCGTCTGAATTACGAGTAGTTGAACAACTTAATTTCTTCATTACGTTTAACTCCATTTCCTGTTAAAGTACAGTCACCTACAAAAGTTGATGAACACATTCAACATTACAAAACACTTGGACACTTAGAGATTCCATAAATAAGTGTCGTGACCAGGCGAAAATAATCTTTTCCTTATCAATTTGCTAACCAACACCACACTTTTCCACAACCATGGATAGAGAGAGGTGTTTTGTAGCATTGAATGAGTTCATCAACTTTTGTAGCTGACTGTACCTGAGAGATAAATATTTCGAAAGATGTTACTCGTAAGCTTGTTATTAACAGAGGTATTCGGTTCCTTCGGATAAGACAGTTTGTAAGTAAAAAATACGAATATACAATGAAACAAAAAGCTTTGCGTTGCAATATTGTGTCTCAATTTTAGTTGTTTGATGTTTTTAGAAATTATGCATTTTTTAGTTTACTGTCATAATTCCCACTGGTGGGTAAGTAAGGTTAAGTGTGGATGATGACAGCTAAAATATTTTTTTGACAATCCACATATAATTTTTAGTGAAGATTGTATTATCTCACTAGCAGCGCCCCGCGGTTTGACCTGCGTTATTCCTGATCCCAGAGTAATTTTTTGATGAATAATAGCGTAACCTTCCCATTGAATAAGGATTTCATTTTTTAAAATTAATTATATAACAAATAAAATAACAAAATATCAAATTCCTCAGCTTTATTATCTTTAAATATAAAAATTACGTGTCACGTTGTTTGTCCGCGATGGATTCCTAAACTACTGAACCGATCTTAAATTTGATTTGCACACCGTGTGCAATTTGATCCGTCTTGCAAGATAGGATAGCTTACATCTCAATTTATAGTGATTAGGGTGGTCCATGCCATTTTTATATGGCAAAACAACGTTTGTCGGGTCAGTTTGTAGTTTTATAGATGACATTTAGTCATCTAAATCTATAGCGTTAGTAATTTCAGCGACTTGCACTGCGAGCTGGCGAATCTCCTAATACTGCTTGCTCGCTAGCAGCTTGTAAATTCGTTCTTACTAATACTCTTCATTAAATATCTACAAAATAGGCTCGCCATTTAGTACCAAAAAGCTTTCCTTCATTACTTACAACATCCTAATATCAATCATTCAAGCTTTGTCAATATCATGAAACTGAAAATAAACTAAAAACAATACCACCCTTTCGGGAAGTTGAGTAAGAAACAGTAACATAAGCTGTGTCGCCGACATTTCAATAAATTACCATCTTTGCCAATGGATAAATCCATATTTCATAAAACAAGAGGATCCGTCAAACTTAGTTTGTTTTATGTTACAGTCAATATTGGGTTTTGGTTAAAATGCTTTTCTACTTACCATTCATTTATTCATTCATTCATTTCAAGTAGGTTAGTGGCCATTTTGCCAACCCTGGTTATAATATATCGGAGTTTTTAGACCGCCTAAAGGGCTCAAACATGATCTAATGATGGAAATCTGACTGAACCACAACTTTACTTACTTTTTTAGCGTGTATAACAACCGACCCTTTATTTCCTAAGATTCATTCATCGAGTGGAAGGTCAACCTGACCAATCCTGGTGTCAGAGTTATTAAGCCGCCAAAGGCCTCTGACAAGCCCGTTTAAACAAACAAAAAAACTAAAAATTTATTAAAATCTGATTGAAGTAAACAAACTTTTCAGCACTATTTTAGTGTAAATAATAACCGATTCTTTTTTAATTGAAACTACGTTTACAGATACACTTGGCTTTTATTTTACATTTTATCTGACGTTTCAGCCCCTTTACAGGAACCGTGCTCACAGAAGACTTAAGAAACCAATAACCCATTCTTTATTATATTAGTAAATCTAGGTAATAGCCAGTTCACCGCCTGAACTGTAACACACATAATAGGGAGTCATTTACTAGAGGCTCTATCAATCAATGTCTTGAAAGTTATTTTAAAGTCGCATGACGTTCCGGACCACGATGATTCTCCGTTTTTCAAACTAATTTGTATTGTTCGGTTTTATCTAGTTACTTAGGCCCAAATTTAATCAAAAAAGCTTAAAATTTTGATTAAAATGTACCCCTGAGATATTTACCCCTTTTCTTTACTTAAGTAAGTTTGAGAAGGTTAGTGGCCAACCCTGGTGTCGGAGTATATAGGGCCAAAGAGCTTCGACATGATCTAAGGATTGTAGCAACCGGGACCGATAATTTAACGTGCGCTCCGAGGTACAGTAGTGCTCAGATAGAAATGCCAACCGTCCAAAAGTCAATATGGTACGGTCGGCCAAGAAAGTGGTCTACCACTTTTGACAAAAGTTTCTGCGAGATGTAATGATCGCTAAGGTTGACTTTTCTATGCACAATTATGTTATGACGTTTAAAATTGACCTTGTTGTTTCATGACGTTCAAATGAATCTCAACCGTAGGGTGGTAGACCACATATTTGGCTGACCGTACCTAACGATTGAAACAACCGGGACGAACAATTAAACGTGCCCTACAAAGCACGGTAGCGCTCAGATAGAAATGCCACCATCGACCCATCCAAATAAGGACCATCAACAGCCTCCGTGGTCTAGTGGTTAGCGCTCGGCTCACGATCCGGAGGTTCCGGGTTCGATTCCCGGTGGGGATATCTCACAAAAATCACTTTGAGAGACTGTCCTCAGTTTGGTTAGGGCATTGCAGGCTGAATCACCTGATTGCCCGAAAAGTAAGATGATTCCGTGCTCCGGAGGGCACGTTAAGCCGTCGGTCCCGGTTACTTTCTACGGATAGTAGTCGTTACATGAGCCATGTCAAAGGCCTTTGGCGGCTTAATAACTCTGACACCAGGATTGGTCAGGTTGACCATCCACTCGATAAGAAGAAGAAGAATAAGGACCGATCTGCACGTTGCTTAACAATTCCAATGAGCTAACATCGCTTAATCAAACTACGCTTCAAGCGCTACAGCATAGACTAATTCGCATTATGTTGATAAAGTAAATTAATGAAGGCACTCGAAATTAACTAAAATTAATGCAACAATATAAATAATAATTAGTACAAAAACGTTCGCATGCAACATGCTTTTAACTAATGGAATGTGATTAAAGTTCGTAAACATTACAACGGGTCATAAAATCCTTGAATAACGCTAACAACCAAATAAAATTAGAGGCTAAATGTACTCTTGTCAACATTTGTAACAACATTATCAAAATAATTGTATTTGCACCTGTTTATTACGTTTAGTAAACTACAAATGATAAGTACGTATTTACTTTCATTATATATTACTTAAGAAATAGATACACGGCAATAATGGTTGCAGCAATATTTTTAATATTTTTTAAGCCTACTACAGTCCAGCATCTTATTACACATGTAAAAATGCAAAAATAATAATAATACGACCCACAAAATAAACAAAATTAAATTTTGTAGCCTAAAAATCGGCAATTTTCAACAACAAAAAAAAGTCGAATATCTTGAAAAGGGTAAAGTTTTGAGTAGGATGTTTCATAGTGAAATAAGTTAGAAATGATGGGTACTCTACGCCCTTAACGGATCTAGCACGATTTTTCCTGTAACCCTGTATAAAGGTTATACACTAGAGACAATATGACTAATATGAGCCAAACCAACTGTCATAAGACTGTGAAAAAAACTGGCTATACGGCCTACGGCCTACTATGGCTTCTACCGTAGTACGGACTCTGCGGTCTACACGTTCTTCACGGTAGTGCTACGTTTTAGTGTCTACTACGCCGGTGTCTACCGTAGCACTACGGTCCACGGTCTCCTACGGTCTCTAACGTAGTAGATCGTAGACCGTCCTCCGTAGTAATAGCGGACTCAAGCTCGTCAACAACAGTCCAAAACATATTTTTATCCAAACGACCAAAAATATCAATCACACGAAAAACATTACTAGTTTCTTTAAGTTTTTTAATTACTAGTTAAAAAACTTAAATAATTTAACACTAACCAATTGTATTAAAATGCTTCAAGAGTACGCAACAGAACCACATATCAATCTCATGACAATACGTAAAAATGCAGCAATTGTCTAAAACGTACGTATTCAGACCTCGAATACGAACCTCTTTGAGTAACGCTTCAGTTGACTACGACGCGCCGTACAGTCCGCACGTATCTCGCGACGCTCTGCCATCTTGCCGCGTACCTATAATTGGATTTTGGATGTGAATTTGCATAATAATTGTTACAAGAATTAAGATTTTAATGATCAATTTCCTTGTGGTTTAAAATGTGATGTGTTTATGTTTGTGTGTTTATTTAAGGTAAGTTTTTTGGAGTTTTTTTTATAGATAGTTTCGCCAACTGTTAGTGATAGTTTAATCTACCTAATTTGATATATGTTTTTAAAGGGTAGAAATGTTTTATCGACTTGTATTTAAGTAGTATTCTCTATTATGGGGAAAAGATTTGGCGTAAATATTTGTTCAGTAACCTTAATAATCGTGAAATATAAGGATATTTTTAAAATAAGTTATATTTTTGAGTGGGAGAATCAAAAATTAATGACCGTACTAGCTGACCTAGCAAACGTTGTACGTCGTAGTGGACTACCTTTAACATTTAGGGGGATGAAAAATAGACGTTGTCCGATTCTCAGACCTACCCAATATGCACACAAAATTTCATGAGAATCGGTCAAGCCGTTTCGGAGGAGTTTAACTACAAATACACGAGTATTTTATATATTAGAAGATTTCATTTCCTTTACACTTTATTCTTACTTTCCAAACTCATAGTGAGGTTATTACTATTAACGTTACACGTTGAATGTGGCTATCTACTAAAAAAACAATTATTAACATTGGATTGATATTTTCTCAGATAGGCGCGTCGAAACAAACAAAAAAAAACTACAGTTTTATTTTAATAGAATAATTTTATTACGAGAAAATCCATACAACGTTACGCTTTGCCTTTTTAGGATGACTTTCAAAAATAAAGGAATTTCTTATTTATGTATTCTTCCCGTATATTTTTATTTAACCTTCAACCCTAAAAGTGAGTGTTATAAGTTTGGAACGTGCAGGTGCTTGTGAGGGTTATGTACATTATTGTTTTCAAGCTGTATCGATTTCGATAGGTATTTGTTATGATGAAAGGTGAAAATAGAGGGCATGGCAGGCTTAGTAACATTGTTGTTTAAATCGTTGAATCATGTGGCCTTTAGGCAATCTAAAAACTCCGACACCAGGGTCGGTAACCTGCGCGAACTTTCTTGCGACTTTTACCATGTAGTGGAATTTTATGTCCAAATTATGCCTTTAAAAAATACACTTACATATTTTGCTATTTTTATGGGACTTTATAATCTGGAACTGCGAATCTTTCCAAAAGGTCTTTCCAAGAATCTTAAAACGTAATACAAAGAGTTCCTGTATCAAAGTTCACAAGCAAACTGAATGAACGCAAGCAAACCCACGGTACATAACTAGTATAATATCATAATTACGTAACAGACGTTAACATTTCAACAGAAAGTATTTCCACATTATTATAACCAATATTTTCTCTTTCCCTGTATTTTTTATATCAGAAAAGTAATTGTGATTTGAAGAAAACATTTTTGTATGCCATAATACTTTTTTTTCGGAATGAGCTATAAATTAGGGTGTCTAACCGTCGTATATAACCCGGTGACTGAATTTGTAGGTTTTTTCAGGCAATTTCAACTTTTCCTCTATATTGTTACAAGATCTCAATGTGTCATATAGTTTTACTACACTTTAATAAGAAAGAATGGAATTGCATATAGCAGAAGGAATAACTTTTTATATCACTACATAGTATAAAATAAAGTCGTCTCTGTTTCGTGTTTGTTTGTCTGTTTGTCTGTATGCTTAAATCTTTAAAATTACGCAACGGATTTTGATGCGGTTTTTTGTAATAGGTAGAGTGATTCAAGGGGAAGGTTTATATGTAAAAAAAATCCCGAAATTCCCACGGGAACGGGCACAACGCGGGTAAAACCGCGGGGCGCTGCTAGTTTTATACTAAAGGAAACGAGACTGTGTCGCGTTAGGATATATTACGTTCTATCCTCGCACCGCGGTTTTCAGGTGAGACCCGTCAAGTAAATGCTATTAAGAAGCTCTGAAAGAATAAATTGCCTCGCAAATAGTTATTTTACCAGAAAATATTCAATCCACATTTCAATCAGTGCTCTTAAAGATATACGTAAAAGAATTTAGTCCAATCACAGCGCATTGAAATAGTATTTCAATGTTTAATATTCTTTTTACACTCGCCGTAAAAGATCGTATATATTATCTGTCTGTAGCATCGTAGCTCTCAAACGGACGGACAGATTTTGAGGCGGCCAGTTTCCTTACGTTAGTTCTAACCTATGTTTAGTAAAAAGTCCAGCAGTTTTGGCGTAGGGCGCCGTAGGGGATAAAATAAAAAAAATACTGTTTTCAAAAAAGTTGGTAGTTGCTATTACTGTCGCTGTATCATGGCACACCCTAATTCTTAGAAGCAAAGATTCTAGTTAGTTCTTTAAACTAGTTCTCAAAATAGTTATTCCTTTATCCAGACAGTCAGGCTCGTAAAATCTAACACGGCGGGTATAAAAATATTCTATTATCATAAAAAGCTGATTCAAGACATCTCGTCATTTTCAAAAAGGAAAGACCGTTCTTTATATAATGTAAAGATTCAATGGAATGTCTGTATATCCTTTACGGACTGTCAAGAGAATATTCACGAATAGAATAGTTTATTTAAAAAGTTGTCGAACTGAAATGAAAAATGGAATTTTTATTCAACTTTTCACCGTATTATATCGAAGTTCCGAGTCAGTTCAAGATTTTTGGGATAAAGTGTGATTTTGCATAAATTTTCATGGTTTATATTCCAAGTTCTGGCCATTGCTTTTATGGTAATGCTAATAAATTGTTTTGTTTATAACATTTCGATTATTTTTCTTCTAAAACTTTCCGAGAATTTAGGTATTCTGATTTTTACTTTTGCCGCAATAATACTTTGGTAACTACGACAACAGAAGAAGGTAATTTCTTTACTAAGGGTGGCTTGTACGTCTATTTAATACCTAAATATGTTTTGGAAACAAAAGCAATCTTTCAAAACTGTAGGCATTTTATCATCACTACATAGTATAAAACAAAGTCGCTTTCCGCTGACTGTCCCTATGCATGCTCAGATCTTTAAAACTACAAAACGGATTTTAATGCGTTTTTTTAAATAGATAGAGTAATTCAAGAGGAAGGTTTATATGTATAAACATTCCCGAAATTCCCACGGGAACAGTAAAACCGCGTGGCGCTGCTAGCTTTGTAATAAATAATTGATTTATCTTTGTCAGGAATATGATTAATATACCTATGTTTAAACATTTAAACCAAACGATATCACTACATAGTATAAAACAAAGTCGCTATTTTTGTCTGTTTGTTTGTCTGTATGCTTAAATCTTTAAAATTACGCAACGGATTTGGATGCGGTTATTGTAATAGGTAGAGTGATTCAAGAGGAAGTTTTTATGTAAAAAAATTCCCGAAAGTCCCACGGGAACGGGCACAACGCGGGTAAAACCGCGGGGCGCTGCTAGTTATCCTATAAATAACTTCACAGGTAATTAGTTATTAACCAAGGAAGCCTCCTTAATGAATCATCTTTCTTGTACGTAGGTACATCATACATAAGTCACACTCCTACACAAAATCTTCTTATCTTTTCTAAGGTGTTTTTTCACAAAAATTATATTACATATTTCTACTCCTTAGTCTAACGAACCGAAAACGTTGTGTTTGGTTTTCCGACACAGTTCTCACATTTTTTTTATTATAACCGTTAGAATGTTAACACGTTGGTTACACGTATTTTTTTTGCATTTTTTATTCAAAGGAAATCAAGTTATTGAAATGATTGACGTGTGACAAGGGCTTAGTCAAGAGAATGTTTTAAATTTAATATTTCATAAGTGTTTCTTATGTGGAATTTATGTTTGATTTCGTAGGAAATATTTGTAAGTATATTTTGTTAAACGAGTTCACAATCCTATGTAGGAGGTTTTCAATACGACTGTATATTTTTTGTTGTATGTTTGTTACCTGATATCTCCATCGTTAATAAACGGATTTCGAAGATAATGTAATTACATTTGAAATAAATAAATGAATTGAATTGAATTGAAGATTCTTTCGGTATATAATATAGTACCTATGTATGCTTAAAGAATGGTTTTAACCACGAAATAAAGCACTAATTGCTTCGCTCTTCCGTGGTTTTAACCGATTTAAAAAGGTAGTAACTCTCATTAACATCTAGATTAAAGTCGGGTTTTACTTGTAAAATATATTCGTCTACCATGAGATGCGAAGTAATGTGTTTTTCACTCTATGATGGTATGTTCGTGGCATTCTGGAGAACAATTCTCAACTCTTTATAATAAATGAAACGGGTCTTATCGCGTTAGATATTTTAACGTATTTTACTAAAATACGTACCCGACGTTTCGAGTGTATTACACCGCTCGTGGTCACGGGATGACTGGCTGGAGAGGCGAATATTCACTGCGTACACAATATTGTTTTTTCCAATTACCCGCACAAAACTACCCGCACTTAACGTTTATCACAAAATTGTTAGTCATTAAGTTGGCGACACACTACGCTCACTACATCCGAATTTTCGGTCAATTTTTCGTGTTGCCTACGACCATTAATTATCGGATTCCACATGGACGAGAGCTTAAAACCACTTTCCCGGTTGAAATTCGAGTGTTTTTTGATTTCCACCGCTTCACGAACAATCCTGGAGTAGTAATGTCGTTCCGTGGAAAGGATTTTCCACGGAACGACATTACTACTCCAGGGTACTGGGTACTGTCACAAAGAGGGTGCGTGCTGTCATTAGGGACAATCAGAATCTTTTTACAGAGGAGGAGTTTCAGTACCTGTACAAGCCGAAAATCGTGCAACCGCCGAAACTATATGGACTGCCCAAGGTACATAAAACCAACGTTCCACTGAGACCAATAGTGAGTCAGATTGACTCACCCAGTTACTACTTGGCCAAACATGTTGCGTCAGTGCTGCAGCCTCTCGTGGGAACTACTTCGTCCTTTGTGAAGGATTCGCGCCATTTTGTCGAGATCCTGGACAGTTTCAAACTGGAACCATCACAGGTCATGGTGAGTTTTGATGTGGAGTCCCTTTTCACCAATGTTCCGGTCGGAGACTGCTTAGATGTCATCAGGAAAAAACTTGCAGACAATAACATGCCGGAAGGGTACATGACAATTATACGAAACTGTTTAGAGGGGAGTTACCTTCTATATAAAGGCAAATACTACCTCCAAATCGATGGTGTTGCTATGGGTAGCCCTTTGGCACCGGTCATGGCCAATATTTGGATGGAACACGTCGAAACGCTGATAAATTTCCAGGCATATGGAGTGCGACTATGGAAACGTTTTGTCGATGATGTATTTTGTGTCATGAAAGGTAACATACCGGAAATCGAACAGTTTCTTATACATTTAAATGGCATTCACACTAACCTCAACTTCACCTACGAGGTTGAGAGAGACAGAACATTGCCCTTCTTGGATGTCAAGATTATGGTGCAACCAGATGGATCCCTTAAACACACCGTCTATAGAAAACCCACTCACACCGACAAGTACCTCAACGCGTCTTCTCATCATCATCCCCGACACCTTCGCTCCGTGCAGACTTCTCTAATAAACAGGGCTTACGCGTTGTGCGACCCGGAGTTTTTAGATGAGGAACTAGCTCACGTGAGAAAGGTTATGAAGAACAATGGATACAGCGTTGGGAGACCACATTCGAGGAGGAAATCTAAGGGAAGGACAACGAGTGTTGTCAGGCAGCCCGCTTTTTTGCCATACATCAAAGGAGTAACAGACAAGATTGGTTCGATTTTAAAATCGTATTCTATAGACACCATATTTACTCCTTTGTCGAAAATAGCACAGCAAGTGAGGTCACCGAAGGACACGATCCCTTACCAGACTCCAGGCGTCTATAAAATTGACTGTAGCTGCGGTAGTTCATACATTGGACAGACCAAGCGCACGATAGCGGAGAGGGTCAGAGAACATATCGCAGCGGTCAAAAACCGCCAGGTCGAAAAGTCCGCGATTGCCGACCATTTATTATCATCAGGACCAAACCATTGGATTGAGTTGCATGCGCCGAAAATCCTTTCCACGGAACGACATTACTACTCCAGGATTGTTCGTGAAGCGGTGGAAATCAAAAAACACTCGAATTTCAACCGGGAAAGTGGTTTTAAGCTCTCGTCCATGTGGAATCCGATAATTAATGGTCGTAGGCAACACGAAAAATTGACCGAAAATTCGGATGTAGTGAGCGTAGTGTGTCGCCAACTTAATGACTAACAATTTTGTGATAAACGTTAAGTGCGGGTAGTTTTGTGCGGGTAATTGGAAAAAACAATATTGTGTACGCAGTGAATATTCGCCTCTCCAGCCAGTCATCCCGTGACCACGAGCGGTGTAATACACTCGAAACGTCGGGTACGTATTTTAGTAAAATACGTTAAAATATCTAACGCGATAAGACCCGTTTCATTTATTATAATGAGTGCAAATCGTGTGAGTTTAAAAAATTCTCAACTCTTATTGAACATTAGCTATAACGCTAGGATTTTGTGTTATTTTTTCAGTTTAGGCCCATCTCGTAGCCAGATTTGGTAGCTAGCTACGAAATGAGAAAAGTGTTTTCCCATCTTGTAGCTAGCTACTAAATGGGAACGATCTATTCGGTAGGTTAGGGTTATTTTTTTTTTTACTAGTTAAAATCCTAAATCTTGGACTTTCAAATTCCTATTTCGTAGCCAGCTTCGAATCGGGATTATTTCTCCCATTTGGAAGCTAGCTACCAAATCTGGCTACGAGATGGGCCTAAACCTTTTTTCACCATCGTGATTACTGCAGTATGGTATCAAATTTTTGTATTTTTTTGTTGGCTGAAATCATACAGTACGGATCGAAATATCCTAGTTGCATTAGTAAAACATTTTTTTAGAGTTATTGAATCAGTTACATGAGTCAGATTAAAGAAAAAGTGTCTGTCATGTCTTATAGAGATGTGAAGGAATTTGCACTGAATAGGAATAGATGGAGAAGTCTGCATCGGACTCACCGACAAGAGCCTTGCTCTTAAATTTATGATGATGATAAAAAAATATAATGTGTTTAAAAGCGATTGTCAATTGTTCTGATTATGTATTTGAATCCTATAGATCATCTAGTACACCTAAATAACCTAACCTAATCTAACTAAATACACCCAATAGTAAACGCTTCGAAACACGACGGTACCACCAGCTCCAATTTGCAAGTTGTCTCTAACTAGGGGTCAACAGTGTAATCCTTGATTAATTGTCCAGATAGCGAAACCAAATATGTAACGTTAGGCATCCTTTGTGCAACACTTGGGTTAGCCAAACGTTTGGTATTATATTAGTGTTGTGATGTCAAGGAAGGTGGGGAGGGCGATATAGTAAGTTCGTGTAGGTTAGTGGCCAACCCTGGTGTCGGAGTTTTTAGACCGCCTAAAGACCTCCGATATGTTTATCATTAAGATATCTTCATTTGACAAAACAAAAATACTTAAGTTGATTTAGCGCCTAAATTTTATGTTCAAAAACAAATGACATTCGTTTTAAATTGTGCTTTATTTGCTGCGATATAAAATACATTTTTGAATGAACTACTTTTGTTTCTTAAACATGTTTAGTTATTCAATAGAATTAAGGGTGAATTCAACAAAGATTCTTAATTTGATTAAGCGCCTAAACTTATTTAAAAAACAAATGACATTCGTTTTAAATTGTGTTCTATTTGATGCACTATAAAGTTCAATTTTGAAGGGACAGCTTTTGTTTCTTAAACATATTTAGGTACTTAATTGATTTAAGAGTTTTGTTGCAATCCGCTCTCGATGATATGTTTAAGACACAATCTGTTCGTTCAGTATTTTAAATTACACGCAATAGAAAACGATTTTCAATGAACTTTGTTTGTTCATTAAACATATTAGGCGCTAATTAAGATTAAGAATGCATCTGCAATCCGTCCTTAGGAGTTCTTTCACCCTAATTAGGCTTGACCAACTAATAAATTAAACACTACGCAACTAAACTGTACGGTATGTCCTCGATAAGGCGAGTGTAACTGAGGTAATTTTCTAGGATTAAAACTTTCATTCGGTGCCGTAGCTATTTTACTAATGAGGAAAGTTCAGTGAGATTGGTATGGGCATGTTCTCATCGTCCGTTTGTTTCTAAAACTTCCGATATGGGAAAAGTATTTAGTACTGGATAGCCTATCGGATTAGGCTGCGGTAATCATTTTTTGACTTTGCTGCTAAAAGAGGGGTGTGTGTTTGATGTGTGTGTTTTTAAAGAAGGGTGGGAAGGGTAGTTAATATGGTATAGCATTATAGATTGAGCAAGTTCGCAAGCTGTCGGTTAGCTAGTTCAAAAGCGAGCCACTAATTTGACAAGCGTGACGCTCGCGTTCATTTGCACTCTTTAGCACACGGCTTGTAAAATCGCTCAATGTAATCGAACACCTAATAGGCAACAAATAAATAGAAGAATCAAGTGTGTAATATTTTCTTCCAATGGCAATAAACTATTTTTTATTTATTATTTATTTAAAAAAAGAAATTTCATTCTTTAACCGCCTTATTAATAAACGCGGTGTAACTAAAACACTATTATACTTACTGTGTTTTGTCCCTTTTGCTCTTCCGAAAATAGCGTATGTCAGAAAGTGACAAACCAATTGATAGCTAAAATGTTCTTCATAGGCGTTTTTTGATATGGCCTTTAGAGTTTTTACTGAAGTATGTAGCGCTCGTGACATAGTTTGAAAAAGCGATGTTAAGTCTTTGCGATTGTTAAGCAACGTGCAGCTCGACCCTTACTTGGATGGGTGGCCGGTGGTAATATTTGTATCTGAGTTTACCGTGCTTCGGATGGCACGTAATCTAAATATCATTCAGGTCAGGTTGTTTCAATGGTTAGACCATGACAGAGGCTTTCAGGCGATCTAAAAACTTTGACACTAGGAGTTGACCACTTATCTATTTGAACTTAATTAGGGCTCAAAATGTAGAACCTAACTTTTCGGCGAAGTCTGGGTGTCAATTACGTATTCACATAAAGTATTTTAATATGACAGTATCAGTTAGATTCCATATTACAAGCCTAGAACTTAGTTTGGGTCTAATTAACCATGAGTGAATTTTGTTCTGTAAATATTTCGTGATTGAGTTCTCGTTCTTGGCAAAACTTGTTCAAGACATTGTAAATAGCCTGTAGGAATGTTTGGAATGGTTTGGAATTATATAGAAACGTGTATCAAATATCAGTGCTTTATTAAGATAATTGAAGAATTTAACAATATTCATTAATTTAGTGTGTCCAGAACTGGATCTAACAATACCTAAAGCAGAAAGTAAACACAGGAATGGTGCAGTGGCTTTTTAAAATTCGTCTCCGTGCCGGCTGGTAGGTTCGATGCTGCAAAGGTATTAGCATATTAATGATCCGACTCCGTTCAGAACTAACGTTTGTAATTACTTTTGTACCAACTTCGTCCTTTTTCGAGTTTCAACAGTTTAAGAGACGTTTTTTAAAAGTGTTTCTGGATTTTTGGAACGTTTTAAAAAGGGCTTTTGACGGTTCGATATTTGAAAAGGATGGACTGATTAACCAGTTAGATTTTTAACTGACTTTGAAAAGGAGGAAGAAGTTTAGGTGGAAGTTTTTTAAACATTTCGTCAAGGCGATCTTATTTTTTTTTCCAAATTGCTTTTGGTATATGCTTAGAGAGTTTACAAGCTTCAAGCTGGAGAGCTGCACGAAATCACTTCCTCGAAAAATATATTTTTAAACAACTCCCGCGGTTCTACCCGCGTTGTGTCCATTCCTGAGGGAATTTCGAGATGAAAAATAGCCTATAACCTTCCCGTTGAATGAAGCTATCCATTACAAAAAAAATATTCATCTCGTTCATCGATCTAGGTCGGAGTTCTATACCTAAACTAACCCTAACCGCCATATTAATAAACGCTGTGTTGCGTCTCTTTTGCTCTTCGGAAAATTGCATATGTCAGCAAGTGACAAACCAATTAATAGCTAAAATGTTCTTAATACGCGTTTATTATTATGGCTCTATATGTTTACATCTTCGATCAACAATACATAACTAGATAACGGGTCACGTACAAAATAAAAGCTAAATGCCGTCCGCGTCGGTAACGTGGTGACAGCTTCATTTATTTACTACCGAACTGAGACAAAAGTTTTAAAACAACCTAATTACAACCATGGCACCTAGAAATAAAGTAGCAAATCTTATGAATAAAATAAGAGCTCACGTTTCAAGTGCGCTGTTAATCACCGCGACGTATTTTTTGCGCCGACCCGACATCTGTTGTGTATTGTTGATCGAAGGTTTACACCATCGCAGACTACGCAAATAAAAATCAACAACACATCCAAAGAATCAAACAGAACCTGATTTGTCTCCAAATCACATACGACCAACGTGTCATATTTCAACACAAAAAATGTATTTTTTTCACAAATCTCCAGCATTTTGTCAGACAGGTCACGTTCTGCTATCTCCGCTTGAAGTGATCGAACATACCTTAGGTACTTATACTTAGCTAATGTGCTTTATTGACTGGGGTACTGTTCTTGTTAAGTACCTAAAAACATTTCGGTGAATAGCGTACCTCTTTTGTTTTTAACGCCTATAATTTTTTTTCTTAAAAGAGTTTAAATTTAAATTAAAATGGCCATTTTTTAAACCAAAAACAATTTGTGAATTTTGACCAATGTCAAAATTAAACCATTTTTGTTTTTTAAAAGTCAAGAATTTAAAAGGGTTAAAAATGTAAATTAAGAAGGCCATTTTTTTATTTATGTGAAAAATCGTTGACATTTATGGTCTAGACACTGCAAGCAGCTATGTAGGTACCTAAAAATGCCACGCTCGCTTTGTATAGAACAACCCTTTTTTTTTTTTTTTTTTTTTTTTTGTTTAGCAGTGGAAATGCATTTACGCATCCCCCGCCGTCCGGGTGGTGCCAGACGGCAGGGGTATGTGGGGCTCAACCCGGTAGGCAAGCTCCCCCCGCTGCCGGGGCTCATCGCACCTACCGCAGTGACTACCCACTAAAACCACTGCTGTGTCTTCAGTGCGCTTAGTGTCGGGAACGTGGGAAACGGAGATTCATCCACCGAACCCGACAGCGCCGGGCCCCCTGGGGTGGGGGCCCCCTCCTCGGGGGGTGTTAGGGGTTAACACCCCCCGGTCTTTCGTAAAGTGGCGCGCGGAAGACACCGCGCGCGCGCCACCTCGAGGCCTTTTCGCAGTGGCACACCCGCACCCCGGGGGCCACCGCAGCCTCAACTAAGGAGGTAGAAGGGCGTCCGCGTACGCCCTTCTACGCCGGCCTCCTCGGCGGCGGCGCATGGGGCAGTCGGAGACCGCCTCACGCTCGCGCTCTGCCGCCTCCTTCTGCATGAGCACGCTCTCGCAGAAGGTGGCCACCGCGGTCCAGGACTCCTCACTTTGGACCATAGAGTGAACTACGGCCCGCAGCGAGAAGTCAAAACCGACTACGGCGGCCATGGCCATGCGTTGGTCCGACCAAGCCGGACACACCTCCAGCGTATGTTGCGCCGAGTCTTCTTCGGCGCCGCAATGGTGGCAGATCGGCGTCGGCTCCCTCAAAGCTATGCGACACAGGTATTTGCCGAAACAACCATGTCCCGACAAAACCTGCGTCAAGCGAAAGCTGAGTCTGCCATGCTGCCGATTGAGCCACCCGTCGAGGACATCTCTGATGGCCTCGACTGTGCGGGTGCCGTAACTCGGGCGCTCCAAACGCGCCCTCCATGCGTCAATGGCATTGACGCGAACGAGGTCCCGAAAGACTTGGACCTCGCGGAGGGCTGGATCATCTCCTTGGGAGCGGAGGTTCATGCGCCAGTGGTACACCTGCGCAAGAACCTGCGCCTCCAAGTCCCAGGGGATGGAACCTGCAAGTAGGCAGGCCGCCTCTGCGGATATGGTGCGGTACCCTCTAACTACCCCCGTCGCGATGGCGCGTTGCGCACGCAGGAGGGGTAGGGTGCTCGCTGGATGGGCGTAAGCCCAAACAGGTGCACCGTAGAGTGCCATGGACCGCACGACTCCAAGATAGAGGCGGCGGCTTGCATCCTGGGGCCCGTTGACGTTGGGCATGATCCTTCTCAGGGCAGATGAGGCTTTCAAGAGCCGCGGCGCGAGGTTCGCGAAGTGCTGTCGAAAGCTCCATCTGCCGTCCAGGAGAAGACCGAGGTACTTCAGGGTGGGCGTCACTGGGATGCGCACCCCGCCAACTGTTAAATGGGCCTCACGGGGGGGTCCCCGGCGGGGCCCATGAAACAGCGTCGCCTGGGTCTTCTCAAGGGCGACGTCTAAGCCGAGTCTCCGGATACGTGACACTACGTGGGCGACCGCAGCCGTGGCTACCATGCTCGCGAGCCTGTACGTCTTGCCAATGGCAATGACCAGGACGTCGTCGGCGAAGCATAGGTAGTACACCCCAGGTAGTGTCGATCCCCTCAGCACCCAGTTGAAGCCGAGGTTCCACAGGATTGGTCCTAAGACAGAACCCTGCGGAACCCCGCAGAACATGGGTCGACGCCGCTTGTCATGTCCGGTGGTGTAGGACACGAAGCGCCCGTGGAAATACTGCCTCAGGGCCTGACAGATGTACTCGGGCACTCCGTGGTAACGGAGCGCCGCGTGTATGCACTCCCAGGGCAAGGTTCCGAAGGCATTGGAGATGTCGATGGACACCGCCAATGCAACCTCGCCCCGGTCTACAGCGCCTTCCGTCAGGTCCCTGGCCCTCAGTATCGCCTCCAAGGTGGAGCGCCCCTGCCTAAAGCCGAACTGGCAGTCTGCCAAGTCCGGCCCGACGTCGCGAAGGTGGCTCTTGAGACGAGTGGCTAATATACGCTCGTAGAGCTTAGCCACCTCGTCTAGGAGGACGATAGGGCGGAAAGAGGATGGTAAATCCGCCGGTCGTCCCTCCTTCTTGAGCAGAACGAGCTTCCCGTTTCTCCACTTGCGAGGAAACTGGCCACGTTCCAGGCACGCTGAGAAAAGGCTCCGGAGGCGAGACTCGAAGTCTGGGCACTCCAAAGCCTTCACCCATATGCGGCCCGGGATACCGTCTGGCCCGGGGGCCGTGTTTTTCGACCGAAGTCTGATCACGGCCTCCTTCAGTTCCTCTCGCGTGACTTCCGGGACGGGGGTGTCGACAGAACCTGTGCCGAGAGACTCTGTCATCATCGGCGGCGTGTGTGCTCCTCTGTTCGGAAACAGAGTAGACAGCACGTCTTCCAGGAACTGTGGCTGCAGGGATTGAGTAAGGGGCGGCGCCGGCTGGCGCAGTTTGCCCCTTACCATCTGGTACGACCTCCCCCAAGGGTTGTCGTCCAGCTCCTGAGCTAATTCCCCCTTCGCTCGCTCCTTCGCCTCCGCGATGGCCCACTGCAGAGTTTGCTTGGCCAGCCTATACCCGTTCCCTAAGGAGGTCTCGACGGCTTCGTCAGTTTCCCGACTATGCCGCCGATACCGGCGTCTGTGTCGCGCGTATGCGCGGCCCGCCTCGATGCACGCAGCGCGAAGCGCCGCAATCTCGGCAGACCACCAATACACGCAACGACGGGGGCAGAAGGTAGTAACGCGGGGCATTGACGCGTCACAGACGGACGTCATCGCCGCCCCGAACCATTCCGCCTCCGCCTCGACGCACACGGGTCGGTCCGGTGCTGGATCCCACGTCGTCACCAAGAGCGCCTCCTCCAGATGATCCGGATTGAGGCGCGACAGCGACCATCGGGGACCGTCTCGCAACCTTCGAGTTGGGGGGCCGGGGTCCGAGGTCTGGGCGGAGATGTCGAATCGGATATACCGATGATCGGACAACGTCTCCGCCTCCTCTAAGACCCTCCAGCCCTGAACACGGCGCGCCAAGGCGGGGCATGCGAACGTGATGTCCACTATGGATCCGCCCTGTTGCCGCACGCACGTGTTAACCGACCCTCGGTTGAGAATTTCCAGACCGCTCGAGACTGACCACTCTGCAAGGCAGTCGCCGCGGGCGTCAGTCGTCGGGGACCCCCACGCCGAGGATTTGGCGTTGAAGTCCCCAAGGACTAGCACCTGCCTTGACCGCCTGTTGCCCTCGATTATCGCCGAAAGGCCCCTCAAGAATTCCTCGAACTCAACGAGGGGCCTGTTCGGCGAGAAGTACACTCCCACGATCAGCGAGTTACCCAGGGTAACCGCCACGCATCCCCTACCCTTTGCTACGTGATCAAAGGGAGGGGAGCCGACGGAGGGCCGGGTAACTATAGCTACCAGGCCGTCACGGTCCGCCGCCCAATGTTCCCCGTCGGGAACAAAGTACGGTTCCGCGACGACTGCTATGCCAATCAACCATTCCGCCATGCTCTGGGACAGGAGGTCCTGAGCGCGGGCGGAATGGTTGAGATTGCATTGCAGGAGTCGGATAGTGGTGTGATCCATTATCCGACTCTACTGGTAGCCGCTTGACCGATGGCTTCCGAAGAAGCCCGGGGGTGCACGTTGAGGGCAACTGATGGTTGTGGGCCCTTACGTCGTAGTCTATTCCGTTTTTTGGCGGCGGCAACGCATGCTCTGCCCCCCACTCTGTGCGACGCCGGCAAATTGGCGGCCGCGCACAGGCTGCAGTGGGGATCCGCTGAGCAGGTCGCCGACTTATGCCCCTCAAGTCCACATCGGTAGCAGAGTGCGCTCCGATCCACGTCGGAGTCGCACTTACCGCACACGTGCCCCAGCTCCAGGCAGCGGAAACAGGTGAGCGGGCGGGGTTCCAGCAAGGTTACCCTCGCCGGAATCCACCCCACCATAACGGTCCGCTGCTGGGCCAAGGCTCTCGCCGCCGTTGTTGGGCACCGCATCCAGAGAGTGTACCCTCTCCGGCCACCGCTACGAGTTTCGCGGCGGATCTCGCCGGTCCGGAGGGCCTCCCGGGAGCACCCTGTGGTGGTAACGACGGCGGCCGCGACCTCCTCTACCGACACGGACTCGTCGAGGTCCGTGATGCGCAGCTCGCTGCACTTCACGGGCCTCGTGACCCGCACGTCATCCTTGAGGATCTCCCGGATCCTGTTCGCCAGCTGGTCGGCGAGGGCATCGCTGCCGGATCCGGGAACCTCCACGAGTTTTGCCCCCGTCTGCGCCTCCTTTATCCTCACCCCGCCGCTGATGCCGACGCTGGCGAGGGAGATGCCGGTCTTCATCCGGACCAGCACCTCTTTATATGTCAGCCCTCTGGCCACAGCCTCAGGGGTGAGGGTGACTACGATGGCCGACGATCGGGGGGCGCGGGGGCGCCTCTTCCGGGCTCTGCCTTTGGCCCGGGGTACCGCTGGGTGCGGTGCCCGGGGCTGTGGTTGGCGTCCCTGTTGGGCCGCACGGGTCTGCGGCTGGACGGGTCGAGCTGGCTGGGCGGGTCGGGGTTTCCCCTTTCCGCCCCGCTTGACCACCGCGCTCCAGCCCTCTTGCGGGGGAGGGGGCGCGGCGCGCGGTCCGCCCGGTTGGACGGGTGGCGGAAGGGCCGACGTAGACGGCCGCGGAGATGGCGGCGCGCGAGCCCCTTCCCTCCCCTTCTTTGTAAGGGCCTTCTTTTGGGGCGCCTTGGCTGGGACTCCGGACGTCTTGGGTGGCGGGGGGGGTCTCGGCGCCTCCGAGTACTCCATCACCTCCACCGCCTCCACCGTTTCAGCCGACCGTCTCCTGCGGGAGTCGGCCGCCAGGGGGGGACGCTCCCTCTGAGCCGGGAGAAGGCGGGGCTCGAGCGCCGCCACCTTCGCGTCCATCATCGTCCCCACCATGATGGCGAATCTCTGGAGAGACTCGTCATCTATGGGGGGACCGGACTTCTGGGCCTCGTTCCGAAGCGCCGTCGCCGGAGCCTCTTCGCGCGTCGCGCGGCCGACCGCCTCCGTGAGCCGAGACAGCTCAGCCCGGACCTGGTCAAACTCCTTACGGAGTGTGTCCATTGCGGCCCGGAGCTGTGCGTTCTCGGCTCTTAACTTGGCCTCCTCCTCCGACGTGTTGCGTGTCGAGGCCCGCTGAAATTTTTCGGCGATGGAGGCCGCCGCCTCTTTGAGGGCCCGGACGTACCCTCCCTTGAGGTTGCCAGATTTCGTGGCGATCATTTTTATGAGCGCCACATCACCCTCGACGTCCGTCCCTTGCTCCATTTCGGACCCAGAGATGGACAGGGGCCGGGAGCTCCGGGCGTTTTCCCGGGTCCACGCGGCCACATGCTTCTCCACATCCAGGTCCCGGGCAGCTTTGGCAGCGACGCGCTGGGCCTCCGCCAGGTCCTTTTTGGCCTTGGCCAAGCCCACGGAGCTGCCATGGGCCGGAGGTCTTCCCAGCCCACGCCCCCGGCTGTTTGTCGACATTTTTCGAGGGGCGCGCATCGCCCCTTCCGTGTCGGATGACGCCGGGGTGTCGTCGTCCAGCTCTCGCCGTCTCTTCCGGCCCGCCTCACCGTCGCTGAGGTGGCCGGATGATAGGGGTGTAGGGATGCGGTCGAACACTAACCTCAGGCTCCGCTCGGAGCCCGAAGACAGCGCCACCGCACTCTCCCCTCTGTCATGAGGTCTCGGACGACCTTCCTCTCCCTTTCCAATTTCGTCGCCGAGACTCTCTTTCTCCTTCTCCTTCCTACGTTGATTGGCCCTAGGTGGTAGTGGGGGCCAATCATCCCTTTCCTTTTCCGTCCCTCGGCCTCCACGGCCGCTTCCTTTTCCCTCTTCGCCACTCTGGCCCGATCTTCTTCCATCCTCTTTTTTACCCTCGCGGTCCTCTCCATTGCTCCCACTTTTATTTCCACTCCTACTCTCACTCTTACTCCTCCTTCTTCCCTCAATTCTCCCATCACTCGTAAAGCGGCAAGTGCCCCCCACGTATACTACGGGGCAGATGGCGGCCGAGGCCGCCATGTGGGATTCCCCGCCTGAGGCGGGACCCACCCGTGGAGTTATTTTTGTTGGCGCTTTCTTCATGATATAAACTCCCTTTCCTGAACGTCGTGTGTATCTGCGAATGTGTGTCTGTGTGTATGAGTTGTATGTGGTGCTTGAGTGTTGTGTGTAGTGTTGTATGTGTGGTGTGTATGAATGTGTGTGTGGGTGTGTTCACTCCCTGTCCCCCCCATAATCCAATTTCTTCCCCACTTTTCCCCCAGCCATCACTTTCCCATCCATTCCATTTTCCCTCCCGCCCCTATCAGACTATTTGCCGTCAACCCGTGAGTCTCCGCTAACATCGCAGAGACTCGCGGGTTCACGTTGCCCAGGACGCACCACGAGGAGGTTGTCTGACACGCGCCCCTGTATAGAACAACCCTAGCTCCTAACTTGTAAGCTCACTTAACATCAGCAACGCTTAACGGCTAATTAATATTAGGATTTCAATTAAAAGACAACATTAGCTTCTTGTCTTAGACTTAGACAGTCTGCAAACTTGAACATAAGTTACATAACTTAGCAATATCTTGTAGAACTATCATAGGTTATTTACAAGTTTGGGATCAAAACTTGGGCTTGTTTCAGTTAAATTAATAACTTGGCGCTACTATAATGTTTGAAGATAATGGTTTAAAACGGGATAGACAGATAGATCAGATAGATTTCGTACTCCTTTTTTTAAAATTATTATTATTGTGTTTTGAGAGTCTATTCAAATTTAGTTATTTTAAGTAATATTAGATTTAGTTTTGTGTTCATTAAATAAATAAATAAAAATAAATAAAATAATCATTTATTGCTACAAGTACATGAATACGAAAAAACAAAGAACAAAATTAAAATATTTAAAAAAAAAAAAGTAGCAAATGGACTTAGCATTGGAATAGCATTAATTAAGTTTTCTGTAACATTTTTCTTGAGAAAGGCAATAAACATGGTTTTTTATTTATTTTTTTATTTAGACATTATACAGAAATGAGAAAAAATTACAAAAACTTTTTGTTCTTATTTATCAAATAAAAATACAGTTATTAACAGAAAAGTAGCGCTCAGATAGACATGAAAAAACCTGTAAGCCACCCATCCTAGTTGTGGCTATTCTGTACGTTGCTTAATCACTACATAGTATAAAATAAAGTCGCTACTTTTGTCTGTTTGTTTGTCTGTATGCTTAAATCTTTAAAATTACGCAACGGATTTTGATGCGGTTTTTTGTAATAGGTAGAGTGATTCAAGAGGAAGGTTTATATGTATAAAAAATCCCGCAATTCCCACGGGAACGGGTACAACGCGGGTAAAACCGCGGGGCGCTGCTAGTAATCACTATAAACTATACCAAGTCGTCTAAAAGGCCTCCTTTAGGCGTTCCAAAAACTCCGACACCAGGGTTACCCACTAATTACTATGAGTTAAAAATAAGAAAATATATTTTGTCTTTGTGTCTTATAAAAGCTTTCGAAAGAAAAATAAGTATAATATTTATCTTGTTGACAGATGCTATTTTTATCCCAAAAATCCCATAGGAAGTTTTAATAAAATTTAAAGTTCGTGTAGGTTTAAAGTAGTGGTCAGCTCTGGTGTCGGGAGTTTTAGACCGCCGTTTTTAAGGGTGCGTCCACATCTGGCGAATGCGCCGCGAATGTGCAGCTCGCCAGCCATGTGCGAGCTGCCCGCAAGCCGCGCGCGTGCAGTCACGGCAATGGTTTGGTGCGCCTCTTTAGTGCAACTCATGCAAGGCTCGTAAAAGGCGCGCGCCCAGCGCGCGCGCGGCCCGCGATCTGCGCGCGCTCAATTATCGCGCTTACAATTGCGCTTATTGGCTCAGTACTTTAGGCAGACGCGAGCCGCTAGCGCGCCGCCCGCGCGCTGATCGCATACGGCGCTTAGGTTGCGAGCGAACTGCGCGCGAGCGGCGCAAGAGCGGCGCACGAACAAAAATGCACGCGCGCAGCTCGCGGGCAGCTCACAAACGGTTCGCGACCTGCGCATTCGCGGCATATTCGTCAGATGTGGACGCACCCTTAGGTTACACATTAGAATAACCATATAGGATACATTTTATCCCGAAATTTCCGCGGAAACGGGTGAAACGCGGGTATCACTGCGGGGCGCTACACTATAAACTTAAATCCCAGTGCTGCTCAAAGGCCTCTCACTGAAAATATCTGGGTTGTATAAATTACACAATAACACTTCGGAAATTCGTTGGATTCCCGATAAAATATTTTAAACGCTGCAAGTATTCCCTGCCTCGGATTTCGATAAACATTATATAAATCAGCATTACTCGTTCCGATCCAACGGTTGCCTCTTTTTATCGGTTAATAAAAATGTCCATCAGTAAAGGAGTTAACGACACCAACTATTGCAAACAAATCTACACTAATATTATAAAGAGGAAAACTTTGTTTGGTTGTAATGAATACGCTCAAAATCTACAGGACCGTTTTAAAAAAAATCTTTTACCATTCGAAAGCTACATTATCCACGAGTAACATAGGCTATTTTCCATCCCGAAATTCCCACAGGAATCGACACAACGCGGGTAAAACCGCGGGGCGCTGCTAGTCTATCAATAAAGGAGTCAACGGCACCAACGATTGCAAACAAATACTTTATATTTCGTCTTCTTCGATTGAATAAAAACATGATTAGTCCGTACTCGGAGATGTCAAAAGATTTTTGAAGAGATTTACTGAGTGACATGACTGTAATGTATGAATGTAAGACTTTGATAGCGTAGTTATTAGTTAAGTGTGGATTTAATTGAGTAAAACTTCTCTTCTTCTTCATCGAGTGGATGGTCAACCTGACCAATCCTGGTGTCAGAGTTATTGAGCCGCCAAGGGCCTCTGACATGGCTCAAGTAACGACTACTATCCGTAGAGAGTAACAGTAACCGGGACCGACGGCTTAACGTGCCCTCCGAAGCACGGAATCATCTTACTTTTCGGGCAATCAGGTGATTCAGCCTGCACTGCCCTAACCAAACTGAGGAATGTTTCACAAAGAGATTTTTGTCAGATATCCCCACCGGGAATCGAACCCGGAACCTCCGGATCGTGAGCCGGGCTTTCAAACCACAAGACCACGGAGGCTGTTAAAACTACTTATGTTGAGTAAAAATACTTATTTGGTTTCTTAGGTTTATGCGCACACTTCTCTGTTGATTCTTCCTCTACGTAACTATAACGTGAAATAAAAGCGAAGTGTATAAGTACACTTCGCTTTTATTTTACGTTTTTATCTGACGTTTCTGCTCCTTTACACCACGGCTTTGGACCACGGTGCCTGTAAGTAAAGGTACCGAAACGTCAGATAAAAGTATCTGTAGCTGTAGTTTCAATTCAAAAGATTACTTAAGTTAGAATTCAGGCGTCAAAGGGATGTAGTAGTATATCTATTGTATATTTACCTGCAAGAACCGAAGTCCCGGGTTTCATTCCCAGGTTGAGCGAAGTATGATACCAATTGAAATTTAAAATATAGTTCGGTTTTGAGATCACCAACCCGCATAAGATAAGCCCGATTACGTCTAGCCCTCATCACTGATATCATCATTGAGATGATGTACTTTTGCCCAGCAGTGGGACATTACCGGCTAATAATATATTTTTCTAAAATTTGACTGAATAGGAATAGATGGAGAAGTCTGCATCGGACTCACCGACAAGAACCTTGCTCTTAAATTTATGATGATGATAATTTGACTACCTGCTTCAATTTATTCAAAACAGACAATTAATGCAAGGTAGGTAAATATAATTCTATATACGATATCAAGAGAAAAACCATACAGGAACCTATATACGTACATCATTAGACTATTTTCTTTGAAATAAAAAACCCGCAAAAATAAAAAAATAAAAGCCCGCCGGTATACATTTCCAAATATACGACAACATATTATATTATGTACTAGCTGCGCCCCGCGGTTTCACCCGCGTTGTACCCGTTCCCGCGGGAATTTCGGGATGAAAAATAGTCGTTGGCCGTTTCTCAGACCTACTTAATATGCTCACAAAATTTCATGAGAATCGGTCGAGCCGTTTCGGAGGAGTACGCGAACGAACACTGTGACACGAGAATTTTATATATGTATAAGATATAACAACATTGAAATAATGAAGGAATTCCAAAAATAAGATAAACGAGAACCATGCAACAAAACAACGTGTATTCATTGTAAATATATTATGTACAGTAAATTAATTAATACGAGTATATTCTTTACTAGCAATGTCCCGCGGGTTTGCCCGCATTGTACCCGCTTTCATGGCAATTTGGTGGTTAAAAGTAGCCTATGTAGTAATTTAGATTCTAATGTATCTCTGTGCCAATTTTCTTTCAGTTCCGTTCAGTAATTTTTGCGTGAAAGAGTAACAAGCAACAGAGTCTCGAACTTTCACACTTATAATATTGGTACTACTTAGTAGGTTATGCATAGAAGTACGTTAAGCAGCTGTCGTTCCCTGTTGTTTCAATCGGAGGCGTTTAGGTCGCCTAAAAACTCCCATTGGCCATTGAACTTTTAGTAATTAATGAATGAATGAGTGATGAGTTGATGAGTTTTGTAGAAATTTCGAAACAAAAATTTGGTAGTATTCTTATATACTCGTATAAACTACTAGCAGCGCCCCGCGGTTTTACCCGCGTTGTGCCCGTTCCCGTGGGAATTTCGGGATAAAATGTAGCCTATAGCCTTCCTCGATAAATAGACTATCTAACAGTGAAAGAATTATTCAAATCGGTTCAGTAGTTTCTGAGATTAGCGCGTTTAAACAAACAAACAAACAAACAAAACAAACTCTTCAGCTTTATAATATTAGTATAGATATAAAAAAAATAGTAGGAACTATATTACTGTAAAGTTCCATAAAAAATTGTTGAGTAAATTGTAAGAAAAATTAACCAACATCATTCTCTGTACAATCTTTCGCATCACAATATTAATAGCAAAGGAATTAGGACTTTATAATATATGCGTAATACGTAACACATTTGTATGACAAGCGTGATGTCATTACAGAGTTATTTAATTAACTGGGTATGCTAAAGATTAACGCTGATTATAATTAGCTGTCGCGTCTTTGGAAATCCCCTTCGTTCTACTTTGATCGTTCATATTGAGTGATGGTGACTTTGATATTTGAGCCTAAGCATTATCATAATATTATGATAGTCAAGACACATTATCATTAACGTTTTACTACGATTTACTACGATTTACTACGATATATTACGGCCGCAGTTTAACGTGCCCTCCGAAGCACGGTAGCGCTTAGATAGAAATGCCACTATCGACCATCCATCCAAGTAGGGGTCGAGTTGCACGTTGCTTAACAATCGCAATGAACCAATATCTATGGAAAAAAGTCTATAGTTTTAATTCCATTCATACGTCATCAGAATTTTTCGTTATTGTCTTTATTGTTATTGAAAAATTGTCTGTGGTTCGAAAGTCGGCCATATTAGTTTACATTTAGGACTTCAAAAGAAATAGATCGTAGATACAGACATCGCCGAAAGACGTGAATCGGATAAGCCTCTACTATTTATCGTCTGACCTTTTTCAAACTTGAATGAGTTGTTTTAGACAAATCGAGACTTTCGGTGCAAATTGTGGCGGCCATTTTGTAACTAAAACTCCTTTAAGGTAAGGGTATATTGGGGTTTTAGAGTGAATTTCGGGAAATGTATTTGGAGGAGGAAGTAATTAGTTTTCTAGGAATTGTTTAATAGTGGTAAGGTTTGAAAATACAGTAAGTAATGTAGCCTAGATAAGTAATATTTTAAGTGGCTGTTGAAATGTCATGGGAATATATATGTTTTCATTCATTCATTCATTCATTCATTCATTCATGATAAAATAACAAGATATGCGTCTATTATAAGGGATGAATTTAAAAGTAATAAATTATATACTAAAAAATCTAAGTAATTAAATCTAAATGCATAAGTTATACCATGATTGACTTTTTTAACGTTTTATGGGATAGCATTCATTATGCAATATAATAGTTACTTCAATATTTTACTTAACTAGCTATGCCCCGCGACTTCACCCGCAACGCACCCGTTCCATATTCATGACCAAATAAATATAATAAAAAAATAATCATTATTGCTCAAGACGTTCTCTAGCTATAAATGGTATAACTAACACAACTTTCTTTTATATATTGATGACACTGACGAAAGGGTATATTCCAAAGGGTGTATTTCAATAGACGATCTAAAAACTCCGACACCAGGGTTCGCCACTAACCCACTCGAACCTAAGTATTTATATACCTCCAATATGTACCGACCTTAACAAACCACTTTTGCAAACACTCCGTCACTTCTCCTGAATTCGCGAGTGTGAAAAATGATTTGTTTACTGTTCAAACGATTTCTTTAAGACAGGTAAAGATGTGCCGCAAAATATAGTGTAATTTACTCAACATAGTATAGGAAACACACATTATGAGGGTGCACATTAGTTTGATAAATTGATACGTACGGAATATTCGCTTGGATCGCTGTTACCGTCTTATTGATTTATGGACCTAATTTGAAATGTAATAAAGTTTAATTTCAATTAATTACGTTATTGGTTAAGTAGATATTACTCTCTAAGGTAAAGCTACAACATGTCATTGTCACTCAAAAGTTTTTTTCTTTAAGCTAAGTTTTATTTTCCTCTGTATAAAATATCTCTCTTCTGCAAATAGTGTGTGTGTGAGAGAGAGGGGGGAAAAGAGAGATGGGGGAGAGGGAAAGAGATAAAGAGAACTCTCCGACACTATTTGTACAAGAAAAGAGACTTTTATCTTAGCCCTAACTTTTCTATAAGTTCTAAACCAATTAATGAAATAGATACTCAATTAATAATATGTAATATCATAATCCTAAATAAAGGGGTTGATATCTCCTAGTACTGGTTTTCCCAGACAATTATTAATTTTCTTCTCAAAAACACTCTTCATTAATATAGGTCTCCAATTAAATAACAAATTAACTTACCACGCAAATGCAGTCCAATCTCGATAGCAATTACTCATCAGAGAATACCTCCGTTGTTAATAAATATAAAGGGAATCGACTGCATGCAACAGAACTCATTAAAATATCTCCACCGAGTTAATTAATAGCCAATAAATGTTACTCATTTGTGTAATTCATCATTTCGATATAATACGAGAACAATAATGTCAGTTTCATAATGGAAATACTGTTTTGAGCAATCCTACTAATATTATAAACTAGCAGCGCCCCGCGGTTTTACCCGCGTTGTGCCCGTTCCCGTGGGAATTTCGGGAATTTTTTTTACATAAAAACCTTCCTCTTGAATCACTCTACCTATTACAAAAAACTGCATCAAAATCCGTTGCGTAATTTTAAAGATTTAAGCATACAGACAGACAAACAGTGTGACAGACACGAAAAAGAGACGACTTTATTTTATACTATGTAGTGATGCGAACGTTTGTGAGGATGTTTCTATGTTTGTAACTCTTTCACGAAAAAAATACAGGGCGGATTTGGATATAACTTTACAGTAATATAGGTTATATATTAGAATAATATATGGGATACATTTGATCTCAAAAATCTTGCGGGAACGGGTACAACGCGGGTTACATCGCGGGGCGCGGCTAGTATTTTCATAAAATACTATTTTTGAGTAATAAGTATATTCTTTTAAAACCTACTTTGTGTAACCTTATTTTCTCTTATTGACTCCTAATCCTCCTAACTGTGTTGATATCTTTAGACAGCCTTTTCCGTCAATTGGCTTTTAAAAAAAAAGGCATACAAAATTATGAAAACATTTTGTCCTACATCCATCACCTAACCAAAACTAGTTGAGGACTGACATCATATCAAAATCAATACATAAGTATCCGTTTACTTGTAATAAGAGTAACCAATAATAATAGGAGTAACCAATAAAATAACTAAAGAGCTCTATTTAAACAAATATAATTATTTTTATGACCATGTCAACAAGCCGTGTCGAAGTGTAGACAAACGCTATCTGTGACGTGTTCAGATGGGCCGAGCTAGATGTAGCATCTATACTATTTTTAAGGGCACACTTCGCTTTTATTTAACATTTTGGCCCCTTTAGAGGAACCGTGGTCAGAGAAGACTCTGAACTCTGAAAGAAATGTAAAATAAAAGCGAAGTGTATCCGTAAATGGGCCAGACTGACCATCACACCACCCTGTCACACTAGTGTGGTGGTTAGGAATTCTATTTCTTGACTATCCCACCGACAAAAGAAGATCGAGAAAATACGATAATATCAAGTAGGTATGTTTAATAGTGTGAGGTCACATTCGTACAATTTCCACATTCGTACAATTCCACATTCGTTATAATTCCACATTCGTACAAATACTTACTATTCGGTAGGTTAGGGTTTTTTTTTTTACTAGTTCCATAGTTATCGGTTTTATAGCACCTATTTGTACGAATGTTAGTGTGACAGTTAAGAAATAGAATTCAAAATTGCAAGCAAATATTAACTGTCACACTAGTGTGACAGTTAAGAAATAGAATTCCTAACCACCACACTAGTGTGACAGGGTGGTGTGATGGTCAGTCTGGCCCCTCCGTAAACGTAGTTTCAATTCAAAATGAGTAGTGTTCGCTTAAACTTAAGAAATCAGATTATTTTCTTGTTCAACTAAATGTATATGCGTGACACCACTAAACCTGGAAAAATAACAAAAGTGCATCTACAAAATGACCAAACAAGCACCATCTATTGGCTCACCAATGGAACCACCCCTTGGAAAAGCAAGCCACCCAATAAAGTCGAACTAACCAGTAAAACAAACTTAATCTACACCACACCTTTACTCTGTTAAAAAACTCAATAAATACTAATAAACTCTCGGTTTAAATTCCCAATAGAACTGTCTGTATCAACAAAGTCGACGTAATAGTGAAAAGTTACCTTTAGTCGTTTTCTTAATGAGTACGTACAAGAAAGACGCTCGCATGTTTCTCGGAAATCTTGTCGGTATCCTTCTTTGGAACAAACTTCATTAACTGAAGCCTGAAGGAAATAGTTTATCGGTGTAGCTGTTATAAGAAATGTCCAATGATGCTTTGGAGAGTTTTATGTGTGATTTTTGATATGTAATGCACTTATTTATGTGTTGCAGCCAATGTTATTGAGCGGTGATTAAGCATAATGTAGCAATTTAGTCAAACTGACAAATAAAACACTATTTATTTCTTTAATTGATTTACAACTCAACTTACTTATTCTATTTGAATAATTCCGTTTATAATGGATAGTCAAATTCAACGGGAAGGTTATGAAGTGAGATAAAAACTAATATACTGTATAAAAATGATTAATAAACAATTAAAATGTCAGCCTGTAATATCGCACTGCTGGGCAAAGGCCTCTCATCTATCAGAAGATATCAGTACAGTGAGAAAGATTCTAAAATAACGATTTGAAAATAAATACTTTATACTAAAGAAGATAGAAGTGTGTCAAATAGCAATAATGGAAAACCGTTTTAAAACCACGTCGATCTAGTTTCCTTTAACTTTAGGGTTCAGTGGCATCGAATAAATCCAAGTGTTTATATTTAAACTAGAATTTCTTTCACGCGACAATATTATGAATTTGTATACTAATATTATAAAAAGGTAAAATTAGTAAGTTTGTTTGTTTGTATGTTCGAGCTAATCTCGGGAATTATTAGTCCGATTTGAATACTTCTTTTTGCAATGGATGGAGCCACATACAACAGGAAGATTATAGGCTATTATATTTGACAAGCCCGTTGGCACAGTGGCAGTGAGAGCGCTTACTGTGTCGGGGGTTGCGGGTTCGATTCCCGCCCGGAGTCAACAATATGTGCAGACATAGTTGTTGGCGACGACGTCTGGGTGTCAATTATATATTCTTATAAAGTATTTGTGTATGTATATGTAGTAGTATCAGTTAGTTAGATTCCATATTACAAGCTTAGAGCTTAGTTTGGGTCTAATTAACCGTGAGTGACTTTGTCCGGGTATATTTATTTATTTTTCATCCCAATATTCCCACGGGAACGGACACAACGCGTGTAAAACCGCGGGCCGCTGCTAGTTCTAGCTGCTAGTTTAGCCTTAACATACAAACAAAATTACAACAAGTCTAAAAATCAATAAGAAAAACTATTCTACATTGCTCCATAAGCTTTAAATTGCCTTACTTAAATCTAACAAAAAATCGTTACTCAACTTATCGATACAATTATCACACATACATAACATAATATCATCATTCATAATTACATTATTCATATCATAATATTAACAGACAATGTAATTAAATGGGTATAATCCATAATTACTAAGTTACTTGGTCATATTGATAAATAAGACCCACTTTTAATTTAATTTTTTTTACCAAGACATAAAACACTCTACCCAAGTACCCCCTTCAAGTCTTCAGCTTTATGTATTAGATAGATATAAATATAGATGACCTGTAAGATATATAGCGTTACACTAGACTATATCAGGTCTAAGACCTGATATATAGCATTTATTCGCAACGATTCACACTGGATCCTATTCCACTGTGACTTGGAGAGAAACACAAAACCTCTTTTTCAGAAGTCGGTTAAAAATATAACTTGCGCAAAGTTCTAAATTTCTCGACAATTTGCTGAGGACTTGAAGTACGTTTATCGTGTTTAGCATAAAATAGAGGCTAACCATTCGGTCTAACACATTTTCTGCTCGGCTGGTTGCTGCCATATCTCCGTTAAGAGATATCTTCAGTATGATGTAGTCCTGGTACATTATAAGATTCTTGAATATGAATTTACGTAGAAGTATCCCTAGTTTTGAGTATTCTTAGATATGTTCTTAGTATGTTGGAGAAATATGGGGTTTTAGATTTATTGCAGGTTTTATTTAAGATATTTTTCAGTTAAGGTTTTTGAAATTATCTTTTGATGGTCCTGGGTGTTTTTTTAAACAGGTTAGAATGAGCAAATCAAACATTTTTTTATAAAAATCTTTTCACATAGATGAAGAGAACAGATTTATTTTTAAAAAACATAAAAATGTGTGAAATAAAAAAAAACATAATTTTTAACAAAAATCTTCGTATCTCTTTTACAATGTAACATGACATTATTATGACATGTAAGATACCATAAATAACTAAACTCTTGCTCTAACATCATCTCATTCATATTTAATCGTCGGTCTACAATTAACGTTCCAGTCCCACTATGATCGAGTAAATCCGCAATAAGGGCGATGGCCTCTCGTACTATAATGATTTATTAAAACCCATTTTATCATGAAGTTGATTGATAAGCTATTCATTTGATTAAGTATTATAATTCAAAAGTAGATTATTTATATTAGTCATATGAATATTCATACCAGCGCGCACAATTAACCTGCGTTGTATCCGTTCCTATAGGATTTTAGGGATGAAAAATAGCTTTTAACATTTACGTTGAATGTGGCTATCAATGACAAAAAGAATTATTAATATCGGATTGGTGGTTTCTGAGATTAGCGCGTACAAACAAAACAAAAAATCAAAGTCCAGCTTATAAATTAATATAGATATAGGAATATTCATAGTTCATTCCTTACCTACAAAATCAGCCTTACAAATGCCTAAATTTTTCTTCAAACAACTACGAGTATTACATTTTCCTAAAAATACGCACCAAAAAAGCAAGAATATTTCCACATACGCAAACACTAGAACCGACAAATCTATCACCTTTTATCAGTAAAAAAATTACCATATCAATGTTCTCACAAACAAATTGGTATTACGCAATGTACTTTTCCGGGCGAGGAGCGACGTACCCTCAGGGCATATTAGTCAATCATACGAGGGAAGAAGCGAAGAAAAAATAACCTAGTTCACCGCCTTATGTCACCTGGTAATAGATTACTCTTGCTATCTCCGTCTAACGCTCCACACAATCTTTCAGCGTGAACGGGAAAGGTATATTGTTTTTCACGGGGTACGTCGATCTAATCTATCTAGACTCGAACATTAGGGTGGTATTTGCGCGATCGTAAGTTACGAGCCTTATTTGGGTTTGAAGTATAATTTATTGTCTTCAGTTTCAACCGTAGAGGAAAGGTTAAGCAATAAATTGGACGCAGCTGCGTTTCGGACATAAGCTGGGAATTAGGTTACAAAAGAGCCGATTTGAAGATAGCATTTGTTACACGATTGTAATTGTATTGCTGTTTGGTTCCTGCCAATTGGCCAATTTACGGAAAACGTTTTGTTATATGAATTGTTTTATTATAATACGTTATAACTGTTTTGTTATATGAATTAGGCCAAAAATTATATATATTAAAGACTCGCATTGCGTTTAGATTGTTCGAGTTTAGAAGCGGCAAGTTCAAAAAAACTCGATCATCATTACTACCCACTTGCTTCCTTGCATTATATTATCTTGGCTCGCAGCTTGTAAAACTGCTAAACCCAAACAACTTAGTTACTATACTCAAAAAGTTCAAGTCGGGCTCTTAATTCCCGAGATTAGTTCGAACATACAAACAAACAAACTTTGAAATTTTACCTCTTTGAAATATTAGTATGGATATCATCAAGCTTGTTAAATCCTCAAAAGCAATATCTATAAACTCCAAGTAAAACCAATCCCCTTATACCTAACACTTAAATCACCATCCCACTAACGTATTGCATACATTTTTAAGACAACCACGTGCAAAAGCTAAAGTAAAATTTTTAGAAACATTCATGTTATGCATTCGACCATATTTCAAAATGGCCGCCTCAAAATGGCCGCCGCACGTGGCACTGAATACAGTTTGGGCTGGTTCTAATGCACTAACGACAGTCGTTTGTTTGTATTTGAATACGGAAACGCTTTTGTAAATTCAAGTGGACAGTTATTGTACTCGTAGTCCGTCTTTTAGGGGGTAGTTTGAAACTTTACTGACCAACTCTTGAGTTGTGATATTATTATTATTATATTAAGTTCGTTAAAACTTTGCCTTGTACTCTGTTATCAAGACATTTTGTGTTCGTGTATCACCTGTATTTGGCAAGCGGGGTGATAATGTCTTATCCTCCTCACTGTACTGATATCTTCAGTGAGATGAAAGGCCTTTGCCCAGCAGTGGGACCTTACAGGCTAATACTACTGCTACTATATAGTATTATTAAGTTTTGTTTTGTTACTTTTACCGCTTATTTGAAGCATTTTAATCAATAATTTAATTTACTTTAAGAAAAGCTTTATGCTGTAATAATCTTAACAGAACAAATAAAAAGTACCTTTAATCATTCATTCATTTCCAAGAGGTCAGTGGCCAACCCTGGTGTCGGACTTTTTAGACCGCCTAAAGGCCTCCAACTGGTCTAACGATTGAAATAATCCTTATTAATAAACAATGTTTCTTTACATAATTGAGATATGACTACATAGTATAAAATAAAGTCGTCTCTGTTTCGTGTCTGTTTGTCTGTTTGTCTGTATGCTTAAATCTTTAAAATTACGCAACGGATTTTGATGAGGTTTTTTGTAATAGGTAGAGTGATTCAAGAGGAAGGTTTTATGTATAAAAGTTCCCGATATTCCCACGGGAACGGGCACAACGCGGGTAAAACCGCGGGGCGCTGCTAGTCTTAAATATAATTGAACTACTTATATTATTGAAACTGAAATACAGTTCAACTTACTTTAAGTCTCTTGTATAAAATTAAACAACTTATAACTGAGATTGACATTGTAATTAAATAAACTTTGGGTTCCGATATACTAGACGCATCCCTGAAAGTATTTACTCCTAACTACCAATATCGCAACGGTCAATTTTAGTGTATACGTTCACTGAATAATGTGCTATCAGATAACAGTGACGTCTTTATAAAAAACGGCCCGGCCCAGATTTTTAATTAATGATAAAAACCTTTGTTGATTCGCTTTTGGGATCCGCTTTAAAAGGCGTTCAAAAATATCACGCCAAAAGTGCAAATCTACAAAAGGAAGTTAAGGCAACATTGTGTAACATGATGTCGGTAAAGTGACATAGAATGACTTAAAAAAATCCTTTAAAAAAACTTAACTGTAGAACAGAGGCCGAGGTGCATGTTGCTTAAAAACGGCAATATATATATATACTATGCTGTACCTGTAAACTATAGTTTAAAACAAGCGCTACTTTAAAATAACTGTAAAACATTATCCTTTGTTTTCTTAACATTTCAAAGGAAAGGAGTTGATAGGAAGATCCTAGGAACATATCTGAAATTGGTTTAAAATCTGAAACTCGTCCGCGGAGAGCGCCCGATAGCCATCGTGACTGGAGTTAGATAGATAGAGCCTCGTTTGAACGGGAAATGCTACTTGAACAGAGCGGTTTAGTTGTTCGTGAAAATTTAAAAAGAAATTGATGTGAAGTGTGACATGTGAAGACAAAAAAACATCCTCTTAATATTATAAATGTGAAAGTTTGTTGCAAAAACTACTGAACGGATTTGGGTGTAACTTTACAGCATATTTATAGGTATATTTACAGTATATTTATAGGTCATACATCAGAATAACACATAGGATAGATTCTATCCCGAAATAATGTAATAAAATTTTTATCACTGAGATAGGAGATCTTTGCTCAGCAGTGACGCAGTGGGACATTACAAGCTAATGCTTTTTTAGAACATTAATATTCATTAATTAATGCAAACTCTTTCTATTGGTAAGTAACTAGAAAAGGATTACTAAAAAGTATGATTATAATGAACTTACTAAATCCTTTTCCCCTACAAAAGAAAATATCTATGAATAAAAAATCATCCATATGACTTTACTTTTTAGTAATATTAAGAAGAAATACAATGTTCCGACTTATACTTTTACGTTAATAAACTCAATTGCTTCCTGTGTTCAATTTAGTTTACTAAATAACCAAGTTACCATTTTATATAACTTGTTCAATATACTTCCATTGAACTATGCTCTACGACTAATACGTTTTATTACTAGCATCTAAATATTGATTATATTGATTCCAGTAACTTGCACAAATATACGTTCAAACGGTTCTCGAACAGACAGCTAGAATAGGCCACTTCAATAGATATAGCGTGAAATGACTATTTTAAACTTTTATTTTTATTTTCAGTATTCACTCGAGAGCTTTAATTCCAATACTTTCTACTTAATAAGGGTTAAGTTTGAGACAGAATTTGTCAAATACTTTAGACGTTTTACTGTAGTACTGTTTTAATGTTGTTTGGATTTGTTTTCGTTGAATTAGTTTGAAGAATGAAGGTTGTTTACAAGAGAAATACTACACGTTTAGGCGTCTTAAATTCAAGTGTCTGAGCCTTGTTTTGTGTTGAGTAAATGTACTGAGATATCTGAGAAAGAATCGTTATTAAACGTTTTTGTACTACGTAATTATTAGCCTGTAATATCCCAATGCAGAGCATAAGCCTCTCATCTCATCAAAATCGTCACGCTTGCCTATGCGGGTTGGCGATCACAAACCCGAACCATGTTTGTAAAGTAGGAAACATGTTTTCACTCGACGTGGGAGTTGAACCCGGTACCAGTCTTAATGAATAGTTCCGAAATCATGATTAGTTCCGAAGATTAGCCGTAACATATTAACGAAGAAACAAAATTACAAATTTTACCTTTTTATAATATTAGTATAGGTAGATGTCCTCTTTCGTGATGTGTTCATCAATGGCTTGGGCTTTTTGTAATTTGTGTATGTATTGTGTAAACATGTGTGTTTACACAATACAAACTCTTACGTTTACTATTAACTTTCACAACCGGTGTGTAACGAAGAATTACTTATCGTTCTCCAAAAGAAACTATAGCCCTATATGAGGGAAGGAACATGACACTCGCAAACTTTTATTGAACATCACTTTAATTTACTAAAACCAACCAATCTCTTAACTACTAAATTCCAAGCACCTACCTCTATTTACACTCACACACAAAACCGTCTCATTTCCAAACATTTCGTACAGTCGTAGTAAAAATCAAACTGAATGGTTTAAAATTCATTCCTTTATCAAGCCTTGTGCTCACACGAGAGTCTATCAAACTGTTTACCTAGCAAAATTGAATTCAACAGTCTATCTAAGTGACATCTTCACGTTTGTGGGGAATCGAAAACGACGTCGTTAGACCAATAAAAGTGTTTTGTGATTGCCAATGTAATTCTGAGGCGCTGACTACATTTGCGATTTAATATTCTTGGAGTGTTTTGTGAAGGTGGCTATGGGGGCAATTCGCGTGAATATTAGGGTACATGGGCAATAAAAATGTGATGCCATTTGAAGTCATGGGTTCTGGAAGCGTTACGGTGTATTTTAAAAGATGTTATGGTGTCGTTTTTGGTGTGTTGTATTTTCATCTTTTTTGTCATTTTGTTTTGGTAACCTTGATATTGAGAGTTTTAGACCATCCAAAGACCGTGATGTGAAGTATATAAAACTTTTATTTTCTTTGTCTTGATTTTTTTTTGTATGAGCTGGAAGGTGAATATTATTATGATTATAATGACGGTAATTCCCAAACTGTTTCAAGTTGCATCTATTGAAGATAAGATCAGATGACCAGCAGTGAGATAAAGTACCCTTACTAAACTCAAATTACGGTACACGATCACGGTACAACTGCCTCAAAAGCATCGAATGTCCTTTTTCAAAAAACTTCGCTCGCCACCCTTGCTCAGTACCACCCTTACACCACTCAGCATAATTCCAAAAAATCATAACAAAACTATAATCCTAACCAAACCTAACCAACCCGCATAAAACTGCAATGAGGAAAACTTCTGAAGAAACCTTAAGAACCACCTTCTTTATGATTGAATTAAGGGTACTCAATAATCCGCTACGATTGAGCCTTTCTTTAAATAACACTATTCATATCACGTTTGAAACAATAGCTGTGATAAATTCTGCACACGTTCCTGCGATACCTACCTCCGATTTCTAGTTCTCTACGTTTCGGTTCTTTAAGAATTTTCTTGATGTTCTCTATTGGACGCCATTTTGAAAAATAACCGGATTTTGTCTGTAAGCATCGTTAGTTTACAAGCTGCGAGTTGGTCAATAAAATAGACTACAAAGTAAAATACACTATTAATTTAATACCTACAAAATAGAGATTATGCAATAATTACTTTACTCTTTCGTGTTAAGACATGCCTACGACAACCAGCTAGTTCATTCGACATTTTATAAGTAAACCTAATGAATGTGATAGAGAGATTTTTGGCATAATTATTCACGAACGGTTCCAATAACAAGCGCGATGATTACGCTTTATCCTGCTTACTGTACTGATATCTTCAGTGAGATGAGGGTACAACATATACTCGTACTACTACATAGTATAAAATAAAGTCGGTTTCCCGCCGTCTGTCTGTCTGTCCCTATGTACCTATGCTTAGATCTTTAAAACTACGCAACGGATTTAGACGCGGTTTTTTGAATAGATAGAGTGATTCAAAAGGAAGGTTTATATGTACAAAAAATCCCAAAATTCCCACGGGAACGGGCACAACGCGGGTAACACCGCGGGGCGCTACTAGTTTAAAATAAACAACAACTCTGAACTAGTTACTAACAGACTAACTAAGAGCAATGAATACTATTCATTATTTTACTAACTTAATTCCTTCTTAACTTTACGCGGAATAGCTTAAGAAACTAACTGAATAAATTAACTGCCATCACTAAACTTTATCCCATAAAATAAACTTTTTATGTCAACTACAGCGGTAAAAAGTCAAGCGCAATTTTTCACAGAAACTTATAGCGGTGCTATGAATGGTAACTGGGTTTTATGTAATATGTTACGTGTTTTACTGAACATTAGGGTCCTTTCATAATGATACGTTTGTTATCCACTAATTATATCAAAATTACTATAACAATATATTACAGCGATAGCAGTACCCACGGAGAGCAAGGTATTTACACCAATAATTAGGTTTTAATAATTGTTTGTTTTAATTCCAATATCTATTAATAAAAATCAATGCCACTTTTCGTTGTAATTTTATAAGTCAAGAACGGGCTCACCTATCCAAACCAAATGTTTAGGCTTTGTTCGGACTATTTAGTAGATGGTTTATGTGAAGTTTTCGCAAAATCGGTCGAGCGGTTCTTAAATTCCCACAGGAACGGGCACAACGCGGGTGAAACCGCGGGGCGCAGCTAGTATTTAATATTACTTAGTTTTACGTGTGGCGTACCCACTGAATAGGGGGTGACTGAAAACCAGCGCTGTCCGGAGTAGCATACTCTGAGCAGCACAAGCTGAGCCTGCTCCAATAGAATAAAATAATAAAAACAATAAAATAATAAAAAGTTATTATTTTAAGTTTCATATTAAGATATTATTTATTAACTTTTTTATACTAAAAAAACTTAGGAAAGGTCTGTAAGAAAATAATGTGACCCTCACGTAGGCGCCATGGTGCCGCAACAGCTGAAAATCGTGTTTTTTTTTAAATCGTGACCCGTTAAAAAAAAAAGTAAATAATAGTGCAATATTAAATGTTCCTTTGTCTTTTTGTCAGTCGCTTGTAGCACCTTCATAAAACGAAAGAAATCAGGTAAATCCGTGATACGTTACTAGTATAGAGAAAGCTTTTATAAACCAAATCCTACTTTATTGCGAAATGAAAGAAAAACACGAATGGAATATTTATTAAACACTCTTATTTACCCATTCAATGCATGGTGGTTTGATTTTTTACCGTTTGGAGTTTCGTTTCTGGAGCTTCGAGCTTTTGTGGAGTTATAATTAGAATGTTGTATGTTGATTATATTGACGATAGATACAATGTTTTTGTTGCGTATTTCGAGGCCTGTTCAGACCTCACACAGTATTTCTGTTCGTGTAATTGTTCAATGTATTTAATGTATGTTCTAATTTTTCTTTTTGTTTTGTTCTTCCTTTTGTTGTGTGATTATCTGAATAAATGTCTCTATTCTATTCTATTTTGGGATTAAAGCCTTTTCATTCGTGTAAAAAGTATCTGTTAGGCTTTCACGAACATTCAAGGGAGTAATTGGGAATAGTCAAATTGCTTTTTCATTGTTTTAATAATGTTTCCAAAGTTAGTCCGCTAATGCCCAACAATAGAATTATACACACTCTCTATTGGAATTGTGACGTGACGTAGTTTGACTAAGCGATGTTAGTTCATTGCAATTGTTAAGCAACGTGCAGCTCGGCCCCTACTTAGATGGGTAGCCGATAGTGGCATTTCTATCTGAGCGTTACCGTACTTTGGAGGGCACGTTAAGCAATCAGTCCTGGGTGTTGGGTATTTCAATCCTTAGATCATATCGGAGGGCTATGCGGTTTAAATAAATAATAAATAAATAAATATACCTGGACAAATTCACTCACGGTTAATTAGACCCAAACTAAGCTCTAAGCTTGTAATATGGAATCTATTTAACTGATACTACTACATATATATACACAAATACTTTATAAGAATATATAATTGACACCCAGACGTCGTCGCCAACAATTATGTCTTCACATATTGTTGACTCCGGGCGGGAATCGAACCCGCGACCCCCGACACAGTAAGCGCTCTCATTGCCACTGTGCCAACGGGCTTGTCAAGAACTCCGACACCAGGGTTCGCCACTAACTTAATCGAAATGAATGAATGTATTAAAAGAATTTTAATAAGAGGAGTATCAGTCGAGGTTACAAAGTACCCTTTCACATAGAGACAATAAAATAAATAACAATGTAACGCTGTCAGTAAGTTAAAAAACATTAAAATTCTACCCGCAGTTGTTATAAAACGTCCTCTATAAAAAACACCCTTTCGAATCGTGTAATTTAAATTTACATACATATTTTGTTGCAAGCTTGAAGCTTTACGAATCGGACTTATGGCTACATTACTTTTTGATTCTATTATTTACTACATAGTTGACGGTTAGAGTCAATCTACAATAATATTTGGGCCGGCATTAATCGGCATTGCCGGCCGGCAAAACTGAACAGAACAGGCAGTGCAGTAATTTATTCGAGTTGAATTTGTCGTCCGGCAAATACAGCAGAACCTACTGTGCCGATCCGATCATGTGAGTAGCCATTATATTTTTATGTAAATTGACAATCTTCGCTGAAAAAGTCAGCGACAAGGTCTTCAATACATCCCTAGTTTTTGCACTGTAGCTCTTGATGTAACATTGTAATTTTATTTCTCTTTCATTAACCACTACAAAATAAGGCTCATAATTGTATGAAAGTCTATTCTAGTGAAATATTTGGCAAATTCTATAAACAAAACAATGTTACAAAACGCGTAGTGTCACATAAGCTACGCGCTAGGTACGTGCTACGGCGTAGCAAACAAATATACTACGGGCGTAGCGTGTTAAAAGTACGAAAATGACTTACTAGAAAATTGAGGTCTGTGTGAATATGCTGCGCAATTTTTAGCTGTTTAATATCCTAAAGCCATATACTAGCATACTCTAAATTCCGTGGGTAAAATGAAACTGAACAAGTTAAAAGAATATTTTAAAATTTTATAATCTCAGCCAATTTTAATTTTTAATTCAATCATAGTGTCTCTGTAGTCTAGTGGTATATGCAATCGCCTGCTAAAACTGAAGTCTCGGGTTCAATTCCCGGGTAAGCGAAAACATGTTAGGCCTAATCTTTCTCTTGAAATTACAGGCCTTTGCCCAGCAGTGGGACATTACAGGCTAATTACTACATTATACAACGACATACTCAATCATAGCTGATAACAGTCCTAATAATAAGCACTTGTTACGCCAAAAAATCTATTGGAACAACCGGAACTAACTACTTCACGTGCCCTTCGAAGCACGGCAGCGTTCAGATAGTAATGCCACTATCGGCCACTCATCCAGCGAGCTTACAATTTGTCTCATACTTTAATTAAGTTGTTTAAGCGTTGTTTGTTTTGTAAACTAATGTTGCCTGTTATGAACTTCCACGTTCTTTCTTTGTTTATACTTTTATAGAACACTGTTATTAAATAGCAAAGGCTTATTCAGAGATAGTAACTTTAATGAAGAAATATGTAGAGAAAAAGTTGCTTTGTTACAAGGTAGCTTAAATAATACTTTAGTTGTTATTACTGTGACTGCGGGGTTGAGATCAGCAACTTAGGCATTAGGCAAGCGTGGTGAAAGGAAAGACGTCCTCTTTTTTATAAAAGTACCAAAGTGTATAAAAAAAAATAACATTATAGATAAATAAACAAATATACCGGACAAATTCACTTTTGGTTAATTAGACCCAAACTAAGCTCTAAGCTTGTAATAAGGAATCTAACTAACTGATACTACTACTACATATACATACACAAATACTTTATAAGAATATACAATTGACACCCAGACGTCGTCGCCAACAACTATGTCTTCACATATTGTTGACTCCGGGCGGGAATCGAACCCGCAACCCCCGACACAGTAAGCGCTCTCACTGCCACTGTGCCAACGGGCTTGTCAAATAATATCGCCTTATTAATAAACGTTCTCTAACTAAAACACTGTAATAAAGTGTTTTGTCTCTTTTGCTCTTCAGAAGATTGCGTATGTCAGAAAGTGAGAGACCATTTGATAGCTAAAATGTTCTTAATACGCGTTTATTAATATGGGCCATATAGTTTCATATAGATTTATATATGTCGCAGGGAATTGAGGATATCAGAGATTTCACGAAATCGCTAGGGATACCACGAAATCACGGTAAATGTTGAATATTCTTATTTATGACGTCTTCTTACTAGTGATATGACAAAATACTAATATAAAATCAGTAATATCAGTAACAAATTTCTTAATATTCGGTAGGTTAGGGTTATTTTCTTTTGTACCAGTTACGTAAAAAAAGTAACCCTAACCTACCAAAGAGAGTGGTCGACTGAAAAATATTCAACATCTACCGTGATTTCGTGGTATCCCTAGGGATTTCGTGAAATCTCTGATATCCTTATTTCCCTGCGACATATATATACATGGCTCGGGTTTGAGATCAACAACCCTTAGGTAAGCGTGGTGATTACGCCTAATCTTCACTGTACTGATATCTTCAGTGAGATGAGAGGTCTTTGCTCAGCAGTGGGAAATTACAGGTTATTACTTTTTTATAGAAATACAAATGAAGAAATATTTTTCTTGATATTATCATTAAAGTGCAAACGCTTGTGTAAATTAAAAATAATGTTAGAATGATAACGGTCTTAACTAGTGTTTTACTGCTGCACTCAGAGACATCTATTAATTCGACAATCAACTAATTGACGTATTATTTGCTACATGTCCAAATCAATCATTCAAATCTCTATTTAGAAAGCATTTGACTTTTCTGAGTACGGGTGTAAGAGTAATGACACTACTGCACAAAATTCTTCTATTTCCTTCTCTACTATGTATGTACTCCTCTTGTATGTAGACCTTTTTTTTTTAAAGTGAGGAAATGCATTTACGCCCCGGTGTTCGGGTAAATACCGGGGTATGTGGGGCTCGACCCTACAGCCATTCCCACTTTATAGGAGTCATCGGCGGCGGGTAATACCCACTAAAACCGTCACTGTATTCCTGCGTCGGCGGTAAAGCAGGTGATGCCGTGTGTCCGGCTTTCGCACTCACGTACCACAGCTCACCTATGCCGCTTGCTTGCCCTCGCAGGCAAGGACGTCTTCAGAACACTCTTTTCAACATATCACTAATATTTTAACCCTCTTTGTTACAGATTTCACAATGCTGATGCGGCAGAGACCTACACCGGAAAGCAATTCAAAATTATGAAGTGAAAAAATATGTATTTAAAACCAAACATTTGAAATATTTCCAAAAATGTTGATGGACTCAAAGTGGGAAAAAATTTAGCAAAATGTCACTCTTGAGAACTTTAATTGTTTTCTTCGCATTTCATTTTTTTGGTAAGTGATTTATTTTTATTATTTTTCTTCTTCTGTGTGTCGATGGTACAAAAAATAATTATTTAAATGAGCCCGCTCCAGGGCGTCGCTACCCCTACACCCTTGTCGTTGGCGCACATGAGGTCACTCAGGGTGCAGCTTAGAGGGTTCGAGGGGCAGGTCAGAACATGCCGCATGGTCTATCCCCACTTCGCACTGGGTCTGACACGGTTCTATCATGCCCCACTTCCCCAGATTAGATCTGCAGCGACTAACCTGGGTTCTTAACCTGTATTTTATTTTAATATACAATGGTTATTAGTATCTTAACAATAAGTCGATAAACATTAGGACAAGATTTTGGTAAATACTGCGGTAATATTTTTTTACAAGTTCACAACGATTCATAGACACCATAAAAAAAATACAAACATCCGAATTGAGAACTTTTTGGAAGTCGGTTAAAAACAAAAAAAATTACCAATAATAAAGAAATACTTAGTAAGTATTTTTGTTATTAAACAAAAATACCAATGGTATCAAGATCAATTTTACTATAGCATTTAACAGCTGATTATGCCGTAGTCTGGTCTTAACATACATTCACTGACACAGATAGAACATAAAGATACCATTACAATGGAATTGTGAAAAATCCCCAACATCAAATCAAATTAAATACTTTATAAATGACCGTTACTTAGCACTGCAGGCGAGAATCGAATCTACAATAAAACAGCATAAAAGTGAAAATCGCATAAAAGTTTTTCACATACACTATTGCAGAAGCAAGTCCAAATATATAACACTAATTGGCCGGGTGACCTCTACTGCCACTTCGGTCAGATTGCCTCATCTGACAGACTACGCTAAAAGCCCTAAGACGGTCTGAAAGCACCAAAAAGTTAAGTGGTTAAAAATAAGCTGATAACCAAAACAATAAGCTTTAACATCAACTAAAACAAACAAAAATAAACTTTAACGCTCACTTATAGAGCTTTCTATTTGATAAGCTGAGCTTTCAATTACGTACGTAAGATTACGTTTATTTGCTACTTTTGTTGAAAAAATAGATGATTCAACGTTTATTTTTATTGTTACTTAGATAAAAGACGTTTTCTCGATGTTGCGTAATGTCGCAGCGTTTTGCTTTGTTGGATAGGTGGAAAGCTTTTACTGTTTCGAAAATGGAATGTTGTTAAGCCGACATTGAAAAACAAAAGACGATTACATTAACGTTATCATATTTGGATTGTTTTAGTAAATTTGTATCAGCCTGTATTGTTTTTCATTAGTATGGTTTTCTATTCGATTTTTTAAAATGTTATGTAAGACAATATGGGGTTACATTTTTTACCCTAAAACTGCCAATCGTATTTAATTCTTGGTTTGGGTGTTACAATCGTTAGACAACAAGGTATTAATGCAGTCTAAAAACTCTGACACTATGTTTGTTCATTAACCTTTAAGAAAAAGAACTTTATCTCACTATAGTCATAGAGCAAGACTATGACTATAGACTAGACAATCTTTTAGTCTATGAAAACATAATAAAAGAGCGCATATTCTTGAAAAGACGTCTAACAGACTCTTTGTCAGTGAGTGATATTTAAGTAGACTAGAGAATATGTACTGAAAACTGACGTTAGACTGGTCATAGGCTGTTTTGTATCGATCAAGTCAATTTGTGAGAGGAGAGGAACTTGGTGTATCAAATCAACATTGGTTATACAAGAGGATGTTGGAAACATAACAATGAATCAATGTTTTTAGAAAATGTAAGGAAATTAATTCAATCAAATCCTTAAAAATTATAATAGAATTAAGGAGTGAAGAAGGTATTAATATTACATAATTAATGTGCCCTCAAAAGGATTCATTCATTTTAGGATTATTGTTACTTCTTTGAATCAAAAGCCCTAAGGCGCAAAGGGCTAAAAGAAAATATTCACAGATTTAAAATAAAAGTGATAAAAATATAAAGCTTTCATTTCGAAACGTTCCTTTTCGTACTGTTTTAAGTAATTTTAATATTCCATTTCACTTTTTAATTAATTTTTTTTCGGCGTTTCGTTTCGCTTCATAATTTTAAATTGGAGCTATGTAATTATTTTAGCGATTTTATTAGGTGTTCTGATTTAATTAATGTATTTTAAAGGTGTTATTTGGGTTCAGCGGGTTGGCAAGATATTGAGGTTTAATGGAATTTGAGTTGAATCGAACTTGTACTTTTCAAGTTAGTTGGAGAATAGTTGTGAGCCATACTTGAGTAACTCGAGTGGACATTCACATTGTCTTAGGGTCAATACTGCGTTAAGCGTGCGCCCGTCGCATCACTTTTGTATGACACCACACGCGACGGGCGCACGACAAGGTTCACCTTTGTATGAAGCCACACGCGGCGTGCGCACGCCGCGGGCGCTCACGACGGACCACTTTTGTATGGAACCGCGACGTGCGCACGCTTAACGCAGTGTCGGCCCTTAGGGTGGATCATGGCTCGCGTCAAAATCCTGTTAAAATTGACCTTAAAACCCGACAGCATGGTAGGTTTCCAAAACTTCTGTGACCACGGTTCCTGTAAAGGAGCTGAAACGTCAGATAAAAATGTAAAATAAAAGCGAAGTGTTTCTACGTAGTTTCTCAACGAAGATAGTAGTACAGTAAGGAGGATTAGGCGTAAAATTACTAGGTATAATTTAGGATACAATTACTGGACCTTAATTATTTACATAATAAACAAAGTCTAGCTTGAAACGGAAAAATATCTTCAAAAATGTTAAATTGTATATTTCACAAAACATTTATTCCAATTACATTTTGTTCCTCTGTTTTCACGATCGTATTCATCAAAAATAATGATAGTTATACACACAGTTTAATTATTGAACCAACAAGTTGTATAACAAACAAGAAAACTTCTTGTTTGTTAAACAACTTGTTTTAAAACTTTTGTCGGGAGTTTTTAATAACATTATTTTTATCTTTTAATTGAGAATTGAGTATCGCTGTGTTTGTATATTATAATATTTTTAGAGAGGCACTTGTGCCTCTAAACGTTATTATGGTATTAGGTAGTTATTATTAATTGCCACTTTTTAACGAGTTTTAATACCGTGTGTTACATACGTGTGTAAAGTAATTAGATTTATTTTACTCATAATTTAATGAAGTAGAGACCCGCTGTAAATTTTAATAAATACATTTTGTGAATAAATTAACTTATATTATTATTTTAATATTTTTATTAAATGTTTTAATGAACATTTCATAATAATTATTTTAAATTTCAAATGTGATTTTAGTTAGCTCAAACAAAGTATTTTCCTTCAATTGTATAAATATAATTTTACACAATTAAAAATGTTTTTTCAGTAACCTCCAATCAAGTTTAACTTTTCAAAATAACATGAATAACAATAAGTTTATTGATAAGCATTAATATACACAGACATACACATGCTATCATATTTTGTACACACACATCCATTTTGTTCAAACTAATATACACAGGGACACACTGTCCTTTATGTGAGTCTACAACACTATTGCACAAACAATCGATGCCAGCAGAATTCATTACATATTTAACGCAGAACTCTCACGTTTCAACTTATTTATTATTTTGTGCGCTGTTCTACGTGACCGTATGTCAGTTACGTGCTTGTATACAATAAAAATGTTTTTATTGCAACTTTTTTGCGATAAATCTGTTTTTGGTTGTCTGTCATTTTGTCCATCATTTGATATTATATTTTTTATCTTTAATACGTATTTTTTGTATGAATGTGAGCTGTTATACTCATAAAAATATTTAATTATTTCTGAGGGAGTATTTTTATTTTATTCGTCTTATTCCTCGTTGGTCTAGTGCTATGTGCACTCGCCTGTCAGGACTGAGGTCCTGGGTTCAATTCCCGGGCCGAGCGAAAATATGTTTCCTACTTAGGCAAGCGTGGTGATTACGCCTAATCCTCCTCACTGTACTGATATCTTCAGTGAGATGAGAGGCCTTTTCCCAGCAGTAGGACATACAGGCTAATACGACTACTACTTATTATTTGAAACATATGTAAATAACATTATTTGTACTCTCTCAACAGTAACTTCCGACGTACGTTAGTCTTAACAAATAATAATCTTATAAAATTATCTTCAAAAAAACAACTTTTCATAATCTGTAACCTGCATCCCATAAATTCTTTGGCGACTCGATCTAATCGGAAATAGCTGATTTTTAGTATCGATAGAAAAGGGCTGTGTTGACCAGAAGCGCCTATAAATTCCCTTCTTTTCATAAATCACTCGGGAATAGAAAAATGTTAGAGACACTGGTTACTTTCGCGGTGTAAAGCCGCGTTTGTAACGGTTTAGTTGCTTGCTCCAGTTACTGGTATGGTTTTGTGGAGTTTAGTTGCGTTTGGAGCAATCAAAGTCAAATTTTATTCGGCATCGACGAAGTTCTATTGAACGTACCACCTATTCATTAATTCATGGAAAATATACAATATACTTTGTAATTGTAATAATTGATAGAATTGTGTATTATTATGCTTATAAATGGTTCGTAGGATTAGGTATTAAAGCCTTATCTCCATTTATCCATTTAGGGCGCTTTCAAATTATGCGTTTCGTGTCGGACCGCTGCGGTGCCGAAGCGGTGCGTTTGTCGTATTGTGTACGCACGATCGTGTGTTTTCATACAAATCGAGCAGCTCGGCAACAGTGCGGCGTCGGTACCGCGAAATAATTTTATTACGCACTGTTGCCGAGCTGCTCGATTTGTATGAAAACACACGATCGTACGTACACAATACGACAAACGCACCGCTTCGGCACCGCAGCGGTCCGACACGAAACGCATAATTTGAAAGCGCCCTTATATTTATTTTTAAATCCTGAAAAAAATATTTTTCTTAACTTGAACGCGTTAATTTCTGGAATCCATTGTAAGATTTCTATGATTTTCGTATAATATGTAAGCCACTACTTAACCCGAAATTCCCACCGAGTACAATGTAAATAAAATCGCAGGGCACTGCTAGTTTATGTGTAAAGTAAAGTCTTGATTTAAAAGGAAGGAATTCTACCTCTACTTATATTTTCATTCTGCGAAATTCACTTTAAAAACAATTTAACTTTCAAACTCAGGAAGTTCAAGTCAAACATCTTTCGTTTAAAATGCATTATCGGATATTGTAGTTATAAGTTCCTATAAGTTTAGTTAAGGGGCAGGTTAGTTACTTGCTTCAGTAGCTCGCACTCGTGATATTTTTATTGTTATATTCCTTCCAGAATTTTCTAGCTCTTCTCTCCCCCTTTATTCTTAGTTCTCTCTCTCTCTCTCTCTCTCTCTCTCTCTCTCTCAATGCCTCGGAAGTTTTTAGACCACCTCAAAGCCTCCGACTTGGTGTGTCGATAGAAATAACTGGGACCGACAATTTATCGAGCTTAGATAGAAATTCTACCATCGACCACCCATCTAAGTAGCGGCCGAGCTGCACGTTGCTTAACAACAGCAATGTCAACATCGCTTAGCTATACAACGCCACGAGTGTAACCCATTTGAAAGATATCTTCAGCCTTTGCTCAGTAGTGAGATAAAATAGACTAACACACGTATTAATGAGAGAAGTCATATGTCAATTGACAACTTCTTCCATCAACTCGTATGAGTTACTCGCACGGCGACTAATAGGGTGTAATTTTTATATTATGACATGAGTGTAGGAAGTCGTCTATTGGCATCGACAATAAATAATACACGTTTTATTGCTTTTTTTATTACTATTGGATTGTGTTCGGAATCTGTAGGGCTCTCGAGCTCCGGCCATTTTACTACGCGATAAAAATAGGTGGTAATAGAAAAGTATGGCGGAACCAAATTATCAGTACTTTTGAGGAGTTGCAGGGTTTGGGGTCAGACTGTGATCATCGGACAGTTCTGTTGAAGGTTATTGACTTATTGAGTATGGTTTTAAGGTTGTTTTTATTTATTGCATTTTGATGTGATTATACGTAGCGCTCGTAGCGTAGTATGACTAACCGATATTAGATCATTGCGATTGTTAAGTAACGTGCAGCTCGGCTACTTGTATGGGTGGCTTCTTCTTCATCGAGTGGATGGTCAACCTGACCAATCCTGGAGTTATTGAGCCGCCAAAGGCCTCTGACATGGCTCAAGTAACGACTACTATCCGTAGAAAGTAACCGGGACCGACGGCTTAACGTGCCCTCCGAAGCACGGAATCATCTTACTTTTCGAGCAATCAGGTGATTCGGCCTGCAATGCCCTAACCAAACTGAGGAAAGTCTCACAAAGAGTGATGATATGGGTGGCTGAAAATGGCATTTCTATCTGAGGATTTATATCTGTCCTTCGGAGGACACGATAAATTATCGGTCTTGGTTATTTCAATCGTTAATCTATGTACGGAGTACCTTGAGGCGATCAAAAACCTGCGAAACAAAGGTTTTTCGTACCTCCTCGAACTTACTTATTTATTACATTTACTTCACCGATCTATGAATTATTTAACTAAGAGCCAACTGCAGTCAGAGCAGTCTTTACACCAGGATTGGTCAGGTTGACCATCCACTCGATGAAGAAGATTGCTGGTACAAATTCCTTAGTCTCACAGACAACAGATTTTTAGACTTACTTCTAATGGGGGCTTGTACGTTTGTTTTCACAGATAAAAAGACTAACTACAGTCTTAACTATAATGTGCAGGCTCAAAATGTTTTCCCGTATAAAAGAAAACATTAAACAACAAACGTCTACCATATAAAACCGTAAAAAGCAAATAAACACACCGATAAATAACGCGCCTCACATTCCTCCGATAAATTGAATTTCTTTCAATCGAAACCCGATGACTCCTACTTCTTGGAAGACAAATCGTCTCATTAATTCCAATGCACGGTTTCGTTTCAAACCCTCAAAAAGATCTGAGAAATCATTCTCAAACAAAGTACGGTAAATATTAAGGTCGGTACTAAATACTCGTTTGGTTTCTGGTTGACGTAAAGTAATGTAACGTAACGTAAGGTAATGTAACGTAACGTAACGTAACGTAAGGTAAGGTAATGTAACGTAAGGTAAGGTAAGATAACGTAACGTAACATAATGCAACGTAACGGAAAGGAACGTAACGGAACGTAACGTAACAGAAAGGAACAGAACGTAACGTGACGTAACGGAACGTAATTTAACGTAACGTAACGCGTAATATTCGGGCTGTGTAAACAATAGGAAGAAGAATTTTAGCATTTGACGTCTCTGAGTCTAAAATCTCTTTCTTAATATTTAAAACAAAATGCGAACACACACCATTGAGCAATCTCCTTATAAAGTAACCTACACGTTTTTAAATTGAGACAAAATTGTTTCCTGATTACATTTTACCTGCGAAAATGAAAATAATATTTCTGTTTCCTTACAAAATATTTATCTTGAAATGAATGAGTTGTTAAAGGAGGATTTCAAAAGGAGTTTTTGAGGAGAAAATCCTTTTTCTACTCGCTTTATATTGACAGGTATTTAAAGAGTGGAAATAGATTAGAGGGAACATCATTCTTGTTACGAAATGAAGTATAAAATTGTCTTCTATTGTTGGGAGTAATGTTGGTATATTGGTTTATTACTACGGCTTCTGTGGTGAGGGCTGTGGGTTTGTTTCTGAACGCTGTCTACAATAAATAAGGGCGGGTGCTTCAGCTTACGCTGACGCATCATTAAACGTTAACATAAAATGTTAGTCTTACAACAGACGTGAGAAAATGACCGAATACTGGTCAAGTAACTTTAACACTGAGTAAGTAACTACCTTTACTATTTTAACAGTTACAGATTGTCATTTAAGTTATGAAACAACATTTTGTATTTAACAGACATTTAACAGCGTAAAGCATCGTGAACTTTTAACGAACGTTTGTAACGATAACCGACCGTTTAAAACAACCCACCCCTAGTGTAACGTCCGTTAGTTAAAGCATTATAACATTAATGTGGTTCGTTTTAACATGAAACACATTTTGAATTTAAATTACGTTTAAGGATACAATTCGCTTTTATTTTACATTTTTATCTGACGTTTCGGCCCCTTTACAGGAACCGTGCTCACAGAAGACTGGTAGAAGCGTCAGATTTTTTTAAATAAAAAAGAAGCGTATCCTTACACGTAGTTTAAATTCAGAATTAGTAGTGTTCGCTTAAACTTAAGAAACCAGTATGAAATACAACATCTTAGCTCTAAACGCCCGGGATGACTAAGGGCTCCCGCACACGGGCCACCGGCCACAACCACAAAACGCTGCCACCGGCATATTTCCTATAGTTTTCATACATTTTACATGGACTCGCCGCACACGGTGCGCCGGTGGCCGCCATACGCTACACGCCACACGCTAAAGGAAAGAAGCCGGTGGCCGCGTTTTGTGGCTGTGTCCGGTAGCCCGTGTGCGGCGACACTAAAGTGTCTCCTGATGATAAACAAACTGAAAAACAAACTCTTCCACTTTATTATAAAATAATTAATGAAATTCTCATTATAACAACCTGACCTGCTGCAACAATTTCCAGTTAAAACTAAAAGAATAGTTCCTTGTTATGAAATGAACCGATTCCTTGTACCTATCCGCTTGCAACCTGAGGCGAGATGCGGGCGTTCTTTAAAAATTGCATCGTCCAAAGCCCGACTATTATACTTGGATTTCAATTTTTTCCTTTCTTAACAATGATTTTTATTCCTTTGTTAAAACGTTGGTCGAGCAAAGATAGTGGCTTGATTGAAATTCTTCAGTTCAAAGTATAAGAAAGTTTATTCGTACCTGGATTTTTCTTGTTATTTCGTGTCTTATGATTGGGAGATTGTAGTTATGACCAATATGGAGTTTGGTTTGGTTGTTATATTGTATTGTTTTTAAGAAATGATTGATTTTGAACTCAATTACATATTTTTTAGGGTTCCGTAGCCAAATGGCAAAAACGGAACCCTTATAGATTCGTCATGTCTGTCTGTCTGTCTGTCTGTCTGTCCGTCCGTCTGTCTGTCTGTCTGTCCGTATGTCACAGCCTTTTTTCTCCGAAACTATAAGAGCTATGTTGTTGAAACTTAGTGTGTAGATGTATTCTGTGAACCGCATTAATATTTTCACACTAAAATAGAAAAAAAAAAAAATTTTAGGGGGGTCTCCCATACTTAGAAATGAAAAAAATATTTTTTTTTTCATCAAACCCATACGTGTGGGGTATCTATAGATAGGTCTTCAAAAATGGTATTGAGGTTTCTAATATCATTTTTTTCTAAACTGAATAGTTTGCGCGAGAGACTCTTCCAAAGTGGTAAAATGTGTGTCCCCCCCCCTGTAACTTCTAAAATAAGAGAATGATAAAACTAAAAAAAATATATGATGTACATAACAATGTAATCTAACACCGAAAATTGGTTTGAACGAGGTCTAGTTAGTAGTTTTTTTTTTACGACATAAATCGTAAACCGCAAAAAAATACTGATTATTCATTCAATAACTCAAATGTAAATAAAAAAACATTTATTTCAAGAACTTCTTTATTATGTTACTCGCTGCTACGGAACCCTTCATGGGCGAGTCCGACTCGCACTTGGCCGCTTTTTTTATAAATTCATTAATTCACTTCAAGAAGCCTCGTGGCCAACCCTGGCCGTCAAGCATGTAACTGAAGACAAAAGGTTTCTCTTCGTTTTATCTCTATCTACATGCAACGTCAAAAACTCTCGTTTTTACTCTCAAGAGTAGACTAAATGCATTGAAAATGTGTCAAACATGTCACTGTCATACAAAATCCAGCCAATCATAACAGAGTATGTGGAATGAAACCAGTCAAATTGAATGAATGAATCCGGTGTTGGAACATCGTATTATTAGGCAATATATTAGCTGGTGCCGGTGTTTTTAGACACATGTGTTAGAGCACTGAGCCCACGGGCTAAGTTGACCTTTTTTTTTTCTTTACGGGCGACTCGACCCAAGGGTCAACCCAGCCCGCTTACTTACCGCCTAAGTGCTTGTCCACGTTGAAAGCGCGGGCGCGGGCGCGGTGGAGGGCGCGGGAAACGTCGCGAGCTCGTGTTCACGTTAACCGCCAGGCGTTCGCGCGAATGTGACGTTTTGTCAGAGGTCGTAAACATATCAGGAAACATTATACTAAATGAAACGGGTCTGTATCGCGGTGAGTTCACACTAAATGTTGTCTATTCGTTTCTAAGTGACAGGAGTAATTTTAAATATTTGTATATATAGACCTTCCGCTGTCACTCAATTTAGATCTCATTTAAGTAAACTATTATTAGAAAAATGTTATTATTCTGTCTCAGATTTCCTAAATGATTCCTGTTTATAGTTATTTCATAGTTGTTTGTATATTTTATAGTTGTTTATGGTTAGTTATGTTTATGTTTTTTATTTTTATATAATAATATTATTACATAATTAGTTACTTTATGTTTACGTTATAAGTTTCTTCTTTAAATTCGTATGCCAAAAGGCGGAATATGAGTTTTAAAAAAACAATGTAAACCCCTATTCGAACAAATAAATAATTTTGATTTGATTTGATTTGATTCAGTCCTGATTTTAGTAATAAGTCCATGGGTTGAACTTACCTGACGTCGCGAGTAAATCGCGCGCGCCACCGCGCTAGTTTGACGTGAACACACACAAACGTCTCAAGCGTTTGAAATTGGAGCGAGCCAGTGGTCCGATTTTGCAAAGTTGGGACATAGGGCTTCAAAATCATTTTTTTGTATTCTTTGCATGGAAACAAACATTTTATGTTCCAATTGGAAAACTATCAGAAGAAGCTGCAGAGTCTAGAAACAAAGATTTCAGAAGGTACCGTGAAAGTCATTCACGTAAAATTAACCGGACTGCTTGTAATCAGGATATTATTAATAACTTGTTGATTAGTTCTGATCCCTATATATCAACAAAGAGGCATAAAATAATTCGTGTACATAAAATGCTTTCAGAAGACGCGAAAGCATTGCTATTACCTGATAGTTTTGATAAAGATGATGAGCAAGAAAACATTGAATTTATAAATGTAGAAACTATCATCGAAGGACAATGACAGGAAAATTTGATTTGTGTAATTTACTTTTTTTAAGTGCTTGTTTTTAAGTCTGTGTGAGTGGAATATGCCTCTTGGGGACACCACTTAAAAAATAACGCACTTTATTCTCTACCTCTGGGGTGGTGTGGAAATGAGAATGAAAAGTGAAATTTCTCAAAAATCGGGGCAAATCGAGGGTTGGCATATAGCTTTTAATTTAGCACTAAAATAGTGATATCCAAATCTGAAAACCATATTTTGAGACATTTTGAGACTTTCAAGATATTCGAAATAATGTGTTTTTTTCCATACAAAAAATAATTCAATGACGTATATCTCGAAAAATATAAGGTTTAATAAAAAATTACCATCTATAAAAACATCTTGTATTTAATAGCAAAACCCAAATATGCAATAAAAATATAAAAAATACGAAGTAAATTTTCGCGATTGCCTATGTCCACTACGAGCGATTTTCGGACCATTGTGGAGCGCGCCGCGCGCGCTAGTCGCTAGTTAGCTCGCTACTTACACCGCACTCGCGTTTTGAACGTGAACACTTGGATATCACGTCATATGTTTGATATTTCGTGACCGCGCCCGCCACCGCGCCCGCGAGTCAACGTGGGCAAGCACTAAGAGTCAATTCAGCCCGCGGGCGTAGGTACTATTCGGTAGGTTAGGGTTTTTTTTTTAATTGACTGAACCTGTGGGCTGAGCAGGCCCTTATCGGTAAATTATAGTCGTGTGATTAGTGTGGGTCGAGTCACCTATGAAAAAAAACGGAGTGGGTAACTGAACCTGCGGGCTCAGTGCTCTGCGGGCCCAGTTGACCACCAAGCGATGAACATGTATATAGGCAGTCGGTCGAAAACCAATTGTGAATATTATGTCGTTTGACCGCCGAAAGAGATTAATTTTTTTTGAAGGATTTTTTTTATAAATAGACTTTTAATACTCACCCATAGCCATACACTGTCAAGTTTACTGAACGCCACTTTCAATCCACTGCAAACTTGACGGTGAACTTAATCGTTCATCGCTCGCATTAAGCAAAAGTAGTAAGGTAAACGTGAGATAAAAATGTAAAATAAAAACGAACTATCCGAATTAATATGTATCGTTAAAAGTAGTTTCAATTTCAAACGGAGTAGTTTATTTAGGGCGTAAATAATACGGTAGTCGGCAATAGATAGTCATTACCTAATGACGCGTCAATCGGTTTTCTCTATTTTAATTGCTTCAGCTGTAATAAATGTCGCTGTACAAATCAATTTATTCACCCGTAAAACCGAAATCCTTTCAAATTTCCCAAATCTATAAATAAGTAAGTATAATAAAAAACCTTTTTTTTATCGAAACGAGTCGCTTCCAATAAGCGCCAGGAAACGCCACGCTGATCAAATTTGTCCAGATTCTTTTAATTACTATAATTGGTTAGATTCCCTTTGTCTTCACGATTAATTTGATAAAGAATTTCGACAGATTTTATTATTAGATGTTTTGAAATGTGAAACTTTTTTTGTGATTAATTGAACGGGTATTGGAAAAAAAAAATTATTTGAATAATTACGTCGTTGAAATATAAAAAAATATCGTAAATTAATGTATTTCATATCATGGAAAAACTGTGCTGTGATTTTGTTGATTAAAAACATTTTTCATAAATATTTTTTGATTACTTAATAAAGTAAAGTATTAGCCTGAAATGTCCCACTGCTGGGCAAAGGCCTCTTATCTCATCGAAGATATCAGTACAGTGAGGAGGATTAAGCATTATCACTACGCTTGCCTAATGCGGGTTGGTTATCTCAAACCCGACGCTTTTCGCTCGACCTTATTTGAACCCGGGACCTCAGTCTTGGCAGGTGAGTGCACATACCACTAGACCACCAATACATACTCGTATTGATGAAATATGTATTCAAGTTGACCCCATACGACACGAAATCACTGGCATGGTTCTAGGTGTTGCGTGAGACATTAGTCCCCTTCATACGGTCACTGTATCGCGTGTTCGTCTAGGGTTGCTCGCCGTAATGCTTGTATGAGCAATCGTGCACGATCATCTGTCCATGCACATTCTTTCGCCCCTTGTAAAGGGGGCTATTAATATATTGTAACAGCCTCCGTGGTCTTATGGTCTGAGCGCTCGGCTCACGATCCGGAGTTTCCGGGTTCGATTCCCGGTGGGGACAATATCTCACAAAAATCTCTTTGTGAGACTGTCATCAGTTTGGTTAGGGCATTGCAGGCTGAATCACCTGATTGCCCGAAAAGTAAGACGATTCCGTGCTTCGGAGGGCACGTTAAGCCGTCGGTCCCGGTTACTGTCTACGGATAGTAGTCGTTACATGAGCCATGTCAGAGGCCTTTGGCGGCGCAATAACTCTGACACCAGGATTGGTCAGGTTGACCATCCACTCGATGAAGAAGAATATATTGTAAACACTAATCTAGACGGGACTTAATCGCGAATAAAACATTTAGGGCCTTATTAACAGCACTTTAGCTATCAAATGGTTTGTCCATTTCCGACATACGCTATTTGCCAAAGAGTGAAAGAGACGTAACACTTTAAAACACTGTTTAAGTTACATATCGTTTATGAATAAAGCGGTTAATGTATACCTCAACGTTTCGGTCGTGTCGCAACGGCCGTGTTCACGAGGGACTCATACGGTATTAATATAGGTAGGCAGATTTGTTAGAGTGAATACCAATCTATCGTTCTATTACAAGATTTAGTTATGGTTTCGATCTTATAAATGTTAACTCTTTGAAGAGTTTAACTCTTCTATGAATTAAAATGTATAACATCATAATTAATATTTATTAGATCACTAGCTGTGCCCCGCGGTTTCACCCGCAGCGCCCCCGTTCCCGTGGGAATTTTGAGATTTTTATTCCTTATTTTTCTTATATAAAATCCTTGTCCTGACAATAAGGAACACATTAAAAAAAGAATCATCCAATTTGGTGCAGTCGTTCTGAAGTAATGCGCTTAGCAACAGATTCAGCGATTCATTTTTATATTATAGAAGATGTATAAGAGATGTGGACTAATGTGATTTTCCCCCTGAAGACTATATTTTCTTCTGAAGACAAAATGTTTACTGATTTCATTCCAATCTTACCCCATCACTGAGCCCTTTTCCTCAGTTGAAGAAGTTGTATTTGGTTTAAATCAGTCATTTTGGTTTGAATTTTGACATTCGTAAGAAAAATTAGAATATACAGTAGTGACATTAGTGTGTTCAGGCTCTACCCGAACTCTGTTTCTATACATAATTATTCTAAAACAAAGTCCTCAAAATGTGTCTGTTTGTATGTTATTGATTTTTCAACAACTACTGAACGGATTTTTTTTATACAGTTTTCACCAATGTACAGAGTGATTCAAAAAGAAGGTTAATAACCACTTTTCATCTCAGAATTCTTTCAAGATCGGGTATAATGCGGGTAAAACCGCAGGGCACTACTAGTTAAATATATTACGTAAATTATAAATCTTATCACGCATATTAATATAACACGTGTATTAATCGAAATCATTTGTTACTAATATCTAGATTAAAATGTTTGTTACAATCTGTATCAACGTGTTACCGAATTAATAATATGGTGTGTGCATTTTAATGTGATGTGAGTTCGTGATTAAATTATTGTAGTGTTAACAACGACCCGCGGTTTTGCCTGATTTGTATTCATTCTAATGAGTAATTGAAAAGTAGTTTACCTTTGTAATGTGGCTATCATTACTAAAATTATTTTTCTAATCAGATTGGTGGTACTAGAGATTACGGCCTTCAAATTAATAGTAAGGTACTTAAGTATAGTATAAGGACCGACACTGCGTTAAGCATGCGCACGCCAAGGTTCCATACACAAGGGAACCGTCGCGGGCGCCCGCCGCGTGTGACTTAATACAAAAGTGAACCGTCACGTGCGCCCGTCGCGTGCGGTGTCATACAAAAGTGAACCGCCGCGTGCGTACGCGGCGGGCGCACGCGACGGGCGCACGCTTAACGCAGTAGACCCTAAGGTAAAGTAAAGCCTTCATTTTCGTCCTACTGCTGAGCAAAGGTATCTTATCTCACTGAAGCTATCAGTTTTGTGGAATTTGTTTCAAGTTATTTTTTGCTAGTTCAAACTACCAAAATAAAACTGTTTCGTTTTTAAGTATACTTGTAGCACATTTTACTATCCCAATTCCTCTACCTGGTTCTTTTCAATCTTCGCTTCCAATAGCTGATATCGAACTTGGGATACTATAAATAAGTTTCAGTAGCTTAGTCGCCAATCCTCAGAAAATTTAGATCACTTTAAAGACATGCAAGGATTTGGATAAAACTTTAGGCCCGACACTGCGTTGAGCGTGCGCACGCCGCGGTTTCATACAAAAGTGAACCGTTGCGGGCGCCCGCGACGTGCGCACGCCGCTTGCGCCCGCCGCGTGTGGCTTTATACAAAAGTGAACCGCCGCGTGCGCCCGCTCAACGCAGTGTTGGCCCTTACAGTAATATAAGTTATACATCAGAATAACAAAGGTATACATTTTATCCCGAAATTCCCGCGGGCAAGGGTGCGCGGGGCGCGGTTTGTTCTCTATACCGTTGTCTCCACTTTGTTTAAAAGGAAAACATGATTGGTTTCAGAACAGTCATAATAAAAAGCTATGATTTAAAAGATATGAAATTCTAGCTCATTCATTAACTACAAACACAACTTACAAAGGGAGTTTCTCAGAAAATTTCCGTTTCTCATTAAAGCATAACTATTTTAAGTGGAAAAATAATCCTATTTATTCCTTTAATAATGTTGAACTTTTCAATAAGTTAATGTTGATTGCTACGGGTTTTAATCAAAGCTCCAGTCGGATCCATTACTGTAATATCTTTATCAGGTTTCCGGCGGTCACTGAACTAAATGCACTTTTAATTCCAGCTTTGATGAGATATTTAGATCTCGTTTTAAGTATGCGAATGTTTAATAATGTACTAAGTAAATACGAGTAGGTTAGTGCCCAACTTTGGTGTCGGAGTTTTTAGACCGCCTAAAGGCCTCAGACATGGTCTAACGTTTGAAACAACCACTATAAAAACTTGCTACTATAAGACTAAGCGATGATAGCTTGTTGCGATTGTTAAGCAACGTGCAGCTCGACCTCTACTTGGATGGCTGGCCGATAATGGCATTTCTGAGCGCTACTGTGCTTCGGAGGGCACGTACAATTTTTTTTCCTATCGTTAGACCGTATCGGAGGCCTTGAGGCGGTCTAAAAACTCCGACACCAGGGTTGACCACTAACCCACTCCAACTTACTTGCTTATTAACTTCATACGCTATTAGTTGTATATAACCTACAATTTTACTCAAATTACTAAGACTTTGGTATGTTATTTACTCATTCGTGTACTTTTTATAATTACCTATGAATAGGCTGGGTTTTAAGATTGCTGGTGTTATTATAGTCAAATTATTGTTTGGCGTTTATTTTAGTTTTATTATGAAATTATATACACGACAAAAAACTTTTAATTATTCATGACAAATTGCCCCTTGGTTTTACCTGTGTTGTACTCTTTTGTGTAGAAATTTTGTCATGAAAAGTACCTATAAACTATAAACTTTCTCTTGAATCTTTCTGCTTGTTGGTGAAAATTGTATGAAAATTCGTTCAGTAGATTCGGTAAAATCATCACATACAGACAGACAGCTTTTGGGGACGTTGTTTTATAATACTAGCAGCGCCCCGCGGTTTTACCCGCGTTGTACCCGTTCCCGTTGGAATTTCGGAATAAATAGCCTTGTAACCTTCTTAACTTATAACCTTCTTGTTGAACAAAAAAATAGATGGAGTACACCTCGGTCGTACAAAAGCAAATTTTGAAAATCTAATTACAAATGACGGGGGTTATCCCCAAACATCCGGAATAAACGAATTGAGTATCTTATTCTTTACAGTCGGTTAAATACAAACTAACCATAATCCTCTTTCAAACCCGGAACCAACTTTAATATCGATACCCTTTTTAACTCTCCTTAAAAGTGACTAAAGTTCACTAGTTTCGAACAAAATCTCATTGCCAAAATTAAAAATGAGCAAAGTTTTGGCCATTATCTAAATTGGTACATTTGGACGCGGGGGTGTAATCCCGGACTAGGGCAAAGTTGTTTCATGTAGGAAAGCAAGATATTGTCCCATTTGTGACTTAATTTGGGGACACTATTATAGAAGTAGTATTATAGAGTACTAGTATTTATAGAGTTGATATATGGTTATTATAGAACTAGTATTGATCATTACATAGTATAAAACAAAGTCGCGTCTGTTTGTCTTCTGTTTGTCTGTCTGTATGCTTAAATCTTTAAAATTACGCAACGGATTTTGATGCGGTTTTTTTTAATAGGTAGAGTGATTCAAGAGGAAGGTTTTTATGTAAAAAAAATCCCGAAATTCCCACGGGAACGGGCACAACGCGGGTAAAACCAAGGGGCGCTGCTAGTACTTTATAGAGTTGATTATATGGTTACTGCAATGGTTTCTTAAGTTTAAGTTAACTTTACTAATTTTTAATTGAAACTACGATTACGGATACACTTCTCTTTTATATAAACGAATTTAAAATTGATTTATGGTTATTATTGAACTATGCAGTATTGTAGTGTTGATAAATTAATAAAATAAAATAAACAAGCACTTTGAAATCGTGAACTTCCTCTTTCTTCAAATCGGTTGAAAATAGTTATTGACAATGATGTAACAACAAATCGAAATAAACCTTCTTTAGAAATCTCTAATTTTGAGGGCTCAACAACCAATTGATATTATAGAAACACTAGCAGCGCCCCGGGTGTCACTCGCGTTGTACCCGTTCCCGCAGGAATTTCGCGATAAAAAGTAGCCTATGTCCTTTCTCAGGCTCTGTACTAACTGTGTACCAAATTTCATTCGAATCGGTTCATTAGTTTTGGCGTGAAAGCTTAACCGACAGACAGACAGAGTTAATTTCGCATTTATAATATTAGTTAGGATTGTCAATTAAAACATGATTAGACGCTAGATCAAATAGGTCATTAGGAAACGGACTGGCGTTTAATGTGAAAAAATAATTATTCATTATTACGTAAGATCGTGTAGTTTGGTGGCCAATCCTGGTGTCGGAATTTTTAGAATGCCTAAAGGCCTTCCGACATGATCTAGCGATTGAAATAACCGGGGAAAAATTTCAATACAACTTTAATACAAGACGAAATATTCTTTTGAATGCTTTGTTACTCTTATTGTACTAGAAAAGTGAGTAAAGCCCAATTTAGATATGAAAATAAGCCAATTTATCCATCAACAAAACACTAAACGGAAGCAGTTAAAAATAACCCATCATTCCCCGACTAATATCTTCATTATTTACTTTGTTAGTTCAAACATCAATTTATTTCCTCGACACATTAATCATAGCCCACTCAACCCTGTTTCATTCCATCAAATATTCAGAAGATTATCTTTAGTTAATGCGTATCCGAGGGTACCTCTATCCTCGAATAGTAAAACCGCTGAGTAGCAAATATTTTCCGCCAAAAAATAATGAGGTCTGGACCCCACTTGAGGAAACTACGGTCAACTCTACTTAACCTATCACCGGGAACCCTAATCCCTTAACAGAAGGTCTATATTCCTGAAAAATGTTTATAAATTCCCTCCCGCTGTACTTTTCAGAGTGAAATGTGTACGTGCGCTGGACATTTTAAAGGATAATATCTTGGTGAGGGGTTCTGGTACCTTTTATGGTTGTCGAATACTTACGTAAGGAGTCCTTTAGTAAAGGTCCATAAATGGCCTAAAAAGGTTTATATAAACAGCTTTGAAGAGTCGCTTGAATAATTCACTGAGCCACACATTATTTTGTCTTCAAAAATATTAAATGTTGAATGGGTGCGGTAGATTTTAATGAGCATATGGGCTCAGGTAGAGACCCTTAAGTCTACAGAATAAGGGTGAGTTTTGTGTGGCTCTTGGATTGTGAAAAGGAATAAATAATGTACATATTGAACGTTGATGTCAGTGTGTCAATGAACCGGTTGAAAGCCCTTAGCGAAGTTAGGGTTACGTCAGAAGGAATAAAGTAGATTATGCTTTAATCAGATTTAGCTTATTTAGTTATTAATTGCGAGATTTTGTGAGGGTTACTGTGAAATGATATTCGTCAGGAATATTTTTTTCTTCGTGAATCTCACTGTCAAACTATACAGTTACTTAATTTAATAAGTTGAACACGAACTTCGTTTTCTTACAACTACTAATAAAAATCTGTAATAAATAAAAACGTTTGTGAGATTTTTTTCTCTGGCGCGCTTTTTAACAGGGTTTTTGTACTTTAAATACTTATAAGTACAAATCTTTATTTTCATAAAGCAGGCACGACAAAAAAGACAATCTGAACCAGCAATCGAGACAAGACAGTCATAAATATCCTAATAGTCGTAAATTACTATCTTCACTAGCAGTCAAGATAGACAAGACAGCCTAAAGAAAATACTTTCTGGACTAGAATTGAGACAGACAAGGCAGTCTAAAGTAAATATTGTCCAGACTAACTGACAGTCGCAGTCTGTGATGGTCTACGCATTGGCCGTACAATAGAATGACTTCCTTATCACACCACAAATGCTTAACGTACGTTTTCCAAAGCGCTCATTTCATATGATTTACAATCGTTTGACCTGAATTACGTACAAGTAATGGAGTACATTCATAACCCAAAAATATGGCGACAACTTTCAAAGTAACAATGGAGTGAGCCGTTATCGTTCGGTGTAAACATTTATGAATTATTAGCTGACTTTTGGTAGATTATGTCCTTTGTATGTGTAAGTTTGTTATACTTGTATGCTCTTATGCGGTTGCGTATATTATGAGATCTTTTTAATAATACCTTCTGCCTATTGAATAATAAATATTACTTATTTAATTACTTTATTTTGAGAGTCGCTATTAACCGCTATTTTTAAGTCTACCAGAGCGGGGGGTGTCTGAAAACCAGCGCTGTACCTAGACCTCTGTACAGCATCAGTTGAAATGTCTTCCATTACAGCATTAATTTAGTAGTAATTTTGATTTATTATTTTCTTGTAATTATGACAATTATTATTTTATTTTATTTTTTACAAACATTTCGGGACTTCCATTAAATCGACACTTAATTACTGGATGTAATTTATCATACAATATATGTCATAATCACTTATTACATGTATACTTAGGAAACATTTGACGTTTCTGAGAGTGGGCTTTAGAGGCAAATTTAATAGAAGATTGAGTTGGTATTGGTCAAATCCTTCCTTCATCGAGTGGATGGTCAACCTGACCAATCCTGGTGTCAGAGTTATTGAGCCGCCAAAGGCCTCTGACATGGCTCATGTAATATCTTCTAATATAATAAAGCTGACGAGTTTGTATGTTTGAACGCGCTAATCTCAGAAACTACAAATCAGATTTGAATAATTATTTTTGTAATGGATAGCCACATTCAACGGGAAGGTTAGGGAAGGAAGGTTTTTAACCTAAAATTTCAGAGGGGACGGGTACAACGCGGGTAAAACCGCGGGGCGCTGCTAGTATACATAATTAATAGAGACAAATATAAAAACTTCACTACATGGTATAAAATAAAGTCGTCTCTTTTTCGTATCTGTCTGTTTGTCTGTCTGTATGCTTAAATCTTTAAAATTACGAAACGGATTTTGATGCGGTTTTTTGTAATAGGTAGAGTGATTCAAGAGGAAGGTTTTTATGTAAAAAAAATCCCAAAATTCCCACGGGAACGGGCACAACGCGGGTAAAACCGCGGGACGCTGCTAGTAATTTTATAAGACTATATTTACTGGCAATATAATATTAAACAAAGAGTAATAAATACCATTTTCCTCTTAACTAGTTACCAAGTTTAGTTATTGAACTTTTTTATTTATAAATATATTACTTTGATGTCGGAGCTAACAAGTTTCAAGAAGCTGATTAAAATAAATTAAAAACGTGACATCTCATGAATTTTTTAAATTGGTTGTCTTATCATTCAACTTAAGATGTACTTTGAGGGCGGTTGTAAAATATCTTTTGGAGATAAAGACGGTGGTCTGAGGATATTAAGGGGTTGTAAAATGTTATTATTTTAAATGTCTTTTTGTTCTACATTTTTCGGTGAGGACATTATAGGCTAATAGTTTAACTTTTTTTTGGACTATTGAGCAGTTAACCCCCGACGCAAAATAGGGGTGTTATAAGTTTGACGTCGATGTCTGTGTCTGTTTGTGTGTGTGTATCTGTCTGTGGCATTGTTGCTCTTAAATTAATGAACTGATTTTGATGCGATTTTTTTAATACGGTTGTTTGGTAAAATCTGTCTTGCCTTTTTTTTTAGGGAGTTTAAAAAAAAATTGATTTGTGCCGATAGCCACAGGTTTTGTCAAAGGGTGTCTAAGGAGCACTTACAGCGATGCACGATGGTTGCTAGAAAAAATGGAAAAAAAACACTTAGTAGGGTGTTAGAGTTAATATTCTCGTTATTTTGTAAAAATATGTCTAGGAGCTTGACTTCCTAGTAATATAAACTCTGGTCTTATGCTATAAAATTGTTAGTCGCGGAGCTTTCGCTGTTTCATGGCAACCACTGATAATTTGTATGATTTCCTCTTTTCAATATACCCTTTCATACATTTTGCATATTAAACAATTTCGTTTGTGTCCTACCTGCCAAAAGCTTGCAAAAGTTCAGTGTATTTTATGCATTTAACCATTATTTATACATCGGTTGTCAATTACATTTTCAATTTTTAATTAATTTTACGATTTTGCTGTTGGCTTTTCTTTTGTTGCGTTTTTTATGAAAGTGCTCACTATTGTTTAAAGTGCTTGAGTATTATTATACTATATTCAAGACTGTAGTTAGACTGTTTTCTGGTTTATAAAAACAAATTAAGGAGCGTACACTAGAGACAAGACATCTAACATACTTAACTTACATTTATAATCTGTCAAAATGTTTTTGTCTGTTAGACTAAATAATTTATAAAGACAATCGTTGAGCTGACTAAACGCGCAACACACGGCGCGGGTGCGGGCTGATTGCGGCTCGGGTGATATTGTATTCCAACTATTGATATAAAAGGTATCCGGTAAAGGCCCGGTGACCTGTAATCGGCCCGCACGTGCACGATGAGTTTCTTGCGCTTAAGCTAGACTGACACCAAACAGGTCATACACAGGTCACTATAGTGGCTCAGAATATACTCCAGCTTCGCATAATTCTCAGCCGGAACAGTGTGCAACCAATCTTAAAGTTACCAAAAGCTACCTCTTATCTATTCCTCAACTAAAGGGCTGTACAGTATTGTTACAACGCATTAAGCGTTGCCATTATATTTTATTGAGCACAGATATCCGAAGTAGAAAATTACTGTCAACCCAGCACGGTCCAAAACAATTTTATTACCAAAATTTAACTGTTAAACTGCCCTATAACAGACAACGTTATTTAACACTATCTAACAAAACCACTTTAAGTTGAAACTTATCTTAAATTAATTCTACTGGTTCTTGCAAACAGTCTACTAGTTACCACAAGTTTAGTAATGCTAAGTTTGTATGACGCTTGAGGCATTTGCACACTGTTGGGGGCGGATCTGATATGAATGCAAGGTGGCAACTGTGGACTTGAAGAAGGATTAATGATGAAAATCTGTTAATATATCAGTTTAGGTGTCGACTCGTTTAAATTTTGGCGAGTTCAAAAGATCGAGTGTGGCTTGGGTTAAGTTAGTCACTAGGTAAATTATAAAGACAGTTTAAGAGTAAAATAAAAAACCCCTACGCTAAAACGGCTCAACCGATTTTTACCAAACACTAAGCCAAGAACTACCACAAGAAAACTGGTTTTCAAATTATGAAACCCGCATCGAACTCGGTCTATCTATTTGACGGGTAAGCCTGGCCGTTCCAACTCCAAAAACAAGTTAAATTTCAATGTTAATTCGTCAAGTTTTCAGTCGTAACTGCTTTGAGGAAGAGTGAGTAAAGTGTTTGGGTTATTTAAATAACGTATTGTGCCCTTGGGGTACTTGAGTAAACGTCTTAATTTGTAGTTTCGAATACTTTGTTGTGCTAAATGTATGTTTTTGGGTATTTAGTGAAGTCATGATGAAAACCTATTCAACCCTCGACGCAATACTTTGTTATAAAAGGGCGCTATTTGTTTGATCACATTGTGTGACTCTGTGCAATGCAGTTCAAAAACGGCAGAACCGATTTGAATGTAGTTTTATGTATTAGGGAATTTTGGGATTTTTATCACTCTTCTTCATCGAGTGGATGGTCAACCTGACCAATCCTGGTGTCAGAGTTATTGAGCCGCCAAAAGCCTCTGACATGGCTCATGTAACGACTACTATCCGTAGAAAGTAACCGGGACCGACGGCTTAACGTGCCAAATTTTTATCACTTATCCTATTTCTGACCAAGACAAAGAAAATAAAAACAAATAAACATTAAAATCGTTCCAGTCGTTTTCGAGTTATAAATAGTGTAAAGACAAGGGATGAGTATGTATGTTTGTTTGTTATATTATGTTCTCTACTTCTCAAATTGTTATGAGCTAAAAATAGTACTCAACTCTCCACTACAGTCTCGAATAAACAGTTTTGGCATAGTTATTGTATTGACGTCCACTAACACACTGTAGTGAGTTAGGACCCGATACATTTGCCAAAATCGATGCCAAGTGCCGAAAATACTTCAAAATTGAAGAGTGGGAAGTGCACTTTCATATATGCTACAGTACTTTGGAATTTATAGGGTACCACCGTGCAGTCGACTTATGAATGTTTGAAAAATATCAATATAGCTACGATTTATACTAATAATGAGTTGCTTAATTCGTAATGACTCGAGTAAGTACCCTCATTAATGACCTAAAACGTACCCTCGTACTACCAAACCGTCTTGATTTTGAGTTGAATTTCAACGAGTCAGTGGGTTACTTGAGTTTTAGACACAGGCTGTGGAATGGCAAACTCTGAACCTTTCACGTGGCGTTCGCCATGTAATAATTATCCCTTTGTAACCATGAAAAACAAAAACGCCGCGTGCAACGTGCGTTGACGCCATACGCGACGCGACGCATAATAAATGAGGGTTAAAAGTAGCGCTCGTGGCGTAGTTTGACTAAGTGATGTTAGTTAATTGCGATTGTTAAGCAACGTGCAGCTCGACCTCTACTTGGATGGGTGGCCGATAGTGGCATTTCTATCTGAGTGCTACCGTGCTTCGGAAGGCACGTTAAATTGTCGGTCCCGGTAGTTACAATCATTAAACCATGTTGAAGGCCTTTAGGTGGTCTAAAAACTCCGACACCAAGGTTGGCCACCCGAACTTACTTTTAGGCCTTAAGGTAAACGAATGCTCAAAATATGACTCTTTATTAAACGAAATATTATCTTTACCTCCAAACGTCGATACATCAAGATACCATCAAAATGATTAATTGAAACGAAATATTTCTGATAATTTCTATTCAAATTGTAATGAACCGAGTTATTTCTGTAACAAGTAATCATTGTATGAATCCAGACGATAATTGAATGTAAATAATTTGGTGTTTCTTTGTCTTCTACAAGAATACACTAATAAAATTGACTAAAGCATACTATAGCATTACTGATTACATTGAGAACAAAGATGTCTGGAGTCAAATTCTTTCTCCTACAACACAATCTGATTTGACAATATGTAATCTATACTTATGTATTACATTGTATTATAAAACTTATTTGAAAAATTTACCGGCAGAGTTTCTTGCTGATTCTTCTTTGCTGATGTTCTTCCGAATGGGTTACGTTCAAAAGCTTCTTAGGGGTCAAAACTGAATAAACATATTTGACTTTGATTTTTAATAGCAACGGAGCTCCAAGAATCGAGGAGTACGAGCTTCAATATTTACTTTGGCTTTGACTGTACCCAGTAGAAGAACGGGTCAAAAGGACATATTTTTGTTGACCGGGTCGAAAAGGCATTTTTTCTTGGAGTGGATCGGAAAATGGGTCGTCAATGTCCCAAGTAATTCAGAAACGACTTAATTTTTTTCTTAAGGCCAACACTGCGTTAAGCGTGCGCCCGTTCACTTTTGTATGAAACCGCACGCGACGGTTCACTTTTGTATGAAACCGCACGCGACGGGCGCCCGCGACGGTTCACTTTTGTATGAAGCCACACGCGACGGGCGCCCGCGACGGTTCACTTTTGTATGAAGCCACACGCGGCGGGCGCAAGTTAACGCAGTGTCGGCACTTAATAATTCACCAAAATACGAAAGCTGGTAAACTAGCCCAATATGAATGTATACTCAATTTTTTTTGGATTGGCACGAAACGTGGACCAATGTCGTCAATTTTCCGGCCGAAGACAATTGCTCCTCAAGAGGAAAAAGGTTTAGTGATTTTATTTCATTCTTACCCTATCTCTAAACCTTTTTCCTCTTCAGAAACAATCGTCTTCGGCTGGAAAATAGACGACATTTAACCACATTTTGTGCCAATCAAAAAAAAATTATTATAGCTTTAAATATTCATCATGCCTCCTGTACCTTAAATTTCAGATATTCGATATCACTTTGAACCGTCGAAGTTGAAATGAGTTAAGAAAACTTTATTTATGGCAGAGTTTCGTATAATTTTCAATGAATTTAATTGAGATATGTGACTTTTGAAGTTTCGAAACTGGCGATCGTTTCTGATAATAATTTTACGACTTTTGCTTCAAATTATATTAAAATACTAGCTCTGTCCCGCAGTTTCATTCACAACGCACCCGTTCCTGTGGGAATATGTGATTTTTACTTATTATCTTATTCCTGACCAAGATAAATGAAAATAAACATAAAAATCGGTGCAGTCGTTCTCGGCTTTAAAATAGTGGAACTAACACCATTTCTTTTATATACGAGTATATAGATTACTGAGTTAAGTTTTAGGGCTGACACTGCGTTAAGCGTGCGCACGCCGCGGTTCTATACAAAAGTGAACCACCGCGTGAGCACGCCGCGTGCGCCCGCCTCGTTTGGCTTCATACAAAAGTGAACCGTCGCATGCGGTGTCATACAAAAGTGAACCGTCGCTTAACGCAGTGTTGACCCTTAGCCCTGTATTCATTATAAGCTTAAAAGGAACTGAAAAAAAACGTAAATAAAATAAAAAAGTTAGTACTACTAATTCATACAGTTGTTAGGACCAAGCTAAGTTCTAGACTTTGAATTTTAAATATTAAAACGACGTAATTAAAACTCTAGTAGACTGGCTTTGAATTATACTTGAAAGTATTTGAACACCTACAATTCGTTCATTCATTTCGAGTAGGTTAGTGGCCAACCCTGGTGTCGGAGTTTTTAGACCGCCTAAAGGCTTCGATAAAAAATGAAACAATATGGCGCTGCTAGTAGCAAAGAAAATAGTTTTTTGGAACGAAGTTCCGAAGTTGACGAAGTTTGGAAAGAAGAGACAGACAGAGAAACAGGCGCGAGAGAGACAGACAGAGAAACATGTGCACGCCAGAGAGAGACAGACAGAGAAACATGCGCGCCGCGCATGTTTCTGTCGCATGTCTGTCTGTCTCTCTCTCTTGTAGAAAGCAAGCTAGATATTTCCGTTTCGTCTTTCTATTTCGCATTGAACAGTGTGGTGTCGCGTCGATTATTTTTGTTGATAATAAATAAACTTAGTTCCATCCGGGTGTCCCTTGACTCCTCTCAAGTTTTTTTGTTGTTTTAACACGGTATTTCCAAGTAATTGAGAATGGCTAATATAGTACGTTTAAATTTATCTATAGATATCAAAATCTGACGAGAAGACGGATAAAATCTTAGTAAAAAATTTACCCTTATAACCAACGTTGACTTAAAGCGGTAAATTAAAAACTATTTAACCTTTTCTCCTCGCCTGTACACTTTTTTCTTTTTTATCTTTTCTGACGTCCTTTTTCAAGACACTTTGATAACACAATGAACAGGTCAGCTTTCCGAAACAAAAGATTCTTTTGAGCCGGTAAAATGATTAACATTTCGATAAGCAAGATAATTTTAGTACTTATCTTGAAGAAGGTGTTATTAAACTGTATTAATGGTTTGTTTATGTAAATGCAGGCCTTTATCATTAATGGTTATGTGATTTACTGCCGTACTTTCGCTGTCCATTAAATCAACACTTAACTAATTGATGGAATCATAAATGCGAAAGTTTATGAGGATGGATGTATGTATGTTTGTTACTTTTTCACGGAAAATTTACTAGACGGTTTTGGATGAAACTTTACAGTAAGGCCTTTGTCCAACAGTGGGACATTACGGGCTAACAGTAACAGTAACAGGAACGGGTATAATGTTGGTGTAAGATTCTAAATATGCTTAACATATATGTGACATTTCTATCTGAGCGCTACCGTGCTTTGGAGGGCAAGTAAAATTGTCGGTCTCGGTAGGCGTTCTAAAAATTCCCATACCAGAGTTGGCCACTAACATACTCGAAATTACTTATTCATATCATAATATACATAGCCATCAAAATAGAAGTAAACCAGCGAGGTAAGTAAGATAATACATGCCGTACCAAACAAAATAATCATAAAAAAATCCAGCAAAACAAATAATTATAATAAATAATATACCCTTTATCGTACATTTATACAAATAGGAACACACAGTCTTATTGATATAATAATCGGAGGCCCCCAAAGACATTTTACTGACAATAACTTATATATTTTATAACTAACACGGACGATTTGTAATTGGGGATAGAACTCCCCCTATACCCTATTTTCCTTAACATTTTGTAGGAAAAAATATGCGAAGAAATTGTAGTTTTGTTACAATAGTTGTAATACTCGAATAATTTAACGATTCCATATTCGAATTATTTAAGGCCTGTTACTGCGTTAAGCGGGCGCCCGGACGGGCAACCGTCTCGAGGGGGCGACCGCGCGTTTTCATACATAAGCGCTACGTCATGGGCGTCCGTCACACGGAGGCACTGACCTCTATTATTTACACACTGGACTGGCTGTTACCATACAAATGACAGCTAGTTTTGTGTGGCAATTTGAAGCGCCCCTGCGAGTGTCCCGAGTACTAATTTTGACGTTCACTTCAAGCAAATAGTTTGCTTGCAGTGAACGTCAAAATTAATTACTTAGTCGTCTTAAGTTATAACTAATTTTAGTTCCATGGACATTCGTATCTGCCTACAGTGGCCTACAGCGCCAAAATGGTGACACTCAAATAGGCACAAAATTATTATGACAGCAGCCTGTCCAGTGTAATTAATAGAGGTCAGTGTACGGAGGTGAGCCCCGTTGCGCGAACGAACGCCCGCGCGTAATACTTTTGTATGAAACCGCGCGGGCGCCCGCTTAACGCAGTTTCATGCCTCAATGTTTATTATTCCGATTGTATACCTAACAATTATTTTTTAGATTAATTTAACAATACAATTACTTTTAATGCCTTTTGAAACAAACGTAAAAAATGGTTCGTATAAATTTGACTTTTGTGTCATGTATGCGCATCTACGCTTTTTTGCGGTCTAACTTGGAATTAAACGTAAAAAAAAATTATGATCATTTTGGCAAACATAGAGCAATTTAAAAAAAACTCAAATTTTTCCTTTACCCTTTACAAAACTTCTACTCACTCAAATATATTCCATCTCTCAACGCACAGCAATGTAAGCAGATTTGCTTAAATCCTCCGAATGAATAGTTTGCACCACATTACACGGTCGCTGTAGGCTTAATGCGGGCTTTTAACCTACATAGGGCGAAACCACCTCTCAACCAAGGTTTAAGTGTTAAACGGAACTACCGATTGTAACTTAACTGAAAGAGAAGAATTCGGTTTTACTTGCATTGAAGCTCATCCCAAGAGAAAAGAATAAAACGTTTCTAGACTCTAGACTAATGTTTTCGGTTCAGCTGTTTTGCTGCATCAGTTTTTAGGGTTCCGTACCCAAAGGGTAAAAACGGAACCCTATTACTGAGACTTCGCTGTCCGTCCGTCCGTCTGTCATCAGGTTGTAACTCAAGAACGGTGAATAGCTAGACAGTTGAAATTTTCACCGATGATGTATTTCTATAGCCGGTATAACAACAAATACTAAAAATAAAATAAAACAAATATTCAAGGGGGCTCCCATACAACAAATGTGATTTTTTGCCGTTTTTTAAAGTACGGAACCGTGGGCGAGTCCGACACGCACTTGGCCGGCTTTTTACCTTTTTGGTTTGATAATGGAACTATTTTATAAAGCTTCTTATACGCTTATATTTTGACGGTCAGCCAAAAATCTTGTTTCTGTCAAAATCGATGGCCAAACGTCATATTTGCATTAGGTTGTCCGTTGATATAAACTTAAGTACACATGGAGTATGATTTTAACTAACTGAATTTTCTGGTTCTGAAAGTTCTGGTTCTCGGTTCCTGTAGATGTCTTAAATATTGACAGGTACAATTCCTACGAAAATGGATTCGAAAATGTTAAATCCATAACGTACATATTGCAGTTACTGAGAATATCGTTATCTGCTTTTAAACAGACATATTCAGTAAATATTTGATTGGTAACTTTAATTCCTTTGATATTTCAAATTAATATGCTGTGTGCTGCCCGTCTATTTTTTCTGTAAAAATATATTTATCTCATTTTATTTTATATAATCTCAGAGATAAGCTCATTTTAAACTAAGAAACCTAACGTACTAGATCGTTAAGCTTTTCGTCCCGGCTGCTTCAGGGCCGACACTGCGTTAAGCGTGCGCACGCCGCGGTTTCATACAAAAGTGAACATTCGCGGGCGCACGCGACGGGAGCACGCGACGGGCGCACGCTTAACGCACTGTTGGTCCTCAATCATATGACCATTTTGCAACCATTTAGGTGATCTAAAAACCGATAGTCAGCGTTGGCCACTTTGCCATACAAAATGAATGAACATGCTGAACATCAGGGGTTAAAAACAATTTACATCACCCAAAATACAAAGGTATATAGGTTGTAATGCGGCGTGTACTACGTCATACGTCGATCTTACTTTGCATATTCATTAAGCAGCCCGTTTGACTGCAGTGTGCACGTATTTGCTTAAATACGTTTTTGGCATAAACTTGTATGTATTATGTTTAAAATTAAATTGCATTTTGGGAATATGCTTAGTTTGAAGGTAATATAAATCTTATATATAAAATTCTCGTGTCACAGTGTTCGTTCGCCTACTCCTCCGAAACGGCTCGACCGATTCTCATGAAATTTTGTGTGCATATTGAGTAGGTCTGAGAATCGGCCAACGTCTATTTTTCATCCCGAAATTCCCGCGGGAACGGGTACCGTGGTTGAACTCCTCTGAAACGGCTCGACCGATTCTCATGAAATTTTGTGTGCATATCGGGTAGGTCTGGGAATTGGACAACATCTATTTTTCATCCTGAAATTCCCGCGGGAACGGGTACAACGCGGGTGAAACCGCGGGGCGCAGCTAGTGTTATATGAATTTTGGGTGACAGTTTTTGGTGATTTTTTCCCGATATTTTCAGTTAGCGCTTTTGTTCTTGCAAAGATCATACGGAACGGTAGTTTGCATTATGTCTACTCTTAAAAGTAAAGTAAAGTATTGTCTGTAATGTCCCACTGTTGGGCAAAGGCCTCTCGTCTCACTGAAGATATCAGTACAGTGAGGAGGTTTCAGGTGTAATAATGTCTACTCTTACTACCGCATTTACATACGTCTTAAAATTGACAGGTAACTAATTGACATTATTTGTCATATATTAAATGTCAAAATTATGCATTCAATCCCTACTAAGGAAGCATTTGACGTTACTGAGCGATTGCGTAGGACTTAACGGGTCTTAATACTACTATTGTTCACGTGCCAAACTAACGGGTGCGACCCATTTAGGATAGCAATAGGTATATCGTGTCTGTTGCGTCAAATATGTACTTAGGTATAGCATCTAAATTCTATACTAGTTTTCATGCAGGAAGCTCGGGTTCGATTCCCGATACAAGAAAGCATATATTTGTGGTTTGACTAAACGATGTTAGCTCATTGCGATTGCTAAGCAACGTGCAGCTTGGTCCCCTTCATGGATGGGTGGGCTATAGGGGAATTTCTATCGTGAGCGCTACCGTGCTTCGAAGGGTACGTAAAATTGTCGATCCCAGTTGTTACAAAAGTCAAACTATTTCCGAGGCCTTTAGGCGGTTTAAAACTCTGACACTAGGGTTGGCCACTAACCTAAGCGACGTTACTTACTTAATTACTTAAGGCAGCTTGCACAAGAATTCCTAAATCTATCCTACTAATCCTACTAATATTATAAATGCGAAAGTTTGTATGGATATATGTTTGTTGCTCTTTCACGCAAAAACTACAGAACGGATTTAGATGAAACTTTACAGTAATATAGGTTATACATCAGAATAACATACGGAATACATTTTATCCCGAAATTCCCGCGGGAACCGATTCAATGCGGGTAACACCGCGGGGCGCGGCTAGTTAAGTATTAATATATTAAGAAACAAAAGCTGTTCATTCAATAGTGCACGAAATAGAAAACAATTGAAATCGAACGCCGTTTGTTTTTTAAACATATTTATGGCCGGTTCACATTATTCCAGTCCAGTGATCCAGCGAGCTAATCCAGTCCAGTGCTGGACTGGAGCATATCGTTTACATTGTTCCAGTCTTTTAAGAGTAGCTGGATTGGTCCCCAAAACAATTGACTCGTATTCACTGTTCAACGTTCAATCTAGCACTGGATTGCAACTGGAATGGCTGTCTACACTATTCCAGTGGCGCTGGATTAGGTGAGCTGGAATGAAAAGTTGACGGTCTCTCCAGTCACTGGACTGGAATGCTCACTGGAATGGGTACATTCCAGTGTAGGTTCACATTATTCCAGTAGCATTCAAGTACTGGATTGGATTGCTGGACTGGAATAATGTGAACCGGCCATTAACTACTAAATAGATTTATGAATTCTTCTGCAAGCCACCCTAATGTCATACTGAGAAAACATATAACAAAACCAACATTCTCATACAAAGCATTGTCCCCAACAATAAAACTAATTCTCAAAGTGATTTCAATGTTTGCTAACACTATTGCTTAGCTACTTGAGTTACTTAAACAAATAACAATCCACCACAAGCTCCGAAACAATTTAAACATACAAACACAACAGAAGCAGAAATAACAATGAAAGAACTAAACATTGTCGTTCTTGTACCAAAAACTTTTTACTAGAAAAAAAATGCTGCAAGAAAAGGAATTAAGTGAGCAAAGTTTTTCAGTTCACCGAATATCAGTGGAGGCAATAAATCCAAGTACCTAAATACAAACGGCTTAGGCTCTGGTTGAAAGCCGAGGTGTGTATGTACCACAACACAATTGGGCGAGAATTGTTCGAAAGTGCCTTACTTTTGTAATACCATTCGGCTTATTGAAAGACTTAACTTTTTTCGCCTTTTTATAGATTTATTTAGTTCGGAATTTTAAATTTCGAATTTCTGGTTTTTAGTACTTTTACTACTGAATTTGCTAAGTGTTGTTGTTTTAATTTTCAATGAGACCATTGTTTATGGTTTCCAAATTAATTTTGAAATTATAAATTTGTATTAAAAAATATGAATTTTATATTTTACAAGTTAAGCATATTATTAGGTTACTTTATGCCTTGTTCCAAGCTCTGAACTAGGATTTCAATGATCAAAACAAATAGCACACTGCGACTTTCATATAAGTACCCAAATAATGTGAATTGAAATACTGGAGACGGATACTGAATTTGAATCAGGTTACACACTTTGGTAAATTTGTTAAAATTGTATATGAATCAACCTGAATGGATCATATTGTATAGAACAAAGTCCTTGCGTTCGAAGATGAACGAAGGCGAGGAATAGACCTTTAATGTGACCAACTTAAAACTAAACGCCTACCAAAATACACTATAATTATGACAATGAACCTGTTTATGCTCGTACATTTCATGCAAAAATTGGATACATTAGTCATAGGGTAAACATCCTGACTAATAGTAATAAGTTTTACATTAGAGCCGACATCACTGCAGCCGAAAAAAGCAAGGATATATAATCAAAATTAATGATTTAAAATAAAACTGGATAAATTTGCTCCTTCAAAGTTTAATATCATACACTGAAATTCCGCATTTACTTGACGATAGTCATATTTCATTTACGGAGCATCACAGAACTTTGCAACTATTCATTTCATTTGTCTCCCAAACACTCTGATAAATGTTTCAAAACAAATTAAATATCCAACAGAATGCGGGAACAAAAATGGTAAAAGCTTGTAATTCTGCAATTTATCAACTCATTGTGGTTTTTGTTTTGTTTTAAAAGATTGCATTTAAAAAGAGTCTGGCATTTAAAATGAACAACACTGTATGTGCTGTTCCAAGATAAAGTTTTTTGTTTGAGGAAAAAAATAAGGATTTATCTTGCCCTCTAAATATCCAGTGGGAGTTTATGCGCTAATATTTAATGCGCCGATCTTGATAATACAGCTAGAGCTCACATAAAACGAATAAACAGTAAAAATGAAGAAAGAATATAAATGTTTTAGTGTTTTGTACGGACATGTTTAGTTCTAAAGTGGAGTGGGGAATATTATACGAGGAATATTTTATTTCGATTGTAACTGTGTTTTATATTGACGTTTGAAGCAAACTGCGCACATGGCATAGTTATAGAGCATAGTATTGTTTAATATACAATGCCTTCATATAATATACAGTAGTTCGGTAACTCAGTCTATTGTGATATTTTCACTGCTAAACTTTCTCATACGTTTTACCTAACATTTTATTTCATACCAAAATCAGTATACTTCTATAAAGCATTATATCTATTAGCTTTTTGCATAAATTTCCAAAAAGTATATAAAATATAACTAAAGAAATTCCACAAATTATCACGTTAAAATCGAAATCTCACCAACCGACTCCATGCACAATACACAACATCATCCACATAAATGTGTACAATTAGAAACAAAAGTCCTAAACCTATTCAGCATTTAATACACTGGAAATGGGTTCTTTAACCGTTGTAATTATGGGAACAATGGTAGTAAGCCGGTTCTAACGCAAGTACGCAAGTTCTCGCTCCCATCTTATATTTGGCTCGATACTTCAACTTGCCGGAATAGGGGATTAACATCGGGTGTTGTAAAGTTGAGTGCGAATGACATGATGCTAAGTAAATATGATTGTTTCATTTGTTTACACGTTTTAATGCTATACGAGTTTTGGAGTGATGATTTATTTTAATTTAAGATTGTAATAAATTATGTTAAATTAAAGTATAATTATCATCCCAGCAGTAAATTCACTATATAACTTTATCTGAACCTTAGTTTAGGTTAAGCGAAGTAACAGGCTGCGATTTGGTACATTCTTTAAGTATTATTGACCAACCCTATGAAGTAAAGGTCCTATGAGTTTAAAGCCTTCTATCTACTAGAGGCAGCCTCGCGTCGTGCTTTGCCTCGGGGATGCGCAGTGGAAACGCTGCCTTAGCCTAAGCTATCTGCGACACGATGTATATTTGTTACTTATTGTAGATTTAGATTGTTTTCATGTTTTGGTGAAAGTTACGAATGACGAATACGAAATTGTCATATTTACTACTAGAAAATATAATTCTAACAAGTTCGATGTAACAAGATTCCAAATAAGTAAGCAATTAATTGAAATTTTGGCAACCTCATTACAAACAACAATATCGTTCATATTTCTGTTTTTGTATTAAATATGATCATAAACATGACAATATAATGAAGACGGGTTCTTGTTTGTTTATTTTGCATCATTACGATCTTCTCTTGTTTTACATCAGAATAATTTCCACAATCTTTCGTCCCGCGCTTCCTCCATCTTCGCACAAAATACAGCGTTAGGAGCAATAAGAATCGTAAAACAATTTACGATCATAATTTTCTTTTGTTGACTGTACATTTTTAAAATGTCAATAAAATGGCTGCGTTAAAGAAAACAACAAACAGTACTTTTTATAATTCATGGTAACACAGTGGAATCATAAATTTTATAACTTCCATTCGTTTTAGCGTGATATAAAATTTGAACTTCTTTATAACATTCATCAAAACGTCATGAGCAAAGCTTTTGAATAATAAAAATCTTTGTTGGGACCATGGCTGCAACTTTCCGTCCTCAGAACTTAGAGGAAACGTGTTTTTCATAACTTTATTATTAAAGATGAGACGCAATTTGTAACATTTATTTTTATTGTCGAATCATCGGTGTCGTTATACTGTGGTCAAATAAATTTACCCATTAATCGAAGTGATTGTTGACTATTTATTAAAGATTTATGATTTCTCTTTCTTTCCTGCTTATTCTTGCTCCTTTTATTGATTACTAGCAGCTCCCTGTGGTTTTACCCGCGTTGTGCCCATTCTCGTAGAAAAACGGGTTGAAAAACAACCTTTCCGTTGAATGCAGCTATCCATTTCAAAAAGAATTATTGAAATCAAATTGTTAGTTTATGAGATTAGCGTATTCAAATAAACAAAACAAACTATTAAGCTTTATTATACGAGTATTAATATAGATAATATTGATGAATCCTTTCTGATTGTTTATGAATAATCCATCATTGCAATTATATAGCTTATTTTCAAACATCGCAATCATTTTGTTTATTATAACAAAATTTGTTACATTCATCAAACAATTATAAAGTATAAATCCACTTTTCTCCACTTAATCGTCACTTTATAAGCACTTTATTTTACTAAAAAAGTAGTTAAAAACAAACTTATCATTATAAGTTCTCATTAGGTTGAAGGAAGCAATATTTTATAGTCATTATAAAAAAAACTCTAAATAGCAAGAGGCATACAAAGTTGAAGCGTAGAGATGTTATAGAAACTTCAGTGATTAACTGTTTTCCTCAGTTTGAAAATTTGTTCGAACAATGGTCCGTTGTTCCGCATATTATGTAAATCATTTTATATTTAGTATGTTTTGACGTTGTTAGTAACGGAATATGTTGATGACGTCATTAAGAAATGTCTTTTAAATACGAGGGTTGAAGGTGAAAGGTTTAATAATCATTATATTTAGTAAGCAGTGGTTTTACCCGCGTTGTCGGCTTTCTAGAAATTTCAGGGATTCTTAATATTTTAAAATTCACTTGTCTCAATAGCACTTAAAATAACCTTTCTCATCGTTTTGTTTTCGTTGACGAGCCAAAAGAAACTGCACACGACTACAAATATAATCCGTATAAAATTTAATTTGGGTACGTTCCAGAACCATTCAGTTAATACACTTAATCATTTTAAAATTAGTTCCATGTATAAAGTTAGTTGCAATCAAAGTGATCAAATAATTTAGTGGATAACTTTATCATGTGAAATACGTTTATTAAGTTAATAAGTGTTGTTAATCGGTTTGTTTTTGCGATCCAACATTCTGATTTCAAATTTGTCTATAATTTATTGTTCTCTTTTTGAATTTCATAAGTGTTTTAAGCGAACCTTGTTTTCAGTTAACTTTGTATAGTTGGGGTTTGAGATCGACTATCAAACAGCAGCAGGCAAGTATAGTGTTGACACCTAGGAGTAGTCTCCAATGACCCACAGCTGAGCTCTCGTGTTACCGAAGATATCACTATACACTACAACTAATATCCCTCAATCTATTGATTAGTGAGAGTAGAGACATTTGTCCAGCTATGAGATATTAAGAGCCTGAGCACACTATAGTCAAGACTGTAATTAGATAGTCTTTTGGTCTTTGAAAACATGAAAGGGCACACTGTAGAGACAAAATTCTAACAGACATCTTTGTCTGCCGCAGACTTTTTTGTGTATAAGACTAAATCATGTATACTGAACTGTTAATTGACTGACGAAAATAGTGTTATAAGGTGTAAGAAATCAGTTTAAAGACTGTTGGGACTAAATTGTCGTTAGACCATGTCAGAAGCCTTTAGGTGGTCTTACAACTCTGATACCAGGGTTGGTCAAACCTGTTCGAAATGAATGAATGTGACTGGTAGACCTAAATATCTCTAATATTTAAAACTAGCAGCGCCCCGCGGTTTTACCCGCGTTGTGCCCGTTCCCGTGGGAATTTCGGGAATTTTTTTACATAAAAACCTTCCTCTTGAATCACTCTACCTATTACAAAAAACGCATCAAAATCCGTTGCGTAATTTTAAAGATTTAAGCATACAGACAAACAGACACGAAACAGAGACGACTTTATTTTATACTATGTAGTGATTCTCGTATCGCGGTGTTTGTAGTTAAACTCCACCGAAACGGCTTGAGCGATTCTCATGAAATTTTGTGTGCATATCGGGTAGGTCTGAGAATTGGACAACATCTATTTTTCATACCGCTAAATGTTAAGGGTAGTCCACCCCTTAATTTTTATTTGGCAAAACAACGTTTGCCGGGTCAGTTAGTGAAAATATAATATATATGTGTCCCTAAATATATTTTTACCACAAATAGAGAATAGGGAGGACTTCACTCTTCTGTGATTTTTACCAACATTTTCTTCCACACAAACCTAAATCTAAAATAACTATTATCCAAGAAACCACACATAAAATATGTTAATGTGACATTAAATCTCGAACCAAGAATCGAATCCACGAATCCACCAATGCAAGTACATTAGCATTAAATGGTGTGTATTATTTCAATGCGTTTGGGCCATCGGAGTGGAAGTCTGATAAATTAGGAAGCACTGCTTGATCAAAGGCCTCTTAACTTGAGGGACTATTGTTTGTACCTGGTTTGGACATGGCGTTGAGGATTACTGCCTTAATACCTATAGTTATGTTTGATGGGAATATACAGCGTGGCTTGTTTAATGGAAATATATAAATAAAGTTTTATATATTGTGACATTTGGTGACATTTTTAAATCGGTCAGTATGAGCAAGTCTGAAACTAGATTAGATATGAAAATCTTTTCTTAGCAACCATGTCATCGGTTTTAGGGACAGTGAAAACGGTATTTATATTTTTTTAGAGATAAATTTGCTATGACCGAGAATTGAACGGGGTAAAATTTGAAAGAATAATCTGAATTTTTATTGTGCCAATTGATAAGGTCAATAATAATAACATTTTTGTCTTATAAAACATAGTTAATTTAATTTTAGGTATGGCTAAGGGACAAAAAAAGTTTTGTTCAAAATTATAAAAAAAATCGTATATCATTCAGTTTCAGTCTTACGCATATAGACCTACTAGCAGCGCCCCATGGTGTTACCCGCTTTGTAACCGTTCTCGCGGGAATTTCGGGATAAAATGTATCCCATGTATAAAATAAAATAAAATGTATCCATTATTCTGATGTATTACCGTAAAGTTTCATCCAAATCCATCCCGTGTTTTTTCTTGAGAGAGTAACAAACATACATACATACCTACTCGTACATCCTCACAATCTTTCACATTTATTATATTAGTAGGATTTAAAAAGGCTATATAAAAGGATATATTAATAAACACATTAAAGCGCTTTTGTCCACTTTTATAGTTTTACTGTTACTAATTTAATTTTTCTTTCTAGCCCAGTAACAAAAAATAAAAGCGAAGTGTATAAAGCTAAATCCAGTCTTTCTTTGTTACTTAACGTCGTAAAACTGTGGAACTAATTTAACGTGAAGTTAAGTTATGATATGAACCGAGTTGACGTATGTGTACTTACTATGTACTAAAAATTTGCTATTTGTAATCTATGTCTCTCTTTCTAGCATAAAGTCATATGTTATATCTCCTTCTCTCTCTTACAAGTCAAGTGATTCATATGCAGACATGATAATTACGAAAAGCTTTTAGTAGAAGTTTTTAGTAGGAACAATAGTATTAAGTTTATTGAACCATCTATCTACTATCTATCTAACTATCCTAACCTAACCTACTATCTTATTCAAAACATCTGTTATTCGATTGTGTTTAATGATTGTACATGCGTTGGAATATTTTATAAGACATAACAAATTAGTGAACTTGTGTACTTTTAGCAATAACATTATGGTGTTAAAAATTAGTAAGTAAGTACCTTATTACTTTAGTCTAGTAGGTATAAAATATAAATATGTTAATGACTATTTAATCTCATTGTAAGTAGTAATCATCATTAATAGATATATACATAATTTAAGAATACAAATGTAAGCACACCGTGCATAGGCACCAACAGTGTCGATTGTTGAGGTGTAGGGTTGATACTCTGAGATACAGGTTTCCCAGTTCAGATGTCAACCCACCATAATCTAACATTGAACAAATTTAATACTACCGTCTTTTTGTATGATTATGGTGAGAAATAAACGAAATAAACGATTTATCTACTAGATCGTGTGCTAGTATTTTAAATGGCAGTTGTGATACAAATAGATCCCTTTTATATAAGCACCTTAATTCTTAAAGATCACGAAAACACCTCCAACAAAATGCAATAATAACGCTTACACAAAAGATGTAATAAAAAACAGTGGAACATCACAATTACGTCTTTCAATCTCGTTTTCGAATCCGCAAATAAAGGCAAACGACCCACATATCCTGAAGGAAATGCTCTGAAAAAATCTACAACTCTGCAAATAGAATTTTGTGAAAATACTTTGTGCTAATCAGTAGGGGAGTAGGGACGTACGCGCTATATATCACAAGCAAATATCATTGTCCTGACACAAGGGATGTGACAACACGTTGGCAAAATACTGGACCATTTCTATTAAGAACAGTGACAATTCACTTTTGTGTCTTTTTTGTGACATTATGTGCTTGAAACTGTAACAAAAGAATATCTACAAAATATTATGTACAGTCGAATAAAGAAACATGCTTCTTTTTGAAATCGGTTATAAATACTACACTTTTTTGATACGTATGAATGAAATTACGTAAATTAGGTATAAGAAAATGTGTCATAATATAAATAAAAGGCAATAGGTACACTTTGTTTGGTTGCTTACTATCAAGATGTATAGAATTGTCACGTGATCGTTATAAAAATACTCTTTTCCATACTAAAAGAAATTAGGAATTATAAAGACGCATATTATGTGCGTTCGTGGCATCATAACTCAAACAAATAGACCGATTAATTTTAATTAATTATTACTATTAATCGATTAATTAATTGGTTTCAATATTTTTTGTTTGAAAGGGATTCCGTACTGGAAATGTTTTAACTTTAATTAAATTATTAAATAATTCCTGTAAAATTGAACTTTGGTTTTTAAAATTTCGAAATTTCTGCGAAACCTGATTCAATGAAAATTTCAGGGTTTCAGTACACGATATTTAATACATAATTGTTTTATTGTTTACTTTACGCAGTGATGGAATAGTCGAGTACTTTTACGTCAGTCATGTTTTCAGAGTTGAGCCACAAAACCGAGCTTGTTAAAGTTTTATAAAGTTAGTTCTAATCCAAGGTAAGGATTATTAACATACATTAATCCCTGTATTACGTTATCCATCTATACACAAAATGGGCAAATGTTATTTCTGAGACTCATTTAATAAAAATTCCAATCCGATAATTTTGGAACACAATAAAATAGTAACAATAAAGTTTAATAAAGTTTTACATCATGTACCGTAGTTTTATAAATATTGTCATATTTTTACAAAATTTTCCTATTTTAGATAGAAGTTTAAAATATAGTGTTCCCTTAGAGCTAAGAAACCAGTTCTTATAAAATATACTCTTTGTAATTTAGGCTTTTGCCCTGCATTAAGATTTTTCAGGAAATTAATTCATAAGTCAGGCCTTAATTTTATTAATTTGTTTTGCTAACCTTAGAGCACAAACTTATACTTTTGACGGAAATAAAAATAATGTCTGTTAATTTTTTTTAGTGTCTATTAAACCTTTTGGTATATACAAATATACATACAAGTACTGCAAATATAAAAAACCTATAAATTTAAAAGGATCCTTCATAAAATTATCACATAAAATGTCAATAAAACGAAATTAACATAAATAAATCAAATTAAACACCTGCCTCTAATATAGCTGTTAAAAACACATCATTTCCAGCGAAATGCTAAAAACGTGGTAATTTAACTTTCTTAATTGCTATAACCTTTGGGATTATCCACATAATGGGGTATTTAATGCCCACCCTAGTTAGAAACGTGTAATAAGTATGTAATGTAGAAAAAACAGTCAAGTGTGAGTCGGACTCGAGCAGGGTTCTGTTACCTACAAAACGCTTCATATCTATAAAAATAACTCTTCTTTAAGCTTCACCGCTGTTGAGTAAAAAACGCCAAAAAACACGTTTGCTGTATGGGAACTCCAATTAAATAATTTTTCCTGTTTTTAGCTTTGGGCACGGAACCCTAAAAATGAGCAAAAATCCGACGTCACTTCCTAAGACCACTGTAATTAACGTTGACATAAAAATATTGTTGGAAACTAAGTAGAAAATGTCGTGACTAGAGAGTAGGTCACTTGGTAGTGAGGGGATGGGGTCATATTTCCGTGAATAATATCTTGTCGATGTCTATACTAATATAAATAGCAGGGCCCACCGGTTTTACCCGCGTTGTGCCCATTCCCATGGGAATTTTGGCATGAAAAATTACCTTCCCATTGAAAGTGTTATTTATTACAAAAATAATTCAAATTGGACTGATAATTCCCGAGACTAGCTCGAACATACAAACATTCAAAATTAAAAAACCCTTTTCATAATATTCAGTATAAAATGATTATAGATAACTAGCAGCGCCCCGCGGTTTTACCCGCGTTGTGCCCGTTCCCGTGGGAATTTCGGGATTTTTTTTACATAAAACCTTCCTCTTGAATCACTCTACCTATTACAAAAAACCGCATCAAAATCCGTTGCGTAATTTTAAAGATTTAAGCATACAGACAGACAGACAAACAGACAGACACGAAAAAGTGACGACTTTATTTTATACTATGTAGTGAAGCTGAAGAGTCTGATTTTTTTGTTTGTTTGAACGTCCTAATGTCAAAAACTATCAAACTGATTAATCAAAACGACGCTGATGAATCAATTCGGAATAATTCTTCAGGCTTTAGAAGAAGAAGTCAGAAAAAGTAAAATAAAATCTTTAAAAAATAATAAATTGAAGAGCCATTTTAAAGGACAAATATTTCATCCAATAGAGCCCTTGTACCAAACATAAAAAAATACAAACAAAACGAGGACTTGTTACACTTTGTTGTCTCAAACAAATCCAAGTATCGGCCTATTGACAAAGAAAATAAATAACTGAAACCACTGAAATAAAAAATCTGAGGGAAATAATGGGAATAAACTTTTTATATCCTGTTGTTTTACCGTTCATTGGTAAACTGTAGTGTTGTAACAAAATTGCGGTAAAATATATCGATATTTTTTGTTTCCCTTCACTTGTATTTTTATCCGTAAAACAACAGTTTGAGATGCTCCGGGTGAAACGGTGTTTATAAAATAAAGAACGTTATAAATTCAAATTGTTGGAATTTCATATGTTTTATGGATTTTTTTTCTCTTACTCTCTGCATGTTTACATTGAACTTTTTATAGTAGAGGTTTAAAACGGCGTTTGTACACGTGTTTAAGGTGTGTTTTTGGTAGTGACCGGTTCGGTTCGGCAGCAGGCAGGAACTGCCGACCGCAAGCAACAGTGTCGCTACTCTCGAAATTTCGTAGTTATTAATATAATATAGTTGTGTTGTTTGCTGTTTTTATTTTGTGCTGCCCTTTATACAGTAGCTAATTTCATATTACTTTTGTTTCAATGTTTTGTGACATCTTCTTTATCCCAAATACCAGTTAAGACTCTAAGTTGATACAATTTAAATTTGTTGAAAATTGTTTAATACGAGTATGAGTACCTGATATTCTTAATTAAGCGCATAAAACAGTAAAAATATGCATAGAAAATGGCTGATAATTTGATAGAAATGCAATCGCACATTTACCAGTAAATGTTTCAATTCATACCATTCAAAGACAAATCTGAAAAATCTCAGTAAAATATCGAAAGAAATAACCAATTTGCAATCGTGAATTCTTCGTGTAAAATAAAACATATAAAACGCGATGAAACGCTTAAAATAACAATGAATGCGATGAAAAATTACGATTCTCATGATCAACGATTCGGAAATTACCGATATTACGAACGTTTTCGAACAAAAATTTATGGATTTTTAAAACGAACATTGCAATTTAAGCTGGAAGTGTTTTTAAAATATTTATGACACTTTACCACGTAGCGAAATGTGGTTGGGAGGCTTTTGTGAGAATTTAATTGTTTTGGCTGAAAACGGTGGTAAACAATTGTTGTTTTTCGTTACAACTTAATTCAATAATTTAAAAAGGCAATGGAAAATAAATCCTACTAATATTATAAATGCGAAAGTTTGTGAGGATGGATGTATGGATGTATGTTTGTTGTGTTTTCACGCTAAAACTACTGAACGGATTTGGATGAAACTTTACAGTAATATAGGTTATATATCGGAATAACACATGGGATACATTTTATCCCAAATTCCCACGGGAACTGGTACAACGTGGGTGAAACCGCGGGGCGCGGCTAGTTAACTATAAAAAAACTATACCTATGATACATAATTATTGTTTGTGGTGACGAAAAAAAACCACTATTTAAAAAGCCATGTATGATTAAATAGACAAGTGTCTATTAAAAAAATCTATACATACGAACACTTCTTTTCAAAGGCAACGATAGAATGTTTTCATTTAAATTTTAACTCAAAAATTGAAAAAAATGAGCTCTTTTTGATTTTTTCTTTCTTTTTTGAGTTCAATTTTGAGTTTGTTCTTTTTTGAGTTTTGAGCTGGAGATGAAAACTGGTAGAAAGGTCTGTAGATATCAAAGAACAATGTTTTTTGAAACAAAAGCGTGATTGAAAATGTATCTGAAACTAACAAGCTGTCGGTTTTTATTTTGAAAGTTTGTCACAAACGAGTGGGCGCGGATGTTGATGCGAAATTGGTTTTTCACTTTTGAGCCGATTCCGACATTTACTATTGTTCAGGCGAGCTTTCGTCAACTGTGGCGAGCGCGCATTGTTACTAACGGCTAAACTTTCGCATGATGGTTTTTCGAATACACTTAGGTATTTGAAAGGCTCTTGTCCAAATCTACACTAATATTATAAAGAGGAAAATTTTGTTTGTTTGGTTGTAACGAATAGGCTAAAAAACTACTGGACCGTTTTTAAAAATTCTTTCACCATTCGAAAGCTACATTATCCACGAGTAACATAGGCTATTTTTCATCCCGAAATTCCCACAGAAATGGACACAATGCGGGTAAAACCGCGGGGCGCTGCTAGTCGCATTGTAATACCTATTACACCTTGTATGTCTTTAGCAATAATAGATGTACTATAGAAGTGATTTTGATATGAGAGGTCGCAGTGTCTGCTAATCAGTATGATATTGCATGCTATTACTACTACTTTCTTTATTTCTTCATTTTGAGGTGTTTTTGGCCTACCCTGGTGTCGGAATTTTAAGACCACCTGAAGGCCTCCGTTATGTACTAACGTCTAAAACAACCGGGACCGATAATTGAGTTGGCCTATAACCTTTTCTAACTTTTTTTTTATCAGAAAACTAGCAGCGCCCCGCGGTTTTACCCGCGTTGTGCCCGTTCCCGTGGGAATTTCGGAATTTTTTTTACATAAAAACCTTCCTCTTGAATCACTGTACCTATTACAAAAAACCGCATCAAAATCCGTTGCGTAATTTTAAAGATTTAAGCATACAGACAGACAAACAGACAGACAGACACGAAAAAGAGACGACTTTATTTTATACTATGTAGTGATTGTTTAAGGAAGGTGCGTGGGTACATTTCAAAACACCATTACGTCTAACGTGAAACAAAAACGCCAGAAAAAATCCATGTCTTTCACCACTCTTTCACACTTCGTTAGGGAAACGCATACTAAACGTGACGCTGCATACCAAATCGGATGTATTAAAACAATATCTTCGCAGAAACGCCACGATTCCAAATAGTATTCCGTTTTCACAAACAAACCATAAATTTGGAGATTTAAAAAGCTTTTATCTCTTTGTTTGTCTGTTGTTTGGCGCGACCGTGTTGAATATAAAAATGGAAACGCTTATAATGTCATAGTTCAATCCCCTATAAATAGAATATTCATACTATTTCACTGTTCAAACATTTTATTGGTCTTCTTCTTCTTCATCGAGTGGATGGTCACCCTGACCAATTCTGGTATCAAAGTTATTGAGCCGCCAAAGGCCTGACATGGCTCATTTTATTGGTAAGTTGTACTTTTCGAAGCTAAAGCCCCTTAATAGAGGTTTAATGGGTGATTTTGACATGTGATGTATTTAAAAGTTACCTCAATTTGTAAAGTGTTGATTTCATGGACGTTTCGGATGTGCGGCAGTAAGACCCCCCTCAGACTGATGTTTAGTAAAAAGTGAAAGCGTTAAAGCGACCATGCCTATGAGACCTTAAGAATGAAAATTGCAAGCAATGTATTTAGAAAGGGGGAAAGGGCAAGATGTAATAAATAAATAACATTAAACACTTACAATATGCGCAAAAAACGCCAGTATGTAGATTCATACTGGCGTTTTTTCTGTAGGGTAAATTTTTGTGACCTAGTTTGGTGAGTTGACAAAACTTTTTAAATGCGTTAGTTGTATCTTTAATTTCAAGTTTTATGACATATTGTCTTATTATACATAGGTATCATTGACAGCCTAGTTAGACACTCTTCTTTTAATAATATTCCTTGACCTATATATCCCGAAAATAGATAATACAAATGAAATAAAGTTTATATAAATAACAGTATATTTACCTTCAAATATAATACCAGTCCGAACCCACAATTAAAACCCGTAGTTAACATCAGAAACCTTATCAGTAACAATTTACGGTACAAATTTCAGTAACAAAAGCGATATATTATTCCTACGTGTACATACATTGTAACACAATCTCGCAGAATTATTTAACACGGCTAGTTTTCCATTAAATTTAATTGGGTCCATGCCTAAGGGAAAAACTTAGATAACTTTAATATTATTAATTTAAATGGAGGTCCAACTATAATCATAACCCTGTGCTAGAGTAATCGCATGAAAGACTTACTCATAGAATGTTGTAGGATGATAGTTAGTTTTTGCTATATAGAGCGTAGTGACAACACTTTCCTAGTTTGTCAGCCAAGTAAAGACAAATGTCAATCGCGTAGCAACCTTTTTGGGTTTTTACTTTAAAAAAAGCGGATTTCGGTTGCGGTTCACTTGATGTTGTGTTCCTTGTATTTGCAACCACTTTAAAACTGGATATTTTTGAAAATCCGGTACCCCGGTAAACGGCACAGAAATGACTGAACAATAAAAATCGAAACGGAGAACTTAATTTAAAGTCAGTACTAAAATCCTCTTTTTAAAAGTCGGTTAACGCAATTGAAACTACAACCATAGCTGGCTATATTCTGTAAGGTCGACAAGTAACTCTTTCCACCGCTAACTAGCTACCTATACCAGGATATCATGAAAGAGAGAAACACGTTAATAACACCAATAAAAACAATCTTTATGTTACCAACTAAAACTACCAGGCGACAATGACTACACAGAAGGTTTGATGTTAGATTTGAAGCAAAAACCGTGATAACAGACATCGTTTAAGTTTATAGGTAAACTTGTTACGAGATCTCGTAAACTGAGTATTTACTCGGTTTCAAGGTGAAAAATGGCTGGTGGCGTAAGAAGATTGGGTTCTGTATCATTTTAATTAACTAAGCCATTAAGATATGTTAACTGGACTGAGACTGATAATAGTTACTAAGTTATTATGGATATATAACTAAAGTTTTGTAGTTACGAGTTCATAGGTATTAAGTTACTTAAATATTATCTTATGTTGACATTGGGTTGAATCTACTTTTTTGTTCTTTCAATGTTTACGAGTACTGTCAAGTGATTATGACAAATATCCCCATACATTGTCGGGGGTTGCCGGTTCGATTCCCGCCCGGAGTCAACAATAATTGTGCAGACATAGTTGTTGGTGACGACGTCTGTGTGTCCATTATATTTTCATATAGAATATTTTTGTATGTATATGTAATGCCATCAGTTAGTTAGATTTCATAATACAATCTTAGAGCTTAGTTTGAGTCTAATTAATCTTGTGTGAATGGTTTCGCATTCGTATTGTTTTGCTAACAAAATGTTTTGGCACTCCGACACCTGGGTTGGCCACTAACCTACTTAAACGTTCTTATTGGAAAGAGACGTGATGGTGAAACATTCTCACATATTTTGATATTAGCGTCTCCAAGGCGTTACCGCCACGCTTGTGTGCAGAAAACACGAATTTTATTTCAAAATCTGTCGTTCCATTCCATAGTTCCAAGCTCGTACTCGTAAAATCTTATAACGCCAATAACTTCAGCTATTCCTTTAGGTAGGTGGTAACTTTACGGAATCACCAAACTGTTTGTTACACTTCTTGATACGGTAATTCCTTGGATTTTAGTAGGTAAATATTGTTGTTGTTTCGCAGCCAATATGGTAAAGTGGTAGTTCCAAGTTTCCTCTTCATGGGTGAATACTAAATATTTTATTGTACTGACGTTATTGTAAACTATCGTTGGTGTGGTTGTGAATTTTATTCGTTTAGGCTTTTAGTTTTGCTGTAAAATATTTTTATGTTGCGGTGTTAAACTTGGTTTTGTGTGCGCGGTGGTCTTTTGTTTTTATTCGCTGGAGGAAATTATAGGAATGTTGCGTATGCCAAAGTTTGTGGTTTGGTATTCGTTAGTATGGAACTTATCAGTTTGAAATGTATTTTTAATAGCTGTCGAAAATTGAGGAGCTTTTTTTCAATTAACCCGTGTATATGTTTCATTCTTTAAAATATACTACCTACTTTGTCTTCAACGAAATTAAAAGTAAATTAAAAATTAAAAATAATGGCCGGAAAAACAATTTAACGGCCGGAATGTCTTACTTTCTGTGAGTACATGAAGAATAAGTTATATTTTAAGCTTTAAACTAATAAATAATATCAAATTTTGAAAAAAAAATACTGATTTGAAGTCACCGCTACAAATGTTTGGCCAACGTTGGCGCAAATTTTGTTAAACAGAACAGCAGAAACATGGAGTAGATTTGTTTTGTAGTAATAATTTTACCAAAACTTTAAAATTGCTTAATACTACTTCTGTTGGGTGGTCAACGGAAACATCTTCCTTCGGAAAAAGCCTGGAGATAAGCATATAATTGTAACATCCAATCAATCGCTAAATGATTTAATAAGCGCTGCATGACTATGTTATTTCTTCTATTTTTATAAAGGTATTTTTTGTAATTATATAAGGCAATTGAGAACGGTCTCTCAAACATACCCAAATAACTCATATACACATAAACTTATACTTAAAACCTACTACTCAATCACTCATATCCTTACACTCACCATTCACAACTCACTTACTCAGAACCTTACTCTCAAAATACAGTTACTCATGACTTTACACACACAATTCGCTCAGTCAGAACTTAACACTCACAATTCGCTTACCCATGCCAAACTTATTTCCATACTTTTAGATCCGCTCACTAGACATTTTATAAATTGGGTCATCTCTCGCGGTCTTTTCTCTTTAATTAATGACTGACATAAATGTTATATCGTATGAAATAGACAGTGTAAAGGTGGCCTCAGCTTATACATGTGTACCATCTGAGTGTGGGAGGTTACTAGGCTTTGGAACTAAATCACTTAAAATTTTCCATGTCAATATCCGCAGTGTTAACAAAAATTTCGATGAGCTATTGGTACTATTGCAACAAATCCAAGTAAACTGTGACGTCATAATCTTAACAGAGTGCTGGTTAAAAAATATAACATCTATCCCGTACCTCACAGGTTATACAAACTTTTCAACGCAACAAAATCTCAAACAAAATGATGGAATCATAATTTATGTTAAATCTCACCTAAAATGTACTATTAAAGAGCCAGATTGTAATTTTGCAAACTGTCTAACTTGCATTGTTGAAAACATTGCTATCGTAGCCATTTACAGATCTCCATCGTTCACGCTTAGATCAAATTTTGAGGCTTTCCTAAATAGTTTAAATGAAATATTAACACCTTTGTCCAGTTTTACCACCACCACCATAATTGGGGATTTAAATATAGACATCATGCCAAATAACAATGACCCTTTTTCGAACGACTACCTAACCCTCACCTCTTCACATGGTTTGCTCCCTGCCCATCAGTTATGTACTAGACTACACAAATGCATTGATCACATTCTGCTAAAACCTAAGTCCCCTGCAGTCACTTGTGTAATTGACACTGCCATCACTGATCATTTGCCTGCCGTATTAAGCATTAGTTTAGAAAAAGAAACCCATAAGCCTCTAAACATTAAAACAAAAGTAGATCACATGGCCATAAAAGCTGAAATAGATTCTACAGATTTTTCTCACATTTTATTTATTGAAGATCCAGATATGGCTGCCAGTCTACTCACCTCCCTACTATCCACTATTACTCGTAAGCACACTCGAATTTATAAAGTGCCCAGAAGGAAAAGAAACATTAAACCCTGGATAACTCCGGGGTTAATCAGATGTATTAAGCATAGGGATAGATTACACAAAAAAATCAATAAGGCACCAAACGATGCTGTCGCCAAACTCATTTACCTTCGTTACAGAAATTATTGTAATAACCTCTTGAAGAAAATTAAAAGAGCATATGAAAAAAGCGAAATTCAAAAAGCTAATAAAGACACGAAATCAATTTGGCGTGCGATCAAAAAAATAACGAACATTAAAAAAGATTCTCGCCCTCCTTATGAGTTATTTCATAACACTCCAAATGTAACTACAACGCTAAATAATATCAACAAGTACTTTGCTGGGATTGGTGCTAATCTCGCATCAAAGGTTAAGATTAATCCGAGACACCCACACACTCCTTTCGAAAACACAAACTACCCCAACTCAATGGCCCTCCTTGAAACAGATAAAGCTGAAGTAAAGAACATCGTTCTTTCACTCCGTAGTAATTGTGCTTCAGGTATTGATGATATCTCTGCCGATATCCTCAAAAACTCTATAGACTCACTTGCTCCTGTGATCACTCACATTTGTAATAGGTCTATTCAAACAGGGGTCTTCCCTAACGTTTTCAAGAAGGCCGTTGTCCTCCCTGTGTACAAGAGTGGGGACCGGGGCAGTGTAAACAATTATAGACCTATCTCAATATTGCCTACTCTGTCAAAGGTTCTTGAAAAAATTTTAAACACCAGGCTGGTAAGTTACCTTATTAATTTCAATATAATATCCCCGAACCAATACGGCTTTCGTTCCGGAACCAATTCAGAGGATGCAATTATTGACTTTGTAGGCACGCACTGTAGCGAAAGATTTAGACAGTAATAAAAGGTGCCTAGCTATATTTTTAGATTTATGCAAAGCGTTTGACACTGTCCATGTCCCTACGCTCCTTTCCAAAATGTACAAATACGGCATCAGAGGTATAGCTCTAAAAATATTCACCGATTATCTGAGAAATCGAAGCCAGTGTGTGACTATTGGTGATAAATTAAGTGACCCCATGCCGGTGGAGTATGGAGTGCCTCAGGGTTCTATAATAGGCCCTACATTATTTTTGCTATACGTCAACCAGCTTTGTCAGTTAAATATCCTAAATTGCAAAATCTTTACATATGCTGACGATACAGTTCTTGTTATCTCAGGCAAAACATGGGAAGCTGTTAAATGTAGCGCGGAGTTAGCAATGAGGATTGTTGGTGGCTGGCTGTCATCTAATCGCCTTACCCTCAATGTTTCAAAAACCATGGTCCTTCCCTTTTTTATTCGAGTACCAAATCAACCAATGTCGCAATTTTGTATCAAATTCCATAGCTGCTCCACCCCAAATAGCAACTGCGCTTGTCCTCCCCTGACACGTGTCTCTAATGTGAAGTATCTTGGTGTCATTGTAGATCAAAACCTCAATTGGAAGTCGCAGATTGATAGCGTCGTTTCCAGATGCAGAAGACTACTTTACATTTTCAAGACACTTCGTCACTCTGCTGACCCGGATACACTCCAAATGGTGTACCTCTCTCTGTGCCACTCCATACTGTCTTACTGCATACCTTCCTGGGGCGCTGCTGCCAAAACATTCATTTTAAAACTGGAAAGAGCCCAGCGTGCAATTTTGAAAGTAATGCTTTTTAAAAACTTTAGGTATCCTACAATTAATTTATACAGAGAGGCAAAGGTCCTCACCGTCAGACAAACTTTCCTCCTTCGTACGGTCTTGCACAAACATGCGGACGTCCCAGCAATCCTAGTTAAAGCTAAACGCACAAAACGCACCAATCGCCATATTCTTCCAACAGTCCCTCATAACACTTCTTTTGCAACTAAACAATTTTTTGTCTCCAGTGGCATTATATACAACAATGTACACAAAAATTTTCATAACCTACACCAACTAACCAAACGTGAAATTAAGTTAAAACTCCAAAAATGGCTCCTGCAATTAACGTACACAGAAACTGAAAGCCTGCTGTTGTACAGATACAAACCCTCAGGTTCATAAACTTCAACCACACCCGGACACAAAACACACACACACGACCTCACACACGCACCCACCCACCCTCCCACACACACACACACACAAACACAAACACACACACACACACACACACACACACACACACACACACTCACACACACACACGCGCGCGCGCGCGCACACACACTCACACATTGACCCTCATCTGCATTAATGCCTTTATAGTATAGTTATATTTTTGATAAGAAATTTTTTGTTATTCTGATTTCCTTTTCCTTTTAATTTTGTATTCAAATCAATATTATCTAAGTTCTATAAACCAAGTAAACTGATGTACAACGCTGTATTCACTAGTAGCCAGACTCACTGACTTCTAAGATACAGGTTCTCCTAGTTTAGAGGTCAGGGATTCAATCTTATGTAAACAATTGTACTCATTACTGGAACATTATCTTATGTACTTGTATACTTATTGGTGAAATAAATATATTATTATTATTATTATTATAGTGTTTCTCCTCGGAGTCACGGGACAAGCCCGGTCTTTTTGAGAGGCATGCGAGGGGATACAGATCCAACTCGTAGAGGCCCTTTGGAGATGTTTAATGTAATGGAACAACTGCAGGGACACACTTCCGACCACATCAGTACAACATGTCCGGGAATGTGTACCTGCAGAAGTAGGGACTATTGTCAGTAGAAATGAAAGAAAAAGACTGGGCTATGGAAATGAAGGTTAGATGGACTGGAGATGGGATATTACAAAGAGATCGGCACCTGCCATAACAAGTTGTAAACAAGTTATCGGCGGCAGGCCGTGGCTCGCCGCCCGCTGGATGGGCCCCCCGAAACAGCCGACGTAGAGACGGCAAGGGGGCAACATCGGTGTGAGCGACTCGGGGGTGTAGAGAGGTGTGCTGCGCTTTCTCTTACGTTACTCGCGGCGTTATGCCCTTTAACACTTCCACCCCCGGATCACACAGCCGACATCGACTGTGCCTCTAACGACCCCCCTCTGGCCGGCCGGTGAAGGCAAGCCAGAGCCGAGAGTCCTGCGGGCCCCCTTGGGGTCCACTCCGACCGGGGAAGGCTCGCCGGAGACGAGGGCCCTGACCGACTCTCTGGGGCACTCGGGAATCGCCCGTGGTGTCGCTACTCACCAACAGCTCGCCACAAGCTGCCCTGCGGGCTTTATTATTATTATTATTATTGGACTACTTTTGTGTCTATCATCCAGTCGGGACAGGACATAAAACTAGACTGAAATAGAAAAAAATCCGGTTGGCGATTTATTTTTTTTATGTCGTAGGGGGGTCGTGGGGGGGGGGGGGGTGGTTGTACTTATAAATCTCGATTTTCTAACTAATCCCGGTAGAGTATTCGCCGCCATCTTGTTTTAAGTTAATTTTTTTAGTTTTTCTGAAATAACTCGTTAATTTTCAACTTTAGAGCAAAAATGACAGTATCCAAAGTTGTTGGAAATTTAATTTCTCACAAGTTTGATTATGATTATTTATACGCTAGGATCAATATTTGCAGAGTTATACTATCAAGTTTATCAAAAAAATCATAATGAAAACAAGTATGTATACTATCAAACCTAGATAGCCCAAAACATAAATAATTTTAAGTAAACTTTTACGTGCATATTACAAATTATTTAAGTGTTCGACACGATTCCATTCCATCTGTAGTTCTTCAAAAAGAAACGAAACGAAAGGAAGGTAAACACGGGAATAAAATACTTTATTTGTAGGTCGTTAAGGTTGATTTCACACTAAATGTTGTCTTTTCGTTTCTAAGTGACAGGAGTGATTTTAAATATTTGAAGATTTGCTACTTTATTGCTAGGTGTCATGGTTGTAATTAGGTTGAACTTCGAACTGTTTTAAAACTTTTTGGTCAGTTCGGTAGTAAACAAAATAAGCTGTCACACAATAGATATCTAGTAGTAAACAAAATAGATATCTAGTTGTGTATTGTTGATCGAAGGCTAAATGACTTAGCCGTTTTCGACCAACTAACCACAAATATTTTTTACATATATAGAAAACTAAACTAAATTTTCTTTTCAGGTTCCGTCAACACATTGAAGTCTCTTCAAATCCATGTTCCTAAGGCTGTGCTCACAGGAACTAACGCCGAACTGATGTGTTCGTACGAATTGGAGGGGGCTCAGCTGTACTCTATCAGATGGTACAGAAATATGATAGAGTTCTACCGCTACGTGCCCAAGGAATCGCCGGCGACTAAAGTTTTTCCTGTAGCCGAAATAAAAGTAGATGTAAGTAAATTTAATGATACCTGTCCCTCGGGTTTCAATCCGTAGTGTACCCGTTCCCGTGGGAATAATAAAAATATTCAAATATTAATATTTCATAGTAATAAAATGGAGTGCTTACTGTGTCGGGGTTGCGGGTTCGATTCCCACCCGGAGTCAGCAATATGAAGACAGACATTGGCGACGACGTCTGGCTGTCAATTATATATTCTTACTATATAGCTGTCCTGCGCGGTGGTTCCACCCGCGACCCAATAGATGTCGCTAGTGTGAATCTAATCATCTAGGGTGCCACCCAAAAGAATACAAAAAAATCATTCAAATCGGTCCAGTTGTTTAGGAGGAGTTCAGTGACATACACACGTACAGTAGAATTATATATATAAAGATAAAGTGTTTGTGTATATATGTAGTAGTACCAGTTAGTTAGATTCCATAATACAAGCTTATATCAATAATGAATATCTCATTACATTTTGGTTTCTATATGAGTGTTGATGGCATATTCATGTTAAATTAATTATTACCTACGTATTGTATGTAATCGTATTTATGTTTACTGAATCATGCGGAATATCGTATTGAAATATGAATAATACATTCGTAAGTAAACTATAGTAACATTTAACGGTCGGTCTCAATAGTCAATCTCAATTTCCAACCACAGGTATATTAATAGATTCAAGTTTTCTTTTAAATTTAATTGGATTTGGACTGTTAAATTTGTTTAGTACCTATGTATGTTTAAGAAACAAAAGCTTTTCGTTCAAAATTGAACTTTATAATGCACCCAATATAACGCAATTTAAAACGAACGTCATTTGTTTACTAACGATATATTGGCGCTCAAGAAAATAAAGAATGCTTAAATTGCAATCCACCCTCAATTAATCGCATTTCCAATCTTGATTTTCGAACGATCCCAATCAACTAAAACAAACCGGGTTTTGTGGCAAACGCAACGTAAAAATTGCAACGCGTTGCACAACTGAATCGACAACGCGTCGCATTATGAAAGTTGCGTCAGCGACGCAACGCCATTGTGTATTATCCCATAAAGCGACCTCAATAGGCGATCAGATAAAGATTCTTACTTTTTTTTGACTAGCAGCGCACCGCGGTTCTACCCGCTTTGTACCCGTTCCCGCGGGAATTTCGGGATGAAACATAGCCTATAACCTTCCCGTTGAATGTAGCTATCTACTGCAAAAAGAATTATTCAAATCGGATAGATATTTATGATAGGATAGTTTCATTCAATTCAAAATTTGGATCGTATCAATTGTTGACATTATTTTTAACATGTTTTACATAAAACCCACTGGAGAATAATGATGTCATCAGCTCAAAAATGTAACCGATTACAAATGCAAAACTGAAAGGTTTTACAATAACAACGGATCCATTATTAAGATTTGGTTTGCAAATTAACGAATAATCAATCGCAGAGCCGCTGGTCGAACAACGTTTGCATTTTCCACAAAAGCCTGCTTTTGCGTTCAATTGATGCTGAATATGGCAATTTCAATAACAAATACTATCAACGTACCATGTGATTCAATATTTGTGTAATCTTTGGACGCTGATTGGTTGCTTCCCATATGATGCGACCTAAAGGCTGCTTCATATCAGATAACGACGAATATTGGCTTTTGGATAAGACCTAATAAATAGAACAGACGGAACGCTGTGTACATATGTCAAGTGAAGCCTGTTTTAATATTTACTAGCAACGCCCTGCAATTTTACCCGCGTTGAACCCGTTCCCGTGGGAATTTTGGGAATTTTTAGTCGTATAAACCTTCCTCTTGAATCACTCTATCTATTTAAAAAAACGAGTCAAAATCCGTGTAGTAGTATTTGAGTTTATCACGAACAGACAGACAGACAGGGACTTTGTTTTATAATATGTAGAGATGTACACTATGAGTTTTACTGAGTTTCACTTTAACTTTTTTTTATCGAGTACAGAGAAAGAAGAAAACAGAGGTGTGTTAAAAATTAAGTATGTATCTGTCTGTGGCACTGGAGCTCGGAACGATGAATTTTTTTTTAAACCATTAGAAATCAGTTTTTTTGCGGTGGTTCTATGTTTGGTGATTGAAAATCGGTTCAATCGTTTTTGCGAAGGGGATTAGATAGTGCATGTAGCATTTTGCATAGGGAGAACATAGGGCGTAATTTTTTATGCTTCGCTATATTATTTGCAGTGCTCTGTCTAGAGATTTTGTATGGTCTGAGGCTTTTATCAACATTGATTGGGCGCGAGTTAAATTGAAGTTGCGACGCATAGAGTAAACTCTAACTTCGCAGGATGTGATGCTTTCAAAGCATTAGCATTGGAATTACTTTACGAATATTGGTAGCCTTTATATCTACATAAATAAAGGTCGTTTTAGACTAGCATTTGACATGAAAAGCTCGTATACAAATTAGAGAGACGTAACTCGTTTTCGGGTGTTAACGAAAAATAATAAGTTTAAAATTGTCCTTACGGTATATTTAACCGTCTTTAAAGGTCAACGGCCTTTCGTAAACAGCTGATATCTAGACACGCGGCAGCGTGTCAAGCCAAGTTCAAGCAAAGGAACGGCTAGCCAGCGCCGAGTGTAATATTACACGAACCATTTGGTGCCACTTTTGACCCTTCTATAACTCAAAACCTATTTAACGTAAACACATGAAACTTCGTGTGTTTAATTATATCCATTAGGACATCTAGAAACCCAAGTTTCATGAAGCTAGCTCAAACGGTTATAAAGATATGAACGTCAGAAAGTCGTAAATTTTAGTATTGACTGACTGACTGACATATAGTACCTAAACCTAACCTACTTCCAGATGACCTAGAAGGATGAAATTTGGAATCTAGCTCGGTAATTGTGTGTAAGCGTAAGAAAAAATCTAAAAATATAAAATAGTTAAAAAATAGGGGGGGTCCCCATACAAAAAATATATTTTTTTATTGTAGCGTTGGAACCGTTACTAGCAGATATTTGAAACTATCCCAATATATGTATTATTATATTTGCTATTTAACTGCAATATAAACGTAAAGTTAAGTAAAAAAAATAAGTGGTGTCCCCATTAAAAAAAACTAAAATTTCGCGCTAAACAACCGGCCAACGGTGTGTCGTCGGCGGCGCGCGGTAGGTACTTATGACGCGGTCGGTCCACCGTCGCCCCAGCCAATCAGCGTCACGCTCTGATGAATAGTACACAATTATAAGCGGTAGCGATTTGGTAAAAATTTAGCGGGTCGGTTGGTTTATACCTGCATGGTAGTAAAGCGATGTATTATTGTTACCGATATAATGTATGTATTGAATAATTTAAGAATGCTGGTTGAACTCGCTCGCGCCTTGCACTTGTAGGCTAAGGACTCACGAAGCGGTTTTCACCCGTGCCCGCCGCGGTTGCGGGCCCGCAGCCTTTGTAGAATACAGATATTTATGTAAAAACTTAAAGCACATTTCACGACGCGTTTTACGCCCGCGGCGTGTGCGATTGTTTGCGGGTCCCGCTGCTCTAGCGGTCATCTTGTACCGGCGGGCGCGGGTCGCGGTCCCGCAGCCGCGGCGGGTTGCACCCGCGCGTTCTGCAGTCGGTTGGCGGGCGACCGCGCGTGGACAGCGGGGGGCGGGGGGGGAGGTTAGAAATCCGACGCCATTTTGCAGTGACTTGTTATTACTCGTTGCGTAGTAGTTTCTGGTGTGTGTCCATGACGGTCTGGAACTCAACTGATCGTTTAACCGCCCGTCTTGCGATTATCAACCGCCAAGTTTGCGGGCAATAATCGCAACCGCGACGGCTGCGTAACCGCACAAAACTCCGGTCTCGTGAGTTTTGAAAATAAAACTCCATTCCGCCACCGCGGCGGGCACGGGTGAAAACCGCTTCGTGAGTCCTTACTCGTACGCGGGGGCAGCGCGCGGCTCACAAGCGCTATACGATACAATTTAAAATGCGAACTAACCAAAGTACCTATGCAGCGGAAACGCAAGAAAAAACAATAAATATCAATACCTAGTTTTCTTTACAAAAAGTAATGATATCCCACCAAAAACATAAATGTAAAAAAGGAGAGCCAAGTTCAATACAAAAATTATGCATGGCTATGGGCTTCGCTGCAAAAAGAATGGAGATCTAAATGAGGGCCAAGTTCTAGGCAATATCTCAATATGTATTTATAGGAACAAAATAACATTATGAACAAGTATTAAACTCTATTTCTTCTCTTTATTCGATACCTATGACAATTGCTGTTATTTAAAAATGTGAGATCTTAAAGTGGGTTAGATTTAACTTGGCCAGTTTGTTGTTATATGTTGAATAACTTTATAAAATGACTGCTGTAATGAAAACTGGTCAAGTCAAATCTAACTCACTTTAAGATCTCACATTTTTAAATAACAGCAATTGTCATAGGTATCGAATAAAGAGAAGAAATAGAGTTTAATACTTGTTCATAATGTTATTTTGTTCCTATAAATACATATTGAGATATTGCCTAGAACTTGGCCCTCATTTAGATCTCCATTCTTTTTGCAGCGAAGCCCATAGCCATGCATAATTTTTGTATTGAACTTGGCTCTCCTTTTTTACATTTATGTTTTTGGTGGGTAATGCTTTCAGAAGCCATTTTGAATTACGATATCGTTTTTAGTACTATCTCGCTATACCAATTAAAATAATTATAAAAAGAAGGTGGTTTTTGCCTGCACAACTATATGAGGGTGTGATCCCTTTAAATCTGGGACAATGAGGTAAACGCGATCTACAAATTTTCCACACTAGCGCCATCTAATGTATCGTGAATGGAACTTCCGCGCGGAACAGCAAATACCCTTATAACACAGAAAATAAAGAGATAAATAACCTTTATATCATAATAATAAAACAAAATTAAAACAAAAGTAAATTAAAACAAAAGTAAATTAAAATAAAAGTAAATTAAAACAAGACTAAACCCTAATATTATGTTCTACTAAATATTCCAAGTTTACATTATGTTTCTTTAAGAGCACCAACTCGAACTCGAACTTGCTTATTCATAACAAAATATAATTTATATTCCATAGAACGAATTTAATGAAACCTGCTGAAAACTTGATAAAAACAAGGTTCTCTGAAAAAACCAGCGTTCTGAATATTTATACAGATCCCATACATCGTACAATGAACGCGTTTTTGGTTGTCGTTTAAACATACGAACAAAAGTAGAAATGCTTCGAATTTGACGATATGTACTGTGTTTGTATTTGCGGACCATTCCAAACGAGTTTGCAGAGTTTTAACGTATTAATGGTTTATTTATTAAATGCCTCGGGGGTCTTGCGGTATGTGCACTCGCCTTCCAAAACTGGGATGCGAGGTTCAATTCCCGGGTCGAGTGAAGCATGTTTCCAATTTACTTTTCAAACATAGTTCGATCGAGATCACCCGCATTAGGAAAACGTGCTCATTATGCCTAATCTTTTGCCCAGCTGTGGGATAATTCAGGCTAATGAATGAAATGTTTGTAATCGGGAAGGGGAGTATACGAGACGACAATAAGTAGGAGCTATTTTGAAAAAAGAACTTTGAGAAATTGGCATCATCGCTCGCCGCAGCCATAACTCTACGTTGCTATAATTATGATAAGATTAATATGATTAGTGGATGACGTATGTACGAAGTTGTAAACATAATGAACTAATGTAAACAAATTATTAACTAATGTTAAAAATTACTCACTACAGTAAATAAGTTTCTAACGAATGTAGAACCTCCTCCTTATCGGGAGTCAGTTAAACCATTTTTTACCATTTAAACCATTTATTTCCACATCAAAAATATACAATTTACAAAAATAAAACAGAGAACAAAACAATTAACGATGCAGAGGAGCAGACTCAGTGTCCGCTGAGCCGCTGGTGCGACACAGCACTGATTTTCAGTCTGTTCACTAAATAAACTATGTGCTTATTAAAATATATTAGCAACTAGTGAGCAAAACAAACAAAGAACTTAACATATAATCTATTAGTCTATACAATCTTCAGTCTATAGGTACATTTTGGTTATAAATTTTTAGTAATATTGTGTTTAAATAATAAATTTGTGGGTTTAAAAATGAGAAACGCATATTTCTACAGGTAGCTGCATCAGACCAGAACAGGGTAACTCTGAACGAGGTGGATCGCACCCTTACCGGTGAATACCAATGTGAGGTGTCGGCGGATGCTCCTCTCTTCCACACAGACATCAAGGGAGCAGAAATGGTAGTTGTAGGTGAGTACATATGATGTGTGTATGTGTTTTTAAAGGTCACTAGCTGTCCCACGCGTTGGTTCCACCCGCGACCCAATAGATGTCGCTAGTGTAAATTTAAACCATCTAGGGTGCCACCCAAACGCATACAAAATAATTCATTCAAATCGGTCCAGTCGTTTAGGAGAAGTTCAGTGACATACACACCTACAGTAGAATTATTTAAATAAAGATTGGCATTGAGTTAAGGCGAGGATATGTGAAAATAAAGCGCATAGTCGCTACTTTGACGATCAAATATCAACTTCTATCGATTCTATAAATAAAATAAAAACACCAATTAAAAAAATATATCCTTAATAAAATTTTAAATCGAATAGAATTTTAAAATTCATTATAATAATGTAGAAATAAGATGCACAAGATTATGTAAAAGTAGCACCAAATATTATTTTCTCGTCCTAGATCTCGTTATTTGAAGCGATAGTCATAGTTTTTTTTTAGGAATATCAATTTCCTAATACTCACTTAGATTTTAAATCAGTTACATTTTTCATTTGACCCGCCAATTTCTATAAAAACGCAAAAGAGTTCAAATATTCGCCCGCCACGTATCGTATCACGCACTCGTGTCTTGCTTCACAAATCTCAACCTTATTTTATGGAATTAAGAACACCCCCTCAGCTCTGTCCGAGCGCCACATATCCTCGCCTTAAAGATAATATGTATTATGGTGTATGTGTGTGTTTTTAATAGAATGTCATTGGCTTTCAGTTAAAGATAGTATTATAGTGTGTGTGTTTTTATATAGAAAAGCATTGCTGGCCTTTTGAAAATTTTTCATACATTGTCGTTGGTCTTTAGTGTGTTTTATTGTGTGTTATGGTCTAGAAATGGTTCTTCTTCTTCATCGAGTGGATGGTCAACCTGACCAATCCTGGTGTCAGAGTTATAGAGCCGCCAAAGGCCTCTGACGTGGCTCATGTAACGACTACTATCCGTAGAAAGTAACCGGGACCGACGGCTTAACGGCTCTAGAAATGGTAATGGCTAGTCATTTAAAAAAATAAAGTACACAAATGATAGAGAAGGAGTGCGTTAAAGTGGAGTTGAAGCGGATCTGTGCGGAGCTCAAATCACAATGCATTCCGTAAAGATTTTGACGATTTCAATGCGCCGTGATTGGTAAATCGGATTCCTCACCACCCCACTCCACTTCAATGGTAGTGGCAACATTAGTGTTTACAATCTTTCATCTTTGTTTCTCAGGATGATAAGGAAGCAAAACCAAAAAAAAATGTATTGGTAAAATCGGGCCAAGGTCTAAAAGGTTAATTTTAAAAACCTAATCACTTAAACATTCGAAAAGTGAAAATTTTCGTAACCTTTGTCGTAAATTTATTTGGACACGTTTCATGTTTAAAATAAATTAAATATTGATGGTCGCATATTAAACGTCAAAGTTTAATTTATGGGTCCAATATTTAGGAAAAGGTGCCCTTTTAGTAAAGAAATATTATGTACCTAACGAATAGGGTACACTCAGGGAACCAACTCGAAAAACACTTTAAGACCTAGCAGTAAAGAAAAGTAAAGTATAAGCCTGTAATGTCCCACTGCTGGGCCAAGGCCTGTCATCTCACTGAAGATATATTAGTACAGTGAGGAGGATAAGACATAATCACCACGCCAAATGCGGATTGGTAATCTCAAACCTGAGTCTGTATGAAAAGTAGGAAACATGTTTTCGCTCGATCGGATTCGATCCCGGGACCTGTCTTGGCAGGCAAGTGCACAAACCACTAGACCACCGAGCCGTCAAGACCTAGGAGAGGCGAGCTAATTTGTTACCGTGAAAAATGTGGTAAACGCCTTCTCTTTAAGCTTTCTAGAAAAATAATTGTTTCATTCTGAGAAAATATAGGGTTAATGAATTTTATGAAAAAGGCTTGAGGGAGAAAATAAACTTAAGTTAAGTATAAGTAAGAATAAGGTACCTAATGGAATTTTTAATGAAATATTTTTAATTTAATTGCTTTTGAAAGGTAAGTAACGTACACAGATGTTAGTTCAGTTTGACATCTCAAATTGACGTTATTGACAAAATAACGTCAAGTTGAGTTATTCGTAATATGAAAATATATTTTGGTAAAATATTGGAATCAAAACAATATAAACCGTCTGTACAAATTCTGCAATTTGCACCGTAATTTGAAAAAAAAATCATGAGATATTTCATCCAACCCAACTCAAGATTCCACTTCATTTAGGGGCCAAATAATTTATTGATAGAACCCACTTTTTTCCATTTAAATTTGGAATCATACACAGCAGATGCTATCTATCAGTTCGACCATCTGTTTTCCAATATTTTCTCCCTCACCACGAATCTTTTATAAGGTACACTGAAATATTGCATATTCAGTTACCAGATGGCATTTTGGTGGAGCAAACAAACGTTCGAATTTGGAATTTTTCAATCTAGTCAAGGTATTTCCAAACTGTCTATGAAAAAACGGAACTGTACTATACAGTTTAATTTTTTCAGCTTTTCCAATATGAGTCCTTATTGATAGGATTTAGGACGATATGGTTATTAAAAATTCCTTTTGAAATGAATGGGCGATGTTTAACCCGCAGAATGGTTGGTAAAAATTTTACGTTATAAATGTTAAATATTCATAATCTTTCATGGAAAATATTTTTGATGATCGTTTTTCATTTTGGGCAAAATTTTACTGGTTTTACTTTTTTGATCAGAAACCAAGAAGCAATGAGTATATTCTCAGCAATAAGGCATAGTTTTTCTTGACTGGGATTTTATTAGGATATTGAGAACTTAAATCTATAATGTGTCATAATTTTAACATAATATCTTCACATACATTTATTCCGTAAAGATTGAATGTAGTTTAACCCCGTACCTAGACATGTCAAATGCTTCTTTAGCTTTTAATAACAATTTTGACATGACTGTTATGTATGAGAAATGACCTCAATAAACTTATTGAGGTCAACACTCAACTGAGTGTCAATTTATTGGTTGTCTATAAATTTGGCAGTAAATAAATTACAATTATACTAAAATAATTTACACTCATTTGTTTAGTCACACTTTTTAAAACTACCCCTTTCTTTTTCCAACAGAACCTCCCCTGATAAGTCCAAATGTGACGTCCGATCGTATTTCCTACGTGGGGGGTGACCACATAAGGGCTAACTGCTCTTCACCCCCTTCCCTACCTGCAGCCAATATTACATGGTTCGTTAACGAACAGATGGTAAGTCATGTTGATATGATAGTTTTAATTTTGATGTTGAACATCTAATCATCTATGCTAATAACAAATCTGAAGAGTTTGTTATTTAGTTTGAACGCGCTAATCTCAGAAACTATTAATCCGATTTTAATAATTGTTTTTGTACTGAATAGCCAATTCAACAGAAAGGTCTTAGGCTATTTTTCATATCGAAACTTTTACAGGAACGGGCGCAACGAAGATAACACCTCGGGGCGTTGCTAGTTTTAAAATATTAACCACCATGTTTGCCTCTGAAAATAATTTGATCTACGTCTACGTACTACGGAAATCTCTCTAAAATACAATAAAAATCATATCATTTCATCAATAAGTCCCAATCCCAAAGAAGTTGTCAAGTCATACCTCATGTTACTCACCAACAGGTGCCAGGATTCACCGCCAACCATGTGCTGAACTACAGCAATGGATACGCATCCAGTTTAGCCACGTTGGAGCTCGAGGCGGCAGTTCTTTCGCCAGTACCTACTTTGATGATTCGGTTTGTTCTCTTTCTAATTACTTCCTCTACTTACCTCCATCTTATGAAACAAGTCCTCCGCTGTGTCTATCTGCCTGTCAGTTTGTGATAGACTCAAAAACTCCTCAATAGATTTGCATTTTGGTTGTATGTAGGCCACTCTGCCTACATAGAACCAAAATGCAAAATGTTCATAAGGGCTATTTTGGCTTACATTTTATCTAAATTTCTTTGGGTACGCTGCAGGTGAATCTCGGGGAAAAGCTACTTACTTTTCACTGACGGATCATTGTAAAGTATAAATATTAGATGATAGATAGATAGATGGAGGGACGGATGTTTGTTATTCTTCTGTGCAAAAACTGTTCAACGAATTTTGATGATTTTTTTATGTTTATGAGCCAATGTGTCTCAATACCGAGCAATGGCTTCTCCTTCATCTTTCCATGCTTCCCTATCCTGAGCCACTTCCCTCCAGCTGATGAAAATTTGAAACGAAAAGAGACTGGAAGAACACATAAGATTATCTTTATGCCGAAACATAATACGTGTTTCTTTAAGAATGTTTCCCGAAAGCCAGTTTTATTTCAGATGTGAAGCGTCAATATTCGATGTCTGGAGATCAACAAGTCACACATTAATATTACGAGAGCGCAGCGCCAATCCAGCTTCTGCTTTAGGAAGAAGCTTTACAGGTGAGATATTATTGTGATAAGTAAGTTTGTGTAGGCTAGTGGCCAATCTTGGTGTCGGAGTTTTCAGACTGCCAAAGACCTCCGACAAGGTTTGACTATTGACTGGGACCGTCAATTTTACGTCCCTCCGAAGAACGGTAGCGTTATGTTAAATGAAGTTCTTGAGGAGGCACGTAAGATTGTTGGTCCCGATTGTTTCAATTGTTAGACCATGTCGGGGACCTTTAGGTAGCCTTAAAGCTTCGACACCAGGGTTGGCCACTAACCTAATCAAAATTACCTAATCTAGTTGTTAATTAAAATATATTTTTGTTCTAGGTGCGGCTACAGAGACTTGTTTGCCAACAATATTAGTGTTATTACTCCAAATATTCCTGCAATTTCTATTGCAAAGTTATACGTCAATCAGATAGCAAGTTGTTCTAATTCTATTGTTTAATTCCATGTAGATGTCCATTATAATTGTGGTTCAGGGTTTAATGCTGTGTTTTTGAATATTGTTAGTTTGTTATTTAATTTTAGTTTTGGTTTTGATTTATCTTAATTTTTTTACTTTTAAAGGGGATTGTAATGGTGCAGAAACGTCGAAAGTCGTTAATATTTTTTTTTTTGAAAATATAAAAAATTATAACTTTACCGTCTTAACGCTAAAAAATCAGCGTCAGTACATTATTGAAAATTTGCTCTGACACAAAAATGTTGTGATCGTTTTTAAAAAACATAGATAGAAACCATCGGCGTAACTGTACCGTGGCATCCTCTTAATTATCACCGATGATGTGCCCGTTGCGTGCGCCCACCGCGTGCGCCCGCCGCGTGCACCTGCGACGTTTCACTTTTGTATGAAACCGCGACGGGCGCACGCTTAACGAAGTTTCGGCCCTAATAGTTTTAATTATTGATGCCTGATGGCTTAAACCATTTTCAACTTTATTATTGGTACTTGTTTAACTCTAATTTTAAAATTCTTAGGGTTCTTTCAATTCTGGCGTTTTTAGTCGTTTGCAACGTGCGTTTAGGATGAAAAGTGCGTTTGGATGACTACTTACAGCACGTTGACGGACGTTTTAAAATGCTTTGATTGAAAAATGCCTACTTAGTAATTCCTAGCAATTTTGTTAAGAAAAAACTAATGTATTAATCCATTCCCAGATACTAAGTGTTAAATATTTCTCTATACTTTAGTGTTCATAATTATTATTGTTATCATAGACTGATTGCATAGTTTTAAGTGTTGTATATAAGATTATATGTTTGTATATATTTGAAAACATTTATACCATTGTCATTACATTAACATTGTATAAGTTACGATTTGAAATGTATGTTATAGTGTCAAGTGTCCTATGTCAATGACAAAAGATAATACAATGAGGATATTATAAAGTACGTTTGACATCAAACGGAATTTATAATATTCTCTATCATGGTTGATATTCTATTAAGATGTGATGGCGATAATCTATAACCTGTATTAGAAAGTATAAGTAATGTCCCACAAAGGTCTCTAATCTCACTGAAGAGATCAGTACAGTGAGGAGGATTAGGCGTAATCACCACGCTTGCCTTGCGGGTTGTTGACCTCAAACCCGAGCTATGTTTGAATATTTTCGCTCGACCCGGGAATTGAACCCGGAACCTCAGTCTTGGCAGCACATACCACACATAAAAATCATAATTTATAAAATATTCTCTATGGGTGAATTATACTCTATCAAGTTTTAGTGACGATAAAGTACAACCTGTATTAACAACACCATATTCCGTGTATATTATTTTGACGTGTCTTAATGTATTGCATATTTAACATTGACATAGGACACTAGATCATAAATGGAAGTTATAAATTAAATTTAGAATGTATAAATACTTAATCCTGATTAAATTGTCTACTTTGATCTCTTATAACATGAAAAATATAATGTTAAATAGATAATTACTCTATGTCCTAAAGTACTCCCCTGGGGTATCCTATTGATAAATTAGACGAAAATTCTACTTTGTCTACTCAAACCCTTAATTTTTCTATCCAGATTATTACTTATTAGTACTATGTTTTATATTTGTTACAAGTTTTTTGGTAATTAAGTTGCTTTTCAATATATTTGGTTTTGGTTTGAATGGTGTACTAAATCGAAAGCTTACGTTAATTACGTGATTATATGTTTTGTTTGCATTATAAATTCAGTTTATCAGACTATCTATTTCAGCGGAGTGGAGTGGTGAGGAGCTCAACGAACGAATCACAACGCATTGACATTGTCAAAATCTTTTCGTAACAGCCTCCGTGGTCTTGTGGTTTGAGCGCCCGGCTCACGACCCGGAGGTTCCGGGTTCGATTCCCGGTGGGGATATCTCACAAAAATCTCTTGGTGAAGACTTTCCTCAGTTTGGTTAGGGCATTGCAGGCTGAATCACCTGATTGCTCGAAAAGTAAGATGATTCCGTGCTTCGGAGGGCACGTTAAGCCGTCGGTCCCGGTTACTTTCTACGGATAGTAGTCGTTACTTGAGCCATGTCAGAGGCCTTTGGCGGTTCAATAACTCTGACACCAGGATTGGTCAGGTTGGGCATCCACTCGATGAAGAAGAAGAAAATATTTTCGTAATGCATTGTGATTGGTCAGTGGAGCTCCACTCCGCTTCAATGAATTTTCCCTGTATGCTTTGCAAATACCCGCCTTATGTGTTAACAACTAGCGACCCGCCCTCCCTTCGCCTCTGGTGAAAGAGATTGATGATCAGAACTTGAAGTTTGCTAAATACCTTCTTAGGAAACACATCATCTCCTAAAAGGAATTCCCATTCAATATTTGAGGTTCCCAGTTCTTATAGTTTCTGATGACGTGACGATTTACTCTGATCTCTCGCTTTTATTCTATTTATACTTCTATACTAATATTATAAAACTGCAGAGTTTGTTTGTTTGTTTGTTTGAACGCGCTTATCTCAGGAACTACTGGGCCGGTTTGAAAAGTTCTTTTTGTAATGGATAGCCACATTCAACGGAAAGGTTATAGGCTATTTTTCATCCTGAAATTCCGACGGGGACGGGTACAACGCGGGTAAAACCCCGGGGCGTTGCTAGTATATATATTATATCTGTTTTGTTTCTTTGAAAATTATCTTATTTAATTTTTATTATAATTGAAAAACAATTGATGGTGCGTAAACATATTGTAATTTTGTCAGATGTTATTATTAAAATGTTATATGTAAGTAGTTAAATTATTGTCAAAACATGTAAATAATTATATAGAGAATTCATTGATAATATTATTTAACCGTACAATATTGTGAAACAATAAGAATAATAAGAAGATATTTAAACATTTACTAATACATAGTTAATACGTTGGATTTTTTTATCATAATTCTGAACGCAGCAGAATCACCTTCTGTACATAATTTATGATCATCTTCATGTTCGATCTATAGTAAACATACTCACACGGGTTTTTTCGCGTTAGAAAGTTATTTAGTTAGAGAGGTGCAATCCCCTCAAAACGTCGAGAAAATAAAAAGTAAATTATTACTTGATTTATTAACTTAGTAACGCGAAAAAACCCGTGTGAGTACCTTTACTATGTGCTCAAATCGTGTAAATTTAAAAATGACTATGTTCGATCTAGTTTCTAATTTGAGTACGAATTCAAAATGATCGAACTACTTATAGACCGGCCTATCAAATTTGATCTGTAATTATTTTGTTTGAATCAGCAAAGCGGAAATATGTCAATTTTATTTAAACTACAACGTATTTTACTTAAAAAAGTACCCGACGTTAAAAGTGCGCTACTTGTAAAGTAAAAGTAAAGTATTAGTCCCACTGCTGGGCAAAGGCCTCTCATCTCACGGAAGATATCAGTACAGATACGGAAAGAAGGAGAAATTGAGTGCAAATCGTGAGTTCAAAAAGTATATTACCCATGTTAATGCTGCACTCAGAAACGTTCATTAAATCGATAGTTAACTAATTGACGAATTTCTTCATACATGTCAAAATCACTCATTAAATCTTTGATGAGGATGCATTTGACGTCTCTGAGTACTGGCGTTAAGCTGTCTACACACTAAACTCTACTGTCTACGGCCTGATTTTGAACGAAAATCGTTCAAAATCAGGCCGCCGGCCTTGCCGTCGGGTTCGTGCCGCCGGGCCGGCTTTGGTGTGTAGACAGCTTTAGTCATTCAAGGTTTCTTGCAATCATGTGACATGTGACAAAATAAATCCGATTTCAATGACGTCAATGGTAACCTACCCGTTTGATGCCGTTTTGTATTCTTTCTGTTTCAACTATGCCTTGGGTAATCAAGATAGCTCTTTTTGAGGAAAACATAATAAAGTAATTCCACTCCAAAAACCTTTCTAAATGTTGAGGAAAGAATTTTTGAAAAGGTTGGATAGTTTCAATTTCCTCAAAGATTACCTATTGACGGTTGTCATGTGAATTTCATCTAAAAGTCCTTTCATCAAGCGATTCAATTAATTTTATGGTTTAGTCAAAAAACCATGAAATAAAAAAATACAATGAGGCACTTTCTATAATTCATAATGTCATCTCTATTCTATTTCTCATTTCATGTGTCCACTGCAGAGTATTTCATGTAATAGCAATAACATTTTTGATTCTTATAGGTACCTCAAAATTCATTAAAATGTATTATAATGTAATACAAAAAAACTGTATTTCAATATAAAGCATTTCATTTACAATGAAGATACGTATTAATTGTAATGTATTAAACCAAGCTGTCGTAATAAATCGTACTTATTATAATTTGCCTAACTGTGCATTAAATTGGACGTGATTTTAGTGAATAAACTTAATATAAATGGAAATAAATATAATGAGAACAGATTGAAGTGTTTTATTTATTGTTGCCACTACCTCTATGAACTTGTAATCCATACTAATATTATAAAGATTCAAAATTTGTTAGTTTGTATGTCCGAGCTAATCTCGGGAAATACCTGTCCAATTTGAATAATTCTTTTTGTAATAGATAGCCACATTCAATGGGAAGGTCAACATCTATTTTTCATCCCGAAATCCCCACAGGAATGCGAACAACGCGGGTAGAACAGCGGGCGCTGCTAGTTAAGAATAAGGTAGAAAGTACAAGCTATATTCAGTATTGAAATTCTTTCTTTCTCTTGTTATAATAGTTGTTTAATTTCACCCTTGAGTATACTTGTAATTGTAATACGTATAGACACACGTCTTTGTGTGCGTAACTATCAGTACCGTTGTCAAGATCATTGTTTATATTCATGTGACATATCTCACTACAAATAACCACCCAATGACATCTCCGATTACTTAAACCTACCATGCTGTCGCTACTTCAAAGACAATTTTGACAGGATTTTGACGCGGACCATAATGCACGCAATGTGTACAGTTACCTACACTAGTATGACTCAGGGGTGCTTCCAAGATTGATAAAAATCAATGGGCAAAACTGTCGGTTAAATACTTTATCAATTTGTTAACGAAGTATTTATTAGATACTTTTATTTTAATATGTATAGTAAACTCTTTTAAACTTAAGAGCTGTCGATGGAGTTCTTTCCACTTTTCTCTATCATCTGCATCCTCTTCAGCTGTTCGTACAACACGACTTTTGCTCTTTCTTTCAGTTGGTCTGTATATTCTTCCTATTCCTCTCTTTGTCTGTATATGTCCTTCTGTTATAGTCATAGTTCAGTTATAGTTATAGTTTATACATTCGTCGTGTCATAAAAGATGTCCAAACTTAATAAACTCATAGAGATACAGATTCATATCTGCTAAATGTATTGGCGTGACCCCACTAAATTAGAAAAAATAACGCAAGCGTGATTTTTATTTTTTTCACACTGCCTCCATCTATTGCATCTCGACCGAACCAAAGCGCGGAACAGCTAATAAGGAAGCCAAAGCTAAAGGAAAACGGATGCTCGTTGCTCTTATAAAACTCCAATTTTCAATTATTAAGTTATTGTTTGTTTAAAAGAAGAAAGGCCATGGCAGGGTAAGGGAACATCTTGTGCCTTAATAGCTTTTCCGCTTGATTTTTTTTCTGATGATAGGTCATGGCGATAGTAAATGCTACACAAAATTTCAGCATTCTCCTCTGCTTATTTTTGAAGAAAATAAATAAATAATAAAAATTATTTTTGATGAATATCTCCAGTTTAATAGAACGAATAATTTCGTGCTTCATACATATAATGCACTTAACTAAAACACATAATATGTCACTATAAGCCGCATGACATTCCATACAGAAAAATAAAAATAAATGTGTTGACATTTTACAAAATATTTTTTTTGTTACTTTTAATTTAGAGACACCTCCAGTTTTTTTACTAATAATAGCACTTTTGATTAACTACAACATATTTTAATTTCAGCTTTGATCTTGGTCACATGGTAGAAAACAAAAGTTGAACTATTCTATAGAGCTCGTAGCAGCTATACCACAGACAAACACACACGCACGCACACACGTACATCCTAAAACACAACAAACATACAGTCATACACGCACGTACAAACAAAGACAAAGAGAGAGAAAGATAGTTAAAGACGTCACACTTAAAATGCCTCACAGTTGCTTAGGGAATCAAAAAGAAATTACAAACTAGATGAACTTCAAAGAAACGAAAATCTGAAGAAACCATTATTACGTCACCAATGTTTTTAAAATAAGCAATAACCCAAAAGGGGAACGTTAAAAATAATCACGCCAAGAGAAACGAGAGAACCCAAAAAAAAACATCTTAACCGACGTATTTTCAGAACGTTTATTTGAAAAATGAAAATTCTCCTATTAAAAGGAAGGTAATGCCATTAAAAACCATAACAAAGAACCTTTCAGTTTTCAGTCAGAGCTTCGTTACCGAAACGATTCTATTGCGTCCGCTGAAATTCAAAGAAAAACAATAGAACGTTCAGAATGGAGAGTCTTTTTGCTTTGAGACAAAACAGGGTATGTACAAATCACGGCTTGCCACCGCTCCTGAATTATTCATAATTCATATGAGCAATAACGGCACAGGTGAATATAATTTTTTCTCCGTTTTGTTCGAGTTTTGTGAATAGAATCACTGGAAAGGAGTGATAATAACTCATCGATTGTTTGCCTAACAGCATATGAGAATAGGGCTTGTTGAGTTTCATTCATTGTTAGAGAAATTGATCCGTGTAAATGTTTTATAAAGGTTAACAAAGTATTTTGATAGTCATTGTTTGGGATTTGGCAATTGTTATTGATGCCTTGTTGTTCGGATATTTGAAACTTTAGGTTGGTACTTATTATAATTTTGTTTACTTTCCCTTTGATGTTTGTGATATTTTTAACGGATTCGGGAAATATATTTAGCTATTTATTTATTAGCTATTGAAAGCAGAAATATTGAAGCAAAATATAATATTTTCTAGGAAAGGAGTTTTATCCGAGTTTTACCTGTTTCCGTTAGAATTTTGATATAAATAGTGCAAATAATACGATACTCGATCGGTGCGCAATAACAACTCGGAATCAACGAAGAGAACTTCAGTAATTAAATTAAATGAAAATAAGCTAGACGACCGCTAAAGTAGAATATGAACGTCATAATGTCAACTCGCTCACTGACTTGTGTGCTATCGAGTCGGTAATCCGCTAGAGGCAACCTCGGGTTGAGCGGCTGCCTCGCCCCCAAGGCAGCGCAAGTGAAGTCGCTGCCTTAACCAACCTGAGGCCAGCCGCGACACGTTGAATATTTTGTGCTTATTGCAGATTGTTTCCTCAAGTCAAGGCTGCCTCTAGCGGCTTAACTCGAAAAACCACTCGCCAACTCGTTAATCTAAGCGATAAAGTCTGACAAACAAATCTGAACTTAACTGTAATCAATTGTACTCCAGAAACTATCCAAACAAAACAATTACTCAAAAAATAATAAATTAACCCCAAAAAGGCGAAAAGGATTGACGTAGATGCACAATCATTGATCAAAATTGTTAAATGGGTTAGCGAGTTGACGTTGGGAGTGTCCGGGAAACGACTATAAATTTGGAAAGCACTGCTCCGGAAATACTATCTACCAACGAGCGACAGTAGGTATTGTACAATGTGCAACGCTGTCACAAGAAGGGTAATACTAAAAACAGAGAGAAAATATTGCGCAAATATTCATTTCTGTGCTTCAAGTTTTTGCACGGTTTTTTCGGCTACCGAGGTGACTACATCTATCCTTACTTTACTGATGTGAGGGTCTCACATCCGTCAGGTATTACAGGCAAAAACATTTTTTGTCATTATCATTTTGAGGGTTAAAGAATTCGAATTAAACTCGAAAAAATCGGAAAAAAATAATCTTTATAAAAGTGGTATTACTGTCTAGATTACTATTAATCTGTAATAATTATAATAAAGCGGTATTTCTAAGTTTGTTTATTTGTTTGTATGTTCGAGCTAATCTCGGGAATTACCAGTCGGATTTGAATAATTCCTTTTGTAATAGATAGCCACATTCAAGGGGAAGGTATTTTTAATCCCGAAATGCCCACGGGAACGGGTACAACGCGGGTTAAACCAAGGGACGCTGCTAGTGTGACATGTATGTATAATATCTATCATCTATCACCTGCACTATGTCTATCTTGTTCTTAATTGATTTTAGTACATTAAAAGTTTAATAATTGAAAACTAACTTTTTACGGTGCCTGACCAATTACAATGCATAATTTTCAAAACATCTTCCTAATACATTGTGATTGGTTAATTTACCCACTACTCTGGTAAGTTTCCGTGACATCACCCTTGGCTTTCCACACAGACTGTAAAGCTCACATACCCTTTATATAACTTGTACGTTGCGTTATGCCTCAAGCTATTAGAAGTTTTGCTAGTGTATTAGCTTGATTAATTTTAACATTCCAACTGCCTTAAGCTTGTCAAGTTTGGCTTAAAAATTTACGGTTTCAAGTGACCTAGAAAGTTTGTTTTGAATTTGAAAGTTACAACCGTTGCAATGTACCAAGTTTTGGGATTTTTGTCTATAGGGAGTTATGAAGGGGTTCACACGATCCGAGATTGCTTGGCGCACTCAACCCAACTTTTATTTTGCAAATAATCTTAGCGCATTCGGTTGCACAAGTTTTCGCATTTATAATATTAAGTAGGATATAATTGAAATGCAAAATATTTCATACAAATATCTGGGTAATATCAGGCCTGTGTCACTCCGCGTGTAGGTATTAAAAACATACCTACGGGCGGCGGCCACTGCGCAAGGGCCAATCTAGTAGGCTGCCACAAGCGAAAGAAAACACACGCGTGCGCGCTATATGTTCGACCACGTTCAACTTTGATTGATTCATTATTGCAAGATGGACACACAACTAAAAAAAGCAAAAAGATACTGTGCAGTATTTAATTGTTTAAATACTGCACACACGCTCGTGCTGTGCGCTAGATGGCATAAGTAGTTTCTCGAAGTAAGCAACCCTAGTCCGCGGCTCTTTCAATACGTATAACCATGTATAACTTATTATGAACCGTAGTATAGTGAATTAAGGCCCATATTCCTTCAAAAAGAAATTGGTAGGTATGTAAATGAACACGTGCTCGACTGGACCGCGAGCTAAATTAAATCATATTGTTTATCAGATTCGAGTCATATTTCTTTGAAAACCATTGCGAAGTAAAGCTTCTGTACGTAGTACTAGTTATTATTCTGTGGTAATATTATATTGACAACAAACCTCCCATACCAAAAACTAATTTGAAACAGTCCAATAACTAGAGCAACATAAAAATAACATCAGACGACAATACTGTACATTTTTCATAACATTATTCCGATTCCCAGGTATCAAAGAGAAACTTCTTTTATTTATAGCTCACTCAATAGAACTTTACTGTGTTCTTTATAGTAGTTCTGACTGTAATACAGGAACTGTACGAGAAAACAAATGAAATGTAGCATATTCGGGCGTCCCATGCCAAAAATCAGATCAATTTGGAAAGTTTTGTAATAAAATTTAATAAATATCTTTATTTTTATTGAAGAATTGTTGGTTCTATTCAGTTTGGTCCAAGTGGTGGATTACAAACGAACCATGATGATGTATGTGTGCCTTCTTTTGGATTGAGCTGTTGAGCTAGTTGGAAAGTTTAATAGAATGCAAGCTTGATCAACAATACACAACTAGATGTCGGCGCAAAAAATACGTCTCGGTGAAACAGCACACTTGAAACGTGAGCTCTTGTTTTATTAATAAGATTTGCTACTTTATTGCTAGGTGTCATGGTTGTAATAAGTTTGAACTTAGAACTGTTTAAAAACTTTTGTCTCAGTTCGGTAGTAAACAAATGAAGCTGTCACGTCATCCACGCGGACAGCATTTAGCTTTGATTTTGTACGTGACCCGTAGTTGTGTATTGTTGATCGAAGAATGCAAGTGAGCGAATAATTTGGCATGCGTGATGCCTAGACTCGTTAAGATGACGTTTTATTGAAGCGGAGTGGACTCATTTCACCAATCACAACGCATCAAAATTGACAATATGCATAACACCGTCATTGTATGGCAATAAGCTCGGTTTCTACTTATATGGTTGTCGGATTCTGGCTTCCATTAGATCACTGTCATACTTCTGAGAGCACAAAGCAATGTATACCTAGGTTTTTAAATCGTCCGATCATTTTGAAGGCCTTCAGGCGTCTTAAAACTGTACAAGTAGGCTTAGCCACTAACCTTCTTGAACTTACTTTAAATTACATTACATTAAATTGCTTCCAATATTACTAGTCTAAGGGCTGAAACTGCATTAAAAGTGCGACCATCGCGTGCACCCGTCACGGTTTCATAACAAATTGAACCGTTGCGTGCACCCGCCGCGTGCACCCGCCGATTTCGCCCGCGATGGTTCACTTTTGTATGAAACTGCACGCGGCGGGCGCGCGCAGCGGGCGCACAACACAGTTTCGGCCCTAACAAACTAAGCTAAACTAATTGGTGAGCATTAAAGCAATTCAAACTAAAAGCATTTTAGCCACAATTTTGACTCTTGCTAACCACACTTATAACAAACAACCCTTGCTAAGCAACTGAGCAATAATTCAAAGCTTTACTGACCTACGACTGCCAAATAGAATATTTTAGCAGAGTTGCCTTTCAAGTCCAAATTTCGTAGGATATTTGGGTATTTGTGGTGCGGAGACGAGAATAGGAAGTAATTACTTTGTATTATGGAAAGGAGAGGTAACCTGACTTACCATGAACAAAACTTGTGAGGTAAAGTTTGCTGAGTAACCACCTAGTATAAAAATCGGGTTGCACTCCGGGAGTGCGGGCAGAAGTGTAAACTTGAATATTAACGTCAAAACATCTTATGAATTTTCGATCGAGTCACGTGTCCTGACGCGAGTTTAACATTTTTTACCCATTACAAAAAAGTGCAAACACCGTTAAAGAAGTTTTTACTTGAACCGAACTCACCTATAAAGGGTTCGTAGCACTAAAGAAATAAAATCAGTATGTCTGTCACATTTATTCCGATACAAAGTTAAGTTAAAACCCGATCTCTCTACGGTATATGGCACCAACTTCACATAATAATTTTGTACAGCTAACTATCGAAGTGATCCATATTGTGCCATAGTGAACTATGTGAACGATTTTGTTAAAACTAATTTTTATTTTAAAAAAATACTAGAATTTTGTATAGTTCTGATTTCAATTCTAGAGAAACCGGAATGGTGGTAATAACTTCAAGATTTGATTAGGAACAGACATACAGACACTGGGTGCTACTGAAACTAAGTTAAGTAAAGTAAGTATTAGCCTGTCATGTCCCACTGCCGGGCAAAGGGCCCTCATCTCACTGAAGATAGCAATACAGCGAGGATAATTAGGCGTAATCACCACGCACTAACAAAATTTCGAAACGAAACAAACGCTTGGAAAACACACAGAATATTTATCCCCACTTTTATACAAAAAACAACTTTTATAATAAACAAACACAAGCAAAACCTCAAGCTGACAATTATCCAGTAATTATGTAGATAAGGCCCAGATTTTCTAAGAAATAGAACAATAAAAGAGAGGTATTCCCGACACGTTCTCTAATGGAGCAACGGCTGAGCCATTTGCCTCTGCCTTTAATAAGATACCTATTTAGGTTTATTTCAAGACGTGTCTCTAAAAAGTCTTTAATATTTAATTTAGATTAATTAAATTCTGACGATATAAAAATAAACAAATCTATGTAACTAGCTGCGCCCCGCAGTTTTACCCCGTTCCCGTGGGAATATAAGAACCGCTAGACCGATTTTGTGCAAATTTCACATAAACTATCTTCTAAGTAGTCCGAACAAAGCCTAAACATTTGGTTTGGATAGGTGAGCCGGTTCTCGAGTTATACAATTACAACGAAAAGTGGGATTGATTTTTATATATAGAGGTACTAGCAGCGCCCGCGGTTTTACCCGCGTTGTGCCTGTTCCCGTGGGAACTTCGGGATGAAAAATAGCCTATAGCCTTACCGTTGAATGTATCTATCTATTACAAGAATTATTCTAATCAGACTGATAATTCCTGAGATTACCTCGAACATACAAACAAACAAACAAACTTACCTCTTTATAATATGAGTATAGATAATAAGCTAAAGAGTATGAATTTCTCATTGTATGAACGCACTCATCTCAGGAATTATCATTCCGACAAGTACCTATATATTTTTTTGTAATGCATAGCCACATTCAATGGGACGGTTATCGGCTATTTTTCATCCCGAAATACTACACACGGGGGTAAAACTGCGGGATGCTGCTAGTAATATGATGCCAAAAAAAAGTTTGTCAGTGTATTGCTAATTATTTTGATTTTACAATTATTCCAAACAAACGTTTTGAGTTATATACGGGTCAAATATCATGACTATATTACACAATATTCTGCAGTTACACTGTAAACGTACCTAATCATACCTCAAACAATCCTTTAACATTCATATACAAATCTATACACTGAACAGACCACATACAAACCAATACAATAACAGCAAACCCTGAGCTTTTCAGCATTAGAAGGCATAATGTTGAAAGCTACGTATGGAGATAGCCACAATAGAAGTGGGACCATCGGACGTCCGGTCGACGGCAACACTGAATTACAGCGAGAGGTAATGTATTTTTCGCTTAACTTACAACGTGTGACATTTTTCATTTTAAATATATTTTTGTCGTACACGTACATGTGACATTTGTTTGCTTAAAGAGGAGTGCTATTCACTCATGTGAATCACGTTACACTTACGATTTTGAACTACGTAAGTTCGAGTAGGTAAGTGGCCAGCCCTAGTGTTGGAGTTTTTAGGCCTCCGACATGATCTAACGATTCAGCCGGGACCGACAATTTAACGTGCCCAGATAGAAATGCCACTATCAGATAGAAATAGATAGAAATGCCACTATCGGTCACTCATACAAGTATGGCTCGAGCTGCACGTTGGGTAACAATCGCAATGAATACTTTGAACTAATTTTTATATTTAGTATTAGGGTCACTATCAGATGGGCGGGGCCCAAAAACGCTTCTTAGGGTGCGTTTGTATTGAAGTGGAGTGGAGCGGTGCGGAGCCCGATTTTAAATCACAGCGCCTTACGCTCGTCAAACAACTCACTGACATTGTCAAAATCTTTTCGTAATGCATTGTGATAGTATTCATTAGGTTAGGATAGCATTAGGATAGGTCCGCATTGCTCCGCTCCGCTTCCTTAGGAATTGCATCCTTAGGAGCTTTTTTGGGTTCTACCCATCTGATTGGCATCATCTTGGTGTCGCTATCAGGCCAATTTCTTGGGTTAGTTAATCATCTTCTTCTTCATCGAGTGGATTGTCAACCTGACCAATCCTGGTGTCAGAGTTATTGAGCCGCCAAAGGCCTCTGTAACGACTACTATCCGTAGAAAGTAACCGGAACCGACGGCTTAACGTGCCCTCCGAAGCACGGAATCATCTAATAAACTACATATACTACATATGTTAGTCTAATAAACTACATATGTGTGAAATTGACCGGGTGTTATTTAATTTTACTCTTTCATAAACGTTTTCAGCTTTCAACTTTCAGTACTTATGTGCCTGTAAAACATTGAGCTTGCAATGTCGTTCCAGTCGATGGGAAATAAATCAAAGGACCGTAAACCGGGAACAAATATCACCGGATCAGAGCAACAAAGAGTAAAATGCATTTTTACATTAGCAACAATTCTAAACACTGCCAGCTGCCGACCGTAATAGTTGTGGGACACACGGCTCTGTAATAAAATAAAGGATATTTAACATATCTATTGCCTTTTTAGAAACATTTTTTTGTTTAATTTTCTGATTGTTGGTGAAAGGAAAAAGAAGACAAAAGTATGGTTGATTTTTGAGAGAGACCTTTGCCTAGCTCTAGGACAAAAAATATATGGATAAAAAATCGAGCAAAGGCCCAACAGTGGGACGAGAAGGGCTTAGAGTAACAGTATATAAATATTTTAAGAAAAAACAATTTTTCTTGAGGGATAGGGGAAAGGCTTTTGCCCGGCAGTGGGTCAGCTAAAATAAAACTTTTTTTTTACATATTATAGGATATTTTAAGCGAAGTTATTTGGGTACTAAACTAGATAGTACTAACCTAACTAGTAGCACGTAAAACCGCTAACTCAATTGTGTATTGACAAATCAGTTAAACCGGACAACTGTACAAACAAACCCGAATATTTCAAATAAATCGAACGAAAACAATATTTATTATATCACATACAAAATGAAACTGAATTTCCTGGATTACCCCAATTACAGCCATGTTGATAAGTTTAACGAACGTTCGCTTAAACTCGATAATTGGCTATTACTATGCATCGAGGGGACAACAGGTAAATACTGTACAAATATATTCATATGAATGACGGATGCCACACTTGCTGGCCCGGCACGGTACGGCATGATATGACGATGTCAACATGCTGCTAATGGTGAGCACGCAAGCAAGCGTCTAATGGTGTGGGATATAGTATAAGTGGTACTGCTATTCTTTAATATCAACTTACTGATGTAATCTTATTCCGTCTTGTTTTAGGTTCTATTTTCTTTAAATAGGTACATGTTCTTTAATATGTATTTTTTAATATCACAAAATTTGATTCTAACATTTGAAGTGGATTACACTTCTACGAACACACATCGTTCGAGGAGATGAATATTATTTTTATGGTAATAAGCTGTACTTTGTTATTGCCTGTCAGTTAAGGAATAAATATATCAGTTCGGCGTCATGCCGTGGCAGTGGTGGTAAGTGTAGCTTTATCCACTATCGTATGTTAATTATTCAGTGCTTCTTTGTACCGTGTAGTGGGGCTTAATGGAGAAAATATATCGTTATTGTTATTTCCTTTTGTATATTATTTACTTTGGACTATTTATTCAGATTTTAGGTTTTCGTGAAAAAATGCCAAATACAATTGACTTTTAATGTTGTAAAGGCCCATCGCAGACGACAGACTTTTTGTGCGATCGAGTCTGCGGCGCACAAAAATTTGGTCGCGGATTGTCGCGGATTTTTGTGCGTCGTGTGCGTTACTGCATATAATTACATAGGTTCTATTTTCACAGACTAAAAAGTGCGTCACGGATAGTCTGTCGTCTGCGATGGGCCAAAGGGTGATTTTTGATCTCATTTTTTCATTTTACAATTTGTGTCGTTTTTACATTCGACCTGTAGGATTCGTCACAACAATATAAGAGAATATTAACAAAACTATCATATCATCAGACAATCATATTCGCACCACACTTAAAATCAGGTTTCAAGTGAAAAAAAAGGTGAAGAAAAAGTCTCAAAAAGCATTTTTTTTAAATAGATAACACCTTTTTTACCAAGTGACCTTTACAATCACCAGTGTTTTTTAATTTTAGGTAATGACAAGGCGAGATGAGAGGCCTTTGTCCAGTGTGATATTACAGCCTAAACCTATTTTTTAAGAGCAAGAACAATTTCATGTTTCAGATGAGAAGATTTTTGCCCAGCAGGGGGACATTACAGGCTAATACTAAAACTAATTACATAGTTTGAATACTTTTTCTTTGACGTACGTACTCAGAGACGTTAAAATGCTTCCCCAACGTCCGCGCTCAAAGACGTCAAATGCTTCTTAGATAATTAATAAGTGATTCTGACATTTGTAATGTATGAAAAAATACGTCAGTTAGTTAAGTAGATTCAATGGACGTATCTGAGTACGGCAGTAAGACCACGAACAATTTATTTTTAAGCTATTGCATAGCTTCTATCGCGGGCCTTGAGCGCGGGGACCGAATCCAGAAATTCCGTAATGAAAAAACCTCACGTGAAAAAACCTCACGCTCCCCACTAACGCCATCTAGTGATACAAAAAATAACTATGCAATAGCTTTACCGCGGCAGTCCCCGAGTGCCACACGTCTTTTTATATATTTATTAGACACTACAACAATAAAATCATTTTGCACTTACAATTAACTTATAAATAACTAGCAGCGCCCCGCGATTTTGCCCGCGTTGTGTCCATTCCTGTGGGAATTTCGGGATGAAAAATAGCCTATGTTACTCGTGGATAATGTAGCTTTCGAATGGTGAAAGAATTTTTAAAAACGGTCTAGTAGTTTTTGAGCCTATTCATTACAACCAAACAAACAAAGTTTTCCTCTTTATAATATTAGTGTAGATTTATGTTTTGAGTGACATATCTTTACAGTAGCGTACAACATTCTATGCTCATTCATTTCATTCATTCATTTTTCTCAGTCAGTTGTTTTTCTTAGCCCTTCGATCCGTGTGTCACCCGAAGCGGCGCTCAGGTCTGCAGCTGCATCTAAAGGGTTATTTCTCAAACCCGTCACTAGGTAATAGGATTCATTTATACCCTGTGATCACTTCTGTCGTTTACCGTTGAAATTCTATATTTTACGACTAAATCTCAGTTAACAATGTTAACGTTTTAACTGGTATAAAACAACAATGTTATGTGTGTATTGTTTGATGTCGATAAGCAAACAAAGGCATGTAGTCAACTGACATTTCATTTCATACCTCGGTACTTCGTATCTCGTGTGCACTCGCCTGACGAGACTGAGGTCCCAGGTTCAATTCCCAGGTCAAGTGAAAACATGTTTCCTACTTTTCAAAGTTAGCTCGGGTTTGAGATCATTAACCGCTTTGTTAAGCTTGGTCTGATCCCCATCACTGTACTGATATGCCTTCTGTAAAATGAGATGCCTTTGTCCAGTATGAGATATAACAGGCTACTTCATTTTTTTAGTTATCTATACATCACATATCTTCAGTGAGATGAGACGCCTTTGCCCAGTATTGGGACAACACAGGCTTATAAATTAGTAAAATTAAAATTAGTAATTCAACTAGAACAGCAGTAAAAAGAGAAATTACAAAGTTTTGAACTCTATTCAAACCACGGAACACCAAAATTTCAACAGCTGAAATTCATGAATACTTAACCAAATATAATACAAAATTAGGTCAAGTGAGATCTTAACAAAAACTGTAAACAACCACTCCAATTACATGAAATATAACGTTCCAAGTCTTAAAGAGCTTATAAATTGATTAAACGTTCAGTATAACCACAATTTATCTTCAAAAATTACTCGAGAATCGATGCATTACTAAAAAGGTTATATAAAAGGTAACATAAAGAAAGTATATATTCTTCTTGTTACAGCTAAAATATTTCACGGCACAAGTAATTTTATTTTTTCTTACGGAAGATATTTTTCATTCATGAATATGAATTGCTTTGTTTAAAAGGATCAAATTTCTTTTATTAGGATGCCACTTTTATTAAGTAAGGGGCTGTATTTTTCATTGTGCAATATTCTTTATTAAAATCTGTTTCAAGGAACTTGAGGTTTTAGTGATTTTTTAGATTTGACCTCAAAAAGAAATCTCCATTTTGTTTGAAGAGACTTTGTTGGGAATTGTAGCGGTTGTTAATAAATGAGTCTTTTTGATTCTTTCGGTTTGGGAGCAAATGAAAATAATATACTGAATACGAAGTTGTTTGAATACTTTTCAAACAAGGCAAATTTGAAGTGGTTTCTCCCGGGTTTCTATAATACAATACTATTAGTGATTCGCGGTTTTACCCGCGTTGTACCCTTCTGTAAGAATATTGCCATCAAAAATATTTACAAACCTTCCTTTTGAATTACTCTGTATTTTGGTGAAAGCCGCATAAAAATCTGCTGAGTGGTTTTTGAGAAAATCTTTTTCATACAGACAGACAGCTTTTGGGGACTTTGTTTGAACATATGTTACATACAAGTAGATACCACATTTACACACATGCCTAAGCCACAAATTGCCATCTTGTCTAGCCCTCTCTCTTATTATTGGATGGAATCCAATAGCCTTTATCATCATATAAAATATAGTATAAAAGTAAAAAATATCAAATATAACATGTGGGAATTTATTTCAATTCAAAATACTATTTATTCAAACAAAAAATTTTACGGTTGAAGGTTTTTCCATATCGATATTGGTATCAAACTTACAAAATTGCATATTGGGCATTTTTCACTTTGAAACAGACAATAAAAGGATTCAGGCTTTTGGAAAACTGACGAATAGTACACGACCCGAAAAACCGGAGAGATCCGGATTATACAAACCGTTTGGCAGATGAATGGCGTTGCTTTTATTGTTTTTAGTTTATTTTCTAGATTTAAAATGAACGGACAAATATCTTTTGGTTATAGAGTTATCTAGAGAGAGAGAGAGGGAAAGAAAGGTTGAAAGAGAAAGGGAGAGGCAAGTTAATAAAGCCGACTTTTGTTAGGTGTCCAAATTTGTTCCCAATTGGAAACGCATTTCAAAGTGAAATAAAAAAATCTAAATTTTAAGAAATCCTTCCTGATGGTACGGTAAAGATACTTATAGATCACAATCTATACTAATATTATAAAGCTGAAGAGTTTGTTTTGTTTGTTTGTTTGTTTGTTTGTTTGTTTGTTTAAACGCGCTAATCTCAGAAACTACTGAACTGATTTGAATAATTCTTTCACTGTTAGATAGTCTATTTATCGAGGAAGGCTATAGGCTACATTTTATCCCAAAATTCCCACGGGAACGGGCACAACGCGGGTAAAACCGCGGGGCGCTGCTAGTTGTAAATAAAATTGTCGGTTCCGGTTGTTTCAATCAACAGACCATGTCGTACGACTTTAGGCGGTCTAAAAACTTCAATACCAGGGATGGCTACTATAATGCAGTCAATAGACTAAATTATGATTCCAGTTCCAGTCCAGTTCAGTCCAGTCCAGTCCAGTCCAGTTCAGTCCAGTAATGTATATTTTGACTGGAGTATAGTCTGCACGAACTTACTTACTTACTATCTTTTATTTAAGGAAAAAAAGCTTATTTAATAAGTAATTCAATTCCCTCTATAACTACACTATCATTAAACTATTCCACGTCTTTTTCTCACGTGTTTAATAACCAAACCGTATCACGTAACACAAATTTGTCTCTTGGCAAGTTTTTAGAAGGTATTTCCTTAAAAGTGGTGGCAATAAAACAGGCATTTGTATGTTAGCGAAACGCGAGCGAAGTTTGGAATTGATCCACGTACAACCAAGTGCTACATAAATCAGAATATAGCTATACTTATACTAGGAAAAGATCTATATACGTAGATTCAAAGTTTTTCTCGGAATCGCTCTCATATGAAGTTTTTAAATTTTGGAGAAATATTAAATTTTGTGATTTACACTCTGTTTTTGATGGCAGACTGTTGGGTCTGTTGTTTAGGCAGAATATTAACTAAAGAAAAAAATTGATATCTCAAGATATTGATATTAAAGAGATTGAAAGACTGATATGGATGATTGATTGAGTTTTATCCCGCAGTAGGCGTAATCACCACGCGATTACACCTAATCCTTCTCACTGTTCTGATTTCTTTGATGAGATGAGACGCTACGCTCAGCAGTGGGACATTTAAGTCAGACCTTTGTTTTACTAAATCTTATAACGTTTTTAAAAGTTGGTCTTAAGACTGCTCTAGACTGTCTTATCGGCCCATTAGAAGTGTCATTGTATTATAAAAATAAAACATCATTTAGCCAATCAATATATTTTTTATTACAAGATTATTAATTAAGTCAAGTACAATTAATATTTATGAATAGGTGTATAATTTTAATAGGTAATATAAAAGGTAGGGTTGCCCAATAACCTATAAGAAATTAATAAATAGGTTATTTTATCCATTAACCAGTACTGCACTTAGCAAGTTCAGGATAGTTGCAGACGTTCTCAACCTTGTCCCACTCTAGAGATCCAGGGCAGTGGAACAATTTGGCCTTCAGGTTCCCAGCCGTGTCTTTGATACAGACATAGAATGACGAACAATCCTCAGGGTTGGCTGCGAAACCTACTTCTTCACAAACTTGGTCGTTACCTGTGGGTATACCAAAATAATGTCTTAAATTTTTTTTATGTATGTTTTGAGCACAGTCGGGAGTGCCACTGTGCAGCAGGTACTCCATAATGTTATTTTCTTTTTTAAACTTAGCTTCGTGGCTTAGTTTGAGTTTGATTAAGTGATTGTTAGCTCATTACGGTTGTTAGGCAACGTGCAGCTCGGCCGCTATTTGGATGGGTGGGCGATAGTGACATTTCTATCTGATGCTGCCGCACTACTGTGCTTCAAAGGGTACGTAAAATTGTCCTTCCTGGTTGTTTCGATAGATAGATAGTGCCTTTAGGCGGTCTAAAAACTCTGAAACCAGGGTTGGTCACTAACCTATCTGACCTTACTTTTTAAACATTTCACCAATTACAGTCACCACTACTACTTTACAATATTTATTGATACTCTTACTACACTTAAACTTGCTCTCCAACACTACAGCTTAACAAATTTGAATTAAAGTTGACGTACAGCTATCACTAAATTTCCTAACTTAATATAATTATATTACCTTCAGGTGCTTCACTTGAAGAAGAATTGTCACTACTACTAACAGATGGTGCAGTGGTAACTTCTGCTGCAGGCACATTTCTTCCTACAGCCTTGTTTACTGCTCTCAGCAATGGAAAGTCTCCATCCCCACATAGACCATGGAAATCATCAGTTTCTATACTCCAAACCATAATACCTCCTACTCCTTTATTTAGAGCATACTCAATCTTTTTGGTGATGGAGTCAACGTCGTCATAGGATACCCAATCGCGTCCTTTAAAGGCGTATGGAACTTCGGATTGGTTGTCATAATTCCTGGACCATTCTTCTGTTTTTAGTTTGACGCAGAACTGTGGAAAAAGAAATGGCTTAAAGAAAATATTTTTTTGTCAACGGATACACTTTTGTTTTACATTTTTATCTGACGTTTCGGCTCCTTTGCAAGAACCGTGGGCACAGAAGACTGAAGTGTTATGCGTCTTTACAAGAAAAAGTAAAATGGCGGTAGTTGCGATATTTTACTTAGTAAACTTAGTTTCAACTCAAAATAAGTAGTGTTCGCTTAAACTTAAGAAATTAGTATTATTTTGTCAAGTTGGTGCATTGGTACTTAGCTAGAGTAAGCGATGACACTGGTCGATATTTTATTGGTCTTGCTTTGGGATAAAAATTGCGTAAGATAAAAAACATTCCAAATGATTTGCAAACAATACAAACAAAAATAATGTTCATACCTTTATTAATGTTAAGATAAATAGTTAAGAGTTAAGATAAGATAATTTGGTGGCTAGTTGCTAGTAAATTAAAGCTTAACGAGATAACAGAGATGTTAAATCCTTAGTCGACATTTAATGAGTGATTTTGACATGTTTTTGACTTTTTGACATGACAATTAGTGAAATGTCGCTTTAATTGACATTCTGAGTGCGGCACCAAGAGAAAGTATATGTAACACACAAATAGAAACAAAGTATCAACAAATAAAGAGAAAGTAAGTTAGATACAACAATATCTTGTACACAGAGCGAGACCACGACATCAAAATTGAAAGGACTTGTTAACTTTCAAACACCATTGCGTCATGGTTCACGTTACTATAATTTACTTCCCCAAACATCAACTCACTCAATTTTGCACCTTAATGTCAAAGAACAAAGAGAAAAGTTTGTAAAACATCTACAGTTGTATTTAAGTTATCCGTACAAGAGCAACTGACACCAAAGTTTTCGGAGTGAAAACTTGGTCCGCCACTTGAGAACATCCAGATATCTTAAATTAAATTTGGGTAGGTTCGTAATCACTGGGGTTGAAGGTTTTTGTTTGCCCTTCTCGCTTTGAGGTTAAAAAAGCTGCATGTTATTATGAAAATCAGGTAAGAAGTTTGACTTCTATCTTATTTCTGGTATATATCACTACATAGTATAAAACAAAGTTGCTTCCCGCTGTCGGTCCCTATGTATGCTTAGATCTTTAAAACTACGCAACGGATTTTGACGCGGTTTGTTTATTATACACTAGCCGCGCCCCGCGGTGTTACCCGCTTTGTTCCCGTTCCCGCGGGAATTTCGGGATAAAATATATCCCATGTGTTATTCTGATGTATAACCTACATTACTGTAGAGTTTCATCCAAATCCGTTCAGTAGTTTTTGCGTGAAAGAGTAACAAACATCCATACATCCATACATCCATACATCCATACATACAAACTTTCGCATTTATAATATTAGTAGGATAGAGTGATTCAAGAGGAAGGTTTTTAAGATTCATAAAAATTACCGGAATTCCCACGGGAACGGGCACAATGCGGGTAAAACCGCGGGGCGCTGCTAGTTTCTCTCTTTATTTATTACTAGCCGTGCCTCGCGGTGTTACCCGCGTTGTACCCGTTCCCGCGGGAATTTCGGGATAACATTTATTCCATGTGTTATACTGATGTATAACCTGATGTATATAATATAACTGTAAAGTTTAATTTAAATCCGTCCAGTAATGTTTTCTTGAAAGAGTAACAACATACGTACATCCATTCTCACAATTATGTATTCATAATAAAGTATTTGTGAGTCTGTCTATGTTAGTATCAGTAAGATTCCATAACACAAGCTTAGAGCTTACTTTGAGTCTGATTACCGTGTGTGAATTTGCCGGGGTGTATTTATTCATTATTATTTATTTATTTATCGAGTGGATGGTCAACCTGACCAATCCTGGTGTCAGAGTTATTGAGCCGCCAAAGGCCTCTGACATGGCTCATGTAACAACTACTGTCCGTAGAAAGTAACCGGGACCGACGGCTTTACGTGCCCTCCGAAGCACGGAATTATCTTACTTTACGGGCAATCAGGGATTCAGCCTGCAATGCCCTAACCAAACTGAGGACAGTCTCACAAAGAGATTTTTGTGAGCTATTGTCCCCACCGGGAATCGAACCCGGAACCTCCGGATCGTGAGCCGAGCGCTCAAACCACAAGACCACGGAGGCTGTATTTATTCATTAATAAATACTTTACTAATATACATTGTTAAATCACAATTAAGATCGAACCTCTTATTGTTAATTCACAAACGTTTGTTCGATATCACTTTATCTGTTTGTAGTCCCTGAATTATTGGTTCGGTTTAATTCCTCGACAGTTTCTATTGGAGAAATTCTGCGGAGCAAGCATATAGCTCAAGACATATTTCTTCTCTTCCGGGAGATTTTATGTCTCTCTCTCGAGCGACAAAATAGGACGCATGTTGCCGTTTGTTGACTAAATGTAGAGAAAACTCCTACAGATAATAAAACCATTCGCATTTAGTGTTCACCAGAGAGTTAGAATGAGAGTTTTTGATGTTGCATGTAGATAAAGAGAAATTTGTGTAATAAGTAGAGATAAATCGAAAAGAAAACCCTTGTCTTCAGTTATATGCTTGCCGGGCAGAGGTAAATCCGTGAAGCTTAGCGACATCCTTCAGATATAACTCAGTGGTTTAAGGTTTATGTTGTTGGTTGGATTTAGCCACAAAATTGGGAAGTAAACGGAATTAGTACGGAATGGATTTTCAATCAAAGTCACACTGATTTGAACTGCCAGGCCCTTATTAATAAACACGGTGTAACTAAAATACTGTGTTTTGTCTCTTTTGCTCTTCGGAAAATTGCGTATGTCAGAAAGTGACAAACCATTTTATAGCTAAAATATTCTTAATAAGAGTTTATTAATAACGCCCCCAAAGTTTGGAACAGTTCTGTGTTAATAAAGGTATTGGGTCGTGGTCAAAACCAACAGAATGCCAAGACAATTGAAAGTTGGATAATTTTTTTACGTTAATTATTTTTGGGGACATAAACTGAGCGGTGAGGTATAACCATTAATACTCCATCCGGTCTCGTTCCTGTTTTTTTTGGCACATACCTCAGTAATTAAGCAAATTCGAGAGTCAACCCTGATGTCAAAGTTTTTGAACTGCCTCCGACACCTTCAAACATTTGATACACCATCAACAATTTTACGTGCTACGAAGCACAGAAGCGTTTGGACAGAAATTACACTATTGGCTCCATACCTCGTTGTAGCCAAGGAACCCATTAGTAGCTGTATAGATTCCAGCCAACCCTGCTCCGGAAGAAGGTGCTCTCACACGGGTGTCGTTAGCATCAGTCAGGGTAAAGGTTCTGGCGTAGAAGGGTACTCCAATCACCAGCTTTTCTTTTGGTGCACCTGGAAAGCATTGATTTAGTAATAGGAAGACTAAAGATAGGTTAGTAAATGTACTCACACGGGTTTTTTCGCAGTAAAAAGTTTATAACGCGTAAAAAGTAAGCAGTATTACTTGCTTCATAAACTTTTTAAGGCGAAAAAACCCGTGTGATTTTACTATGTGTACAAATCGCGTAAGTTTAAAAAAGATTAAAGATAAGTTCGCAATCATGATGAGCACAGAAATGTGTCTTTGTTCACATAGTTATCAGTATGGACGGCAAGATCATTGTTATTATTCATTTGACACACCTCTCTGCGAATAGCCATAGAAAAACTTTTCTCCGTCCAATCAAATCTACTATGCTATCGCTACTTCAAAGACAATTTTGAATGGGACCATGATGCATACAAAAAAATGTGCACGTACAGTTACCTACAAAAGTAATACCTAGGGGCGCTTGTGAGATAAAACTATATTCAATTGATTTCTTATTCATAAACTAATCAGTTTTGTTGGTCAGTTGCTAGTGTACCTTGTTCAATCCAGTACTCCAAAGCTACATCAACAGTGTACAACTGTTGAGGGTCTGCGTCTTCATCACCCATTCCTTTATGAAGAGGTGAATTGTGTCCTGTGACGTTATCCCAAGCTCCATACATGTCGTAGGTCATCACATTTATTAGGTCTAGGTATCTGGAAGTATGTATGGTACAATCTTTTTACTGAGATCTTGGGTTCAATTCCCACTTTTCAAACATGGCTCTAGTTTGAAATCACCCGCATTTGGCAAGCGTGGTAATTAAGCCTAATCCTCCTCAATGTACTGTGAGATGTGAGGCCTTTGACTAGCAGTGGGACATTGTTAGCCAATACTTTTCTTTTTTTATAATATTTTTACACTCATAGATTTTCACTCATTATACTAAATGAATCGGGTCTGTATCGCGTTAGATTACAGTTATCCCGTGACGTGAGTTAATATTATAAAGTAAAACAGTTAAAGTCCTTACTTTGATATCTCCGGTATGTCATAAGAAACCGACGCCATTTCTTTCACAGACGCTACTGCACCAGTCAAAAGCAGCCCATATTTATCCAATTCTGATCTCAATTCCTTTAGCAATTGGGTGTAGTTTTCCACGTCAACTTTCCCGTTGACTGAGTCTCTCCTGTTAGGATATTCCCAGTCAAGATCGAGGCCATCAAATCCATGATCTTGGAGCATTTTGACTGCACTGGTGATAAAATTCTGACGCAGGGAAGGGTTTGCTGCCATCTACAAAAATATATAAACGATAAGAAAAAGATTTACTAAAGATGAAGTACATTCACCTTTATATAATATATAAATAAGATATTATCTGTCTCTGTCACTCCTAGACAATAGTATTGCTGTTTCACTACGCCGAACGCATTGTGCGAGTGAAACAGTTATGTTATTGAGTACTAGCTTCAGTAATATACTTGACTAGATTGAAACATGCTAATTTTGTTGAGCTATTTCTACGAAATCCAAATTGTTCGTTACTAAGTATGCCATGAACTGTAACAAAATCAAGTAATCTATTGAGCATTACTTTTTCGAATACTTTTGAGAAAATAGGTATTAGTGTCACCGGCCGATAATTGTTCATGTCAGTAGAATCACCCTTTTTATTATAATGGTTTTACTATTGATTGTTTTATCATATTTATGATAAAACTTAATGGTTCACTTTTATATTTAGCACATTTTTTAATATTTTTGGTATTTATATCATCTATTCCTGTTGAGTTAGTATTTTTGAGATTCATTATTATTTACAAATTTCATTAGCGTCAGTGGTAAAAGCAGGTTCAGTATTCGGATTCAATTTTTTTATGGTTTTTTTAATGTCACTAGAGCTATATTTAGAATAGAATAGCTATATTTAGATAGAAAATAGAATGTATACTCACAACTGAAAATTTTGCTGATCCTTCATTCCATCCACCGACTGCTAACAAGGTTTTCAAATTTGGATTCTTTTGTTTCAAAGCAGTGAAGGCACCGAAGTTATCTTAAAATATAAGATAAGTATCATACACTAGCAGTGCCCCACGGTTTTACCTGCCTTATGCTCGTTCCCGTAAGAATTGCGGGTTGAAAAGTCGCTTATAAGTTTCCCGTTGAATGTTGTTTCTGAGATAAGTGAATTCTAACAATCAAAAAATCAGCTTAATTATTTTAGTTTAATATGGTTTCAAAAATACACATCCTTTAAAACCACTATACTTAGTCATTGAGATTTCAAATGATTATGATTATGATAATAGAGCTTCACCATCATACCTTTAAAACTAACCTATAAAATCTCTAAACAAAATACAAGCGTCATTGTAAAGATTAGTGCTCATAGTAAATCAAAAATGTACGAAAATTAATCAATACTTAAACTCTGTAATATAATAAAACAAATCAGAAAGGCATATACCCAAACAATCAAAGAAACCACAGCTATATCCGGCTTCGGGAATATAATAATGACGCTGTCGTCAACAGACCTTATATCGCCAGGGGCGGCTAAAAAAGGATAGGTCATTGATAGAACAGTTCACTGTATAAATAACGAAGCTAGTTTATAACTTATCTTGATTACTTTAAGTTTATTAACAGTGTAATTATTACGACATATTGTGCTTCGGAGGGCACGTTAAATTGTCGGTCCCGGTTGTTTCAATCGTCAGATTATGTCAGAGGAATTTAGGACTTACTCACGTATCACGACATAGATATGTGTACAAAGTTAGTACCTCGATATTCAGTGGAAATAATTACTAAAACTTTTCTACTTTACTATATTACATAATATATATATATACATGTAGTTCTTGCGTGAAAGAGAACAAAGATATCCTCACAAGCTTTCGCATTTATAAAATACTAGCCGCGGCTTGAGGTGTTACTCACGTTGCACGCGTTCTCGCGGGAATTTCGGGATAAAATATATCCCATTTGTTATTTTGATGTATAATCTGTATTACTGTAAAGTTTAATCGAAATCCGTTGAGTAGTTTTTGCGTGAAAGAGCAACAAACATACTATACATCGATATATACTCGTACCTACATCCATCCTCAAAAACTTTCGCATTTATAATATTAGTAGGATACTTATTAGTTCATTTATAAGTCTTAGTGGTCTAGTGGTATGTGCACTTGCCTGCCAAGACTGAGGTCCCGGGTTCAATTTCCGGGTTGAACAATAACATGTTTCCTACTTTTCAAACATGGCTCGAGTTTGAGATCACCGACCCGCATTAGGCAAGCGTGGTGATTACGCCTAATCCTCCTCACTGTACTGATATCTTCAGTGAGATGAGAGGCCTTTGCGCAACAGTGGAACATTACAGGCTCATACTTTAATTTTTTATTTATTGGTTTTTAGTGGTTTTTTACTTACTTCTTCCCCAGTTATCGGGTAGATCCAAATAAGGATCAAGTGATATCACATTGCCCTGTTCATTAAGACCAACAAACGTATACACAATATGTGTACAAAGATCTGTGTTGATATTTGAAACGTCAAACTTGCCGACGCCATGTCTGTAAGTTGCCCAAGTACCGTAGTAGCATATTACGTTATCTGAAAGAGAAAAGTATTTTAACCGACTTCAAAAAGGAGTCATGTGTTTTTTGTTGTTGATAAAACCTATCAAAACTAAGCTCTAAGCTGTATTATTGAATCTTACAAACTGATACCAATATACACATACTTTATATGTATGAATATAAAATTGACACCCAGACGTCGTCGTTACAACTATGTCTGAACATATTGCTGACTCCGGGCGTCATCTAACATCTTACACTAGAAGCTACCCGCGGTTTAAATCGCTTTGTGCTCGTTTCCGTAGAAATATTCAGATGGGAAAAATAGCCTATAATCTTCCTGTTGAATGTGGCTATCTATTACAAAAAGAATTATTGAAATCGGATTGATAGTTTCTGATTAGCGTGATCAAACAAATAATAAATCCATCTCTCCAGCATATATTATATTAGTACAGAAATTAAAAACAATTGACTATCTAGGTACTTACTTTCTCCCCAAACAACAGATGTATAAAAAAACAAAAGAACTACCACAATTCCTTTCCCAAACATGTTTAGGAAGACACTTAACACAAGAACGTAAAACCATTACATTCAATGTTATATATATTAAAATTTTTCAAGTTCATAGATAAGCTATCGATAAGTGCTTTAACGATATATATTGGTCAACACTTGCCGCATCTATTTGTACTAATCTAAATTTCTTTACTAATGTTTTACAGGAGTTTGATTCTTTGTTTCTTTGAACGAATTAATCTTATTAATAATTATCTTTGTATTGGTAGCTAAATTCAAGATAAAGGCTACCTTGTATCCCAAAATTCCTTCTGGAAAGGCTACAACGCGCGTAACATCGAGGGCTGCGGCTAGTACATAATAAAGCCGAAATTGTTTGTTTGAACGCGATAATCTTTGGGACTTAGAAATATATTGAATTTAAAAAAAAATTACATTATAATCATTTTGAAAATTCGATACAGAAAGTTTGTAAAACCAAAACCCCGAAACTTTTAGGCCTGAAACTGTGTTAAGCGGGGGCCTACGCAGTTTCATACAAAAGCGCAACGCGCGGACGCACGGGTCTCCGCGACCTAGCACTTTTGTATGAAACCGCGCGGGTGCCCGCTCGTGATGGGGCCCGCGCGTGTGCACACGCGACGGTTGCCCGTCCGTGCGTCCGCTTAACGCATATACTATCGGTTAGAAGGCGGGTACAACCGCGGGGAGTTGTTAGTTGTTGATATCTATATTGGTTCAATTAGTTGGTTGAGTTACGCGCAAAAGCAATGAATGCAATGTCCTACTGAAGGACGCAGTTGTTACAGTAATATAAGGTCAATACATTGTTATTAGCGTGAGTCTGTGAGTCACGTATGAGTCGAATGTCTTTAAATTGAGCTAGTTAACACGCTGCGAGTCGGCGAGTTTCACAGCCTCCGTGGTCTAGTGGTTTGAGCGCCCGGCTCACGAGCCGGAGGTTCCGGGTTCGATTCCCGGTGGGCGTATCTCACAAAAATCTCTTTGTGAGACTTTCCTCAGTTTGGTTAGGGCATTGCAGGCTGAATCACCTGTTGCTCGAAAAGTAAGATGATTCCGTGCTTCGGAGGGCGCGTTAAGCCGTCGGTCCCGGTTACTTTCTTTGGATAGTAGTCGTTACTTGAGCCACGTCAGAGGCCTTTGGCGGCTCAATAACTCTGACACCAGGATTGGTCAGTTTGACCATCCACTCGATGAAGAAGATCAATAAATATTGTACAGTAGTAGTGGTGACTGTAATTGGTGAAATGTTTAAAAAGAATGGTCAGATAGGTTAGCGCAAAAGCGCAACGCGCGGACGCCCGTACGGGTTTCCGCGACGTAGCACTTTTGTATGAAACCGCGCGGGTGCCCGCTCGTGATGGGGCCCGCGCGTGTGCACACGCGACGGTTGCCCGTCCGTGCGTCCGCTTAACGCATATACTATCGGTTATAAGGCGGGTAAAACCGCGGGGAGTTGTTAGTTTGTTGATATCTATATTGGTTCAATTAGTTGGATGAGTTACGCGCAAAAGCAATGAATGCAATATCCTACTGAAGGACGCAGGCCTCTTAACAATTGTAGACTCACGCTAATAACAATGTATTGGCCTCACTGTAACACAAGGCCGATACATACATTGTTATTGGCGTGAGTCTGTGAGTCACATATGAGTCAAATGTCTTTAAATTGAGCTAGTTTACACGCTGCGAGTCAGCGAGCTCTAATCTATTGTTATTTTGTTCGCAGCTTGCTGCAGCTTGCAAAATGCATTATTTACATAAATTACAGCAATCTTCAAATAATCATCATCAAATAATGCATTTTTTTATAACACAGTTAGCACCAGCACCTTGTATTAAAGATTCCAAGTTATTAAATAAATTTACTTACACACGTACAGAGCTATCAATATACAGCAATTTTTTTCAGTCATTTTTTAATACATCACATCTTTCATACAACTCGCTACACGCCGTCACCTGCCAACACCGTTACATCCACCAAAAAATAATATTATGTATGAACTTAATTAATTAATAACCGGAAACGAAGAACAATTTCTATGCTGCATTGTTATTGATTCCGGGCGGGCATCGAACCCACAAACCGACGCAGTAAGCGCTCTTACAAACCACTGTGCTAATAGGTTCATTATCAGTATTGACTGATTACTGATTATGCCACTTTACAATGTTTGAATGTTATCGTTATCAAAAGTGTTTAAATTGCTATCTGATTTCAATATTGTAAATAGCTTTGACTAGCAGCGCCCCGCGGTTTTACCTGCATTGCACCCCTTCCCGTGGGATATTCAGGATGAAAAGCTAAGCATATAACCTTTCCGTTGAATGATGCTATCCATTACAAAAATATTTTTTCTAATCGGTCCAGTAGTTCCTGAGATTAGCGCGTTCAAAGAAACAAACTCTGCAGCTTTATAATATTAGTATAGATAAATGGCTCCATCAATATGTTTATTATTATTGTTTTGAAAGTCAATACTTATCATTACATAGTATAAAATAAAGTCGCGTCTGTTTGTCTGTCTGTATGCTTAAATCTTTAAAATTACGTAACGGATTTTGATGCGGTTTTTGTAATAGGTAGAGTGATTCAAGAGGAAGGTTTTTATGTAAAAAAAATTCCCGAAATTCCCACGGGAACGGGCACAACGCGGGTAAAACCGCGGGGCGCTGCTAGTAATATATATAATCTTTTATGTTTTTCTTGTAAGGGCATGTCTTAGTGAAAAATCATTCGAAGGGGCGTTTATTGGAGCGAGTGGTGACCATAGCGCTCGCTTGGCGTTCTCTTATAATAAATGCGAAATTCTTCCCAGCCAACAAAATGTATTACATTTATACACTGTATGATCACATCCACACTAAACCTAAGTCAATAAAGGCTAATCTATCACACAAATGAAACGTTCCCCTCGACGCCAACGCGCCGCCTGCCGCTCCGCTCATGAGCTACTGCACAAACCTTTTAAATTAAAAAAGTATTGTTACACATCTTTGTTACAGTTGATTAAAAAGCTGCACTAGTTTAGAATTAAAACGAACCCCGAATTTCTAATTCACTGCGCAAAAAATGTTAACATAATTCACCGCTGAAGAATGTTCCCCGACTGAATATTCCCGACTCGCCGCTGGAAGAGCAAAAAACTTCCACTAAATTTTTAAATTCTCATTATTTCGCCAACTTGCTTTTTGATACCGAGTATTGTTTAAGCGCGTCCAAAACATTGATTACGCGAATTCAAACCCTATGAATCTTTGTAAACGAAATTGAATTTTTAAAGCCACCTGGCTTTTATACGAAAGTCTATTCTAGTTTTGTTTTGAAAAACATTGCGGTAATAATTTAGCGGGTCCGTCGCGGGGTTTTAGGATAAAAGTCGAAAAAAAGCTGTTCGTTATGTGCTTTTCCGAGCCTACTACGAATGTGCTACGCCGTTACGTACGTAGCAACATGCTACGTATAAGCGTAGCAACGTTTGCGTAGCACCTAGTTTTTTGAACATTGGACGCTCTGCGGCATGCAACGCGTAAATGGATTTTGTTTGGATTTCAAAAGTTCTTTGAACGCGTATTGACTTTGAAGTTTTATTTTGTAAAACTGCGAGTGAAACGCTGGCGAGGATAATTGTTGCTTTTGTCATTGATATAACGCCTTTGTGAATGTTTTATTGGTTTTTAACTGAAATGCTTTTGAAAATGCTAAGTGTTATGTTTGGTTTATCCGACTGCGTGAACAACAACACAGATTGTGTTTTTGATCTGAATATAGATACTTTTTTAGCAAAAGATCAATGTTATGAGAGACTAGCTGTGCCCCGCGGTTTCACCCGCAGCGCCCCCGTTCCCGTGGGAATTTTGAGATTTTTATTAAACCTCACGGAGCCCGAGACCTTTCCAACGAATGCAAAACCGTGGAAATCGGTTCGTGCGTTCTGGAGTTATAGCGTCAGGGAGGAAAACCCGACTTATTTTTATATAGTAGATAATGTTATATAACAACTACAGTACATAATAATTAATCATTACTCTATGTGCTTATCTCTAGAACAGTCAGCATACAAAAACGTATTTTTTTATGGCTTTTTTCAAAAGAAAGATAACATTTCCTAAAATTGCCTTTGGAGTCCATCGAATGTGGATAAAACTGCGGGCTGCTCCTGGTTCAGACAGCTGTTAAACTGTTTTTAGTCGATGGAAACCTACATAACGAAGAAACGCACACAAGATGTCTGAAAAATAGTTTTGTCAGTAGCCTTTCTGTCTATTCAACTAAAAAAATATACCGACTAAAGATAGATTTATCTACATTGAACAAATCTGTCTCTATAGTCTACTAATGGTCTTCATATATCGTGATCTGCAAAAACTCAAACATTTATATTCGGTTTTCAATAGCAATTTGATCCCGGATATTACTTATCCCTTGTTAACTGTAACGATAACATTTGAAGCAGAAAAAATTACACCGTTCTATCGGATTGTGAAAAATCGTTTGATTTTTCAAGCTTACTGCACTTCAATGTGTGCTAACAAACTATGTTATTACCACGAGATCTCGATTCAAGTTTTAGTCGCTTTGTGACTTTGATTAGTTTTAGTCGAAAACTTCTGTAGCGATAAGGGAGCTAAACTGAGTTATGTAATTCTAAGCAACTAATATTGGTTGTCGTACTGCAATTTTCTGTTAGCAACGATCGGAAATAACAAAGGTGCCAACACGCGATAAAGATCTGGACAAGTTAAAACAGGGATTTAGATTTGTGAATACAGATATACTTGTGTTATATGTTTCACATAGAGCAGTTTTAGTTTGTAGCAACAAACAAACTATACTCATACAATTATGCCTACCAGGTCCGTTGCCATGGGAGGGGATTGCCAAGGGATTACAAAAACCCCTCTAAAAATATTTTTTATTCCTAAAAAAGTAAAGTTCGTTTTTTAAATTATATAGAAAAAAAAATCATCCTATGCCTCCCCTTTAAATACGACAACTGAAACCATACCTGATATATTCAACCATCATAATCATCCACCTGTGCCTTTATAATACAAACACGATATACGATCGAGTTCAAATAGTACATCTGCGGCGAATACAGAAATTGTTTAGGGTCTGTCGATCACTAACGAGTGGTATTCGAATTTATTTGAATATAACACGTTTTTCGCATTCGTGCAGCTTGGTTGAGGGAATTTCAAAGGAGACAATTAAAATGTTTTACAGCTTCTATTACTATTGATGTGTTTGAATATTTTTTTATTTAATTATAGATGTGCTGTCATGTAGTGATTGCACTGATACCTTATAGTAATGATAATTACAGTTATAGAGGCGTATCCATAATACAATAAGCGCTCCCGAAGTTAAATCGCCGATAAAAGACGATTGAGGAGAAAAGGCTGCTAAATTCAAATGGGACTGAGCTGGTCACGTTTGCTGTGGGCCAAAATGCCCACTATGTGACACCCGGAGACAACGAGACGTTGCGAGAGTCCGTGCAGGCAGTGGCGGGACGAGCTCGACGCCTACAAGAGGGACTGGCAACTGGTGACTTCAAATCGGGAAAAGTGGTGGGAATGGGGGGAGGCCTTTGCCCAACAATACGATGATATAGGCTAACAGTATAAGTAACAGAGTCATCTGTTTTGGTACAAATCACAACATGACAATACGTAAATGGATTGTCATGATAGTCGCGAACAAGGATAACTTTTCACCAGAGTATGCTACGAGAATATACAAGGTATAATCTATTTTTTTTGGATTGGCACATATGTGGTTAAATGTCGTTAATTTTCCAGCCGCAGACGATTGCTTCTGAAGAGGAAAAAGGTTTAGAGATAGGGTAAGAATGAAATAAAATTACTAAACCTTTTTCCTCTTCAGGAACAATCGTCTTCGGCTGAAAAATTTACGATATTGATCTACATTTTGTGCCAATCCAAAAAAAATAGATTATATAATTACGATACTTTTTCCGCTAGGTTAGTTGTATTCGTTGCCCTCAAAGAGAACCTTCGAAAAGAAATTTGGTTTTGCAAGCTACAGCTCAAGTCATCAATCAATCAATCATTATTGTTGAAAATAACGTTGTTACGTTAGTTACAATCCATTTGTTTTGTATTTTATTGAAATTTTTATGACCTCTAAAGTAACCGAACGACCAACATTTTCGGGAAATTAATTAATTGTAAAAAATCCCTCAAGAGAAAGTAACCCTTACAATATAATTTTCCGATATAAAAATTAAAACACTTTCGTTAAGCTGTAAAAGTATATTTTGTTAATGAAGAAGATTTTTACAATAAAGTATTTTAAAGACTAAGTAATAGTACATTTTTAAAGTTATGGCGATCATTATTGGTCGGTCCAATTATCCGATTTTGATAAGCAATCAAAGATTACAGAACAAGTTTTATCTTTGCCCAAGTCTATAAGCTATGTCAAAAGTGCTAACCATAATATATCATGGCATATGGGAATTAATAAAATTACATCTGTTATTGTTATCTAAGGGTTACTACACACATATTCATGCCGACTTAGTGGGCATTACAATTTGCCGGACGACCAACCCGCCAAAAAACAATTGTTACACTTGCATAACATAATCGATTATTCCAGCCGGCAATGCCGATTAATGCCGGCCCGAATATTTGTGTAGCTACCTTAACAAGGACCAGCCTCACATCTACACAAAGATAGTTAAGTACATTTACTCACATATACATACTTTCACTAAGCTACCTTAAGAAAGTCATCAGCAGTCATAATACAAATGAAAGTAATCAAAAACACTATAAACATTATCTTGTCTAGAACTTCAGCTAATTCTTTTCTTTCAGCGTAAGGGACACTGTCTTCCGATTCCATCTCTTCAACTTTACTTCCAGAAGCAAAAGGCTCAGCATCTTCATCATCATCCTGTCTGGAGTACCCTTGGTGGGTTTTGAAAGCCTGTGAGTAAATTAGGGACAGTTATTAGAATTAAGAACCAGCAGGTATAAGAGTTTAAGAGAATCTAGTTAGAGGCTTCTCTAATAGTCTAAAGATTGTAACACCCAGCACCGACTATTTGACGTGCCCTCCGAAGCACGGTAGCGCTCAGATAGAAATGCCACTATTGGCCACCCATCCAAGTAGAGGCCATGTAGCTCGTTGCTTTACAATAGCAATGAGAAATCATCGCTTAGCTAAACTGTAATAAGTAAGTTAATTAGAGACAGTGGCCAGCTCTGGTGTTAGAGTTTTAGATAATCTAGCTACAGTCTTCTCACTTGGTCTAATGATTGAGGATAAGTAAGATAGAATGGTCAACGTTATTGTATAATTTTGTTAGACCGCCCAAATGCCTTCGACATGGTTTGATATTGAAACTAAGGTTGAGTAGGTCAGGCCGACTGTGGTGTCAAAATTTTGAAGCACCTGGAGACGTTTGACAGTCTATCGCTTAGAAATATCCTGCAATGTGGGACAGTTAAGTGCCAATTGTATGACGTCATTAACCTACCTTTATTGCTGGCAAGAAGAACACAGTCCTTATAAACCAAGATGACAAAAAAACTTTCACTGCATTCGTTTTAGAAATCTTCTCGGCTACAGACGTCAGCATCAGCACATGAATGAACAAGGCTATTAAAACTCCGTCCAGTACTAATTGGTACAATTTCACTGAAATATCAAAATATTAGTATCAGAAGTGTGGTATACCGAAAACGCGGGAAAAATGCTTCTGTCACGTTAGATGCTACAAGATGGTAGAAACAACTAGCAGCACCCCGCGCTTTAACGGTTCCCGTGGGAATTTCGGGTATAAACTAGCCTATAAAATTTCCGTTGAATGTGACCATCCTGTATATCCTACATAAAAAAATATTATTCAAATTGGATTGGTAGTTTCTGAGATTAGCGCGTTCATACAAAAAAAACCAACTCTTCAGCTACATTATACATATTTGTATAGATGTCTCACCGTGTCTGACACGACTCATGTCTGTAGATGTGAATAAATCATTGACCTCTATTATTTACACACTGGACTGGCTGTTACCATACAAATGACAGCTAATTTTGTGTGGCAATTTGAAGCGCCCCTGCGAGTGACCCGAGAACTAATTTTGACATTGACTGCAAAATTAATTTTAGTCACAGTTGACTTAAGTCATAACTAATTTTAGTTCCATGGAAATTCGTATCTGCCTACAGTGGCCTACAGTGCCAAAATGGCGACACTCAAATAGTCACAAAATTATTATGACAGCAGCCTGTCCAGTGTAAATAATAGAGGTCAGTGGATATATCTATAATGACAAAAGAAATAAAACTTACAAATAGTTGACACGACATTGTAAGGCACCAGAAAGTCAAGGAAACTGAGCCAGATACAAATAATGATACAGCATCCAGCGTAGAGCATGATACGTGATTCCTCTAACGGCTCACTCCAAAATGATAACATTATGAAGCTCACTAAAACTGAAAGCAATAATAAGAAAGTGACTATTTTGAAAATTTTAACACAAAACATTTATGAACAGTTAAAATGGCCATAGTCATATTCGAACTGATATGTCAACCAAACTGATAGAAACACAAAAGAATTTCAAATAAACTGCCCAAATTTAAATGTTAATGAGATTTCATGTCCAAGAAAAGGACTACAGTAACAGATTCTATATAGATAAAACTGAATAGAATCTGTTACCCTGTAGAATCTGTAGTCCCTAACCCGTAATGTAGTTTTAACAACCGTACTGAGACTTCAAATGCTTTTAAAGTAGAGATACATTGTGATTTTGACATATGGTGTACTAGCCGCGACATATGGTGTACTAGAATTTCGAAATAAATGTATCCCATGTATTATTCGGATGTATAACCAATATTACTGTAAAGTTTCATCCAAATCCATTCAGTAGTTTTTGCGTGAAAGAGCAACAAACATACATCCATACATACATCCATCCTCACAAACGTTCGCATTTAAAATATTAGTAGAAAGTAGGAATAACTACGTCATTTAGTTAAGTGTCGATTTAATTGACGTCACTGGGTACGGAAGACAACCACAGACCACAGACCATAAAAGAAAAAAACATTGTAGTAAAGATACTTACCTAATAAAGGGGTATAAAAAACGATATGGTATAGTTGTGGTTTCCTAGCCATATACAATGAAATAGCGAATCTGTCACTATGGTTATTCACTGCTAGCGACCCTTCATCCCCGTTCAAGGAAGCAGTCTTTACTTCGTTCCAGACACTAGATGAAATCACCATTAAATCGTTGTATATAACTTTCCATTGATTGGAGACAACTGTGTCAATATCTTCGAACTGCAAAGAGATATAGAAATAAATCATGAAATGGAATGAACACTCCTCATTTTAACCCTTGAATTCAAAAAGAGGAGTGTTATAAGTTTGACGTCAATGACTGTGTGTATGTGAGTGTGTGTCTTTGTGTCACACGTCCATACACGCATATGGCATCGTAGGTCTCAAACGGATACATCGATTTCGATGCGGGATTTTTCATTCGAATGCCAGTTTCGTCTTTGATAATAATTGGTCCAGCCTTTTTTTGCTAAGGGGTTTTTTTTTACTTTATTCTTGTTCCATACTTACCCCCTTACCTCTTATTATAGAAATAGTTTTCAAATCGCTAAAGAACTATTGTAATCACTGTACTTACAACTTTCATCTTCGCGTCAGTCGTGTTTATTATTTCAATTTTGATTTTCTCGTGAACTTCCCAAGGCTCGACGACGAAGTAACATTCGTAATAATCACGGGGCCAGCTAGGATCAACCAGCCTTTTTTTGCTAAGGGTTTTTTTTTAACTTTATTCTTGTTCCATACTTACCCCCTTACCTCTTATTATAGAAATAGTTTTCAAATCGCTAAAGAACTATTGTAATCACTGTACTTACAACTTTCATCTTCGCGTCAGTCGTGTTTATTATTTCAATTTTGATTTTCTCGTGAACTTCCCAAGGCTCGACGACGAAGTAACATTCGTAATAATCACGGGGCCAGCTAGGATCAAAAATACATTTAAATTAATTGGCCACTTTGTACTATTGGTACTGTATCCTGCCCTGGTTTGGTTATATTTGCAAAATTAAGAAAAAAAATTACAGAATTGGACTTAGAAGAATAGTATAAAAATATGCTATAGTTGTATTAAGACTCAAAGTACTGAAAAATAGTATTGCTCTAGTAGAAATACCACACAAAGAAATAGAATGCGAGAATTGTCATTGCTTAATCAACAGCTACTATGATAATAGTTAAGATTTTAATAGTTAAGCGTTGGTTTTTGATGAAAAGTTTGTGTAAAATGTTTCAGTTGATATTCACCTGTTCACATAGTCCATATTATGGCAATAAGTTTTGACTTCGGTCTGAAAATGGAACGATGCTTCGCCACTGTGAACTACGCTTATCAGGCTCGGATTTTTTGTCTCAAATGGTCCCACTCTGTCTGAACTGAAATATAATATTTAGAAGCCGTTATGTCGGAATACGATCCCACTATAGTCATAGAAAATAAATAAACGCGGCCTTCATTCGTTAGCTTATATGTATATCTTACTTGTAAACGAAAAACCTGGGTCTCCATATTTGCCCCTGTCTGAACTTAAGTTCTGTGGTACCTTGGAACTTGGTAGGGTCCCAAGCTAAGTTTTCATCAGTCCAACTCTGAAATCAAAGTCACGTCTATATATAGAACTTTTTTGTATTAAATATCTGTCTCAGGCCTCGGTTTTTTCCTTGAGAGTTGACGTGATTCATGGTGTTTTAAGCTTCAATTTATTATATCTAGTTTAATTATTGTTTTTATTGCTACAATAATTTCGAATTTTACAGTCTTTCGGCTACGCGGCGCAGTAGTCATTGGGTTAGAATCTTAAAGAGTCACAATCAGACAAAAATGTCCGCGCAAAAACTTGGCGCATGATGCAGTGCGCCGAGTTTGCGTACAAGCGACATTGAACACTTAAACAAGTGACATAACGTCTACATTCGGGCAAGTGTCATTGCAAACGATATAATACCAATGATATAATGACAACGATATTATGATAACGGTGCTCGGACATTTTTTGAGTGTTGTCAGCTATAGATTGTGACTCTATAGGATTCTAACTCAATGGCACCAGTGCACAGTCCTCCGCGCGCACGGATGTTCTTTTGTTTTTCATACAAAACGCTCGTAGCGCCTATATTTAGTCCTAAAGAGGTATTATAGATGTTTTTTTCCTACCATGACCACAGCCACTCTGGTAACCAATTTGTAGTCCAAAGGATCGTATCTCAAGTATGTCACTTTACATCCTAATTTAACAGGAACAATATCAGCTGGTGGAACTGAGGGTAACCGTGACATTAATAGAGATCTTTTGAGCTGATCTGATGTAGACATCTTTGGTTCCACCGCTTGAGAGTTTGGTAGAATTGCTGCGAAGAGATAAAGGGTACAGAATGTAGATAAAGTAAGTGAATTTGAGTAGGCTAGGTTAATAACAACCCTGGTATCAGAGTTTTTATACCGCTTAAACGTCTCCGATATGATCTAACGATTGAAGCAACCAGGACCGACCATATAACGTGCCCATTGAAGCACGGTAGAGCTCAGATAGAAATGCCACTATCGGCCACCCATCCAAATAGATATAGATCTGCACGTTGCTTAACAATTGCGTAAACAAACTCAAACTATAATTTGGTGAAATCTTTTAATGAAAGTGTAATGTAATTCGATTGAATTAAAATCAAATCAAACCAAACCAAACCAAACCAAATCAAACCAAACCAAACCAAACCAAACCAAACCAAACCAAATCAAACCAAACCACACCAAATCAAACCAAACCAAACAAACCAAACCAAATTAAAACAATCAAATCATTTGAATTTAATTCAATAATTGAAGTTCTTACCATCACTATCACCGGGCGCAGGGCAGTCATACAGAAACTTGGCTTCGACTCCAGTCCAAGACGCAAAGCTGAAGTAGTTGATGGGAAGAGTGTGAACGTCATAGTAAGAGATGAGAGGGAGATTATCACCTTCTCTTCCAAACTCTATCAATCCATCTGAAAAAGATAACAGGTTTAAGAGGCACACTAAAGACAATCTCTCTTCTATCTTGTATCTCTTTCTTTATATAGTAATAGAGCGAGAGAAATGCCTTAGAGAAGAGAGGTACGAAGACAAAACCTTTGTCTTGGCTTTTATTGTAGCACTTTTTGAATTGAATATACGTTTTTTTAGTATTTTGTCGTTTGCCAAAATGTCAGATACATTTATACTTCATAATAATTTCTACTAATTCCCTCCTAAAAAAATTTTTTTACGGTTTTTAAACTGAGTTCAACTAGGTATGTAAGTTTTAATAATAAAGCTGATAGAATAGAGATAGATTTTTATTGAACATCACAATATCCAAGACACAGGAAACGCAATAGAGATAAACAATTTATTATTAAAACAGCGCTTCTTGTTCCGCAAAAATATTGCTTTCAATATTTTTATTGTGCTTTATGAATATGGTGGCCTAGTGGAATGTGCACTCACCTGCCAAGACTGAGGTCCCGGGTTCAATTCCCAGGTCAAGCGAAAACATGTTCCCTACTGTTCAAACATGGCTCTGGTTTGAGATCACCAACCCGCATTAGGCAAGCGAGTTAATTACGCCTAATCCGTATATATTCGATGAGATGAGAGGCCTTGGCCTAGTAGGTACTCTCATCATTACAGGCTTATACTTATTTTCAATGTTTTTTTAATAAATACTTTGTTAATTGATTTTCTATGAAACTTACCATTAGATATCTTGATATAAAAAGCGGTAAAATCAACAGTAGACAAGACTTTGGGTGTCTTAGTTGAACTGCGTGCGTTCCTCTTCAGATTTAGTCGGAGTTCAGTGAACTTATTCCCTCCGCCACCCACAACTAGAAACAATCAATTGCACAAAGCGTCATCATTATTAAAATCTTTCATGCTTCTTAAGGTACAGGTTTTATCTCACGAGCGCTCCTGAGCCATACTTATGTACATAAATGTCCGTGCACAATGTCATAGTGAGCATCTTGGTTCGTCAAATTGCCTATGAAGTATCGTCATTAAAAGTACGAGTTAACGGAAAGTAGTTTACAGTTAGGTGTGTCAAATGAATAGTTAGGTGTGTGGTTAAATTTTTTGCATATATGCCCCCCTACCTGATCCTGACACAAGTCTTACACAAGATCTTACGGTAGTGATAGTTACGTACTCGAAAGCTAGTGTCAAATATATCACAAGTATGGCTCAGGGCCACACTTGCGCAGGGGAATTAAACACTTTTGGAAGAACAATTTTGGCGATTTTTGAGGTAGTGCGAAAAAAAGTCTCATCAGTGAGATTAAAAAGCGATAAAATTAAATTAAAACAATGAAATAGGATGAATTATTTCAGAGATGTTACCTCTCTTTAATATTAGAATAGAAAACCACTTCTTACCTATTTCATAAACCGAATCATGTTTCCCTGGGAATGGAGTTGTGGACAATAAAATATGACCATTGCTAGCCGCTAGAATAGCGATATGCATCTCAAGATATGTGACACTCTTATTATCTTTATTCACTCTGGTATGTGACAGTGTGTTCTCATCAATACTGTAGAATGTTTCGTAGCTATAGCCGTGGGTTGATATGTGTTCCTTGCACTGCATTGCCACTAGAAATTGAAATAAAAATGGTTTCTAAATAAGTAAGGAAATAGGTGTTTGAGTTATTAGGCCGCCTAAAGACCTCCGACATGGTCTATCGCTAGAAACAAGCGGGACTAACAAAGAATGTGAAATCCAGTATTTCATGTCCTCAAAATATCTGTAGGAAATTAGTGATAAAATAATGATCTATGGGAATGAAGATTGATTGAATGAAGTTAGGAATTTTTTGAAGAAAATATTAATTTTACTCAAAAATAGTGCCCATATTTTGTAATGAAACGCTATTTAAATAGACTGACAATGAACATAATACAATAAAATGTATATTTTTTATATTAGACTTGAAATTCGAAGCGTATTTAATACTCACTGTTATACGTAAACGTATAATTGTCATTTTTAGCACCAACTGTTTTTAATGCTAATACCAACCACAAAAATAATAAACACTTCATTTTTAAATCCCTTTTTTATTTTAAATTCGCTATAACGCTTTCATGGCACTTAACAACTGTAGACTATTATGAGCGACTGTTTTTTAATAATATTATCTAATAATGAGACCAAACACATTCAAATCAAAGGATGCAACCGCCCTCCTATCAAACGAGCGGACGAGATAAAAAATGTAATGGTAATAATATAATATGTTGATGTTGCATTGCTCTTATCTATGCGAATAATAAAAGCTTACTAGTAAAGTAAAGTAGGTAGGTTGGTATATCAAGTACCAAATAAGACTATTAAAATTGACTGCGTATTGTTAAGCAATATACAACACAGCCTCCGTGGTCTTGTGGTTTGAGCGCCCGGCTCACGACCCGGAGGTTCCGGGTTCGATTCCCGATGGGGATATGTCACAAAAATCTCATTGTGAGACTCACCTCAGTTTGGTTAGGGCATTGCAGGCTGAATCACCTGATTGCTCGAAAAGTAAGACGATTCCGTGCTTCGGAGGGCATGTTAAGCTGTCGGTCCCGGTTACTTTCTACGGTTAGTAGTCGTTACTTGAGCTATGTCAGAGGCCTTTGGCGGCTCAATAACTCTGACACCAGGATTGGTCAGGTTGGCCATCCACTCGATGAAGAAGAAGATGCTATATACAGCTTGACCATCACTTAGATGGAGTCGTCAATTTGTTCTAACATGTCGCAGTGTTTAGGCGAGCAAAAACTTCAACACCAAAGTTGGCTATTGAAAAGTAAGTAAGTTCGTGTAGGCTAGAGACCAACCCTTGTGACAAAGTTTTTGACTGCTTAAAGGCCTCTGACATAGTCTGTTTGGTCATTAATTTACTGCCTATAAAAATGTTTGGTTCCTCAGTTGAACACAGTTCAAAATGCTCTACAAAATGGTCTCCAGAAAGAAAAACGAAAGTAACGAAATTGGGTTCTTTCTATGGAATTTCTAAAGTGCGCTAATTCAAATTACTTTTTCATTCGAAAACTATCCCATTTTTTTGTTTAAATCCTCGCAGGAATCAAACTCACAACCCCAAACTCATTAAGCACTACCCAGACTACAGTGCTAACGGACTTGTCAAATTAACTTTGTAAACATTTTCCGAGGTCTTAGGTAGTCTCAAAACTCTGACACCAGAGTTGGTCTAAACTAATAAGTTTCTTAGTCTATTCTCAACGCCTTGCGTTCAAAATATAACACTGTTTGATGAAAAAACCATTTATAGACATAGACTTGTGTATCGTCCCCGGCCGCATCTGTCTGTCTATCTGTTTGCGAATTCCCGAAATTCCCACGGGAACGGGCACAATGCGGATAAAACTGCGGGGTGCTGCTAGGTTTTATTAGAATGCCTGCAAATGAAATTTGAAGTAAGCCATACATATAATGGCTGAGTGTACCGGGCATAGACACGTACATGAAAATATCGCCTCTACTCACTATAATTTTGTCACCCCAAGAAAATGTCACCTCAAATGTCGCTCTTACTGACAGCTATAAGTCACCCACCTTCTTTAAGAATTTCTATCGAATTTGAATTGAAGACAAATCTTGCGCGTACCCTTGACATTTTGTTCCCAAATCACAGTACAAGATGTTACCAATAATCTGTGTGCCCAGAACCCTTGTAAATCTATACTTGGGAGCTATAATTGGGATTACAATAACCCTTAGATATTAAGTAGTTTAACATAACATCTGAAAGCCAGTGTAAATTGCAATCAAATGCTAATGACGATTGGAACATTTCCAATGAGGACTGAATACGTTGAGGTTTGAAATGATCTTGGTGAAATGCAAATTGTTCTGTACTAACTTACTTTACTTGTAACTTGCTTTGGGATGCCAGTTACAGTTTGCGATGCTTTCATATATCAAAGTGAACTAAACATTGGTCAAAGTAATTTAGGTACGTCTTGTTCGTCAACTTTTGATACCTAATTGTTTCTGTTTTGTTGAAGATTATTTTGGTTCCACACAACCATTGTGGAGTTTGACGTAGGTATTGACATATTTACAACACAACCTCAGAAAAACGCATAAAAACTGACAGTACACAAATTATTAATTGTGCACTTTTCCATAGGAATTCCGGGATGAAAAACATCCTATAATCTTCCCGTTTGTCTGTAAATGCTATGAAATTGAGTTTAAGGATGACTTTTAATAGAAGCGCTGTAGAGCGGTGCAGAGCTCTGTTGACTTATTACAACTCCTTGAAATTGTCAACATCTTTTAATAATGCATTATAATCAATAAAGGTCAATGGAGCTCCACACCGCCATTATAGTTTGCTTTAGTTGAACATCGGAACCTCGCAATGGAATAAGTTAATATAGGTTTAGAACAACAAAAACTAAAGAAAAACGATCAGTGTTAAAAATCGTACCGTCGAGTCGTATCGATAGAAATCGTAAACTGCAAAAGCGATCGCAGACTGCAATTTGGAATTCAATCAGCTTTTTCTTGGAGATTCCGAACGGTGGCTTGTAGAAACGTAGGCGAATTTATGTTTCAGTCTGTTTCTTTTGCAACTAAAACTATCGAATTATTTGTGATTTCGGGAATTATTTTGTGTGATTTAGATCTTTTGTATAGATTAGTGGTTAAAACGGTGTTTTAAACTACCAAGCCGTGCCTTGCGGTGTTACCCGTGTTGTACCCGTTCCCGCAGGAATTTCGGGATAAAATTTATCTCATATGTTATTCTGAAGTATAAGCTATATTATTATAAAGTTTCATCCAAATCCGCCCAGTATTTTTTCGTGAAAGAGTAAACAAACATACATCCTCACAAAGTTTCGCATTTATTATTATATAGCGGAACTGAACAGCTAGTAATAAATATATTCTAAATAACTTTCTACTACCAAAAATAAATATGTCTAATACTCGTAATATGGTTTTTATTCTTCGACGTCTCAACTGCTGAACCTTTTTTCATAATATAATACCAAGAAGATGATATCACTATACTATTTCTATATTAATAAGTTTAAACTCTACAACACACGAAGAAATATATTACACTAAATCGCTTCATCACTTTAAACCAATTTACCAAAACATTTCACCACTAATAACTATAAATTAATCATTGTCACAAATTATTATTTAAATGAAGCAATTAATCATATTCCAACGAATGCTTAAACGCTCTAAGCATGCGGATTTGTAGACTAGTGAATTGCTAATCGCTAAGATTCCGCTATAGAGCGAACTGTAGCAATTAACGTTAGTTGCAAATTCTCAACTTGTGTGTTCCTTGCGTTATTATTTCACTAACCACGAATCATGTGTTGTTAGGCGATTCTCACACTGCCCTACACTACGCAGCGTAGTGCGTGAATGCGTGTTCTAACGTTGCTTTTAAGTACCTTGTTTGTATAGAAAACACGCACAGTCCAACACACTGAAACTGCATCCACGCGCATGAGATGACGCGCCTACATGCAGAGAAACACGCATCTAAGCGCGTAGGTGCGAGGCGAGCCGCAAGGTATGGCACACCGATCTCGCAGTACCGTGCGTGATTTAGGAAGGGATTTGACGTGTATTTGAAATGGATCTCAAAGTGTGAGTGTGGTCTCAGTGTGATCCACAAAACGCAACTACGCGCGTGAGTGCGGAGAAAACCCGCACGATGATGCAGACCTGCACTCCCGCAAGTACACGTATCTACGTTGCGTGTCACATCTGTGACACGCAACATGCAGCGTGATGCATGATGGGCAGTGTGATAATCGCCTTAAGATAGAGTCTTTCTGTGACCTAGGTTCCTGTAAAGGAGCCGAAACATCGGATAATATTCTATACTAATCTATACCACTCGTGAACTGGTGTGAGCTTGCAGTGTATCGGTGATTTCTTTGCGCGGCAGTGACAGCGACGGCTCAGTTGTGTTTTCGAATTTGAAATCTTATTATTAGACTACTATTAAAATGAGGTATATTTACGAGTAATTTCGTTTGTTTTGGTCTATTCAAAATGAATGAATAAACTACACTTGCGGTCTCAGCATGTCATTTGACTTACTGTAAAAGCGCCTTAACCCTGCCAGTGCAACATAGTGTAATTCCACAATCCATTTAATTGTCATTAATTACACTAACTACATGTAGTTTCACGCGAAACATGTTGTTCCAGCTATTAAATATCAATTTTATTCACATAAATCATGTTTCTACATTCGAATCTAACTGAATGTTTAGCATTAGTTTCAATTACGGTTATGGATTTTTAGTTAGGTTTGTGTTTTTGGGATGCGACTTGCTAAAAACATTAGTATGTACGTATTTTTTGCAAAAGTAAGAAAGTTTGAGTATGAGTTATGGTATGGTTAGTGGCCAATCCTGGTGTCTAAGTTTTTAGACCGCCTAAAGGCCTCCGACACGGTCACGATAAAACAGCCGTGACTAACAATTTAACGTGCCCTCCGAAGCACGGTAGCGCTTAGATAGACATGCCACTATCGGCCACCCATCCAAGTAGGGGTCGAGCTGCACGTTGCTTAATAATCCCAATGAACTAACATCGCTTAGTCAAACTACGCCATAAACAATGGTGTTTATTATTATAATCTGTCATTTTAGAGCTCTTTCGGACTTGTCAGCGATCGAGTCCGAAATATGTAATCAGTATTTAGTTATGCTGTTATTTGTACTGATAAACCGGTTGGCACAGTTGCATGTGAGGACGTTTACTGCATCGAGGGTTGCGGTTTCGATCCCGCCCGGAGTCAACAATATGTGCAGACATAGTCGTTGGTGACGACGTCTGTGTGTCATTTATAAATAAATAATAGTTTATTAAAAATAAACATACACTGTGGCTTTCAAATTACATTTTCATATGTATTTATCTCTAGAGGGTTGACCAACTGATACCTAAGCTAGGAAAACCTGTTTAACAGGTATCAGTGATTACTCCATTATGCATTTTAATTATACATTCTAGTACTTATGATATAAAAATAGTGCCTAAAATCTATCACCAAAAATTAAACCAATGCAAAATTCGGTTAAACTTTAACCGCCTTATTAACGCGGTGTCACTAAAACGCTGTTAAACTGTGTTTTATCTCTTTTGCTCTTCGGAAAATTGCGTATGTCAGAAAGTGACAAACCATTCGATAGCTAAACTGTTCTAAATACGCGATTATTAATAAAGCCCTAAATGTATCCACATAATCAACACAATTATTTGTTTAAACGGGAACTTACGTACGAGAAGCTCCTCTACTTTTAATAGTAAAGTAATCAACATAAATTGCAAATAAAATACTCGTACTCTGGATTCAACCAGTGTGAACGTAACCTTAAGAAATTACGAGCAGTTGTTTCTTTAATACAACATCTTTAGAACCATTTAATTGAACCTAATACTGTGGACTGGATCCCACCCACAAATCCACACCAATTGAAAATCGGTTCTTTTACACTTTGTACGTCGGTAAAGCGGATCAAATAAATATTCAGTTTCGGTTCTGTTCCTTAATTTATTCCTGTTCGAAAAAAGTACATTGTCCCGTATATTTATTGTTCGCTTATTGCAAACCTGTTTCGAAATTATATTGATTTACGGTTTGTAAACAAAAAGTTGAAGAATGTTTTTGGAATTATCGTCTCGTATAAATAAAGGTTAATTAATTGGTATAAGATTATGTGACAAAGAAAACGTCTTAGAATGTGTTTCCTTTGAAGCTGAGCAGAGCTGTGCGGAGCTCAATCGACCAGTCACAAACGTCAATGCCTTGTTTGACAATTTCAATTCGTTGTGATTAGGGTGTGCTACCTTTAGGGTATGCTACCTTTAGTGTGTGCTACCTTTAGGGTGTGCTTCCTTTAGGGTGTGCTACCTTTAGGGTGTGCTTCCTTTAGGGTGTGCTACCTTAAGGGTGTGCTTCCTTTAGGGTGTGCTACCTTAAGGGTGTGCTACCTTTAGGGTGTGCTACCTTTAGGGTGTGCTACCTTTAGGGTGTGCTTCCTTTAGGGTGTGCTTCCTTTAGGGTGTGCTTTCTTTAGGGCGTGCGATCTTACAGGTTATATCAATAGCTGTTATCTAATGGGTTATAATTAGTTATTAATTAGTTCAATAGACAACTGATTTTAATATAACACAGTTGAAGATAATTTTGAAAAAAGAATAAACCCACATACCAATAAAAACAATATAGTTATATCCTGAGGTTATATCCTATAAGTGCGAGCGAGAGAGATTATCTCGGATCCTGACAGATCTCTTAATGGGATCTTGAGATACTCGTCCTACCAATTAACTATGAGAGGCTATCGGTATGGGCCGTTATTAATGGGCATTCAGGAAAGAAATAGTTTATTTGAAAAAAATATTGTGTAGTTATTTTGTTAACCTTAGATAATAATAGAAACCCCTACACGAAAAAGGGGTGTTGTCTTCTTCATCGAGTGGATAGTCAACCTGACCAATCCTGGTGTCAGAGTTATTGAGCCGCCAAAGGCCTCTGACATGGCTCATGTAACGACTACTATCCGTAGAAAGTAACCGGGACTCAGGGCTTAACGTGCCCTCCGAAGCACGGAATCGTCTTACTTATCTATAATAGGAGTATGTAGTGATTAGTATAAATAGATCTAAGCTGTTTTACATGTCTATAGTGATTAGTATAGACATGTAAAACAGCTTAATGTAAATAAACCCATACTAGTTTGTAGTAAACTGTACCTACCTCTGTATTCTAACAAGGTTATTAAGTTCGAACACCCTAATAGTGTTAAGGTAGTGTCACATTGTTAATGGAAGCCGCCTCAAGCAGAATATTGTTGGGAAATAATTTACTGTGACAGGCGTTATTAATTCAAATGATGTATTAGTTGGTTGTGTGATTTTAGTATTGATTTGTCTTACTATTATCGTTCAGGTTGTTATATAACAAAGATTCGGGTTTGTTGTTATATAACAGTCTTGATTGTGTTATATTACAGGTAGGAATTTCAATAAAATCGCATTCGAGTCAACTGTACACTTCTCTATAGACTATATTGTCTAAACTAAGATAAGATTTAAAGATAGATTTGAAAGAACTTCAAACCCCGACTTGAGTATTCCTATAGTCTAGTACAGACAGTCGTCTAGGCTATGAAAACCTTTATAGGAGTATACATTTTCGTAGGTCACACAATTTATATGCCTCGGTGGTCCAGTGGCATGTTCGCTCGCCTAGACTGAGGTCCTGGTGGGAATCTGCATAAGGAATCCTCCTCATTGTACTGATATCTTCACTCAGATGAGAGGTCCTTAGTATCGCAACTGGTATGCAAGCTACACTAGTGCACAATCAATATTTGTAACATACTAATCATTTTGAGTCGATTCAAATTGCTATGCTCTCACATGCCACTGTGCCAACGGGCTTGTCAGAAAAAAAATAACTTCAGCATACGTCATAAAACATAGTTCTTCTATATTTTATTTATTAGTTTATCCCAAAATATCTATTAAACTAAACCATAATTACTTAAGTCAACAAATAAATAACATAATTCTTCGATAAGGATTGTCGTAAATAAATCCGAAACAGAATTGGTTTCGCATCATTGTTTGCTCAATATTATAACGAAAATAAACCGCTATCGGTATTCCTTTGGCAAAATGATGGAACTGCGTTTTATTGAAAAATATACCTTTCTATATTATCAGATTTTTCTTGCGCTTTTAAATTGTTCTGCATATTTCCATTAAATCAGAGATGTTCATTAAATCAACACTTATATTCTTGAGTAATGAGTAATAGCCTCTATTCTTACAATGTTATTGTTAATGGACAAGAAGAATTATTTACCCTACAATGCAAGCTTACCAACAGTACCTAGATTTGTTCTTTCTTTCAAACACAATATTCAATACTAGCAGCGCCCCGCGGTTTTACCCGCGTTGTGCCCGTTCCCGTGAGAATTTCGGGAATTTTTTTACATAAAAACCTTCCTCTTGAATCACTCTACCTATTACAAAAAACCGCATCAAAATCCGTTGCGTAATTTTCAAGATTTAAGCATACAGACAGACAAACAGACAGACACGAAAAAGAGACGACTTTATTTTATACTATGTAGTGATAACTACCCAAAATTGAACGCCTCGGTGGTCTAGTGGTATTTGCACTCACCTGTCAAGTCTGAGGTCCCGGGTTCAATTCCCGGGTCGAGCGAAAACATATTTCCTACTTTTCAAACATGGCTCGGGTTTGAGATCACCAACCCGCAGTAGGCAAGCGTAGTGATTACGCCTAATACTCCTCACTGTACTGATATCTTTAGTGACATGAGAGACCTTTGACCGGCAGTGGGACACTACAGGCTAATACTGCTACTACCCAAAATTTCCATAAAACAAGAATTTGTCACTTGCTCTATACCCATACCAGTGCCCTCACTTTAATGGCCTATTTATCAACATTTTAAGTAGGAGAGGAAAACCTGAAGTAAATACGACTCAATAACAAGATGATAGATAGTTATGCATCCCGGTCTTAGGCGAGAGATAGTTAATGTTCGCGCACAGTAACTAAAACTGCTGACTAGCGTCTGGCTACCGAGAAGTGGACCGGAATGCATGGCAGATAAGACGGTTGCATGATGTTAGTTTTAAGTACTTTTAAGCCAGTTAATTGTTAGCATCGAATTGAATCGGTCAATTAAAGCTTATAATTAATTCATTTTGTCTTTTTTAAAAACTAAAACCCACGAGCTCCAATCTTGACTGGCGCAGCCGGTAGGATTGTTGGGTACGTTCGTGAAAAAATTACGTGCGTGATAAATCGACGTGATTTGCCTAAAAATCAGGCACCGCGCCGGACCAGCAATCCGCGAACCAAATAAATATTGTCAATTTGGAACGGAAAAAGTGAATTAAAAGGACATACTAGCCTCAGTGGAAGGATGACAAAGAGCGGTGAACTGTGAGTAGACCTTTTCCATTTTCCTCTCTTTTGTACCTTATTTCGCTAGCTAGACGAACAATTAATCGTTAATTGATTTTCCTTTACGTATAACTTCGACGTAAAGTATAATTTTATTTTATCATATTATATAAGACGAGATTTATTAAGAAAATGGAACAAATAACTCTAATACCTAAAGACCTTTTATATATAATACCAAAATACGATGGTGATTATAGTTTATTAAATCTATTCATTAAGAAAGCAAATTATGTTTATAGTGCATTTTCTGACGTGACAAAACCTGCACAGCAGGCCTATGTTTTTCATGCCATAACTAGTAGGCTTACTGGTAGAGCGGCGTCCCTCCTTAGCGAGCGTGACGATATTACTTCGTATGGTGCACTTCAGGAAATTTTACTTCAACATTTCGGCGATCCGCGGTCCGAACAGTGTATTGTATTAGAATTAGAACAAATGAAATTAAAACCTGCCGAGTCTTACATTGATTTTTGTCATAGAATTCAACAAATGCGTAGCGCGTTATTCGCTAAAGTTAATTTGCACACAGACGAGGGTTTAAAAGCAGCAAGCATGATAATTTACAATAATAAGTGTTTAGAAGTATTTCTTTATAACTTACCGGAAGATTTAGTTCGTAAAGTGCGGTATAAGGAGTGTAACAATTTGGAAACGGCTTTGAGTATTGTGACGGAAGAAGTGAATTTTATGAGTCAGTACTCTATGAAAAGGGTACACCATAATTCTGTATCTCAACAAGTTAAAGGGCAAATCCCTTTCCAGTCGGTAGTGAACACAGAAGGCACCTCTAGCTTTAAATTTGGTAATTCAATGTCTAATCAACAAAACAGATTCGTTACGCCCAATAAGTTTGCTATGCCTGCACAACAACCACAAGGTTTTCGATTTAACCCTCAGAATACACCAGGCCCTAGTGGTTTTAGATTCAATCAAAACTCAGCTCCGCAAAATTTTAAGTTTGGTATTCCAAGGCCGCAACAAAGTTTTAATTATGGTGTGCCTCAACAGAATCAAGGCTACAGGCCACCAATGTATAATAATTTTGCTCGACAACAATCAGGTTTTAATCCAAACCAACAAAACTTTAAATTTGGTATTCCCAATCAAAATTTTAAGTTCGGTATTCCAAACCAAAATTACAATACTATCAATAATAGGGCTCCAGTCACTACTGACGTTTCGATGCGCACAGCTCGTCCTTTAAGACAGAATATGTTAAACACTGAAGCCGATAACGATAACCTATTTTATACCAATGAACTTATTGAAACCCCTCCTGAGCAGTGTAATGAATATGAAAATATAGCTGAACCGGAAGGAAATTTGTACAATTCCGAAATATTAGAGCTACAGCCTTCTGACAGCCCCACTGACCATTACATTCACAATGAACCCAATAACGGTGAAAATTTTCAGGTGCTGGCCTCCAGTTTTCACCCGAGATAATTCAATTAAATTGTGACTCGATGTTAAAATTACCCCATATAGAAATCCCGGAAATAAAGGCGCGATTTATGATTGACACAGGAAGCACACGTTCATTTATAAGCCCCGCAAAGGCAACCGAATATTTTTCGGCATTTAAATTTCATGAACCCTTTGAAGTTATCAGCACACATGCTCGTAGTCAACACAGTGAAGCCATTTATATTCCCCTGCTTAAAACGTTTAAAAGTACAGGATACCATAAATGGTATATCTTCGATGTGGATAGCCGTTACGATGGATTGATAGGATCTGACTTATTAAAACAATTAGAGGCCCAAGTTGATATGAAGAATCAAATATTACATACACAACATACTAGTATTCCTATCATATACAATCTACCGCACGAAATAACATTAGAACCTAGAACTGATACTCGCGTGAAGGTCCCTACCGATTTTTGTGTAGCCGATGCATTATCCCGCATCAAATGTAATGCAGTAGGTGACGAAGGAAATTCAATGAAAGTTAATATTGATAAAAAAGACAAATTACAGCGGCACATAAATGAAGTAGTAAGAGAAATTGAGAAATTAAGTACAAATGACGATGATAACACCATTGTAATATCATCCGATTCCGAAAAGACGCTATCCATTCCATTAAATTACCCCAGATCTCCATTTTCGATACCATCTCCAGACAATAGTACCATAACAGCTTCTGAAACATCTCAAACGGAACATTCGGTCTATGAAACAGACAGCTCAGGCATCCCTATTTTAAATGAGGCAATAGACACGAAACCGAACCAAATTCTTGTATATTCATGGTTTAGACAGGACATTTCAGTAAAAGATTTATCAAGACCAAAACAAAGAGTATTAGAAGTACATTTATCTTTGAATAAACCCGAATTAGTTAGGAAGTTTCTAAAAGAATACATTAATCCCAAAGTAAAACAATTCATATATTTTGAACACGAAGTACATAGGAAACAGTTCGCAGAAGCCACTATTGCATTATTTAAGAAAGACACTGTTAAAATATTTGAATGTACTGAAAGAGTTGTGTATGTGGAAGATGAGAGCGAGCAAAAGGAAATAGTTATGAAATATCACATAGGAAAGACTTGTCATCGTGGTGTGAAGGAAACTTTGATGCATCTTAAACGTACATATTACTGGATAAATATGGACATTACAGTAGCCGCTATTATAAATTCATGTGAAAGTTGCAGAATGATGAAGTATGATCGAAAACCGTTAAAACCTAAACTACAGCTTACCCAAACCCAGAAAAAATCATTCGCGGAAATATTTATGGATGTTTTTAGCATAGAAGGAAAATCTTACTTGACCCTTATAGACGCCTTCAGCAAACTTGGTCAGGCCATTGAAATAAGTAGTAAAACTACACCTGATGTAATTAGAGCACTCATAAAGTATTTCTCAATGTATGGAGTCCCACAGAGAATTAGTGCAGATTCTGGTTCTGAATTTAACAATACCCTCTTAAAAGAAACATTGCAATTTTATAAAATTAACCTACACATCGGCACCCCTCATAACCCTAACTCTATGGGTCTCATAGAGAGATTTCACTCAACTCTGATAGAAATCTATCGTTTAGCAAAATTTGAAAATAAATTTACCGATGCCGCATCGGTTATGACGTATGCACTAATGGCCTATAATCAATCTATTCATAGCACTACAGGACTTACCCCTTTTGAAGTTGTATTTGGTCATACCGACGCCACAAGTACTTTTGATATTGAATTTGACAAAGAATACACCCAAAAATTAGTACAAGATCATAAAAAACGCACTAAATATTTATATCAATATTTAACAGATAAGGCAATATTAATAAAAGAAAAGATTAGGGATAAGCATGGGGGTGAAAATGAGTTTAATATAGCAGAAGGGGATACAGTTTTTATAAAAGGGGTTAATGAAAGAAGAAGCAAGGACAAACCGCGGTATAAACAGGCAGAAGTAATAGGTGACATAGCTAGGAACATAGTACCCGTTAAGGTTAAAGGTCGTGAAACAAAAGCACCTATTAAGGATCTAAAACGTCCTCCTCAGGTTCATCCTACTCATGGTGCAGACCACGGTACTCCGGGCCCTTCTACTTCAGCGGATCGACCGCAACCCCGGGATACTTCCGGTAAAAGAAGGACAGGCCCTAATTAGTAACGACGAGTGGACATTAGTTAAGATTCTAGATTTAAGTTTGATACGCGAAGATTTAGATTTTAATATTAATAGATATAGACAATTCAGTATATATATTTCTACATGTTTTTCTGACGTTTTTACGAACCTGATTAAAGACGTAAAAATACAGGCTGATTATACTAAAAATCTAACTTTACAAAAATTGAATGAATTACTACCACCACAGAGACATAGACGCGGGATTTTAAACCCACTTGGCTCTATGATTAAGATTATTTCCGGAAATCTGGACCATGATGACGCGATTAGATATGACGAGTTAATCCAAAATGTTAAGACTACGCAAGGTATAGTAGAAAAGAGAATAACAGTGATCGCTGAAGTGATGAAGTCATTAGTTAACATTTCTATTGATACTAAACACAATTTGATTCAACTTGATAAAACGATTTTGGATATAAAACAGCAATTAAATTATACTAACAATAAACAAAATGTCTTAGAAATAGCATACTTCTACGAATTATTTCTACACAATTTCCAAATGCTTTATACCAGGTTGAACGAAATTGAGACAACGATAGCATTTAGTAAATTAGGCATGTTACATCAAACAATTGTTAATGGTCAAGAATTATTGTTATTACTCAAAACTATAGAATCACATTATAAACTTGTATTTCCCGCCATTCCCGGAAATTTATTAAAACTAGAACAATGTATAGAAATAAAAGCATATGCAAAGGAAAATCAAATAACTTTCATAATGAACATACCATTAGTCGATAGAGAAATTTATACATATTTTAAAATTCTTCCATTACCCATCACGGACTCCATGAACCAAACTCACCTGATAATTCCTAAATTCCCTTACCTCCTGGCAAAAGGGTCGAAAACAGTGTCACTGCTCCGCCCCTGCAAGGAAGTTGACGAGAATCTGTTCCTGTGTGAAGAAGATTATTCGGCTTCACTTGTTCAAGATGTCTGCATAAATAGCCTGATTAGTTTCGCTGCTGATACTTCGAATTGCCAACCTGTTCCCGTACAACTTAACGATGTGAAAATAGAGAAAATACAAACTAACAGATGGATAATATTCACTAAATTCACAGTCAGACTCGCCCAGATATGTAATGAAGAAAACACCTACCACCAAATTCGCGGTACATACATCTTAACAGCAGATGACCATTGCCGAGCAGAAATTAAAGGAGTCTCTTTGAAACGAAGCCAAGGAAACACAGAAAGAATATCCATATCAGCTCTACCCATCATAAGCCTTCCGGAGGTTCCAGCATCGAGCACGCCATCCCTGAAATCCATAGCCGTAAACATAGACGGAATAGACCTAGCGAACCTTCAGCACCTGTCGAACCTGATAGACAGAAGTGAAAGTGTTGAAAGTTGTGAAAATAATAGTGTGGTTAATGTGAAGGGTATAAGCGTCGGAACTCTAGTTTTATACTTCATTTTAATCTTTTGTCTTGTATTTTATTTTAGAAAACGTTTTATCTGTCGAATTTCTCGGACTCAAGAAAATTCGCCCGAGAACTTCGAATCTATGGAGGGAGGAGTTATGCATCCCGGTCTTAGGCGAGAGATAGTTAATGTTCGCGCACAGTAACTAAAACTGCTGACTAGCGTCTGGCTACCGAGAAGTGGACCGGAATGCATGGCAGATAAGACGGTTGCATGATGTTAGTTTTAAGTACTTTTAAGCCAGTTAATTGTTAGCATCGAATTGAATCGGTCAATTAAAGCTTATAATTAATTCATTTTGTCTTTTTTAAAAACTAAAACCCACGAGCTCCAATCTTGACTAGATAGATGCACGATCCTTTAAGGTGGAAACAGACGGTTCATTTATCATTCATTTCCTTATTTAATTTTGCATATTTTACTTAGAAAGACGTAATTTCAGTCAAACTGAATGAACATAGAATGAAAGAAAAATGAATCATTCCAAGCGACCATTCACTCGAGTGAACCGTCTAGTACCACCTTTACTAACATAGATCACAAATAGGACATTTGCGGACGAATATATTATTTGTCCAATTAGAATGGAGCCCTGTGATTGGTCAGCGCGGTTGCTTTCAGAATGTGTGCCAAATTCGAAAAGTTGAAATAGTATGGATACGACAGAAGGAAACAAAAGAACGTTGTTTTTAGAAGCTAGGTTTTAAAATAAGAATCTCTTTCCGTGATTTTATGCACGTAGTCATGTATTTTAGACTAGAAAGAACAAATACGTTTTGAAGATATTTTGGTTAAAGAAGATAAATAAAACTGAATATAATTAATATCCCACAGCTGGGCAATAGCTTTTATGAAAGATACAATGAAGAAATTAGACTTTTTTACTATTATTCTTGACTGTTGCAGGTCTAAGATTTTTCAAAAAGAAAATTGATCATACTCTTCCCACTGCGCTTAGGACCTCAGGACTTCGGGGAGATGAAGGCAAATTAAACTACACCAAAGAGGAAACTATCACTTGAAATTTTGGAATCTTTTAAGCTATTGCATAGCTTCTATCGCGGGCCTTGAGCGCGGGGACCAAATCCAAATATTCCGTAACGAAAAAACCTCACGCTTACCCGATCCGACGGGAAGGAGGTGTGGCTTGAAGGCCGTGCATCGTCTAACGTCGTTTCAGTTCGTGAGTGAGTTCGTCAGGGGTGAGAGAGGGGGGTGAGAGAGGGGGGTGAGAGAGGGGGGTGAGAGAGGGTGGTGAGAGAGGGTGGTGAGAGAGGGGGGTGAGAGAGGGTGGTGAGAGAGGGGGGTGAGAGAGGGATGAGAGAGGGGGGTGAGAGAGGGGATGAGAAAGGGGGGTGAGAGAGGGGTGAGAGAGGGGGTGAGAGAGGGATGAGAGAGGGGGGTGAGAGAGGGGTGAGAGAGGGGTGAGAGAGGGGGGTGAGAGAGGGGTTGAGAGAGGGGTGAGAGAGGGGGTGAGAGAGGGGGGTGAGAGAGGGGGGTGAGAGAGGGGGGTGAGAGAGGGGTTGAGAGAGGGGGTGAGAGAGGGGGGTGAGAGAGGGGGTGAGAGAGGGGGTGAGAGAGGGGGGTGAGAGAGGGGGTGAGAGAGGGGGTGAGAGAGGGGGGTGAGAGAGGGTGGTGAGAGAGGGGGGTGAGAGAGGGATGAGAGAGGGGGGTGAGAGAGGGGATGAGAAAGGGGGGTGAGAGAGGGGTGAGAGAGGGGGTGAGAGAGGGATGAGAGAGGGGGGTGAGAGAGGGGTGAGAGAGGGGTGAGAGAGGGGGGTGAGAGAGGGGTTGAGAGAGGGGGTGAGAGAGGGGGTGAGAGAGGGGGGTGAGAGAGGGGGGTGAGAGAGGGGGGTGAGAGAGGGGGGTGAGAGAGGGTTTGAGAGAGGGGGTGAGAGAGGGGGGTGAGAGAGGGGGTGAGAGAGGGGGTGAGAGAGGGGGTGAGAGAGGGGGGTGAGAGAGGGGGTGAGAGAGGGGGGTGAGAGAGGGGTGAGAGAGGGGTGAGAGAGGGGGGTGAGAGAGGGGGGTGAGAGAGGGGGGTGAGAGAGGGGGTGAGAGAGGGGGTGAGAGAGGGGGTGAGAGAGGGGGGTGAGAGAGGGGGTGAGAGAGGGGGTGAGAGAGGGGGGTGAGAGAGGGTGGTGAGAGAGGGGGGTGAGAGAGGGATGAGAGAGGGGGGTGAGAGAGGGGATGAGAAAGGGGGGTGAGAGAGGGGTGAGAGAGGGGGTGAGAGAGGGATGAGAGAGGGGGGTGAGAGAGGGGTGAGAGAGGGGTGAGAGAGGGGGGTGAGAGAGGGGTTGAGAGAGGGGGTGAGAGAGGGGGTGAGAGAGGGGGGTGAGAGAGGGGGGTGAGAGAGGGGGGTGAGAGAGGGGGGTGAGAGAGGGGGGTGAGAGAGGGTTTGAGAGAGGGGGTGAGAGAGGGGGGTGAGAGAGGGGGTGAGAGAGGGGGTGAGAGAGGGGGTGAGAGAGGGGGTGAGAGAGGGGGGTGAGAGAGGGGGTGAGAGAGGGGGGTGAGAGGGGGGTGAGAGAGGGGTGAGAGAGGGGTGAGAGAGGGGGGTGAGAGAGGGGGGTGAGAGAGGGGGGTGAGAGAGGGGGGGTGAGAGAGGGGGGTGAGAGAGGGGGGGTGAGAGAGGGGGGAGAGACAGGGGTGAGAGAGGGGGGTGAGAGAGGGGGGTGAGAGAGGGGGGTGAGAGAGGGGGGTGAGAGAGGGGGTGAGAGAGGGGGGTGAGAGAGGGGGGTGAGAGAGGGGGGTGAGAGAGGGGGTGAGAGAGGGGGGTGAGAGAGGGGGTGAGAGAGGGGGGTGAGAGAGGGGGTGAGAGAGGGTGGTGAGAGAAGGGGGTGAGAGAGGGGGGTGAGAGAGGGGGGTGAGAGAGGGGGGTGAGAGAGGGGGTGAGAGAGGGGGGTGAGAGAGGGGGTGAGAGAGGGGGGTGAGAGAGGGGGTGAGAGAGGGTGGTGAGAGAAGGGGGTGAGAGAGGGGGGTGAGAGAGGGGGGTGAGAGAGGGGGTGAGAGAGGGGGGTGAGAGAGGGGTTGAGAGAGGGGGTCAGAGAGGGGGTGAGAGAGGGGGGTGAGAGAGGGGGTGAGAGTGGGGGTGAGAGAGGGGGTGAGAGAGGGGGGTGAGAGAGGGGGTGAGAGAGGGGGTGAGAGAGGGGGTGAGAGAGGGGGGTGAGAGAGAGGGTGAGAGAGGGGGTGAGAGAGAGGAGGCGGGAGGGGTGAGAGAGAGGAGGCGGGAGGGGTGAGAGAGAGGAGGCGGGTGGGGTGAGAGAGAAGAGATATCAAATATATCAAATATAATTGCATAAGTTGATACAAAATGCTATGCAATAGCTTCACCGCGGCAGTCCCCGAGTGCCACACGTCTTTTTTTTTTTTACCAAGCAATGAACTTAATAAATTAATTTTGCCAAGAGAGTGCAGATGCTAATAACCCACAAAAAAAATCCCTCACTTCTATCATAAAACATTTTACTTACAATATTAAAACCATACCCATTCCAACACTAGGTGAAAAGATTCGTCTAAAAATAGACCAAACAATTAAATATTAACATATCCATAGTATTCCAAACAATTCTTAAGACCATTACACACATACACGTAATCCTCCCGTGACAACCAATGCATTGTAATGTGCCATTACACTACCGGACAGTTTTATCTTTCCAGCCAGTGTGAACGGCCCCTAAGAGATTTTCAAATGAGGTTCTCGAATACTTACTGTAGTCTGTTCTTTAGCAACGACTTTTGGTTTATAAAATAATAACTTTGTTCGATTTTGTTTTGTTTTCCGTGTTACTTTTGTGGCGCAATTTTGTTGAGCAACTTAGTTTGTTATAATATGATGTGTGACAATTGCAGCAGTTGAAGTGGAACAATTTGTAAATTGTTTTTTGATACACTTGTTGCTTGAAAATGCCTTTTTGAGTAACTTGAAAAAATACATTGATGTTTACTTAATGTAGTATAGCAACAATTGCCTTATTGCAATAACCTTTTCAATGTTATAATAGAGTGTGACTAGCTAGACCCATAGAAGATCTAAAAGGCAGATATTTCAATAAACTAGTCACACTGGTTTCTTAGTAATCTCGAAAATTACCAATCCGATTTGAATAATTATTTTTGTAATGGATAGCCACATTCAACGGGAAGGTTATAAGCTATTTTTCATCCCGAAATTCTTACGGGAACGGACACAACGCGTGTAAAACCGCGGGGTGCTGCTAGTCATAGATAGTATTCAATTGAATATAATACGTCAGTTTCCATTACATCCACAATCCAACTGTCTTTCAATTCAAATATACCATTTTACATGAACCCAATACATAAAGCATAGCAGACTTCTGTGTCTACATGCTCCGGCATTCCTCAAGCATGCTCGAGCATGCAGTCACGAGAAATTGGTCAGTCAAGTGACAATAGAACTAGTGCAGTAAGCATTCCAAGAATGTGTGTCTTGAAAGACTATTTTAATGTTCGAAGATCGTAGTTTGAAAGATGTAATCATTAAACATATATGATTTATGACAGTTATAAAAAAATTTACTAAATATAAAGATTTTTTTATGAGCGCTAATTTAATTAGAATGTCTTTATATAGTTTACATTGAAAATTTAATTTGTACTTTATAAAGGACGTTGTATGTCACATAACATACTTTGGCCTGTCAATGCCTTTTGCCTGTCAAATGGCATAATGCCATTTGACATTATGCCATTTGACAGGCATCAACGAGTTCTATTAAGGCAAAGCAGAGAGCCGCTGCAAGTTATTTTGGACTACAATAAATAGAATGATGAATGATGTCAATTTGTATGTTATTGTTTTATGTTAATTATCAATAGTTATCTCCATTCTAAATTACTACATTTAAATAACCTGTTTTTTATTATTTATAAGAGATATAATTATGTGACATTAAAAAGGACAAAACTATCTTAAAAATCTAGCTTATTTCTTAATAAACATTTAATTTATTAAAAATATAATTGTCTTTTATAAAGGACGTTGATAACCAAATGACAGAATGTGATGTAGGCGTCCCATGTCACTGGAATTCTTTAATTAAGTCGTCCTTCTATGTTGATATAATTTAGATATGAACCTTTTTTAATAATGTCAGATTAAATTGACATAAGTACCAGTAAGAAAATTATGTATTCATTTTATTTCGAGAGGAAATGTTTCGTAAAGAAATTAGTATGTATGTAGTCGAAAGTAATATAATGTAGCTGAAGAGTTTAAATATTTGTACGAATTCTTTTAATTTAATTATTCAGTTTGCCAACCCTCTTATTAGACCTTATGAAATACCTTTAAGTGATCTTAAACCATGGTCTTAAACCATGGTCTTAAACCATGGTCTTAAACCAAGGTCTTAAACCATGGTCTTAAACCATGGTCTTAAACCATGGTCTTAAACCTATACATTAGGCATTATACAAAATGTCAATGTCATTGCCAATGTCAATACATTGACAATGACATTAACATTGACATTTTCGTATTGACATTTCGCTCCGCATCAATGAAAACGCACAATCTTACCGCAAATTTTAATTCAGGTACACTTGAATGCAGTTGACACTACTGCAATAGAACTGCAAACCTAATGCGCAGATTGCAGTCGGTGTTTAATTGAACTGCAATCGGACTTCGCGTTTGGTTGCTGCACTTGAACTGCAATTTGCGGTTGGATTGCAGTTGAAATGCGGTCCGTCTGTTTAGAGCCTTAGGGTTGACCACTATCCTACACAAACTTACTTGCCCGATGCGGGCCCGTTGCGGATCCATTGCGGGCCAGTGTGACACTTTTAATAAATATATTAGGACTACAGCGTCATCCGACACGCAACCGGCCCGCATCCGCACTTTGCTTGACTTATGCTTTAATTATTAAACAGAGTATCTTATGTAGTATCGCTACCAAATGCGGGCGCCATAAATCCAATCAAACATTTTAACCAAAAATCGTTCCCAATAATTCCCGCCCACTTTATTTCAATTCAAAGGAAATATCTCCACCCAAACCCCGAACTAAGAGTAACTACAGTTTCATAAGCATCCAATTTATACACTTTTTTAGCTTATTTCGCTCGCTAACTCGAAAATAAATATCCCTTTCGATTTAATAGAGACGGTCCGATACGCACCTTTTTTCATCTTTTTTTCCTCCGTTTTTTTTCTAAGGGCTCATTATTCGGCGGCTATTGAAGGGACAATTTGAACCCTTGAGGCCTCAGATTGGATCCTTAACCCATTGAAGGACAAACTTCAATAAGCACGTACAGTTTATTTTCAAAGCGTTTGTTGAAAGTGAGAAGGAGTCTATTCTAATAGCTTGTAGGACATTTTATCTTTTTATAAACTGATTTTTTATCGTACCTAATGTTTTTATAGAAACTTTATTTATTTACCATTTCTATAAGATTGCTTGTAGACCTGTATCTTTCACTTCAAATAGATGGAATAGTTGACTATTTACTGACCTATATTTGTAGTGAACAATAACACAAGCATTAATATATTGAATTGCATATATCACTGGAAAATTGTAAACGCCGTCCATAATCTGTCCATAGCAAACCTAACTGTAAATGGGTATAGTGTACAATCTGTCGACAGATTATAATCTTACTAGTTACTACATAGTATAAAACAAAGTAGCTATCCGCTGTATGTCTGTCCCTATGTATGCTTAGATCTTTAAAACTTTTTTACGCGGGATAGGTAAAGTGATTTAAGAGGAAGGTTTATATGTATAAAAATTTCCAAAACTCTCAAGTGAACGGGCACAACGCTGGTAAAACCGCGTGTGTTATTCTGCTATATTATTGTAAAGTTTAACCCATATCCGTTCAGTTGTTTTCTTCGTGAAAGAGTAATAAACATACATACATACATCCATCCTCACAAACTTTCGCATTAATAATATTAGTAGTATGTTACCCTTTGGATACAGGCCCCTTTTTTCATTAGCATGTTGCAGAAGCAAAGGAACTTAAGAAGCATTAAGAAGTAGAAAGTCATCAATGCCAATCTGTCATACACATAAAAGTGTATTTTGAGTGGATCGGTACAAATAACACGCCAAACGTAAGATGTATTTGCCAATACTGCAGACATTTCAATTTCTTTCTATTCCTAGTTGAAAACAGGGGCGGAATCAGGAACTGTTATGGGGCAAACTTTAGAACTTTGTGTTTCTCTTCAATACTGCTGTTTTAAAGTTTGGTATCGCTTGTTCGAGTTCGTATGATGATTTATTTGATTATGTTGTGTTGGTGAAATAGGTAAGTAGTTATTTTTAACGCAGCGTTCTCATATTATTATACATATTTTTTCAAGGTTAACTCTATCTCAGAACTAAAAAATATTACACAATATCAAGGTTAAGCAACATGCAGTTCGGCTCCTATCTACCGAAATTTAAAATAATAATAAATAATAAATTATAACTTTTGACGATTACTCAATATATAGTATTTCTCCCGAGAGTCACGGGACAAGTCCGGTCTTTTTTAAAGGCATGCGAGGGGATACAGATCCAACTCGTAGAGGACCTTTGGAGATGTTTAATGTAATGGATTACAATTTGCAGGGACACATTCCCGACCACATTATTATCATTATTATATTACTTATAGCCAGCACAAAAACTAGCCCCTACACTTAATCCGCCCCTGAAGTGCTATTTTTCACATAACATCCAATTTCTTGGGGTTGAAAAGTCAAATTTATTACATGCTTCCGTTTCTAGTACACGTGAAATTATTTCAATACGAATACATATGAATTTGAATGAAAGAACTCAGTAGTTCATAGAAGCACTTCTGAAGAGTGTTATAAATCTGCGATGTAAGAAAATATTTTATTATATTCTCGGTAGGAATGAAGTGTGTTTGCAACTTTTGAATCGTGGCTCGCGTTTGAGAAGACTGTCGTAATTATGCCTCTTTACTTGTTTTTCTTTTTGTATATAAATTAAATATTGAAAGACTTGCTATGACTGTTCTACTGTGAATTATCGCTTTTTATATAAATAAAATAAATACTGAAAGAAGTTCATAATCTACTAAAGCAAACCAGTGTATGTAGTTACGTCTTCTATAAGAAATAAATGGAATTTAATTGATGTAGCATTAATCACATAAATAATATAATGGAATGTAAAGTTGAAGGAAAGTGAAGAAGGAGAAGGCCTAGAATCAGTTACATGAATCAGATAAAAGAAAAAGTGTCTGTCATGTCGTATAGAGGTGTGAAAGAGCTTGCATTGAACAGGAATATATGGAGAAGTCTGCATCGGACTCACCGACAAAAGCCTATTCAATTTATGATGGTAAGCATTAAATAGAAAAGGTACCTATTTTTAACAAAAAAGGTAAATTATTAAACAATAGCAGAGCCCGCGGTTTCACCCGCGTTGTGCCCGTTCCCATAAAAAAATCTCGATAAAAATTGCCCATAACCTTCCCGTTGAATGTGGCTATGCATTACAAAAAGGATCATTCGAATCGGACTAGTAATTACTGAAATTAGCCCGAACATACAAACACACAAAATTACAAATATCACCCGTTTAAAATATTAATATACAAGAATAGATATAGATTAACTTAAGCAACCTATTTACTAATTATCCTGATTTGTATAACTACTACTTAACTTTGTAAAATAAAACTGCTCTTCAATAAAGTGCTTAAGCTCTGTAACAATTTAAGTGGGAAAAGTGTCACCCTTTTTAAGTAAAATAACTTAAAACTACCATTTTGAAGTCAGTAAGTAAGATTAAGTAATAATGCTAATGAATCTTTTTATCTTAAAAACTAAAACACTCTTTGGAACCCCTACCATTTGCTGTAAAGCTAATTTTTACAATCGAGAAAGTTCTCGAGTGTTATTAGTTTTGATAGTAATCAATACGAAGGAGTATAAATAGTAAGGTCATTTTTAATTAACGTATATAAGTACGAGTACTTACTCGTATATGAAAACGCTAAAAATAAGTGATGTAGAAATTGGATTTTCTAAATACATAATTTTTCAAGCAATATTTTTTCATTCGTTGATAGCCAACTTTACTAAAACTCTACAGTGAAGTAAACTCACTTATAAAACTCAGAGTAGGAGATACTGAGACTGATTACAGATGTAAAATTAAAAAAATAAGCGGACCTTAAACACATTTTCTTGCTTTTTTAAAAAACCACCAGAGCTACACTTTACATTAATTTATATCTCTCCTTTTACTTAACATCAAACAAAATAAAATACACTTAAATTGGACAAACGTAAAGAAAAATAAAGTCAAAGTAATACTTATTTCTACTACAACATCCTACTTTTATTTGTTTTATAAGTTAAATCAAAGTAAAAGGTTGCTTTTTAAATAGTGTTTTTTAAGTGTGGCAGTTTGTATGGACAAGTCTGAAATTATAATAAATACGACGATCTTTTCTTAGGAACCGATTTTAGAGATAAGAAAAACAGTATCAATTGATTTAAAAAATGCCTTCTCCAGTCTCAGCGTGCGTTTCCATTAACAGACAAAGAGATATTTATAAAGAGAGAACAAATTCAACGCGAATAAAAGTTATGAGTGCGTTTCTATTGAAGCGGAGCGGAGCTGTGCAGAGCTCAACCGACCAATCACAAAGCATTACGAAAAGATGTTGACAATGTCAATGTGTTGTTTGACAATCACAATGCGCTGTGATTGGTAAATCAGTCTCTCTCTCAGCACTCCGCTCCACTCCGCTTCTATGAAAACGCACACTCAAAAACCAAACCAAAACCAACCAACCAAAACCTAAAAAAACAAATCACCGGGTTCACTCCGGCAGATGTGAAAACTTGAATATTAAAGTCAAAATGTCTTACGAATTTTCGATCAGGTCACGTGTCCTGACACGAGTTTAACAATTTTACTTTTACTTAAAAAAGTGCACACCGCTTAAGAAGTTTCTACTTCAAAAATTACCTACCCAAAACCTTTCCTTCAAAAAACTAAATCAGCTTAAAACAGTTCATAGTAAGAGCTGGCAGCACCTCCGCTAAAAGAACTGCAATACATTAACTAAAGTGACGTGCGCTATTGTCTTTTGCAGTTTCCATGTGACCTGGTTACTTTGGACTGGGTTCCTGTGTCCCTGTTGCTATGCTCTGCTATAATAACAAAGATATGTAATTTAGGGTACTATGTTTATGGTAAATATGAGCTGAGAGCTTAGTTTAGGTCTAATTTACTGTGTGAGAATGTGTCCTGTAAATATTAATTTTATTTATTTATTAGTTTTAATAATTAATAAATTCCTCCTCATTGTACTGATATGCTTAGTGAGATGGTCTTTGGACCATTTGGTTTTATGGGATGTGATAGGATAGAATCATTTTCTTTTTAAAGAATTATTTTAAATACTTTAATTTGCTTAACGAGATTCTTATTTATTTTCTGGTCAGGAATCGAGTCATTATACTTTTTCATTTTACATTATAACCCGAATAAGGAATGTCAATGGTTAGGCGACTACTGGGCCATGGTATCGTCAAACATCGCCAAGCATTCGTATTTAATCTCTCTTTTTCCCACCAATCGTTAACAAACTCGACCAGATCACGACATCGCCCCAACAGAAATACTGTCGCATATTACATCTTTGGACACACCAGGACACAGCCTCACTCCCCACCCAGTGTTTGCAGTTTTAATGAAGTTTCTTGCACTCAGTTGTTTTGCGGCGTTGATTAGCTGGCTCGTTCGAGTCCCATTCGCTAATACTTGTGATGAGTCTCATGTAATGAGAACGGTGAATGAACAGTGAGCGAACAGTGACTGTTCATTACTTTGACTTGAGTTTCGGTAATGGAAGATCGAGTTGGTTATGTTGTGATTAATTAGTTGGTTTGTTGGAGTTTTGTTTGGGTGTTGAGGGTTATAGAATAATGTACCTAGTAGTATTTAAAATTGTTGGTCCCGGTTGTTTCAAAGACCTTATACCCCTCCTGTCGGAGGTCTTGAGGCTGTCTAAAACTCCGACACTAAGGTTGGCCCCTAATTCACTCGAGATTACTTTTTGATTGTACTTAGTTGTTTTTATAATCTGTTGCTTTATGTGTAATAATACTTTAAATTGTAAAGGTCTTGACCTTTTTGAGTGGTCGTTTTGTCGTCGTTTTTTAAGATTCGTCCGCTAACAGACATCTGAGCGAGTTTACAAGCGAACCGGAGAGTTAAATATACCTAGTTAATAAAAAAAATATCGTTCACTCGCTTACGTTTCAACAACACGCCGGCTAGTAAATAAACTAGTGACCTGGCTATTAGCAAGTAAACTAGCTCAATCAAAATAAGTCCATAAGGGTGCGTTTCCATTGAATCAAAGCGGAGCTATGCGGAGCTCAGTCACGACGCGTTGAAACTGTCAAACAACACAATGACATTGTTAAAATCTCTTCATGACACGAGCACTGTTCTGCTTCTATAGAAACGTAGCCTTACAGGCCTTTTTTACACTGTATAACACTCGCTATCTATTAAACTCGCCAGCTAGCTTGTAAACTCGTCCAACGTCAACGATCTCTTCAGACAAGCATTCCACAATCTAACATTTCCCTAAACTTGTCCGATTCCAACGTAGCACGACATTTGGTATAAATCTAATCAATCGACTCGGTACCACGGTTCCCGAATATATCAGGAATGTGAAAATATTCCTTGAATTCTGGATCTGGGGACGTATGGGAAAACATATTTTCAAAGAGAATTCTTGTATATTACCAGGAATTCCTTGTTGGTTTATATGTTCAAGTGTTTAAGTTCGTTTGAAGTTTTATATGCTGAATTTGTTTTTTGCCGCACTCTGAGATATACGTTAAATCAGCAGTTAAGTAATGGAAGTAATCTCTGTATATAAAAACTAGCAGCGCCCCGCGGTTTTACCCGCGTTGTGCCCGTTCCCGTGGGAATTTCGGGATAAAATGTAGCCTATAGCCTTCCTCGATAAATAGACTATCTAACAGTGAAAGAATTATTCAAATCGGTTCAGTAGTTTCTGAGATTAGCGCGTTTAAACAAACAAACAAACAAACTCTTCAGCTTTATAATATTAGTATAGATCAATGCCACTTTTCGTTGTAATTTTATAACTCAAGAACGGGCTCACCTATCCAAACCAAATGTTTAGGCTTTGTTCGGACTATTTAGTTGATGGTTTATGTGAAGTTGGCACAAAATCGGTCGATCGGTTCTTAAATTCCCACGGGAACGGGCACAACGCGGGTAAAACCGTGGGGCGCAGCTAGTTCTTTATACATAAGGACATGGTTTGTCCCTTTCTGACATACGCAATTTTCCAAAGAGCAAAAGAGACAAAACAAAATTGCGTACTTACATCAAAAGTGACAAACCACTTGATAGTTAAACTGTACTTAATACGCGTTTATTAATTTGGCCCTATATGTAAAAATCACTCATTAAATCTCTACGAAGGAAGCATTTGACGTTCCTAAGTATGAGCGTTTGTGATGAAAAAAGGAAGTTGATAAGAGATGAAGACTTCCAATTTTCATACTTTACTAGCAGCGCCCCGCGGCTTTGCCCGCGTTGAGCCCGTTCCCTTAGGAATTTTCAAAAATCCTTTCTTAGTGTGCACTTACGTCACTTGAAGAACCTTCCAGCCAAATTTCATGTTTCTAGGTGTAGCGGTTGAGGCTGTGCGTTGATTATCAGTCAGTCAGTCAGTCAGTCAGGACTTTGAATTTTATATATATACAGTTGTGGTCATATAATTAAGAACGATTTGAAGTTCTAGAAGCTTTTTATTTAAATCGTATCATACACAGAGATGTGTACCTTCTGAGAAGCAACTAGTTATGTTATATAATAGTCACATTAATAGAGCAACCTGATTTAAGAATAAAGTATGAAATCGCTAACTATTTTTTGCACATTTTATTGATTTTATCAAAGTAACACATTCAAATAGTACTGAAACTGGACAAATAATTAAGAACGATTTATTTAACTGCTCGGGAATTGTTTTGTATGACACTTAGATTTAAAAAATCACAATATTATGTAGCACAGGAAACATAAAAAGAAATTTAATAAATATTTAACTAAAATTAATAGTTAATAGCATATCCACGGCTTTTAATTACAGCTTTACACCGGCGAGGCATTGACTCTATTAATTTTTGACATTTCGCAAGAGAAATAGAGTTCCATTCTTCTAAAAAAACGTCATACAGCTCTCTTAAATTTCCACACTTTGTATTTGAAACCTTTTTCTTTACTTCAAACCACAGATTCTCTATTGGGTTTAGATCTGGACTGTTAGCAGGCCAGTCTAAGACAGAAACTAATTGCGCTGTAAGAAATTCCTTTACGGTGCGTGCAGTGTGCTTTGGATCATTGTCATGCTGGAATGTCCAAATGACCGGTAGAACGTCTTCAGCGTATGGTAACATTGTTTCTTCCAGTATATTTTTGTATTGGAACTGATCCATGTTACCTTCTATCAAGTTTACAGGTCCTACACCATGTCCAGAAAAGCAACCCCAAATTTTCACATTTCCACCACCGTGCTTTAATGTAACTTTCGTGTACTTTGGGTCGAATGCTGTATTCGGGGGACGTCGTACATATCGTTTTCCATCAGAACATACTCTGTTTATTTTCGTCTCGTCAGAAAAAAGTACATTTTTCCACTGTTGCACAGTACAGTTTTCATACTTTCTCGCAAATGCAAGCCGGGCTTGCCTGTGGCAAAGTTTTAACATGGGTACCTTTCTTGCTATCCTACCGTACAATTTTTCTTCTACCAAACGTCTTCGAATAGTGCGTGCTGAGATTGCTGAAGGGTTGTTTTCACCAAAATATTCTTTTCTAAGCTCATTGGACCCTTTAAAAGGATTTTGTTTTGCCATACGAACGATGTTTCGGTCATCTCGAGGAGTTGTTTTTCTCTGTTTAGGTACACGTGGAACATTCGAAGTAGTTTGATACGTAGCAAAATGCTTTACAGCGTGGAAAACCATCGTTTTTGAACATTGCAGATGGTCGGCTATCTTTTTATAAGACCAATTCTTCCGGCGAAGTTTTATTATTACTTCCCTTGTAGATTTATCACAACTTTTATTTTTTCCCATTGTTTTTTCTAAAGAAGCAATCACTTTTAATCTTTTACAGCACGTAATGGCGCCAAAATTATACAAACAGTAACAAATCGACTGAGTGTTCTCTATTTAAATTTGAATAAAGGTATAAACTACTTAGCGTTCTTAATTACGTGACCAGCCAGTGTTAAGGAATACTTTGTTTAAAAGTAGTGTAAAAAGTTTGCCTATTGATTTTTAGCCAATCATGTGTATCAATGAATACAGTGGTAATATGGAAATGTTTTACGATACCGAGAGAAATAAAAACAAATGCATACAATTAGTTTTGCATCTTAGTTGGAAAAAATCTTCCCTTTATATTAGCGTTCTTAATTATATGACCACCACTGTAGATTTTCGTTTTCAAAACCAACAGCCTTGGAAACTTACCTAGGATTATTAATCATTTCTAAGAATATTCATCTTCTCATAATATGTAATCAGAATGAAAACCTATATGAAGTCTGCTATACGTTAAAGGAAAACATATAACGTTAAACTATTTATAATAACACTAGGAGTGCCCCGCAGTTTTACCCGCTTTGTACCCGTCTCCGTAAGAAATTCGGGATGTAAAACAGCCTTTAACCTTTCCATTGAATGTGGCTATCTATTACAAAAATAATTATTAAAATCGGACTGGTAATTCCTGAGTTGCAAACCCGAACATAATTATGTACTAACAATACTTCGATCAACAACACACAACTAGATATCGGGTCACGTACAAAATCAAAGCTAAATACTGTCCGCGCGGAAGACGTGTGACAGCTTATTTTGTTTTAGTAAACAAAATAAGAACTAGAAGAAAATAAGAACCGAACTGAAAAAAAGTTTTAAAACAGTTCGAAGTTCAACCTAATTACAACCATGACACCTAGCAATAAAGTAGCAAATCTTATGAATAAAATAAGAGAGAATTACGCCTCACTTTTCAAATGAGGCGTTATTCACCGAGACGTATTTTTTGCGCCGACCCGACATCTAGTTGTGTATTGTTGATCGAAGTAACAATATTACTATAACAGTGCGGAGAGACGCTGTCGCGAGCGCTTCACCCACCTCCTGATGAAGGCTACCGTATGTGGCCGAAACGTGTCGAGGAACTCTCGACAGTAGTCTCCGTCGTACGTAAGTTCCCGTTTAAATAAATAATAATGACATTAACGTACGTTTCAATTAATAGTAAAATATTACTAAGTTTTATCTCTTTATATTAAGAGTAAAGGTTGTGAAGGAGTTTGGTTTCCATAATATGTACAGAATCATAGGTAATCTGAGTCTACAGATTAAATTCGAGTCTACAGGCTAAATAGGGTCTTTACGACCGTTCATACAGTTCGACGAACTCTGGAAATTTAACTACTGCGCAGTTGAAGACTTTGTCAAATTATTAATTCGAAAGTGTTCATTGACATGTAAGTAGTTACTGTAGACCTTTAACTATGACAAAGTTCTTAATATGCAAGTTACGAGGTTATTATTTCTATTAGTTGCTAGAGTATACATTAGCGAACTAAGTTTACAATGTAAATAATCACTGGCAGCGGTTTATCCCTCGGTTTTACCCATCTTGTGCCTGTTCCTGTAAGAATTTAGGGATGAAAAAAATCTATTACCTTCCTATTGAATATAGCTATCCATTACAAAAATAACAATTCGAATCGGATGCATTTAAACAAAGTAAAATCAAACTCAATTTTATAACAGACTAGTAGCGCCCCGCGGTTTTACCCGCGTTGTACCCGTTCCCGTGGGAATTTCGGGAATTTTTATACATATAAACCTTCCTCTTGAATCACTCTACCTATTACAAAAAACCGCATCAAAATCCGTTGCGTAATTTTAAAGATTTAAGCATACAGACAAACAAACAGACAAAAGTAGCGACTTTGTTTTATACTATGTAGTGATAGTGATGGTATATAGTATAATTAGTATAGATTACTAGCTGCGCCCCGCGGTTCCACCCGCTTTGTACCCGTTCCCGCGGGAATTTCGGGATGAAAAATAGATGTTGTCCGATTCTCAGGCTTACCCGATATGTACACAAAATTTCATGAGAATCGGTCGAGCCGTTTCAAAGGAGTTCAACCACGGTACCCGTTCCCGCGGGAATTTCGGGATGAAAAATAGATGTTGTCCGATTCTCAGGCCTACCCGATATGTACACAAAATTTGATGAGAATCGGTTGAGCCGTTTCAGAGGAGTTCAATTACGCACCCCGTGACACGAGAATTTTATATACTCGTGTTAGATTTAAAGATCTTGAACATTCTTCGAAACTTCGAATCTTGTAACCTTTCAAACCAACTACGTACTGAATCCCCAAACTTTACTTACACAACTAATCTCATAAATACACGTCGAGGAATAAACATCATAAACTGAGTAAAAACTCTGTTAGCAGCCTGTCTGCGATAGAGATTAACTCTAATCCAAGCTCCTGAGCTTATCCTTAAATTTGAAATTTGCCTCACGAGTTTCCTAAAAGTTTAAGCTGTGTTCAAGATAAGGGTCATCTCATTTACATGGAGGTAGGAATTGAAAACGTTTTTATTGAATGATAATTTGAATGGAATTACTTCATTGGGGCCATATTGTCAAATGATATAGGTTTGGATCACACAAGTATTTATTTAATTTGACCTGTATGTTATAAATTTTGTACCAGTTAAAATCTACCGATTGAGCTGTTTAGAATAAATCTTTAGTTTATTATTACAACACACACGCACACACACACACACACACACACACACACACACACGCGCGCACACGCACACACACACACACACACACACACACACACACACACACACACACACACACACACACACACAACGACACACACAACGACACACACAACGACACCTTTCAAATACATTACAACTACAAGTATGGTTCAGGGGCTCTCGAGAAATAAAACTACTATATCAACAATGGACTTACAAGGACAGTTGTGCATTCAGTTTCAGAGTTTTCTTCAGTACTAGGAACTCGTGTGAACACTTTAGTTCACTTGTCGTAACGACTTTACTAAGTGAACTGAGGCAATATTTCCGTTTTGTACGATTCGACTCCTACTAATATTATAAATGCGAAAGTTTGTGAGGATGTATATATAATATGTAAAATAATAAAGTATAATAATATGTATGTTTGTTACTCTTTCACGCAAAAACTACTCAACGAATGTTGATGAAACTTTACAGTAATGTAGGTCATACATCAGAATAACACATGGGATACATTTCAGCCCGATATTCCTACGGACACAGGTACAACGGGGGCAACACCGCGAGGCACGTTTAGTCAGACCAAAATATGTATAGAATGATCCGATCGTCTGCCTGTATGTTATAATATGTAGGTACTTAAATGGTATCATATTACGCGTAAGACGAGAGCAAAGCAAGTACGTTCATAATTCAAACATGCCTCTACGCATAGATGGATACTAATAGATGGTTATTGTATTAAGTGTTGCACTCGTAACAATACTTGGATTCGAATCGTATCCGAAGGGCCTAAAATGCTTCTGAGGGTGCATTTACATGGAAGTGGAGTGGAGCAGAAGCTCATTCACCAATCACAGCGCATGGCATTGTCAAACAACACATTGACATTGTCAAAATCTTTTGAGTTTTGAGTTCCGCACAGCTCCGCTCCGCTTCAATACTCGTAGAAACGCACTCATAACTTTTATTCACGTTGAATTTGTTCTCTCTTTCTAAATATCTCTTGCTCTGTCTATCTTTTATTTAGTAACCTTATTTCCATTTTCGTCTTTGAAACTGTCGACGAAAACACGAATGATTTTATCACGGTGAGTCTAATTCATATTAATTCAAAAAGTTTGGGCCGTTTGAATCACGAACGATTATTAAGATGCAATTAGTGTCAAACTTGAAAATCGATACTAATGTATAAGAAAATTAGAAAAACTGAGTTTTTGTTGGGTGAAGAAAATATTAGTTTTGTAACCTTGCCATACTGATAATGTTATCATAGTAAATAACAATACGACACGCCAGGCCTCTAGAACAATGATACATCCTTTTATTCAACAAAATGGCGCGGCTGAATGTGAAAAGACAACTACAAACTGTGAGTTGATTGGTACCAAACTTGTATTTCAATCATTCCACCAATCATCAACATACACACACACATACGAGTATGTCATTTTTTGCTATATAGAGAAATATCAAGTATTTTATATTATTCTGATGTATGATTAAGTTTCATCTAAATATCTTAAGTAATTTATGCGTGAAAAAGCAACAAGCATACATACATTCTCACAAACTGTCGTATTTATGATAACAGTAAGACTAAGTAAAGTAAGTAAGTAATACTGTAGATACTTATATTCTTAATAACTTTTTATTTGTAAGACTTTCTCTGTATTAATAGTCATCTTAAAAAATTATAACAGCCGTTACAATTACTGGAATTCCCAAACTTCTATCCAACAATTTTAATAAAAACTTTCCTGAACTTCTCAAGGAAAATGAAAAAAGGTTTCGTTACATAAATAATTTTTAACACTCGATATCAAGAGCTATCAATGCAAGTTTTATTTGAAGTGTGATGGAGTTTTAAACTTTTAAGCTTGGAGTCCCTGAAGGTCTTTAGTTTGTGCCCAAAAAGTGGTGCAAAGGCCCAAAAGTTAGGAAGTGTCACATAAATTGTGTGGGACGTTTGACATGGCCCGATTTTGACCATCGGCCCATATTTTACCTATGCTAAGTCTCGTAGTTCCGAAAGCTCCTGACAGACAGACATTGGTTCTAAATTATTACGTTTGTAACTTTTAGTTCGGTTTTGTAGCGATAGTTCCGATTGTTAGGTTCAACGGTTTGTTGAAAGTTTTATAGGATGGATGTTTTGTTGGGAGAATTAGAGTGATGTACTGTTATGGGCGGAATTTAAATCATTGGATTTGTGGTTTGGTTATTGTAGTAAAAAGTAAAAGAGTAATTTTTAAGATTTTTTGGATAATGATCTACCAAACTAGCTGGGCTACACAATAAATTAGATCTGATCTTGTTTACGAATTCAAAAGGATCCTAATTCAATCTTATTACCGGCAAAACATTTTTATTTTCTAAAAAATAAAATCATAATTTGGTTAATCATGTTCTAGGGTTGATTTAGATAATAGTGTTGCCACTATTTGGAATCATTATCCAGTTTTTTATTCCTTCACACTGTTTAGACATCTTCAAACGAGAAAACTAACGAGAAACTTTTACCTTAAGTTCTTAACTAACCCTATACAGTTCTGCGTTTGACTGTTTCACAAAAAGAAATATTATACACATTTGCCCAAATACCATACCAAGTCCTACCAATAAATTACATTTGGACATTTGATGGAGTGCCAAAAGATAAAACTGTTTAATTGGGGCACAATGCAAATACTTGAGTGTTCTGCCAACTTACAATGTAGTGTAATCCTTTCCAAGATGACGTATGTTTGTGCTTATGTTGTGGCGTAATAACATTATTTTGGTATTTTTTGTCAACACAGTATGACTCTGAAAGTAATGTTGATCGTAGCTAGCAAAGAAGCTTAACATCTAATACGCTTACTAGTATCCTGCGGTTTTACTTGTGTTGAACCTGTTTCCAATAGTTTATATTGATAAACGCTGAAAAATTTGTTTTTTCATCTCAAAATTAAACAAACGGGCCCAACGCGGGTAAAACCCCAAGGCACTGATAATCATAGTATAAAACAAGTTATTTATAAAAAAAAGTCAACGGGTTTGCACTCCGGGAGTGCCGGCAGAAGTGGAAACTTGAATATTAACGTCAAAATATCTTACGAATTTTCGGTCAGGTCACGTGTCCTGACGCAAGTTAATTGTTTTACCCATCTAAAAAAAGTGCACAATGCCGTTAAGAAGTTTTCACTTTCATAAATCTAAATTGTAGTTCCAGATTTGCGCGTACATACAAACTCTCCAGATTTATATCTAGATTTTCTGTGCACTGTTATTTCCCAAATATCAACTAAGAGCCTAGACACGAAGTAGCCATCTTGAATTTACTGAGCCGTAACGAATGCAATGTCGTTAGTTCACCTTGCGACTAACGTTGAGAACACTTGTGCAATTGTGCATCGCAGACTCCTGGACCATCTGTCTCCTGATCTAATATTAGATCTTAGGTCAGCAGTTTTGCAGCATTGCTAATAAAATTATATTGGGATTAAAAATTGTATTAACACATTTCCCCCTTTAATAATAATGGAATAAGGTTCGTTTGGATTTTATGCAGACTATATACATACACATAACATACTATATACATAACATATTTATTTGAAAAGCTCTTAAAGCCTGTGTATGACGTAGCATAGACAGTATTTAAACTGTTATGCTGTAAGAAAATTTATAAAGGAGCGCGCATCAAAGACAATACTGACAAACTTGTTAAATGTCTCACAGATGTTTAGTCTGTAGATTGTTGTTAGAATAACTTAACTGCGTAGAACAAGACAGGCTAAAGACTGCGATGGGCTTTATGTATAATTTAGTACTAGCAGTGCCCTGCGGTTTTACTCGCATTGTATCTGTTCCTGAGAGAATTATGGCATGAAAAGTAGTCACAAACCTTCCTCTTGAATTATTCTGTATGTCGGTGAAAATTATACGCAAATCCGTTGAGTAGTTAGAAAAAAAAACACACACAGAAATACAGCTTTTGGGACCATTGGTGTATATTATAGATGAATGAATACCTAAATGTAAATTGAGTAAAGGCATTGGCATTCACAATAAATATATATTTTTCTAAGTATACCTAAAATCAGACCGTCTTTATCAACATATATGTTCAGAAATATTCGTCACAATAAATAAAAAAATAACAACATCACTTCACTTTATCACAACCACTATACACTTCAACCCACACAAACCAATTTACAACACATACCCAATTTCCACGTCATTAACAAACAAATAAACACATACAAAAACAAATTTTATTTTTGCATTTTATCTTTATTTTATTCTATCAGAGAAACGTTCTATATTCATGGGTCGCATCTTTACAATAAAAGAAAGTTGTAACCACGTACAAATTCGGCTATTTAAGAGCTGTTTTTACATTCTTACCGCAAAAGAACACAATAAAATGGGGGCACAACACTTTTATTTCCCCTGTAAATATACTCGTGGCGCTTAATATTCGTCTCATAAGAGACGAGAGACCGCGGCGTGGTATGTGTGTAATGCTCCTTATGTCACAATGATGTAAGATGACTGGATATGACTAATTATTATTCATCTTGATCAATCGTTTCGATTTGCCATTTGCCAACATAACTTTTTTTCGATGGTGTGGTTGGAGGCCTGTTACAAGTCCTTACGCGTACAAAACACGCGGGGAAAACCAGGTCTAAAGGTTGGATCTGAAAAGGACGGTAAGTTATGCGATAGCTATACGATATCTACCATTTAATGATAATAAGAGACCCAAAAAGGCGACGCAACGGCAGACCAAAAACAAGATGGCGAGATGCACTCGACGGATTTTTGCCCTGAAGCTCTAAATAGAGACAAGTGGAAACGATGGGGCCTTTGCCAAACAATGGGACACCCAAGGCTAATATAATTATAATAATAATATAATAAATGGTAAGAAAACATATAAAGATCTATACAGATTAGTCGTAAATTTGTCGTTTCCCTCCGCTATATATCTTTGTACACTGTATTGTAGGTCGACTGTAAGATGAAAATGTGGTTAATCAAAATACTGATACCATTCAGCTCTATTAATGTTTGTTTTGTCAAACATAAATATGTAGTGGGAGTATTCATTGACATTTTCTGATTCTTATTGATTGTGGGTCCTAACAAAACAATGGTGGGCTTTGTTCTCATAAATATCAATGGCTGAAAATATTTATTTTATTTTATCTACACTAATATTATAAAGAGGAAAACTTTGTTTGTTTGGTTGTAATGAATAGGCTCAAAAACTACTGGACCGTTTTTAAACATTCTTTCACCATTTAAAAGCTACATTATCCACGAGTAACATAGGCAATTTTCATCCTGAAATTCCCACAGGAATGGACACAACGCGGGTAAAACCGCGGGGCGCTGCTAGTTTTTAATATCTTAGGAGAATCAACAACTCTTAATACTAATAATACTAATTAAACTATCGATAGCTAATTAGAGGTTCCCACGAATAGCAATATTGTAAAAATTAACGAGCAAAACAAAAGACAATGCTTTTAAGTACGTCAAACTTAAACCATTCATTATTATTTTACTATTAATTGAAACGTACGTTAATGTCATTATTATTTATTTAAACGGGGAGTGCGGGGAGAGACGCTGTCGCGAGCGCTTCACCCACCTCCTGATGAAGGTCACCGTATGTGACCGAAACGTGTTGAGGAACTCTCAACAGTAGCCTCCGTCGTACGTAAGTTCCCATTCACTATTATTCAGATGGCTATTTCAAAAAGTGAGTTTATAGGTTTATATTGAATGATTTTGAATTGTAAAAAATACTATGAGTATGAGTACTCCTAGTACCTATACTTATATAATGATTTATTCTTCTGTATTTCAAAACCGCAATTGTGAGGTAAAATCACGAAATAAAGAAGTAACGCAGTAATTACTTCGCTCTTTCGTGGGTAAAATGCAAAAAACAAAAAAAAACAGATTTATTTAGTGTCAAAACGCATTTCATTCTGACACTAAGAGCGCGTACGAAACCTCAGAATACAGAAAGAACTACGAAACTATATTTTGTGAATTTAGAATCAACAGTTGTCAGTACAAATTATTTAATATAATGTAAAAAAAAGGCACTGCGCAAGCTGGACCATTTTTTACCAAACATAGCTAAGAACCATTACAAGTAAACTGGCTTTCAAATGAAAAAAACTGCAACGTTCATCGCAACGCTAGCCGTTCAGAGCTACGGCACAGTATAAATATCATACAGTAATTCGACTCGGCTGTGACCTTGAGTTAGATACCTACAGCCGCGCGGTGTGTGTGTCAGTACACACACACACACTACGATTGAGACAACCGAGACCGAATGCTTTAACTGCCCTCCCTCTCCTTACAAGCACGGTAGCGCTCAGATCAAAATGCCACTATCGGCCACCCTTCCAAGTTCGGGACGAGCTGCTCGTTGCTTAACAATACAATGAACTGACATTGCTCATTCACTAAGTTGATTCGATTTCAATTTGATATTATATTGCGTAACCGTAACTTCGATATCTCTTATTAAGTATCCTTGAAATATTTCCAGGAGTAATTCTCCCTTATATCAAACTTTAGCACCGAGTGGAACTTTACACTGATTTGGTAAAGTAAATGTTGACATATCTGAACAAACTAATGTTAAATTGAATCGCAGTTTCAATTATAATATACATAGATTTGTGTTATTGAAAAGTGACGAGGTTTAATTCAGAACCTACTTTGGTTATTAAAGAATACTATGTATGTAGTGAAGTCAAATGTCCCACTACTATTGGCTATTAAAAAATACTATGTAGTCCCACTGCTCAGCAAAGGCCTCTCATCTCACTAATGATATCAGTACAGTCAGAAGTAAAGTTACGTTTAAACCACAAGAGATAGCTACAAGTAAATCCTTATTAAATCTAAAAACCTATACTGGCAGCCATACTTAAGCCGCAGCCGTTGCACCGGAGATGCGTCGCAAACCTTTTTCCCGCTTCAGTTACGATGAAAATCGGTCTGTATTTCAATCTGTAACACATACGTATAACAGACTATTTCTTGGAAATTGATTGCGTAGAGTTTTCTGTTTAAGATTTTATGTTAGAACAAAGTGGCTTTTGTGGGCATGGAAATATAAACATATTCGTTTTGGTAATTAAACTCGAAATCATCTCATTTTGTTATTTCAAAGTTTAAGAGCAGTGACTTTGAAAAAAAGAAAAACTTTGAAAAGCTTGTTTTTGAAAAATAGGACAAAGAAAATGCATAGTATCAAACATATATTATCTGTCTGGATAAAATTCTAAACGTATTTTGATAAGAAATTAAGCAACAAACAAAACTTCAAGAAGAAGGCTGTTGGCTACTTTGCCCTATCCAAGGGTTGAGATGCACGTTGCTTAACTATGTTTTGGTAAATATCGGTAGAGCTGTTTTTGCGTAGGGAGATATTAATTTTTCGAATATTACAAAGTGATAAAGAGCCCAACATTTTAGGCTGACTGTACCTATAATATGACTGTTCCCAAAGATCCCATCACTAAGTTACTATAAATATGATCATCACCTTACTGTTACTAACGCACCCCTAAAATATTCAATGAAAACCTCCCAGTTGATCGTTAAGCAGAATCATAATTACATAGTACAGCCACAATGATCTCATTTGATGTCATTATGTGTTTCGCTGCCTCAGACGTAACAAAAAGTTTAGATAGAGTGCTAAGAAACTAGTGAAGCATTTAAAAATTACACCCCATGTCCAAATTAACCAGCTAATGATTGGGTATTGTTCTCGATTTAGGGTATTGTATCCATACACGGTGGCGTAACATTCATTAAAACTTAAATTACACCCAAGTTCGATTGGTTTCATTTATTTAATTATGCTAGCCAGTTTACAAATTATTAATTTCTTCTAAAGTGATGATTATTTACTTATCAAAGATACCTAATTCATTTTATAGAGAAAACAGTTTAGTGATGCTACTAACCGATAGAAAAATAATAAATCCTACTAGGTTACGGTTCAAACAAGGAAAATAATATTACAAAAAAGAAATATCTTTTACAAAACCGAATTCAATTCACTTATATTATAACAGGTCGTGTCTTAAATATTTCTTCGGTCTAAGGTACCGTGATCTCTAAGAACGTCACAAAGATAAGTTATCTGAACTGTATGATCATCAGTTTTAAGGGTTAATGTCTACGTGAGAATAAAACGCTTCGTTTAATTTTAGATAGCCTATATTAACCGTAACGGCACCTATTATGAAATAAATTATTTTGGCAGTTCTAAAAATGATAAACCTATAACGAATTTAGGAAGAAAGAGTGTATTATTATCGCTGTGATTGTAATAAAAAAGATTTAATAAATTCATAAATGTAGAATATTTATAATTAATTTATAGCTAACTAGTCGCGCCCTGCGGTGTTACCCGCGCTGCCCGTTCCTGCAAGAATTTCGGGATAAAGTGTATCCCATGTGTTATTCTGAAGTATAATCTATTTTCCAGTAAAGTTTCATCCAAATCTGTTCAGTAGTTTTTTCCTGAAACAGTAACAAACATACATCGTCACAAAAAATATAGTATTAGTAGGATTGATTGGGGGTTGAAAACCAATAACTTGAACTGTAATCAGTGTTATATATATTGACGTAGGTATATCCGTGATTTAAGTAATTATTCTAATTGCCATGTTGTCAATGCTTCGGTACACTGCCATGTTGACAATTACTAAATTCAAATAGGTTTATTCACCTCTTAGCGTCGCAGTTCTTGAATATTAGTTATTACCACGAAATAAAGATGTGTGCACTAAGTGCTTCGCTCTTCCGTGGTTATTACATCTACATTATAATAAAAACTATCTTAAAAAATACAAGTACGAACATAAAGACTTACTTAAAATTTCAAACAATAACATTAATACCTAAATAGAAAATTTACTTCGAAAAGAACACAAGACTTTGACTTTGACGTGTAAACTGCTCAGTTTGTGTACTCTCTTATGAATTCTGGACTTAAAGGTTGGAATACACTTGCCTATAGCATACAAGTAAAAAAACGAAATACGCCAAGGTTACGGCGTTTTGTAGCTGTGGTCGGTGGCCAGTGTGGCGACTCATAGATACCCGCTACACCGGTTTGCAAAAATGCCATTAGGGTCAGATGAGATTTGCTAGGAAAATCATGTAGGCTTTTGTGTTATAAATCTTTGTATATGTGCGTCTGTTTCATAGCACGCTGTCGTTACCCTTTTGAGAACATATATTTATTTTGTCATACTTGTATAACAGCTTCTGAAAAAGTACTTACTTACTGACATGGTGTCATTGCTAATTGTCATGCTTAATGTGCTTAAGTGTTTTGTATAAATACAATAACTAGCATGCAAGTTACTGCTCTGTTTTAGGACAAGTCCCAATTACGATTAACAAAGGCTAGCTTACGAGTATATGTACTACTAGCACCGCCATGCGGTTTTACCCGCGTTGTGCCCGTTTCCGTGGGAAATTCGGGAGTTTTTATACATATGAACCTTCTTCTTGAATCACTTTATCTATTTCAAAAAGCACATCAAAATCCGGTGCGTAGTTTTAAAGATCTAAGCCGACAAAGGGACACACAGCGGAAAGCGACTTTGTTTTATATTATATAGTGATGATACCTCGCACACGCACACTAATTCTACATTATATCATTTGGCATTATTATAACAGTTCAAATTACGTTACGTGCTATGTTATAAAATGTGGACCAAAAGGCGTGTGTACTCCCGCCTTAAGAAAAGCGGCAACAAGGTTAAATATCGTAAAAAGAAATCACCTTCTTGAACAGCCTTTGAGACATCGAAGTTTAGCGTTTATTATTTAGAACAAAAATTACTTCAATGTATTATTAAACGAATAAGCTTTTTATTATTATCTTACTTACCTATATAATAAGAGCCTTATTTACTAATTAAAAGTATATTAGCTATCAAATGGTATGTCCCTTTCCAACATACGCTACTTTCCAAAGAGCAAAAGAGACAATTTTCATAACAGTGTTTTAGTTATAGAGCATTTATGAATAAGGTTATATTATAAATGCGAATGCTTGTGAAGATACATCTTCGATCAACAATACACAACTAGATGTCGGGTCGGCGCAAAAAAAAAGTCTCGGTGAATAACGCCTCATTTGAAAAGTGAGGCGTTATTCTCACTTATTTTATTCATAAGATTTGCTACTTTATTGCTAGGTGTCATGGTTGTAATTAGGTTGAACTTCGAACTGTTTTAAAACTTTTGTTTCAGTTCGGTAGTAAACAAAATAAGCTGTCACACGTCATCCAAGCGGACAGTATTTAGCTTTGATTTTGTACGTGACCCGATATCTAGTTGTGTATTGTTGATCGAAGAGATACATGGATGGTTTCTCTTTCACGCAAAATATGGTATGTCCTGGTAATTTCAATCGTTAGACCATGTCGAAGGCCTTTAGATGGTCTAAAACTCTGACACCAGGGTTAGCTACTGACCCATTCGAAATGAATGAATAAATGAGCTCGCCAGTTCACTGAGCTAGTTAACTCGCCATATTATCATTGTCTTTTTAGTTTAAATACTCCATTTAGCTACAAAAACATCTCCAAACATAAATACTCTTGAAAATAATGTCGTACTATTGAAATATTCTCAGAGGATCGTTCAAAGTTTTGGGTTATGTGCCGGTCGACACTTGAGACATTGTTTGTGAAGTATCCCTCCCTGAATATATGCAACTTTTTTAATACTTTGTTATTCTTATATTCTTTTGTGTATGAAATCGAACGTTGCAGAAGTTTGTGTCATTGATATTCTGGAGTTGTTAGGACATATTTTTGGGTAGCCTTTTGTAGTAAGTAGGTACTTCGGTTTTTCGGTCTTGTGGCGTGGTTTGACTAAAAGATGTTATATAGCTTGTTGCGAATGTTAAGTTATGTGCAGTTCGGTCACTACTTAGGTGGCCGATAGAAGCATTTCTATCTGACGCTACTGTGCTTTGAAGGACATGTTGAATTGTCGATTCCGGTCTGATTTCGGTACAGTATGAATATATGTATATATTTTTTAATTTGATGCTCTTTTTTTTCAAATATTTCTTATTTTCTCTATCTTTATAGCTATCTATTTTATCTTCCTATATTAAGTCTGTTCATACTGTCACTGTCAATTGTCAAAATATGTTTTCATAATCTGCCAACTTACTTGACTATTTAGCGTACAATTGTACGCTTAAGTTTATCTAATTAGTTGACTGACTTACCTCCTAATGCAATGCAGGGCAGAAGACTTGTTTAGTTTAGTTATGATAGCCCGAAGCGAAGCGCTTGAAACAAAACTTATTGGCTATGAAATGAGCGAGTTCTACTGGAATAAATTACTTAACTTTTATAATAGATGCAAGTCTCATTATAAATAAGTTAGTAGGTCAAGTTTAAAAATGAGTTTTGAGACAGCTTAATCGACCGCATGGTTTATTAGGTAACCATCTTTTAAACCAAATCCAAATAGAATGATCAAAGTGTTTAATATCAGGACTCCCACACCGCAAAGAAATTGACTTTCAAATAAAAAAAGCCGCATCGGAATCGGTCCATGCACCAGCGCCCAGTTGCCGCGTAGATTTGAGAGCTACAATTCCATAGACACACACACACACAAACATACATACCATAGATACATCAACGTTTACCCTGTAACACCGTTTTTTGCAACGAGGGTTAAAAATACTCATTAACCTACATACCAAAATCACTCATTAACTTCTAAAAATCATTAAATATCTTCAAGTTCAACGGTAAATCTAAAAAGCAATACCCAACGATTAACGATAATAGCTTTAATCCAATTTCAAACCATTAGCTAAACGGAATACACAGTCAAAGGTTTGCTCCATCATTAAGATCTTCAATCCTTCAACATTCATAGCCTCATTGTATAAATTACAATGTCTGCGGGCTGTATCGTTGTGTTGTTTTGTGCCTTTGTGATACGAGAAATGGGTTGTTAACTACAAAACTAATGGAGACAGTGTCTTGCACTTTGAGTGTTATTTTAGGCTTGTTTGAACTGCAATCAATGATGTTATTAGGTTTTGTATGTTGTGTGGTAGGAAGAAAACTGGATTGTCACTACTACATAGTATAAAACATAGTCGCTTTCCGCTATCTGTCTGGCTGTCCCTATGTATGCTTAAATCTTTAAAAGTACGCAACGGATTTCGATGCGGTTTTTTAAATAGAGCGTGATTCAAGAGGAAGTTTTATCTTATATATAAAATTCTCGTGTCACAGTGTTCGTTCGCGTACTCCTCCGAAACGGCTTGACCGATTCTCATGAAATTTTGTGAGCATATCGGGTAGGCCTGAGAATCGGCCACCATCTATTTTTCATCCCGAAATTCCCGCGGGAACGGGTACAACGCGGGTGAAACCGCGGGGCGCAGCTAGTGTACGTATAAAAATCTCTAAATCTCCTACGGAAACGGGCACAACGCGGGTAAAACCGCAGGGCGCTGCTAGTGTCTATACACTAGCTATCTTATTCTTATCTATATAAGACTAGCCGCCCTCGCTTCGGGTGAAAGGTCCACCCTCTTTTAGGTGTTGAATTCCGCAAAATCCATTCTTAGTGCTCACTTGAGACACCTCTCATTGCTACACTATTTTTAAGCCTTAGGTAAAACTTGTGAATGTCTTTTTCCTATTTTTTGTGGCATTTTTTTTTTTTTTTTTAATATCATGAAAGGAACGTCTGCAACAAATTTCAAGATTCTGCGTAGTTTGGGGAATGCGTTGATTTATGTCAGTGAGTTAGTCAGTTAGTTAGTGTAGGGCCACATCTGCGGAACGTACGGCGCCGAACCTTCCGCTAAATACGCTCGTAGTGTATTTCAAGTTATCTATGACACATCAGTACGCGGCGTAATTTCGACTGATGTGTCATAGAGCGGAAGGTTCGGCGCCGTACGTTCCGCAGATGTGGCGCTACACTTAGGTTTACCTTCTACATATACATATACATAAGGATAAAATTAAAAACGTGATTCTAATAATCGCGTATTGAATTGCTCATCACATGAAACATGCATGCAATCTACACAAAATAGGATGAACATTATAATATACTAATAGAGAATTATTAGTTAATAAAAAAAAAATGTATTAACATAAAGTACATTATCATCAAGTTGTGAAACATCTTCACAACTTCATTCCACAACATTCCACAACACAAGCTTAGAGCTTACTTTGGTTCTAATTAACCATGTGTGAATTTGTCCAGGTATATTTATTATTTATTTATTTATCTCTTTTAAGTAGTTAATAAATATCGTTTGTGAGATTTGTACGTACAAACAAACAAATCAAAAATCGTTCATTAAATCGATACTTAGCTCATTGATTGAGAGTTCATTAAATCGACACTTAACTAACTGACGTAATTTTTCATACATTACATATCAAAATCACTCATTAAACCTCTACTATAAAGCAATCGACGTCTCTACGTACGAGTAATAGTATTGTACATAATATAACAAGTCTCTAACCTTCAAAATTTCGTTATACCTTTGCCTTTGAAAACGAAACATTTCAACCCTACCACATAATAACATCCTTCAATAATCCAAAAGAGAACAATGTTCATAAAACGTTCATGATCCGTTTGGTCCGTACCAATTCAAGAAATATGAGGCGCTCGCTTAAATATTCTATCTACCACATCTTCGTAGTTTTCCTGAATTATTACTGAGTTGGATTCTGAACGGGTCAGGATAGGAATCGCTAAATTTTCATGACATAATTATTCTTTGTTACCCTTCACGGTGTGTTGTGTTTTATGAGAGGTCTTTGAACTCTAGCGGGTGTTATGAAAATGAAACTTAAGGAATAGCTTATTCTTTAGTAAAGTATTATTATGAGATCCGGTCTTGTTCATTTACACTAATATTATAAAGAGGAAAACTTTGTTTGTTTGGATGTAATGAATAGGCTCAAAAACTACTGGACCGTTTTTAAAAATTCTTTCACCATTCGAATGCTACATTATCCACGAGTAACATAGGCTATTTTTCATCCCGAAATTCCCACAGGAATGGACACAACGCGAGTAAACCCGTGGGGCGCTGCTATGTTTTATAATCTTAATTTGGTTGTACAGGCTCAATAACTCTGACACCAGGATTGGTCAGATAGTTTAAACGTACTCACACGGGTTTTTTCGTGTTAGAAAGTTAATAAAGCAAGTAATAACTTACTTTTTATTTCCCGACGTTTCGAGGGGATTGCACCTCTCGTGGTCGCGGGTGAACTGAAGACATTGGAGTTACCGCTGTGATGGGAGGGTAGGCGTTCCAAGTGTTGGAAGTACCCTCGAATGGTCAATGTTAGAGTTTAACGGTGCGTTCACATTAGACTGACACACAACACTGACAGTATCCTGGCACTTGGTCTTTTGGGCACGTCTCGAACACTTATAAGTTATTACCGGATTCCAAGCCGCAGAGAGTTTAAAACCGTCTTCACGATTGAAATTCGGATATTTCCTTATTTCAATCGCTTCCCGAATAATCCTCTTGTAGTAGTGCGGCTCGTTTGCAATAACTTTAGGGTCATGTAACTCGATCCAGTGATTGAGACCCGAGTCAACTAAATGTTCGGCTATAGCAGACTTGTTAATTTGACGGTTCTTCACAGCCGCTATGTGCTCCTTAACGCGTTCGGCGATCGTCCTCTTGGTCTGACCTATATATGAATGACCACAGCTGCAGTCAATTTTGTAAACACCCGGCATCTGTAAGGGTATTACATCCTTCGGTGTTCGTAGCTGCTTGGCCATTCTCGTGAGCGGGGTGTAAATTGATTTTATTGAAAAACGTCTGAGTAGGTTTCCAATTTTATCCGTCACTCCTTTCACATAAGGTAAATACGCCGGTTGTCGAGTCGCCTCAGCGTGTTTCAACCTAGTGCGTTTCGTCTGCGATCTGCCAGTCCTGTAGCCATTACGTTTCAGTACCTCCTGAACATGCTGTAGTTCGCTCTGTAAATAACTTATAAGTGTTCGAGACGTGCCCAAAAGACCAAGTGCCAGGATACTGTCAGTGTTGTGTGTCAGTCTAATGTGAACGCACCGTTAAACTCTAACATTGACCATTCGAGGGTACTTCCAACACTTGGAACGCCTACCCTCCCATCACAGCGGTAACTCCAATGTCTTCAGTTCACCCGCGACCACGAGAGGTGTAATCCCCTCGAAACGTCGGGAAATAAAAAGTAAGTTATTACTTGCTTTATTAACTTTCTAACACGAAAAAACCCGTGTGAGTACGTTTAAACTATGTGTTCAAATCGTGTAAGTTTAAAAAAGGATTGGTCAGGTTGACCATCCACTCGATGAAGAAGAATGGGCTAACAGGAACTACCAATCCGATCTGAATAATTCTGTTTGTAATGTATAGCCACATTCAACGGTAAGGCTATGATCTACATCCGGAAATTTCCACGGAAAATGCCACAATGCGGATAAAACTGCGCAGCAAGTAACAAATATTTCAACAATCTTAGCGATTGTCACTCAGCCGGCGTAAACAAAAGCCCCAACAGCCTCCGTGGTCTTGTGGTTTGAGAGCCCGGCTCACGATCCGGAGGTTCCGGGTTCGATTCCCGGTGGGGATACCTCACAAAAAATCTCTTTGTGAAATTTTCCTCAGTTTGGTTAGGGCATTGCAGGCTGAATCACCTGATTGCTCGAAAAGTAAGATGATTCCGTGCTTCGGAGGGCACGTTAAGCCGTCGGTCCCGGTTACTTTCTACGGATAGTAGTCGTTACTTGAGCCATGTCAGAGGCCTTTGGCGGCTCAATAACTCTGACACCAGGATTGGTCAAGGTGACCATCCACTCGATGAAGAAGAACAAAAGCCCTTTGGCCCTGTACCGAGTCTGTACAGGTCATTAAAAGTTATTGCAGTAAACAAACCTACAAAACAGTGCAGTAATAGCATAATAATGTGTTGTTACATCTTAACGTGACTCGCAACTCTGTTATTAGGACGAGACAGCGTTGTTTTTCTTCTCATAATTAATAGACTAGTCGTGTTTACTTTCTGCAAAATATTGTTTATAGTTAAAAGGAGTTGTTCAAGCAAATCAACTTGAGCAAGCTGAGAAGTGTTGTTATAGTATTTTCAATATTTTTCTTAACAATATTGTAGAAACTTTGTTTACTTTTATTTTACCTTAAGGGTCTTTCGGAACAGTTAAAGTGAACGCACATATCCTTTCGGAACGCGTCGAAAGAATTGAAATAAACGATTATAGAATTTGATCAAGAGATATTATGAAACCTTGCACACTTGTCCGCGTCGAATGACCCGAATTCGAAGAACGTCAGAAATTATTGATTAATTAAGTTAAGTAGGTTTAGAGTCTTGGATTTAGATAAAACCTATTCTTCATATACTGTCAAACGTCGCTACGCTACGGTTTATCATGATTTAATCCTAACTAATATTATAAATGCGAAAGTAACTCTGTTTGTCTGTCTGTTACGCTTTCACGCCAAAACTACTGAACCGATTTGAATGAAATTTGGTACATAGTTAGTCCAGAGCCTGAGAAAGGACATAGGCTTTTTTATCGCGAAATTCCTGCGGGTACGGGTACAACGCGGGTGAAACCGCGGGGCGCTGTTAGTTATTTAATAATTCACAAATATAAGAACAGGGATAAAGGTGTCGGAACCCTTTTTCTTGAACTATTCAGACTTTTGAAGAAAACTGGATAGAAATAGCTTTTCTTCAGTCTATCGCAAACATACAGACTGACAAGACATACGACTTTGTTTTATACATGGATTGATGTTATTTATTGGACAGCTGAAAACATAGCTCACTTGAAAAACAAAATACTCAATCACTTTCGAAGGCAATGAACCAATCAAATAGGATATCATATCATGCCTTTACTCAAAGCAAAATATTTATTATTCCACTTATCTTGGTGTTATCGTTCGAAGGAAATTGAGCCTTAAGAGATGATATTAGAGGTTCTTTTGGAATAAGCAATTAAAAATAAATTTATGACTACGTCTATCACACACATGATTGCCAAATGCTTGCCTATAGGGTAGTGTACACGAGTAACTTTAATTGCGCAATTTTGGGGAATTTAGTTTATTTTCACTTTTTAATCTTATCTTATCTATAAATGTTGTCCAGGTTACGGCATAATTGCTTTGGTTTTTATTTTCTTTGTCGATCTTAACTCTCCTACCCATTGACAAAAGTTTCCATAATTGGGCTTTTGAAAAAAAAAAAAAAATGTTTTTTTTATGTATTTTAAAACTTTATTATTAATAATATTGATATTTAATGCAAAAAACGTAAAAAAAATATTTTTTCAGTTAATTATAAACAATTAAAAATTGAATAAAAATCACGTGACTATAAACGCGCCATAATTGGTCACCGTGGTTGTGACGTGATAATGTATAGCTATTTAACCATAAGTACGTACAGCGTTTACGGCTATTACACGTGTAACCGAATGGGGCAATACATTATGACGTCACACGCACTCGGGTTTGTTCGGGAGTTGTCCGAGTGTTTTCGGTACTGGATTCAAAAATTAATTTTTATTTTGAAATAACTTTTGAATTATTGCGAAAAAAATAAAATAAAAATAGTTTTGTTATAAAACTAATATATAATCTTTCCATTTATCACAAAAAAAAAATTTTTTCAAAAGCCCAATTGTAACCTTTGTTTTCAAGCAATGCCCCTACAAATGCCGATGCAAATGTTAGGCATACTTAAAAAAATCACAATTCAATTCTTCTATATTACCTGCTTGTACGTCGATGAGAATGCTCATTTACTTAACCCAAATATTTTATTCATACCGCCTTATTCATTAACGCCGTGTAACTAAAACTCTGTTACGCTGTGCTTTGTCTCTTTTGCTCTTCGGAAAATTGCGTATGTTAGAAAGTGACAAACAACTTGATAGCTAAACTGTTCTTAATACGCGTTTATTAATATGGCCCTTAGATTTTAGTTTAGATATAAAAATGAAGTGACTCAATTTTAAACTCACATATTTTACTGATTAATTAATTTATAGTATTACTCCTTGTTGGTTTGTGCAAGCTGAGAAGTGTCGTTATAGTAACGTCGTAAAATCAAAATATAAGTTGTTTTACTGGTTTCTTAAGTTTAAACGAACACCACTCATTTTTAAATGAAACTACGTTCAGAGAAATACTTCGCTTCTATTTTACTTTTTTATTCGATGTTTCCTTTCAAGAACCGTGGTCACAAAATACTGTCTTCTGTGAAAAAAGCAATAGTGATTCGACAATAAAAAGCATATTAAAGGTTCCACCGCTGGGCAAAGGCCTCTCATCTCTATAAAGATATCAGTGCAGTAGGAGGATAGTGAGGACATTGAGAGGCGTAAACACCACGCTTGCCAAATGCGGGTTGGTGATCTCAAACCCGAGCCATGTTTGAAAAGTAGGAAACATGCTTTCGCTCGACCCGGAAATCGAACCCTCAGTCTTGACAGGCGAGTGCACATACCACTAGCCCATCGAGGCGTAGTGATAAGGTAATATAATACTTTTATAAGTTGCAATAATTGCTCAATAATTGCCCGTGTATGCTAGTGACGTGAGTCAATTGAGTATAACTCAGCAAAAACGCTCGTTCCAGAGGCACTGAAATGAAATGCAATGCCAAAAGTCGCCAATTACACTTTTAGTAATTGATGACTGAACGTGGGCTATGGCTCACTCAATATGCATGATGTGGTTATAGGGTTGTCCAGTAACGGTATTTTAAAGTACCGGTATTTTAAAATACCTATTGGTATTTTTCATAACGACACTTTTCACGGCTTTTTAATTGATTAACGTCAACTGTTTCGATTGAATGCTTTTGTTTTTTGTGTTGATGTGAAAAGAGGTGTTGTGTGTTTTACGTGTGATATATGACTGATATCGTAGTTTAAAATCGTCTGAACTAATTTTAATTTACATTGCTTTAAAGTACACCTTAGAAGCATCGTTCAATATGTTGGAAATATAATTTAAAACGCTTCTAACCCTGTCTGTCTTTCACGGTCTTGCTGTAGCGCTCGTGGCGTAGTGATGTCAGTACATTGCGATTGTTAAACAACGTGCAGCTCGCCCCCTACTTGGATGGGTGTTACGGTTACTAGTCGGTCTCGGTTGTTGCAATCGTTAAACCATGTCGGAGGCCTTTGGGCGGTCTAGAAACTCCGACACCAGGGTTGGCCACTAACCTCCTCGACTACTACTGCTAGTTGTTCGTTCTTGAAGGTGGCTTAGCACAACCCTAAAGGTAAGTCAAGTAGTGTGGCACAAACCCGTGAATACCAATTAACCCGTCCGTTATGTTGGAAATATTTGCTTCACGAATCCTTTATAAATCTAACTTCTTTGTTTACCTTCGTTATCTTTGAAATAAGATCGAGTTACTGTCATCTTTCAGTATATCAAATGTTCTCGTAGTTGTTCTAACCAATGCCTTTTTAGGTTAACAGAGGGGCATGTGCATTGTACTTTATATAATTAATGTTTATCATATGTATGTAATGATTATATATCCAGATAGTTCATTCGACTGTAATACAATAGGATTTGAGAATAAGTAAGTAAGTAAGCCACAAATCTACTCGGGTTTGTGGCTAACAATGGTGTCGAAGTGTTTAGACCACCTGAAGGCCTCCAACATCACCACCAGTATTTTGTATATTTATACATATACTAGCCGCACCCTGCGGTGTTACCCGCATTGTATCGGTTCCCGCGGGAATTTCGGGATAAATTGTATGCCATGTGTTATTCGGTGGTACGTTCAAAAGAGCCTCTATGGGACCAAAACTGAATAAAAATATTTGACTTTGACTTTGACTTTGACATTCTGATGTATAAGGTTACTGTTAAGTTTCATCCAAATCCGTCAATCATACATCAATAACAAAAACATACATCCAAACATCCATACATACATCTATACTAATATTATAAAGCTGAAGAGTTTGTTTTGTTTGTTTGTTTGTTTGTTTGTTTGTTTGTTTAAACGCGCTAATCTCAGAAACTACTGAACCGATTTGAATAATTCTTTCACTGTTAGATAGTCTATTTATCGAGGAAGGCTATAGGCTACATTTTATCCCGAAATTCCCACGGGAACGGGCACAACGCGGGTAAAACCGTGGGGCGCTGCTAGTCCATTATAATATTAGTAGGATTAGTATCAGCTAATTAGATTCCATAATACAAGCTTAGAGATTATTTTGGCTCTAATTATTAACCGTGTGTGAATTTGTCCGAGTATATATATTTATTTTATTCATCTTAACCACTCAGAAAGCTCAGTAAAACAACTACTTATTTCGCGCACAATCCCTATAAGAGCTTGTCATTATTTTATACACGAAAATAAACTTTTATGCTCTCCGAATAACAAGGAAGAAAAAAACATTGAACACAAACTTATTTCAGTGAAAATATTTTGGAACTAACTGGGCGCTCTGTAAGTCTGTATACAGTTGGTGGCAGAAAAAATAGGCACTTCTAAAAGTTATGTAGAGGTGTGAAAGATTATAAAATTTATATTTTTAACGGATATGAAGGGAAAGAGTATATGATTTCTAGGGAGGCCTTTTCTCATCAATGAGACAATATGAGTAAAAATGATTTCGAAAATACCTACCTACCGTTCGAACCTACAAAATGTTGTCTAGTAGGCAAACAGTAATATTAAATGATGTTTAATCAGGTAAAAGGCCTTAACCTCTCACCTCACTATAGATATAACTGATCACTGATTACGTGCCTTTTAAAATAAAACAAAATCTTTTATAATTATTTTATTAGTCTCGCAATGGCACAAATGTTTTTCCTGATAAAAATTCAAATGCACCTAAATGTAATACATAATTTTTCATATATTACATCATGAAGTACATCCAATTTAAATTTAAAACATTCAACAACAACAACAAATCTCTAACTAACGAAGCATTTTACGTCTCTGAGTACGGGCGTTAGAAATTTAAATTTAAAAAAAATAACTTGAGAGGTGTCAAGGGACACCCGGATGGAACGAAGTTTATTTATTATAAACAAAAATAATCGTCGCGACACCACACTGTTCAATGCGAAATAGAAAGACGAAACGAAAATATCTGGCTTGCTTTCTATAAGAGAGAGAGAGACAGACAGAGAAACATGTGCACACCAGAGAGAGACAGATGTTTCGCGCATGTTTCTCTGTCTGTCCCTCTCTGGCCTAAAAAATGTCGTTACTATTTTTTCCGTTTAGCCCCCTTTCGCAACGCGCGATAAGGAACTTCGTTCCAAAAATCATTCAATTGTTTTGCCTACAACTACAGCAGCAAATTCTTTCGCCCAAGTTTTCTACCAGCCTTACATGTTTTCCTTTCATAGAGAACCGTCCGTTTTTAAGTCCCAAAGCCTCTTCAGACGGAGAGTTTCCCGTAAAATTACATTGAAGTTACAATTTTGGACGGTCTATTACCTACGTTATGATTAAGTTATGTTTTTGTTATTCTGTCTTTATGATAAGTTAAGATAATTAAGTTTATGTAAAACAAGCAGTGTCCTGCGGTTTTACTCAGGTTGTACGTTGCGGCGGGAATATTGACAAGAAACACAAAATATCCTCTTGAATTGCTCTATATGTTGGCGAAAACCGCATGAAAATCCGTTCAGTAGTTTTTGATATGATTTTGGATATGGACAAACAGCTTTTGGGGACTCTGTTTCATAATAATATGTATATTATGAAACTAGCTGTGCCCCGCGGTTTCACCCGCAGCGCCCCCGTTCCCGTGGGAATTTTGAGATTTTGTTTCCTTATTTTTCTTATATAAAAACCTTGTCCTGACAATAAGGAACACATAAAAAAAAGAATCATCCAATTTGGTGCAGTCGTTTTGAAGACAAATCTATTTTATCAAATCGCCAAAATTTTACATTATTCGCTACTAATTTTGAATTAAAACTACGTTTACAGATACACTTCGTTTTTATTTTACATTATTTACGTTTCGGCTCCTTTATAGGAATTGTGGTTTCAGAACACTCAAGCAATGCGAATCCGCAAACATAATTTCAATTCAAAATGAGTAGTGTTCACCTAAACCTAAAAAACCAGTATCTATCCGCTACCTTAGATAAACAGTAGAGATCGAATATCGAGACCAGCTGTCACAATACAGAATCCAAAACTAAAAATCCATTCCATAACAAAGTTCCAATACCACCTCTTCGCAAGCCATACTTCCAAATAGAATAAAACATTGCTATTTCCTAAGATACATGCGTGGTTCCTATTTCCTGTTAGCTTCCACCTTCATAACCGTTCAACAAACAAAAAACTATCTTAATACATAAGAAATAAGGTTGTTGCTATTGAATATAAGAATTGCGATGTCACATTGCCGCTTGAAAATAAACAAGAGTAACTATTACCGGTAGAGAGCAGGGCCGGACTGAGGGCGTAAGAACGAAGTGCCGAAAGAAATTGAATAATACGAAGCTATTGAATGAAACATGTAAGAAATTGTATTCTAGCATGGTTTAACTGACATTAGTATGTAACTTTTCTGAAAAAAACATCCTGATTTTATACCCATTTCTTAGATTTCTTATTGTTTATAACTTAATCTAGCCTTCTCATCTTTTTACGAGACAGTTAATTAATAAATAATGCCATTTTTACATGGACGAACCATTCACTGAATTCATATTACTGAAATGCGCAGGCCCTTACCGTCAAACTATTCTTCTAATTTTTTTGCCCTGGGCGAGTATGTACTCCACTCTAAATACATCACTATATTCCCCAAAAAATGCTATTCACTTGATTCCGTACTTTTCTTTGCCCTGGTCTTCTTCTTCTTCTTCGTGTCGATGGCACAAAAATTAACTTTTTTTTTTCTTTGCCCTGGTCTTAAAGTCACTGAGTCCCTCCCTGGCATCTGAAATGTTTTTCTATTTCATTAACTACCTACTTACCTTACTCCGCTGTAGTCTTAGGTAAGTTTGTTTGATATTTCACTTGTCTCATCGTTTACTGATTAGTTTGTCATGGACAAGTTTGTTTGTTTGTACGAGGAAGTTGCTGACTGTTGTATTGTAAGATACTATTTGTTATTTAGTTATGTATCTGTATATGAGATCTTTATACAAAAATAGTTTGTAATGGCTATGTTTCAAGGTTTTATCCGCGTTGAAGACATTTTGGTGGGTATTTTGAGATTGATCATCATCATTAAAAGCATTCTTTCTCTTGAATGTAATTTTAATACGCTTCTCTTTCATAGTGTCTTTACAGATAAAGTATATAAACACCGTAAAAAATCTCTTCTGATATTTAATAAGTATGAATGACCCTGATTAGTCCCTAAGGCAAAGATCAAAACGTTGTTAAGACGTTTGATATCAGCCCCAGTTGTATTAATCGTCAGACCATGTTGGTGGCCTTTAGGCGGTCTAACAACTGCGACACCAGGGTTGACCACTGACCTTCTCGAACTTACTTTACATCAAACTATCAATCATTACTCTACATGTAGTAATCAATCTTAATACAGCCATCCTTACTTTATTAGTCTTAACTTATAATTTTAGTACTCGTACCATCACGAAACTTTAACTTTCAATAAATTCATAGTCACAAACAAAGCTATAAAATGTCCAAAATGTTTCCAAATAAACACACTATAAAATTAACACATTCGAAAGTACATTGCTTGCCAAATGTGGAAATTTACAATACAATGCGAATATCTTGACGTTAACTGTATTTATAACTCACTATAAACGCCTTTCGGTTTCAGCTGTGTTAATCGAGAATTTCAGTTATGATAACGCATCGTTTTAACTACGGTGAGTTCCTCCAATTTAAGCGTTTTAAGTCGTCTTCGTGCTGCAGTGGTGCACATTTGACTGCACGCATGGATGTTCTTTTGTTTTCATATAAACGCGCGTAGCAAGATAACTGAAACCGCTTATTTAGGAGAGTCCAACTCACGATTTATATAAAGTTTAGTTCATATTTATACCGCGTTGAATTACGGTTCAAGTCAATCTAAGGTTTCTTTTCTGTGTAGTTCATCCAGGGTTTTAGTGGTTCTTACCTCCCACGGTGTCAACTGAATCAACCTAAAATACCGGAATCTGTTGTCTGTGGAAGCTTACATACCTGTGTAACTGTGAGGGCCGAAACTGCGTTAAGCGGGCGCACGCGACGGGAGCACGCGACAGTTCACTTTTGTATGAATCACGCGGGCGCCCGCGCGAGCCTAACGCAGCTTCGATCCTTAGTATTGTTAGTTTTCAAGAACTCAAACAAAGATCAAGATATCAAACGAAAATAAGTACCGAATGTCCTAAAAAGATTTTATCGCGAGTTAAGCGAGACATACATACATAGTACGGGTGTATAACGGTTTTACAACTTGCGAATTTAATGGTCAACACTGCGTTAAGCGTGCGCCCGTCAAGTGCGCCCACCGCGGGCGCCTGCGACGGTTCACTTTTATATGAAACCGCGGCGTGCGCACGCAGTGTCGGCCCTTATAGAGAATATTGCAACACTTAAGTCTTTCATATGTTATTAGTATTAACTGGCTCCCAGATACTAAACTCATCGCGATACTCAACGACACAAAGCAATACAGATTTGTCTCAGTAAAAGCACATACTCATAAAATATACTATCAGGGATAACTACTTCATTGGACGATCTTTAGTGGCTCTTGATTTACGAGACATAAAACTTTATTTTGAATATGTTACGTTCATGTTGAATATTCAATTTATGCTTACACAGAGCAGTAATATTTTGGCTGTTTGTTTTATTATTTATGTGCTCGTCTCTAGTGCGTACCTTAGTAAATTATAGTAGAGTAATAGCCGGTCTAGTTTTGTTTTCGGTAGCGACTGCAACAGCAACCAATAGTGCTGTTTGCCGTCGGCAGTTGCTGCCTGCTTCTGAGGTCACTACCAAAACAAACCGTGACAAGCCTGTTGGCACAGTTCAAGACAGAGCTTAGTTTGGGTCTAATTAACAGTGAGTCAATTTGTCTGAGTATATTTGTCCGGGTATATTTAATAAACCTAGGCTGCATTAAGACTAAGTCGATCCCCGCATGCGTTGACAGCTTGGTACATGGTAAAAGTTTTAGGGTGACAACCCAATAACTGATTAATACAGATTTCGCATAATAGATAGAAGCTAGAAAAACACCAAGTGAATATTTTGATAGCACAAAATCTAATATATAAAATTCTCGTGTCGCGGTGCTTGTTGCCAAACTCCTCCGAAATGGCTAAACCGATTTTCATGAAATTTTGTGCGCACAACGGGTCGGTCTAAGAATCTATTTCTCTAATAGTCTATTTTCACTTCTAAATGAAATTTTTAAATAATTTAAAGACCTCTTTTTTAAATAATTTAAAGGGCAAAACATCTTTTGCCGGGTCAGCTAGTATTTTATTAGCTTAGTGCAGATTACAAAATGCTATATAATATATCTCTTAGTTTCCATCAATGTTACCAATAACAACAGTATTTCAATAAAACTGTATTACAAAAGATTGCAATTCTAATACGTTATTTGTTCAACTATTCTAAAGACAATGTAATCAAAGTAAAAGCCACATAAATATTAATAAAAATACAGTTGGCACAAACTGAATACATGGAGCGAGTACTGCAGGCCTACTATCAACGCTTAATACGATTCAATTTAGGACCTAAACTGAATCGCTTTGCTATTTCGTACCATCAACTTCGTTTTACGAATCAAAATTTGAGGGTACGAATGTGAGCGATTTTGTTTAGGAACCTAAATTAAACTGCTCTGAATTTGAATCGTTTTCTAAAAGTTGATAGTAGGCCTGCTGTACTCTGTATGTACTCTATATGCTATCAAAATATCCGACGAACTCTTGGACATGGGATAAATTTATATCTCAACTTTTAGTTCTCTCAATGCAGGTCAATACAATTGAATTTGGAACAAAATTGAGGTTCCAGCTAGAAGTGATTTAATTTTATTTTATTGTTCTTGTGTTGTTTTGTGGTTATTGTTATTTAAAGAATGAGTAACATGATGTTAAATGACGATAAGTTTATATTTACAGTAAGTAAGTTCTAGTAGGTCAGTGGACAGCCCTGGTGTCGGAGGTTTAGACCACCTCAAGGCCACCGACATGGTCTGACGATCGCAAGAACTGGGATCGACAATTTAACGTGCGACCTAAAGCAAGGTAGCGCTTTGATAGAAATGTATGCCCATATAAATGTAGTTAAATTGTCGGCCTCGGTTGTACTAATCGTAAGACGACGTCGTAGGCCTTTCATAGGTCGTAGGTCGTACTTATGTAGGTCGTAGGTCGTACCTACATACGGCGTAGGTCGCACCTTCGTAGGTCATGCTCCAGGGTTAGCCACTGACTTACACGAAATTACTTACTTAATATGTATTCTCTTTTCAAATAACACTACGGTCGGTAAAATAATAAAACATTATCATTAGAAAAGCGTTTAAAGTGCTTTAAACGAAAAGTTTGTTTTGAATAAGGGATAATGTGAATCCTTTTGATGTAGAAACAAAAACCCTTTTTAGGGTTTAAATACTTGACTTTTGATAGAAAATGTGTAGTAGGGTTAGACTATTGAAGGTCACTTTACACACACACGTGATAATGTATACCTAGCTTTTTAGTCTTTGTTTGTTTAAAGGTGGTTAATAAATTATAATTATTTTATAGTTTACTGATTACGTCATTGGTTGTATGTAAAGCAATTGTTTTTTGAGTTGAAACCAAACATAACAATGTTGGAATCAAACGGGTTGCCATGATACTGTCGATGAAAATTAATGTCTTCAATGGCTTCTGCAAATAACTAATCTAAAAATATAGCTGATGTATCAGAAAGCAAAGACTAAGGTAAAGTATTAACCTTGATGTTCCACTGCTGAACAAAGTCCTCTCATCTCAATGAAGATATCAGTACAGTGAGGAAAATAAGGCGTAATCACCACGCTTGTCTAATGCGGGATGGTGATCTCAAACCCGAGCCATGTTTGAAAAGTTAATTAGAAAATTGAACAATCCGGGAATTGAACCTGCAACTTCAGTCCTCAAAGGTAAGACAAGCCCGTTGGCACAGTGGCAGTGAGAGCGCTTACTGTGTCAGGGGTTGCGGGTTCGATCCCCGCCCGGAGTCAACAATATGTGAAGACATAGTTGTTGGCGACGACGTCTGGGTGTCAATTATATATTCTTATAAAGTATTTGTGTATGTATATGTAGTAGTATCAGTTAGTTAGATTCCATAACACAAGCTTAGAGCTTACTTTGGGTCTAATTAACCGTGTGTGAATTTGTCCAAGTATTTATTTATTATTATTATTAAAGGTGGTCTCAGTCGAAAAGATATAATATGACCAACTAGCTGTTCCCCGCGGTTTCAACTGCAGCTCACCCGTTCCTATCAGATTTTTTGCATTTTATTACTTAATAAAATGCCAAAAATCTCAATCTATTCCTGACCTAAATAAATAAAATAAAAAAAGAATCATTAAAATCGGTCCCGCCGTTCTCGAGTTACAAATGGTGTAACTAACACGACTTTCTTCCATATATATAGATAATTCTTTCAGAATTGGGACCTTATACAACCAAACCTAAAGCACCATTTCATAAAACACACGGGCAACAAAGAAAAGTTTTATAATGACAAAGTAGCAAGGTATTGATTTACTTCAAGTCAGTGGCTTGGAAGTTCTAACTTTCCAAGAGACGGTTTGCCTTTGTAGGCAACTTGTCTAGCACACTAAGTACCCGGTATATTGCTGGATAAATTGTTACTGTATCTTCTAGTGTGGTAACTTTAAAGTTATATTATTTGTTACTAAAAAGTTAATTTTACGCTGTCGAACTTGTTTAGTTTCGTGTTGTGTTGATATTGAGTAAGTTTATTTACTTTACAGCGTGTTGTTTCTTACGTGCCTCCGTTATATTCATTCTGTTCCAATTTTGTAAGAATTTTAGAGTACAAAGAAGCTGAAACTATTCCTTTTGAGTTACTCTGTTTTAAAAGAACAATACGTCTTATTTTAACAACAAACAATTTGTAAAATATGAAGAAAAAATGTCAAGTACTTTTTTTAATTAATCTTAATCTTACAGACAGACGCGTTTTGGGACTTTGTTCTATAATAATGGAGTGCTTAAGCTACATTAATTGTAAAATAGTGTTATTAATTGCTTAATGGCGTTACACTGCTACGATGCGTAGTCACCGTAGTAGGCCTTCGAGCGTAGCAGCCGTAGCACGGCTACGCGCGTAGTCCGTGTAGCTTAACCCGTAGTGGATAGTCCGATCGCAAAATGGCGGTTTCGAGATAAACGCGGGAAAGACATTTTACCATTTTTGAGGAAGATGTATGTATTTTATAGCCCTTCAAATATATCAATGCAATAGGAAAAAATACAAGCTTTTCAAAGATAATTATCCTTTATTTCATAAATTAGTATATACATTAATTATGCGTATTATTGCGTTTACTTTTAGCATCAGGTGTTGTGAAAATCACAGGATACTAAAACTAAACGCAGCACTCGCGCTCATTACTGCATTATGGTCTAGCGCAAGTTGATTACTGCGTTATTGCTTAGTAATAAATACCGCTTTTTAATGTCCGGGGCTAAGTGAATGTATACTTATATCCTCTTTAAACAGATTTTAAAACTTTGCTCTACGGTTTAAACCTACTCTGAGGATATAAAAATTTAAGAATTTCCTGTAGAGATCATATGAAACCTTAAAATTTGGATTCTTATCCATAAAATCAGCATGCATCATGGAAGCATTCAAATCACTCGGAAGGTATCTTCTGTTTGGGGCATGTGCACGCCTATAATGTGCAATGGCTGGTTTAAAACTCTCGATATGCTGTTTGATCGTTTCTCTGTCCAATTGTTTCGAATTATCATGTTTCCCGCGTCGATCCTCTTGAGCTTCAGGAAGCTTTTTCAAAATGTCAAGCACACGTCTATCATTATTTTTGTGGTATCCCAGAGTCGTAAGAAAGAATGTTTTACAAACTTCCTTCTCCTTATTGTCTGTTTCAAAAAAATACATATATGTGTGCTTCCGCATCATCTGGCTATCTTTAATACGTCTCTGTACATCTTTTTCAGTAACCATCGACTTTACATATAAACCTTGTGCTTCATAACCAAACTTCCAAAATGTTGTATTTATGCGTATGCGTTCTAATTCCGTAAAAGAAGACATGCATTTCTTTGTACAGGTTTCGTTACATCCAGATTTTACCGCCATTTTATCTAGCTTTCTCTTTTTCTTGTCTTTTAATCTTGTTTCTAACGTTTCCTCAAATTTTCGCCTTATTCTTGGTTTGCCTGATTTAGTTTTTTCCTGTGTAGTAACTTGTTCTATATTATTTTCGGACTCTATATTTATGACATGACTGAAGTCAGTGATAGGTATATCATGATTTAAATTGTTATCTTGGGGCTCTTCGTTTGTCAAAATCATTGAACTAGATGCAATAGGAATCATTTCGCAGGGTTCTTCTGTGTCAAATGTTAGATCTGTTATTGATATATCCATCAAAGAACTTGGTAACGTTTCATCACATAACAGACTAAATGATTCATCTTTCTGGTCTGAATTAAATTCTGTAGAAGTAGAAGGTTCTGTTTGACGATCCGGTTTACCCAGCACCATGTCTAACATGCTTCTTCCGCGGGAGTTTTTGGCAGACATTATGAAGACAATGTTCTGAAATACAAATATTTATGTTTTATTAAGTAAGCATTAAATATCATAAATATATTAAATATACGTATACTAATACCTAAAATCTACTTTAAACTACCTACCTAATAGAAACCGGATTTGTCTATAGATACCTAAAGTTACCTATCTTTTAAAAACTAAAAATACCTACATATTACGATGTTCTGAATATCTCAATCAGATAGGTAACTTTAGGTATCCTATACGTATACGTGTATGCAAACAAAATTACTAAAAATTTACAGAAAATGTATTTAGATATTTAAAAAACCTAATTTGTATCTTTTCCTGTATTTTTAGGTTATAAAATACAAAAAATCTGACTGTCACGTCAGGTGATAGCTTTTGTATTTCAATGTCATGAAGTTATATAATACAATATATATAAAAATAGACTATAATCATAACAACTTACCCAAATTTGGTACCATTAAAAACAACAGCACGCCGGAGCAGCACACGTGCTGCACGTCTTACTTTGCCGAACGACGACGACGCACTGATTTGCTTCAACAAAACGCGGCACTGTATCGTACGGTTACGATCTCGCAAACTTTTACTAAACACAAATGCAGTAACGTGGATTACTGCGTTTTGACTTAGCAACTGGTCTATAGATACTAGAATAAAATGTTACAGTAAAGGCTATTACTGCACTTTGTTTTAGGTTATTCTAACAAGTACTGCGTTCTTCCTTAGCATATGTTTATTACTGCACTTTCTCTTAGCATTGATATAGTTTTCCTGTAAGTACTGCGAAAATGGTTAGCTAAAAAACATACTTCCGGGGATTTTTTTTATGAAATTTTTTTTTTTTCATGTAAGTAAACCCCTTGGGATCACATTTCTTGCATAAAGTAAAAATCCCAAAAATGTCGATTACTGCATTTTTTGTTATCAGGGCAGTAATGACCTAAGCGTAATATATAACTTTACCGATTACAAATACAGTCATATTTTATCTCCAATCAAAAAAAGTATAAAGTACCAAAGGAGGTCCCAATAAACGTACCAATAAAATTTTATCAGTAAAATTCGTGTCAATATATCAATATTTTATAAGGTACTTCTTATTATATGGAAGGACATCTACCCTCTGAGATTTATGAGGGACCTTTTCCTACTATCATTATAAGCATGTGCGAGGAGATAGCGCATAAGCTATGGAACTCTTCAAATATGAATGTTATTGAATTTTTATAGCGATTTGGGATCAGTAGGATAATAAATATATGTAAATAGTGGGTTTTGAAAGCGTTGATTAAGACTAAAGTAGTTATATTTCACCCACCTTAATTCATTTGTCATATAACGTACTAGCATCGCCCCACGGTTTTACCCGGGTAGTGCTCGTGCCCATAAGAATTTCAGAACGAAATTTAGCCTATAATCGTTGTGTTGAATGTGTGCTGTCCATTACAACAATAATTATTGAATTCGGATTGGTCGTTTTTGAGATATTTGAGTTCAAACAAACAAAAAAATAAACAAACTCTCCAACTTTATTATATAAGTATAGAAGTACTAGCTGCGCCCCGCGGTTTCACCCGCGTTGTACCCGTTCCCGCGGGAATTTCGGGATGAAAAATAGATGTTGTCCGATTCTCAGACCTACCCGATATGCACACAAAATTTCATGAGAATCGGTCAAGCCGTTTCAGAGGAGTTCAACCACGGTACCCGTTCCCGTGGGAATTTCGGGATAAAAAAAGATTTTGTCCGATTCTCAGACCTACCCGATATGCACACAAAATTTCATGAGAATCGGTCAAGCCGTTTCGGAGGAGTTCAACCACGCACCCCGTGACACGAGAATTTTGTATATTAGAAGATATATTTTTTAATAGAATGTTACTGAGCTACTCAGCTGTAAAATGGTCTTATTAGGATATAATTAGGACCTAAGTTATCTAAGCGCTACTGATTTTAGTTGCCACACCATTAATGAAGACTGTATTTAGGTAGATGGATTAACCAATTGTTCATCCAAGTGTGAAAACGAACGCTGAATGACTGAGGCAGATTGAAACAGATTAGGGCTCTTTCAAATTAAACGTTTTCAGTCGTCCTACTGCGTGCGTTTTGTATAAAAAACAAAAGAACATCCTTGCGCGAAGACGACATCGCTTTATATATTTTTTGCCCTTATCTATATTTATTTTAACGAAAATTCTGTGTTTACAAAACTTAAGGACCTTACATACCTTTTATATTGCATTGACATGCTATAAAATAACGCTTGTATATAACGTCATAAATGCCTACCGATCTAAGTTTCAGTCTACTTCGTACCAGAGGCCTTTGGCGGCTCAATAACTCCGACACCAGGATTGGTCAGGTTGACCATCCACTCGATGAAGAAGAAGTAGAAGTTTACTTTCATAATCAAATGTAATCTATACAGCTGCAGTCGTTCACTGAATGCGGTCAAAGACGTTTTTTAGGGCGCAATGAGACGAATTCGACCGTCACATACAATATCTGTTGACAGCAACATATTTTTATTGAGATTCATAGAAGCATCAGTATTGGTCGACAGTTGCCACCCGCTGCAGCGGTCGCTAAAGAAAACAGACCTAAACTTCTAATTGCAGCTGTCTCCGCATGTTATATGGGATGATTGACTTACTGTATCGCGCCAACTCCTTTTTCTTTCTTTCTTTGATTTAAAAATAGTATAACAAAACAGGATATCACCAAAATGTCCATTAAACGCAGATTTCAAACAAACTAATTGACCGCAATCAACATTGAAAATTGCCAATTAACCTTACCTCTTTGAGGGCGGTTTCGTACTAAAATTCACGAACATTACAAAATCAATGACTTTATTCTTTCCCTTAATAAAGTTCAATTATTTTAATTGTTTCATTAAGTGGACTTATAAAGTCGGTTCAAAGGTTGCTTAGGATCGTTTTCCAGTGCTAGATGTCTTTGTTTGAAGTTAATGATTAAATTGAAGCGTTATTGTTTGTCTCATAGAATAGAAGAGTACAACTGACACTAATTATATAATTAAGGTGTTTAGATTGAGCAAACCTCGGTGGTCCAGTGGTATGTGCACTTGCCTGCCATTACTGAAGTCCCGGGTTCAATTCCCAGGTCGAGCAAAAACATGTTTCCTACTTTTCAAACATGGCTCGAGTTTGAGATCACCGCATTAGGCAAGCGTGGTGATTGCAACTAATCCACCACACTGTTTGTTCTAAAATTTTCAGTTAAATGAGAGGCCTTAGCCCAATTTAATTTTAGACATTACAGGCTAATATTTACTTGCTTAAGTTGACAAAAAAGTCGAAAAGCAAAAGACAAATCTTCTCGCTCTTCTCGTGCTTGCAAGTGGCGTGTACGCAGACTGCAACCAGAGTGGCTGTGAATCGATATTATAATCACAGCTTGTCATGGTGAACACATAGGCTAAACGTTAGCCGCCAGCAAACCGAGCAGACTGCTTGGACCATTATTTTTCTTCATCATCTTCATATCAAGTGCACAAAAAACAATTTAAATGAGCCCGCTTCAGTGCCCTATGCCCTTGTCGTTGGCGAACATGAGGTCATTTGGGATAAATCCTTAGTGACATATAACATCCATGTTATATGTCACTAAGGATTGGTAACAATGGATTGGTAACATTGGTAACATTGGGTTTGCAGTCCTTGACTACTTTGATAGGAAGAATTGTGTTACAGAAGCCAGTGTCCTCTTGAATTTAATGAAATTAATTTATTATGTGAATAAACTAGTGTGCATTAGTAATATTTATTATCATTATCATTTATTATCATTTGGGGTGCAGTTATGAGGGGTAGAGAGGCCAGTTAGTAAGTGCTGCATGGTCTGTTCGAACGCCCCACAGTCGCACTGGGTCTGACGCGTATCTATCATGCCCTATTTTCCCAGGTTACACATGCAGCGACAAAACTGTTCTTTATCTGTTTAAGTTGTACACACTGGCGTTGAAATGAGGTTCATTATTGCTTGAAAAAGGTCAAATGTGTTTCTAAGTTGATCATAGCAAACATATACAGTATCACTGTATACATAAACTCAATATATTATTATGGTATAGCTTCGCTTATAACTGTGATTGAGGCACAAACTTTAGTTATGTAACGAAAATAATCATCATTTAAGGCAGTTATGGAAATTCTGAAATTTTAATGGTTTAAAGGATTAATAATGAATTTATTGGGGTCTAGAATAGTCTCACAGTAATATAACTGAGCACTTTGTTTGTAAAGTGAGTTCTTAACTATAGATTACAGGTAATGCTTTAACTTTTAATCCATTTCAATAAAGAGAAAGATTATTTGCACTACTGTAAATTTTTGAACTTTTTTATAATTTACTAACGTCTATGTTATGGTGTGTTCTTTTTAAATTTGAAATTGTCCATCATGTATCTTCCGCTCACGACGCCATTTTGATAAAAATAATGAAATTAGTATTTCGCCGATAAAGGCCTTATTCATAAACGCTTACAAGCAGCATTTTAGATATCAAATGGTGTGTCCCTTTCTGACATACGCTATTTTCCAAAGAGCAAAAGAGACATAACACTCACTAACAGTGTTTTAGTTAGAGAGCGTTTATGAATTAGGCAGTATATCGACACTTAACTAAGTGCCCTTATATCAAACATTAAATGTCAAAATCATTCATTGAACATCTACTAAGCAAGCATTTGACGTCTCTGAGTACGCGCGTTACTCACACACACCTCACGCGCTATAAACAACCTCCGTGGTCTAGTGGTTTGAGCGCTCGGCTCACGATCCGGAGGTTCCGGGTTCGATTCCCGGTGGGGATATCTCACAAAAATCACTTTGTGAGAATGACCTCAGTTTGGTTAGGGCATTGCAGGCTGAATCACCTGATTGCCCGAAAAGTAAGATGATTCCGTGCTTCGGAGGGCACGTTAAGCCGTCGGTCCCGGTTACTTTCTACGGATAGTAGTCGTTACATGAGCCATGTCAGAGGCCTTTGACGGCTCAATAACTCTGACACCAGGATTGGTCAGGTTGACCATCCACTCGATAAGTAAGAAGAAGACGCGCTATAAAAAATAACCAAAAATTCTCTACATGTACCAGGAAGCTATACACGTCGTATAATCACAAAACATAATACAAGCCGAAAATAGGTTAAAAAAATCAACTCTGCAAGTAAAACATCCCCTATTCTCCCTATAAGAAAACACATTCCGTATTCGAAGGGCGTCTGAGAAAAATCAGAAATCTTACACGATGTCAATATAGGGTAGTAATAATTTTATTAGGGGAAAATAAAGGAAGTGGGGACGAAGATATATTCTTCCAGTATTCTTTGTACGTAGTTTTGTGACGGGGTGTGTTAGCTTGTAGGCAGGGGACTTAAATGTGTGTGTTCGGGTGACCGCAGCAGTAGCAACTGCTGACTGGAAGCAGCACTACTGCTAAAACTACTATTACAGCCTTCTGTGCCGCGAAAAATCCTGTAGGAATACGTTAATAAAGCACTATGTTTTTATGATTCTGACTGTGAACGCGGCATGCTGACTGATGCTGCAGTCGCTACCGAAAACAGACCTTTAGACTGGGGACAAAATGTCCGCTGGTATAAGTGTAGTATTTGTATGAGTACTTTTACTACCTTCTTTGTATACGTTATGCGAAGCATTTGTTAAGTTCTTATTTGATGGACTCCCATAGATATTCTAAGCGGATATGGCAGAAATGGTTTTATCTAGAGAACATAATTATTGTTAACACTTAGAAAAGAACATACTATAACAATGTCGTCAGTTTGCATTTAAAATTAATTAAACAATGTATGATGAAGTGACATATCTTCACAGTAGCGTACAACACTATATTCAAGTTATATTAAAGATACAGACATAAGTACAGTATTTGGTTACAAAAACATTACCTCCTTTTACATCAACCGCAGTCGGATAACTTCCATACATCCTACAGCATTAACTTAAAAGCGTGAAATCAACACTCAACACACACTGCATAATATTTTAACGCAAACTTTCTTACAACTTTCGAAATGAACCAACCTTACGTGTGAAACTTTTGAGCGAGCTTTTGGGCGCTTATTCTGATGTGGGTTGTATTAACTTTGACCTAGAAATGGAAATAATATTTACCGATAGAAATATGTCATCAAAACTGCGAACTCTTTAAAATGTTGGAATGTTTCTTACAATTTTTATATGTATTATTAAATTATTATGGAAGATAATTACAAATGTTTTTGGTGGTTGAAATGGTAATAGTTGTCCTGTTATACCTTTATCTTCTAATTTTAATACCTTATATCAATGAAGTCTTATGTGTACTGATATCTTCAGTAAGATATGAAAATGTTCAGCATTGGGACATTACAGGTTTATATTAACTAACTTATCTATCTGAACTAATTCTGTAGCATAATATTTGCTGTCATTTCGATGTAAGCTCATTGCGATTGTTAAGCAACGTGTAGCTCGACCGTGGCTGATAGTGGCATCTAAGCACTACCGTGCTTCAAATGGTACGTAAAATGGTCAGTCCTGGTAGTTTGTCGAACGCCTTAAGGTAGTTTAAAAGCACCAGGCTTGGCCAACTTACACATTCACATTCAACGACTAGAAAGGTAAAGAAAATGAGATGATTTTCGAGTTCTCTTTAATGTTCTAACTCGATTGTAAACAATTTCGACACAACAGAAACATCAGAATAGGGTTCCAAAACTCCTTGTGATTAATATTTTCTTTAGCCTTGTGTGATACGAATTTATGCAAAAGTTTCATGTGAATAAACGAAAAGGTGTAACGTAACTTCTTATTAACAATTTGGGGAATATTACTTGCAACTGAATTACAGGCCAAAGGCCGATTGCTTATTTTATTGATTTTGAAAAGTAAATTACTTTAACTTGTAAAAAAATATACATAGAAGATGCTATTGTATACATAGTTGACAAATTTTGAAGGGCAAATCATGATCTCTTACTAAACTTATAAAAAATAATTACACCGCAGTACAAGTAGTATATACATTATTTATGAATATATTAAAAGCCTCAACGCCTCGGTGGTCTAATGGTATGTGCACTCGCCTGCCAAGACTTAGGGTCCCGGGTTCAATTCCCAGGTCGAGCGAAAACATATTACCTGCTTTTCAAAAATGGTTCGGGTTTGTGATCACCAACCCGCATTTGGCAAGCGCCTATTATGCCTTATATTCATCTTCCTCACTGTACTGATATCTTCAGTGAGTTCATGGGCCTTTGCCCAGCAGTGGGACATTTCAGTACTATTTTACACTGTAACTGTTTCGAGCGACTGACGTAATCACATCTTAAGCCTCAAAAGATGAGAGAGAGGTCACAACCCAGTGGGACATTACTGGGTAATGCATTTTACATAGCTAAATCAAGAACATGAAAACTCTATTGGAGTTATTAAGTATCTTTACTAATATAATAAAGTTGATTGTTTTTTAATAAACTACCGATGCGGTGAATAATATATTTTTTTAGGTATAACCACATTCAACGGTAAGGGTGCTTTCAAATTGTGCCGAAGCGGTACGTTTGTCGTATTGTGAACGTACGACCGTGTGTTTTCATACAAATCGAGCAGCACGGCAACAGTGCGGCGTCGGTACCGCGAAATAATTTTATTACGCACTGTTGCCGAGCTGCTCGATTTGTATGAAAACACACGATCGTACGTTCACAATACGACAAACGCACCGCTTCGGCACCGAAGCGGTCCGACACGAAACGCATAATTTGAAAGCACCCTAAGGTTATAGGCTATTTTTAATTCAGAAATTCCCATGGGAATGGATACAACGCGTTTAAAACTACCGCACTGTTAGTGAACTATTATACGTTAATAGTAATTTTAAATTAAATTTTAACCTAAATAGTTTTAAAAGTCGAAAACACACCTCAAATTGTAACACTAGAATACTAACTACCAAGACAAACATCAAATAATTGAATTCAAAAAGGAATATTTAATTTCGCGATTCGTTTAAATCTTTACTTTTGCAAACTGACCGGGTAATTACCAGCTGTACAAACACCGGGTGAAACCGGATAAAACCGGTTAAATCCGACTTCGGTAAACTGAGGATTAATTAGGTTCAGTTTTTTTTGCTAAGCTCTTTGTGTTAACTATCCATACATGATCCGGTTGTGTTTTTACGAATTCACGATCAAAATTCAAATATACTAATGTATCTATCAAAATCCTTTTTTGTTATATTTGATAGTCGTAATTAGTCGGCCGCATTCGGCAAGTGACTGCAGCCGTCACCTATATATGCGGAATTTATAGTTGTTTGTTACTTAATAATGGCTTACCGAACAGAATGAGGCATAGAGATCGATTATATACATACATATGCTTGAATATGGATAAGCGACTATCAGATACATTCGTTTTTTAATATACAGACATTTTCCGCGCAAACATGTAAAATAAATATATAAAAATAAAATAAAATTTATTCGGAGCAAGCTAACAGTTATACTAAAACAGTTGTGACGTTCAAACTGCGAAAGTTATGTAAAAACTGTGTCGCAGAGATGTAAAACGTGAGCAAAACCGCAGGGCATTACTAGTGTTTATAATATCAAAGCGATAAAGATTAATTGTGCCATATCGCCGAACCATCAATTTCCACGCGTGTTAATTCACAAAGCTAATTCCGAGTACCAACTGCCAAAAACAGTAATACAATGTTAGACAGCCGTCAGCACAATCGCGCTCAAAAGTGACAAGCCGCGGGGTACAACCGAGCACAAAATCGTTTTACCACGTCGCGTCTCGTAAACATGCCTTTGACATATTGAACTATTGATGTACACCCGAAACGTTTTTGTGGCAAGTATACTTGTTTACAAAAGTGTTCGATTGAAAGGTGTAAGTTATGATAAGTAATGTTTTTGTGACGTGTTTGTATCGTGAGAATAACAAATTGATTAGTTCTCTGACGTTTATAGATTAGAATGGTACCGGTGTGCGGGAAAGTGTTACGTTCAGTTTTGTATTGAGAGGTATTTATGATTAAGTGTCTTTTAGTATTGTTGGTACTATTTTGTTTATGTCAAGGTTTTTGCAAAACATTTCATATTTTTGACAAGCCCCGTGTATTAACAGTTAGGTTCATATATCCAAGATGGCTGGAATGGATAAAGAACAATCATTGTGAATAATGCCCATAAATGTATAACAATATATTATTATATTAGCTGACCCGGCAAACGTTGTTCTGCCGTAAAAAAAATAAGGGGTGGACCACCCTAATAACTATAAATTGAGATGTAAGCTATCCTATCTTTCAAGTTTTCCTATCCTATCTTACTTTCAAGACAAGCAGCAGCAGACAGCAAAAACCGACCGCATGCAGCAGTATCAGTAGTCGTTCATGACTCATGTCAGAGGCCTTTGGCGGCTCAATAACTCTGACACCAGGATTGGTCAGGTTGACCATCCACTCGATGAAGAAGAAGAAGAAGAAGTATCTCTGCGCTCGTAATTTCATAGAGATTCATAGAGTATAGTCGTGCTGCTTGCGGTCGGTTGTTGCTGCCTACTGCTGCGGTCACTACCGAGAAGCAACCATGATTAAAACACCACTCCATAATTTGAGCCAATGAATCATTTACTTGAAGCATCCAAAAATTATCGTCCAAAAGTTTGAAAGAGCTTTCGACCCCAAATATCTTCGGTAATCAATCATCAATATTTTCTAATTTTTTATTCTTCTCCGTTGTAACATTGAATTATAATAAATGGCCTATTGGTGTGATGTATGCGAAGATTATGTGCCATCAATCTACGAACTCTCGGAAAATGGTGTTGGCTCAAACTATTTGGGCTCGTTTGTTTGGGATAGTTACTTGACTAATACTTCTTCGCAGTAACTGATTTTATTACCCGGTTACTTTCTACGGATAGTAGTCGTTACATGAGCCATGTCAGAGGCCTTTGGCGGCTCAATAACTCTGACACTAGGACTGGTCAGGTTGACCATCCACACAATGAAGAAGAAGAAGCATTAAACTATTAGTGTAGTCGCTATTGATAATTTTTAGGTATTTTTATATTGCTGTACTTAAAGATTAATGAAAAAAAGGCTTCTTATGTTCCGAAATTATCACGAGACTATTGCCCGGGTAGAACCGCAGCGCGCACCTAGTATTTTCTTTCATATTTGATTTTTTCTCCTCACTACGGATATATTCAGTGACATGAGAAGCCTTAGAAGCCTTTGCCTTTGGGATATTACAGGCTAAAACCTTTTTTTGTAATTTTGTTATAGTAATAAGCATAAGTTCAAACGAGGCACGAATCCACTGGATTGATAGACTTTATAAATGACTTCCAGCGTTTACATTTTAGTACCGACTAAAAAGGTTGTAAAATTACATTTCATCCGTGAGTTGTTGCAAAATCACTATATTTATATTAATGGTGGATTATTTTTTATATGTAAATCTTTTTTACTGTATGAAATTATTTTTGTCAAACATAATATTCACATAGCTACAGTAAGCACTTCGCTCGTCCATAGTACTTATATAGGCATTACGTACACTCGATCAGAGTTAACGCAGAGTCGAGACATCTGGCGGCGCGGAGTCGAGGAGCAGGTGATGAGCTTTCATTCAGCGAAACAAAATGACAATATGGCCGCGAGGTCGAGGCGAGAGCGCGAGATGCGTCTCAGCTGTGCCTCGTCCTAGACTGTTCAGTGAGCACACTCCCTATTTTTTCGTAAAGCTCGTGGCGTAGGTGGACCAAGTAATTTAAGTCAGCAATTGGCAAGTAACGTGCAGCTCGGTCCCTAATTGGATAGGTCGATAGTGGTATTTCTATCTGAGCGCTGCCGTGCTTCGAAGGCTATGTAAAATTGTCGGTCCCGGTTGTTATGATCGTAAGACTATGTCAGAGAGATTTAGGCAGTCTAAAAACTCCGATAGAGTTGGCTACTAACCTAGTCGAACTTACACACCTACTTATTAGTTACTAGAGGCAGCGTGCCACTTGATTGTCTACGCCTCGACTCCGCCTCGACACTATTGTATGCAAGCAATCCCTTTTACGGTCATTAACTTAAGTAGATTAAAAGTCCAGTGACCGCATTACGACCAACGGCTGAACTTAGTTTTGAAAGACCAAAACAATCGAATTGCAAAACTCATTCATTTTACGACTTGCTTAGTTAATATACTTAAAAGCTTTATCTCTAAAAAAGTTATAAACTGCGAAGATAAACCACTAACGATAATCAAGTTTAATAATATGATTCATAAAATTGCGCAAAAAAATAAAATTTAACCACACAGTGAAACCGCCTAAATCCTCTTTCGATAATAAAAAAACAAATAAACATAAGGCACTTGAAATAACCCTATTCTGTCACATAAATAAAATTACTTTTTTATTAACTAATCTCGACAGTGTAAGTGCACTCGCCAAGCCAAGGTCCCGGGTTCAAGTCTCGGGTCGAGCGAATAATTATTGCTCATTACTAACGTGGTTGCTCATTACTAAGTTTTTTACTATCGAAGAAGGTTTTGAAATGCCTTTTGAAATCTGAGTGTAGCCGTGATTAGAAAGGCAAATTATCGTTTTTTAATTATTAGCCACTAACGAATAAAAAACTGTCACTTAAAATTATAGGTTAGTTATTTATCACTTAGCGCCTGTAAGACAAGCGTTTCAGCGCTTACCAAAAATGTGATTACCACAATGTCTGATAAATACAATTTTTATCGAAATACAGGGTGATTTCGGGGTCGTGATCCCAACCATTTTTTTCTGACTCAGTAAATAAATGATTGCGATGCTACCTGTATTTATTTTAATTTAAACAAAGATGATTCGTTATTTACGTATTTTTATTTAAAAATTATTATTGACTCAAAATGCGTGGTCACCCTACTTTTAATATTACTTGACATAAGTTTTCTTGGGAAATAGTAGGGTGACCATGATCTCGAATTACCGCAGTTTTTTTTGCTGACTAAAATAAGTCGCTGGTGTACTGTTAGTCCTAACCTATCGTGATGCTTAGGAGAAAGTAAGTTAAATGCTTCTTTCTTGCTCCACGACCCCGTAATCACCCTGTATAGTCAAACAAGTGATAATTCAGTAATCTACGAGGATATCTATATACTAGTGTATATAAAGCTTTGATTTTTGTTTATTTGAAGAACTACCAGTCCGAATCGAGAAAATATTTTTGAGTAGAATAGCTACATTCAACAGGAAGGTTATAGACTATTTTTTATCCCAGAGTTCCCACGGTATCGCCGACAACGTGGCTAAAACCGCGAGACGCTGCTAGTATTAGTATCATTTTCGTCACACCCCCGACCTTCAATAAGAGAGACCTTTGCCCCGCAGTCTCATAAGCACCTTATAGGCAATTAAACTTTTTATTAACTAAACATAAATCGTACAAAATGGCGTCTCTGCTAACGAAATACAGTGGCTATGACATCGGATGCAGTTGGCTGCATACATTGCATTTTGTATGGTAATTTTATTACACCAAATGGAAATATAGGACAGTTGTGAATTTAATAAGTTCCGAGTTATGTTTGGAGACGGGGCGGTTATAATTTTAAGGTTTATTGCTTGTGGTTTAGGAGCCAGTTTTAGTTATGTTAATGGTAAAAGAGGGGTTAAGTTATATAATAAGTTTGTCGTGTGTGTGTGTGTGTGTGTGTGTGGAGAGTGTATTTATTTAATTGTTACATCAGCGGCGTTAACACATTAACATTAATAATTAAGAAGGTACCATGTATTTGAATACGGGTGTGTGAGTATGTTTTGTGAGTTTATATGTTCTTAACAAAGGAATCGTATCTGGGATTTTTTGCGAAAGTGATTGCGTGTGTTATAAATAAAGTTATCTGAGTAATTATATAATGCACAGACAAGGTTTATGTGTTCAAAGGAACAAAAAATCAAACGCTTTAGCTTAACTATATAGATGATATGATATGATACATAAATGAACAAATATTGATATGCCAGTGCGTGTGTAAGTGTTAAGGATAACCTGATCAAAATATGAAAAAAATATCCAAAAAGCTGATAAGCCGATATCTAAATAATGGTTCCTCAGTCCACCTTCTTAAGGGTTGTTTTACCTTTATTATATGTAAGGGGTTGAGATTCATGGTTGATTTATGGCCCCGGGGGAGGGTTTGATATCTTCACGACGTGATACCGGTCGGAAAGTCGTCTTCGTACAGAGACGTATTTAGGGGTTAAATATTTGTTGGACAGTCATTTTATTTGTTTGCCCTACCTTAATTATTTGACAGCTGCAGTCGTTAACTGAATGCGGCCACCAATCATACATTTCAAGAATAAGAATAAAGAGAAATATTGCCAAACTGGATATTACATACGTACACAAAGGAAAAATACAAGGCACTAGACAAAAGGCTGCAACTCAGCTGTTGCTGTACGGGACGGGTCCTGTACGTCGCTGGTTTTCAGTGCCGCCATGCGGCTTAAGAATTACTGTAATCGCTGTCAATTTTGACTGAAAGGAGAATAGTCACGGCCCACATAGATTTCAGATTAAAATCTATACTAATATTATAAAGCTGCAGAGTTTGTTTGTTTGAACGCACTAATCTCAGAAACTACCAATCTGATACGAATAATTCCTTTTGTTATGAATAGACACATTCAACGGGAAGGTTTTTCATCCCGAAATTCCCACAGGAACGGGTACAACGCGGGGAAAACCGCTGGACGCTGCTAGTTAGTTTGTATATTCTCAGGTGCCATCATTGCCTAATCCAGTGGCTAACATGTCTTTGTTTGTCATTACAGTTGCGTAGGCGCTTAAGACAATAACAAACAAACAATGTTATTTATCAATACGAAAAGTGAACCGGAGATCAGTGATCTTTTGATGCTTGTACAATGATCGTGACGATGAGACGATCACACGAGTAAAAATCGTGGATGAAAGTGAACGACGCTTTAGCAAGTTGAAAGCCTTGTATTTAAAATTTTTATCCAAATATTACCTAAAAAGCTGAGCTTTTGCTGAATAACCTAACTAAAAGACCCACATCAAAATATTTTATTCAGAAAAATCCTTTCATACAAAACAATAAAGAATACCATATAGAGCCTACAGGTGCAAATGTCAATCACTGAAAATGCCAACCAAAAAATGCTTTGTGCTTTACAAAAAAGCTCTCAAAGCTATTCGTCAAACTTGGAGCTTCAAAAGACTTTGTTGTGGCGTTATTGTAAGAGCTTTTTATTAAAATTAATTCTGTGTCGTGTCGTGACGTCAATAAAATTTACCTTTTGGACTAATTCAAAAAATAAAAAACTATTTAATTGAGAGCTTACAAAATAATAGATCAAAAGTCATTTTTGATCTAATATTTTGGTGAAAATTGACCCCTGAAAATTTACTGAAAGGTTCGATTCCCGGTCCAAGCGCAGCATATTTCCCATTTAATTTTCAACAATGGCCCGGTTTGAGATCTCACCTCGCAGTAGTTAAGCATGGTGATTACGACATCCTCCTCCACGTACTGATATATGTTCAGTGAAATACGCCAGCTTTGCCCAGTAGTCGGTCTCGGTGGTTTCCATCGTCAGACCATATTATTAGCCTTTAGGCGGTCTACACTAGGGTTGGCCACTAACCTACTTGAAATAAATGAGTAATAGCACAAAGTAACATGACAGGGTAATACTTTTTATCTTTTTCGGTTGAAATTAGAAATGACATTTTCCATAGTCGCTATCTTTGTCTGAATGAGGGTTTTCTGAAATGACACCCACTAGGTGGCAGCACTGAGACGTGAGGTCCAGAAATCTGTCAAAAGTGTCATTTTCGTGAAAACTCTCATTCCTTACACTATTAAGCAGTAACCATAAACAAACACCATCCAACCAAAAGTCAAACGTCAAATACCTCTCCTTTCATAGACACTAAAAACAAAAGCCAATAAAAACTGGCTAAGAGAGTTTAATAATCCCATTAAAGCCATTAATTCCATTATAATGATAACGAATGCCAACCTAAACCACAATTAGTTGAGAACAGCGTTCTCTCATTACGAATGTATTAAATATCATTATTGTAATGTTGAAGTTTTAATTTGGAAAGATAATAAGGGTGGATTCAATTATAGAGCCTTATAATAAAATGTAATGTACTGGTTTCTTAAGTTTAAGCGAACACTACTCATTTTGAATTGAAACTGCGTTTACGGATCCACTTCGCTTTTATTTTACACTAGCAGCGCCCCGCGGTTTTACCCGCGTTGTACCCGTTCCCGTGGGAATTTCGGGATTTTTTATACATATAAACCTTCCTCTTGAATCACTCTACCTATTACAAAAAACCGCATCAAAATCCGTTGCGTAATTTTAAAGATTTAAGCATACAGACAAACAAACAGACAAAAGTAGCGACTTTGTTTTATACTATGTAGTGATTTTTATCTGACGTTTCGGCCGCTTTACAGTAGGATTTTATTTCAGTCTTCTGTGATCATGGTTCCTGTAAAGGAGCCGAAACGTCAGATAAAAATCACTACATAGTATAAAACAAAGTCGCTATTTTTGTCTGTTTGTTTGTCTGTATGCTTAAATCTTTAAAATTACGCAACGGATTTTGATGCGGTTTTTTGTAATAGGTAGAGTGATTCAAGAGGAAAGTTTATATGTATAAAAATTCCCGAAATTCCCACGGGAACGGGCACAACGTGGGTAAAACCGCGGGGCGCTGCTAGTGTAAAATAAAAGCGAAGTGTATCCGTAAACTTAGTTTCAATTCAAAATGTAATGTTTCAAATTGTTAGCAATGGCTTGCGGTTTTACCTGTATTGTTTCCCGGTAGGATTACATCCTACTAGCCCACAAATTTTGGGATAAAATGTATCCCATGTGTTATTATATTAACACTATCATTATTCAAATACTTTATAAGAAAAAATAATTGACACCTAAACGTCGACGCTAACAACTATGTCTTCACATATTAGACAAGCCCGTTGGCACAGTGGCAGTGAGAGCGCTTACTGTGTCGGGGGTTGCGGGTTCGATTCCCGCCCGGAGTCAACAATATGTGCAGACATAGTTGTTGGCGACGACGTCTGGGTGTCAATTATATATTCTTATAAAGTATTTGTGTATGTATATGTAGTAGTATCAGTTAATTAGATTCCATAACACAAGCTTAGAGCTTACTTTGGGTCTAATTAACCGTGTGTGAATTTGTCCTGGTATATTGTTAACTCCAGGCGGGATTCGAACCCGCAACCCTCGACCCAGCAAGCGCTCTCATTGCCACTGTGCCAGCGGGCTTTTTAAATGTAAACTCATTTAATCTAAACTCCTTACAACATCCTACTTCCTACTTCCTATCCTACTTCCTACTTCCTACTAATATTATAAATGCGAAAGTTTGTCAGGATGGATGTATGTATGGATGTATGTTTGTTGCTCTTTCACGTAAAAACTACTCGACGGATTTGGATGAAACTTTACAGTAATATAGGTTATACATACATCAGAATAGCACATGGGATACATTTTATCCTAAAATTCCCGCGGGAACTGATACAACGCGAGTAACAACGCGGGGCGCAGCTAGTAGCATCTAAAAATCAATTCGTTCCAAACATGTCATATCTCTTCCTAAATTCCTTTGGCTTTGAAACACAAAGCTGATACCGGAAACAGCCTGAGACATCAAATAAATAACGAAAGGTTATTGGTTGTTCAAACGTACGCTGTACGTCATTCATTTCCGGTGCTAACCGAAACGTCCCTACCAAGTGGGGTGAAACATGGTATGAGTCGCGGCTGACGGACGCGGCTGACAGTCAGGACTGATGCGTTCTTATAGAAGAATAGATTAGATGTAGCGCTCGTAGCGTAGTTTGACTGAGTAGTGTTAACTCATTGCGATTGTTAAGCAACGTGCAGCTCGACCCCTACGGGGATGGGTGGCCGATAGTGGCATTTCTATCTGAGCGGTACCGTGCTACGGATTGCTGCGGTTGCTGCACGTTGCTTAACAATCGCAATGAACTAACATCGCTTAGTCAAACCACGCCACTAGTCCTACAACGCACCGTAAGTCGCGGACGTCCACGTCAGTATCAGCCATCACTGTCAGTTGTACAGTTCTGTTCTCCGCAATATTATATTAACCACGTAAGTACAATCAGGGAAATAATCACTTGGTCGTATTCATTGGTCGCGTGAATCGGTTAGCGGTTATAGAGTGGCCGTTGATTTATTGAAGTGTGGATAATTTAATGTTTCGGTTATTGCTGATTTAATTTTTATTATGAAGTGTCTTTTTGAGGATAAGTTTTATTATTGAATATTTTAAGTGTGGAAATTACCGCTTTTAAGTTATGCATTTTTTGTGAAAATTAAATTGAACATAACCAAACGCTTATACACCTAATTATAATCGTAATAAGAAATAGAATATATTTCTCATAATAATTTTCAAGACCGAAGTAAATATCAGTTCCTTTGTTAATAAATCCTTTATATTGAAAAAAACTCTCACTTTGATTGTACACAAATTTCCATTGTGACTTTCGCATTGTTTTGTTACATTTCCTTACACCAAAAGCCTATTACGTGAGCTTACCCTTCAAAGTGGACTTCGTTTCTATACATTTAAGTACACTCATTGTTTGCGTATTGTAAGTCATTCACAATTATTTATATCCTTTATTGTACTTTTTTGTTTTTAATTGTTCGATATGATTTTAGACACTCAAATTATTATAATTAGTCTTTTTGCGATAAAATTTACGTCAGTCGACTATTAGGCATTTGCGAAAAGACTGCAGCTTGTAAATAATTAGGCATTAACAGTCGGCGAATAAACACTGTGTGAAAATGATCTTTGGTGACGGTTTTTTTTTATTAGACTGTTGTGTTCCACTGCTAGGCAAAGGCCTCTCATCTCACTGAAGATATCAGTACAATGACGAGGATTAGGCGTGGTGATCTCAAATCCGAGCATCGCTCGGGTTTGACATTACCAACCCGCAGCAGGCAAGAGTGGTGATTCCGCATAATCCTCCTCATTGTACTGATATCTTCGGTGTGATGAGAGGCCTTCGCCCAGCAGTAAGATATTACGGGCTAATACTTTACTTTTTATTAGTTACTCAAATTATTTAAAGTCACTGACGATATTAATAATTTAATTCGACTTAAAAACACAAAACAAAATACTAAATTCAATTCCATAAACTATTCACAACACTAAAAAGATTTGTGTGAAAAATAGTCGAATTGGTCATTCAGATGGTAATGCCCATACTTCATTCCATAATGCAAGATAGAAAAAAGATTTTGTAAACAAAGGTGAAATGATTTACAGAGGAACAAAATGCAATAAAAGCTTGCAAATATTAGTCTTAACATGTATCTGCATTTAGTTATCTTTGAGGAGTTATTAAATCTATCTTTTGTTTAAAAAAAATGCAACATTAAACCATCAATTTTAAAATGCATTAAAAATCGTTAATAAGTACAAAGTTTTATTTTGATTTATAGGAACACTTCAGTAAAGTAAAGGATACGGCACCTTTACCATGGTTACCAAACCATTACCATGGAAACTAAGCCCATTGGCAGTAACATACTCGTAATTTAAAATATCTTTATAAGCAGTGACCTAGTTTGACATTTCAGTATTCACAAAATCTGTCTCGAATTATGGAATAGATTATAGTGCATCCCTTTGTCTGGACTTCAAATGATATACACCACTTTGTTTAATAACACTATATTTTCATATTACTCACAATAGTGAAAAATACTCGGTTTGTGTAAATAAATTTTAGCGATCTGCGGTTACTCTTGTAACATTATCCTTGCATGTTTTTATTTTTGTCAAAATTAATGTTTGTGGTTTTTATTCTATTGTACAAAGTTCTTCAAAATTTAAATATATATGCACCGTAAGTTTTAGATCTTACGAGCTATATTGTAAACTAATATAACTGAAAAAATAATTAATCGTAATTTGGCGGTTAATTTTTCGTTAGTTCATCTTTTCAAATGTAAACTTTCATTAAATAGCGCGTTGATTGGTCTGAAATCTTTAAAAAAAATTAACCTAACCTACTGGGAATAGAGTTTATTTTGGAGTATTTTTCAACAGTTGATAATCTCGCGGATAGATTGTCATTGATTGAATACGGTACGGTGACAACTTTGTTGTATCGTTCACAAATTGTGCAGTATGTTACTAACAGATTATTAAGTAACTAGCAGCGCCCGCGGTTTTACCGGCGTTCCCGTGAATTTTTTTATACATATAAACCTTCCTTATGAATCACTATCTATTTTAAAAAACCGCATCAAAATCCGTTGCGTGGTTTTGAAGATCTAAGCATACATAGGGACAGACAGAAAGTGGAAAGTGACTTTGTTTTATACTATTTAGTGACGATTAATTATACACACACAAACTCTTCAAACTAATAACTTATCTTTTTGCGTCGGACCCATAAACAAAAGTAGTTTCAATTTAAAATGCAAAATGATGCTCGTATTTATAACAATTACTTTCAATACTTCTGCATATAATAATATGTCCCCTACATATTACGCACTAATAATAGCCTAAATCTACTAATATTATAAAGAGGTAATATTTGTAAGTTTGTTTGTTTGTTTGTATGTTCGAGGTAATCTCGGGAATTGTCTGTCCGATTTCAATAATTCTTTTTGTAATAGATAGCTACATTCAACGGGAAGGTCATAGGCTATTTTTCAACCCAAAATTCCCACGGGAACAGGCACAACGCGGGTAAAACCGCGGGGCGCTGCTAGTAATGAATAAATTACCTACGTGAATACGCACATTGAAATGAAAAACCGAATAATTATATTTAATACATTCCACACTCGTATTATGGAATCGCATTGTTAATAATTTCATATGTTTCGGAATTAAAACATTTATTTTAATTATACTGGAAACTGGTTAATTATCATTTCAAAATTCAACTCGGGATTCAATCTGTCTTTTTAAATGGTACTCTGATGATTGTGATTCAAATCGGGTTGAATAATAATAGCGGCAATTGGGTTGAGCGAGTTGGCGAGAGCGAGTTTACTAGTTTAAATAAGATCCAAGCTAGAGAAACGCGGAACTAATCAAGTTCGTCGTCAATGCGAGCCATGTAAAGGCCAGGTCAATAGTTCAAGAGCGGCTCATATTATAAGTTACTCTTTTGCGGGCCATCCACGATCAAGTTCACCGTCAAGTTTGCAGCGGTCTTCATGGGGCGTCCAGTAAACTTGACGGTGTATGTGTGTGCGTGACAAGTACTTGCAAACATGTCAAACAAGTCAGCTTAAAGAGCATCACTCTTGGAGCGAGTCATCGAGGAGGAAGAGGCTCTACCTCTCGACCTTCAGCAGTTGGAGAAGGAACTGCTGTTAGCACGAGCTGCAGTTAACTGTAAGTAGAGAGAGTTTTTTTAAGATTATAGTTCGAAATAGTCCTTACTTAAAGCGTCAACACAAAAATAGTCCACGAAAAGAGTTTTCAAAATACCTCAAACGAAATGAGAGCTTCATTTCACTAGGATTTTGTATGAAAAAGTGATTTAATATGTGCATTTTGCATATTACAGAAAGGCGTCGGTCTGGCGAGTATTAAGCAGTGGACACACTGTTGGAAGGTCTCTTGCACGAAAATAGCGATAGCGTTTAACTTGCATGGTAGTGCTATTTATCACGGTCACGCGTGGAACCGCAGGGAAAAGCTAGTACACGTTAATAAAAGTAACATCTAAACATACTTTTGATCATGTTTTAGATCTCTAACTACCTCTTAAAGCATGGCTATACTAAACAAATATCTGCCACCAAAAAATGTGCATCTATAGCCAAGTGTCAAAATGTACCTGAATGATTATGTCATAGTCACGTGACTATAATGTGACGTTCCGAAACATTTTGATAGACAATCAAATAAAAAATGAAACGATTTCCAATATTGAAAATAGGAAAAAGGGATGAGGCGAAAGAACACCCTATAATATATTTTAAACTAGCTGTGCCCTGCAGTTTCACCTGCATTGATTCAGTCAGTGCTTACCGTTTAAATCTTCCCTGGATTACGACACATATTTCAAAACTAAAATCAGCTAAATTGGCCCAGCCGTTCGTGAGTTTTAGCGAGACTAACGAACTATGATTGATTTTTATATATGTTCAGATATCACATTAGTTTACTCAATAGCTCTTAACATGACACAGATGAATGAATGACACAGACACAGATAATGAAGTGTATAGTGTATAGTCGACTTTACAGTTGGGCCACAAAAATAACTTTATTTTGCGACTTTTGGGTTAGCATTGCTCCTAATGGGCTTTTTAAATGAAATGTATCGTGTAAAGAATTTAGTTTTAAAAGTAGACGATTTTATATTTTGAGTTGTATGTTTTCATTTGACGTCTTATTAGCATTTTGTTTAAACTTTTCACGATACAAAGTTATTTAATTACTGACTTTTTTACTCCTTTTGACGTCTCTGAGTCCCGTTCTTAGAGACGTTTAGTCGTTAGCAATTGGTCATAAATACTCCGAATAATTGTATATTTGCAAAACTAGTTGTTTGGGTCTAATTAACCGTGAGTGAATTTGTCACAAGCTAAATCATCATTTGTCCATGTTGACATGTTGTGTGTTAAAAGTCAAATTAAAAATTATGTTACCCAATATAACTATTAAGTTGTCTGTATTAATTAACAGACAACTTAATAAGTTTTAACTGAACCAAAACACCTGTAACGGGCCTTTCACTGAAATATTAAACTAAATCACTCCCATTAGTTATTCATTAGTTAAGTCGAAGTTAATTTGATTCATTCTGATTCTGGGATAAAATTTAAATGAAGACAAAGTTAGAGCAGCATCGATTATCCTGTGTCGAACTAAGTTTTGTTTGTCAATTGATTTATACTAAAAAGTCTTTTGGGAAACAATTTAAATTTATGTTGAGTTGTTTAATTTGACAAAGTTCTACGCTACTGAATGTTTTAGATTGACGATCTGTAAAATTTAAATTTAATTTAGTTGTACTCTCGTGCCACTGTTTAACTAACTGTCCCACTCAGATACGTTTATCAAATCGACGCTAAACTAATTATTGACGTTATCCTCACTACTCATTTTGAATTCAAATTACGTTGACGGATACACTTCGCTTTTATTTTACATTTTTATCTGACGTTCCGGCTCCTTTACAGGAACCGTGGTCACAGAAGACATTCCTGTTAAGCGTATCTGTAAACGTAATTGACGCTATTTTTCATACATTACATGTTAAAATTGCTCATTAAATCTCTACTAAGGAAGCATTTGACGTTTCAGAGTAAGCAACCCATCACGATTGTTAAGCAAGATACAACCCGCGTGGTTAGCCCATAGTAACATTTCTACCTGAGCGCTACCGTGCTTCGGAAACGCACGTCAATTTTTTAGTTCTGGTTGATTTAATCATTATGTTAAATCATGTCGACCGGAATTATCCACTAACCAACTCAAACCTACTTTTTTATGATTTACACTCGCCTGTCAAGACTGAAGTCTCAGGTTCAATTCCCAGATCAAACAAAAAAAAGTTCCCTGCTTTTCAAACATGGCTCGGGATTAAGGTCACCAACCCGCATTAGGCAAACGTGGTGATTTAGCCTAATCCTCCTCACTGTACTGATATCTTCGGTGAGATGAGATGCCTTTGCCCAGCAGCTAATACTTTCAAAGAAATATGAACCCAATATATCACAGCAAAGAACTTAAAGTTGTTCATTGATCTGGACGAAAGAGTTATTGAGTTAAGTTCGGAGAGCCACCGTGTTTGGTATCTAACTTCGGTACCGTTTGTTTTTACGATACAGAGACAAATTGTGGCGAAACTGTTCTATTGATTTTGGACTGAATTTGTTTAGGGTTTAGGTTGAATTTGTATTGAAGTTCAAAGATACATCACGTACGTATTTAACATTCTAGTATAGTGTTTTGAAATTAATGGAAATTAATATTAATTATTATTGAAAATAATTTCTGGTTTCAGCTTTTTCTCCGACGGAAGCAAAGACCAAAAAGAGGGTTAAATATAAGTGTATCTTTAAAAAGTATTTTTAGACCTCATGTCTTTCATCTCATCTATCTATCTAAGTAATAGATTAGGAAAAAAACTTTGACTTCGAAAGTGGCCTCCGAAATATTTTTAAGACTTAGTTACAGGCAGAGTAGTAAATTTTTTAAGAATTAACTTTTTTAAGGATGTTGTTCATACAGCATGCAGGCGTTTGCTTTGATATGACCGCAGACTAAATAACACATCCGATGAGACAGATCCTTTATAACAACACATTAGTTTCACAAGTACCGCCCAACATAAATCCACTAATCATACCATTACATCCAAAATTCTGTCTTGACACCCAAAAAGTAGAGCAACAAAACGTTGTTATGAGCTATTATCTCACCAAATTAGTATGCAGCTTGCTCCTTATTAACGTGTTAGATGGTGCACAAGTTATTAGGTAGCGTACGACCTTAAGCCGAGACCTAAATCCTCATTAGACGCCGCGACCGACTTTGAGACGGTTTCAGCAACCTCTTGCATTCAAACGCGGTAAAACATGTGGACGAACTCAGGAGTGGCATAGGGGCTATTTGAAAACAATACATCCTGCCAATTAATTTTGAAGTAAACACTTCTTTAGCGGCGTTGTGCACTATTTTGATGGGTAATAAATTTTAAACTCGCGTCAGGACACGTGACCTGATCGAAAATTTGTAAGACGTTTTGACGTTAATATTCAAGTTTTTACTTCTGCTGGCACTCACAGAGGGCAACCCGTTGTTTTTTTAATTGAAATCTTTGTGAAATGTTTGTTAATGTTTTTTGTAACTCTTTCTCACAAAAACAACTCAACGAATTTAAATTAGTATAGAATCGAATATCGACGTTTCGAGTGGATTGCACCACTCGTGGTCCACGACCCTAGCTAATAAAATCTGTGTAAGTAAGTTTACTATGTGTTCAAATTGTGTAAATTTAAAAAAGTCTATAGATACATAGACAGTTAAGTAAGCTCGAGTAAGTTTCAAGCTAACCCTAGTATTGGAGTTTTTAGACCGCTTAAAGGCCTCCAGCGTGGTCAAACCACCGATGATTTAACGCCCTCCAAAGCGCGGTAGTGCTCAGATAGAAATGCTACTATCTATGTTATCTAGTTATATATTTTTTGCCCCCGCCCAAGTCCTGACTACGCCCACTCCTGAACACTAACTACATTACGCGGAGGCGACGCATTCAGAATCACTAAACATGTTCGGACAACCGATCTCTGTTCTTAGTTAAGATCTGTGTCATCAAGAAGCTGGATTTCAATGTTTATCAAACAAATTAGACATTAGGCTGAAGGAAAGTTTAGTAATTACGGAGACTGTAGAACTAATGCTTAAAATTGAAGCAAAAAGATGAAGTTACATTCATATAACTATTATAATAGCGCTAGTGGTTAATTTAACTTGTCGGTTTTGTTAAGCAACGTGCAGCTTAGCCACTACTCGGATGGGTAACCGATAGTGTTTTATCGGCAATCTTGGATGCTTCAATCCTTAGACCGTGTCAGAAGCCTTTAGACGATCTTAAATCTTTCGATACCAGAAGGCTATGCTATACCACAAAACTTTACATATGTACGACTAGATTTTGCCGGGGCTTCGCTCGCGAGAATTTAGTCTGCCACATTAAGTTTCGTGATAGATCGTAAAACTGTTTTGACAACTTTGATAACTGTTTGTGGGATAGTGAGTCAATGAGCAATCTTCTTTAGCTACATGTCAGTCTGTATCTCAGAAACAGAACGATTTACTATTAAGAGGAAGGTTTCTGAGTTTGAGTCATAAATATTTTTTTCTATTTTATTCTACTTAAAAGTTCCTCAGACGAGGACCAATCCTACTAACCCTACTTCCTACTTCCTACCAATCCTATCCTACTAATATTATAAATGCGAAACTTTGTGAGGATGGATGTGTGGATATTTGTTGCTCTTTCACGAAAAAACTACGGAACGGATTGGGATGAAACTTTACAGTAATATAGGTTATACATCAGAATAACACATAGAATGCATTTTGTCCCGAAATTCCCGCGGGAACAGGTATAGCGCGGGTAACACCGCGGGGCGTGGCTAGTCCCTAATAATATAGTATGATATACAGTACTGCATGACATCTATGCTGTACTGTATATCATACAGTACAGCATAGATGTCATGATGTCATGCTGTCGTAACCCATGTCTCAAACACAATGCACCACTAATGCACCACCAACTAAGTTAAAGCTTATTCATTCTGAACGTTATTTATTTAAGTCAAGTTAACCACTTTTAACTATTTAAAGTTTATGAGTAACGTCTCTGAAGTCTCTCTTGGAACGGTTAACGAATCCTTCTTTTTTATATGTTTAATGAGTTGCGCAAAAGAGGTTTGGAATAATGTGCAACTTCGACACTACTTTGGAGTATGGCTACTTCTTGAGAATGTTTTGAACTCGTATTTTACAGCTGTAATACTTGCATTAATTATTCCGAAATGATATATACGATTACATGCATGACATGTCCAAATGACCCAACCTTAGCAAACGTAACAAAACTTTCTTATCTACAGTGATAGTGTGAATTTTTTTAACGGGGTTGCACAAAACGATTCCTTTTTAAACATATGATAAATAAATAAAGTGCGGTTTCATACAAAAGTGAACTGGCGCGTGCGCACGCGACGGGTGCACGCTTAACGCATTGTGGCCCTTAGACCACTCTGGTTATAAAACTCAGTTACAAAAACAATAAAAACAGAAATATGACATCTTATACATCCTTACTATCGATCTACTTATTATGAACCATCTATTTGTACCACATGAACTGAACAGAAATCAAAGCCAATCGCTGCATAACATATAGGTTTATAACTACACAGGGGGAAGCGAAACCTGCGTCATTAGTTAAACCGACCAAGCACATAACTTATGCGGCCAATTAGTTACATTGATGGTTGACAGTGATTACTGATATCTAGATCAAGTGGGTGAAATGTACGGGAATGTATTGCGGTGTAAACCGCGGCGGGTGGTTTTGGGTATTGTCCTTTGTTGAATTAACTTTTTTATAATGAAAAAGTGAGTTGAAAACTGAGTTTTTATTGGAACTGCCGCCTTTTTGGAATAGTCTAAATTGGGGTCTCTATTTAAGTATATACTGAATGAATATTCGAAAAGGGTTCATAACGGATATATAATAATATACCGCGAGTCCTTCAGTCTTCAAATTCGTAAAAAACCTTTAATACTGAAGTTGACACTTTGCATAAAATGCCTTTCAATTTAACCAGCCAACAACATATTTTGTTGTGTATAAAAGTATCATAGTTGACCATCAAATTAAAATTGCTTTTAAAAAGGTATTTCAATCCTTTTGTATCACATTTATAATGTTATGCTCTAATATGTACACACAATACCCAGCCCTATGTTTCCACACTGCGTGTTATGTCGTAACTCGCACAGTCATCAGCAAAACTCAATGAGACGCAGTTGACTACGTCTTCACATTGTTGATTGAATGCTTACAACCATGTATTGGCTAATTAGATATACAACCATTACTATACTAGTTTAGTTAAGACACATATGGTTTTATCAACATTGGCTTACTGTTTTACAGTGCGGGAAGAGACGCTGTCGCGAGCGCTTCACCCACCTCCTGATGAAGGTCACCGTACGTGACCGAAGAAGAGAATTTGAAGGCATGGTGATAATAAACTCAAAAGCTCAAAAGTACTTTTGAGTAAAATACTCGTAGTTCCCATCAGAGTTCATAATCGTAATAAATGGATGAACCCAGAATCTTCTTTTTCTTTTATATCTATTTAACAATAACAGCAGTGCAATAATCTTTTTGCGATCCATCTTACGCTTCCTAAAAACACGTCCAGTACGGCTGACTACACTTGAAGGCATGGTCGCCCTACCAAACGGTTTGCCGCACTAAATCGTATCGCAGAAATTCGCATCGCAAGTTCCTGCGATGCGAATTCGCATCGCATCGCATCGCAGTTTTGTGTGGGAGCCCTAAATTCAAATTATGTTACTATAAACTCATTATCATAAGTACTGAACGCACTAGTATGTATCAGTGTACAGCAAGTCGACTAATTAATACAGATTCCCAATAATAACATACATCAGTGCTAATCTAGACTCTAAGACAATAATGCAGTAAGAACTATTGCAGACTGGAGTTAAACAGTCTTTAGACTGTTATACACCTTGGTAAAAAGTAAGTTCGGGTAGATTAGTGGCCAACCCTAGTGTTGGAGTTTTTAGACCGCCTAAAGGCCTCCAACGTGGTCTAATGAATTAAACTACCGGGACCAATTGCTTACGTGCCCTCCGAAGCACGGTAGCGCTCAGATAGAAATGCCACTATCGGCCACCTCATAACTCCTCTTTATTTCAATATCAACAAAAGAAAGCTCGTAAAAGTTTAATTTCCCCCCCCTTTAACAAAAAAAACTATAAAGGACGGCATGAGAATACATAACCTTATCTGGCATACAAATTGATTTAAATAATTTTGATATCCATTAAGTTTCTTGGGCAATAAAGTAAGTAATTTCATTGAGGGCACTAGCTCTGAATGCTAATGTTATCGTGTCTACCTCTCTAGTGAGTTTCAAATAAAGAGGGTTTTGTATCTCTCCCGTTATATTGCTAAATTGTTCGTGATATTAAAAGACGAACAGCTTTTCTAATAAAAAGTTATCTTTAGTATATATTTGAAATATTGTCTTTCTAAAATTTATAAAAAGTACCTCTCCCATGATTTTAACCGTTTTGAACACATCTTCATGGAAATCTCTTAAGTTGTCGAATATAAATAGAAATCGTGTTACCCGCATCGTACCCGTTTCTGCGGGAATTTTGGGATGAAATGTATCCCATGTGCTATTCTGATGTATAAGCTATATTACTGTAATGTTTCATCTAAATCCATCCATTCGTTTTCTCGTGAAAGAGTTACTAACATACATACATCCTCACAAACTTTCGCATTTGTAATATTAGTAGGATATTACTTGTATATAATAAGCCTTATATGTAATAAGCCGTCGGTCCCGGTTACTTTCTACGGATAGTAGTCGTTGCATGAGCCATGTCAGAGGCCTTTGGCGGCTCAATAACTCTGACACCAGGATTGGTCAGGTTGACCATCCACTCGATGAAGAAGAAGACTTGTATATGTGTTCACTAGTATCGCTAGGTTGAAACAATAGTCCTTAAAACCTCTCAGTAACTGAATTATTATCACCAAAACAGCAAAAACTCCGCTATATCTCCACCAAAACCCAAGGAAGCTTAAACCTTAACAATAAATAAAAGTTGAAACCGTCGGACGCGTTTTTAAATCGTCCCTATTGCTGGAATACCACTGAGACTCCAATATATCAATATAATGGGCGAGTAACAGTATTATTATACAGAATTTATTGTAAGTGTGTATGTGTGAGGACACTTCGCCATATTTACGAGATACTTATCCTAACTGTAAAAATATTGTCTTTAAATCGAGAATCATGGTTTGGAAGAGGTTTTCAAATGTGGAATTGAATTAAGGAGATGATGACAATGTGTTTTAGGGCATAATAGGGGTTAGGGTGCCTGTCCATTAACCAATAGGATTGCATAAAATATCTGACCGGAGATTTTATGCAATGCTATTGCTTTATATTCGTCCGTTTCTCCGCTCCGCAGCCTCGCTCCGCATCAATGGACAGGTACCCTTAAAGATGTTCTTTTAGATAGCCAGCTGGAAAAGAGAATTACATAAGTAGTGGGACAATACAAGCTCAAATTCGGGAGGCCTATGTAGGACAAAACAGGCTAAAACTGAACGAATTTCGATAAAATTTCACAATAATATAGGTTAATATTTAACATTACAATAACACATGGGATACATTTTATCCCTAAATTCCCGCGGGATTAGGTACAACACGAGTGCAACACGAAGCGCTTTTAGTAATAATATTATAGATAGCAAAGAAAGAAAGCGAAAAGAGAAAGCGCAGCATACCTCTCTACACCCTCAAGTCACCCACGCCTGTTGTTGCCCCCTTTTCGTCTCTACGTTGTTTATTTTGGGAGCCGAGGAAGAGCCACGATCGCCACTTGTTTTGTTTCTTGTTATGGAAGCTTCTTCCTTTGCATTAACCCATTTCCAGTCCAACCAATATTCATTCCTAAGCTCAGTCTTTTTTTACACTCCCTACTTCTGCAGGTACACATTTGCAGGCAATTTGTACTGATGTGTTCGGGAATGTTTCCCTGCAGTTGTAATTCATTTTATTAAATATCTCCCAAGGGCCTTTACGAGTTGGATCTGATACAGATCCAACTCGTAAAGGCCCTCGCATGCCTCTCAAAAAGACCGGGCTTGTCCCGTGACTCTAAGGAGTAACACTATTAAGATACCATGAAATCAAACAAACTAATAAAATGAAGACTTTTTGTAATATAGATAACATTTTATTTTTATTAATAAGGCTTTATCAGTATATTTACCTCTACTAATACTTATACAAATGTAGATTTATGTGTTTGATATTAATGTAATATGTGTCTCAGTTATAAAAGTTTTTCTCACTATAATCTTAACATGAAGAAACTGAATCACGCTATTGTCGCTATTCATTTGTTTATAATGACATACCAACAAAAGCGCACAACAAAGCAACAGCAATTCAAACTAAAACTTCTTGTTATTCTTTAAAATGTTACAGTCTGAAAATTCTCAGTTTACCTCAAAATATGAGCGGTACAAAAACTACCACAACTTGGTCGTTATACAAAGAAATGTGCAGCGACCGTCTCGGGGGTAAAAAATACCTGAAAACACTTGGAATTCCCTCCAGGACTGCTTCTAAATAATGGTAAGGTTTTAACATAATGCACCTTGCTAAATTACGGAAAGGTTACCTTTTTTGATGTTGCATCGGTTAAAGTGTTTTTGGTGGTAAAAGGGCGTTGTTTTATTGTTGGGGGAATAAAAAATATTAAGGTGACGTACTTTTTGTGTTGATATATAGCGTGCTTATACACTAATCAACAAAGACATTGACTCTTGTACAAATTCCCAGAAAAATAATCATTGGGGATACCCAAGCTAAAAAAGGGGGAAGTTGTGAAAAGTCCCCATTGATACCATATTCAAGTTCAAATATTTTAAAAGAGAGTTTTTTCATACCCTTTCATATACCGAAAGAAAGAAAATTTCGAAATCGGTTCATAAACAGAGACATCTGGTAACAGCCATACAAAAAATGGCACGTTAAATTGTCGGTCCCAATTGTTTCAACCGTCACAACGGAGGCCTAGCGACACTAGTTGCCCACCTACTCGAAATTACTTACTTTTATTTCGACATCGGTTTATTCGGCTTAAAAGGAGGCTCCAGCCACTGTTAATATATATTGTACCTTTTTAAAGTAATAAATATATATATGTCGGAGCGTGGCATCAGTGGCGCCACACCAGATAGCGGATTATAACGTCACTACATTATTTTTAGTCTGTAGAAGTTTAAGAGTAGTTTGTAAATTCAGTTGACTGATGGAATCGGTAGTGTTGTTATTCCGTGACGTGAGTTCTACCTTCGTGGTGTAGTCTGTGGTATGAGAATAGACTATGTTAAGTCTGTGGTGTTACGCACTGTGACAGATGACAGTTGTTCGATAGAGGGATGTGAGCTGGTTTGGTAGTCTGTGGCAGTGAGTGAGTGGGGGAGTCTATGATAAGTAAAGATGGCGTACATTAGCCTGGTGGGTACATTAGACGAGATGGGACGAATGGAGATGGTTGGATGGGGATTACATTGGAACGTAGCGTAGATGGGAGGAAGGATGTGTTGACGACATCACGATCGTATTGCGAATCGAGTATAGGATTAGGAAAAGATTCTATGGCGTGGACAGGACGACTAATGGGGTGTAGGGAGGTCGTTTAGGTTCCATCAATTAATTGAATCTAGACGTATCCTAACTGTAATGTGTAATCCATGATGATCGTGTGTAAAATACAAGCAATGTCATTGTAATGAAGTCCTGTGAGTTATTATTTCAAGATCAAGACCTAAGAATCCTAAGATATCTGATGTGACATTATAATGCTCGTGCTTATCCTGATGTGACATGTCCCCGATATCAGAAGTGGGGTGAATATCGCTGTTGAGCCGACATCAGAAGTGGGATCAAGATCGCTATTGCCCACCGCGCGTTCAGCAGAGAATGATCAAGATCGCTATTGCCCACCGTGCATCTAGCAGAGAATGATAAAGATCGCTATTGCCCACTGTGCTGAATATCATATCGCCATGGATTGTGTTCAAGATCAACCACGGAGCTAGGCTTATGATAAGATGAAAGAATATTGAGAGCTGCAAGCTGAGCTCGTTAGTGCATGTTATCGACGACGACGGCGACGACGACGGTGACAACGACGACGAGGAGATTGCACTGACCTGTACTATAGTGCGAGATTGAAATTCATGTACCTTCCCCTGGATTATGAAGCTCGTAGTATTCGGAGATATGGCTGAATCATCATTCCGCCAAAAGCGCTACTGTCATCCGCCAAAAGCGCTACTATCATGCGCTTTACGTAATGTTTATTTTGCAATTGGTTATAAAACTTGGAATGTTCTGTGAGTATAGTTAGTTAGTTTTCTACTCTATTGTGGAGTTAAGAAGGTAATTATGAGCTTCCGAAAGAGTCAAGTGTAATCTTGTACGTAATGTGATATGTTCTAATATGTTTTCTTATTTTCATGTTGGTTCAATGCTGGTAATTATTGTGAGCATTGATAAACCTCGTCCAGGGAAGAACGTGGTTTTCTTCTCAATCCTGTTACCTGAGGGATATGAGGGATTGCGGTATTCCGAATTATTCAAGAATCTATCACGACAAATTCACATTGGATGTTAAATTGGTGATGTATTGCGGTAATGATTGGTTTGTTGGGAAATATCCGGTGAGCTATTTTGTGATATTTGAGTCAGTTAACATTGAGAGTTTTGTAGTGAATCTTAGTACCACTTGATAAAATAGAAAGATTATTGAAAGTATTTTGGATGTTTATCCCGTTGTAAAATATGAGAGTATGAGTAAGGGTTTCTATGTGACTATGTGACTTATTGAGTTCAATGTTCGAACTCGGCGATGTTCGTGGTCTGGATTGACCGTACTGTGGTCTGCTGAGACCGTGTGTTGTTGAGCAATGTGATTGCTCATCGGCTGGTTGCCGTGACTAGACGTGACTAGACATGCTTACTGTTACTTACTCATGGCTCATATTGTAATGTGCATTTGAGATTAATAGTCTATTGAAGTTAAAGTTGAAAATGACGTGGTACCTAGTATTCATGTGTTACATAGCATTGAAGTTTCCCGATTGATAATAATTTTAATTAACTTTTGATTGAAATCAAGAATTTAAGAAAGAACAAGCTTCTTAATAGTCAGGTTGTCCGAGCGAGTGCAAATTACTGTGGCCGCGAGGTTTAAAGGAAAACGAGTACACAATCTAATGTCATTGACTGGTATAGGAAAATGCCTGAAGGGCAAGTACCCATTGTTAGTGATTCTGAGCCTTGTGAGGATGAAATGTAGTCACTTTTGACTGTGTGGTAACTAGTTGTGCGTGTCCTCTTGAGTCTGGGTGGTCACGGGGATGATCACGGGTGGTCACTGGGATGACCACAGGAGCGGCTGATCACAGGGATGATCAGGGCTAGGCGTGATCACTGGGATGATCACGGGAGTGGCTGATCACAGGGATGATCAGGGCTATGGGTGATCACTGGGATGATCACGGGAGTGACTGATCACAGGGATGATCAGGGCTATGGGTGATCACTGGGATGATCACGGGAGTGACTGATCACAGGGATGATCAGGGTCATGGGTGATCACTGGGATGATCACCGGAGTGACTGATCACAGGGATGATCAGGGCTATGGGTGATCACTGGGATGATCACGGGAGTGACTGATCACAGGGATGATCAGGGTCATGGGTGATCACTGGGATGATCACCGGAGTGACTGATCACAGGGATGATCAGGGCTATGGGTGATCACTGGGATGATCACGAGAGTGACTGATCACAGGGATGATCAGGGTCATGGGTGGTCACTGGGATGATCACGGCCAGTCACAGGGATGACTGCGTATTAGGGCTACGGGGATAGCCGGACAATAGAGACACACACACTTGACTTTTACTTTGATTTGAAATTAATTTGATTTTTAATGGGTACTTGTGCCTGACGATGTTCTAGTATTATGTTGAGATAAGCAATGTGATTATAAATATTGAGATAGTTAAAATTGTTGATTAGAAAAGAATAATAGTTTGAGCTTTACTAAGTCTTTTGTTGAAGTAGAGTTGATTAGGTCAGGAGTGACCGAACGATGGTGATCGGTACACGTTGAAAACTTTGAACTCTAAACGTACTTACAAGTATGCACACGATAGATTACGAAAGATGCCAGTAGGTCATGTACCAGTCGAAGTTGATGTAAATAGTGATCCTGATGAGGATAAGTAAACTTGTTTTGGTGGAAACTCGAGTAAGGACTCTATCGGCCGTATTGTGTTGGACCGTACCAGAGGTTGTCGTGTAGCCGTAGCTCAGTAGAAATCGGTGTCTACATTGTAGTCCGTGAGTACGCGGTAGCAGGCAACTCTGGCGGAGGTCGGGTTCTGGAGGAACCATAGAGTCCAGGAGTAGACTCGGCGGCTGTGAGAGCAATTGCGATTGCTGGACGGCTCGAGAGCCGTGGCGATAGAGGGGCTTACTAGAGTGAAGTTTCGATTTGTGTGGTTAATTAAATTGTGTTAATTTGTTGTTACAAGCGACAGTGGTACATGGCTCTGGTTGATATTTTTTTTAATGGCTCTGGTTGATATTTTTTTATGGCTCTGGTTGATATTGATCGTGTTAGGAAGATGCCTGTGGGGCAGGTAACAGCTGACTCAGACGAAAGTGGAGACAGTGAGGTTAATTAAGTGGTTGATTGTTACTGGTTTTATGTCGTGGGTCAGTCTGAGACCGCACCAGAGTGCCGTAGCTGTAGCCCGTTAGAAATCGGCGTCTACTACTTGTAGTAGTCCGTGGGTAGGCAGTAGGCGGTAGCTCTGGGTAGTGTGGTCGGGTCTTGCCTGGTAGCGAAGACCGTAGAGTCATGGGACGACTCGGCATTCCGAAATGGAAGTGCATAAAGGGCAAATGCGTTTGCTAAATCTTGTGTTGTGACCACGAATAAAGCTCGGTAGTAAATCAATTGTGTTTAAATTGTTGGTTGTGTGTGAATAATGAACCAGAGTCTGTCACTGTTGCTGGCCCCAGGGTTTTGGTAGATGAAACGTTATCATAATTTACTTTGTGATTTCTTACGCTATTTGATCATATTGTTAATCTGAATTTGAGTTGTTAGTAATCATAGTTAGTAATTTAAAAGAAAAACTATACAGTTACAAAGTTTCTTTATTTGAGCTGTTTGTAGAAATATGATTGGTCAGAAGTGGCCGAGGCGAACAAATACTCTCGTTGGTTATTTCTGTGCAGGTTAGCCAACACACGAGGACGTGTGCTAGCAGGATGGCCGTGTCGGAGCGTGGCATCAGTGGCGCCACACCAGATAGCGGATTATAACGTCACTACATTATTTTTAGTCTGTAGAAGTTTAAGAGTAGTTTGTAAATTCAGTTGACTGATGGAATCGGTAGTGTTGTTATTCCGTGACGTGAGTTCTACCTTCGTAGTGTAGTCTGTGGTATGAGAATAGACTATGTTAAGTCTGTGGTGTTACGCACTGTGACAGATGACAGTTGTTCGATAGAGGGATGTGAGCTGGTTTGGTAGTCTGTGGCAGTGAGTGAGTGGGGGAGTCTATGATAAGTAAAGATGGCGTACATTAGCCTGGTGGGTACATTAGACGAGATGGGACGAATGGAGATGGTTGGATGGGGATTACATTGGAACGTAGCGTAGATGGGAGGAAGGATGTGTTGACGACATCACGATCGTATTGCGAATCGAGTATAGGATTAGGAAAAGATTCTATGGCGTGGACAGGACGACTAATGGGGTGTAGGGAGGTCGTTTAGGTTCCATCAATTAATTGAATCTAGACGTATCCTAACTGTAATGTGTAATCCATGATGATCGTGTGTAAAATACAAGCAATGTCATTGTAATGAAGTCCTGTGAGTTATTATTTCAAGATCAAGACCTAAGAATCCTAAGATATCTGATGTGACATTATAATGCTCGTGCTTATCCTGATGTGACATGTCCCCGATATCAGAAGTGGGGTGAATATCGCTGTTGAGCCGACATATATATATATTTTTTATTATAAACGACAGAGATGTTATGAACAAACAAACAAAAAACAACATAGTTGGAGGAGGTAGGAGATGGTAAAAAGATCATCATCATCGAGTGGATGGTCAACCTGACCAATCCTGGTGTCAGAGTAATTGACCCGCCAAAAAAAAAGATAACAGTCATAAAAACCACACTTACACTTACCTTCGGTTTTGAAGTTTTAAAAGACAACATTCCTCCCTACTCTAGAGATTACCTCTAGAGACTACCAACTTATTTTCAAGGTAAAACGTATGTATAAAAACTAAATTACGTAACATAGCGACATTCGCTCCTCGTAATTCTGCCCTCAATTTATCCCAAAGGACCTACACATTTGTTGGCTAGGTATCATTTGTAGTGCTTACTCCCTATAGTCGTAAATTATGTCTAATTCTTGACAAAGTAATGTTATAGATAGTCCTGTTTTGCTAATCTATCTATTGTAATATAACTAGCAGCGCCCCGCGGTTTTACCCGCGTTGTGCCCGTTCCCGTGGGAATTACGGATTTTTTTTTACATAAAAACCTTTCTCTTGAATCACTCTACCTATTACAAAAAACCGCATCAAAATCCGTTGCGTAATTTTAAAGATTTAAGCATACAGACAAACAGACATACAGAAGACAAACAGACGCGACTTTGTTTTATACTATGTAGTGATGATAAAGCGGAAAAGTTTGTTTGTTTGAACGCACTAATCTCAGAAAGTACTAATCCGATTTGAATAACTCTTTTTGTATTCGATAGCCACATACAACGGAAAGGGTATAGGCTATTTCTCATCCCGAAACTTATCCGGGACCGGGCCCAACGCGGGTAAAACCGTGGGGTGCTACTAGTTCTTTATATTTTTATTTAATCATTTATATAACTAGCAGGGCCTCGCGGTTTTACTCGTGTTGTGTCCGTTACCACGGGAATTTTGGGATGAAAATTAGCTTATAATCTTCCCGTTGAATATGGCTATTTATTGCTAAAATAATCATTAAAATCGGACAGGTAATTCACATAACAGAGATTAGCTCGAAAACACAAACAAACAAACTTACAAATTCTACCTCTTTATAGTATAGTAGATGTATGTAATGTATGTATGTGATGTACATTATATGAGTATGTATTTCAATACCGCCTATAAGTGTATACATACAAAGACAACGTACACAGGCGTATTCTTTGTTCTACGTAAAACCAGCTTAAAGAATGATATGAATAACAAGTCTACCAGTTATATTTAGACCAATTAATTATTAAGTATCCGCCTACTCAAGCCTACCCACGTATTCGAAAAATATCCGTCGAAAATACTATACTCGGAATTTTAATTCGATTCCAGATTTGACAATTTCAGTGTTGCAACATTATGACAAGTACTAAATAGTGACGTTGCGAAATTATTCGATATGGAAATGGAATATTTCCGGATCGATTCTTCTCGTTTATAATTTTACTCTCGTAAACTAAGTATATCAGGAAATTAAATATTTCTGAACCGATAATTTAGTTTTGACGATTAATTAACGATCTGAGACTTTTCTTTTATAATTGTGTGTGAAATAAATAAAAAAATGTGATCATGAAGGAACATGACAAATAAAACAGATATATGTATTATGGTAATAATTTATTTTATAAATTGTCGCCGTCATCGCTATCGCTGTCACTTTCTGTAACATTTATTATAAATGTGTCTGTGATATCGGATACAAAATATCGATTCGCAATGAAATAAGATATTCGTATCACTACACTACACTATTATATGTGGTATCATTATTTCACAAAATGACAGTAGCTAATGTCAAATCTGGAATCGAATTAAAATTCCGAGTATAAGTACGATAAAAGAACAGTCTTACGGGATGTAATGTTTGAACGTAACATATTCGCAACGAGCATGTTACACACAGACAGACATAACAGACTTTTAATCGTCATTTAGTACATTCTATATTCTTACCACCTTATTCATAAACGACATTTAACTTAAACAGTGTTTTAAAGTGTTTTGTCTCTTTCGCTCTTTGGCAAATAGCGTATGTCGGAAAGGGACAAACCATTTGATAGCTAGAGTGCTGTTAATAAGCGTTTATGAATAATGCTTCTGTAATAATGTGTAGGAATAGGAATTTAGTTTTAAGTATTATTTAGTGATGACATTGTTGGATTAAATTATTTAATTAAAGTTAAAATTGTTTTCGTATGTTACGTCCGTAACACCGACGCACAGTACCTTAATATTTAAGTTCTGTTCATTATTCTAGATACTATCAACGTTCACAAAAACGTGCTCACAAAAGTTTTTGTTTCAGAAACAATTTAATTCTCAAACAGTTGCGGCTAATTTGAATAACTGTTTTCTAAGAAGTACCGAGTAATGTTCTGAGAGTTACCAAGTCTCAGTTAACTGAATAAATAATGGAATTTGTAAGGAAACAGCGAATAAATTGCTTGTTTTTAAATTAGCATTGTAAAATTGGTCAGTTAGGTGCGTACCTGTTCGTACCTGATCATATACATGTGGCATACAAGCCGGTAGTTAATTATGCAACGGAATAGTGAATGGAACAGGGTGTGAGGGAGATAGAAGATGGTAGAGAACGAGTACGACGATTTATGGTGAATGTGTGTTGTGACACATTAAGTAAAAGTAATTAGTAATTGAAGAAATGGAAAACCTTTAATTGACAGCGACACTGTGGTAGTGTCACAGTCGCGGTAACAAGCCTCTGATTGGCTGCTATCTGACAGCAGCACGCGACAAATAGCTCTGATTGGCTATACGATTGACGTTAAGGCGTCATTCACTGAGTGAGTGAGTTTATTTTTCTGTTAATTGACCGATTCAGCTAAGCATACATTAAGTCTGATTTACAAATTATTACTTTATATACACGAATATCTACATATAATTTTACACTAACAATGCTTATACTAACAAATGGTACTAAAACTCATAAAATAATTTAACATCGCATATCTCGCGATAAAGAATTTATTTGGAAAGTAGAAACGACCCGGGATTAAAATAATCCAAATTAATTCTCCTCATAACTTCCGCAAAAAACGTTAGTTTGCTTTAAATAAAGGGCGTTTTACACTTAGCATTTATATCTATCAATTTCTATCTATTATCTATATATCTGTTTTTAATAATGATACAAGTACACCCGGACAATCCCACACGGTCAATTAGACCCAGACTAAGCTCTAAGCTTGTATAATGGAATCTAACTAATACATATATGTATGTACGTACACAAAAACTTTATATAAAAAATACGAATAGGTATGTTTGACACCCAGACGTCGTCGCCATCATCGTCGCCGTTGCCAATAACCATGTCTGCAAATTTTGTTGATTCCGGGCGGGAATCGAACCCGCGACCCCTTATACAATAAGCGTTTCCACATGCCACTGTGCCAATGCGTTGCCTTGTATGGTGTTGCGTATTGTTGAGCAACGCTGTCAAAATAAGCATCAGTTGTTACCAAGTGGATGAGTCTTCATCTATAGGTATCTATAACTATATACGAACTAGCTGCACCCCGCGGTTTCACCCGCTTTGTACCCGTTCCCGCGGGAATTTCGGGATGAAAATTGATGTTGTCAGATTCTCAGGCCTACCCGATATGTACACAAAATTTCATGAGAATCGGTCGAGCCGTTTCAGAGGAGTTCAACCACGGTACCCGTTCCCGCGGGAATTTCGGGATGAAAAATAGATGTTGGCCGATTCTCAGACCTACTCAATATGCTCACAAAATTTCATGAGAATCGGTCGAGCCGTTTCGGAGGAGTATGGCAACGAAAACTGTGACACGAGAATTTTATATATTAGACTAGCTGCGCCCTGCGGTTTCACCCGCGTTGTACCCGTTCCCGCGGGAATTTCGGGATGAAAAATAGATGGTGGCCAATTCTCAGACCTACTCAATATGCTCACAAAATTTCATGAGAATCGGTCAAGCCGTTTCGGAGGAGTACGCGAACGAACACTGTGACACGAGAATTTTATATAAGATTTACTGAAAAGTTGCAGGTTCGTTTATCAGTTGAAACGCGGGTAAAACGGGGTGATGGTAGTATCTAATATGACGTAACATAGATCTATCTCTTCCAATAAATAAAATTCTCGTGTCACGGGGTGCGTAATTGAACTCCTCTGAAACGGCTCGACCGATTCTCATGAAATTTTGTGTACATATCGGGTAGGCTTGAGAATCGGACAACATCTATTTTTCATCCCGAAATTCCCGCGGGAATGGGTACAAAGCGGGTGAAACCGCAGGGTGCAGCTAGTTGATATATATATACGAGTATATATCTTTTCTCGCTGAGTTTTAGCTAAGTGTGTAACGAGCTTTAGTTTAACATTCAGATTATACATGGAAACGGTTCAAATTGAATTAGTGTTTACAAAAAAATGTTTTAGCTCAAATAAATGTATTTTCATTTCATGTTACTGCTTCAAAATGTTTATGACCGAAATACTCTAAAGTGTATTTATGAATATTTTGTCTGTGGAAATGAATTCTATAAAATAGTACTTGTTTGAATATGTTTCTATGTCATTTGTTGACAATATTACAACACTTGCAGCGCCCTACGGTTTTACCCAGGTTTTTTCCCAGCCGAAGACGATTACTTCTGAAAAGGAAAAGCCATTTCGAAAAGCCATGTGATTTCGATTCCGTTATTACCCCAACGGGTCAGTGTTGGGGTAATAATGGAACTTTTCCTCAATAGAAGAAGTTGTTTTTGGTTGAAAAATCAGTTATGATGATTTGAAACTCTCGTTAAGAGCATCTCGCAGACGAGTTTGTGTGCACGCACATATCTCAGAAACAAAATAAACCATATTAATAAACGCGTACAGTCCGGCAAGTATAAGTTGGCGGTGGCGATTTGAGGAACTAAAACGGTTTTCTTGAAAATTCACTTTGTAACTTCCGAGTTCATAGTAAACATCGTTGCGAATATTTTGCTAACTACTGTGCTATCATCATGCCTACAGTGATAAAAATTGGTACAAGAGAAACAGTTATAAAAGTACATTGACATTGAACACAGTGGCGCACAGCCGCGCCAAGTTATACTTGCCGGACTGTAATAAGAACATTTTATCTATCAAATGGTTTGTCACGTTCTGACGTATGCAATTTTCCGAAGAGCAAAAGAGACAAAACACATTATAACAGTGTTATAGCAACAGAGCGTTTATAAATAAGGCGGTCTAACAACATTGTGTGACTATAGTCTGCTCAGTAACTAACATGCAAGTAACTATCATGCAAGTAAGAATATTGTACCATCCAGTAAACCCTTACAGAAGAAACGTTTAAACCACCCCTCGGGATCTCTTTAATTTGCCAGACAAATAAACTTGGAGTAGCAAATTTTACTTATCGTGACGTAGGGGAAAGGTCAGGCTTGGATTTGTGAATGGACTCTGCTGAGCGGTAAAGGAAGTGAGGCAAGGAAAGGTATGCTTGGATTGGCGTAGTGTGGTGTTAAGTTGAAGGCTAGTATAGTACGATTAAATTGGCGTGGAGCAGTATTTATGAAATTTCTTTCATAAATATTTCTACGGTAAAATTATTCTATTAATTATTGTTATGAATCAGATTATAGGAGGTATATTGTGGATTCCTAAGCTGATCAAAATTATCGTTAAAAAGGCAATTTTCAAAAAGAGCTGTTGTCATCGTCAATGGCAAATGGAAACAAATATAAAATAAGTATGTAATAAATAGTGCATCCGTAAACGTAGTTTCATTTGAAAATGTGTGAAAATGAGTCTTTAACATAAAAAACCAGTATCATCAATAGATTATGAAATCAACATCTGATAAAATTACGTCAAAGCCTTAAGTATAATTATTATATAGTAACTAATAGTTCATAAGTAAAGTTATGACTAACTTACAGAAACAATTTATCTTAATCAAGCTAGCAAGTTTAGAACAATCCATCGAGTTACCGTATCTGTCTAGACAGAGTCAAGGAGTCGAACCTAACAACTAAAGTAAAATAATTAACATAAAACTGATGAAAAAACCTTTTGGTACAACCTTTTAATTATATTAATTGTTTTGTTGTTAAATATTAGGGAACTTGTTTTAGTACGTACGAGCGGTGTCTTGCGGTTTTCCTTGTGTTGCGACCGTTTTAAGGGATGTTTGGATAAAAATAAGCTTTTTAGATTTTTTCCTCTTGAAATTTTCAGCCACAGAAAGACTTGTTGATGTTGGACGGATAATTCCGATGATTAACCACTTAGAGCCTTATTCATAAACTAGCAGCGCCCCGCGGTTTTACCCGCGTTGTGCCCGTTCCCGTGGGAATTTCGGGAATTTTTTTACATAAAAACCTTCCTCTTGAATCACTCTACCTATTACAAAAAACCACATCAAAATCCGTTGCGTAATTTTAAAGATTTAAGCATACAGACAGACAAACAGTGTGACAGACACGAAAAAGAGACGACTTTATTTTATACTATGTAGTGAAGCTTATTGATAGCACTTTAGTTATCAAATAGTTTATCTCTTTCCGACATACGCTATTTGCGAAAGAGCGAAAGAGACAAAACACTTTAAAACAGTGTTTAAGTTAAATATCGTATGAATAAGGCCTTAAGTTTCTAGGCCGCCTAAAGGCAATCTACGTGGTCCAACGATTGAATAACAAGAACCAACAGATTGAAAATAGCCCACAGGCATACAAGGGCAGCCTTTAAATATCACTGTTTCTGGATATATACTGCAACGTTATTTTAATACTGAGACACTCAAAGACGACAAACTATCTCTTAGAAGAGTTGTTTGAGTGATTTTGGACGTTATTGTAATGTATGCAAAATTACGTTAATTAATTAATTGGCGAATTTGTGACATATTGTAATGTATGAAAAATTTCGTCAATTAGTTAAGTGGCAATTTAATAGACGTCTCGAAGAGAGAAGAGTTAAACACCAATGTTTATTTCATTAGTAAAACTGAAAAAGCTGAAACAAATTCCAAATTCAGCCATAAAGAACTAAACCATTTAAATCTATCCCAAATTCGACTAATCGCAAAAAATGTACTAATTGTAATGAAATTCGCCACCCCTTTTCCCTTTTTAACGCGAAAATTTAACTAAAAGGAATTTAATTAGCGCAAAAAGACTCTCCGAGTTTACATTAACAATCTGAGAGATGGTCTGTTTGTTTAGGTTTCGTATTGAATTAATGTTCATTTTAACCAAGTTTCTAAAGGGAAATGTTTTCTGGTTTTTGTACCATATATTGTATAGCAGCGCCCCGCGGTTTTACCCGCGTTGTGCCCGTTCCCGTGGGAATTTTGGGATGAAAAATAACCTATAACCTTCCCGTTGAATGTGGCTATCTATTACAAAAAGAAATATTGATAATTCCTGAGATTGCCTCGAACATACAAACAAACAAACTTACAAATTTTACCTCTTTATCAAATCAGTACAGTGAGATGAGAGACCTATGGTACGATACATTACATTATACATTAGGACACTACCCTATAGGCTTATACTTAACTTTATATTGTACCAGCAGTACCCCACAGTGTTACCCGTGTTGTACCCGTACCCGCGAGGATTTTGGGATAAAATGTACCCCATGTGTTAAGGTGTGTAGACATATTTACGTATAGTGGCGTGTCATACATCCATCCTCACAAACTTAGATACAAATAAAATTACCCTTTCACATATTTCTGACGTTGCTCGAATTGAAATATTATTTTTAAAATATTTCGGAAATTAAAAATTCTATGCAAAGTTTCCTGTCCATTTGAAAAACAGTTCATAATAAACATCGGTAAAAAGTAGTTGATCTATTTAATTAATATCAAAGGCCAATACGCCTTTATGTACCAATACCCAATAAACTAATGGATACGGCTTATCTCCCAATCTACAAGCCTGCCTACACATACACTACTCCTACAGCTCCAACCACGAAGTAACTTAACTGATGTACCATATCTATTGAACATAACTTATTCCTTCAAACATTCTTAGAAAGCCATGAATCGTCGTAACGTCCCAAGATACCTTTAGTTTGAGACTTTCCAGACATCCGTCCATGCGTTATTTCACGCAAGATTTTTGGCAAAACAAGGGACATCATTTTGTTACGCAGAGCAAAAGTTTTGGTTCCCGAATTTTGAGTATAAATCACTTGTATGGTTGTGTTGCAATCTATGCAACTTGGCAAGGCGTTTGTAATACATTTGTGTTCATACAAGTGTATTGAACGAATGGTATAGGATTACTTTCTACGCTCTGCCTATAAATCATATTGATACGAGTACATGATTGAATAATGTTAAGCAACGTACAGCTCGGTCCCTACTTGGATGGGTGGCCGATAGTGGCATTTCTATCCGAGCGCTACCGTGCTTCGGAGGGCATGGTTGTTTCAATCGTCAAAACTTGTTGGAGGCCTTTAGGCGGTCTAAAAAACTCCGACACCAGGGTTGGCCACTAACCTACACGAACTTACTTTCGAACGGAATGGTTATAGACTATGTTCCATCCCGAAATTCCCATGGGAATGAGCACAACACGGGGCGTAGCTACTTCAAAATATACATAACACAAATGTATTGAAAATAACATATCAGCAACCTATTCAGAATAACATACCGTAATATATGTAGGTAATCGCATAGATATATATAAATATCAACGGTATCTATTTCTCCAACCGTTCCAAGAGTTAGTTTGTGATATATTTTTATATATCCGGGATTACTCGGCTCACTGAGTCCGCGAGAGATCCGACTTGCACCCGCTATTGCAACTTGTGTACAACTTTTCTTGCATTTGAACTTGTTATCTAAATGTTTTGAGTTTAGTTTAAATGATTTACGCTCACACTTAGAGACGTCAAATACTTCTTAAATATGAATGTTAGTGTAAAATAATTTATGATTGGACTCAGAGACGTCACTCAACTAAATTAATTGAATATTTAATACATTATATTTTGAAATCACTCATCAAATCTTTTGTCGTTTCGTACGGAGTATTGAATGATTTTGAAAATATGTAATGTATGAAAAATTACGTCAATTAATTAAATTTCTGTTTAATGAACGTGTCTGAGTGCGGCAGTTTGTGTATGAGCTCGAGTGCTATAGACACGGCTGTAGATAGAATCTGAAGACCGTATTCTTCTTCATCGAGTGGATGGCCAACCTGACCAATCCTGGTGTCAGAGTTATTGAGCCGCTAAAGGCCTCTGACATGGCTCAAGTAACGACTACTAATCCGTAGAAAGTAACCGGGACCGACGGCTTAACGTGCCCTCCGAAGCACGGAATCATCTTACTTTTCGAGCAATCAGGTGATTCAGCCGGGTGCGCCAAAGTTCACCTAAATTTTCAACTCCGATATTTGGAAATCCGAAAATGTTCTTCCTAACATTTTTCATCCTAACAATCACAATTCCTAACTACTTTGTCTCTAATGTTCATAATCCGAATGATCACTCTTCCTAAAATTTTTCATCCTAAAGTTTTCATTCATACTATTTGTAGTGCTACCGGCGATGTTCATAACACTCATGTTTCTTTTATACTATTATTCAAAGTCATATCTTTTTTGTTTAGATTTCTTTTTATAGGTTAGGTTAGGTTAGCGGGACATGGTTGTTTCGGCAAATACCTGTGTCGCATAGCATTGAGGGAGCCGACGCCGATTTGCCACCATTGCGGCGCCGAAGAAGACTCGGCGCAACATACGCTGGAGGTGTGTCCGGCTTGGTCGGACCAACGCATGGCCATGGCCGCCGCAGTCGGTTTTGACTTCTCGCTGCGGGCCGTAGTTCACTCTATGGTCCAAAGTGAGGAGTCCTGGACCGCGGTGGCCACCTTCTGCGAGAGCGTGCTCATGCAGAAGGAGGCGGCAGAGCGCGAGCGTGAGGCGGTCTCCGACTGCCCCATGCGCCGCCGCCGAGGAGGCCGGCGTAGAAGGGCGTACGCGGACGCCCTTCTACCTCCTTAGTTGAGGCTGCGGTGGCCCCCGGGGTGCGGGTGTGCCACTGCGAAAAGGCCTCGAGGTGGCGCGCGCGCGGTGTCTTCCGCGCGCCACTTGACGAAAGACCGGGGGGTGTTAACCCCTAACACCCCCCGAGGAGGGGGCCCCCACCCCAGGGGGCCCGGCGCTGTCGGGTCCGGTGGATGAATCTCCGTTTCCCACGTTCCCGGCACTAAGCGCACTGAAGACACAGCAGTGGTTTTAGTGGGTAGTCACTGCGGTAGGTGCGATGAGCCCCGGCAGCGGGGGGAGCTTGCCTACCGGGTTGAGCCCCACATACCCCTGCCGTCTGGCACCACCCGGACGGCGGGGGATGCGTAAATGCATTTCCACTGCTAAACAAAAAAAAAAAAAAAAAAGGTTAGAACTGTGACCAACTACGCGCGAGCCGAGCGAGCGAAGCGAGCGGTGCCGCGGCAGCGGCCGGCGAGCGCTACAACAAAATTATGCCATGTTATATTATGTCTAAAGTTTTTATGCAAATGGATAGGGAACCGTTTTGTAATCACAAGAAATAGTTTAAAAACAAACCTTTTCCTTTAAAGCGTTATGATAAAAAACAGTAGGAGTTTAAATATATTTACATTAATGATATTATTAATTACAATTTTCGGAAACATGAGTGTTATGAACATCGCCGGTAGCACTACAAATAGTATGAATGAAAACTTTAGGATGAAAAATTTTAGGAAGAGTGATCATTCGGATTACAAATCGTTAGGAAGAACAATTTCGGGTAAAGAACTTTAGTTGAGCCAATATGGACCCGATTCAGCCTGCAATGCCCTAACCAAACTAAGGAAAGTCTCACAAAGAGATTTTTGTGAGATATCCTCACCGGGAATCGAACCCGGAACCTCCGGGTCGTGAGTCAGGCGCTCAAACCACAAGACCACGGAGGTCATTATCATTATCATATATCTGAAGACTGTGAAATTGTCGGTCCCGGTTCAATCGTTATCATATAGAGAGCGTTCAAAAACTCTGACACCATGGTTGGCCACTAACCTACTCCAATTTACTTACTAAGGTGACCTGTTAGTGTAGGGCCACATCTGCGGAACGTACGGCGCCGAACCTTCCGCTCTATGACACATCAGTCGAAATTACGCCGCGTACTGATGTGTCATAGATAACTTGAAATACACTACGAGCGTATTTAGCGGAAGGTTCGGCGCCGTACGTTCCGCAGATGTGGCCCTACACTTATTTATTTACTGCTCTTAGTCCACCTACCTATCGTTCCCTTACCTACCTACCAACACTAAGGTCTCTTTCAAATTTATCGTATGCAGTAGTCCTACGTGCGTTTTGTATGAAATACTAGCCGTGCCCCGTGGTGTTACCCGCGTTGTACCCGTTCCCGCGGAAATTTCAGTATAAAATGTATCCCACGATATTCTGATGTAAAACCTATATTACTGTAAAGGTTCATCAAATCCGTCCGGTAGTTTTTCGTGGGAGAAAAAAACGCTTAAAATGAAAGAGGCCCATCACGTAGGTACTACGTAACTACGTACTACGTAGTACATCCCTTCCTTGGTTTTATTGTAGAGAAGTTGTATCAATCCTTTCGTCTGTGAACTCACGTGCCTGTTCCCAACTCTAATGTACTGCTCCGATAACTGGTTACGGAATTTGTTATCCCCGGGTAAGGTTAGGGAGGGTGTACATCGTACAATTTATAGTGGACGGGATTTTTAGTGGTGTAAATATTTTATAAAAAATCATTTATTGGTTTTTCATTCACATTGAGTAGGTTAGTGGCCAACCCTGGAGTCGGAGTTTTTAAACCGCCTTAAGGCCTTCGGCATGGACGATTGAAACAACAAGCACTGACTGCTTAACGTGCCCTCCGAAGCGCGGTAGCGCTCAGATCGAAATGCCATTATCGGCCAACCATCCAAGTAGGGGCCGAGCTGCACGTTGCTTAACAATCACAATGAACTAACATCGCCTAATCAAACTACGCCACGAGCGCTTAACAAAAATAACATGATTTTTTATATAAAAAAATAATAAAAAGCAATTGGAGAAGGCTCAGCTTGTGCTGCCCAGAGTATGCTACTCCGAGCAGCGCTGGTTTTTAGACACCGCCTTTCATTGGGTTCGCGACATGGGAGGTCACGTAAAACAAAGTAATAATTTGAGGAAAGTTTGACATAGTTAATTATGCTACAGCTGCAGTTGTAGTCTGCAGTCAGTCGCTGACTGCGGCTGACTACCATATTCTTTACTTACACTGAAGCAGTCACCTCATGCTAGTTGCAGCGAATGAGTTACTATAATCACTCCTACATAAAATGACAAAAATCTGAAAATACAACCATAAATACCTATTTGTCTTTACTTTAATTTATTAACCGAAACTATAGTAAAAGAAAAAACCTTACCAAAACGGTAACAAGTGTATTAACACCCTAAATTCAGTAAAAGCAATGTGTCCAAAAGTTTTTCAATAAGAACCGACCAAAGGTAAATACGAAGGTTGGTATTCAAACAAGTTCCAAGAACTTTGTAGCGGCAAAGGTGATAGACGGAATTGCACAAAACATGGTGAAATAGGGTATTTGACTGATATTAAAAGAGTACAATTTGAGAGATGAATTTAGTAAAATAACTAAAATTAATATCAGAATCAAAATCGATTAAAAAATGAAAAATTTTATATAAATACTAGCAGTGCCCCGCGGTTTTACCCGCGTTGTGCCCGTTCCCGTGGGAATTTCGGGAATTTTTTTACATAAAAACCTTCCTCTTGAATCACTCTACCTATTACAAAAAACCGCATCAAAATCCGTTGCGTAATTTTAAAGATTTAAGCATACAGACAGACAAACAGACAGACACGAAAAAGAGACGACTTTATTTTATACTATGTAGTGAAGCTATTGTTGAGCTATTGTATCCTATTTTTCGAATGAAATTTTGGTACATTATATTTTGTGGCGATGATGTAAATGCATACTTAACTTGGAAATCAACACTGTCATAATGTGTTTTGTCTCATTTGCTCTACAGAATATTGCGTATGTCAGAAAGTGACCAACCATTTGATAGCTAAAATGTTGTTGATACGCGTTTATTAATATGGCCCAAAATGATTTAAAAGTAATTTATAAATAGGAAAGTTATACATTTTAATAACATGACCCAATAATGTTTTTTTACAATGTCTAATCCTACCGGTTTCTTAAGTTTAAGCGAACTCTGCTCATTTGTGAACACGTGGTGTCTTCTGTGACCAGGTTCCTGTATAGAGGCCAAAACGTCAGATAAAAATGTAAAATAAAAGCGAAGTGTATCTATCAGTCAACGTAGTTTCGATTCAAAACTGTCTAATCATTTTAATTATCCTACGCTAGAAAGGGGAGATTCCTGTAATTATTTGTGTAAATGTGAAAACTTGGGAATTCAGGTAACTTGACGATTAACAGGTGAACGAAAACTTTTTTGAGGTAATTAACGAATGTACTGTAACCTGGAGCTTGGGAATGGGCTTTGTTTATTAATGTGGTGATATATGTAATTTAGTTGTTTTGGGCATCGATTTAATCAATTGTATTTTATAGCATTAAAAGATTAATAATTAACGGTCTTTCATCATTAGTAATTTTGAGTAGGTTAGGTTAGTGGCCAACCCTGGCGTCGGAGTTTTTAGACCACATAAAAACCTCCAACGCGGTCTAACTGGATCCGACTGCTTAACGGTCACAATACTAACGCTGGTATCGGAGTTTTTAGACCGCCTAAAGGCCTCCAGCACGGTCTAAGAATCTAAGGAACACCCAAGACCGACTGCTGAGCGGTCGATCACTATAACATTATCTAAGATAACCGATTAAGTCCCCACATTGTTGCTATAGAAATAAATATTCAAAAATTAAAAATTAACGAGCTTGTTATTCACACATAAAATGCTAATCAGTTTATGACGCTAACCGCTTGGTTAGTAAACCAATTTACGATAAAATTATACTAAATTAATCAACTCTAAACATTATGTAAATGATGTAAAAGCACAAAATTCAATAGCGTAAAAAGAAGTATAGTCGGCCGCAGTCAGCAGATGACTGCAACTGTCAAATTATGGTGACAGCTGTAGGTGTTGGCTTGGCAATCGTCGGACAACTTAAAGTAAAGATCTTCTTCTTATCGAGTCAATATGGTTATTGTTTATTATTTGTTTATACAGGGCTATTGTACCAGAATTTGGCCACCTCTATCGCACTGTTACTGGCTTTCCATAAATCCTCCATAGTGCAAGAGACGGGACAGTTAGGGCATTGTAGTATGTGTTTCATATTCTGGATGATGCCACATTCACAATTTCCGTTCAAAAAGTAAAGATGATGTTTGACCAACTAGATAAAATGAACCAAAATCGCTGACCGCATTGGTCAAAATTAGTACTTAAATTCCCGCCCGAAGTCAACAATATGAGCATACATAGTTGTTGGCGACGACGTGACATGTAATAGTATTAGTTAGTTAGTTTGTGTCTTATTAAACGTGTGTGAGTGTGCCCTGTATTGTTTTAATGTTACAAAATCTGTCCCCTTAATAATATACCAATCCCAGACACGCGACAGAAAGGAAACAGCTTAATCTGAACGGAACCCGAAATAGTAGTCCAATTTAAATATTTAATTAGAACTGTGGCAATAAAATTGTGTAATTCTAATTAGTAGCAAAGTAAGTTCACTTTACCTTTGTAGGAGATAAGGTGTAGTAGCCGGACGAAGCTGTTACTCATTGAAATATAGATGGAAGTATTAAGAAGAAGTTACAAAGAATTATTAGTGGAAGTGGTTTTGATTCTGCAGGTAGAGTGTTTACTATTTCTTCCCGCTTCTTATATTGTAGCGTTTAGCTACTTTAGCTTGTCGTATGTAGTCATGAATGAGAGATATCCAATTTGAATAAAATGAGTCTACTTGGTATTGAAATTAAAGTATTCAGGCGATGCGATTGTTAGAAATAATTAACCAGTCACAAACTTCACCCCGTAAGAAAAATCTAGAATTAAACCCTAAAACACAAGCGAAAGTATTAGATTTCTTCTTCATTGTGTCAATAAGGTTCAATTAGTTATAATGTGATACCCAGGAACTCCCTTAGACAGCGTCCCTTAAGACAACTCTTCACAAAACCAAAGCTGATCATAATCCTGAAAGAGCGATGTGGAAAGAGAGTAGAGAGGCCTTTCCCAGCATTGGGACACAGCAGGCTTAATATAATCCATGATTTTACCCGCGTTGTGCCCGTCCCTATAAAAATTTCGGGATAAAAAATATCCTATAACCTTTCCCTTGAATATGACTATCCATCACAAAAGAATTATTGAAATCGGATTGGTAATTTCTGAGATAAATCCTTACAAACAAACAAAGTTAGAAACTTTACCTCATAATCCCTCCCATAACTCTCTAGAGGTCGATAGGGCGATAGGTAACAGTTTCGGTCAGTTACTGTACTCAAGAGATTGTAAGTTACCGGTCCACTAATTGGAAGCTGTCGAGAAACCAGTGGGGTGAAATTTTCAATGTTAATTACCCCAACAATCTATACAGCATCTCATTAAATCATATAAAGAATATTTATCTAGGCAGATTCTAGATTTTGTAGAGTGAAGTAGTCATCATCATCATTTTGAGTAGGTTAGTAGCCAACCTCGGTGTCGGAGTTTTAGACCACCTAAAGGCCTCCGACATGGTCTAACGATTGAGACAACTGGGACCGACTGCTTATCGTGCCTTCCGAAGCAAGGTAGCTCAGATAGAAATGCCACTTTCGGCTAACCATCTAGTAAGTACTACATTATAGCGACAAAAGCTAGTTATTAGCTTATTTATACGGCCGTGACCGAAATTTTTCACTTGATGTCACTTGCGATCAACGTGATTTCACTTGGTAACTATAAAGTGGTAGCGCTCGTGGCGTAGTTTGACTAAGCGATGTTAGTTCATTGCGATTGTTAAGCAACGTGCAGCTCGCCCCTACTTGGATGGGTAGCCGATAGAGGCATTTCTATCTGAGCGCTACCGTGCTTCAGATGCCACGTACAATTTTCTGTGCCAGTTGTTTTAATCGTCAGAGAATGTCGGAGACCTTTAGGCGATGTAAAAACTCCGACACTAGTGTTGGCCACTGACCTATTCTAACTTGGTTACTTGCTACACATTCCCATACATTTCGTCAGAAACAAAACAAAGCGAATGCAAAATAATTTGCACATGTTTATTGGAGCTGTTAAATCACTTATTACTCTCAAAAATCTTAAATTCAATTTGACATTTCATTATATTGTTGAAACACCCACAATAATGAACACAACGGAACAAATTTGTTTATTTTGTCATCTCATTTAATCGGCTTAGACATTTCAGACATACCAACTTTATTTTGGAGTTGTGGCAGCCATGTTTTTACACAAAATACCAAACAGTTTCGGTACAATGTTTTGGTAAAATAAACGAACAACATAGAATATGAACAAGAGTAGGTGTAGTATAAATGTGCAGACGGTTTTGGCATGTAATTGTTTCGTGTTGCTATGGTTACTTGAAAGCAATGTTATGTTGTTTTAAAATGTAATGTGACTTTCTAATGTGAAGATTGTTTCATGCACAGTTAGGTTCTACTTGTGTTGTAGTTTCTACGAGGAAAGCAGAAATTTTGCCTCAATTAGACATCATTGATGTTTAGTTCATAAACTCATAATTTTGAAATGGTGGCGAACGCATTGGTGATATGAGGTGAGAGGCTTTTGCCCAGCAGTGGGACATAACAGGTATATATTTTTCTATACTACAGCGGCCTAATTGGGTGTTGGTACTTATCGCTTTTTGCTATTAAATTAAATGAAACAGGAAGTGTTAGAAGAACTTTAAGTATCTCTCTCGTGCTTTGTAAGACTTTTTAAATTTACGGTCAGGATCAATTCAATCTTTAGGCAATCTTGGAGGCCTTTAGGCGGTCTAAAACTAACTTAACCTACTCCAACTTACTTTACAAACTTACCCATCCATTTCGTCTATATAAATTAGCTTATACTTCGATGAAAAAATGTAGATTTAAGAGTAACACTAGGCAAGAAGCCAAACACCGAATAAACACTTAGATTGATAAGCTGAGGTCGGTTCTGCTGGATTCACAAGTATTTCACTACACAAAACAACTCATATAACAAAACATTACAATGTTTATGTTGTTGCAAAACACTATAACCATTGAAAACTAATATTGCTTGGAAAATTCAGCTAGTAAGTAAGTTTGTATTGGTTAGTGGCCAACTCTGGTGTCGGAAGTTTTAGACCGCCCAAAGGCCTCCAATCACTACATAGTATAAAATAAAGTCGTCTCTGTTTCGTGTCTGTTTGTCTGTTTGCCTGTATGCTTAAATCTTTAAAATTACGCAACGGATTTTGATGCGGTTTTTTGTAATAGGTAGAGTGATTCAAGAGGAAGGTTTTTATGTAAAAAAATTCCCGAAATTCCCACGGGAACGGGCACAACGCGGGTAAAACCGCGGGGCGCTGCTAGTATAGTATAAATCGGGATCGAAAAGTTTCGTGACCTCCAGAGCACGGTAGCGCTAAGATAGAAATGCCACTATCGGCCACCCACTCAAGTAGGGGCCGAGTATTTCTAGTACTTCACTAATCCCGAGATTTTCACTTTAGCTTTTTCTCAAAGAATCTAGTCATCCTAGTTACCGTCGCCCGATACTAAAATTAATCATACAAGTCCATAGCTACTAAAACTAATATCTGCATGATAAAACTACGACATACCCAATAGCTGATAAAGCACTTCTCATTTTCTTGAATATATTTTAGAAAACAGATAAAATATGTGAAATATTATCATAAAATTTACCGTTTTTCCCATAAAAAGCTCGTAAAAGCCAAACCTTTCGAACGAACGTCATTGAAACTTCAAACTATTCAGCGCAGATTTTCTGAAGGAAAAGATATCTTTTTAGAGTCTGTGGAAATACCTACCTCATAACATAATGTTGTCGGAATCATGGAAGTTTGTGTTACGTACATTATATAATAACCGCGCCCCGCGATTTTACTTTTCTCGCGTTGTGCCTGTTCCCGTAGGAACTTCACCATAAAGATCCTACTAATATTATAAATCCGGAGTTTGTGGAGATGGATGTATGTTTGGTACAGCCATTTCACGCATAAACTACTGAACGATTTTTTATGAAACTTTACAATAATAAAATTTAGTTCATACATCAGAATAATACATGGGATACATTTTATCCCGGAATTCGCAGGTACGGGTCCCACTGTTTCACCCACAGTGCGCTAGTTCCCGTGGGAATTTCAGGATTTTTTACTTTATTAAATATCCAATTCCGGACCAAGATAAATAAAAAATATTTAAAAAATCATTAAAATCGGCCCAGCGGTTCTCATGTTATAAATGGCGTAACTAACACGACTTTCTTTTATAAATAAAAAGATTTTATCTTAAACTAAATATAAACAAACAAGTGGCGCCCTCTAAAGCTTTCAATCGAACAAATTGAAACTTGAAAGTGGATTCTAAACCGTTTCCGCTTCCGGTTGCCTAACGCTGTACACACTTTACTTGATTGCACTATGGTTAGAAATACAGAAAATATATTTATTTGTTACTATCTAGTTTGATAGTGGTGTAGTTTTTTTAAACGAGTATAAATCGAAGTAATACAGCGATGTACGAGTATGTAGGATGTTTTACATTTGTCTTCTTCTTTATCGAGTGGATGGTCAACCTGACCAATCCTGGTGTCAGAGTTATTGAGCCGCCAAAGGCCTCTGATATGGCTCATGTAACGACTACTATCCGTAGAAAGTAACCGGGACCGACCGCTTACCGCTGCCCTCCGAAGCACGGAATCATCTTACTTTTCGAGCAATCAGGCGATTCAGCCTGCAATGCCCTAACCAAACTGAGGACAGTCTCACAAAGAGATTTTTGTGAGAAATTGTCCCTACCCGGGAACTCGGAATCGAACCCGGGAATCGAACCCGGAACCTCCGAATCATGAGCCGGGCGCTCAAACCACAAGACCACGGAGGCTGTTGTAAATAGAATTCGCTAACACACCGCCTGTAAATCGCTCAATCTAACCGACGCTTACACCACTTAATCTTACATCCAAACCTTACGAATCTAATATCTCTATCTAATCCAACTCCCAATAAAATAGTAAGTGTCGTACATAGGTAACGTCTCAAGCGGGTGTAATCGCTTGCAAATCCTTCTAAAGGCAATAAGACATCCGACTGAAGAACGTCTGAATAATTAACTACGTGTGTTGCATTCCAATATACTTGATCCTAGTTGGGAGAAATTACTGTTGATTTTCCTTGTGAATTAGGGATGGTAGTGTCTGGCCCGGCTTCAGCCGGCCCCATCTAATTTTGATAAAAGAATTGTTCATATGTTCTGAGGAGTGGCCCAGCTTAGTCTACTACAGCCCGGCCCGGCCCGGCCCGGCCTAATTTTGGTAAAGGATGTGTATGCCTGCTGCGCCCTCCGGTCCGGAATGGCCCAGTTTAGTCCACTACGGCCCAACCCGGCCTAATATTGGTGAAGGATGTGCAATGTGCCTGACTGCTGCCCTCTCTCGCCCGGAATGGAAAGCAATTTTATATTATTGTATGGCACTGTATGGCCTGGTGGAGTCATAATTATGTAAAACAACTGCGCCCTGCGGTTTCACCCGCGTTGTACCTGTTCCAGGGATTTTTGGGATAAAATGTATCTCATGTTTTATTCGGACCCATATTACTGTAAGTTTCATCCAAAACCATCAAGTAGTTATACTATGATGTAAATCTAATTAAATTTTTTGTACCATTATAATCGTTGGTGCTTCACTATCACTACATAGTATAAAATAAAGTCGTCTCTTTTTCGTGTCTGTCACACTGTTTGTCTGTCTGTATGCTTAAATCTTTAAAATTACGCAACGGATTTTGATGCGGTTTTTTGTAGTAGGTAGAGTGATTCAAGAGGAAGGTTTTTATGTAAAAAAGTTCCCGAAATTCCCACGGGAACGGGCACAACGCGGGTAAAACCGCGGGGCGCTGCTAGTTCTTAATAATTCTAAATCTGTAGCAACAAGGCTTGTTGTTGCCTTACTGTAGAAGCAATGGTATTGGTATAGTGTTGGGCCGGGCCGGGCCATTGCTGGTAAGTGTAGCCATGACTGTTGATTTCTCTGCGAATCTCTTAAGGATTGTGTTTGGCAGAGTGGATTAAGATGCTCACAAATAGTAAGTATTTTTAGAAACTAGGTTTAACATCAATTTGGATAAATTACTTGAAAATAGTAGCAATCATTGAAGCATTAATTATATGAGACTATTGCGAAATAAATTTCGCTTAAACAGAAAACATTTTTGAAAATCTGACTAATAATAACGATCTTAACAGATATAAAACATAGAATCATTCAAATTGAGAACCTCATTGGTCATAAAAATCTACTAATAAGTAGAAATCCTTAAGATCCCACTGTTAAACAAATATCTAATACTAGCAGCGCCCCGCGGTGTTACCCGCGTTTTACCCGTTCCCGCGGGAGTTTCGGGATAAAATGTATCCTATGTGTTATTTTGATGTATACCCTATATTACTGTAACGTTTCATCAAAATCAGTTCGGTAGTTTTTGCGTGAAAGAGCAACAAAAATACATCCATACATCCATACATACATCCATCCTCACAAACATTCGCATTTATAATATTAGCAGGATCCTAAATATCCTAATAATTATATAATATCCTAATTCCGTTTCATATTACCTTTATTACCCCAATAGTACAATCACTAACGAACGAAAACTCCAAACATTTGTGGTTTAAAAAGTAAACACAATCTTGCAAATTCCGTCCTATGGTACAGCTTTATTACTTCATTTTCTGCTTCGCTTGTTGCTGTAATGATCTGACCTCCAAACTTTTAGGATGCTTTTTCGTTCGTAGAGTGCTCGCATTCTTGGAGTTTTATTTAGAAAAACAAGATGTATATCTTACTAGGTTTTCTAACGATATTTTATTGTTTTCAGGAGTTTTCAGATGTAGATCGATGATTTTGTTTGAGATGTTGTGGAAGAAAATTGTTTTTTTTTTAATATTTTATTACTGAAAATAATATTAGATTTAGTTTTGTGCTCAATTAATTAAGTTTTCTGTAACATTTTTCTTCAAAAAGGCAATAAACATGTTTTTTATTTATTTATTTAAAATTCCATCCCTGATCCGGTTTTTTGAAAGAAATGCAGATTAATATAAGAACCTACTTTACATAAGTACATAAAATACGGGTACAATAACAGAACCTCCTTTTAAGACTTATGAAGGCATTGTTAGTCTGTAATGCCTTACCTCACAGCAAAGTCCTCTACACTCAAAAATATATTATTATTGCCATGAAACATTAATAACTAACAAATAAAACTACAAAAAACTTAACCAAACACAATAAAAATCAATACCATTTAAAAACTAACGAAAATATCATGTAACATACAAAACTCGAATACTTAGATGATGAAAAAACTCGATACAAAAAAATCTTATTCATTTTCGAAAAAACTGATATCAATTACTCAGTTATTTCCGTATCAAAATAAAACTGTGTCCCTCGTAAGCCGATACAGCTATTAATAAAATAAAATTCCTGCTTTCAAGTGGACATTGGTACGTCGAATATATTCCATGATACTCAATCATGGTATTATTTACTAGAAAGAAAATATGAATTTAAATTGGATTGCATTTCATACTATGTCAAAAGAGAGGTATTATAATTTTGTGTGTGAGTATGTGTTTTTTTGAAGCGCTCGTGCCGTAATTTAACTAACCCCAATTTTATCATTACACAGATCTCGATCAGTTCAAATTAATCCTAGTCTACTAGCTAAACTTAGATCTATACTTTGGAATTGAGTAACCAAAACCGAGTTTAGTAGACCGTGGTTCGAGATAGAAACAGTAAATTTTGACCTAAGTGATGTTAGTTCATTGCGATTGTTAAGCAACGTGCAGCTCGGCCCCTACTTAGATGGGTTCAATAGTGGCGTTTCTGTTCGAGCGCTACCGTGCTTCGAAGTGCACGTTAAGCAGTTGGTCTCGGTTATTTTAAGCGTCAGACCATGTTAGAGGCATTTAGGCGGGTTTCCAAACAGATAACTATAGTATAGTAGTTAGTCTTGTTCGTGGAAACGTAGCTTTCAAATGGATAACTGGCTACCAGTTAACGATAACGAATTTAAATCAAATCCAGCGCGGATCAATTTATTCAGTTTTTAAACTAACAAAAAAAAATATAGTGCATTGAGTGAAGGTTCGAATTTACACTAAAAAGAACACGAACGCTGTAGAAATATCTTTTTTTAATAATCCACCTACCATTCATAGTCATAGGTACTAAAATTCACCAGTCGGCCACCCATCCGATTAATATCAGAGATGTAAGTTGCTTAACATTTTATGTGCATTGTTATTCTTCAGTCAAATTACGCCACCACTCACTTCGCACTAATGATAATATTATATCTACAAAAATCTCAAAAAAGAACGAAATAAACAAAAGAATAAACATATCTTGCCATTGTGTCAAACTTAATTTATATTCCAGTGGAGTTTCCTCAAACGTATAATAATAATTCACGAGTATATTTACATTTCCTTGTATTCGCTACTGAAGTAAATTGTCTGCAAAAAGTTTTAATTAAAGCACTCATTTGTATTACACCTGTATTCATCGTTACTTTCTTGAACGTGTATCTGTGTTGATGAATGAGCGAGACTGGAATAAGAAAGACAGTCTAAGATTCTACACACTATAATTTAATGAGACTACATATGCTTACATTACATTTAATGAGACATTACTTGTAAAATCTTCATTAAGTACTGAAAAGGCATTCTTTTTACATCAATTTAAAGCTTATAATGTGTTTTATCACTATCACTACATATAAAACAAAGTCCCCAGCCGCGTCTCTCTGTCTGTCTGTTCTCTCTGTTTGTCTGTTCACCAATGTGTTGACAGCTACAAGTTAAACTTGAATCAGATGTCATCAATATTGCCACAAATACAAGAAGAACAATATGCTATATTGAGTCATGATGATGATGTAATCTTCTTCCTGGTGTCAGAGTTATTGAGCGGTGTCAGAGTTATGATGCTGTAATAATAAACATTACTTGAAAAAACCAAGTCTCGCTACTCATTTCTTCTATCGTAAGCAGTTGTGAGATCCATGTACTCGTAATACTAATGCGGTTAATTAATTAAGTCCTCATTACTCATTGGTCTTTCTGGCTTATGTTATGCTCGTGGCATAGTTTGACTGAGCGGTGTTTACTCATTGCGATTGTTAAGCAACGTGCAGCTCGGCCCCTACTTGGACGGGTAGCCGATAGTGGCATTTCTATCCGAGCGCTACCGTGCTTCGAAGGGAACGTTAAATTGTAGGTCCCGGTAGTATCAATCGTCCGTCAGACCATGTCGGAGGCCTTTGGGCGGTCTAAAAACTCCGACACCAGGGTTGGCCACTTACTTACTCGAAACTATTACCTACATATTTATTATATATATTATATACGTAATTTCATAACAACATCTTACACTGACCATATTGTTCAATCGCTGCAGGATGGCGGTGGATGCAGGTCGCGTCCAACTGGATTACTTGGAGATCAATAAGGGAGGCCTATGTCCAGCAGTGGACGTAGTACGGCTGACATGATGATGAAGATGATGATTATTCAATATCAAAAATAATTGATGTTAAAAAACGAAGAGCGACTAGTTATTCTTTGTTCAAAATTCAACAAAACTTCTTCCAAAGCAACACATCAATTCTTTGAAGCCCCTAAAGTAAAAATGAAGCTCCTTTGTTTTTCTGATTTATGCAAAACTTGGAATACCATCAAGAGCTCATTGAATATGTAAATCGTTGGTAAAATTGAAAATACCTTCTATCGAACATTTAGACTAAGTGCTTAGGCACCTTAGGGAATTAATCACGCGTTGGGGGTACCTTATAATATTTGGGGCTTGGAGTGTCATTTGGAAAATTGAGGGGAGTTTATAAATGTTAAGTACTTCTATTGATATCATAATGATATTCTGAACGGTTGATTGTGGGGAGGGATGAAATATGAATGAGTGCATTTTATTGGAAGCGTAGCGCTCGTGGCGTAGTTTGACTAAGCGATGTTAGCTCATTGCGATTGTTAAGCAACGTGCAGCTCGACCCCTACTTAGATGGGTAGCCGATAAAGGCATTTCTATCTGAGCGCTACCGTGCTTCAGAGGGCACGTTTAATTGACGGTCCCGCTTGTTGCAATCGTTAGACCATGTCAGAGGCCTTTAGGCGGTCTAAAAACTCCGACACCAGGGTTGGCCACTGACCTACTCGAAACTGTAACTGTCAACTCCAACCTAATTCGCTTGAAACACGAAACCTAAATATTGATACAACCTCTATCACAAATACGAAAAGTAAATAAAGTGTTTTTAAAGCACATATTTTAATTACGCCCAAAACCGTTCCATTTTTAACGTTATTTAAAATATTCTACAGAGGCGTATAACGGAACTAATTTCTTTGTATAAAAATGAAAATAAAATAAGTGTCAACAAGTTTGCATTTTTATTGCGTGCTATACATCCGCCCGTTACGGGTCTTGCTGTGTGTACACAGATCTAAAAAACTACTGGATGCGGGAAAGGAATAAGATTATATGACAAGTTACATTTAAAATTTAAAAAACGTAAAAATGGCTGGGCTGTTTTTTTATGAAACATAGCTTACAACTACATCATGGTAACTGACTTTTAAATGAAAAAAACCGCATCGAAATCGGTCCGTCTGTTTGAGAGCTGCGATGCCATAGACAGACTGTCACCCTCATACACGCACACAGACATCAACGTCAAGCTTTAAGCACCCGTCTTTTGCGTCAGGGGTGAAGACTAAGAATGATTTCATTAAATAAAGTCTAAAGAATTTTCCCTCCTATCACATTATTTTTCCATTATACACGTTTGGTTTGGATGACAAGACATCTTGCTTGTCATCCAAACCTAACGTGTATAAAAATAAATAAATAAACTTACTCCGAAACTTGCTTGGCCACTAACCTACTCGAAACGAAATCAATTATTATAATTAAAAATAGAATCACAACTATCGACAAGAAACGCGGTGTCCCTTCCATAATCCCTAGATCACAAACCAAAGTCATCAAGTGGAAATAATTAGGGGTACCACAAAAACAATTTGTGACCCGTGACGGAGCTCTCGAGTTGTCGTTTTGTCTTCGTATGACTACCGCTGCATGTGACACCCCTATTGTTTGACCAAATGCTGTGTGTTGGTAAAAAAGTGGTGTTACATTATCAGATATGGAAATTAATGTGGGAGAAGTTTAACTGTGTTTTTAAATAAGAGAAGCATTATAATTATTTTACATTCAGTAAAAATTGGTCATAGAAATATTTTTGGTTATTTTCTTGTAAAACTAAGAAATTATTTTAAAAAAATACTCTTCACTGTACTGATATCTTCAGTGAGATGATAAGCCTTTGCCCAGCAGTGGGAAATTACAGGCTAATACTTTACGTATACTTTACTTCTCAAAACTTGCATGCTTGCTTAGCATGCTGTGTTTATTTCAAGTAGGATTTGCACATTGTAGTACTTTTATATAAACTTTTTAATGTAACATTCAGTGTACTACCCATTTTAATAAACCAATAAAATATTTAAGAAAACTCAGATAAAGTATCAATGTTTCAAAACTTTTAAAGCGAAGAACCGATTTTAAAATGTTAATCGGTTAATAGAGGATCGTTTTTTCAGACTGCATCTACCCTGCGATTAATATCTCCACTTAACTACCCATTAATAACTAACACCATTCACACCATTATACAAACCAACTTACTATTCAGAGATAATATCACAAAATCGTGATAAACCAGACCTTTATAATTACGTTAAGGAAAAACTTTTCTCGACTCTGAAATGAAAAGGGTCATTCAATTTCCGTTTGTTTTCTCGCGCCTTCCTGTCTCTTTCAGGCTAACAGAAAAGTAATACCGTTAGAGCAGGATAGATGCATATGATGGTGTCAAAAACATATCCCATTAAAATAGTTGGAAGTACGAAATGAAGTTTAAATAAAAGGCATATTAAGGGAATGTAAAGTTGTGATATTGTTTGATACTCAAGTTTAATTTTGTATCGGGTTACTTTGTTCATTTGTGTTTAATCTCTTTTAAATTCGTTTTGATAAGGGTCAATTAAAAACGTATTGGTGACGATAATTACTTAATTGGCTTTGGAGTAAAATGTCCTTTTCATACCTGTATTTTTTTTTCAATTAAAGTAAGAATATACTTACTGAGAAAATGTGTTATTTTCATGAAATTTCAGTATCAGTTTCAGTTTTTCTTAATGTGTACAGATGTACACATCCGGCCGAAGCTGGCATAAAACTCTTGCATATTCTTACAAAAGCTGGAATTTTTCACTGAGGCATTTGTAGAATTACCAAAAACTGTTGTTCCGATATACTCTTTAAACATTGCAAGTACCTTATTGCCGCGCTCAGAGACATAAATTAACCTGATAGGTACTTAACTAATTGACGTATTTTTTTTTACACAAAATCACTCATTAAATTTATTTAAATACTAGCTGCGCCCCGCGGTTTCACCCGCGTTGTACCCGTTCCCGCGGGAATTTCGGGATAAAAAATAGACGTTGGCCGATTCTCAGACCTACTCAATATGCTCACAAAATTTCATGAGAATCGGTCGAGACTCGAGCCGTTTCGGAGGAGTACGCGAACGAACACTGTGACACGAGAATTTTATATATAAGATTACTTAGAACGCATTTGACGTATCTGAGTACGAGTATCCTATCCTATCCTTCCTAATAATATTATAAATGCGAAAGTTTGTGAGGATGGATGTATGAATGGATGTATGGATGTATGTTTGTTGCTCTTTCACGTTAAAACTACTGGACGGATTTGGATGACAGTAATATAGGTTATACATCAGAATAACATATGGGATACATTGTATACCGAAATTCCCGCGGGAACCGATACAACGCGGGTAACATCGCGGGGCGCGGCTAATATGTATATAATTTTATATTTTTTTATTAATTGGACTTTAATCAAGAATTAATAAAAATTCTAATCAAGTACTATATGTTTAGTTTTGAATTTATTTTAGTCGCGTTAACAGACGTTTATGACTGTAAATCAAAGAATTGGCCCTACCAATAATGTACCTTAAGGCTGCTTAAAAACTACGACACCAAGATGGCCACTAATCTGCTCGAACCAACTTACTTTAATCATAAACGCATTTTAGCTTTCAAATGGTTTGTCCCTTTCTGACATACGCTTTATTTTCCAAAGAGCAAAAGAGACAAAACACTCACTAACAGTGATTTAGTTATATAGCGTTTATGAATAAGGCAGTAAGTCTTTAATTTGAGTAAACTAGACTTTAATTTGAGCCAATCTTACAAGTCAACAGAAACCCAATAACATTCATTAAATTTTACTCAGTAAAAATAGTAATTTTACGATTTTTTAAATTGACGCCGAGTCCAGACTGCGTTAAGTACCGTAGTCATTGAACTCGTACATACTTTTAATGGAATCGGTAAGCTGTTTATTCAAAGTTGTACTCTATAGTCCACCACATAGAACACTATTTCAAACGAAAGTAACTTGTTTATTAAACATGTTTAGTGGCTAAATAAAATTAAGAATGCTTGTGCAATCTGCCTTTAAATGTAGTTTGGTCAAAATTTTGCAATTCAAAGGCGTTATCGGAGGCCTGAAAACAGTCCTTAAACGTAAAGCTAAAGGAAAACTTACACTATTTTTCTTTGCAGGTCTTAAATATGTCAGTGAACAGTCATCAGTACAGTGTGATTGAACTTTAATACAAAAACCGCTGAATACACAAGTACTAATGTGTAATTACCATTCATAGGATCATAAACCGAACATTCCCAATCAGAACACTCTCGAAACCCGATTAACTTAATTGCGAAGACTTCATTTCATTTTTATGACACTTTGTTGACTTTTTTTCAATGAAATTTTCATTTTTATTTGATGACGCCGACGGTAAACGGTTGTTAGGTTTTAATCGAAAAATACCCAATATGGGTGATTGTACGTTCGTATTATTATGTCCAGACAAAAAACGGAGTCAGAAAAAGCATTTGTGAAAATGCTGACCTGTTTTTTGTCCTCTAATATTATACAAGCGTCAATTTTTTTATATATTAAGTATGGCAAACATACTACGATGGCCTAACTAGAGTGACTGACGACTGTGGTACTACGCCGTAGTCGCCTACGAGAACTTCGTAGCCAAGAAGACAGAATACTAGTCTTCGTATTAAAATCGTATGAGTTTTAAAATTTTTGGCATAATAGTTTAGACAAAAGTTTTTTTGTTTTACAGAAGGTTGTGTCAGTAAGTTAACACAATTAGTAATGGGGTTATTTTTTATGCAATTACGTTGACACAAATATACGTCAGTATATTTAAATTTTTCGACTAAACCGGCCCTGATCGTCATCTATGCAATAGGCTGTCCACCAACTGCGAACACCTAGATAGGTGACAACTAGTACTTATCAAATAATCATGATACCATTTTTATGCTAAACAAAATATTAAGAAATGTTTTAATTTCAAGATCTCCACGGCGACACTACAATAATTAATTAAACGTCTGTTAAATTCTTAAACAAAATTAACAAAGTTACCTGAACTAATTACCGTTGACCTTAAGGCCTCTTTCATATTAAGCGAATTTAGTCGTCCGGCTACACGCCGCGGTAGTACGCAGTCGTGGCAGGAATGTTCGTTTGTTTTTCATACAAAACGCACGGAGCAGAACGGCTGAAAACGCTTAATTTGAAAGAGCCCTAAGGTTTAATTTCAAAGGGGCTGAGCTCAGAGTTTTCATGCTAACTTATTTAAGGGATTATTTCAATTAAGTTGTAAAATATTTAGAGTTCGCTAGCAGGTGTACAGTGTTAGCTTGCTCTCTTTGTTCAACTATTTTAATGATCTAATTAGTAGCTTCGAGGATGTGGATTTTACTTTTTATTCAACTACTAGCAGCGCCCCGCGGTTTTACCCGCATTGTGCTAGTTCCCATGGTAATTTCGGGATGAAAAATAGCCCATAACCTTTCCGTTGAATGTGGCTATCTATTACAAAAATAATTATTCAAATCAGACTGGTAATTCCCGAGACAAACAAACAAACAATCAAACAAACAAACTTACAAACTTTACCTCTTTATAATATTAGTATAGATAAAGGTTTTCCAGTAGTTTTATAATTAATTGTCTTCATAGAATTATCTTGACTTATTAAAAGCTTCAGTTTTCCTTATTGCATTGCAATATTGTATTTATATGTCTAACAACCTCGGGTGTTGCTGTTGTAGCGCTCGTGGCGTAGTTGGACTAAGCGATGTTAGCTCATTGCGATTGTTAAGCAACGTACGGCTCGGCACTTACTTGGATGGGTGGCCAGTTGTGGTATTTCTGCCTGAACTCTACCGTGCTTAGGGCAGGTTAAATTGTCAGTTCTGGTTTTTTCAATTGGTAGACCTTTAGGCAGCCTTGAATTTTTATATGTAGCAATGCCCAGGAAGACAGTGTCCAAAAGAGAATTAAGCTTATTTTCCGGTGTCTATTATCTGAAATACATGGAATAGACGCCAATTTAGTATTGCGTTGTTTCTCTATCAAAAAAACTTTTCTGCCCAGTTTCCTCCTTTTTGGTCGTCGGCTGAAACCTGGCTGCACATAAAGTACAATGAGCTATCTGGAGTGGAAGACAGGCCGCGTCGAGTGCCCGGTCACATTGTTTTTGGCTTTTCATGACTTCAGCTATGCAAAGATGGTGCGGTGTAGTATGGTGCGAAGTTTTTGAGAATAAGCTGATGATAACTATAGAGAAACTATAAGCATAATACTATTTTGGACTCTGTTTTAACTTGCACAGACTCGTAGTTATGAGATTATATTCTTCTTGTCGAGTAGGTCAGTGGTTAACCCTGGTGTCGATGTTAAATAGACCGCCTAAAGGCCTCCGACTTGGTCTTATATTATCATGCTATTTGCTGTCGTCATTGGGTAGTCGTCCTTAAAAGGACAATGCTTTAACTATGAATGTTCTCACTTGAAGATTTAGTGCCTTGATAAAAATGTGTTTATTCGCTTAATGAACCTGCTATAACTCTCATCAAATTACATTTCATTCATATTCTGGAGTGTGGAGATATCGAAGAAAATACAATTATTTGTTGTGTGTACTTAAATTAGAAAAAACTGGCCTCATTTAATATCAATTCTGATGCTAAAAACATGACTATGAATCTAATCGCGATTACAGCTTTCAAGATAAGTAATACAGTCTTATACAGCCGCACTCAAAGACGTGCATTAAATGGCATTTAACTAATTGAAGTAATATTCATACATTATTTGTCAAAATCCCTCATTAAATCTCTGCTTAGAAAGCATTTGACGTGTCTGACTACAACGATAAATATAACTTTATCCAAAATTCGTCAATACCAGTTTTAACTTATCCTTTCAACGGCTCGGTGGTCTAGTGGTATGTGCACTTGCCTGCCAAGACTGAGGTCCCGGGTTCAATTCCCGGGTCGAGCAATAATATGTTTCCTGCTTTTCAAACATGACTCGAGTTAGAGATCACCAACCCGCATTAGGCAAGCATGGTGATTACGCCTAATCCTCCTCAATGTACTGATATCTTCAGTGAGATGAGAGGCCTTTGCCCAACAGTGGGACATTACAGGCTCATACTTAACTTTACTTTTTCTAAATTCGCACACTATCAAACCGCACACCGCACTTCCAAAATTCAAGCAAGTGGTATCCAAATAGTGCGGTTTTCAAACATGCTCCTCCCAGAATAGTTCGCGTTCATTTTAATAACGGCAGCGGAGACTGTTTAATCAACTGTTGTAATAAGCAGTACAAGTGTTTGTGATACACTACAGCGTCATGGTAAGGTATTGTTTGGCTGCGTGTGACTTGAGATCTCTCTGCCTTAGAGGGTTGGGGGGAGGGGGATTGCTGCTCTCAATGTGAATTTAAAAATAAAGTTATTTCAAAAAACATTTATTGGTTTTTAAACACACGAAATAACATGGGTAATTATCTGATAAAGTAAGTAGTATGAATTAGCCTGTAATGTCCCACTTTTGGGCAAAGGCATCTCATCTCACCGAAGATATCAGTACAGTGAGGAGGATTAGGCGTAATCACCGCGCCTGCCTAATGCGGGCAGGCGATCTTAAATTCGAGCCATGTTCGAAAAGTAGGAAACATGTATTCTCTCGTCCCGGGAATTGAACCAGGGACCCCAGTCTTCGCAGACTACTCAGTCTCAGTGGACTAGTGGCATATGCCACTAGTCCTCAGTGGACTAGTGGCACATGCCACTAGTCCACTGAGGCGTGTTTAACAAGAAAAAAGATATAAAAAGAAGTAATACTTCAACACTATGGACTAAATAATGAAACACACAAAATTAAAACTGCAGTAACAGTGTTGTAAAGGACAGAATTAGTATACGCTATGAGGCTGTTACATCCCACAGTACCTCTGCTCCTCTGCAATCCTACTAATTCGTTTGTGATGACTGATTGCATGTATGTATGTATATATTATGTATGTTTGTTACTCTTTCACAAAAAATCCACTGGACAGATTTTGATGAAATTTTACAGTAATATAGGTTATACATCAGAATAACACATGGCATACATTTTATCCCAAAATTCCCGCGGGAACGGGTACAACACGGATGAAACCGCACGGCATGGATAGTCCATCTATAGAGAGATGTGTTATTTGGTTACCCTAAATACTGGCATCGCATCACAAGACGTTCAATATTCAAGAACAGCGACACAGCGCCGACGGCGAACCTATTTACATTTTCCAATTGGATTGGTGATACCAGCAGTACTCGTTACACCATAACTCTGCATCTCAAGGTTCCTTTTTTAAATTGACTGTTTAATAGAGTTTCTGCCGCACTCAGAGACACGTAAGAGCGAAATTCGAGACTCAGAGATGTCCATTAAATAACCAGTTAACTAATTTATATAATATTTCATTAATTACATGTCAAAATAAATAACATTTTCTTAAAAAAATTGGTAAGAATATTAAAAATAATAAATAAATAAATAATTATAACCAACCTTCTTTTTGGGTTTCATCACAAATCGCTGAATGTCTAGACATAATCTTAGATGTTTAGTTTAGTTATAATGCCATATTACCTACTGCAGTTGGTGATTTAAAACCTTGGACTTGTTTGATAGCGAAGTACTTACTGCCTTCTCTTTTTCGTGTTTGAAAACAATGAACTGCGAAGAGAATTTTTTGAAAAAAGAATATTAAATTCTTGCACTATAATGTAAGTGTTCTTTTTTCAAACATATTGCCCGCCATCACACCTTGAAACAAAGTTGACCCAAAAATATAATGCCATTATCACTACACTATGTTATACGCCATAATACATTTTGAACAACGTTCTACTTAGAAACTCCTGAAAGGTTAGTCGAGTACCGGAAAACATTCCTAAAAATAGTTGGCAGCAATCAATCATGTTCACAGAATTCACACCATAAAGGAAATATCACAAAACGTGATCGCAGGTTTACTTTGCATTGTACTGTTTTATTGAACAAAGGTTGTATGCTGTGTTTTATTCACAATATATGACTTTGTGTGAATAAATTGGTAGCGCTCGTGGCGCAGTATGAGTAAGCGATGTTGGTTCATTGCGATTGTTAAGCAACGTGCAGCATAGCCCCTACTTGGATGGGTGGCCGGTAGTGGTATTTTTAGAAATACCACTATCGGCCTTAGTCGCTACTGGCATAGTTTGACTAAGATATGTAAGCTCGTTGCAAATGTTAAGCAACGTGCAGCATGGCCCCTACTTGGATGGGTGGCCGATAGTGGCATTTCTATCTGAGCGCTACCGTGCTTCAGACGGCACATAAGATTGTCGGTCCCGGTTGTTTTAATCGGTAGACCAAGTCGGAGGCCTTTAAGCGGTCTATAAAGCTCAGACACCAGGGTGGACACTAAACCTACAAGAACTTACTTCTTAGGGTTCCGTAGCCAAATGGCAAAAAACGGAACCCTTATAGATTCGTCATGTCTGTCTGTCTGTTCGTCCGTATGTCATAGCCGCTTATGGAACGAAGTTCCTTATCGCGCGTTGCGAAAGGGGGCTAGATGGAAAAAATTAAGACGAAAAGTTGTAACGACACTTTTTGCGTTAGAGAGAGACAGACAGAGAAACATGCGCACGCCAGAGAGAGAGACAGATGTCTATCACGTCTGTCACGCCACGTCACTGTCACGTCTGTCTGTCACGCCGCAGGCGTGCGCATGTTTCTCTGTCTGTCTCTCTCTAGCGTGCACATGTTTCTCTGTCTGTCTGTCTCTCTCTCTTATAGAAAGCAAGTCAGATATTTTCGTTTCGTCTTTCTATTTCGCATTGTACAGTGTGGTGTCGCGACGATTATTTTTGTTGATAATAGATAAACTTCGTTCCATCCGGGTGTCCCTTGACACCTCTCAAGTTTTTTTAATGTGTATATTGGTTCTTTTTGTACTCCATCATACTAAAATACAATATCATTAATGACAAAAAGTCTGTTAGACGTACAAACCATTCGATAAGTTTTACCATTACTACATTCTAATACATTTTTGTGTTCCGTCCCAGTATATTAATATATATTTTTTCATTTCACTCTAGAGACGTTAGGAATACCCCTGCTATTATTCTTTGAACTATCTTCAATAAATTGAATTGAAACAACACACATACACTTTACTTTTATTGTACAGTTTGTACACTAGCAGCGTCCCGCGGTTTTACCCGCGTTGTGCCCGTTCCCGTGGGAATTTCGGGAATTTTTTTACATAAAAACCTTCCTCTTGAATCACTCTACCTTAATTACAAAAAACCGCATCAAAATCCGTTGCGTAATTTTAAAGATTTAAGCATACAGACAGACAAACAGTGTGACAGACACGAAAAAGAGACGACTTTATTTTATACTATGTAGTGATTTTTATCTGACGTTTCGGCCCCATTACAGGAACCGTGGTCACAAAAGACTGAGGTGTTATGCGTCTTTATCTATATTATATTTCGTCTATTCTATTTACTTATCAGTTCAAGGACTATCTTGCTTACATCTGCGTAGTATTAAAATATCTCCTAAAAATGTAAAAAATAGTAATTTTCCCAAGTTTCCAGTCAAACCGCGCAGTACAACGAGGCCCTATATTCAACGTGAAGCGTTCATAAGTCGCTCAAGTGCCTCTAGTTGTTTAGAGCACAGTCGCGAGGTTTAGAGTTGAAGCAAAAAGGAGAAGAGGCTTCAAGCATCATCGTACGCCATATTGCGCACTCAAATGTAACAATAAAAAATGAACCTAGTTTTCTTGTAAATGAGAATACATTTGTTGATTTCTATTGAAACGTCACTGACAGCCTCCGTGATCTAGTGGTTTGAACGCTCGGCTCACGATCCGGAGGTTCCGGGTTCGATTCCCGGTGGGGACAATGTCTCACAAAAATCTCTTTGTGACACTGCCCTCAGTCTGGTTAGGGCATTGCAGGCTGAATCACCTGATTGCCCGAAAAGTAAGACGATTCCGTGCTTCGGAGGGCACGTTAAGCCGTCGGTCCCGGTTACTTTCTACGGATAGTAGTCGTTACATGAGCCACGTCAGAGGCCTTTGGCGGCTCAATAACTCTGACACCAGGATTGGTCAGGTTGACCATCCACTCGATGAAGAAGAAGATTGAAACGTCATTAATGTAGCGCTCGTGGCGTAGTTTGACTAAGCGATGTTAGTTCAGAGCGATTGTTAAGCGGTATTTCTATGGATATTGTGTGATTGTATAATTATTCATTTCTTATACAGATACTAGCAGCGCCCCGCGGTTTTACCCGCGTTGTGCCCGTTCCCGTGGGAATTTCGGGAATTTTTTTACATAAAAACCTTCCTCTTGAATCACTCTACCTATTACAAAAAACCGCATCAAAATCCGTTGCGTAATTTTAAAGATTTAAGCATACAGACAGACAAACAGTGTGACAGACACGAAAAAGAGACGACTTTATTTTATACTATGTAGTGATATAAGAGTATAGACATTTTCAAACACCGTTGACATCGTTAAAATCTTTTCGTAATATGTTATAATTGATCCATTGAGCTCCGCACAGTTCCGATTCAATGGAAACGCACCTTAATACTATAAGTAAGTAAGTTCGAGTAGGTCAGTGGTCAACCCTGATGTCGGAGTTTTTAGACCGCCTAAAGGCCTCCGACATGGTCTAACGATTGAAACAACCCGGACCGACAGTTTAACCTTAATACTTACGTCTATCTTTATTATTCTTCGATCAACAATACACAACTAGATATCGGGTCACGTACAAAATCGAAGCTAAATACTGTACGCGTGGATGATACTGTCCGTGTGACAGCTTATTTTGTTTCCTACCGAACTGAAAAAAAGTTTTAAAACAGTTCGAAGTTCAACCTAATTACAACCATGACACCTAGCAATAAAGTAGCAAATCTTATGAATAAAATAAGTGAGAATAACGCCTCATTTGAAAAGTGAGGCGTTATTCTCACTTATTTTATTATATTCACCGAGACGTACTTTTTGCGCCGACCCGACATCTAGTTGTGTATTGTTGATCGAAGATATCATTGATCCATATCTACTTGGTAAGGTACAAACTAGCGTTTCATTTTCAAAGCATACACCCATAAATCACCATCCCCAATAAAAAGGCACAACCACAAGCTGACAGCACAGAAATCTCGCGCCAAAACAAGCACCCCTTCACGCCAATCACCGCTAGAGATTTCTTTATATTATCAAGATTATTTTCTTAGTTGATGCCTCCATTTGTGTTAATGGAATGAACTCGTAAATATTTCTATCGTCGGATAAATCCCCATTGAATAATGTATGTTTATTACTCATAAGGATATATTGTTTCGGGCGGAATATATTACGAGTCAGTATTTCTTTGGATGCGGTTATTAGGGTTTGTATCTGTGATAGTAAAGTTGAGGAATCTGTACAAATGTCTTATTATCGTACTCAGATACTTCAAATGAATTCAATTTAATACAAATTCAGTTTGGATGTTTCCTACTTTTCAAACATAGCTTGAGTTTGAGATCACCAACCCGCATTAGGCAAGCGTGGTGCGCCTAATCCTCCTCACTGTACTGATATCTTCAGTGAGATGAGAGGCCTTTGCCCAGCTGTGGGACATTACAGGCTAATCCTTTTTTTTAGTTTGATGGCCTCGATAGTCACAGTCAAATGAGATCTTAGGACATTTTTAATGAGTGTTTTTTGACAAATAATGTACGTCAATTATTAATTGTCGACGTCTTAAAGTTTTTGATACTTGGTAATGAAGTAAAGATTTCAAAGATGTTTAATTACGTTAAGCTTCGCGATATAGTTATGTATTATTTTATATTTATTTTTAAGACTGACCATATATAGTACCAGAACTCTCTGTCTCCCTCAGTCTATCTATCTCTCTGTCTCTATCTGTCTCTATATATATCTCTCTCTCTCTCACTCTCTTCCTGGCTATTTGTCCTACATGGTGATGGGGTCAGCCTTCCTTGTTTTTCTCCTCCACTTCGCTCTATCGTCGTCGAACTATACATTTCATACGACGCATTTCAGCAAATTTAATCCAATAACATTTAATTATCATACTAAATTAAACAAGGCTTTCAAAAACATTACTCAGAAATAATACCAAAATACCAAAATAATAGGAAACACAAATTAAAATGTTATTTTACATAGTCGTTGAAATCAAACTAAAATATTATTTTCCAACAATTATTTCAATCTCTTTGATACACATAAAGTTATTAAGAATTAAAAGCAAAAACAATTATTTAATACAAACCTTAGGGCGTAATTAAAGAAATCTTCACAAAAACACTTTTGAATGGATATATAATTGCTTCAAACGCGGTTTCCTTTGAGCTGATATTTTCCAAAGTAAATTAATTAAGTCCTACTAATATTATAAATGCGAAATTTTGCGAGGATGTATGTACGAGTATGTATGTACGTACTTGCCGCGCCCCGCGGTCTTACCTGTTCTGTAACCGTTCCCGGGAGAATTTCGGGATAAAATGTATCCCATGTGTTATTCTGATGTATAATCTATGTTACTGTGAAGTTTCATCCAAATCCGTTCATAAGTTTTTGCTTGAAAGAGTAACAAACATACATCCATCCTCAAAAACTTTCGCATTTATAATATTAGTAGCATAGGATGTAGGGTAGCCAGTGTTTTTAATAAGTTATTGTACGACTTCAAACGACTATACATACGACTATACGACTAAATGTCATATATATGTACGACTACTATAATCTATGATTCTGATGGGTGAATTTTTAACTTCATTTTTCGTTTCTATTATAATAACCCAGAGATACAAACAAAGTTACAAATTACTACCTCTTTATAATATTAGTAAATATCAAATGTGCTGTAGTTTAAAACCCCTCCTCTTGATCCAATAATGACATCACCAGAGTAAAGAACGAACTCCCAGTTTTTATAAACTGAAAGAAAAAAACATTACTATAAATTAGACATTACTGTCCCATAGCAGGACATAAACCTCTTCCTTTTTTAAGTTTTTATTAATCGTGCCCCGCGGCTTCTCCCGCAGCACACCCGTTCCCGTGGGAATTTCAGGATTTTTAGTACTTATTAGCACAGAAGACCCGACTCAAGGTTTGCCAAAGAGCAATGGAACGCAGCACTCTCGGTATTAGGAGAGCAGACCGCGTCAGAAAAACCACGCTACGTTCCATAACTGGTGTTGCAGACGTGGCGATTAAAGCTGCCAAGCTGAAATGGGACTGGGCAGGTCATGTCTCCAGAATGCATCCAGATCGATGGGCTAGGATTTCCACAGAGTGGGAGTTCCAGAATGTTCGGAGACCTCGCGGTAGACCTCCCACGAGGCGATGGCGGAAGGAACTGGAAGACTTCGACAAGGAGTGGAAAGAAGTGGCGAAAGATAGATCCAGGTGGAAAGAATTGGGGGAGACCTTTGCGCAGCAGTGGGACACAACAGGTTAATTAAAAAAAATAAAAATAAAAATAATCTAATTTCTGACCAAGATAAATAAAATAAAAAGAGAATTATTCAAATCGGTGCAGCCGTTCTCAAAATCAAATCAAAATCAAAACAAGTATTCGCTGACTTACCCAAGTAAATGTAGGTAGACACAGTGTAATTGTTCCAAATATATAAATCGGCATATTTTGTCCTAAGCCCATCATAAATATCAGCAAAGTTTTCTTGTGTTTCTTATCGAATATGTACCATTTCTCTGTGACCACTGACTGCAATTTGTCGCACTGTAATAGATAGAATTTTCCTCGAAGTAAAAAAATAAATAAAACAGTAATTAAATCCCAACAAAATTCAAACAACAAAAACATACGAGTATATACGACCGAATTAAGAAACCTACTCCTTTTTTTAAGTCGGTTAAAAATGCAATCAAGTTTCTACAAATTTTCTGCGGTTCCACCTCTTTTAAGCGACGAAGTATTTACTGTGATCCATCAGTAAATAATGACGTATCGTGGTATTTACGGAACGTGTAACCTGATGTATTGATGGATGACAGTATTTATTGATGGATTTCTAGATTTCTTGATTCTGTAATGATGATCCGTCGGATTATGATTAAAAAAGGTGTTACTATTGTCAGAAGTTCTTCAAAGCAGGGTTCAGGCATTCGAAAATAATTCTCGTAATCATCCATTTCACCATGTAATTTAATTTCTGCCATTAAATTCAAATGTGTGTACCTTTCCCTTTGTTGTAATCAACTTTTTGCCCATCGCTTTCGCTTGGCCTTTTTATTTAAACTAAGTGCTAAAATAATAGTCACGCAACCTTTAATTTTCAGCTCTGTGGCCATTTTAGACGTGTAAACAGCAGGAGACCGGACACAATACTGACGTAATAAATACTGTACGTGTAGGCTGGTGTATTAAATTATCAGTAAATACTGAAATCCATCAATAAATACTGTATTGACGGATCACAGTAAATACTTTACGTGTAATCGTCGCCTTACGCCTTTACTCAGAGACGTCAAATGCTTCCTTAGTAGAGATTTATTCAGTGATTTGGATAACGCATTGAAATTTTCAAACACCATACGCACCTTTGTAACCCTTTGGCAGTCTGGCACCCTTTAGAAAAAGGTTCTCCAAAGTCCGATAAAATATTAATATTTATAAGCCATACCTCATTGACCACGGCGGCCTCTGGACAGAGACCACTGAAAATCGATGGAGGAGACCTTTACCCTGCCGTAGGACACTTCAAGTGAATAATTAAAAGAAAATACCTCATTGGCTACTTGCTGACCAAGCAAACATAGCATCAAGACAACCATGATAGCGTAGAACTCGTGTAGAATAAACTTCATGGTGTCAAATGATAATATACGCTCCTGAAAAGACATAATATAGCAATACTCTGATCATTTGATGGATAAAAAAATTCAGGGAGTTTTGAAAATGAGTAATTTGATATACTTTTTACTAATCTCCACTTTACTTCACTCAGTTCCTTGGTATTTTTGGAAATTTAAAATGCATAAAGTATCCATCAAAACCTATAAATAACTCGCTACTAATTTTCATAGCTCCTGGGAAACATTCGCGAAATATCTTTTTGATAAGACCTATACCTTTATTACCATTGTAAAAGCATCATCCTTTAAAACACAAAAATACTGCGTTAAAACTTATAGAAATCCTTTAGTGTGAAATTACAGTGGGAGCGGCGCGGGTAGCGGAATCCGCTGGCGTGTAAGACAAGCACATACTTGTGTACCAAGGTGCACCAAGTACGGGCGGGGCGGGCGAGCGGATATCGCGGCGGGAGAAGCGTGTGTCGCGGGCGGGGCGGGTGGACGCAAGTCAGTTTGCGTTTTCCGCTCGGTTTGTTCAAGACGTCATGCCGTTGTCGACAGAAGATGTGTTTGTACAGCATTTAATATGTAGTCAAAAGTTGTTACGGTCATTCGAGTGTATTCATAAAATTTATCTTCATGGTTTCGTAGCCTTTCGTATAAAGTATGAAATTCACCATGTCTATACCGATCACTATTAATATCGTGACGATTGCTTTTAGAAAAAAAAAGGTCCCACTTTATATAGGCGCTAGCTTCCAAATAATCGGACATTTTAATTTAAGCAAATATTAATTGCACACGAAACATAAGAGAAACGTCCAAACCGCTCAAACGCTCCGTTGCTACTGTGTTCATCTATTGAAATGAGCGTTTTCCGCTCGACGCGTCACCCGCTCATCCGCCCCGCCCGCTGCCACTGTAATTTCACACTTAGGGTCGACACTGCGTTAAGCGTGCGATCGCCGCGATTCCATACAAAAGTGAACCGTCGCGTGCGCCCGTCGCGTGCGGTGTCATACAAAAGTGAACAGACGCGTGAGCCCGGGCGGGCGCACGCGACGGGCGCACGCGACTTGCGCACGCAGTATTGACCCTTAGTAAATAAAGCAAGAAACTTACCGCAACAGCAATTTTGACAGAACACATACAGACAATCAGGATCGCTATTAATACCATCGTCAAATAAAAAGGCTGACATATCACGTTGAGTCTGTTGATGAACCTGAAACATCAATAACTTTTTAAGCAAAAGCTTACTTAAATAACGGTGTTGATAGAAACTTCCGCCATTTTGAAATTGGTTAAATAAATAGGACCATTCTATAAGTATACTCTCCATAATATCGAGGGAATTTTGGTTTAATTATCATCAACAAAAATAAATTTAAAAAGTTGGTCTTTGCTACTTCTTCTTTACTAATTTGATATCCTATTCCAAGAGGAACCAAGCAATTTTGATTTGCAAAAGCTACACACAAACTTTACTTCTGTGACCACGGTTCCTATAAAGGAGTCGAAACGTCAGATAAAAATGTAAAATAAAAGCGAAGTATATCCGAAAACGTAGTTTCAATTCATAATGAGTAGTGTTCGCTTAAACTTAAGAAATCAATACAAATTTACTTTTTAATCTCCGCATAATGATGTATACATTGCGTCAAGACAATAGTACATAAAATCTGCCATTTCCCATCTTTGTGAGCTCCATTGAATTCTGTCACCAACTCATCCAAATTAAGAAGAATGAAGGTGATGATACGGAGTTGACGAATGACTTGACCGAATAGAAGGACTAGTAGTGATAGTATTGCTGGATAAGCTGAAAAAAGATAGTTAGTGACAGTGTGATCGGAATGGTTTTAGGCCAGCGGTTAAAGCGCTTGAAAGCTCGGTTTTGGAAGTATTTGTATGAGCGTATAGATGGGTCTTTTGCTACTGACTGACTTTTGTATAACGTTGACGCACTTATAAGCTTGTGGGAAACGTGAGAGTTTACTATAAGGGCCGACACTGCGTTAAGCGTGCGCACGCCGCGGTTCCATACAAAAGTGAACCGTCGCGTGCGTCCGTCGCGTGCGGTTCCATAAAAAAGTGAACCGACGCGTGCGCCCGCCGCGTGTGCACGCTTAACGCAGTGCTGACCCTTACAAGTCAAGTAAGTAAGTAAGAAAAAGTCAAGAGTAGTGCAGGTGACTTTTTTACATTTAAAGGAAATTTTCACTTACCGAAGCAACACAAATATCCACAATATGCATGGAATATGAAGGATGCCACATAGACTCGCATGTCTTGTAAACTCCATGGAAACCACATACCAAATGCTGAAATTGTTTAATTTTTAAAATATTTAACTGAGAAGAAATATATAAAACTGGTGATTATTGATGGAGGTACCACGGAGCCAAGGTACTCGTAGACAAACAAAAAAAACAATTGAAACAAATACAAAACTATAATATCAGAGCTAAAATTTAATGTTCCTTTCTGAAGCAATGATTGATTGCCGTTGCGGCTCCGTGGCACTCCCGTAACAACTCCAGAATCAAAGAACGTAAATAATAACGAAAATAATTACCCAAAAGCCTCAAATCCTCATCCTTTCTCACAGCCATCAAATAGATGGGACTGCAGACATACAACGTGCAAACCACCAATGTGCCTCCCAAGTAATACTTCAGCGTATAATTCGTAAATTTAAGCCAATTCTGCTGAGATTTGTTAACCAAATTCTTCAATTCCAGTAACTTTCCACCATTTTCCAGCGTCAGAACATATTGGACCAACGGCATTTGCTGCATAAAATCTTGAAATCCCATTTCTTCAATAAAGGAACGAAAATGTGATCGAAATAAGAGGAATAGTATCAAAGTTAGTGTCATGATAACGCCAGTAACACAAATGCAAGCACTTTCAATGAAGACGGGGAAGTCTGAACTGTGGGTGACAACGAAAAGAGTTGTGAAAATGAAACACAAAATGCCAATAATGCAATCGAACGTTTGGAAAATGAGCCAGAACTTTGAAGACCAGTTTTTTGAAGCAAATATCGGAATGCCAATAAAAGAGAAAACGCCATGATACGTTCTGTACGTTTCCTCCATTTTGACTAAAATTCTCGAAACTTCTAACTTTTATTTTATAGTCTGCGATTAATTATAGGCATTACAATCACGAAGAAAATTGGTTTGTAATAAATGTTTTTGTTTAGTAAATTGACGCTGTTCTGTATTTTAATTTGAAAATATGTTCTGTATTAATATTATTTAGGAAGTAACTATACGGTTTCTACTATTTAATAACAGTTTGACCCATGTAACTGTCCCCAGTTATCAAGTATACATTTCAAAATTTAAAACTTTGTATAGAACTAGCAGCGCCCCGCAGTTTTACGCGATTCTGAGATTAGCGCGTTCAATCAACCAATCTGATTACAATAATAAATAAATAAATAAATAAATATCTTTATTGACATAAAAGTAATAATCATGTTTGTAATGGATAGCCACATTCAACAGAAAGGTATATATACTTTTCATCCCGAAATTCCCACGGGAATGGATACAATGACAGTAAGACCGCGAGGTGCTGCTGATACTCGAATATAATATGTGTAATATAATATGTACACACAAAATTGAAATTCCCACAATAAACGGCATTTAAACGCAGATAAAAAAGAGATGTCCTATTATTATTCTATAAGACAGCGTTGCCTATTATTATTCTAATAAAACACTTGTGTGTGTCACGTTACCTGTCACATTAGGACTTGATTTTTAATATACATGAAAAGACAAAGTAATCACGTCTCAGGCCTCTAATTTTTTCTTCATATTTCGTATTCAGACACCTCTTTGATATTTTTATTATCAAATATTCCGTTTGTTGCAAAATAATTGCTTGATTTGACATTTACAGTAGAGGAAACATTATATTTTCTGGCTGCAGCAGTGTATGAAGGTTCTAATTAACTTTTATTTGTTCCTATGGGACTTTTGGGGTAAACCAAAATTTAAGGCGGATAGCAAACGCATTCTTAATTTGATTTTGCGCCAAAAGGGTTTAATAAACAAATGACGATCGTTCTAAACAGTATTATATTCGAGAATAAAATACAATTTAATACAAACAGCTTTCTATTCTTCAACATGTTTAGGTACTCAATAGATTGAACAGTTTTTGTGCAAGCCGGATTAAAACTAGCTTTATGTCAACGATACATATCGGCGTATTGCACAATTTTAACATTGAAAGATCAATACAATTGTACAGTTTAATTTAGCACGTAAATTTGATTGAAAAACAAATGACGTTCGTTTCAAATTGTGTTCTAATTGGTCCACATTTAAATATGATTTGGAATGATCATCTTTTGTTTTTTAAACATACTTATGAACTGGATAAAATTAATTGTGTTGCGTAAGTCGCTCTTGAAACGATGTTGAGCTTATGTAAGAGAAATTATGGTTGCTATAGCTATGGTTATAAACACATAAAGACATTTTTATTCTCTTTGAAACGTAAATTAAACAGTATAAGCCCCGGTGTCAGTAAACGAACATAGTAATCCATAAACACGACGAAAAACGCTAGATTTTTAAGCCAATACTATGCATACTAGGCCTTGTTTTGTTGGAAAAACCGAATCCATACTGCAGTGTAAACCATGCCTATACATACGTTGGGAAAAATTCCTGGCTTTCACGGAAACCAGGAATATTTACAAAATTTGAATTTCTCGTATTCATCTATTGCAGCGACACGTTAATTAGTTGTTGTAAACATGTTTTTGTTGTATGTTTTTGGGCAAGAAAGCGTGTTGCAGTCACTTGCCTAGTCGATTGTTTGTGACTATTCCTAGCTGAACAAATTGGAGTTAATTCTAACTATACTAACTAGCTAATGATTGAAAATAAATCAGATACCTGGCGTATTATTATTATCCTTACTAAGAGATTTGAATATATATTTTTGTAATGGATAGCCACATTCAACAAAAAGCTATTTTCATCCCGAAATTCCCACGGGAACGGGCACAACGTGAGTAAACCGTGGGGCACTAGTATCTTTATATCATACCACCCAGTTATACAACTATAATGCGGGCTGCAGACCGAGAGCTAAGCTAAGTTAGTTTAGCTTAGCTCGCGTAGTTGACGTAGTTTTCCATACTTGTGTGCAGACCTGCACAAGCTAAACTAACATCGCTTTGCTCCTGGTCTGCAACCCGCATAAGTATTATCAGTGTGCTAAGGTTCTAACTCTGTACGTTACTAGAAAACCCATAAAACTAACATAAACTTCCTCAATTAACCGATATATAAATATCAATACATCACCGTTTGACTTCATCAGTCATTCACACACAAACATCCATAAATCTTCTCTTTGTGTTAGTTATTTTTCATTTTCGCAGTTACGTTGTTATTCACTATGTGGCGATATGATTTATTACTTGATGCTTGCTCTTTATTAGCGATTGTTGATCTCGATAATCAGTTGATTTTTCCCCGTTTCTTGTATGAATATCGAAGAGTTGGGTAGACGAAGGATTTAAGTCCGCGGATATGAGAATAAAATTATATAATTTGTTAAATTTGATAGTGGCATTTCTATCTGAGCGCTACCGTGCTTCAGAGGGTAATGCGGAGGCCTTAAGGCGGTCAAAAAACTGCGAAACCAGACACCTACTCGAAACAACTTTATTTCTAGCTCGTATACGTTACATAGTATCAAATACGAGCCATCTTGCACATATATTAGTTCCGACAGCAAAACATAACTACATAAAATTACGCATACTATGCAAACTGCAATAAACCTGTTTTTTTATTACTTAGAACTACCACCTTATTTTAAATCGTTAAAAGATTCCGTAACCGTAAACATGCTCTGTAAATACCCTAAAGAATGTTTGATATCGGTTTACAAACGACGTAATATGTAAGGAAAAATCCATAAAAACGACATAAGAACCTCCTTCTTCAAGAAGTCGGTTAAGGGTTCTGTTCTAAGGCTGCGTTTTTATTCAAGTGAAGCGGAGCTGTGTGGAAATCAATTGGCCAATCACAATGCATTACGAAAAGATTTTGACAATGTCAATGCGTTGATTGACAATCACAATGCATTACGAAAAGATTTTGACAATGTCAATGCGTTGATTGACAATCACAATGCATTACGAAAAGATTTTGACAATGTCAATGCGTTGATTGACAATCACAATGCATTACGAAAAGATTTTGACAATGTCAATGCGTTGATTGACAATCACAATGCATTACGAAAAGATTTTGACAATGTCAATGCGTTGATTGACAATCACAATGCATTACGAAAAGATTTTGACAATGTCAATGCGTTGATTGACAATCACAATGCATTACGAAAAGATTTTGACAATGTCAATGCGTTGATTGACAATCACAATGCATTACGAAAAGATTTTGACAATGTCAATGCGTTGATTGACAATAGCGATGGCGCCATGATTGGTGAATCAGGATCCGCGCCGCTCCACTCCGCTTCTATGAAACCTTAACAGACAAAAAAATATCCCCTGACACATGAACTTCATCCCTCAGCCACATGCCTTTACCATAGTAATCTGTGCTTATGAGGAATATCCGAAATTCCATATTATTGGAGGATATTGAACGATTTTACCAGTGATTAGAGAATGTTATCCTTGAGTCTTTATTTGTGACGTGAGTGAAATGCTCAATGCTGATTGGCTGTTACGATTAGTAGGCTGATGTTCTTTTGTTTTTTATCATCGATGTGAATAGAGAAGTATTATTAGTAGTGTGTGTGTGCGTGTGTGTTTCTGACGCATCTTACATGGACATCTTGAAGAGCACTATCGCGAATGGCACTAGCCTTGACTACGAAAGACATCTATCAAAGCCAGGTGCCCTTCGTGGACAATTTTATAAAGGTTTAGGAACGCAACTTTTTTTACCTGTATTATGCCCTTTACGTAGGAATTTTGGGATGAAAATTTTCCGTAGCTTTTCAAGTACAAAAATAATGATTCAAAAATGGATTGTTAGGTTCTAAGATTACCGCGTTTAAAGAAACAAAAAAATAAAACAAAAATTTGGTTCATAAGAAGTTTTCACTTCAAAAAAATCTATAGAACCCTGTTAAGTCTGTTGCGATTTTTATATTACAGTCTCGTCTAAAACAAATAATGTATTATTCTTCGACATAAATATTGTTTATTTTTATCATGAAGTCCTTAATATCAGTAACACTTTGACGGGGAAATGTTGGCTCTAACCCAACGTTCGAATAAGATAAATTCCTAAAACAGAATTGTATGAAATCGCGAGACAAAATTCTTGCTGTATTTCTTTTCTTAGATTGTCTGTTATTTACCCCCTAGTGGGGTAAAACAATGCGATAAAAGAATAAGTGAATATGCATTTTGTTTCTCGGTAAAATTGTTGTATCTAGAAAGCATTACTTTATAGGAAAACAAAAGAACTGTATTAGATAAAGTTTGGCAGCCGAATGGTATGGTACTGATTCTAAGTAGAAAATTCTGTCTGAAAATTCATATTATGTATGTCATTAAGTGAGAGTGATTAAAAAGCAAAATATTGGTTGTGAAATAGAAAGACTAGTCATTAAAAATCTTTTTTTTTCGTCTGAAATAAAGGATTTCTTCTTCCTGTACTGATATCTTCAGTGACATGAGAGGTATTTGCCCAGCAGTGGGACATTCTAGTGTATTATACATCGTTAGACTGAGAATACCTTATCACATTCAATCTTATTCATCACCTCTAAACATATCAAAGAAAATTTCACTATTTTATATTGTGACAAGGTACTAAAGTGCCCTAACCCAACGCCCTCTGACGGCGGGCCTTGTAAACTTATGTGAATTTGTAGCAACGGGTACTACTTTATAACACACATTTGTTAACCCAAGTTAGTTTGTATTAGAGTTAACTGGAGTTTAATTCCTAGTTTGATTATTCGATAGATTTATTTCGGTGGTGGCTTTGGTTTGGTTTAATGTTGGTTATTAGGTAAAATGGTTTAGGAGTGAATAGGCAAATGAAGATATAGCGAAAAAAAAAATATTCACATGCTATAAAATAGTTGATTTGTTTCAGAGAAGACGGTGACCAAAGACCAAAGAATACCTTGTTGTAACTTTTTATTGTATTATCATATTTTTATTTTTATTATAGTGTTTCTTCTTGGAGGCACGGGACAGGCCCGGTGTTTTTGAGAGGCATGCGGAGGGATACAGATCCAACTCGTGGAGGCCATTTAAAGCAGCGATCTTTTTGAGTTATTTAAGTCTATAAAAAAAAACATTTTATAAGCAGACTTTCACATAGATGTAAAAAAAACAAATAGTAATTTAAGGTAATTGGTATACTCAAACAAACAAACAAACAAAACTCCCTTAGGAATTTTGGGATAGAAAATATAACCTTCCCGTTGAATATGGCTATCCATTACAAAAAGAACTATTCAAATCGGATTTGTTGACAGCCTCCGTGGTCTAGTGGTTTGAGCGCTTGGATCACGATCCGGAGGTTCCGGGTTCGATTCCCGGTGGGGACAATGTCTCACAAAAATCTCTTTGTGAGACTGCCCTCAGTTTGGTTAGGGCATTGCAGGCTGAATCACCTGATTGCCCGAAAAGTAAGATGATTCCGTGCTTCGGAGGGCACGTTAAGCCGTCGGTCCCGGTTACTTTCTACGGATAGTAGTCGTTACATGAGCCATGTCAGAGGCCATTGGCGGCTCAACAACTCTGACACCAAGATTGGTCAGGTTGACCATCCACTCGATGAAGAAGAAGAAGAAGAAGAAGAAGAAGATCGGATTTGTAAATTCTGAGATTATTGCGTTCAAATAAACAAACTCTTCAGCTTTATAACATTTTAGTATAGATATAGGTTTATTATATAAATAAATATTCCCGGACAAATTCACACACGGTTAATTAGACCCAAAGTAAGCTCTAAGCTTGTGTTATGGAATCTAATTAACTGATACTACTACTTATACATACACAAATACTTTATAAGAATATATAATTGACACCCAGACGTCGTTGCCAACAACTATGTCTGCACATATTGTTGACTCCGGGCGGGAATTGAACCCGCAACCCCCGACACAGTAAGCGCTCTCACTGCCACTGTGCCAACGGGCTTGTCTTATATTAGGTGTAGATAGATGGCAAACATCTCACTAATTCATCAATCTCAAACTTCTATTGTAAGATGGTAACATGCAACTGTCTCAAGCCTTCGCACTATTGTTTGGCATTCTCTACCAATAGGATGTTCCAATATTTGTCCAATCGAGCAAATAGCGTCCGACAAATTAAAACGGCTCGCAAATACAGGGCGTTCCTGTGCCTCGTATTATGGGTTTAAAATTGTTTATTTTCGTTCGTTGCTGTAGAAATGGAAATATTGCATTTGAGTTTTGAGCAGTGTTCTATGTTTGAAGGTTTAAAAAAAAGGTATCAGCTCACTAAATCATTTCATACTAAGGAAGTAATTACATACGTTGGTTCTCAATAAATAAATACACCCTAACTAAGACTTAAACTAAGCTTGTATTATGGAATCTAACTAACTGATACTAATTCTTATAAAATACATACATACACAAAAAATTAATACCTCAAATAATTACCTGGCTTCAAATTAAATACTAACTACAATAAATACTGCAATCTGCAAGCGTGCGCACGTCGCGGTTCCGTACAAAAGTGAACCGTCGCGGGCGCCCGCGGCGTGCGCCCACCGCGTGTGGCTTGATACAAAAGTGAACCGTAGCGTGCGCCCGTCACTTACGGTGTCATACAAAACTGAACCGTGGGCGAAAAGGCGTGCGCACGCGACGACGGACGCACGTGGCGGGTGCACGCGACGGGTGCTCGCGAAAGGCGCACGCTTAACGCAGTGTTGACCCTAAAGGAACCGTAACGTCAGATAAAGATGTAAAATTAAAGCGAAGTGTAACAGTAGATTAAATTTAAAATGAGCAGTGTTCGCTTAAACTTAAGAAACCAGAATAAAATTGATACCATAAACAATTTTATCTACACTAATGTTGTAACATTCTACTTATGATTCCAATACTTGACTTATAATTACTACTGTTATAGCGCAGACAACTAAAACACTCAATTTAAGCAATTGCACATGATGTTATAATATCCACATCGATATCGTAAAATCTTAATATAACATCATTATAACGCGACTAATTAACCTGGCGAGCCTTATGTCAAAATCCTCATACAAGTTGTATAAAATTTTGATATTAGGCTGGCTTTTGAAAACAGTTGGGTTATACGTGAAAACTTCGTCGAAACTACATACACAAAACTCTTTGGTAAGATCTCGCTCGCTCCTGATTGGCCCTACGCGCAGCTGCGCTCTCATTGGTTAGATTTTAATGGCGGCAAGTTCACTGTGACAATACACGTACCTACGCGTGAATTTAATGTTTCGCAATTTGTTTTGTTTTTAAAATACAAATTAAAAGTTAAAAATGGATAGCGACGATGATATTTGTACGCATCCGGATATTCTAGAATTGGCAACAAAAGTAACTCACAATCTTTTGCCAGAAAAATCTAGAAAATTATATGAAAAAGAATATAATAACTTTTTGGCATGGAAGATCGAAAAGAAAACTACATCATTTTCTGAAAATGTCATTCTTGCGTATCTCAAAGACCTCTCCGACAAATTCAAGCCATCTTCTATGTGGGCTAAATATTCTATGCTCAAGTCCACACTGAGTATCTACAACAATATTGATATCACGAAGTATTCAAAAGTCATAGCGTTCCTGAAACGCAGTTCAGAAGGACACAAGGAAAAAAGTCCTTGACGTTTACAACAGGTCAAATAAAGATGTTCCTGGAAGATTCACCAGATATTTTGTATCTTTTTGAAAAGGTAAGTGTATTTTAGTTCTGTTATTTAATCTACCTAGTACTTACGTACTACACATGCAAGTTATCTAGACACTCCGTTTAAGCGCTTTGTGTATAAATTTGGTAGTAGGTACCTACACTTTACTACTTCATAAATCATAGTTTTTGCCTTGGCTATGTACATCAAGCTTATTATATCGTTTATTGTTACAGGTTGCACTAATCTTCGGCATAATGGGGGCATGCCGAAGGCAAGAGCTATACAACATCCAGTTCGATGAAGTCTCTAACGTAGACGACAGTACAATCATGGTGAAAGTTTCGAAAACAAAAACGAAAATAAATAAACTATTTTCAGCTTTTACTCTTGTTGTTTGATTAATTGTATTAGTGAAGATAAAGTAGTGTATGCAACTGCATATAACACGGGTATTAAAACACTCGTTACTATTATGAAACTCGCTGCGCTCGTTTCATAAACTCACACTCGTGTTTTAATACCCTTCATTATATGACAGTTGCATAAACTACTATAACCCCGCTGCCATCAAAAGAACATCCCATAGACCAATTCTTCCACAATCACCCGAGACCGACAGTCAGTATTGTAATTTATTGTCTTATCGACATTCTGCCGGGAATCGACTTCAAAGCAATTCTTCGGTTTTATTTGTGACAAGCTACTAGGCTTTGATCCCTATTCGATTTACAAACTAATTGTTTTCATCCAAATTGTAAATGTGAAATTGAATCGAGTTACAATTAGCCTTTGTTTTAATGCTGAATGCTTCATCACCACTAGCAGAGCCTTTTACCCACGCTGTGCCCGTTCCCGAAGGAATTCTGGGATATAAATAGCCTGTAACTTTTCTCTTGAATTTGGCTATCGTGTACACAAATAGTTATTCAAATCAGATTGGTAGTTTCTGAGATTAGCGCGTTCAAACAAACACAGAAACAAACTCTTAAGCTTTATGATATTAGTGTAGATATTAAACAGCTCTTATAATTCATATTGTGTTGTACTATAGCCACTTTCTGCAGTTTTCCAGTTTGCAGCTGCGGCGTGCACCGGACTGCAGTGCGCAAATTGCAGCATTGAGTTCTACACCGGTAGTGTCACTTGCTTTATGCAGCTGCATGCTCAGCCGTACCAAAAAAAAGTTTGTCGAACCCTTAACTATTCTTACATATTGTTGAATCGACATTTTATATTATAATATTATATGTAACTAGCAGCGCCCCGCGGTTTTACCCGCGTTGTGCCCGTTCCCGTGGGAATTTAGGGATTTTTTATACATTTAAACCTTCCAATTGAATCACTCTATCTATTTAGGAACCGCGTCAAAATCCGTGCATAGTATTTTAGTTTATCGCGAACAGACAGACAGACAGACGCGGCCGGAGACTTTGTTTTATAGTATGCAGTGATATAACGGAATATAGAGTCATCCCGTGACTTCAAGTAGTGTAATCCGCTCGCAACGTCGGGTACGTATTTTAATGAATACGTTTTATATTCTAACGCAAAACAGACCCGTTTCATTTAGTATAATGAGTGCAAATCGGGCGAGTTTAAAAAGTACTTATAGTTACTTCAAGAATGATGATTCTGTCAGTACCTCAAAGTCCGACATTCTAACTAAATGTTGAATCATTCATTTCATTTCGAGTAGGTTAATGACCAACCCTGGTGTCGGAGTTTTTAGACCGCCTAAAGGCCTCCGACATGGTCTTTCGAAACAACCAAGACCGACTGCTTAATTGCTTAATGCATACGTATAATGCTCTCCAATTTAATATAAACAATTGTACAATAAAAGTTTCCAAATGACAAGATAACCGGGAGTAATATTGTTTGAGAAAGTTACCAGTTATGGCAGAGTTTGGGACCTCTGTGTCTGAATAAATTTTCAATAAACTTTTGTACAAAATGAGTTTAACAAGTTTTGATTGGTACGAATACTTAGGGAGATATTTATCTTCCTATTATAATGGTGGTGTATTAAATGACTTATAAAATGAAAGTTAACCTTTTTCTTCTTTTTTGTGTTGAAACTTTTTACTTTAACCCTGACATGGGTTGTTAAGAAACAATTTTATATTTATTTCAGATAAATTTAAGAGTATTTTAGTATATTATGTTTTTATACAACACTAATTTATAAAGTTAAAAGTTTTTTCCGACACTCGATTTTCGTTAGATTCTCAGAGACTACTACCAGTCTGATTTAAATAATTATTTTAACAATAGATAGCCACATTCAGGGGGCTATTTTTTATCCTAAAATTCCCGCGGGAACGGGAACAGAACGGGTTAACCTCAAGCGCTGCTACTATCTGAAAAAATTTTTAACCATCTATGATATAAAAATGAATTGTTGAATGTGTAGCTATGCGTAACTTCAGAACGGCTGCACCGAATTGGATGATTATTTTATTTGAGTTCTTTATTATCAAGACAAGGTTTTATATATGAAAATAAGTAATAAAAATCTCGAAATTCCCACGGGAACGGGGGTGCTGCGGGTAAAACCGCGGGGCCCAGCTAGGAACACAATATTTTCCATTTGACAAGTTGCCTAATATCACTATATCTAACTAGGTTGAATCTCATTTCCTTCAAATGCACTTCAATACATTTTACGACAAAACTAGACACATTGCATGAAATTCTCCAGACAAATACCAAACTAACCCCAATAAAACGAAACCGCAACGGTCAAATTCACTTAACAAAATTAGTATTTCCATGCGATCATACTAAGAACAAAACACTGCCGCAGACTACCTCATAGTTACTACTACTTTAAAAGCCAAAGGGGTTAAAAGAAAAATAACTTCTACCATATAATAAGATAGAAGAGAAAACATAACTTTATTAAAGTGAATGTATGTAATAGTTCCATAAAAGTTAACTGCCAGTATTTGCTTAAGAACTAAAAGTTATCAGTAACCACTATAAGTTGACCTGTACATCGAGAACGAAATCCTCTAAACGCGTTTCATTTCAAAGGGACTCAAGGGGGCAGGAAGGTCAAAGTAATTTAGATCTTGAACTCACTAACGTTTTCCGTGGAACAAAAGTAACGATCTATTTGTTGTATAAAGGACTTTATGTGTGTGGTGATAAAGATGAGAATTGCTTAGGTGTATGTTTGATCTTGTAGTATGTATTGAAGAAGATATTAGGAATATTTGGTGTAGGCAAGCATATTAAATCAATTATATTAGATGACTAGCAGCGCCCCGCGGTTTTACCCGCGTTGTGCCCGTTCCCGTAGGAAATCCGGGATAAAATGTAGCCTATAGCCTTCCTCGATAAATAGACTATCTAACAGTGAAAGAAGTATTCAAATCGGTTCAGTAGTTTCTGAGATTAGCGCGTTTAAACAAACAAACAAAACAAACTCTTCAGCTTTATAATATTAGTATAGATATCGTATCATTTGTATAATGCCGTGTCTTTACGTTTGCAGAGTACCTGTGCATAAATTCTATTAATGTTCATCGGAGATATAGTAGTATCGGAGTGTATGTTGTTGTTGTAGTTTCCTTTCTTATATATTTTGTAATGTTTTCACGAAAACTTATATATTACGAGTATGTCACCGGAAGATTGGAACCTACATAGTATTACATAGATTATAAACCATTGTAAGCTAGCAAGATAATATAAATAGCCATTGTAACTCAGTAAGATGATAAAATGTATCCCATATGTTATTCTGATGTAAGTTTCATCGAAATCCGGCCAGTATTAATTTATGAAAGAGTAACAAACATTTATACAAACATCCTATGTATCCCATGTGTTATTCTGGTGTAAGTTTCATCCAAATCCGTCCAGTATTTATTTATGAAAGAGTAACAAACATATATACAAACTCCTATGTATTCCATGTGTTATTCTGGTGTAAGTTTCATCCAAATCCGTCCAGTATTTTTTTATGATAGAGTAACAAACAAACATACATATATACATCCTCACAAAATTTCCCATTTATAATATTAGTAGGACTAATTTAAAGTGTCATCTCCATAGGTTTCCCTGTATGTATTTTGATCACACGTTTGGCACGGCACAGTTGCATTCAGCCAAACCACTGAAATATGAAATTGAATCATGTTACAAGTAACTTTTTCAGCTTTCCCTGTAAACTTGGATTTGGCAGAGTGACATTTGTAGTTAGGTGTAGTAAACCATGTCAGAGACCTTTGGCGGCTCTATAACTCTGACACCAGGATTGGCCAGGTTGACCATCCACTCGATGAAGAAGAAGAAGAGAAGTTAGGTACTTTATCTATGTTCTGTTATGGCATGCTGTTTCTAGTAACAAAGGACAAATTGAAACTACATTTAGGGATCACTTCGCTTTTATTTTACGTTTTTTTACGAACCTTTTACAGGAACCGTGGTCACAGAAGCTTCGGGTAATATGCATCTATACAAGAAAATGATTGCAGTTCCCACCAAATACATTTTGTTAGGTAACGATACGATTTACGCAAACTCTCCTCAACCTCAGTCTTCTACTTTTCATTCCAAAATTCCCACGGAAACGAGGACAACGTGGATAAAACCTCGTGGCGCTGCTACTTAAATAAAAGAGATATTTTTTTAACTATAATGAAGTCCACATACAACAAAAAACAAATACATAATTAACTCAAACGGAACTCTCAACATGAAAATACAGAATTTCACCGTTATTACAGTACGTAATGAAAATAAACTTAATTTTCCTCTTCCATATTTGAAACTACCTTTAAAGTATCCGTACGGTCACACTATTGGCTATTCATGTCTTCTCTCTCGCTCTAATTACGTGCAAATTGTTTTGCATCTCGCTCCAACTTGGGTTCAGACCGTTTCATCTGGATATGGCTTTATTGGCGTTGGATTTTGCAGAAGCATTAAGAGGCTATGCCTGCTATAGTTAAAACAGTCTTTAGGCTGCCTTTTTCGATGCCAACAAAACAGTCTTAAAGTGATTACCAATACTTAAACATTATTTAGTCCAACAAAACAAAAAAACGTGTAAGGGCGCAATTAGACTTAAGGGTCCGTTTTCATTGAAGCGGAGCGGAGCTGTAAGGAGCTCAATAGACAAACTACATCACATTGAAATAGTCAACACGCATCGACATTGTCAAAATATTTTCAAATTCATTTCAATGCCTTGTGATTGGTTGGTTGAGCTAAGCACAGCTCCACATTACTTCAATGGAAACGATTCCAATAAACTATCTCTAGGGGCTATCTATAGCATTATTTGTGGGTCATCATCCTATTCTAATCCTGGCGTTAGACGTACTCTCTGGTGTGCACACCTTAATATGATGCCAAAGACTAAAATACTATTGGAAATTCATTCGTTTCAATCAAGACCTCCAAAACAAAGTCTTGACAGTGTGCTTAGGCTCTAAAAACATCGAAATTCAGTTAACTCGCTTCTGATTGGCACTGCACAGGAAGTGGTTTGATATTTGAAGGCTTTTGGCGGCTTTGTGTTGCACGAGCAATATTCTTATGCATGTCTTTTTCTGTCATCAGTTTGTAACATTTGGAATGCTACTCGCTATCCGTAATTGCCATTTTGTCACTGCACTATGTATGTGCAGGAAATTGGAAATATCTTTGTATTAAAAGTAAGTAAGTGAGTAGAGTAGGTTAGTGGCCAACCCAATTGTTAAGCAACGTGCAATTCGACCCCTATTTGGATGGATGGCCGATAGTGGCAATTCTATCTAAGCACGGTAGCTTCGAAGACCACGTTAAATTGTCGGTCCCGGTTGTTTCAATCGTCAGACCATGTCGGAGGCCTTTAGGAGGTCTAAAAAATGCAACACCAGGGTTGGCCACTAACCTATTTGAAATGAATTACAACACACCCCTATAGCTGTAAGTGTAAACTATGCCCAACCCAACGTGCCTGTACATAGCGAGGCTAAGTGTTCAACATAAGGACTCGCATTAGACACTAGAGGTTTCAAGAACACTTGCTTGTAAGGATATTTGCAGCTTTACAATCTACAGTTACCAAGTAACCCAAATACAGTACTCGGCTGAAAGATTTACTCATCAATACTTGGAGGAGATAGATATCCTACTAATATTATAGATGATAAAGTTTGTGAGGATGGATGTACTCTTTCTCAAAAAAACAACTTAATAGATTTAGATGAGACTTCTCTTTAGAGAGAGATAGTATCTATAACTACTACGTACTAGCCACAATCTCTTCAGAGAGAGATAGTATCTCTAGCTACTATCTCTTCACAGATCAACGAGTACCTCCTCCGGTCATGTCCTACACCTATAGTTACCAAGTAACGTAGTGTGACGCAGATCCTTTGTTCCTTTGTGCTGTACCATCGCACCAGCGGGTAGGTACGTCACACAAGACACCCAACGGAATATATTAACACTTCGTTTAATAACGTTTTAGTTCGTTTAATGTGCTCCGAAGTTGGGTTAGTTTTGGTATTGTTTTGAAGTGTTATTAAGATGCTAGTTTTGTCGTGCGATTTTAGTAGTATTCCTGTGGGAATTTTGGGATTAAAATTATCTATAACCTTTATCTTAAATGTGGTTAACATATTTATATAAACAAATGTTTTCAAATAAAACTAATATAGAGACTAGCAACGTCCCACAGTTGTGCCGATTCCCGTGGGATGAAATTCGGGATGAAAAATAGCCTATAACCATCCTGATATACATTACAATTAGCAGGATTATAAAGTATTTGTGCAGTAGAATTAGTGTAGTAGGGATTTAACAGGCGATTTTGACATCTAATGTACGAAAAATTACATCAATTACTTAATGGACGTCTTTAAGTGCGGCAGACAGTCAGAACACTTTATAAACCTCTAAAATACAAACATCCTAACACTCCTTCGAATTATTTCAAGAATTGCTGAGAATTCTTTGAATTAACTCGTTTAACCTTAAAACGTCTCAACTGTAGAATTGTTTTCCTTTAACATTAGAATTAGAACAAGCAACGATTGTAAAAAGTCGCGTTTAATTTCGGATGCTAATTGTCGACATTGGCAATTAGCTGTTATTAACACTGTACACACGGTTGGTTGGGATGACGAACAAACAATTAATATATAATATACCCGGGCAAATTCACACACGGTTAATTAGACCCAAAGTGAGGTCTAAGTATGTATTATGGAATCTAACTCACTGGTTCTACTACACATACATACAGACACAAATACTTTATTAGAATATTAAAATTTAGGTACACCCAGATGTCGCCAACAATTATTCACATATTGATGACTCCGGGTGGGAATCGAACCCGCAACCCCCAACGAAGTGAGCTCTCTCACTGCCACTGTGTCAAAAATGATTGTACCCAATATTAAAGAAGTTAGTTGTGACTAGTAGCGCCCGGCAGTTTTACAATCAAATTACACTTCATCTTTTTACTAGCGCAAACTAAAGTCACTTTAACCAGTAAAAAAAATCAAGACATTAGTATGAAAATTTAATTAATTACGTCTTTTCCTTCTTTAACCGTTTTCCAAAAAACATGTTTGACCTATATTCCCCAACCATGCTCTCAGAAACACAAACAATCTGTTGCTACCCAATTGCTACCCAACCTACAAACCCGTGTGTATCACCGCCATACCAAGCGGTCCCCAAATTGCGTAACATTTACCCAATCGAATCAATTTAAACTCTATACTCGTTAATTAAAACGCAGTTAATATAACCCTCTCGTCTAATTACTTGATAAATTACACAGAGCATTACCTTTGGTAACCTTTCTGTTGACTTGGCCTTAACTTTAATATGATATTTTGTATTTGATGTGTAAATATGTGCGAAATTATATTATGTTTGAAATGTGTTCGAGGAATGGTGTTTAGGTAAAGTTTAGCGGTGCAGCCACGGTGTGATCGCGACGGCAACTAGCGAGTATTTTGAAAAGTTAATACATGATGTAAATTGAATATACGCCGCACATTTTTTCAAACATGGCTCGGGAGAGATCACAAGCGGCAAGGCAAGCGTGGTGATTACGCCTCGCAATCACCACGCTTGCCAAATATAGGTTGGTGATCTCAAACCCAAGCCATGATTGATAAGAAAGATACATATTTTTTCTCAACCCAGGAATTGAACCTGGGACCTCAGTCTTGGTAGGCGAGTGAATATACCACTAGACCACCGAGGCGTAGCGTAGCGAAGTATATAACAATAAGTAGATAGATTAACCTTTCAAATAACTTTTCTTTATTAAAATACTCATCAGAAAGAAATATAATTTAAATACCTTTCACCTTTAAGTAATAACTTGGAATGAAGGATATTCAACGTTTCCACTTCAAAGAAAACGAATACTTATAAATAACGTTTTTATCTTTTAATAACAATTCTTTCACAATGTAGGAGGAATATAAATCGATGTTTTTGTAGGCTCTCGCAAATCTTACGGGCTTTACTAAATAATGTCTGAGGTATTTTTAGATTTGCATTTTTTGTTGGCATTTTTTATAAAGAATTTCGTACCTAGTATCTATCAAATATTTAGTCTAGTATTTTTTATTAGTCTTGAGTTTAAGTACCACAGTGCAAAAGATACTATTTTGGACATTTTATTTTTGAAAATTTAAAAAAAAATTGAAAATAAATGAAACCTAAACTTATTTGTATTCTATAGAAATCTAAGGGTTTACTGTAGGTTGTATAAAAGTATAAAGCTACTGCTGGGCTAAGGCCTCTCATCTCACTGAAGATATCAGTACAGTTACAGATTAAGCATAATCACCACGCTGCAAGTAATAACAAAATCAAATGGTTCGTGCAAGTTTGATAAAGGGCCCATATGTTAACAGAAGAGTTACACTGCATTAGTGATAGCTACTCTGAATTAGTAATATTTGGGCAAGCTTGCAACTTTACAAGCATAATCCCACCCAGGTATATATGATCCCTGTTATAATAAGTTTGGTATCTTCAATGTTTTTGCAAAGGATTAACGTAGTTTGAGTGCCTAGTATCGGTGTTTCAAGGGTTGTAAAATTTAATATTACTTTTCACCACACATTTTCGGTCAAATGTTATATCGATTAATTGAAACGTACGTTGATCCATTATACTAAATGAAACGGGTCTGTATTGCGTTAGATAATTACACGTATTTACTAAAATACGTACCCGACGTTTCGAGCGGATTACACCGCTCGTGGTCACGGGATAACTCAATCCCGGGATTGAGTGTAATTATCTAACGCGATACAGACCCGTTTCATTTAGTATAATGAGTGAAAATCGTGTGAGTTTAAAAAGTTTGTACATACGTTGATGTCATAATTATTTGTTAAAACGGGAACTTACGTACGACGGAGGTTACTGTTGAGTGTCGTACGTAAGTTCCCGTTTTAACAAATAAATGTTATATCGGTTTAATATTACATTGGTTATTTGATATTTGAGCAAATTATATATTGGTTATTTTTGTCTCAACTCTCTCAATTACTTTTAACGACCCCATATAGTACATATGTTTTTCTATTTGTATGTAGCCCTCGTGGCGTAGTGTGCCTAAGCGATGTTAGTTCATTGCGATTGTTAAGCAACGTGCAGCTCGACGGTCCCGGTTGTTTCAATCGTCAGATCATGTCGGAGGCCTTTAGGCGGTCTAAAAACTCCGACACCGGGGTTGGCCATTGACCTACTCGAACCTACTTACATTAGTATGTTTTTCGGTCAAACGTTATATCGATGTATTACTTTGGTTATTCGTTACATCGGTCAAATGAAACATTGGTGATTTTTTCCTTACTCACCCTAAGAAAAACTTGACCCCTGAGGGTTTTAGCTCCTTCGTTCAGCGAGGGGGCGGTAATACCCAACCCCCTCGTGCCTTGGTGAAACAAGGCGTCTGTTATTCAATAATTAGGTGAATGGTGTTCGGTAAAATAAGTTTCGGGGAATTGTACTCAGAATTATTGCATGTTCTATTTCCTTACCAAGATAACTAAAAAGGCTTTTGACATCTATGAGATATTACGGATTAAAGTAAAATAATTAATACAAAATCTTCGGGAACAATATAATTTAATATTCCATTGAAAACATATCACAGCTATTCTTGGTTCAATATTATACAAACGAATATTGGCCATTCATCAAAAAAATACGCAAACATTTTTTTATTTTAAACATATATTTTTAACTATTACCTAAGTATAATCTAAATCTAGTATAGGTACTTAAATGGCATCAATGACATTGGTAATGCAAAACCATTCCTTCCATAAAGGAAAAAGATTTAGTGTAAGGTACGAATGGAACGTACTTATATATTTTCCTCAACAGAAGGAACTGCTCATTTTAAAAATCGGTTGTAACTTTAAATCTTTTTTAAGGTACTTACTTCTTAACTTTAAACGACACTACTCATTTTGAATTATTGAAACTATGTTTACGGGTTCGCTACCACGTCACGTGATCCTCACGTGGTGATGACTTCCATAAATGTTGATGGTAGCAAATTGAAGCTATGGATCGATTATCAAATACAGTCCGGCAAGTATAACTTGGCGCGGCTGGGCGCCACTGTGTTCCACTGTGAATGTACTTTTATAACTGCTTCTCTTGTACCACTTTTTATCACTTTAGGCATGATGATAGCACAGTAGTTAGCAAAATATTCTCAACGATGTTTACTATGAACTCGGAAGTGTCAAAGTGAATTTTCAAGATGGCCGTTTTAGTTCCTCAAATCGCCACCGCCAACTATACTTGCCGGACTGTACATATATTAAAACCAGCTGACCCGGCAAAGGTAATTTTGCCATGTCCATTATTTAATAAAAAAAAATAAGGGGTGGACTACCCTTAATATTTAGGGGTATAAAAAATAGATTTTGACAGATTCTCAGACCTACCTGATATGCTCACAAAATTTCATGAAAATCGGTCGAGCCATTTCGGAGGAGTTTGGCAACAGACACCGCGACACGAGAATTTTATCTTATCCTAGCTGCGCCCCGCGGTTTCACCCGCTTTGTACCCGTTCAAGCGGGAATTTCGGGATAAAAAATAGATGTTGTCCAATTCTCTGGCCTACCCGATATGTACACAAAATTTCATGAGAATCGGTCGAGCCGTTTCAGAGGAGTTCAATTACGCACCCCGTGACACGAGAATTTTATATATTAGATATCTCTATCTATCTCTCTCTGCTTATACATTAACGCTTGTCTCTAGGCATATATCTTTCATTTAATAACCTTACAATAGGTATTTCCTGTTCCAAAATCAAATCCCGAATCATTTAGCTCCCAACAGCATCATGGAACGACGCCATCTTCTCATACTTCTTTTGTTTCTTATCGTTCTCTTATCTCGAGGAGGTGATGCTCTGCTGGGAGGATGCTGCCAGTCAGGACATCTGAAATATTGACAAAATAGAATAAACTAGCTGTTTCGCTAGTGCGAACATTTTGTAGTTCGCGTTTACGTTATTTTCCCAAATTATGTAAGTGGGGTCGCGCCTATACATTTTATTAGGCAGGAAAAATCTTCCTGTTTCTTAATAAATTAGTATATTATGTGCATTCACGTACTAATTTTATTAAAGAGGAAAAGACTACGGGTTGGTGATATCAAACCCCATGTTTAACCTATGTGGTGCTCAATCGAGATCACATAGGTTCACCAAATCGAGCACCACATAGGTTCACTGAAAATATCTATAAAAATAGGTTAAGGCTTAAAGTAAACGCATGTATGGTTACTTTTACCAAAGTAAAGTACTGTAGAATTCTCATAGCAACGCAAAGGCCTCTCTTCTCACTAAAGACTGACTCTTTAGTACAGTAAAGAGGAGAAAACTACGGGTTGGTAATATCAAACCCCAGCTATGTTTAAAAAGTAAGAGAGAGACAAGCCACACTTCAGCCGGGTATTGAACCCAGGTCTTCAGGCTTAGCAGTCAAGAGGTCATGCCACTACACCACTGAGGCGTATAAGCAAAAAAAAATAATCGGACAAACCCTACAATACAAATGTGAAACTAGAGTTATTAAGAGTAACAAACGTGACATTAACTTATTAGTTTTATCTGTAAACAAATAATGTATGTAAGTAAATGTAACATTGTTCTAGTCATTACGTAGCACATACAATACACAATGGAGAAGCAAATAATTGTACTAGATAAGATTGGAAACGATGCTTCTGTAAATTCATAGGAACTGGCTTTAGATAGCAAATATTTATTCTATACTAATTATAGATGCCCAAAGTATGAGGATAAGACATTACTAAAATGATAGACATACTTAGAAGAGGTGCTTTTTAAACTGCATAAACACATTCTATATGGTCTTACTATAACGATTATAAACCATCGGGACCGACAGATTAACGTGACCTCTAAGGCACGGGTAGCACTCAGGAATAAATTGAATCATTTGTTGTTGACGACGACGTCTGGATGTCAATTATATATTCTTTATTAGTATTTGTGTATGTATATGTATTAGTATCAGTTAGTTAGATTCCATATTACAAGCTCAGAGCTTCCGATGATTCCGTGCTTCGGAGGGCACGTTAAGCCGTCGGTCCCGGTTACTTTCTAGGGATAGTAGTCGTTACTTGAGCCATGTCAGAGGCCTTTGGCGGCTCAATAACTCTGGCACCAGAATTGGTTAGGTTGGCCATCCACTCGATGAAGAAGAAGACTAATCCTAGTACCCAGCAATAGGAATACATGAGCACCGTTAAGACTGGATCTTGCCGTATAGATGCTTGGACACGTTAAACTACTGAACCGATTTGAATGAAATTTGGTACACAGTTAGTCCAGAGCCTGAGAAAGGACATAGGGTACTTTTTATCGCGAAATTACCGCGGGCTCCGGTACAACGCGGGTGAAACCGCGGGGCCCGGCTACTAATACTATACATATACGGTGTACGGGACTACAGGATCAAATAGGACTATTGTGACTTACTTCTCTATATCAGGCAGTACTTGACCCTTGCACCTCGCCTCCCATTTCGGCCAGTATTTGAAGCCTTCCATCTCAAACACTTTCTGAGCACAGCTGCCATCATCTCTGATGTCTTCGTCTAGGAACGCTGGAATTAATTAATTAATCTGTATTTAAAAAACTATCTGTTCCGCGCGTTGGTTCCACCTGTGATCTAATAGATGGCACTAGTGTCAATTTTGAAGACGCTTATGTTATTTCCCCCGATTTTAGTGGGGTTACGCAAACATATTTTGTGAAGCAGGGAAAATCTTGCTCTTCTTTAAAATTGTATAGAATGATATAGATTGAGGGTAGGACAGTAAGAAGGACCTAGTAAGAAGGCTTCGTTATCAGTTTTGAAACTAATAACTTTATTAAGTCTGAACTTTTGGTACATTTCAAACTGGAGTACAAAGCAATTAACTGCACATAAAATGTAACTTGATATTATGGTATGTTATTATATTATTGCAATAATCAAAATAACCTTAAAAGACAAACTTTTGAAAACATATTTTTAATTGAAAAAAAAAATCTGTTGAGAGAATTAATTTTGTGTTTGAAGATACCATAAACAGGTAAAGCAGGTTGACTCCTACACTACCGCAAACAATAATAAACCTTATTAAGATGACAAACTTATTTTTACCCTGTCAGTACTACAAAAATTATCTTACTTTCACAAGACATTTCGCATTTCCCTCCTTTCTTGCCTTCTTTGCACCATTCGCTGCCAATCTGTGTAAATAAGACATTGATGATAAGATAAAGTGCGAAAATAATAATTATCTAATACCAAGCAAGCCATCATCTGAAGCAACAATAGAGATACGAAGTGCTTTCTTAGGTCATGACATCAGTTTAGTAACAAAAAACTGCATTATAAATCGCTGATTTGGCCATACTAGCCAATTTATACGAGAAACTTTAGTATATTACTTTTTTTATTACTAACCTAACACTTGTTTAGATTATTTATTTGTTTACATGGTGAACTCATTTATTAATTAGAATATTACCCTCCATGTAAAATGATTTGTGTAAAACCTTGTTGAGAATGGGGCAGACTAAAAACCAGTGCTGTGAGGTGTAACTACCCCATAGCGTACACTGAGTCTGTCCTCTAAATCACTGCCACTGTACTTAGTTTTAATTACATATATTTTAGTATTTAGTTCATCGTATATAAATATTGCTTCTTTTCATGTTCTATTTTATGTGATGTAGAAATAAATGGTTTATTATATATATATAAATATACCTGGACAAATTCACACACGGTTAATTAGACCCAAAGTAAGCTCTAAGCTTGTGTTATGGAATCTAATTAACTGATACTACTACATATACATACACAAATACTTTATAAGAATATATAATTGACACCCAGACGTCGTCGCCAACAACTATGTCTGCACATATTGTTGACTCCGGGCGGGAATCGAACCCGCAACCCCCGACACAGTAAGCGCTCTCACTGTCACTGTGCCAACGGGCTTGTCAACTTAAGTATATCACTTAAGTTCTTTTGTTTTTATATCGATTGTAATCATTTTAATCAAAAGATCTAATTAGATGACATTAGGCAGTCTAGAACTTTAACCAAGGTTGGCCAACTTTTTTATTTTATTTGATAAACATAAGTGACGTTCTTCTTCATCGAGTGGATGGTCAACCTGACCAATCCTGGTGTCAGAGATATTGAGCCGCCAAAGGCCTCTGACATGGCTCATGTAACGACTACTATACGTAGAAAGTAACCGGGACCGACGGCTTAACGTGCCCTCCGAAGCACGGAATCATCTTACTTTTCAGGTAATCAGCCTGCAATGCCCTAACCAAACTGAGGACAGTCTCACAAAAAGATTTTTGTGAACTATTGTCCCCACCGGGAATCGAACCCGGAACCTCCGGATCGTGAGCCGAGCGCTCAAACCACAAGACCACGGAGGCTGTTGTGACGTGAAATACTTACTTGGAATATTCCATAATATTTCTTTTTACTTGTTTTCACTGATAACGCTGACGTGTTTCTGTCGCTTTCCTGTTCGGCGAGACATACCCCTGTTCGGAAAATAACAAGATTATAATATTCTGAAGTACTAGCCGCGCACCGTGATGTTACCCGCTTTGTACCCGTTCTCACGGGAATTTCGGGATAAAGTGTATCCCATGTGTTATTCTGATGTATAACCTATATTACTGTAAAGTTTCATCCAAATCCGTCAAGCAGCTTTTTCGTGAAAGAGTAACAAACATACGTACATACATCCATCCTCACAAACTTTCGCATTTATAATATAAGTAGGATATAACGTGCTTTAGACGTGTAAAAGTGTGTGTATTATAGTCTTCTTTTAGACCATCTTGGAGGTCTTTATGTGGTCTAAAAACTCCGACGCCAGGGTTGGTACTAACCTACTCGATATGAACGAGTCTTCCTTTAAAAATGCACCTTTACGTTCGGTATCCAATATTTAAACAAAACGTAGCATAGCATAGTTTAGCTTAAAGTGTGTATAATAAAGTCCTTGGTAACGCATATGATTTAAATGCAACTCAGCACTAATTTGTTACTAATGTCCAACAACATAATCCGAACAACAATAAACTCTCAACATAAGTACTGACTATTACGAATCATGATGAATATCGACAGCCATTACGAAATATAGGGAAAACTAGCGAGCGTGATTCAAGGTCGAATAGGTATCTATGTTATTTACGGCCAAAGTATATGTGCTATTAAAACTGTTTTAAGATTGAGCGAGTTTACACGCAGTGAGTCGGCAAATTCTAGAACCAACAAAGTTTGTGACCCATATGGGTCGGAAAGGCACTAAAAACGGGTCGAAGAGTAAGAGAAATTAAATATTTTTAATACTCGCTTTGTACTGTACTACACATTATTAACGTATTAACGTCTCGGTTTTCTAGTGGTATGAGCACTCGCCTGCCAAGACTGAGATCCCGGGTTCAATTCCCAGGTCGAGCGAAAACATGTTTCTTACGTCTTTTCAAACATGACTCGGGTTTGAGATCACCAACCCGCATTTGGCAAGCGTGGTGATAATGCCTAATCTTCCTCACTGTACTGATATCTTCAGTGAGATGAGAGACTTTTGCCCTTACCGGCATGCAGTTTAAAAACTCACCCAAAGTTTATTTTAAATATTTATTATCGCATCTGAGTAAGTAGTGGGTAATGATTAAATTTCTTTACAGAGGTTAATGAGTTTTTTTGACACGGATTAAATGAAATCATACCACCTATACTATACCTACTAATATTATACATACATGTGAATGTAAGTTTGTTTGTTACGCTTTTACGCCAAAACTACTGAACCGATTTGATTGAAATTTGGTACACAGTTAGTCCAGAGCATGAAAAAGGACATAGGTTTTTTTTTATCCCGAAATTCCGGAGGGTACGGGTACAACGCGGGTGAAACCGCGGGGCGCGGTTAGTAATCGATAAAATTTGCGTGTGATAATATTAACTTATCAGTTAATTACTCCAGTACATAAATGTACGTGAAATTATAATTACAACCGGTTCATGGGTACAGAGTTTATCTTCAGTCACAAATAAATCTTTACATAAACAAATACTTTATCCTACTCATGTTATAAATGCGAAAGTTTGTGAGGATGTATGTATGTTTGTTACTCTTTCACGAAAAACCTACTGAATGGATTTGGATGAAACTATACATTAATATACGTTTAGATATTCTAAGTCAATTTATGTTATCTTATCACATAAGTGTCAATTATGTCTTTTTTGATAATAAATATTTTTAAAACCTTATACAAATTCCCGCGAAATCAGTATAATGTGGGATAAACTAGGAAATACTATAAAATATATACTGTTTATTAACTAAATACCTAAGTAATGCCAACTTATCATTAATTAAACTTACAATTACTAATGAAAGTCCTTGAAAATCCATTTTTGAGTAGTTCCCTTGTCAATTGACATCGAGTCAATACTTTTGCTTGAACAACACATGTAGTAAATAAAACAAACAATAAAACACGTCCGCACTCCATGACGGCCGGTTGAATACTAATGAGTGTTCTTTTTTTAAGATTTGAATTTATCATTGTGTGCGCTCGCGCATAAAAAGAATATCGTGTTTGGAAAATCCGTGTTTGTATCGTAATGTATTCTGTGGTGATTCGAGATTTTACGGAACTATAAAAATAGTTTGTATTATTTAATTAAGATAATTAAGTTTGTGTTAATTATCATAGTGGATGAAGTTTTATCGTTCGCGTCGTATCAGTGGTCAAAAAGAATATTCGGAGTCTAATTTGGAATGAAAAAGGTGTCAAAATTTAAAATATACATACTAGCCGCGCCCCGCGGTTTTACCCGCGTTATACTCGTTCCCGCGGGAATTTCGGGATAAAAAGCAGCCTATGTCCTTTCTCAGGCTCTGGACTAACTGTGTACCAAATTTCATTTAAATCGGTTCAGTTTTTTTGGCGTAAACGCGTAACAGACAGACAGACAGAGTTACTTTCGCATTTATAATAATAGTTAGGTGACACAGTAATGCTCACGAGGAAGAATAAAAAAATATGTTCACCCATCCCAGTACCGTCATAGCTAACCGTTGCTTAACATTCACGATTACCATCGTTCAGTCAAACGCTACAGTTTTCATGACGTCATATTATGTAATTCTCTCTGCAAGTGGCGTAAAGCCATGAGTCATGTGGCAATCATATAATTTGTATGGCAAGGAGATATTTCTATGTATTGTACTTTATTATGAAAATGGATGGTATGGGATGTTCCAAATGTTGAAATTTCACCAATGAAGCTTTGTTCGTGTTTAGCTGAATATTTTACACGATCGTACTATAACCAAATCTAAATGGGATTATGTCAAAATTGTATTTAAAAATGGCAGCAGCGCTCGATCGAGGATCGAGGAGTCCTTTGATAGAGAACTAATTAAGAACTATATAGTAACTGTATGAAAACAAACCCAAATTTAAACCTATGATTTAAATATTAACACAATTTTAAACCTACCATTTTAGATTTTTTTTTGTCTCTAAAGAATTTTAAGAAAATCTTGAAGGATGTATTTACCTCTTCCAATGTCATTCTTCTACCCGCAAATACTCAGAACCATCTTTAGGACAAAGTATGTAACAAAGTGTGTTTCCCAAAACACCCCGTATACAGTCACTGTATAAGAACATTTATATTCATCCGCATGTAGTCTTGTTGTGAGCAATCACACAATATTTGAACAGACAAAACTTTCATTCATATAATGAAATTATTTCGTGAAATAGAGTATGTATAATACACTATACTTATACCTTAGCAGCGCCCCGCGGTTTTACCTGCGTTGTGCCCGTTCCCGTGGGAATTTCGGGAATTTTATACATAATAATGTTATACCTTCATCTTGAACCACTCTATCTATTTTAAAATACCGCGGCAGACAGACAGACAGACAGCGGAAAGTGATTTTGTTTTATACTATGTAGTGACTAGCTGACTCGGCAAACGTTGTTATGCCATATAAAAATTAAAGGGTTGTCAACCCTAATCACTATAAATTGAGATTAATTAATTTAATTAGATGTAAGCTATCCTATCTTTCAAGTTGAACCAAATTGCACACGGTGTGCAAATCAAATTTAAAATCAGTTCAGTAGTTTAGGATTCCATCGCGGATAAACAATGTTACACGTAATTTTTAAATATAAAGATGTTTGTTACGTCAATTAGTTAAGTATCGATTTAAAGGAAGGTTCTGAGAGCGGCAGAAAAAGTACCATCCAAAAAGTCCTTAGAAGTATGAGTGAATGAAACCCAAATAAAATTGTTAATCGTTTATTTCTGCAACTAATAAATTATTATATTTACAACATTTCAAGCGAACAATACATAGCTAATAATAACAAAAACTTATACTTTTCTAACAAACATACTTAATTGTATTAGTATTATATATATAATTACAATGCAAAACTATAAAGCTCTATTACCGAATGCGTTAGCCTTAACTAAGAACTAAACTAGAATTACTTTTAACGTTAACATTTTCCCATAATATAAGAGTAGTAGTAACGCCTCGGTGGTCTAGTGGTATGTGCACTCTCCTGCCAAGACTGGCGTCCCGGATTCAATTCTCGGGCCGGGCAAAAACTTGTTTCCTACTTTTCAAACACGGCTCGGGTTTGAGATGATCATCAAGCAAGCGTAGTGATTATGCCTAATCCTCCTCACTGCACATACCACTAGACCACTCCACGCCAATTGCGGGTTGGTGATCTCAAGCCCGAACATAGTTTCACTCTACCCAGAAATTCCGAACCAAATTTGGAACCTGACACCTCAGACTTAGGAGGCGGGTGCACATACCACTAGACCACCGAGGCGTTAGCGAAAATTACATACTCTCTTTGAGTAGGTAATTTTTTCATTACTACTTCTACTGTCTCTGGGCAGCCGATTTAATATAAACAAACCATTAGACTATACAAAGTCCAGTGTCAAGTGTAATCGTTTTGTCAAGTTTTATTTTAATGTATTTATACAATACACACATCAATATATATAAAAAAAGATCCGGAATGGCATTTAATATTTACTATCAACCAAAAAAAAATCTGCTATATTAAAATTCCGATGAAGATCGGTTATTAAAACTGGTTCTTAATATGTTGACATTTACATTGTCTATGGTGCTCTTGCACGAGTAATTATTGCTCAGCAATAAAAGTGGAGCATACAATATATGACCTAAAATAATAGTCTATTAGAATAAAGAATTTCTTTGAATTGCCGTTGCATAAACAAATGACAATCGATTGGCATTCTATTCGCTTCTGCCAAAATTTATATTAAGAATGTCACACGATAGACATTAAGGTCATAACACATTCCCATATTTTTTTATAGTAGCGAAGCGAACGATTGTGACTTGTCTAATGCAGCCTATACACTAGAGGCAGCCTCGGGTCGAGCGGCTGCCTCGCCCTGAGGTCGCCGAGAGACGCTGCCTCTACCTGAGGTTACAAGCACACGACACCTGAGGTTTGCTTGACACGATGTCATATGTATACTTCGTACATATAGGCTGCTTGCCTCAAGTCGAGGTTGCTTCTGGTGAATAGGTTGCATAATATAAAGAAGATATTATATTATTCTCTCACGAATTCTTATTTCAAACAGATTAATTCTTAATTTACATCTACGCAGCCTCATGTTAATGATATTAGTTCCAAAATAAATGATAGAATATCTTCATAGAAGATACACTTAATTTAGTAAAGCCAATTAGATCTTATGATACAATCAGTCGCTTTAAGACTAACATCTTTAGTTTTGTTATAATATTAGTTATGTTTATTTAAATATTGACCGCACAGTTTTTAATTAACTTATATAATAGTAATAGAAGGAAACTCTTTGATAAAAACAAACCGCAGGAAAGCGATTTTACTCATTATAAAAAAAAAATACAACACAAATTAATTAGAAAATTAAATCCGTAATTGGTCCCGAATAAATTTCTGGATGAAAACATAGTACTTTCGAATGAGTGAAATTCAATGACGGAAATTTTACAGAAAATTTATCACGTATAAATAACACCACTTCTTTTCGTGGAAAATGAGTTACATAATTAACTGAATATAATCTATACATATAAAATGATTTGTCCTGAATGAGTGATGGATCAACGCTGATGGTAGAGGTGAGAAGGTAAATAATTCTCTGTATGATGCAGGCATCCGATAGAATGGAGTTTCTGAAATTCTACCCCCAAAAAGGGACAAAGGAAGCAACGTTTGTATACGCCGATGTTATTCCTTGGTCAAATTTACTTTACATTTTGAATAAATTTTAAGAACAAAAAGAATGATAAAAGACGTGTTTCGTATTTCATTGAAATTTATCCCCAACGAGTTTTAAAGTAATGAAAAATTAAAAGTAATGTCTGGAAAAAACAATTCCAGATCCTATTAAAATAATTTCGATTTCAACGCGGACAAAGTCGCGGGCAACATCTAGTAATACACGAAATCTGTGCGGTCTTCAACGAACCGATACAAAATAACAACAATACGAAGAACTTATTAATACGGTTCTATAAATACAGTATTTATCTTATCATTAATGGACGTTCAAACAATAATTTAAATTATGCAATGATTTAGTAAACAAATGTTAATTTCGAGACGTTTATATACATTATTATTGTTAATAAGTTAGAATATTTCTAAAATGCTTTTTTTGTCATCATAAAATTGAACCCTGAAGCAAAAATAAGGGTAAAGTTTCGTATCTACGAGTATGTGACAATAGCTTCAAACATTTTTTGACACTGGGTTCAATTAAAATCCGGGCCCAGTAGCTGTCAAATCGGAACGGGAACAACAAACAGATTTGGGAATATACGTCTAAACTAATCTATTCTTAAAATATGATCTTCAACAAACCATTAAAAAATTTACAACTAAAATAAAAAGAGGACTAGCAAAAATTCACCCGAAAATACAACTCAAACTTTTGATGTAGCCGTCAGCATTACATAACTAGCTCTTGCCGTTTCCTCTTGCACAGTTTCTTGCCTAAAACACCTATGCGGCTCAAACTCTTCTGGTTTCTTCAGCATCTTTCTAACAAACCATACTAAACCAATGATAATGACCATCAAACCTAGAGCCACGCCTATAAGAGCTGTGTTCAAATTTCTAAAGCCTGCTTTGATTTCCATGGAGCCTGATTCAAGTAACTGTGGCACTACGCATATAGGATTGGCTTCTTTATAATTTGACAAAGATGCGCAGACTTCATAAGGTCCTCTGATAAAACCTTCCATGGAAACTTCAAGAGTTGATTTGCATGGAGTATCTTTCTGTGCCACTAAGGATCCTCTAGACAAAACTGCTAAAATGATGTAGCAGTTAGGTATAGGTGGATATCTTTCTGCTGATAGTCTTTGCGATCTGGAGAACTGCCTTTGGGAAACCCCCATGACTGATACGAGTACTGTGAGCAGACCGTCTGTGGTGACGTTGGATCTGACTTCTGAGACCCTGAAAGTGAAATCATTGGTTAATAGGGTTTCTTTTGCTTGCCTCGAAGGAATGTTAATAAAGTTTGGAATATGGGTTAATCTCAGATTGTCTAGATTGCTATAAGTCTTTCGCCGAAACTCATAGTCATCAATTGCTTCCTTAGTAGATATTGAATTAGTGATTTTGACATTAAATATATGAAAAATTTCGTCAATTAGTTATATATCGAAATAATTTCTCCCAGATTCTACGTTTTATTTCTCCCAGATCTTGATTTGTCCACATCTTCTTTATTACAGTGTCTTTTAATATTTAAAAACGTTTTTTTTAAATCCCAACTTCAATCTTCCATCGACCAAATCCCATAAAAGTCACCACTCACCATGACTTACCTTAACGGGTCTGGTCTCTCCAGCGCCGGCTCCCTAGTGATGACCACTGGAACAGCCGTAACGAACGCCACTCTCTTCCTGATGGCTTGAGGACTTCCACAACCAAGGGCTAGAGCGATGGGATTGTCTTGAGGGTCCATCTCTTCGAGGGCTATGCAGAACCTGAGGAAGTAACAGAAGATTAGAAAAACTAGTCAAGGCAGAAGTCAGGTTTAAAAAATTGTTTTCCATATTGTGTCTTCTTGATGACGTTCTCAATTAGATGGAGTCAGTCAATTAATTATTAACTGACTCAAACTTTCATACGTTGGATTGTCATAAAATCTTTACACAGTGATTGCCCGAAAAGTAAGTCGATCCGTGCTTCGGAGGGCACGTTAAGCCGTCGGTCCCGGTTGCTTTCTACGAATAGCAGTCGTTACATGAGCCATGTCAGAGGCCTTTGGCGGCTCAATAACGCTGACGCCAGGATTGGTCAGGTTGACCATCCACTCGATGAAGAAGAAGAACTACACAGTTTTTGACATTCAATCCACATTTTTTACTAAAAACAATGTCAACACCTTATGTGCCCTCTCAAATAGCTAGTAGGAATGTTATTGGCAATGAACGTTTTAATAAATATAAAAAAAATCTTCCAATTGAGGCAGTATTTAAACATCCCACCCTGTATTTACAATTACATTTGTTTATTAAACCGTTTAACTGCCAACAAAAAAACAATCACAAAATAAGCATCCAAAAATCTAAAATTATAACCAACCTATCCGTCTTACGGAACAATAATTAAATTTTCAATTCGTAACCAAATTACGAATCGGACATTAATTTCTTAGCAACTGTTTCTTGGTCCATAATTCCCGAAAGGAATCAAAATTATTCCATTTTGCTTCCAAGCCGTTTGGAATGCAGAGCCCAATTCAGTGGAGGGGCTTGGGTGCCTAGGTTAGGGGGCTCAAATATCCCACAAAATCGTCCCATTTCTCCCATAACGCCGCATTTTTCAAGATAAACCTTATTGTCATTGGGGATCTCCAAAACCAAAATCGTGTATCCACACCAGTTCATCTAGTACAACGAACGTCACCAAAGGCAACAAGACATTATATGTAGATATAAATATTGTGAGATGATTAGTGACACATCGGTACATAATTAGAATTTTGAATATTCCTATTTATCACATCATGTCTTTTCTCCTTCTATGACGGCCGTGGTGCTTGGTGGGCTGAGTCAAGCCAAACGCCCCTTGCCCCCAATCCTGAATCCGCTACTGGCCGAATACATTACTTATTTCCTACAGAATTCATTTCTATTCTTACGTCGAAGTGACGTTGGTTTATTAACTTTGACGATTACTGTGATTTATTTTTTACTAGCAACGTTACGTTACGTTTCTGGGTTTCATTTATTTTGTAACCGTTTCAGAGAAAATTGCAGCTAGGTACTTTATGCGTTTTCCTGTGTAACAAAACGTGGGTGCTACGGTGCAAAAATGGAAAATCGCAGAGGGCGGAGACTTTTCTTATTTTAAACTAGCAGCTAAACTAGTTTTAATTTCGGGAATTTTTAAACATATAGCCCTTCCTCTTGAATCACTCTATCTATTTAAAAAAACGCGTCAAAATCCGTGCAGTAGTTTTGAGTTTTTCGCGAACAGACAGACAAACGCGGCCGGGGACCTTGTTTTATAATATGTAGTGATAATAACATTGAACATTAAGTTTTACAAATGATCTATTAGTGGTTCTATTAAAGGATCCTATAAAGGGTTGGTCCTTTAAAGGTACGAAACCCTAAAAACTTTAACTTTGCTCCTCTATGCATTATGCGGTAACGAACATCAACATTCCAATCATCATTAAAACTCCAGACATTTAGTTTAACGTTACAAACGGTAATAGTTCTCAAAATGGAACGTTTTCATATTCAATGTAATAAATGGAAGCAGAATTTAATTATGAAATCGTTACAGTTTCCTAAAATCATAATTTTCAAGATATTTCAGTCATTTAGATCTAGACTCGATGTTAAGAACCATTAGCAGTAATTTATACCAAATATGGATGAAATATGGATGAAATGAAATTGGAATACTTTTCGAGTAGTATTTTATTGAAATTGTTAGGCTTAGCACGAGTTGATCCAACTTACGATCATGCACCAGTAACCGTTAACATGAATTTCAGTCTCAAAGTGAAATGAAAAAATCGCGTCTTTCGACCCGCCTCCATTTTAACAGGCTGTCAACTAGTACTATTTAGTAATCTGTGACTAAGTTATGAAACAACGTTTTTTATTTAACACTAGCAGCGCCCCGCGGTTTTACCCGCGTTGTGTCCATTCCTGTGGGAATTTCGGGATGAAAAATAGCCTATTTTACTCGTGGATAATGTAGCTTTCGAATGGTGAAAGATTTTTTAAAAACGGTCCAGTAGTTTTTGAGCCTATTCATTACAACCAAACAAGCAAAGTTTTCCTCTTTATAATATTAGTGTAGATACATTATCAGCGGAAAATCGAACGTTACGATAACCAACCAGCCTTTGGCGGCTCAATAACTCTGACACCAGGATTGGTCAGGCTGACCATCCACTCGATGAAGAAGAAGACCCCCCTAAGAGCCCCTAAGAACCCCCCTAAGAGCGACTGGCCTAATTTTTTTTATTCAATCGAATTTTATTCGTTACAAAGTAGGACACGATTTAAGACGACCGTTATTTGTTTTTCAAACATCTACTTGTATATAGAGTTATGTTTTAGATCCACCTTAGCAACTTCATTGTAAGGCAATGCCTTAAGAAACTTATACAAAAAAAATTAAGGAACTTGCAACTGTTAGGGCTGACACTGTGTTAAGCGTGCACACGCTGTGGCTTCATACAAAAGTGGACCATCGCGTGCGCCCGTCGCGTGCGGCGTTATACAAAAGTGAACCGCCGCGTGCGCCCGCCGCGTGCGCCCGCCGCGTGCGCACGCAACGAGCGCATGCTTAATACAGTGTTGGCCCTTAAAAGTATAAAACTTTGGTTTGAATATGGTTTGAAAGTTGAATTCTGGTGAGGTTGGATTTAATTAAACAAGGAAGACTCAAATGCTTTTTAGTAAGGCGACTAGAGCCTCTAAAGCTGCGTATCGATTATGCGCTCCAAGAGATCGAACATTGGCGCGCGCTCCAGCCGCGCGAAATGGATACCATTTTGGAACGCGCGCCAATGTGTTCGTTGGAGCGCCCGAACGCGGAGCGGTCCGTTCCATCGGTTGTCGGTTTTTTACCACGCATCAGTCGCGGCGCGCGCGCCAATTGAGACGGAAAAGCTGCTGCTGCTCTTACACGACTGGCTTCCATGATGAAGGGTCAAACACTGGAACGGTTGCCACGCGCGCCAGGCGCGCTTAGTTGATATACTTCAAAAGTTTGGATCGCGTTCCTCGGAACGCACTCTCGGCGCGGTCATTCATGGCGCGCGCGCCAGGAGCGCATAATCGATACGCAGCTTTAGCCTTCCTTAGTTCCACCACTTATACACAATCACCAAAGAAAAAGGTATTTACAATTACTTACGTATACTGATCGACAGGATCTATCTTCAGGCCTCTAAGCACCACATTATTAGGCATCGCTCTATGACAAGCAACGTGTTTCGGAAGACCTCCAGTCCTCGAAACCGTGACTCCAGTACAGCGGTACCTATGACTTGATGGAGGGTCCACTGACCAGGATAGGTAGACCTCCTCGTCGTCGTAGAATGAATCTATTAGACGGACCTGGGGAGAGAGGTTTTGTGTTAGCCATATTTTAATGAGAAGTTAGGAAAGTGAGTTTTTGAGTATGGTACGAGTAAAGCTGTTAGGTAAGGCTACAAATTTTATTTATTTTTCCAATCAAGTTGGCGTAAACATTCTGTATTATTTGTGAGGATTTTGAAAAACATTTCGCTATAATTATATATTTTCGTCAAATCCGTATTAAACCTAGTAACGTTAAAGTTAAGCGAGAATATAAAAGAGAGAATATTAGCATCCTATTTTTAACGTTTAGGGCTATTTGAACACCAACCTTAGACTTAGATATAGGCAGGTCATCTTCCGAAGGCACTTCCAGTTCCTCATCATAAAGATCATCGTCTAGGCCATCTCTTTCATCATAGACCTCTACATCTTCTCTCTCTTTCTCTACCGAGTTCGCTTTGAAGTCATATTCTCTTTTATCTACTTCAATTTCGTCACACAGCTTGGATTTAGACAGTCTTGATATAAATGCTCCTTCAAGATGAGGTGGGGTAGTACAAATGGCCGCCGTTCTGTCTGTTTGTGGTAAGTTTTTTGCTTCCCTCAACCATCTTGCAAATCCGGCCATTAGGCAATCGCAATTAAGAGGATTATCTGTAGAAAGATTTATAGTTATGAGAATAGTTTTAATATGGAAAAAGGTTAGTTATAGCGGAATTTATTGAGTAAAATTGTGGTAAATAATTGTTGTACGCGATTTAAGACGATTTTTATCGGTTTCTCTTCAACGCTAAAAGCGAGTTTGAGTACATTAGTTGCCAATCTTGATGACGGAGTTTTAAGCGCTTTTTAATGCTCATGTAAATGATAATAAGACGTTTCATACTTGCTTCTGTTACTTATTTCAAACATAATATTACTGTAAAGTCTCATTCAAATCCGTCAAGTAGTTTTTTCGTGAAAGAGTAACAAACAAACATACATACATACAACCATACGTACATCCATTCTCACAAACTTTCGCATTTATAATATAGGATTAGTAGACCATGTCGGAGGCCTTTAGGCGGTCTAAAAACTCCGACACCAGGATTGAGCTCTAACCTATCGAAATGAATGAATGAAGTAGGATTGGTAGGATTTATACGAATCTTTGCTTATTATACCTCCTTTTATGAAACTTTAACAGTAACACAATTTACTCGTAGCTTAGAAACTGGAGTTTAATCTTATCACTACATAGTATAAAATAAAGTCGTCTCTTTTTCGTGTCTGTCACACTGTGTGTCTGTCTGTATGCTTAAATCTTTAAAATTACGCAACGGATTTTGATGCGGTTTTTTGTAATAGGTAGAGTGATTCAAGAGGAAGGTTTTTATGCAAAAAAAATCCCGAAATTCCCACGGGAACGGGCACAACGCGGGTAAAACCGCGGGGCGCTGCTAGTATAAAATAAAGTCGTCTCTGTTTCATGTCTGTTTGTCTGTACGCTTAAATCTTTAAAATTACGCAACGGATTTTGATGCAGTTTTTTGTAATAGGTAGAGTGATTCAAGAGGAAGGTTTTTATGTAAAAAAAATCCCGAAATTCCCACGGGAACGGGCACAACGCGGGTAAAACCGCGGGGCGCTGCTAGTTAGCCATACGATAGAGCCTTCTTGAAAGGTTTCAAATCTTAAAGCGGAGGTTTCTAGGAAAATAAGAATCTAGCGTTTCATAGCAATACTCTGACTGTACAACATTCATTTTTACTTTACAGTCTGGTATTTTTTCTTAAGAGTCTATAACCTTCCGGTTGAATGTGGCTATCTATTACAAAAATAATTATCCAAGTCGGACTGGTAATTACCGAGATCAGCTCAAACATACAAACAAACAAACTTACAAATTTTACCTCTTTATAATATTTGTATAGAGCCTGTTAAATCGCATTGTAGTGCAAATGCGTCTAGGCTTATTTTAAGAATGATTTTAACTAAGTAATTTGGAAAAATTATTAGTTACAAAATGATTTATAATGGTTAAAAATTAGCCTATAATGTCACAAAATCAAAGTCGTTTTTAGTGCAAATAATTAACCTACTTGCAAATTAAAGTAAGAACTCATTCAAGGCGTTTGTTCAATTCAACTCATCGTATTCAACACATTCCCAACAAAAAAAATATAGTCAAGTAGTTTACAAAAAGAATACATACAGTCTACAGTTTTACAGCGTTACGTTAGTCAGCTACAGTTTTACGTTAAAAAACAACTAATTCAACGTACAGATCAAAATAAAATAATAAGTATTGAAATTATGCAGAGTGCTCTCTCATATTAAAGCGATAAACCTTTTATATGCTTTTAACAGATTGCTTTTAAAGTAATGACTCCTATTGGTTTTAGTTTAATTAGGTGCTTAGGATAAATGATACTCGTACATTAATTTGAGGATGGTTATGGCTGGTTTTTTATACGACCAGTAAAACTATAAATAAGTATTAGCCTGCAATATCCCATGGCAAGGCAAAGGCCTCTCAACGAAGATAACAAGACAGTGGAGAGGAGGGCACGTTAAGCCGTCGGTCCCGGTTACTTTCTACGGATAGTAGTCGTTACATGAGCCATGTCAGAGGCCTTTGGCGGCTTAATAACTCTGACACCAGGATTGGTCAGGTTGACCACTCGATGGAGAAGAAGAGTGGAAAGGATTAGACGTAATCACTATGATATTCAATGTCCTTTCACTAATGGTGGTTAAGCAGCCGGTACCGGTTGTTTCAATCGTCAGACCATGTCGGAGGCCTTTCGGCGGTCTAAGAATTCCGACCACAGGATTGGCCATTAATCTATTCGAAATGAATGAATGAATGGTCGTTATCTTTCCATTGAATCTTGCACCTAGTTCGCTAGTATCTTAGTCCAGTAATAAGTTATTTAGTAGCTAAACATCTCCTACCGAAAGTTTACGCGAATAGGTAAGTTAGTGAGTCCTTTGTGATGAATATTTCAGCAACTAAGATACTCGCTACTCGACCAAAATACTAGCGTAGTGCGAAGTAGGCTTTAACATTCCCATAAGTCTTTTATAGTTTAGTAAGTACTTTCGCTATTCCCAAAAGATGATACCACAACTATTTTACCCCGAAAAAGCAATAAAATAACTAATATTTCGCTCGAGCCATCATAAAGACGTGTTCACAATAGAAGTAACGTAGTCATTGTCAATATGACTCGACTACAAAACGAACAAAGGAGCCGCGAGTGTCAGATAGCGGTCGAAGAATATCGGTGATACATACGGCTGCACTGGTTTACTGTTGGAGCGCTCGTGGCTTAGTTTGACTAAGCGATGTCAGTTCATTGCGATTGTTAAGCAACGCGCAGCTCGACCCCTACTTGGATGGGTGGCCGATAGTGGCATTTCTATCTGAGCGCTACCGTGCTTCGGTGGGTACGTTTAATTCTCGGTTCCGGTTGTTTCAATCGTTAAACCATGTCGGAGGTCTTAAAGCGGTCTAAAACTTCAGGGTTGGCCACTTGCCTACTCGAACTTACTTACCACCAAAATCAACTTATTAATCTACACCAATACCATTACCATTTAATTTATCATTAGTACTTCAGTAGCTGACGTGATGATTCCGTGCTTCGGAGAGCACATTAAGCCGTCTGTCCCGGTTACTTTCTACGGATAGTAGTCGTTACATGAGCCATGTCAGAGGCCTTTGGCGCCTCTATAACTCTGACACCAGGATTGGTCAGGTTGACCATCCACTCGATGAAGAAGAAGAAGAAAAGGCTGACGTCATCCAGTAATTCAGTAGCTGACGTCAACAACCAATATCAACTCAAACCCCTCAACCTTCACACCAGTATGTACGAAAAACTCGCTTATCATCCCTCAATAATTACCTTCTATAGTAAATCTTTCAAGGTCTGTGTGCATACTCAGGGCGCCGTCATCGATCATGGATATGTCGTTATCATGTAGCAGGAGTGAGGATAGGAGGTGAAGCGATTTGAGAGGTTCCGCCGAGAGGGAGCGGAGGAAATTGTGAGACAGATCCAGGTGCGTGAGGCTTGTTAACTGCGCTAGAGATGCTCCTGTAAAGAAATTGATTTTTAATAATTCAAATTCAAAATATTTTATTAGCAATTTACTCATATAAGTAATGACATCCCGCAAGAGTGTTTGGTTACTGTATTTAATTTTTAATATATTAGTTTAATTCAAAAATTGCTACAAAGTCGTACGCGTAACAGTTTTATTAATGTACAATGACTATGGGGACTCCTCTTTTACCATACCACCTGCCCTTATAAGATAGAAAAGTACGTTTTTTAAAACATTAATTGAAATCAAAATATTTTTAATTGTTTAATCGATAAAAGGTCTAAATGGACCTTCGATTCAGCAATATAACGGCACTCAATATTAGATTAAATATTCACATTTCTTCAACATCACTAATCGTGAGCTAAAATCGTATCTTTCTGCCGAATCTTGCGTATTTTTACATCCCTCATTTAGCTGATTTTGTCAATTTTCCTCCGGAAATTAAAACGTCCAATCGAGTTTATTCAAAAGTTACTTCCAATTATCGAATACGAATTCCAAAGTACAGTCGTGTTATTTAAAAAGTACAGAATTTGCTTTTTTTCAGCATCTGTCAATTTACTGACGTTATTTGACAAGTCATTCACTGTATACAACATGCGGTGACCGTAACAGTGTAAAGAATACGGTAGTCGCCCGCATTCGGCGAGCGATAGTAGCTGTTGTAGGACTCGTGGCGTAGTTTGACTAAGCGATGTTAGCTCATTGCGATTGTTAAGCAACGAGCATGCTCGGCCCTTACTTGGATGGGTGGCCGATAGTGGCATTTCTATCTGAGAGCTACCGTGCTTCGGAGGTACGCAAAATTGTCGGTACTTTATTGTTTCAATCGACACCTAGACCATGTTGGAGGCCGTTAGGCGGTCTAAAAATTCCAACACCGGGGTTGTCGATGAACTCATCTTAATCTATCAATCAATCTTTGATATCCGATTCCTGTTTCTAGATTTTTAAGCTACATATTATGCCGTAGAAATTTCGGGATGTATAACCTATATTAATGTAAAGGTTCATCCAAATCCGTTTTCTCGTTTTTGCGTAAAAGAGCCACAAACATGCATACCTCCTGAGAAACTTTCGAATTTATAACATTAGAAGTCAAGGGCAAGTGCTGTCGCTCGCCGAAATCGGCCAACTACCATATTCTTTACAATATTACAGTAACTGCATACTCCGCGGACAAAAACCTCATAGATAGTGGTCATATTATAATAACCGTGTTGATTATACCTTTAAACGAAAAGATGTTTACTTAGCATTCGAAGAATCAATTTACATATATTTAGATCTGAATCTAGTCTAGACATTGTCTATTTAGCGCTTTAGCTAATCGAAATGTTTAATGCATACTCGGGTTTGTTTTAAACATTTATTTTTTATTTGCACGACTAAGTGGTAAGGGCTATTGAAATTAATTAAAAATGGAACCTAAGGCCTCTTTCATTTTAAGCTTATTTAGTCGTTCGGCGACCCACCGCCGTGCCGTCGTCCACGCGTGCGGATGTTCTTTTGTTTTTCATACAAAACGCACGTCGGAGGATGACTGACAACGCTTAGTTTGAGAGAGCCCTAAGCTAACATAAGTAGAACATGCATATAAGTTTTTATTTAATATTCATAGTTTTATTTTGATACCGAATAATACCAATAAGTGGGTAAGTACAAGAAATTTTATCATTTCATTCAGTTTAGAGCAGTCTCTGTTTTATTTTTAATATTGAATACCTATACTTTTTACCTTAAACCACTAACAACAAAAAATAGGTAGATACTTAATAATTATTTTTCTGTTTAGCTGCCTAAAACTAAAAACCATTAGTTGTCTTATAGTATTAGCCTGTAAAGTCCCACTGCAGTACAATGGTCTCACTAAAGATATAATACAAATACAGTGAGGATCATTCTGAAAACCCAATACTTACAGTTAACGCCTAAACTGTCGTTAAATCTACGTCTCAATACCCATCGTAACTTACACTAATCCATATAGCAACCACTCACCGGAAACGGCGACAATTTCATTGTGTGACAAGTCCAAATGTGTCAAATTGGATAGATGTTTGAACGCATAATCCTCCAGAACGTCTATTTGGTTATTGTGCAACTTCAAATGGGTTAAGTTTGTCAAACCTGCGAAAATTGAACGGGCAAAATTTCACTGTACAAATTGCTATAATAGTTTTAGCAGGAGAATATTAATTTAGGCTGAGCGATGTATGGAGTTTCAAGTTTGGAACACCGTACAGGCAACAGCAAAAAGTTTGGTTACGATATTATTTAGATGTAGTTTGATAATATTACGAGTAGTTTTCGTGTTGTTTGATTTGTTTTGCATGTAAAAGCGTTGTTATTCAATTTTAAAACTCAACACGGTAGTCTGTAGCGGACTTTGTGTTTGGAAATGTAAGTACTTATGCTATTGTAGTGTGATAAGTACAATATAATATGCCGTTCGTAATAAAAATAATAAGCACTCTTTTGAATGAGCGATAATTTTATTATTTTCATTAGTAAGTAAGTAGGACTATATTAAGACATGTCTGTGATTTAGACTGCATTGTTCGACGCAGTTAATTCTGTCAGTCCTAACAAGAATATACGTATAAGCTTGTGATGTCCCACTTAAAAATAATAATAAACGAACCTGATAAAGCGCCCCGTCTGATACTAGCAAAAGTATTGTCTGACATTTGTAGCGTGTTCAAGTATCTAAGGGTGGGAATCGTTGTGGGTCCTACGGGACCTTCTAGAGCGTTCCCGGACACGTCCAGGTCCCGGAGCATGTGCGCTTCCTGGAATAAAGAGGTTTGGTTAGTAGGTACTCGTTGGGTTTACTAATTTATGTTGTGGTACAGTTTAGTATATAGCTATACTAATATTATGAAGCTGCAGAGTTTGTTTGTTTGTTTGAACGCGCTAATCTCAGAAACTACTGGTCCGATTTGAAAAATTCTTTTTGTAATGCATAGCTACATTTAACGGAAAGGCTATAAGCTACTTTTCATCCTGAAATCCTCACGGGAACGGGTACGACGCGGATAAAACCGCGGGGCGCTGCTAGTGAATAAATATACAGATAGGGTATGACTTAAATATTGACACATTATTTTAATACCGATCAACTTTATTAATCTTCTCTTCTCTAGAGGAAGAAGAAGAAGAAGACTTATTAATGCCATTGTAATCAGATATAAACGACACGACACACACACAGCCACGGACACACTAACATACACAGTTTGTATTTTACATAACTCAAACCGACGCGACTCGTGGACGCGACCCAATGTTACCTGAAGCCAGGTTTGATCACAAATAATTAAGACAAATCCTCATACAACGTACGACAAATCAATGTAATACCCTAATTACTGAGGAATTACATTCACTGGCTTAATTAGAAATAAGGATAAACCCATATTGGGTTCAGTATATTGGGTGATGATAATACTTACAATCTTTGTAATTAATATTTCGTCGAATCATTTTATTGGGGTTATTACGTAGTAATTGGGTATTATTTTTGGGTAATATAATATTTATCTAATTATAGAAGATTGTACATCAATAGACTTAATACTACGAAATGTCTACGTGCTACGATTTTGCTACGAAAAGCTGTTCATAACGCTTATGAACAGTGCTTAATATTATGATTGTAGCGACTAGCATGCTACGAAAACTCAAGCCCGTTTTCGTAGTCATTTCATTACGCGATTTAACCTTGCTTTAAATTAACAAAAGATATATTTCTGTAAATAAATTATTTCAATCAGTCAATACTTTCTCCTTTACCGAGACTAACGAACAACCATTGATTTTTAGGTTTAAAAAACTAGCAGTGTTCTGCAGTTATACCAGCTTTGTACTAGTGTTTTTTTCTTTAAACGTTAACGAATTATCTATATATAATAATTAATAACGCTGAAGACTTTGATGTTTTGTTTATTTGAACGGTAATCTCAGAAACTGACAAACCGAATTGAATAATTCTTTCTATTATGGATAGCCCCATTCAATGGAAATATTATAGGCGTGAGTGAAATCGTGGAGCGGTGCTGGTTGCCTGTTTCCCTTAGGAATCTCAGGATAAAAAAATCTATAATATTTCCGTTGAATGTAGCAATCTTTTATAAAAAAGATTCATATCGAGGTAATTCGAGATTATTATCGATAGATTAGTACAGAATATCTCCGTCTTACCTTGAGAGCAGTGAGTGCGGTTACTTTCAGAAGGTTCCCTCGCAGCCGCAAGACTGTCAGTCTGACAAGCGGTTTGAAGGCATCACTGGAGATGTCAGTCAATTGGTTGTCACTTATATCCAAGTACGTGAGGTTACTGATGCCCTGAAATGGAAATTTAAGGTAGGAATTGATTTGTTAGTATGGTTTTAAATTATTAGGTAGTATAGGTACAAATTATGGGTATTGTAGTTTAAAAAATACATAAAATGATTAAAATATAAAATATGATTTCAATTCAAATATGGAAACATTTTTAATTTTGGAAAATTGATTACAGTTTATAAGTTAAAAAAATTAAACATAGTGGAAAGAAACTATGGAACCATTTTTTTTTATGTCATCCGAATTAAGTTATTTGTAAGCGAGGTGCCTTTCTGGCTATGCTAGACTAGATGGCTATGCAACGTTTGATATCACTTTGTTACGTAGCTCAGATACATTTGATGTGATTGGCGGTTATCAAACGTTCATACGTCTGGTAGCAAGACACTCACTTCACATCACTAGTAAACACATCATAATACCCTCGCCTGTTAATATTGAGACGGTTAAAATCTACTTTAACCACTCTATTTCCAATAACTATCCCAAATAGCCCCAACGCTTCACCAATTACCAAATAAACAAATAAACAGTTTCACAATATAGTACCTTCCTATTACATTCAGGAACATTTGCAATCTCCATATCTCTATTTACTGGATTACACTTACAAAAACACACACAAAAATGTACCTTACCTTGAACGAGTTAGGGTCTAACATATGTATTTTGTTGTTGGATAAATCGAGTCGGTCCAAATTCCGAAGACGTGTTAAAGCTTCCGTCGGTACGGAAGGCAACTGATTGTTCGGCAAACCTGAAACGTACTTATTATTTTCATATCGGAAAGAGTGTGAATATTTGGGATGATTTATTTGAGGAATTATTTGAGATTTTTTTGCTTGTTGTTGAGTAAAGGAGAATTATTGTTGTAGTGGTCTTGCTAAAGTGTCGTTCTTATTGAGCAGGAGTCAATTTGCTTTAAAACTATCACAATACCAGCACTATTGTCTAATCAAAAATCAAAATTGTTTATTTTAATCACATTCTAGCCTGAGCGAAGTTTAGTCCAGATTGTAATCAGACAATCTTATGAAGTGCACTCTAAAGAAAACACAAACGAACAGACTATCGTGTCGGTAAGACTAAAAAATCGAACAGAATTTTTTTATCATGACTACTAAGGACAGAATTGTCTGCACGGAGTTAATTTTAAGACTGCCTAGACTCTAGAGTCTAGACTATAAAGTGCTCAAGATCTTAGATAGAAGGCTGGTAAGTATAAGTACCTAAGTAAGTTCGAGTAGGTTAGTGGCCAACCCTGGTGTCGGAGTTTTTAGACCGCCTAAAGGCCTCCGACATGGTCTAACGATTGAAACAACCGGGACCGACAATTTTAGAAGGCTGATAGCTACTAAATATTAATCCATCTTTATAAACACAGAACTAACAAAGTCTTAAAATCATTACCAACAATAAAACTCTAATCAATCAACCCAAACATTATATACGAACGAACCCACGAACCCAAAAATAATTCTAGCAAATAACTTTTCCTAGGTTCCTTATTGAACTCTGGGGAAATTCCCTAATACGGGGGAGGAATTTACTTAATTATTCGGGCGTTTTCGAGATGTAGAAAAAAGCAATAACTTGACAGGGAAAGAAAATGTTTGGAACATTATAATGTATTAACATCGGGGATTATATTGATTGGGAGTTTTTGAAAAGGTTTTTAATGATTAAGGGAAAAGTGTTCTATATTTAAGAAGAGCCATGATCTTAAATAACATTTTTTTACGAAATTCTACTTAAAGGTTAATTATTAAAGTTCTATTTTTGCGCCGTTGCTCCACCGTTAGCACACTTATTAGAAAACTGAAGTAGCGCTCTTGGCATACTTCGACTAAGCAATGTAAGCTAATTTTGTTTAACAATGTGAAACTCGCCCCTGCTTGGATGAATGGCCGAAAGTGGCATTCATCCTGATATCCGATCACTACCATGATCACTGTCCTCAGTTTGGTTAGGGCATTGCAGGCTGAATCACCTGATTGCCCGAAAAGTAAGACGATTCCGTGCTTCGGAGGGCACGTTAAGCCGTCGGTCCCGGTTACTTTCTACGAATAGTAGTCGTTACATGAGCCATGTCAGAGGCCTTTGGCGGCTCAATAACTCTGACACCAGGATTGGTCAGGTTGACCATCCACTCGATGAAGAAGAAGAACTACCATGCTTCGTAGGGCACTGAAATTATCGGTTGCGGTTGTTTAAATGTTCAGACCATGTCGTCACCTTTAGGGTTGGCCACTAACCTTCTCTATCTTACTTACTTACATACTTTATGAACAAAGTCATTCAATACCCACCTAAAGCCAGAAGACTATTAGCTATATCCCCGAAGGCTCCTTGTTGTATTCTTCTTATATCTCCCGAAGATATCACCAGTCCATGCAGTCCTACACCAGCTAACTCCGACACAGAGTTTGAAGATAGGACAGTGACTCCTCGTAGAGAACAGTCTAGAAGAGATACAGCTGTGTTCTTGTTGCGTGCCTTCTGCTCTCGGAGATGGCGACCGATTTTCTGGAAGGAAAACTATGTTTTAGTAAGGTAAGGGAAGGGTTTCTTAGGCGTATACCGAAGCGAGGATTCCTGCAAAGTTTCATTAAAATCCAAATATGTAATTCATTATCTCAGGAACGATAAAAAGCATGTCATGATCGAGAAACCTTGTCATTTTATGAAGTCGGTTACAAATCACGAAAGAGCAAAGCTTACTACGTAAGTTACAAATAATGTTTGTTTACCCAATAAAACTTACCGCTTGCCAAACTGCATCCAAATCAGTCCAGATGTAAGTTTAGCAATAAAGAACAGGAAATTAATTAATCTCAAAACTTGGCATTTTATAAATAGGATAGATACACAATAATCTCCAACCAAGTAAACGTAATCTAAAACTTGGATAAGAAAATACTAAGAAACCTAATTTTCGCAGTTTGCCTCGAGCAGAATTATTTGAATAGAATTCCTTTAAGAGAAAATGTGTTCTGCTACTGAAATGGTTTAATTAAAGCATTACTACAAGTTTAAATTATGTTAAATTTATATCTAAGTAAAGGAAGGTATACAAAGGTATATTTCAAGGACTGTCCCTAAATTATTGCCACGCCTGTTCACATGACGGCAACGCAACAAAACGCGCGCCGTTTGAATGGAATTTTACACAAAACAGTTACTATCTAATTCAATGGAGTATATTATTATATTATACCATTATTTTGACAAGCCCGTTGGCACAGTGGCATGGGAGAGCGCCAACTGTGTCAGGGGTTGCGAGTTCGATTCCCGGAGTCACAATATGTGCCATAGTTGGTGTGACTAGATGGCGACGACGTCAGGATGTCAATTACATATTATTATAAACTTTTGTGTATATATCTGTAATAGTATCAGTTAATTAGCTTCCCTAATATGAGCTTAAAGCTTAGTTTTGGTCTAATTAACCGTGAATGAATTTATCCAGGTATTATATTTATTACTAATCTAATAAGATGTTCGTAATGCACAGGAGGACTTCGCAGGCGTTAATAACGATATAAAAAGTATTAGCCCACTGCTGGGCAAAGAGCTCTCATCTTGTTTGCCTAATGTGGTGATCTCTAATGGTGATCTCTCTTCTTAGATTAGTGTCTTTCTGTAGTCTTACAATATTTAAATGGTTCAAACATTAAAATATTGTATGACATCGTATTAATATTTATTTAATTAATCAGGAAAAAACGTATACAAAACTGATCTATAAAAAGGATAGTATATATCGTAACTCACTACTAATCAATTTAAAGAAAGTTTAATTCGTAACAAAACGCTTCATTGGTCCCTACATTTACTTAACAGATTACTAAAATTTTTAGTGCTAAATAAACTATAACACAATCGAAACTCGATTACGGTATCCCATACAATCTCCAATACAATATGCTCCCACTACAAGTCATGAATACATAACACAGGTCCTGTACAAATAACGAACATTCAGTATAGCCAGTGGATTGTTTGAACGAACCTAGAGACGTCTTAGAAACAATGCCTCTAAGATCTTGGTACTATTGATACTCGATTTTAAATTTAAGAGCAACTTTACTTGTTGTTATATGAAGAAATTTCTGAAAACCAAAGAAAAATATCCTACGATAGTAAGTTACTATCAGCCTGTCATGTCTCACTGCTTGGCAAAGACTCTCACTGAAGATATCAGTACAGTGAGGAGGATCAGGCGTAATCACCACGCGGGTTGATGATCTCTAACCCGAATCGACCCGGGAAAAGAATCCGAGACCTCAGTGTTGGCAGGCGAGCGCACATACCACTAGACCAGCAGAACTACGATCGATAGATCCTAACTAGAAAGCGTCTTCAAAACCATTCAAATGCAATCTCATCTTAATCGGTTAATTCGTGAGAAGCTACAATGATCCAGACAGACATAGAAGTGAAACAAAAGTACAAAACGATCGAATTTTAACTAAATACAAATCTTATCAAATAAGTGTCGAAGCTGGCATTTATAATAATTGATACCAGCCCAAATTAAGGGTGCCTTTCCATTGAAACGGAGTAGAGCTGTGCAGAGCTCAACAGACACATCATAACGCATCTAAATTGTCAAACAAGGCATTGACATTGCTTCACTTCGTAATGCGTTACACGAAGAAGAAGAAGGTCGATTGAGCTCCACACAACTCCACTCCGCTTCAATGGAAACACACTCTAATATGTATATCGATGCTGCATCGCTTTTGAGCGACTTTGAGTTCGATCACAGTACGAGTATCTTAGCGTTTTAGCGCCTGCATAGATGATGTCGTATCGTTATGTCGCAGCGTATGGCTTCAAAATAGTGAGTGAACCGCCAATCGTGGATGCAAAAAGTATCATACTCGTAGTCCTAATGCAGGCTATGCACGATAAAGTTCACCGTCACGTTTACAGCGCCGCATCAAGTGCGGCGTCCAGTAAACTTGAAAGTGTAACTAGACTAGTCTTGCTCATTGCACACGCATAGCTATACACCGTCAGGTTTACTGGACGCCGCATCAAGTCCACTGCAAACTTGACGGTGAACTTGACCGTGTAGAGTCCCCAATAGAATATTTTCGAACTCCAAATTTAAATTTGAATCGAGATTTAATCGATCCGTTTCCAACCCAATGAGTAGTAGGGGCAGAAACCTTCATGACTCAACATCGGAGTGCTACAGTAAACAAAAGCCTCTCGATTGGTACTCGCACGACAACGTTGAGTAGGGTCCGATCTTGGTGTCAATAAACGTCTCTCAATACTATCTAGTAATTGTTTAACACTATATAAATTACTTAGCGGGCGTATCCTTTCAGAGACGTGGATATTTGGTTGTACTAATGTATTTTGAATTGCCTGTGTCTATGTATATTTAAATTGTATGAATTGCTGTGGGCTTTGAGGTTGGATATTTTGAATACTTTAACCTTTGAGATGAGGCGAAGCTCTCTTTAGACAAAGTAAATATGTGAAGTTAGCTACAGTGCGGCGAGTTAATGATTCCTCCGACACCAGGGTTGGTCACGACTATTTGAAATGAATGGTTCCTTCAATTTAGAAGTCTGTAGCTGTCTTTTTGCGATACCAAAGCAATATGAAGGCATCGTCTTTTCGTATATGAAAACCTGTGAAGAAGCGCACAAGAGAGACAAGATGTCTAACTGAGTTTTTTGTCTGTTGAACTTTCTAATTTTACCAACAACTTTTGCTCAGTAAGTGAGTAAGCTTGAGTAGGTTTGTAACCAACCCTGGTGTCGGAGTATAGTATAGACCGCCTGAAGACACACTTGACAGCGTCAATCTAATCAGTCCACTATAATCTACAATGTTCTTCAACATTATTTCGTACAGAAACCCTAAACAGCCTCAACTAAACAATAGCCAACCCCAAACCCGTATCCCATAACCCTAATTTCCGCACTACTAACTCCTACCATCTAAATCCAACAATAAAACAATGTTCTCACAATACAAAGATATTCGACAAAAAATACGGTATGCACGATAGACATAAATATCGGAACACGCTTGGGGCATATTGTGGGAATTGGGGCATTCCTTGAGCTCAGTAGAGCGATCAAATTGCTAATACAGATCGAGGTACCTTGCCTTATTTGCAGATTGATGTCTAGAAGCATCGGATAGGGGCACGAGTATTGAAGCGGGAGATGCACTGAATAACTACTGTATAATCGACTGGTTTAAAGGTATTTCGTATGATGGAATACGAGTATATTTGTGGGAACCATTTATTTTAAAGATAATAAAAATAAATTTAAAGGAGACTAGAATTTGAAAGAAATAAATGATTTTAAAGAAAAAGATAATACAATAAATTTATGGCTTTTTTGTATCGTAGAACACAATCTTTTTTGTATAATGGACTGAATAGACCATATAGCATGTATTCGACATCGTAGGTAATGGTGGCCCTCAGCAAATGGAGCTCAACGTACCTTCTGGTTTCTGAAGTTAAAGCGAACACTACTCATTGAAACTACTTTTTTGATACTTATCGTTTTTATTTTATATTTTTATTTGATGTTTTCAGTTCCTTTTGAGGAGCTGTGGTCACTAAAGACAAACGTTATCTATATTTCATATCCTACATCTCACCTGTAACGCACACCTCAACGTGTGGGGCAGGTCGCACGCACACTCAAAGTATAACCATAATTATCTGTCTTCTATCTCACCAATATCAATCTTTTATACACCTATCCTACATCTCACCTGTAACGCGGTATGGTCGCCCGCGCACCTCAGCGTGTGGGGCAGGTCGCACGCACACTCGGCGGCTGGTCTGGCGCTCAGCACTGGACACCTCCACTGGCCGACTGTCTCCGTCGCTAACAGGAGTACCGCTACCACACCCATTACCCACATTCTGGGGACAAGAAGAAGTTTATGTTAGGTAATGATAACAAAAAAGTATAAGTTATAATGTCTTAAAGACCTCTAGCTGCCGCAATCAGAGACGCCCATTAAATTGACTCTTAAATAATGTAATATTTTTACTCTATAATATATTTTTGACGTATTTTTTCATACATTACATGTCAAAATCCATCTTCAAATCTCTATTAAGGAAGTATAACGTCTCTGAGTATGGGCGTAAATATACAGTGAGTAGAGTGATCACAACGGTTGTCTGCTGATATGCAAGACGCTACAAACATTCGTCAAAACCCGAATATAAAAATATCATTTTCTGAACTTATTTCAATCATTGTTAATTATATTCTCGATCGTAGGACCTTTACGACTAATCCTTTTGACGGCTATGACTTTCTTATACATATTATTTCTCACTACTAAAAGGCAACCATCTCCCAACATAACTCAATGGGTTTTCAGTTATACAGGGTTCACACACATAGTAGGGGATGTTTCCCGGAACAAGGATTGTCGATCATCTTTAAACTTTATTTATTCTTATCATGAAAACTCTTACGAAAGTGAATATCTCTGACTGAGGCTGCCCGGCGTAATCTGTTCATGGCTATGTTAATTTACCCTTACAACTTTCCTTTATTTTTATACAAAACTCGTATGGGTGCATTTCTGTAGAAACGGAGCAGCTGTGCGGCGCATTGTGATTGGTCAATACACTTCTGCACAGCTCCGTTCCGCTCCAATGAAAACGCACCCTCACGCTTCCATCAAAAATGTTCCATTTATACTACATCTGGATATATCTAGGCCCAAACTATTCATACCACATCTAGAACTTTAAAAATAGAACATACACAGACCCAACAAAACCAAAACCATTTACCCAACCATCTGCTTCAAACCAGCTAACGTCAACTAAAGCTCGGAAAACAGCTAACCATTTCAATATACCAGCAATAAGTTCTGTAGGTAACGTCTAGTATAACATATTATATTACCCATTCTGATAATAATACGGCACTTGTATAAGAATCGGCATTGCAGTTGGTTTGGATGCGACGTAATGGGCCACTTCCATTGAGCGATGCCGGATGTGGGGTGGGGAACAAGTGATAAGCTTTAGCGTATTTCGTAGTAGTAAAGTAGTAATTAGCCTACATATGTACAACGGAGGTTACTGTTGAGCGTTCCTCAACACGTTTCGGTCATGTCCAGTGACCTTCATCAATGACATTAAAACGACGTTTCAAATAATAGTTAAATCGTATTGGCCTGTATATCATTCTACTCAAAGGCCTCTCATCTCAACGTAGATATCAGTACAGTGAGGAGGATTAGGCGTAATCACCACGCTTGCCTAATGCGGGTTGGTGATCTCAAACCCGAGCCATGTTTGAAGTAGGAAACATGTTTCCCTCGACCCAGGAATTGATTCCCGAGGACCCCAGTCTTGACAGGCGAGCGCATTTACCACTAGACCACCAAGACGTAATCCATAATACATATTAAACACACCCGGCATATTCAAACACGGCTAATTATGTCACAACTCTAGCTTGTATTATGGAATCTAACTAACTAATTCTAATACATACACAAATATGTTTAATGAATATACAATTGACACCCTGACGTCGTCGCCAACAACTATTATATGCACACATTGCACATATTATTGACTCCGGGCGGGAATCGAACCTGCAACGCTCGACACTGTAAGCGCTCTCACATGCTACTGTGCCAACAGACTACGTGCAACAGGCATGCATTACCACTACTATCTATTTGGGATGGTTAAAATATTCTTCATATATACCAATATTCTTATTAAAGTACACAGGATCAAATAGGTATAAAAACAAATACTACAAACTCATCATATAATGTTGTTTACTATTTCTAACTCAAGATTATTGTCGTGAGTTCCACGAAAATCGTCTATAACATGACACTATTATAGCAAATTGTATATGTAGCAGCCAAAATTTAAAGTAAAAGAAGGAATTATGCTGTTGTACAACTGCCGCGAACCAATTCTCAATTTGCTAGTAGGCAATATGATAAGCGTGCTGCACATCTTTATAATATATTTAATAAAAACTTGAACATATATAGGAAAACTCTACATGAATGTAAGAAAATAGTTAAGAATTGGTTAAAATCAAAGAATTATGATGAGACTGAAAAGTTAATAGAATATCTAATATAGTACAATACATATTTATTATTTATTATTAAATTTTGCGTTTAATATTCAATGTTATTTACATATATGGTTCTTATAAAATTATAAATATAAACTGTAAATTGTGTAATGGGTGTAAATACTGTTATTGTATTGTTCGTATCTTTATTCTTTGTTTATTTTTTTCTTAATTAACGCTTTTCTCTGATTATGTATTCCTGTAGTTTCTAATTATATTATAATTTTTCTAAATTAGGTAAAACAAACTATGTAAGACAATAAATGGAAGAGCGGTGCCTCCTGATACAGGCTTTGTTAGCTTAAAAGGAGGCTCCAGCCACTGTTAATATATATTGTACCTTTTTAAAGTAATAAATATATTTATTATTATTATAGTGTTTCTCCTCGGAGTCACGGGACAAGCCCGGTCTTTTTGAGAGGCATGCGAGGGGATACAGATCCAACTCGTAGAGGCCCTTTGGAGATGTTTAATGTAATGGAGTACAACTGCAGGGACACACTCCCGACCACATCAGTACAACATGTCCGGGAATGTGTACCTGCAGAAGTAGGGACTATTATAAGTAAAAATGAAAGAAAAAGACTGGGCTATGGAAATGAAGGTTGGATGGACTGGAAATGGGATATTGCAAAGAAGTCGGCACCTGCCATAACAAGTGGTATACAAGTTATTGGCGGCAGGCCGTGGCTCGCCGCCCGCTGGATGGGCCCCCCGAAACAGCCGACGTAGAGACGGCAAGGGGGCAACATGGGCGTGGGCGACTCGGGGGTGTAGAGAGGTGTGCTGCGCTTTCTCTTACGTTACTCGCGGCGTTATGCCCTTTAACACTTCCATCCCCGGATCACACAGCCGAAATCGACTGTGCCTCTAACGACCCCCCTCAGGCCGGCCGGTGAAGGCAAGCCAGAGCCGAGAGTCCTGCGGGCCCCCTTGGGGTCCACTCCGACCGGGGAAGGCTCGCCGGAGACGAGGGCCCTGACCGACTCTCTGGGGCACTCGGGAATCGCCCGTGGTGTCGCTACTCACCAACAGCTCGCCACAAGCTGCCCTGCGGGCTTATTATTATTATTATTAAAAATTCTCAATTAGACAATAATAGTTTTTACTGATAAAGTTGACAACTTAATTTTTATCAAAATTCAATGGTGTAAAATCCATATTTATGTTACCTGCCTCAATAATACAAATCGATACTGTCATGGTAATCAGGTTAGTTAGTTTGTTTTTATGACATTTTTTATAGTGAAAACTCAAAAATACGCCGTCTCAATGTCAGTGTCTCTTGGTCTAGTAGCATGTGGCACCTGCCAAGACTTGCGGAGTCCAGATTAAATTATAGAATCGAACGATACATGTATCTTATTTCCTTTTCAAAAATGGCTCAAATTTGAGACCACCAATCCACATTAGATAAGCGTGGTTATTACACCTCATCCTCCTCACTTTACTCTTTCGATTAGATAGAGGTATTTCTCTGCTGCTGTTCTTCCGAATGGGTGGTACGTTCAAAAGAGCCTCTTTGGTGCCAAAACCAAAGAGGCTATTTGCTACATTTTTTTAAATTTTACTTTTTATTTTGTTCTTTAGTTGTCTTTTTGTATTCTTGTAGCAATAAATGATTATTTTATTTTTATTCATTTTTTATTTTTTTAAAACTGAATAAAAATATTTGACTTTACAGGCTTTATACTTTACCAGTCAACAATAATTTGACTACTTTATAGGTTTGACTGCAACATATACAATCTTCGACGGGACATCGGTACCTAACAAATGGCAATAATAAACAGAAATATCTAATTTTGTCACAAATAACGTTTTCAATGTGACAATATGATATTATTTCTGATATATTCGAATTGAATAGCTTATTGCTATTATGTCAAAGCGATAGGATCTAACTCTTGAAATACGAAACAAAATTAATATAATGCTAACATAATTTCTTACTTAATAGCAACTGATCAATTTTATTGACAATGCCAACAATCAGTATTTTTTGTATATAAATAATTGTTATCCAGCTCCCAAAATTTTAGACTTTTGGACAAACAAAACATCTGCTATCTTATATCGAAGGCCTTTAGGCGGTCTAAAAACTCCGACACTAGGTTTGGCCACTAACCTATTAGGTTAATCGAGTTTACTTAGTTTAGTGTATATCGCATCATGGCATACCGTCTTGGCTGACTACAAATGTTTAAAAACTCATATCTAAAGTAAAGGCAAAGTAAACGCTGAAAAATCGCATGGTGTAATAAAACGCTATCGCCTATGACTAGTCCGGTTCTAACTCGGTAGGAAACAAGCAGAGTTACACGCCAATTGAGAAGAGTGGGTGATGGCCGGCCACTGACACCTGCTCCACTTCAATCACTATTATTGTAGGTATTTTATTTCCTCTATACATACCTACCATTCCTTCTTCTTAAACGTAAGAACCAGATCTATACTAATATAAAGATCTATATAATAAACCTGAAGAGTTTGTTTGTTTGAACGCGGTAATCTCAGAAACTACGAATCAGATAGAATAATTACTTTTGTAATCTTCTTCATCGAGTGGATGGTCAACCTGACCAATCCTGGTGTTAGAGTTATTGAGCCGCCAAAGGCCTCTGACATGGCTCATGTAACGACTATTATCCGTAGAAAGTAACCGGGACCGACGGCTTAACGTGCCCTCCGAAACACGAAATTTTTGTAATGAATAGCGATATTCAATGAGAAGGTTATAGGCTACTTTTCATCCGGAAATTCTTACGGGAACGGGTACAATGCGGGTAAAACCGCGGGGCGCTGCTAGTAATTTTGTAAGCCAAACTATGTCGGTACAGCTAGTTAAACAGACAAAACAGTCTGCAACACGTTGTGTCTGTAATAGCGTGAGATTCTTCATATGTTTTCATAGACAATCGTCTTTGTTTTTCTCTTCTCAAAAGACATCTCTCTCGGTCTTTTTCTATATGAAGAAAATACATAAAAATAATTTATCCTAAGACAGCATAACATTTTAGCTATCAAATGGTTTGTCACTTTCAGACATTCGCAATTTTCCGAAGAGCAAAAAGAGACAAAGCACTTTGTGGTTTAGTAACAGAGCGCTTATCAATAAGGCGGCTACACTTTTGACTATAAAAGTAAAAACAAGCTTATGTTTTAGAACGTCAACATTTCTAACATAACCTTCATATATTTGTCCATGTTTACAAAGCTAACCAACTTAAAAGAATTAAAGGTATCTCTCACCGTCATACATAAAACATTTTAGAGCAAACAAAACGGCATTCATTTACTGAATTTTAAATCATAAAGCCTAACCTTTAGAAAGGTATGCGCATAAAACTGTGTACTTTTCTCATCCCATGCCAAAAACACTAACACTTGATAATATATCGTTACCCAACCAACCAAAATAAGTTGGCCCTCCTCCCAGGTTTACAATAGAAAAAATGCCGGCGAAAGTGAATAATGTTACCGGGTTGATAGGTCAAGATATTCTGGCCGGTTTGGATGGCACCCTTAAGGGGCAGAATGTAGCAAATATTTTATTAGGCTCCATAGGGACTTTTGTAGTCTTATTTTATCCTTTTTACGCTTACAGAGGATTATTAAAAAGGTGACAATTCAGGTGCTTTCTCCTATATTATTTTACTAGCTGCGCCTATTGGTTTTACTTGCCTTGGACTCGTAATTCCGGGATGAAATCTTATACGTAATTTTTCTGTTTTTTGTTGTTTTTTTTCGCCGCACTCGACATATCATAGAGATTCATAGAAACCAATAGTGGTGCTTACGGTCGGCAGTTGTTGCCTGCTACTTCAGACGCTACAGAAAATACCTTAAGGGCCGACACTGTGTTAAGCGTGCGCACGCCGCGGTTTCATACAAAAGTGAACCGTCGCGGGCGCCCGCCGCGTGTGGCTTCATACAAAAGTGAACCGTCGCGTGCGCCCGCCTCGAGTGTTGCCACGCTTGTTGGCCCTTAGAAATAAAATATCTTGTTAAGTCTATTAACAAATCCGCGTGCATTCGGTCTGTCTAAACAATTTCGTATAATGTTATTTCTATATTATATTGAATTTTGAATTAATTGAATGATACTGGGCAGTATACGTTACCTAACACAGCTCTGATGAATATCAGTCATGAAAAACATTTTATGTTGCTTTTTAACATACATACAGACTTTCTCACGGTGTATGCGTATTTGTTTTGTCTCCATTAATAGGTAGATACCCTTTGAAGAGATTTACTCAACGTTTCAAGAGATTATAGTCCGAAGATGACTTTAGTAAGTGCCGAATATATTATTTAGGTTGTAAGTAGCTTGGCTAAGTGGTGTTACATACTTGAGAGCTTTTAAGAAAAATAATGATCTACTTACTATACAAAGAAAGAGAAATTGGTTTATTAAATTTATGTAACGTAACGGTTCATTTTATCAGACGTTACTCGAATAGATAGTTAATTAATTTACGTATTTCTGATACATGACATGACTGGACGGATTTGGATGAAACTTAATATAGGTTACTTCTTCTTCTTCATCGAGTGGATGGCCAACCTGACCAATCCTGGTGTCAGAGTTATTGAGCCGCCAAAAGCCTCTGACATGGCTCTTGTAACGACTACTATCCGTAGAAAGTAACCGGGACCGACGGCTTAACGTGCCCTCCGAAGCACGGAATCATCTTACTTTTCGAGCAATCAGGTGATTCAGCCTGCAATGCCCTAACCAAACTGAGGAAAGTCTCACAAAGAGATTTTTGTGAGATATCCCCACCGGGAATCGAACCCGGAACCTCCGGGTCGTGAGCCGAGCGCTCAAACCACAAGACCACGGAGGCTGTTAAATTAGGTTACTATCAGTGCCCAGCGGTTTTACCCGCGTTGTGCCCGTTCCCATGGGAATTCCGGGATGAAAAATAGCTTATAACCTTCCCGTTGAATGTGGCTATCTAATACAAACAAACAAACAAATAAACTTACAAATTTTACCTCTTTATAATATTAGTATAGAAGTATAAATATACATCAGATTAACACATGGGATACGTTTTGTCCCGAAATTCCCGCGGGAACGGGTACAACGCGGGTCACACTGCGGGGTGCGGCTAGTGCCCCATAAAGTTACGGTTACATTCACTAAACAAACTTCTCCGGTCAAGTTTCTTAACCACCTGCCTTAAGTTCCAGTCTAGTGAATAGCAACAACTAGGAACTTCCCAAACCTAGGTGTTGATTTTGTTTATTGTTGGCTAAATTTCTGTCGGGTTAACAAGCTTAGTGTGATGGATGCTGTCAAAATATCATTAGTATGATATAAGAATGGATATTCGTTAGAAACATGCGTCACTCGACGCGGAATCGAACCCGTAGACCACCGAGGCATTTGATGGTATACGTAATCTAAATAATAAATTCTTAAATTTTGAACAGTGTATTAATTCAAAAAAGATAGTAAGTAATAGTAAATAGTAACAGTAAATAACTAAAATTTTAAACAATCCAAGCTGATTGATTATTCTTACGAGTATCTTGTAATAATTTAATCCCACCAAAAACATAAATGTAAAAAAGGAGAGCCAAGTTCAATACAAAAATTATGCATGGCTATGGGCTTCGCTGCAAAAAGAATGGAGATCTAAATGAGGGCCAAGTTCTAGGCAATATCTCAATATGTATTTATAGGAACAAAATAACATTATGAACAAGTATTAAACTCTATTTCTTCTCTTTATTGGATACCTATGACAATTGCTGTTATTTAAAAATGTGAGATCTTAAAGTGAGTTAGATTTGACTTGACCAGTTTTCATTACAGCAGTCATTTTATAAAGTTATTCAACATATAACAACAAACTGGCCAAGTTAAATCTAACCCACTTTAAGATCTCACATTTTTAAATAACAGCAATTGTCATAGGTATCGAATAAAGAGAAGAAATAGAGTTTAATACTTGTTCATAATGTTATTTTGTTCCTATAAATACATATTGAGATATTGCCTAGAACTTGGCCCTCATTTAGATCTCCATTCTTTTTGCAGCGAAGCCCATAGCCATGCATAATTTTTGTATTGAACTTGGCTCTCCTTTTTTACATTTATGTTTTTGGTGGGATATCATTACTTTTTGTAAAGAAAACTAGGTATTGATATTTATTGTTTTTTCTTGCGTTTCCGCTGCATAGGTACTTTGGTTCGTTCGCATTTTAAATTGTATCGTATAGCGCTTGTGAGCCGCGCGCTGCCCCCGCGTACGAGTAAGGACTCACGAAGCGGTTTTCACCCGTGCCCGCCGCGGTGGCGGAATGGAGTTTTATTTTCAAAACTCACGAGACCGGAGTTTTGTGCGGTTACGCAGCCGTCGCGGTTGCGATTATCGCCCGCAAACTTGGCGGTTGATAATCGCAAGACGGGCGGTTAAACGATCAGTTGAGTTCCAGACCGTCATGGACACACACCAGAAACTACTACGCAACGAGTAATAACAAGTCACTGCAAAATGGCGTCGGATTTCTAACCTCCCCCCCCCCCCCCCCCGCCCCCCGCTGTCCACGCGCGGTCGCCCGCCAACCGACCGCAGAACGCGCGGGTGCAACCCGCCGCGGCTGCGGGACCGCGACCCGCGCCCGCCGGTACAAGATGACCGCTGGAGCAGCGGGACCCGCAAACAATCGCACACGCCGCGGGCGTAAAACGCGTCGTGAAATGTGCTTTAAGTTTTTACATAAATATCTGTATTCTACAAAGGCTGCGGGCCCGCAACCGCGGCGGGCACGGGTGAAAACCGCTTCGTGAGTCCTTAGCCTACAAGTGCAAGGCGCGAGCGAGTTCAACCAGCATTCTTAAATTAGTCAATACATACATTATATCGGTCACAATAATACATCGCTTTACTACCATGCAGGTATAAACCAACCGACCCGCTAAATTTTTACCAAATCGCTACCGCTTATAATTGTGTACTATTCATCAGAGCGTGACGCTGATTGGCTGGGGCGACGGTGGACCGACCGCGTCATAAGTACCTACCGCGCGCCGCCGACGACACACCGTTGGCCGGTTGTTTAGCGCGAAATTTAAGTTTTTTTGAATGGGGACACCACTTATTTTTTTTACTTAACTTTACGTTTATATTGCAGTTAAATAGCAAATATAATAATACATATATTGGGATAGTTTCAAATATCTGCTAGTAACGGTTCCAACGCTACAATTAAAAAATATATTTTTTGTATGGGGACCCCCCCTATTTTTTAACTATTTTATATTTTTAGATTTTTTCTTACGCTTACACACAATTACCGAGCTAGATTCCAAATTTCATCCTTCTAGGTCATCTGGAAGTAGGTTAGGTTTAGGTACTATATGTCAGTCAGTCAGTCAATACTAAAATTTACGACTTTCTGACGTTCATATCTTTATAACCGTTTGAGCTAGCTTCATGAAATTTGGGTTTCTAGATGTCCTAATGGATATAATTAAACACACGAAGTTTCATGTGTTTACGTTAAATAGGTTTTGAGTTATAGAAGGGTCAAAAGTGGCACCAAATGGTTCGTGTAATATTACACTCGGCGCTGGCTAGCCGTTCCTTTGCTTGAACTTGGCTTGACACGCTGCCGCGTGTCTAGATAATTATGTGAATCATAAGGTCAAAGACAAATCAATCAAAGACCTTTTCAGTAATAAATAAGTAGATAATTCAATAATGTATCCAATTGCTATCCTCTTAACCCTAACTACTAGGGCATCCTGTAGTTAGCCAAATTGATAATTGGCCACCTCGGATGTGATGCCAGTGCATACAGGGTGTCCAACGACGACGGTTGCATTCACGCTTTACCTCAATAAATTATACAGGTAAATATTCCTTTGATATCTGTACTAATAGTAACAGTACCATGAGGTTTTATGGCCGTTCCTGGGGGAATTTCGGGATAAAATGTATCCCATGTGGTATTCTAGCCTATAGCCTTCCCGTTGAATGTGGTTATCCATTACAAAAAGAATTATCCAAATCGGTCTGGTAATTGCTGAGATGAGCGCGTCCAATCAAACACGCAATATATGATTTGCCACAAAACTTTTATGCTACGTTTAATACCGTACAAGACATGGCAGACATGTTCTTGCTTTCTTTTGATGACAAAAATCTTATCCTCCTCACTGTACTTATATGTTCGGAGAGACGAGAGGCCTTTGCCCAGCAGTGGAACATTAAATGCTTAATACTCTATACTCTTTGCAATGACCCCTACTGGGCAAAAGCCATTAATTTCACTAAAAATATCAATAGGTTTGTATATAAAATAACTCGTTTATCTCCTGTCAACGACATTTAACCCTAAACTGTCCAAACTCTAAGCAACATTCCAACAGTTAACTGTCTAAAGCAAACAATATCAACATCACATCACCGTTTGAACTAAGAACCGTTCCATTCACGAACAAGCTCAATTTCTGAACTCGTGTAGTATAATCAAATGCTAAAATCACAAACTAACGCCTAATTAATGCATACTAACTGCTAAGCTCTGTACAGGCGCGAACAAAAGTTCACTTAAAATACCCAAAAACAAGCGCCGACGGCATCGTTGCGTTTCATAATTTGACTTAAAATTGGGTCTGCACTTGGCGAGTTAGGTTTTGAAGCTTGACGATAAAATAGTGTTGGGAATTTGGTGCGTGTGTGTTTTATGATTTTATTTCTCTATCTGTAGCATGGTAATATTGACCCTATTTTGATAATAAATATGTTTGAGTAGGTTAGTGGCGAACTCTGGTACTGGAGTTTTAGACCGCTTAAAGGTCTCCGACATTTAGAATAGAGAAGTAAGCGGAAAAGTTATACGATCGCAAAACTTTTAACGAGTTTATTTCATTAAACAAGGATATTTTATCCATAAAATGGATGATTAAAGAACGTTTAAAATGACTATATAACTTATTTATTACAATAACTAAGATATCTGAATCGATAAAAATTAAAAACAATTATGAAGGAAACTTAAATCTCCTTAATTCACCTAACAAAATCGCGTCGTGTATACCACCCATTATCTCAACTTCAACAATGCGACGGTGAAGAGAGAACTACCTCCGTTGTTGAACAGTATAATTGAGTTTCAAGTTTTAAAACCAATTTAAAGGCTTATACGAAGAATTAATTTTATTTTTCGATGAACATTTTTGGTACTGAGTTTTGTTGCTAGATTAAAATTGCTAACCATTGTACTTAGACGTCAAAATTTGACGTTTTTTACCTATGGCTTCATTACATAGTATAAAACAAAGTCGCGTCTGTTTGTCGTTCGTTTGTCTGTTTGTCTGTATGCTTAAATCTTTAAAATTACGTAACGGATTTTGATGCAGTTTTTGTAATAGGTAGAGTGATTCAAGAGGAAGGTTTTTATGTAAAAAAAATCCTGAAATTCCCACGGGAACAGGCACAACGCGGGTAAAACCGCGGGGCGCTGCTAGTTATTCATAAACGCTTACTAGCAGCATTTTAGCTATCAAATGGTTTGTCCCTTTCTGACACACGCTATTTTCCAAAGAGCGAAAGAGACAAAACACTCAATAACAGTGATTTAGTTAGAGACCGTTTATGAAGGCAGTTAATCTTTAATGATTTGTTAGAGCGTAGAGAGTTTAATTTCTCTTTTAATAGTTTAATTTCACTTTATATTTAAAGTGAAATTAAACTCTCACCTTTTTCAAAATTAACGTAATTTAAATATCAAAACAAAATCCTTTCTATGTTCTATTCAAAACGTGTTCAAGATTTAGAATAATCCTTTTATGAAAAGACTAGCTGCACCCCGCGGTTTCACTCGCGTTGTACCCGTTCCCGCGGGAATTTCGGGATAAAAATTTGTCGTTGTCCGATTCTCATGCTCGATATGTACACAAAATTTCATGAGAATCGGTCGAGCCGTTTCAGAGGAGTTCAATTACGCACAACGTGACACGAGAATTCTCAGAAACTACCGATCCGATTTGAATAATTCTTTTCCTAAAGGATAACCACATTCAATGGGAAGGTTATAGGCTATTTTTTATCCCGAAATTCCTACGCGAACGGCCACACCGCGGGTAAAACCGGAGCGCACTGCTAGTCTTAGCATAACTAAACTCTGGTGAAAAGGCAAGTAAGAGTTTAAGAGGGATGTTGTAATGTGTGTGTGGGTGTGTTAGGATGTGTGTGTATGTGTTTGTGTGCGTAAGTCACTGTGTGTGTTAAACCACCAAGTGTCTTTTTCACCAAGGTTTTTTGGTTTGATTTCAGAATGTCAAAGTGGTCAGAAGTCTTGGTCCTCCTCCTCACTCTATGCCTGCTCCAGAACTGCCACGGTCATGCGAAGACCTTTACCAGATGTCAGCTCTCCAGAGAGTTATTGAGATACAACTTTCCAAGGAGTCTTATACCTAACTGTGAGTAGCATTGTATGTAGAACCTTATCAAACTGAAACTCAAAGACAGGCTTTTTTAAATCGGTCAGTTTACGCAAGTTTGAAAGAACAAGATACGTTTTTTTAAGTTTATTTCTTAAGAACCATGTCATCCATTTTTCTCACGCCAAAATGACTTACTCTATATTGATATTAAGATCATTTTTAGTAACCAGAACATTTCTCGAACTGTTATCAAATCAAGGATCACGTCACAATCCTTTACATTGAATGGTTGAAATATTCGCAGCTTCCGCAATTTCTATTACCACAGTCTAAACATTTAAGTAGGTGAAGTAGCTAACATGTTTTTTAATCATTTACGCCCTTAGGTACTCAGAGACGTCAAATGCTTTCTACTTTCCTTATTAGATATTTAATGAGTGATTTTGAAAATGTATGAATAATTGTTTTTTTTTTTTACTTTTCTCAATAGTGTATTGTCGTTGATCACCAGTTTAATGTATATGTTTAATGTTCAAGCTTGTATTGTTCCTCTAGAACTGTTTTCTATCCGTGAGGACCTATAATTGGCTTTCTGTTAAGATATGCTGTACTTTTTTAGAATAAGTGGTCAAGCTGTTGGACCTCCTAACACTAAATAAATAAAATAAATAAATAAATTGCGTCAATTAGTTAGCCGTCGATTTAATAGACATCTCTAAGTGCAACAGTAAATATTATGGATTACAAAAGCAAATATCAATTAATTAAAATAGTAGGTAAACAATTTGTAGTTTTGGGTGAATTATAAATAACAGCGCTACTCGTAGGTAATATCGCTATCGTTACTCGGCCACTATTTGTATAGGTAAAGTAGCCGATAGCGATTTTTGTAACAGAAAGTTTCAGTGCTTCGGATGGCATACTAAATTGGCGATCCATATTGATCGAATCGTTGGACCATATCGAAGGGCTTAAGTCGATCTCTACACTCCGACATCGTTAGACCATATCGGAGGGCTTAAGGCAGTCTCTACACTCCGACATCAAGGTTGACCACTAACCTACTTAAAAGTACCCATAATAAAAATTAAAAAACTTGAGAGGTGTCAAGGGACACCCGGATGGCACGAAGTTTATTTATTATCAACAAAAATAATCGTCGCGACACCACACTGTTCAATGCGAAATAGAAAGACGAAACGAAAATATCTAGCTTGCTTTCTATAAGAGAGAGAGAGAGAGAGACAGACAGAGAACATGTTTGACATGTTTCTTATATATTATACATGTTTCTCTGTCTGTCTCTCTCTGGCGTGCACATGTTCTCTGTCTGTTTCTCTCGCGCATGTTTGTCTGTCTCTCTCTGGCGTGCGCAAGTTTCTCTGTCTGTCCCTCTCTGGCCTAAAAACTGTCGTTACCATTTTTTTCCGTCTAGCCCCCTTTCGCAACGCGCGATAAGGAACTTCGTTCCAAATGCTATCGGTTGGATGTTAAATAGATTTTTCTACCCTTATTTTTTTATTGACTGTACTAGTCCACTTTATACTTTTACACTGTGTCACTGTAAATATATTTATAGCTGTAGATGTAGCTATGTGTGGCTTAGATGAATTAGTAGTTGGATGAATGCAGCGCACATATTACAAGTGAATGCAAGCCTTGCATGCGGCGCATTGGGTTCTCATATCTGTTCATATAAATATGTACTGGATTGGTATAGTCTGTACGAGCGAAGCACTTAGCTTATTTATTTCGTGAGTACATGGATGTATGGAATAATCGTATCAGTAAGAGGCAGTATGTATTGTATGGTATTCGATATTAAATGTAAGAAGACATAAGTTAGGCTTTAAAAGCCTTCGTGGTCTTGCGGTTTTGAGTTTCTTCTTCTTCATCGAGTGGATGGTCAACCTGACCAATCCTGGTGTCAGAGTATTGAGCCGCCATAGGCCTCTGACATGGCTCATGTAACGACCACTTTCCGTAAAAAGTAACCGGGACCAACGACTATAGGTGCAAAATACATAGTATTATGTCATATTAATTAAAACATAATGCTAGTACTACAACCAGTTTACTGTCAAATCCCACCTTTTATCACTGATAATCGAATTCCGTGAGAGCTTCCGAGTGTATCGAGTGGATGGATCCCGCGAGGATTCCCCGAGACGCATAACACTTGCATTTACTTATATACGAGTCGTAATAACGAGAGATAGAACCACTACTACGGATTCTCGTGAAATGTCGACAAAGTGAATCGAGTTAGTTGAAGGATTTCCAATGAATACCAATGTCGCTAAATTCTCTTTCGAATTTCTTATGAATATATAATATGTTTGTACCAGCGGAATGAAAATCAATCAGTCAAAATGACCACATGTCCGAGGCCTTTAGGCGGCTTAAAATACTCCCAACACCAGGTCACTAATCCACACGAAATTAATTGTCACAAATTGGGTCATTTTTGCAATTAAGATATATAAGTGGTTCAGCCGTACACTAGTTCATATAAGCTCAGAAGACCGTGGCAACCTTTCAAGACTTGACGTCTAGATTGCTTTACTTTTATCCTAAAATCTAGTGCATGTTCATAATATAGGTACGAACAGTTTAAATAGTCTAAGTCAAAAAACGAATCTTTACAACTTCGAGAGAAAGTCGACTTATTTTACTAAAACCATTGGTACGGTCTATCTCAAGAGATACAGTGACGTTTTAGCTTATGTACCTACTTACCGTAAATATAGTTACCTGGTTATATATTTAGGTAACCTAGGTAATGTGAGTGCCTAGATTTATTAGCGTACGTTATACATTTGGGACTTTTACTCCAAGCGTGTGCTAATTTACGGTACAGACGCGGTTAGTGAACTAACTCACGGAATATTCTGGTTTCGTTTATTATCCTTTAGTAAAATTGGGAAATTAATTCATTAATAGCGTGTAGGTAATAACCAACTCTGGTGTCGGAGTTTTTGACCGCCCAAAGGCCTCCGACATGGTCTAACGATTGAAACAACCGGGACCGACTGCTTAACGTGCTCTCCGAAACACGCTAGCGCTAAGATATAAATGTTCTCTGCTGTTCAATTCAAATGTTCAATTATTCTGCACGTTGCTAAATGTATAACTATCTTATTTCTCATATCAGCCATACTCAGACATAAATAACTAAACGATTCCTTAGAATACGTTTATTAGTGATTTTTGACTTGTAATGAATATTATAAAATGACTAGTTTATTGTCCAATTAATTGATGTTTCTAAGTGCAACAGTGCACTCACTCACCGACCTAGAATTCGCTCAAGATAAATGACTTCAGTCAATATATCGACAGTTAACTCTGCCTTAACACATTAGTAACTCTGAGTGTAGCGTAATCTAAACTAATTATATAAAGAGGTAAAATTTTTAAGTTTGTTTGTTTGTTTGTATGTTCGATCTAATCTCGGGAATTACCTGTCCGATTTGAATAATTCTTATTGTAATAGATAGCCACATTCAACGGGAAAGTGATAGGCTATTTTTCATCCCGAAATTCCCATGGGAACGGGCACAACGCGTGTAAAACCGCGGGGCGCTGCTAGTTGACGATAAGAAGACAGTTTATAAGTTAAATATCAATCTCGAAAATGTCCTCGAAACAACAAACAGTAACTTCATACAACTCTTCGCACTTCCAAAACCATCAATAGAAAGTGCCATTATTTAAATCCCAGTAACTTTGAACATTAATTTCATAAAGATACGATTGATATCCGTTTCGATGCCTTAATTTGCCCACTTTACTACGCTGTCACAGACCATTAATACTGCGCCTCTTTTGATTTAAAAGCACCATTCGCTTGTATTAATTTGAATAAAGGGCGCGGTACACTGATGTGTAACAGAGTTTCCTAATTATGTCATTTTATTACGTGGAAACGTATAAGCGATATCCGGGTCAAGACAGAAGTGGGAGGTTCGATTCCTGCTGTAATTTTTTACTTGTTTTGATATTTATTTTTCTTTGGATCGTAGACTTATTATTGAATTGCCGTGCAGATTGTGTACGTTTCATTAATTTTTTTATTTTTTTATTTAACCTATATTGTCCCACGGCTGGGCAAAGGTCTCCCCCAAGCAACGTTCAACTCGACTACTACTAGGATGGGTGGCCGGTCGCGTTACTATCTGATTACGCTAAGTTGTCGGTCTCAATTGTTTTAATCTTTATACAATGTCGAAAGCTATAAACGATTAACTCCGACGTTGGAGGGGCTAAGACATACGTCGGACAATATTATTTAATCTTTTATCTCTTCTCTTCATATAAAAATAGAGAGAGAAAGAGAGAGGGAGAGAAAAAATAAATCTAGATAAGAAAATACGAAGAGTGAGAGAGACAGAGAGAGAGAAATCTTTTGAGAACATAAATCAAAAACCAAACCTTTGCGTTAGCGTATATTTTATCCCTTCAGGGCTAGCTACCAACCCACTCAAACTTCCATTCACTACAATAAGCGCTAACCTCAAACCCGAATTAATTCGAATTAAAGGCCGCCCGTACGGTGTCAATTAAAACACTCTAACAATTTTAAACTTAAATGAAAGGGATCCACAATGTTTTGTCATTTGAATGATGTCCCCTTTTTATGCAAATAGGAGATCTTGTTGGATTCGCGTCGAAGGCTTTTTGGGTCAGTCGCCTTATTTGTTTTATATTCGGCGAGCAGTGATGAGAGATAATTTACTTGGTGGAAACCTTCGATCAACAATACACAACTAGATATCGGGTCACGTACAAAATCAAAGCTAAATACTGTCCGCGTGGATGACGTGTGACAGCTTATTCTGTTTACTACCGAACTGAAACAAAAGTTTTAAAACAGTTCGAAGTTCAACCTAATTACAACCATGACACCAAGCAGTAAAGTAGCAAATCTTATGAATAAAATAAGAGCTCACTTTTAAAATGAGGCGTTATTCACCGAGACGTGTTTTTTGCGCCGACCCGACATCTAGTTGTGTATTGTTGATCGAAGGTGGAAACGCTCATAACTTTTTGAGGGTTTTGATTGGTTACGTAACAGTTAATTTACAGCTAAGAAGGAATATTAGGGAATATGTTGCTAATGACTATACTTAATTTTATGCAGCTGAAGAGTTTGTTTGTTTGAACGCGCTAATCTCCGAAACTACCTTCCGATTTGAATAATTATTTTTGTAATGGATAGCAACATTCAACGAGAATGTTAAAGGCTATATTTTATTCCGAAATTCCCTCGGGAAAGGGCACAATGCGAGCAAAACCGCGCGGCGCAGCTATGAAATAAAATAAATAATAAATATTTTTATTTTTATATTTTTCGAGCTAAAACATGTTTCCTACTTTTCAAACATGGCTCGAGTTTGAGATCACCAACCCGCATTTGGCAAGCGTGGTGATTATGCCTAATCCTCCTCACTGTACTAATAACTTCAGTGAGATGAGAGGCCTTTGCCCAGTTTTTTTTATTTTTTATAAATATTTACAGGACAAATTGACACATGGTTATTTAGACACAAACTAAGATCTAAGCTTTTATTATGAAATCTATCTAACTGATACTACTCGTACTAAATATATATATACATAAATACATAGATTGGTCTTCCGTACAATTAAACACAAAGCTACACTGACACAGCTTACCGTAGCTATTACGTAGTAGTAACTACTACATCTTCTGTGACAAGTAAGTACGAAAGAAATGAACTACCCACCGCAGAGTTTCATTTACTCTATAGCCCCCGAAAGCCTTAAGGCTTATAAACTCTTGCGTCTGTTACCCGACTGGCCACTAAAAGGAAGGCAATGCTAATATTAGTATTAAGAATTTGAAAGACGTTGAATTTAATTTGAATAAACAGAGGTTGGGTTTGAAGTGATCTTGGACGTAATTTGAATCGGATTTAAGAAGTATCAAATGGATGATGTCGTTTGCTTTTTTTTTGTCTCGGTATTGTGTATTTTACTTTTCTTTTGTGTCGTTTAAGCTTAGTTTGAATTTAAATAGGTAATTGGTGGAATTCCTGAAGCGTTGTTAACATTAAGCAAATCTACATGATGTGAATTTTAAAAAGGCATGTGTGACTCGCTTTATGAAACGATCGGTACGGAACTTCTACACTTGCTCATTATGAATGAAGCTATATAATAATAGAAATAGGTATTCTATTATTGTTCAACTAGATTATAAACATTATGATTAAGATATAGCAAACAAGATTCTAATTTTGTTTGCTTAATAAGGCTTTTACCAAGCAGTGGGATTAAGGCTAAAGATAAATGATATCAACGAATATTTAAACTACTAACAGCACACCGCAGTTTTACCCGCGTTGTGCCCGTTCCCGTAAGAATTTCGGGATGAAAAGTAGCATATAACCTTCATGCTGAATGTGGCTATCTATTTTAAACAGAATTATTCGAATCGGACTGGTAATTCCCTAGATTAGCCCCAACATACAAACATACAACATTACAATTATATTATATTACTAGCAGCGCCCCGCGGTTTTACCCGCGTTGTGCCCGTTCCCGTGGGAGTTTCGGGAATATTTTTACATAAAAACCTTCCTCTTGAATCACTCTACCTATTACAAAAAACCGCATCAAAATCCGTTGCGTAATTTTAAAGATTTAAGCATACAGACAGACAAACAGTGTGACAGACACGAAAAAGAGACGACTTTATTTTATACTATGTAGTGATTACTAGCAGCGACCCGCGGTTTTACCTGCGTTGTGTCCATTCCTGTGGGAATTTCGGTATGAAAAATTGCCCTATGTTAGTCGTGGGTTTTTGAGCCTATTCATTACAAGCAAACAAACAAAGTTTTCCTCTTTATAATATTAGTGTAGATACCTCTCTATAATCTTATCATAGAAGTACACACATAGAATAATCATTGAAAACATTTGTATATTACACTTCAGAAAACGATGTTAATTGATTTAACAATGTATTACATCCAACCCTACCCTCCCTTATATTAATATTACCTTCATTAATTTACATAATTATCAAAACGTAATTTATTTCACAGGGGTATGTTTGATCGAGCACGCGAGCGGTCGCACCACAGACAAAGTGACAAATCACAACAACTCATATACAAGCTATGGACTATTCCAGGTATAGTATTTTTCAATCTTTCGCGATTTTTACGCATTATTAACGTATGGGTTTTTTCATGGCTCAGAAGGTTTTTTATTAAGTAGAAACACTTAATTTTAATTCAATACGTTTCGATTGAATCCACTTCACTGTAGAAACCGTGGTAATTACGCCTAATCCTCCTCACTGTACTGATATCTTCAGTGAGATGAGAGGCCTTGGCCCAGTTATGGGACAGAACAGGCTTATTTACTTCCTTACTTTTTAATAATGATAATACATATATTTGTATAAACTATCGTGAAAGATTTTCAACTAAAAACCACTTCTTCCATTGAGGAACTGGATTCGGCCTGGAATGAAAGCATTAAACAAATTTATTTTTCAGAAGCGCTGTCATAGGCTATTTTTAACTATCGTAACAAAAATCTGCCTATACTGAAGTCTATACTGATATAAGTATAACACTCATATCTATTCTTCGTATAATCATTTCAATAAGCTAAATCAATCAGATACGTAATTGCCACGTTTATTGCCAATAGATGAAGTCAATATACAGCACAAATAAATAAATACATATAATTGGTTACTTATTAGCGTGTGTAATAGAATACTAATTACATCAAATGAATGATTGCTTTTGATACCATTTGTGACGCGTAACTAATGGGTCGTTTACATTAGGTGGATAGCCCAATTCGGTTAACCGAATTAGGTTGTTCATTCATGAGCATAAGTGCATGAGGCTCTTGAAACGGTGCGGTGCGGTGTTTATGTAACCGAATACGACCGAATACGATCATCCCGAAATTAATAAGGAAACAGTCACAACGCGGGTAAAACCCACTGCTATATTTTGTGCATACACCTTAATGTCAGTCCAGTATATTTTCCCATAATAATATCGCATTTCGACGCCAAAATGCAAGCGATAATTAGTATTGTTGTCAATTCTGTGGACAGAGATTGATTTGTTTGTATTTACTAAACTCTGTTTACACTTCCAGTTTATCAATGCTCGTGAAATAGATGTTTGATAATGTTTTCATTTAGAGCTCCCTCTACATGTTTAGATACATTTTGGGTTCAGTTTAACGGTTATGCGGAGGTTTATGACTACTTTTCAGGCTAAAATTCCTGATGAAACGGGTACAACGCGGGTAAAACCGGGGCACTAGTCTATACTAATATTATAAAGAGGTAAAATTTGTTTGTTTGTTTGTTAGTTTGTATGTCCGAGGTAATCTCAGGAATTATCAGTCCGATTTGAATAATTCTTTTTGTAATAAATAGCCACATTCAACGGGAAGGTTATAGGATACTTTTCATCCCGAAATTCCCACAGGAACGGGCACAACGCGGGTAAAACCGGGGGCACTAGTGTATTATACGTCATTTGGTGTGATTCAGCGGGTAGTGATTTGCATTGTGCGCTTCTCGTTACGGCGAGCCGGATCAATTGATCTGTACGTCTTGAGCGACGGGCTAGGGATTTGACATGCGGTGGAAATCTCGATCATCATAAGTTTTTACTTATAACATAGACAAACATATAAGTATACCACTTATATCACGTAACTATTCGTTCATTCATTTCAGTAGGGTAGTGGCCAACCCTGGTGTCGGAATTTTTGATCGCCTTAAAGCCTCATGGTCATATACATATTGAAACAACCGGGGCCGACTGCAACACGCACACTACTATAAATATAAATTACTTTACTTATACCACGCTACCATAGTTGTAAACCTGTCGCCGGAAATTTTTAATCACCCGTTCGTTCATATTTCAACTAGCAGCGCCGCGCGGTTTTACAGGCGTTGTACCCGTTCCCGGGGGAATTTCGGGATAAAATGTATCCCATGTGTTACTCTGATATATAACCTATATTACTGTAAAGTTTTATCTAAATCTGTCTAGTAGTTTTTCCGTGAAATAGTAACAAACATACATACATATATTTACATACAACCATACACCCATACATACATCCATACATACATTTATCCTCACAAACTTTGGCATTTATAACATTAGTAGGATTCCATCAATAAAAAATAGCATGTTTCACTGTAAATACCGTCCCATCCCTCATGGCAGCCGCTTCAGATCGAAATCCCGATTGAAATCAGCCGACGCTCGGTAAATACCGTCTTGAACTAATACTTTCATGAGATTGCTAATCCAGCTAGCTGATGAGAAGGTGGAACCCGCATATCAAGTCTAGTATCAATATTACGACGGTTTTCATGAATTCAGGTTGGTTACAGTTAGATGTGTGTGGGATACCTTCGTTATAGAATAGTTAAAGTGAAAGCTTTATTAGAAACTAGCAGCGCCCCGCGGTTTTACCCGCGTTGTGCCCGTTCCCGTGGGAATTCCGGGAATTTTCATACATATAAACCTTCCTCTTGAATCACTCTACCTATTACAAAAAACCGCATCAAAATCCGTTGCGTAATTTTAAAGATTTAAGCATACAGACAAACAGACAAACAAACAGACAAAAATAGCGACTTTGTTTTATACTATGCAGTGAAGTGAGTTCGAGTAGATTAATGGCCAACCATGTTACGGAGTTTTTAGACCGCCAAAAGGCCTCCGACTTGGTCTAATGAAACAACCGGGACCGAAAATTGTATAAATAACACTAGTACCGTTAGGCGGTTTCACTTCGTTAGGATGAAATTGAATATTAAATGTGGCTTTCGTTTACTGAAATATTTTAAGAAATACGACTAATAGTTTTAGAGATTAAGCAGACAAACAAACAAGCAAACTTTCAGCCTTTAACTTAATACTCATTTTTAATTGAATGAAAGGCCTTTGATAGCATAGACCTTTTGATAAAAGAAAATTAAAGGTCTATGCATCCTTTCATCATTTTAACCAGAGGTCTTTAGGTGGTCTAAAAGGTCCGACACCAGGTTAGCCACTAACTTACACGAACCTAACTTTACTTACTCACTTTATGTTCCTCAACTATACGATTACCATTCGAACTCTTGGTAAAAAATGATTAAGAATATTGCTCCCGGCATCATATAGCATCCCCATGCCATATCAAAATAATTTAACCAAACGCAAAGAAACAAATACTGTGATGATATTTGAGTCAATGTAAAGATGATTTGGTTTATTCGAAGCGTATTGAGTAAGTAAACGAAGGGAAATTGCATTCGTTTTTAAAGATCAAAGAAGATTTTTTTATAAAATACCCCAGTACCCTGATGTACCTGTCTCTGTAGGAACTTGGGCATGAAAAGTAGTCACAAACCTTCCTGTTGAATCACTCCATATGTTGGTTGAATTTAGCATCATACCGCATGAAAATCTTTTTAGCAGCTATTGGCACCTATTCACGCAGGGGCCGATTTGTACGTTGCTTAACATTCGCAATCAACTAAACAAGTCGAACTTTACCACGAGCGGTATCAAATAAGCCTGAGCAAACCTTAGGCAATGCTAATAGTGGACAATCGTTTGTTCTATGAAAACAAATGTATACAGGAGTACGCAAGGAGTACACCCAAGAGGGTGGACTTTGCCCTTTTTTTCATAGTAAAAATTACTCCTAGCATTTGCATGGAAAATTCCCCTTACTCTACAAATAAACTAACAATGCCTTCCTTTATCACTACATAGTATAAAATAAAGTCGCTTTCCGGTGTCCGCTATCTGTCTGTCCCTATGTATGTTTAGATCTTTAAAACTATGCAACGGATTTTGATGCAGTTTTTTAATAGATAGAGTGATTCAAGAGGAAGGTTTACAAGTATAAAAATTCCCGAAATTCCCACGGGAACTGGTACAACACGGGACAAACCGCGGGGCGCTGCTAGTTAATAAAATGATTAGGATTATGTAACAGTATGAAACCACAATATGATAGATTGATATAAAACGCACACAGCCCTTTGTGACCCAATTCTAAATCAAATTTGATGCATCTCATCCGGTGAGCAACTCGAGGGATCCATGAGGAAACTATTCAATTGATTCTGTAATATCAAGTACTGACTTCTATCTAAGTAGATTTATAAATGTAGAAAGGATTTTAGGCTAGGTATAAGTGAATTGAATTCCATCTATGTGACATCTATCTATATATTATATAAAATTCAAAGTCCTGACTGACTGATAATCAACGCACAGCCTCAACCGCTACACCTAGAAACATGAAATTTGGCAGGAAGGTTCTTCAAGTGACGTAAGTGCACACTAAGAAAGGATTTTCGAAAATCCGCGCCCCACGGTGTTACCCGCGTTGTACCCGTTCCCGCAGGAATCTGGGGATAAAATGTATCCCATATTTTATTCTGATGTATAACCTACATTACTGTAAAGTTTCATCCAAATCCGTTCAGTTATTTTTGCGTGAAAGAGCAACAAACATACATCCATACATACATCCATCTTCCCAAACTTTCGCATTAATAATATTAGTAGGAAGTAGGATACTTACACAAGATTTTTATACTACCGTCTAATTTACCACGACAGAGCGAAGTATTTACTACGTAAACTTCATGTCCTTTACGAATCCGTTCAATGTTTAGAGTTTAAAAGGACAACCAACTACACACATATGAAACTTAGAACACCGTTCTTTGCGACGAGAGTTCTCAACTAAAAAAACTAACTATCTAATCTAAAATGCATAGCCAGAGCATCCCAAAGGCTATTCTATTCGATTTCTTCTACAATATGGCAACATTTAAGCTTCGTTCTAGTCTCGATGCACTAATAAACTGTTGTATGGATACATACAAATGTTGTAGCAGTAGATACAATTGATAATCAACATTCTACTGGAAACGTCTCGGTGATGTTACTAAATAGTATTTTTATTTTCTAAAATCAATTTTGTATGTTCTTTTGAATTGAAACTTTTACGGATACACTTGGCTTTTAGTTTACATTTTTATCTGACATTTCAGCACACGACGTTCACAGAAGACTGTCTTCTGTGACCACGGTTCCTGTACAGGCGCCAAAACGTCAGATAAAAATCTACACTAATATTATAAAGCAGCAGAGTTTGTTTGTTTGAACGCGCTAATCTCAGAAACTACCAATCCGATTCGAATAATTCTTTTTGTAATGGATAGCCACATTCAACGGGAAGGTTATAGGCTATTTTTCATCCCGGAATACCTACGGGAACGGGCATGACGCGGGTAAAACCGCAGATCGCTGCTAGTGTAAAATAAAAGCGAAGTGTATCCGTTAACGTATTTTCAATTCAAAATGAGTAGTGTTCACTTAAACTTAAGAAACCGGTATACTTATTCTTAGGTTCAATTCCCAATTTGACAAGTGACTTTAACACCATCGAATTTAAGCCAAATCGCAATCTCATTCATTCATTCATTTCGAGTAGGTCAGTGTCCAACCCAGATGTCGTAGTTCATAGACCGCCTAAAGGCCTCTAACATGGCCTATTGTATGAAACAACCAAGACCGATAATGTCACGTGCTCTCCGAAGCACGGTATCTCTCAGATAGAAATGAAACTATCGGCCACCCATCCAAGTTCGTGTCGAGCTGCAGTTGCTTAACAATCGCAATGGACTAACATCGCTTTGTCAAACTACGCCACTAGTTAGTCTAAAATATAAAAATGAATCGCAAAATGTGTTGGTAAGCGCATAACTTCAGAACGACTGCACCAAATTGGATGATTATTTTTTTAATGTGTTCCTTATTGTCAGGACAAGGTTTTTATTTAAGAAAAATAAGGAATAAAAATCTTAAAATTCCCACGGGAACGGGGGCGCTGCGGGTGAAACCGCGGGGCACAGCTAGTAATTAATAAACTTAATATAAAGTCAAAGCTTAACGCAGTTTCAATAACAAATCACGTAGACTCCCATAGCTATAATAAACAAAACATAATAATTTTCCCTGATTTATAGTTCCTATCCAGATTAGTTCAAAACACTCGTAATTACTAAAACGCAGCTTAATGAATGACTGACGGATATATCGCAACTCTATCTGTTAGACGAATGTTGGCCAATGTTGGCCGAACATTTGTCATTATTAGGACAAATGTTTGAGCTGTGATTTGTATGGAAATATACTACCTATTAATTATCAATCCTTATGTTCAATGTCAATGTTTTTACCCCATTTCTGTTACCCCTAACCCAAAAAGTGTTATAGGTAATATAACTTGCCGTGTCTGTATGTCTATCTCTGGCAACATAGTTTTTTCAAGTAATTGAGCATGGCAAAAGTTAGTTTTATTATTTTAAGAATTCTTAGCTATGATTGAATAACTAAACTATAAATTTTATCTGCAATTTTTGGGCAAAGAAAAAAATCAAATATTTCTAATGCCCATATATATAGATACACTAACAATAATTCTAACCGTTCGATTAACATTCACAATCATTGACGGTCTTTCAATATCAACCAAAAATACAAAATACATTGTACCAGTGACATACGACCAATAAAACACCGGCCAAACCTCAAAATCCATAAAAAAATCATAAAATTATTATAAAAGAAACTAATCCACTAACACGGACACGCCAAAATAGGAAAACGTATCATAAACTGAGTCAGAAATCTATAAAAATATCCAACACCTTTACTGATAAACGTAATTTATGAAATGTGTCCTTCCGATTCGATCGAACCGAATCGAATCGAGATGTATCGAGACATTTATTCGACATTTGACTCCAATTGTCTTGTTCACGCCCCTGTCGGTAACTCGATACGAATATCGATACATAAATTGGCTCTTCGATGTTCGAACGTACTGGCCGGTGACAAGTCTATTCCGAATTCAAATTCGATATTCTCGGGCGAATTCGGGAGAAATATTTGCTTATAATATTAGACTTGTGTTTTGGTTGTGATACTAATTCGAAACTATCTATAATAAATTGAAGCTAACTGTATGTATGTTGGAAAACGCTAATCTCTGGATGTACTACGAAATAGAGAAGTGTAAGCACCAATAAGCACATCGAGTACATTCCGTGGGAAGTACGAATGGGATTTGAAAATTCCTTTTGTGCTCGTATATACCTAGTAGCCTCAACATAGAAAGTTGGCGCTTCTTTTCATTCCGATATTCACACGAGAACGTATAATTCGGACTACAGCGAGGCGCTGCTAGTGATAATAATTAATAATTAAATAAAATCAATCGTGGTTCGTTTGTCTCCCTCAAACTCGAGAACGGCCCAGCCATATTATAGGGCCAATTTAACTGATTTTGAATTGAAATGTCGTTCATGTTAGGTTTAAACAGTGACGGAATGCGAATGAAACCGCAGAGCACAACTAGTGTATATTAAATTGTTCACCGACCAAAAATCAACCACAGACTACACTTGATGCATTAAAACAATGCCTAGATGGGTACCTATTAGGCTGCGTTTACATTATGATGGATTTAGGCGAGTGAATATGTTCGTTCAATGATGAAACAGTAGGGACAACTATTCCCTTTACTACAAGTCAAAATGGAACTTCGCCCACATCTAGACTAAAATACTAATATATTAAAGCGAAGGATTTTGTTTTTTTTGTCTGTTTGAACGCACTAATCTCAGAAAATACCAATCCTATTTTAATCATTCTTTTTGTAATGTATAGCTACATTCAACGGGAAGGTTATAGAATATTTTCATTCCGAAATTCCCACGGTAACCGGCGCAGAGCGGGTAAAACCTTGGGGTGCTGCTAGTGTTAAATATTTACATGTAATAATATTTAATATTAATTATGAAAATTGACATGTAACAAATAATAATTGGAAAAGTTCATACAAACACAAGCACATAACATTGTTTACTATTTTAAGCGAACATCAGCAAATCAGTAAACATTTTATCAAAACTAAATGTTGTTTCAGCGTTAAGTGAAAACGCGGCTTTTCAGGAATCAGGAATAAAATGTTTTATTGTAAACTGTAGAGTTTAATCAAATGTTCATATTAAAGTCTGCAGCCGCTTCCGGTTTGTTTGGACTCCAACATTATGTTGATAGAACGAATACATGCAATGCGATATTGCAAACGCGAATGTGAATCACGCCTAACTAGATGAACCGTACTGAATATATTACACTAGCAGCGCCCCACGGATTTATCCGCGTTATGGAAATTTCGGGATGAAAAATATCATATAACCTTCCCGTTGAATGTGGCTATCCATTACAAAAAGAAAGAAAAGCTTTCAAACCAATAAAATAATATTTTAATCTATTTTGTCGGAAATAAAGTAAGTAGGTAAATAAGTACTTACGTATTAACCTGTAATGTCCCACAGCTGGGCAAAAACCTATTGTCTTACAGTAGATATCAGTACAATGAGAGAGATTTTTTTAATATTTATTATAATTTTAAATTGTGTAATGATGAAAAGATACAATCACAGGCTAGTTTTTACTTACAATTCCCACAAAAGCCTTGATTAAACAAAGCGTAGATAGCTCGTTAGTCAAATTCAGAACTTGTCTAGAATACTAGACAAAGGCCTACAATATCAATATTGTATTAATGACATTTCTTAGGTTAAATTGATAAAAGAAAATGTATGTCATGTCATGTCTGACTGAATAGCCAATTAAGTTTATAGACCGACGTTTGCTCTATGAAAATCTATGACCAAGTCTGTGAGATGTATAGTCTCTAGTTGTGCTTTCGTCGTTTAGACTTTCATCGAACTTCTTCTTCATCGAGTGGATGGTCAACTTGACCAATCCTGGTGTCAGAGTTATTGAGCTGCCTAAGGCCTCTGACGTGGCTCAAGTAACGACTACTATCCGTAGAAAGTAACCGGGACCGACGGCTTAACATGCCCTCCGAAGCACGGAATCATCTTACTTTTCGGGCAATCAGGTGATTGAACCTGCAATGCCCTAACCAAACTGAGGACAGTCTCACAAAGTGATTTTTGTGAGATATCCCCACCGGGAATCGAACCCGGAACCTCCGGGCCGTGAGCCGAGCGCTCAAACCACAAGACCACGGAGGTCGCTAAGTCACCGAACAATAGATTTAGACTGTTGTGACAATAGTTTGCGCTTGCCCTACAAGTACAAGATAAGGAACTAGAGCTTGCTAAGTTTATCTGTTCTGTCTTAAATTTAATAATCAAAAGATTTCGACGCATTAAAATCTCCTAAATTTTTGATGACGGTTAAAAACAATAAGCAAAATATTTAGCCACTGCTGGGCAAAACCTTTCATCTTTTCGAAGATGAAGAGGAATAGGCGTTATTACTACTAGCTAACTGTGGATCGGTGGTTTCAAACCCAAGCTACGTTTGAAAAGTAAATTGGAAATATGTTTCGTTTGACCCAGGAATTGAACCCGGGACCCCAGTCTTCGAAGGCGAATGCACATCCTACTAGACCACCCAAGCGTTAACAATATAAACACGAAAAGTCATTCAACAAAACAAACATCATTTAATTACAAAAAAATAATGAATTTTCATAAAATAATGCCAGTCGCGTTGTTTTCTCAAAATTCTGTTATCCTTTCATACTTTTAAAGGTTTATGTAAATTCAGAATGGCGTATCCCGATGTCAACAATGAACAAACACTGGTCGTTTAATTCATTCTCTTTCATTTAATTATTTACTAGCAGCGCCCCGCGGTTTTACCCGCGTTGTGCCCGTTCCCGTGGGAATTTCGGGAATTTTTTTACATAAAAACCTTCCTCTTGAATCACTCTACCTATTACAATAAACCGCATCAAAATCCGTTGCGTAATTTTAAAGATTTAAGCATACAGACAAACAGACAAACAGACACGAAACAGAGACGACTTTATTTTATACTATGTAGTGATTTGTGATGAGATATAGAGTTTATATGTATAGATTAGGGCCATAATCATAAACGCTTATTAACAGCATTTTAGCTTTCAAATGCTTTGTCCCTTTCCAACATACGCTATTTGCCAAAGCGCATAAGAGACAAAACACTTTATAATAAAAAGGTCGCTTGTCTTTAGTGTGCGCTTCTTCAGATGTTTTCATAGACAAGACTGTCTAACTGCCGCCTAACTGCCGTGACTACAGTCTTAGAACCTTATAATTATATGGTAAAAGATTTATAGAAAATATTAACATTTATTACTTTTCATGATACTAAGGGCACTTTCAATTTAAGCGTTTTTAGACGTCCGGCTACGCGCCGCAGTAGTGTGCAGTCTACCGCGCGGATGTTCCTTTGTTTTTCATACAAAACGCACGTGGCGGTATGATTGAAAACGTTTTATTGGAAAGAGATCTTAACCTTTTATAAAAAATGTTTTTCTCTTTGTCACAGATACACAATAAAGATTGGTGCAAGAAAGGAAGAAAAGGCGGTCACTGCAACATGAACTGTGAAGGTGAGGATATTGCACATCCTACTACCTAATACATATTATAAATGCGAAAGTTTGTGAGGATGGATGTATGTATGTTACTCTTTCACGCAAAAACTACTGAACGGATTTGAATGAAACTTTACAGTAATGTAGGTTATACATCAGAATAACACAAGGGATACATTTGAACCCGAAATTCTCGCAGGAACGGGTACAACGCGGGTAACACTGCGGGGCGAAGCTAGTATATTATAAATGCGAAAGTTTGTGAGGATGGATGTGTATGTATGTATGTTTGTTGCTCTTTCACGCAAAAACTACTGAACGGATTTGGATGAAACTTTACAGTAATGTAGGTTATACATCAGAATAACACAAGGGATACATTTGAACCCGAAATTCTCGCAGGAACGGGTGCAACGCGGGGCGCGGCTAGTTAGTGTAGCGCCACATCTGCGGAACGTACGGCGCCGAACCTTCCGCTCTATGACACATCAGTCGAAATTACGCCGCGTACTGAATACTGATGTGTCATAGATAACTTGAAATACACTACGAGCGTATTTAGCGGAAGGTTCGGCGCCGTACGTTCCGCAGATGTGGCCCTACACTTAGCTAGGCCTGTTGAATTTGGTTATCCATTTTAAAAATAATTTAAATCGGATTGGTAGTTTCTGATATTAGTCTGAGCTCTTACAAACAAAATAAGAAACTTTACCTCTTTATAATAATAAGCATAGGCAATTAGTAGATTCAAGAGGAAAGTAATAGGCGTTTGTACATGTACGCGTACGGGGAAAACCGCAGGTCTCTGCGAGTTGAACAGAAATGGCGACGAAAGAGCAGTGTTTCGTTATTCTAAATTGGATTTGAATAAATGAGGAGCAGCCTGCCTCGTTAGACCCGTGTGTTTGTCTGTAGTTGTTCTATCTGCGTCGGCGAGGATTTGCTTTGGAATGTTCACGTTATTATCACGACGAGATGCTATTTAGGTCGCAACTTGATACTTTGCGAGACTTCTGGCAGAATCTGTGAGCGAGTTGAAATTATAATTTCGTAGGTACTCGTATTATATGGAAGTTGAATTCTCGATTTTGAATAAGTATTACTTAAAAAGAGTATACGAGAATACGATAATAGATAATACAGTACCAATGTTATAAAGCTGGAGAGTGTTTATTTTTATTTGTTTGAATGCGTTAATCTTAGAAACTATCAATCCAATTTGAATAATTATTTTTGTAATGGATAGCCTCATTTGATGAGAAAATTATTGGCAAATTTTCATCCTGAAATTCCCACGTAAACGGGTACAACTCCGGTAGAACCGCGGAGCTATTATCTAAGATAGGTTCAATCACTGACGAAACTCTTTTAAAACATATTCACTCCTCTAATTAAACTTTCAGACCTCCTGAACGAAGATCTAGCCGATGACGTGAGGTGTGCCAAGCGGATCTACGACCGCGTCGGATTCAAAGCCTGGCCCATCTCCTACTCCTACTGCAAAGAGAAAGCCCTTCCTGATCTCTCAAGATGCTAAACAGACTAAGAAACACATACACACACACCCCAAAACTAAATATAACTGAAAAACAAATGACAAACACATCATCACACAACGCTACACACACACATTTAAATATAAGTGAAACAAAAATGAAAGAAAAGGATAGACTAACAAACACATTCACAGATGACCCTGCACACATACAAATAGATATAACTACAGAAAAACAAATGAAAGAACAAGACAGAAACGTCAAAAACAATTCGACACTTGAAACAAGAGATATATCTGAAAATGGACAGAAGGAAGTCCCTAAAAATGTAGAAGTAGATAAAACAACAGAAAGAACAAATAATTCAAACGTAAAATATGATAATGATAATACCAGATTACTTCCCCAAGAAATAGGGAAAAGATAGAATTCAATTATTTTTTTATTAATAACTTCCAAATGGGATAACCATCATTGTGTTCTGAATAAATTAGTTAGCATAATTGCCATTATAATTTTTTATATCGCTTTAATTTTATAAGCACGTACAATTTTTATAATTTAATTTGTATTTAGTTGATATTGTTTTCATTCATTTACATTTTCTAATTAGTATTTAGGTAATTATCAAACTTTAGTTCATAACAACGTCAAGCATTTTATTCTGTGTTCAATAAATTAAGTCTAGATTGTAATTTGTGTTTCTTTTATATAAAAGAATAATAATATGGATTATATTATGGACTCTTACTCTGCAGCCATAGATAAAATAGAGTCTACACCTGTAGACTCTACATTGAGTATGGGCGTGCGACAGAGTTCGTTTCCATTGAAATTGGGATCCGTACCGCTCCGGTACGGATCCCAATTCGCCAATCATTGACATTGTCAAAATCTTTTTATAATGCACTGTGATTGGTCGGTTGCGGTCCGTACAGCTCCGCTTCGCTTCAATACAATCACACCCTCTTCTTCTTCTTCTTCTAAAATTACCCCTCTGACCCATACGAAATTTCATTCTTAGGAACCATAATTATCATCGATTTAAAAGATTAGAAGTATACCCGGAATTTTAATTAGATTCCAGATTTGACATTAGCTACTGTCATTTTGTGAAATAATGATACCACATCTATTAGTGTAGTGTAGTGATACGAATATCTTATTTAATTGCGAATCGATATTTTGTATCCGCGGAATTTTAATTCGATTCCAGATTTGACATTAGCTACCGAATGGTCTAAATGCGTATCCCATGTTGTCAAAGATATGTTAATTGACAATATCACAGACACATTTATAATAAATGTTACAGAAAGTGACAGCGATAGCGATGACGGCGACAATTTATAAAATAAATTATTACCATAATAGGTACATCTATCTGTTTTATTTGTCATGTTCCTTCATGATCACATTTTTTTATTTATTTCACACACAATTATAAAAGAAAAGTCTCAGATCGTTAATTAATCGTCAAAACTAAATTATCGGTTCAGAAATATTTAATTTCCTGATATACTTAGTTTACGAGAGTAAAATTATAAACGAGAAGAATCGATCCGGCAATATTCCATTTCCATATCGAATAATTTCGCAACGTCACTATTTAGTACTTGTCATAATGTTGCAACACTGAAATTGTCAAATCTGGAATCGAATTAAAATTCCGGGTATAGGTACTTGTATTATAACGAGTACCTATCTATGATACTCGTGATATGAATAAAAGGAGAGTTGATTTTTACTTTGCTGGAACGCGCTAATTTCTATATCTACCAGTTGGATGTTACACACTCTTTTAGCCTTTTTCAAAAAGGTCATAGGTTTGATTTAATCCCGAAAATCCTTCAGAAACGGGTACAACATTAATGAAGCTGTTGGTATACAAATAATCGTAAACAAGACCCCAAATATTGATTACTATACATTAATACATAATCATAAATACGTAACAATTATAATAATTAATATAACAGCATTATAATTTAACAATAACAATAACAATCGCTACAATTTAATTGTTATTTGATATTCGATTAGTAACAATGTCAATATGGAAATAACAATTACGTTCAATTTAACCAATCTACTTGTACTGTCGGGTTAAAATGCGGGAATACAACTTGTAAGAGAAGAATTAAAAGTAAAAACCGGTCAAATGCGAGTCGAACATTGTCTATAAAAAACGGCTAAAAAATATTTTTGTTGTATGGGAGCCATTCTTAAATATCTATTTCATTTGATATTTATTTTTCTAATTTCAATCGTGAAGGGCGGTTGCAAACTCTGCGGCTTGAAATCTATTGATAAGTAACTAGTGGTTGCGATGTGCCGAAAAGACCAATTACCATCTAAAGTCAACCCACCGGCAACTTCTAACATTGACCATGTGAGGTACTTCATCACTTGTCCCGCCTACCCTCGCAGTACAAAAATGCACTCATAGGAGATTGTATATTTTTAGCCCTGACTGTACAAAGCCATGAAATCAAATGTAAATTGTAACTGTTATAGAAATGTATTTCGGGCACAATTGTCCATTTTATAGCACATTTTATACCCACCGGGGCTGTATGAGTACCAGATAGCAATGTCAGCCGAACTGAGCAATACCAAGTAATAACAGGTACCTAGTATATTATTCTTGAGGTATAGGTATAGTATTTTTGAGAATTCTAAGTTCTATGTACGAGTATAACTAAAACGCTGTTCTATAGTATGTTGTCTCTTTTGCACTTTGGAAAATAGCGTATATCAGAAAGGGACAAGATTAGAAGGGACTATTTGATAGCTAAAATGATATTAATAAGCGTTTATGAATAAGGCCCTATGGGATTGTCTAAAGAGGTAAATGTCAGTTTCGGAGCATTGAGAAGATTTTTACTGAAAATGAAATTAGAAGGATTTTTCCAATATTTGAAAAAAAATTAGGCTGCCGTTTAACCATTACTAAACTATGCTATGTTTCGTACCCACCAATATAACGATAGTGGTATAACGTAGCGTAGCATGCATATTACAGTACAGTAGGACAGCATAGCTTACGTAAAAGGTACCGTAAAGCTGGAAAACGGATACAGACTATGTATAAAACAGTTAAACGAAGGAAATTTTTCCCTAACAAACTCAACTGCTATATAAAATCACAAACCTAATTAAATTCCAACTTTACCGTAAGTAATAACAGCCCACGTTTACGCCTATTCAATAAAATACTGCATTGTGTCAAGAGCGCCGTTGCTATTAAAATACTAGTAGGCGTTCAGTAATTATTGAGGAATGTTGTTTGGAAATCAATATTGGTTATCAAAGCTAATGTTGCTTGTGGCACGGAATATAGGTAATATTCAACAAGTAAAGTTATATGAAAATTCTTCCTCGCTGTTCTAATACGTTAAATGAGAGACGTTTAGCGGTCCAAAATTATTCAACCTACCTTCTTACACACATACCTACATATAGTTCTATCCTAGATTTTATTTCTCCACTACATATCGACGTAAATTAAAATGGCGGATTTTCCAAATTCCATAGACAATAACTTCTATAAAAGAAAAAGGTTTACTGATGACAGCTTGTAAACCAAAATTCATCACAACAGCACAACGAGCTCTATCCAGCTTTGCCTAGACACAGATAAAAAATATAAACGTACAATTCGGACAGTCAATAGAGGGATCAAACAAAAGATGGATCGTCCGCAAAAACCAATAGACAAATAGAGTTGTATGATTGGACTAGGTATGTCACGTGACCCGCCCGGTGTAAACATTCGAAATATGAACAAAAACAAAATGTTATTTCGTTCAAACGTTCTTTTTAATTGAATTTGGAACTTGTTTCAAAATATTTTGTTGTTGTTTTGATACTGTAGGTATAAAATCAGTGAAAGTGAAAGGGTAGAGGGCTTTAGAACATAAGGGTGCCGGTGCACAAAGCTATGATATACTACGTTACTATGCATAATATTTGTATACATAATATTTGTACGCCTGATCTTCAGGCAGAACATGAAGATACTTTACTATAATGTTATTTACCACCTTTACAATACTCATGTTTAACAAATAAAAATTCTTATTCTTATTCTTATTCTTATGCTAATTTTAGTTTAATTACCACCATTCAATACGTAAGTATGCTACGTTGCTTATTACTGCGTTTCATTTGAAATTATTATTTTATATTATTGGTAAATACCAAACGAGGCTTAATAACATAGCATAGCTTTGTTGGAACAACACCCTAAGAGCGTTTGTCCACCGCCGCCGGCACCGGACCGTCACCGGGAACGAGATTATTTCGGCCCGAGTTTATTATGACGTGACGGATGTGCGGTGGACACGCGGCTAAAGCAAAACGCTCTAAATGTATCTACCGCTACTTCGGCGCCGGCATCTCGTTCCCGGTGCCGGTCCGGTGCCGGCGGCGGTGGACAAACGCTCTTAGGGTGCGAGGAAGCGGAGCGGAGCTATGCGGATCTCATTCTACCAATCACAACGCATTACGAAAAAAATTGACAATGTCAATGCGTTTTTGACAATTTCAATAATTCAACGGAAATGCGACTTTATTCTGCTAAGATACCTATGTTTAATATTAATATTTTTCCCTACAGTCATATAAATTTATTAAAGACTTAGATATAGACAGAAAAACCTATCCGAATATGCAAATTCGCCAAGGCCTCTAGTTTCACATAAATCCTGTACATGCACTCCGGCGAAACCGAATTTAATATCACTAATACCTAACTACACGCCGTAGTTATAACAACCCTTAGCTAGGGGTGGTTCTAGTACTAAAGTAAGTTAGTGTAGATTAGTGGTCAACCCTGGTGTCGGAGTGTTTAGACCGCTTAAAGACCTTTGACATGGTCTATCGGTTCAAAGAACCGGGACTGATAATTTTATGTATCCTTCGAAGCACGGTAGCGCTCAAACAGAAATGCCTCAGTCAAGTAGAGACCGAACTGCACATTCTACCACTACAACTACTAAAAGAACTTACTTTTTCCAAGGACTTATCATTACTTATCATCCTTGTATTCACCTTTGATGGTCTAAGCGTATTTTTCACGTGCGGTAAAAATACGTTGGGTTAGCCGCTTGCCGTTAGCCTCAGCCTTACCTATGAACAAAAGATTAATGAATAAGTTTTATTACTGTTAAAAATTCATAAACACGATATTAATTTCTATACGCCTTGGTGATCAAATGGCATTTGCATTTGTCAGCTAAGACACGGGTTCAATTCCCGGGTCGAGCAAACTATTTTGCCAATTTACTTTTTTACGGGTTTGAGATCACCAACCAGCATTAGGCAAGCATGTTGATTACGCCTAATCCTTTTCACCGTACGATATCTTCAGTGAGATGAGAGGCCTTTACCCAGCAGTAGGACATTACAGGCTAATTTTTACTTATGTAAGCATAAGTAAAAATTAGCCTGTAATGTAATATAATAACTTTACTCCTCCTTACTGTACTGATATGAGTAGTGGGACATAACAAGCTAATACTTTACTGTTTACTTTATAATTTACTGTTTTTGTCAGAGGCCTTTGGCGGCTCAATAACTCTGACACCAGGATTGGTCAGGTTGAACTATCCACCCGATGAAGAAGAAGAAGAAGAAGAAGAAGACTTTATTCTTTTTGTTGCGTTTCGCGCTCGCAAATGGTCACAAGTGACAACCCTAAGTTTTAGAAATAAAACTGAAAATAAGCATGCGGCAAGTAATATTCGGGGCTTTGGAAATAGTAACGAGGAGGTAGACCGCCTGGTGCTACAACCGTACTTATAGGAGGTACTACCCCAAAGCGAATAAATAAATAAATATACGTGGACGAATTCACACACGGTTCATTAGACCCTGACTAAGCTCTAAGCTTATGTGAAATCTTACTGATACTAATACATATACATAACTATAGTATCTACCCTAACATCATAAAGAAGTAAAGTTTCTAACTTTGTTGTTAGTTTTTAAGGGTTAATTTGAGGAAATACCAGTCCGATTTTAATTATAATTTTTGTATCGGATAGCCACATTCAACGGGAATGTTGTAGGCTATTTTTTTATCCCGAAATTAACACGGGGACGGGCACAATTCGGGTTAAACCGCGGGGCGCTGTTAGTGTTATTATGTTCATATCTAAGTACCTATGTATAATCTTCTATATAATAAAAATGAATTGCTGTTCGTTAGTCTGCTTAAAACTCGAGAACGGCTGAACCGATTTGGCTAATTTTGGTCTTGAAATATTCATGAAAGTCCAGGGAAGGTTTAAACGGTAAGCAGTGAAGAAAAAAATGCAGGTGAAACCGCAGGGCACAGCTAGTATAATAATAGAACAGCTTTGTGGTATTATTTTGTAGGCGCATTCAAAAAAACAAACTCCACAACTTTATTATATCAGTATTATATAGATTATGCAGTAAATGTATCTAAAAACCTACAATAGAATTCGAAAACACGCCGTAACGATAAGAAATAGAGACCGCCGATGTAAAAAAGTTATTCAAAACCTACGCTAAAGTTGTAAAACTATTTCGTGGGCATTGGAATGATAATTTCATTCACAGATTACGAAACATACATTACTAGCAACACCCCGCGGTTTTAACCGCGTTTTACACGTTCATTTAAGTATGACAAGTAAGATTATAGCCTTACTTTAGAATGCTACTATCGTGTACTAAAATAATTTTCTAAATCATACTAGTAGTTAACTTCAAACACAAAACTTTTCAGATTTTTATATTATTACTAGAAGTACCCCGCGGTTTACCCGGGGTTTTACCCGAAGTATACCCGTCTCTATGCGAATTTTGGGAAGAAAAGTAGTCCTCCTGAGTCACTGTGTATATTGGTGAAAACCGCATGCAAATCCGTTTCGTAGTTTTTAAGAAAATCAATTACTTACAGACAGCTTTTGGGACTTGGTTTTAAATTTTAATATGTAAAATAGATTTAAGAAATTATACTCTTTTTTATGCAAATTTGAACTCTATTTCAATAGAAATGTATGTTAAAATGTATTCACTTTGTAACCAAAAGTACCGTAACGAATTGAGCCATGAAAACTATAACGGACGAATTCGTTTTAATCAGGTTTATGAGGTTTTAATGTGGTATAGTTAACGCTTCTAGTAGTCGCTGGTTTTAAGATAATAAGATAGAGCTATCTTTATTTTTAAGCAAGTTTGACATTGAGCGAGTTTACAAGCCATGAATAAAGTTTGAATAAACATGAATATCTTTTTTGACAGCGGACGAAAAAAGAGGACTGTTATAAGTTTGATCGCTTTATGTGTGTGGTAATGTAGTTCGTTAACTAATTGACAATTTTAAAGTAGTTTTTGTTGTTTGGAAGATGTTTACATGGAGAGCTAACTAACTTACTTGGGCGTTCGCTTAAATTGATCGAGATTGCAAGCTGCAAGCTGGCATAAGAAAGCGAGCGTCACACATGTATACATATTATTAATCACTTGTTTGAATTGAAGTTCATAGCTCGAAAAATCACGACTTGATTGATCAAATCGTGATTTTTCGAGCTGTTGATATCAAATCCAAACTTCAACATTTAATTCAAGTGCCCAAACAAAAATATTTAAAACCCAACCAAATAAGGTTACCGAAAGTCAATAAATCGGCAAAAACCCACAAAAACTCCACATTTCGTCCTGTAATGTAATCCAGAGTCGAAACAATGAAGGTCTTGATGAAAAGTCCATTCTCACGTATCGATCGGTCATCGACATCAATCGATGGTACTCGACTGTTTTTATAATCGATTCTTGCAATACCCATCGTTCCATCACTAACGAGTTAAGTTTTGTTTGTTGGTTAGCTGAAAGGGGTATTACACTGTACGATATAGAATGGGTAGGCAGTCTACTGTTGATGTTAACTGTTGCCTTCTAAGCAATTGTATGGTTGGGCCATTTTTGCGTGTTAGGCAGTCTAAAAATGACGATATTATTGACCACATACTTTGGTTAGATATTTCACTAACAGAAATGTCCTTAAAACTTCCTATCTATTGGAATATTGTAAAAATTGCGAAGTTAATTCTACCTATACAAATAAATAAATAAAAAGTCATAATATTTCTGCTCATCTTCTTATAAGTAATTCTATTGGTGAATTTTACACCGCTCCCCCTCTGGTAGACAGGCAGCCTTAAAACTTATGTATTCGGACTTTGATCATGGTTTTCAACTAAAGTTATTTCAAATGGGCTGCTTAAAGAGACTGCCTATATATGTCCGTAAGTATTGGCCACTAAGTTGAGCATTACAACGAAGTAGAGAAAGGAAAATGCCTAAACCACATCAAACCCCAGAATTAGCTACCTAGTAACCTCACACTGAAGTCTGAATTGATTTAGGGATTTCTAATTAGGGCTTAGAGGATCTGTCTGGACAAATCGCGATAGCCTCTTAGCCCTAATAAGGGACTAACTAAATACCTTACTTTAATACACTTTTTCAATCGGATTTAGATTGGTCTGACTTTCTGTAGTAAGTATGTATTTCTTTTAAAAGATTTTTTTAATCCAGTCTATATTTTTTTACATACGATCTTCCATCCTCACTGAACGGATATCTTTAGTGAGTGACTAAATAGGATATTTTTAGTGACCCAAAAGATCTTGGCCTCTGAACTATAGTAAGCATTTGTATAGCAAGGCGTCGCGTGAGGTTTAGATTGCGTAAGTTTAATAGCTGCTAGGCAGCGACAACATTAGGATGCGATTAAATTAACGTGGAACGGAGCTGTACACCGCATTAAATTGACAAACAACGCATTGAAATTGCCAAAATATTTTCGTAATGCTTTCTGATTGGTCGGTTGAGTTCTGTACGGCTCCGCTCTGCTTCAATGGAAACGCGCCCTAGCGTCTCAAATCTACATCTACACTAATATTATAAAGAGGAAAACTTTGTTTGTTTGTAATGAATAGGCTCAAAAACTACAGGACCGTATTTAAAAATTCTTTCACCATTCGAAAGCTACATTATCCACGAGTAACATAGGCTATTTTTCATCCCGAAATTCCCACAGGAATGGACACAACGCGGGTAAAACCGCGGGGCGCTGCTAGTGTCAAAATAAAATACTATTAAAATTGTCTACCCGCCGTTCAACTATGAAAACGATACCTTACAAAAATCTAGTGATGGGAAAGATTCCAAAATATCGTATACTGTAATTAACACCAGATAATATAGAAGTGCTGAGTTGTGTTGTGAAATTAATATGCCATGATTAATGTGCACACAGGAATTTGTCATCCGCTGAATAAAATGAAAGTTTTAATCGAGTTCGGGAATTATTGGTAGTTTCTATTGATTGAAAGTTGATAGGCTGTTTGTAATAGTGATGGGGTGTTGAGTGGGTACTGGTACGTATTCAGTTGTCAAGACATCACTAATTTATACTTATACTCGGATTATAAAGAGGCAGAATTTGTAATGTTGTGGGTTTGTATGTTCGGGCTAATCTCCGGAATAACCAGTCTGATTCGAATAATTATTTTTGTAATGGATTCAACGGGAATGTTATAGGCAATTTTTCATCCCAAAATTCCCATGGGAACGGGCACTATTCGGGAAAGAGCGCAGGGCGCGGCTAATTTCTTTATATACAGGCTGAGTGAACTCTAACCGTACTCAATATTACCGAAACAGTTTTTTCTTTATCACAGGAGTACTCTTTGTACTATTTTAGGTACTATAGATACTAGAGGTACTATTTTAAGGACAAACCATGTTCAATATAAATTCTTTCTCAAAATATAGGTTTTATACGGATAACATACTTACAAAAACGTCTCTAAATCATCCCTAATTTTAATCTAAGCCAACCCCGTGGGGTGGTCATTCTAAATTATTCCCAGCATGCCGAACTTCCAAAAAACAAAGTTGGTTAAGCGCGTGCCTGGTCGTATCGTATCGGGCAATAAAACAAAAGTTTTCGAGGTTCAGGCATTCCGCGAGTGTAAACAAATGTATGTTTAATACATATGTATCCGTTACATACAAGTCGACAAGCCCGTTGGCACAGTGGCAGTGAAAGCGCTTATGTGTTGGGGGTTGCAGGTTCCATTCCCGCCCGGAGTCAATAATATGTGAAGACATAGTTGTTAGCGACGACGCCTGGGTGTCAATTATATATTCTTATAAAGTATTTGTGTATGAATATGTTGTAGTATCTGTGAGTTAGATTCCATAACACAAGCCGAGAGCTTACTTTGGGTCTAATTAACCGTGAGTGAATTTGTCCGAGCATATTCATGTATTATTGTTATTAAATTGCGTTGGGCTATTGTTAGATAGATATGATTGTTAGAAGAGGAAGCTACTTTTTAGACGACTGTATGTAATGTTGCAGACCAGACAAAACAGTTAGCTCTTGACCAAGCCGCTACATGAGGCAATATTGGTTTTGTCTAGGTATAGGTCTTGCCTGTAAAGTAGGTATATGTCCACTATTCACTATTAAATCAGTAATTACGTTCACTATTACGTTACGTTTTTCACCAAAAACCACTGCAAAAATCAGTCAAAACTGCTTTAAACTGAATGCCACCGGTTAAAACCAGATGTCGTTCAAAAGCACTTTTGCCTGATTTTTGCAGTCGAAAGCGGTTTTGACCGGATATGAGTTTTGTCTGTAGCATATACATGTTTCTAACTTTGTCTTTTTCATCCCAAAATTCCCACGGGAACGGGTATAACGTGGGTAAAACCGCGGGGTGTAGCTAGTACAACATATACACAATTACAATTTGGGACAATAAATACCATAGTTTATTAAATTACACCACATGGTTGTCATAGAAGCTTCATCCTACGACATTATACGTAATACAAGCCCACATAACATCTGGTGGTGCTCATATCTATTCCATATTACCTCCTAAGATGTATGGATATATTTTAATACAGAAATCCAGATTCGAACAAAGGAAACAGGGACGGAATAAGAGACGGTACTAAGGGGGCTACGGGGGTTTTAAGCTATAACCACTCTTAATAAATGGCTGACATATGGGTGAATATTAAGTAGATTTTTTTTGTGAATAACCGACTTCAATGTTATATAGGTTTTTATGAGTTTTTCTCTTCAACCTAAATGGGTTTTAACTTACTGTAAGCATGCCCCTTTTGTGAAATAATTTATTCAAACTGGTACCTAAAAACGAAAGTGTTAAAAAGTTAAAGACCTAACATAATCCGCGTCATAATACCCCCCACCCTCTCCCTTCCGAAGCTTAAATCCTCACCTCCCCAAGCCCCCAAATCAAAATCCTTGATCCATCCCTATAAGGAACCGAAAGTATTGAATGAGTATTGTAAAATATTGAGTTTCCTTAGTAGTTGAGATTGTCTGGAGCTTTCTGCCTCGGTACGAGTACCTAGTTGGCTTTGTAAAACATATGTTAACGTTCTATTCTACTGTCTATGTTTATCTTCTTAGGGCCAAATAACGCGTATTAAGAACAGTTTATCTATCAAATGCTTTCGTCACTCTCTGGCATACGCCATTTTCCGGAGAGCAAAAGAGTCAAAACACAGTATTATAGTGTTTTAGTTACACAGCGTTTATTAATGCGGTTTGTGTATAGTAAAATATTCGCCTGTAATGTCCCATTGCTGGACAAAGGCCTCTAATCAACAGAAAGTATAGTGAGGAGGATTAGGCGTAATCATCACTTGAGCTCAGGCCCTACTTGGATGGAAGGCGAATAGTGGCATCTCTATCCGAGCGCTACCGTACTTCAGAGGGCATGTAAAATTGTCGATCCTGGTTTCAATCGTTAGGACATTTCAGAGGTGGTATAAAAACTCCGACACCAGGGTTGGGCACTGACCAAATCGAACGTACTTTTTTATTGCCTAATGCGGGTTGATGATCTCAAAACGAAGTCACTGTCTGAGTTTAAAAATGCTAATTTTATTTTCTTTTCATTTCATTCTAGACGTCGTGACGTTTCGTAGTAACTATCGTCTAATCTGTGATCATAGTAAACCGAATTACATTAAAACAATAGAATAAATGTTCAATCAACGGATTCAATTGTTATTTGACAGCGCAATTAATTGTAACTTTAACGATGGTAAATCTATTTACGTTTATTTGTTGCTATATTATACTTCTATTGTTTTTTGGCACGATTTTCGATTGTCAATTAAATCTACATTGACTAGTACAGATTAGATTTCACTAGCCGCACCCCGCGGTTTCACCCAAGTTGTACCCGTTCCCGCGGGAATTTCGGGATAAAATGTATCCCATGTGCTATTCTGATGTATAACCTATATTACTGTAAAGTTTCATCCAAATCTGTTCAGTAGTTTTTGGGTGAAAGAGCAACAAACATACATCCATCCTCACAAACTTTTGTATTAATAGTGTTAGTAGGAATAGGATAGGATTATACAAGCTTAGCTTAGCTTAGTCTATTTTATAATTAGTAACTTTTAAGTAATTTCAAGTTGAAAACGTTAACATTATCTGTTAACGTTTAACGTATCACTTAATTCCCAGTAAATACTAAAAACTCAGAGACGTCAAATGAGTAACCTTTGACATGTAAAGTATTTTCGAAAAAATACGTCAATTAGTTAAGTGACTAACTGTTACGATTTTCAGAGACTATACATGGGTCTTAAATATTTCTAAAGTTTTTGAATTCAGTACCTTTAAAAAAAGGTTTTTTATTATAAAGTACATAGAAGACAATCCAGATTCAAGATCAATCGAAGGATGCCATTCTCAATAAGGAATGCCCTGACAGTCCTTCAATATTTTTGAAGGCAGAATTGTTTAAAGTCTTCAAATATTTTTAGTTCTTGTCCGAATTTCAAGTTGATTTGTTGCTTTAGAAATCGACAATATGTCTTGTAGGAATAAGTCACAGATTCCTTAGAATAGTGATGTTTCGGAATACGGCCTTTGCTAATCGTTTGGTTAATTAAAGGTTTTTCTAAATCATTTATGTTAAAGACCCAATGCATTAAGAACCCGTTCCCACTTATCGGCTGTCGGATCCTTCTTTTTAATCGGCATTACCTACCGTTGTTAGTCTCAAACAGGGTAACATAGGTTTCATAAAAAATCGATGAAAAAGAGGCCCGACAATCGTCAAGTAGGTATTAGGTATGTTGTTCGCCGTATGCAACTTGCGGTGACCGCAACAATGTAAAGAATACTATCTGCGCCCCGCAGTTTCACCCGGGATAAAATGTATTATTCTGATGTATAACCTAGGTATATTACTGTAAAGTTTCATCCAATCCGTTCGGCAGGTTTTGCATGAAAGAGTAACAAACATACAAACATCCTCACAAACTTTCGTATTTATAATATTGGTAGGACTAGCAGCGCCCCGCGGTTTTACCCGCGTTGTGCCCGTTCCCGTGGGAATTTCGGGAATTTTTTTACATAAAAACCTTCCTCTTGAATCACTCTACCTATTACAAAAAACCGCATCAAAATCCGTTGCGTAATTTTAAAGATTTAAGCATACAGACAGACAAACAGTGTGACAGACACGAAAAAGAGACGACTTTATTTTATACTATGTAGTGATGGTCACATACGGTAGTACTAAGCAATGTGCAGCTCGACCAATACTTGGATAAGTGGCTGATAGTGGTGTTTCTATCCGAGCGCAGCCCTACTTCGAAAGGCATGTTAAATTTTCGCTCCCGGTTGTTCCAATTAGACCATGTTGAAGGCCTTTTAGAGGTCTAAATGGCCGATAGTGTTATTCATATCTGTGCACTATCAACTGCGAAGGGCACGTTAAACCATCGGTCCCAGTTTCATTCATTAAATCATGCTGGAGGTCTTTCGGCGGTCTAAGACTCCGACACCAGGGTTGACCACTAACCTACTGGAACTTACTATACCTATATTTTTACGGCTTCAAATACAGTTATACTAATAACGCTAAGCACCATACCATGTAATTTTACCCAAACATTTATATAGTTAGTGCTAATTTATGTACATTACAATACTTTTAAAGTATTAAGTGTGCGACTGTATCTCCCGCTCTTTAGTACCTTGTCACATTATACAATTCGGAAATTCTCATAGAAGTTTATAAGTAAGTGTTATAGTAGTTTGAATGTGAGAAGGTTCTAAGTGTGTAGACCAACTGTACTTCGCCCACTCATAAATTTGAACTACATTGCTCGCTCTTGGTACTATCGTAAACGTATTATATTTATGATAGTAAGCGTTATGTGTGGTCTTCAATGAATCTATTTATTGTATGATTAGGATTTGAGGTTGTCGAGATTTAGGTTATAATTTATAGACCGTTTTATGCTTAATTTTAGTTTTAGGGTCCCGTACCTCAGGCACAGATATTTATACAGATAGATATGTTACTTCGCAACCTCAGGGTTTAGTTTGGGTCTAATTAAGTGTGTGTTAGTTTGTCCTATAAATGTGTCTTTATTTATTAATGAACAATGGGATTTGAGTTGATTTTAAACTGTTTTGTCTAACATCCAAGCCAGCCGATCGTAGTAACCTAGATAATTTTTTTTTTTTTAATTAAATGAGTAAATTATTTAGACCCTTACTCATAACGGCTTATTAACAGCATCTTAGCTTTTGAATGATTTGTCCCTTTCTGACATAAGCTATTTGCCCAAGGAACAAAAGAGACAAAACACTTTAGAACAGTTGTTTAGATAGAGAGCGTTAATGTGTAAGGCGGTTAGTACACTGAAACATTTATTGGCATAGACATAATGGCAAAACCACAGAGCATAGAAGCACCGCGCTCTCCTACGGTGCTTCTATGCTCTGTGGGCAAAACGATATCTGCTATCTTAGATAGCTATCTCAGATATATTTATTGAGAGTGGTGATTTGTTTTTACAAGGCTTTTTAAGTAAACTAATCAAATGACACCTTTCAGTTGTCACACAGGTCATCCAGCCGCCTACATCGCAAGTAAATTAAGACACTACATAATGCACACCAAATCCAAAACGCCACTTTGGCATAAAACTACGAAATATGGCTGTTCTTAAATTGGAAAGTAAATGCCGGCGACGCGTGCGTGGGCCCAATGACAACCACTGGGGCTTAGGCTTTAGAACCAGTTCCAGTAATACGTAAAGATGAACCGAACTAGAAGATAACAAGATTTGATACATAGGGCTTTGTTCATAAACGGTTATTAACAGCATTTTACCAAATGGTTTGTCCCTTTCCGACAATACGCTAATTTCCAAGAGCAAAAGGGACAAAATACGTAAAGAAAGTTTATGAATGAAATATTCTAGTTGTTTTACTAATGTCAAAGGCATTTACGCAATATTGACTCTATGTTAGTAAGTTGGCATACGTTTGATTATGATAAGCTTCTTTCCTATATGGTATGCTTAATTTAAGCTCAAGACACGCATAGTGCGGGTGCGGATCGGGTGCGGGTCGGGTGCGGGTCGCATGATGTATTTTGTAAGAAAGGCATCACACTGATCCGCCCGCAACCGGCCCGCAACCGGCCCGCAACCGGCCCGCAACCGGCACGCAATCGGCCCGTAACTGGCCTTCCCCCGCACTAAGTGTCTCTCGTTGAAACAAACTCTTCAGGTTTATTGGTAGGTAGATACATTTATCCTCGTAGTCCATCGCCAAAGCTTATGAACACAGTCCAACCTTTATCAAAAACACATTAACAATAAACTATCAATAATTTAACATAAAATACTCAATAAAATATTAATAACTAACATCTGGATGCCGCCAAAAGTAGTCCAAAGACATTCAGACATATTATAGTTTTGCATAATTCTTAAGACCAGTTTCGTTTAATGTTACATTGGCGTGTTTGTTTTAAGGCCTTTTATATTAATTTAAGTTATGCATATTTGCATTTAATTAGAATTAATTAATGGTTTAAGTTTTTAATGGAGAATTAATTAGTTGGATACAGTAGTTTTAAAAATACGAATTATGGGTTTTTGAACTACGTCACGAGCGCTTCATAAATAATAGTGACTTAGATCATCTATCATTTCAAACCATTAAACTATCTTATTTTTGTCTTGTCTAAAAGTCGGTTAAGGAACCACACACAAAATCCTATTTCATAAATAAAATACATCAAAAATAACTCAATCATAATATTATTACTGTCATATTGACGCAGGTCCATGGAATTAAATCAAAAACCGATATTTTGCCAAAGTGTCACTTTGTTTTCATTTAAGGTAATTCTGGATTCGGCGCTGTTTTGAATGTAAGTATGTAAAAAAACTATTTAATTATATATAAGTACTTTATACATAGATTAATAAATAGTTACTGCGTCTAGTATGAGTAAAAGAAGTTTTAATTCCTGCTTGAATGAGCAAAGTATGTTTCCAATATTTTTACAAACATAGCTCGGGTTTCACCTATCGCAAATCACCAATCCGGGAATCACCAAACCGCAGTAGTGTGGTGATTACGCCTAATCCTCCTCACTGTCACTGCAGTGGGCATTACCCACACACAAACACGGAAAGTTGTGTCACTTACTTAAACATAATAATGTTGAGCCATGCTTTAACTAAAATCAATGTTTAGCAACCATTTGATACAAAATCCGATTGTAAATTAGGACTTAAATAAAAGCGTGTTAATGATAATCCCTGTTCAGTGCCATTCATTGATATAGGACGATTTTCTTTATTTGATTTTAAGGTACATAACGTTAATATTTATGTCTGTGGTATCATATTCGTAGGTTGAATAGAAAAATGTATAGAAGACTTGTAAAATTAATTATATTGTACATATGTCCCCGATTTAATGATCCTATACGAGTAAATAAATACAAAACAACACAGACAAAATATCGACCTAAATAACTAAAAATTATAGTTTAGCACCCATAAATCATTGCAGTCCAACAATGAACGTACAAACACAAATATCAAAACATTCTAGTCGCACAGTGAATGGCCTCTTTCATTGATATTCTCGAGGCACCCATTCACGAGGCGGCCGGGCGGCGTGGGCTATCGCCCGCGGCCGTATTGTCTGCCCGTGAGTGGGCGGCTTTATAATCATAATTACGAACGTGTTTGCCAACTTGGTGACATGTAAATTAACTATTTTGTTTCTTGAAACTTGAATTAAAAGTTGATTTATTCGAGCGCAACTGTTTTAACTAAATGATGTATCTATTGTGAGGTGACTAAGTTAACTGATATTGATGGGTAAACGTTTGTAGGTTGATTCATGTCTGTTGTGGTTATTTTTTGTTAGTTAACTTGGAAGTTAAATTGTCGGTCCCGGTTGCTTCAATCGTATGGCCGTATTGGAGGACTTTGAGGTGGTCTAAAAACTCCGACGATTACTTTTAGACCCTGACCCTTTTACAAGCTGTGTTTCTGAAGTAAGATTAGACATTTTACAGTTTCTTTTGTTTTCTTTCCTAATTCAAACATTCAAAAACTATAAAAAAGAACACTAGCAGCGCCACGCGTTTTACCCGCAATATACCCGTTCCCATAGGAATTTCGGGTTGCAAAATAACTCTTCCGTTGAATGTGGCTATCTATTACAAAAATAGTTAATCAAATAGGATAGGTAGTTGCTGAGATTAGCACGTTGACACAAACAAAAAAATTCAAACTTTTTAGCATTGAGTTATATGTACTAACGTACATATAACTCGATGCTTTTTAACTTTATTATTATTAGTGTATACAAATTACATTTACAAATTGTATCAATAACTATGTTAGATACTTTTGGACTCAGCGTGATGTCAACTTACGAGTTTAATATTCCAAAAACTCTCTAAATACTTAACTACTCGAAAAAATAAATAGTAAACGTAGAGTACTTAAAAACTGGTTGGATCTGTACTGCAATGTTTTCTTTGGGTGCGGTGTAGGCAGATTAAGATACAATCAATGTGGTTGTATTGTATATAGTCCACTTAGAGAGGATATTCGCGTGCACTTGTGTAATGTTTTGTACGTGTTATTGGTGTAATGATGGTTTGAAGAACAAGCGAATATGAACTTAGTGTTTTTTCTGCTTCTGTCCCTAATTCAAGACATAATGGCGTTTTCGAATTTGTTCAACTTTTAAAAAGTAATTCACTTCTGTTTGAAGTCGGTTAAAAATAAAAGTGGTCAACCACCAACTCTGCCAATATTAAGTACACTGTAACACAATTTACAACCACAATTACAACCATGTCAAATTAAAGACTGGACACTCCCAGGCGGAATGCGGTACCAAAATAGGATTTTCTTAATGTGACAAAGTTTTGTATGTTATTGCAGAGATTGCATCATATCTTTACCGAAGTTTCGTCAGCGTTCGATCTTTGATTTCTGGGAATCATCTTGCAACTTAGACTTTGTACTGATACTGGTAATTAGTTCTTGTGTATACAAACACAATATGAATTTAACTATCAGCGCTTAGCAGTTCCCTAGGGAATTTCGGGGTGAAAAGTAGTAGGTAAGTATGTAACCTTTTCTCTTCAGTGTGTATCATATACAAACAATATATTTTTTAATTTGATTGGTAACTTCAGAGCGCATACAAAAAGTATATCTATAGACAGATCATAAATTGTAAGCAGCATTCTGGCAGGTTAACTTTCCGATCCGGGAATTTCTTTAATGTTTTTTTTTAATTCAAAACATTCAAACTCAAACGCAGTAAAATGACATCTCGTGATGTCAGTTGTCAAAATAGTGTTGTCTATTTATATCGCATGTTTCTAAAAAAAACGGGCTTGGCGCGTAACCAAGCCCGTGACCTAAAGCGCAAGACACACATAGTACGGGTGCGGGCCGGGTGCGGGCCGGTTGCGGGCCAGTGCGACATCTTTCATACAAATACAAGGAATACAACGTCACGCGGCCCGCTACCGGCCCGCACCCACACTGTGCGTGTCTCACAATATAGTAATGTACTTATATTGTGGCGAATCACTATAACAATCAGAATAACAAAGCAACAATAAAACGTAATTAAATATCTACTTAAAACTAAAACAGTTCTCCGAATTGCATATCAATGCATTCCTTATCAACCTACCTTCAATAACGAAGATAAACTCCATTATTGATAACACTATCCATCATTTAAAATATGAAATCTGGCACCGGGTACCATGATCGATAGTGCAGTGGTTGTGCAATCTATGTGGGTATACTGGTTCACTCATTAATTGGTACCATTTTGGATAAGTACGTGTAGTGAGAGTATAGTTAAACCCTTTTTGTTGAAATTTAGGGTAACAATGTGTGGTGTTTATGTGCGTGTGTTGGACACACAGTTTAGTTACATAAATGTCTATTTTGGTTAGGTTATATTTTAGGTTGGTTTCAAAGTATTAGCCTGTAATGTCCCACTGCTGGGCCTCTCATGTCACTGAAGATATCAGTAGTCTCCTCACTGAGGAGGATAAGGCGCTATCATCACGCTTGCCTTACGGCTTGGTGATTTCGAAATCAAGGCATGTTTGAAACATGTTTTCGCTCGACCTGGGAATTGAACCCGGGACCTCAGTCTTGGCAGGCGAGTGCATGCAGTTGACCATCGAGGCGATCGATCAAAATATATAAATAAAACTGTTTAAAACTATACGCTTACTTCTGTGGCTATGTAAAACTACACCCTACGAGTATCTTTTCTAAAGATGGCTACTTAAAAAGTATGTCCGTTTTTAGTAGTGTAAAATCACAATATTCGTTTAACCAAATCTACAACACGAATCCAGTTCTTACAAAATACTTTTAAACTCCTTCAATGTACAGTTACAATTAATCAGTAATTATCAAGTGATAACCGATATCCGATACAGCGTAAAAACTGTTCATGAACCTAAATACCGAGCTTTAAAAGACGCTAATTAGAGTTGTGCTAATTGTACTTTGAACCCCCCCTTTGCGCGTTGGATTAAATCTAGTTCTATAACCTCAGATTACTGAACTATCTGTAATCTTAGCCTTATCGTATTCGAACGTCTATCGTCTATCAATCTACTTACTAATACAAAATATAGAAATTCTAGCGGTTTTACCCGCGTTGTGCCCGTTCCCGTGGAAATTTCGGAATGCAAATAGCCTATAACATTCCCGTTGAATGTGGCTATCTTACAAAAAAATCTACGGATAAGGGTCTAGACAGACGGACTGCAATTCAACTGCAATCCGACTGCCAAATGGCAGTTCAGATGCAGTTTGAATGCAGTTGGCTCGACTGCAATCAAACTGCACGTCGACGGGCAGTTGGCGTGCAGTTGGATTGCAGTCTGTCGTTGTAACTGCACTCAGACTGCAATCCAACTGCACGCCAACTGCCCGTCGACGTGCAGTTTGATTGCAGTCGAGCCAACTGCATTCAAACTGCATCTGAACTGCCATTTGGCAGTCGGATTGCAGTTGAATTGCAGTCCGTCTGTCTAGACCCTTAGTAGTTTCTGTTCTGTCAATAGAGCATTGGACTTAAAGGTTTGTCAGCTGTTTTATATTCAGAAATTCCAATGGATTACTAGTGGCAGTATATTGTCGACATTACATACACTTGTCGGACTACAATTTTGTTTCCAGGCTTATTGGAAATAACAGAAATGCTAACACCCGATGGTTAAAATCCGGATATAGCTCTGATAGCCGACAGTAGAAACAGACTCATAAGGCTCTTTCAAATTAATCGTCTTCATCGTCATGCTACGTGCATCTTGTACGACAAACAAAAGGAGATCCGTGCGCGCGGACGGCACGACTTGCACCACCGCAGGACGACTAAAAAGGTATATATTGAAAAAGCCCTTTCTGTGGCTACTAATAAGTTATTTCCCTACGTATTATCGTACCGCCTTACCTGAATAGGTAATTAATTGGTTCTTAATCTTTGATTTCCTTCGATTACAGACAAGTAAGGTTTTGATTAATTAGTAAATTAACAACAATATTGTACGCTTTATGTCTTAATCTCATTTTGGACTGGATAGCTGGGGTCTAACATGAACATACATTAGTTTATATAGTAACATACCTCGCCTGATGCCTCGGTGGCCTAATGGCATGTGCACACGCCTGCCAAGACTAAGGTCTCGGGTTCAATTCCAGGGTCGAACGAAAACATGTTTCCTACTTTTCAAACATGGCTCGGGTTTGAGATCACCAACCCGCAGTAGGCAAGCGTGGTTATTACGCCTCACTGTACTGATATCTTCAGTGATATGAGAGGCCTTTGCCCAGCAGTGGAACATTACAGGCTTATACTACTACTAATAACATCATAAACATTTAAAATAATATGTCAGACATGCTACAGATCCCAATAATAACAGTTAACCTATTTTTCCATAACACCATGAAACTGAAACATCCAAAACAAAATAAAACAATAAATAAAACTCTTATCTCTGTTAAAATAAAGCGTAATCTCGTTGCACCAATCACGCCGACTCTAACTATTAGACCAATATTTTTCCATTAAATCCGTACCATAGTATCGGATATCCGCGAATTATTATCACACACCAGAGTGTAGTGAAATAACGGGACAAAACGGGAAAAAACTGGACATAAAACGGGATTATTTCTATTGTTATTCCTGGACGAATAATGCCTATGTTATTGCGGACGAATATTTCTGGAATTTTGATGTGTATTACAGAATTTTTGTGTTTGTGTTGGCTTTTTAGGGGTGTGTTTGATTATTTAATCAATAATTTGAAGAAGTAGTTAAATTAAGACATTAAAGCTGCATACAACATGTGGTAACTGCAAAATGTGAACAATACGCCGCGTCGACCGCATTCGGATAGTTAAATTAAGTCATAAGCTGCATACAACATGCGGTAACCGTAAAGTATGAACAATATGCCCGCGTCGGACACATTCCGACAGTCATAGGCTGCATACAACATGCGGTGACCGCAAACATATAAACGACATGTTGGGCGCGGCCGCATTCGGTGAGCGACTGCATATTTACTTAAGAATATTAAGAAAACAAATTTATTCTCTACGTTTATTTTCAAGTTGGACAGTCAACGTTAACTTCAAAATGTTATTTTTAGCGTTCACCTTGAGATGACAGCGTGCTGATTGATCGAGTTTACATTAAATTTCGCCTACTCCCTTGTAAATTCAATAAAGGGGTACCAAAGTATAAAAGAAAACTGAAATTTAAGACCTTCTTTTAGTTTTTGATGATGTACTTCATCATATATACAGTTTTTGAAGTCGATTTAAACTGAAGAGTTAAAAAATATTAGCCTGTCATGTCCCACTGCTGGGCAAAGGCCTCTCATCTTAACAAAGATATTAGTACAGTGATCAGGATAAGGCGTAATCACGCTTTCTTAGTACGCTCCGACGTAGTGCGGGGCGACACGCAATCAGTGTTCACCTCGGATTACAAACTCTCCTAAGTGATATAAAGATCAAAATTCTGAACGATTCACCTATAATCAAAGTGAAATAAACCTTTAGGGCCAACACTGCGTTAAGCGTGCGCACGCGGCGGTTCACTTTTGTATGAAACCGCACGCGACGAACGCACGCGACGGTTCACTTTTGTATGAAGCCACACGCGGCGAGCGCCCGCGACGGTTCACTTTTGTATGAAGCCACACGCGGCGAGCGCCCGCAACGGTTCACTTTTGTATGAAACAGCGGCGTACGCACGCTTAAGGCAGTGTCGGCCCTTACTTTTCAAAAAACACGAGTAAACACAAAGCAACACTAGTAGTTCACATGAAGCGACTCGCTTGGCCGATCTATTGTCTCTATAAAGTATTGTCAACTGCGGAAGTGTGCCCTGACACATTCTGTTTGCTTTACGTTACCGTGTTAAAATAGATACATTAAATTATACGAGACTAAGCGCGCCCCGCGGTGTTACCCGCGTTGTACCCGTTCCCGCGCGAACTTCGGGATAAAATGTACTTCATATTTTATTCTGATGTATAAACATATATTACTGTAAAGTTTCATCCAAATCCGTCACGTAGATTTTTCGCGAAAGAGTAACAAACATATCCTTCCTCACAAACTTTTGCATTTATAATATTAGTAGGACTAACCTAGTGCTTTGTTTAACCCGACACCGCAACAATAGGAGCGACCTTTATATCCAATGACCGTATATTTTTGCCTCCAGGGAGCTGATCGGATGCACCATTGTAATACAGGCGGTTAATTTTGAAAACTGACGGCCTTATTTATAGATGCTTATGGACAGTATTTTAGCTATCAAATCTACTTGGATGGGTGGCCGATAGTGGCATTTCTATCTGAGCGCTACCGTACTTCCGAGGGTACGGTATATTTTCTGTCCCAGTTGTTTCAACCGTTAGACCATATTGGAGGCCTTTAGGTGGTCTAAAACTTTGATACCAGGGTGGCATTAACCTTTTCGAACTTAGCTTTCAAATGGTTTGTCCCTTTCCGAACTACGCTATTTTCCAAAGAGTATTCAATAGAAAATCCCGAATGCCGTTTCATCCCGAAATTCCCACGGGAACGGGCACAACGCCTAGTTACATTATATTATTGTTTGCATATTTTTAAAGTCGTTCAACCTTCAATATACTTTGCCAAACGGGGCTAACGTTTTTACGTTTTTACACTAGATTGTTCATTTAATTGTCAGTCTCCATATCCTTAACTAGCATCGCCCCGCGGTTTTACCCGCGTTGTGCCCGTTCCCGTGGGAGTTTTGGGACTAACAATAGCCTATATCCTTCCCGTTGAATGTGGCTATTAATAAGGAATTTTTCAAATCGGACCGGTCGGACCAGTAGTTCCTGAGATTAGCGCGTTCAAACAAACAAACTCTGCAGCTTTATAATATTAGTATAGATATTATGTTGAAGTCTGAATGCAAATTACTCGTTTATAAGTAAAAACATATTATTTCCTATTCTACGTAACCATTACGAAAGATGTAACTCGTCTAATCCCGTTACATAACTTTTGACAACCAAATTCAACCAATTCTCTTGCCAATCATACTTTTATACATCTATTGTTGTAAGTAAGTACAAAACAAGGCAAAACATCTTGCCCCTCAGCACCTAGAGGGAGAGAGGGCTTGTGTCGGTTTTGTAGAGCGCTATCTCTGTCACACGCTATTAATATGTATAAGTAAGTAAGTCGAGTAGGTTAGTGGCCTATTGATATGAACCTTGGTATCGACAGTTTTTGACCGCCTAAAGACCTCCGACTTGGTCTATCAATTTAAACTACCCGGACCAACAATTTAACGTGCTCTCCGAAGCTCGGTAGTGCTCAGATAGAAATGCCACTATCTGCCACCCATACAGGTAGGGGCCGAGCTGCACGTTTCTTAAGTGTTAACTTCTCTTAGTCAAACTACGCCACGAGCGCTACGGGGGTTTTGTGTCTAACCAACTATCTTCAAAAGAGTGAGTCTCCTGATGAGTAAGCCATTTTGCCTATCCCTATACATACAAGTACAACAATATTCTCTTCAGCTCTCAGATTACTACAAGCAAGTAGTCAGCTACTTTGCTTATCAGTCGTTTGATAACAATCTGGCGCCGTTCTTTTATTTATTCCGATCGCGTCTACTTCCTTCATCTTAACGCAAGCAGAATTTATAAATGAAGGAATGCACACTCATTAGATGTTTCATTATGCTAACGATCGTTTTGACTTCATTTGCTCAATGAAGTACGTACTGAGATAGTTTTGCATTTATAGACAAGTGACAATGTGGATTTTTTATCTGAGTGCTACCGTGCGTCGGAGGGCACCTTAAGCAGTCGGTCCTGGATATTTAAATCGCCAGATCATGTCAGAGGCCTTTAGGCGGTCTATAAAGTCCGACACCAGGTTTGGCTACTGAGCTATTCGAAATTAATGAATCACTACATAGTATAAAATAAAGTCGTCTCTTTTTCGTGTCTGTCTGTTTGTCTGTCTGTATGCTTAAATCTTTAAAATTACGCAACGGATTTTGATGCGGTTTTTTGTAATAGGTAGAGTGATTCAAGAGGAAGGTTTTTATGTCAAAACATTCCCGAAATTCCCACGGGAACGGGCACAACGCGGGTAAAACCGCGGGGCGCTGCTAGTGTTTTTATAAACCTAAAAACATTTAACGGAATTTTGAGTTGATATACTTAAAAACTGTACGACGTTTACCTAGTTCCAAGACATATAGAACACAAAATAGATAACAAACAAACAAAGCCGAGTACATAGCTTGTACATACATTTAAATTGATAAACTTGCTAGTTAATATTAGTTCGTAACTTTGTCATTCGATAGTTAAATTATGTGCAGAGTTGATAATTAGGTCAATAACAAGTTGGTTACGTATTACATGTTCTTATATAGTACTAGCAGCGCCCCGCGGTTTTACCCGCGTTGTGCCCGTTCCCGTGGGAATTTCGGGATTTTTTTTACATAAAAACCTTCCTCTTGAATCACTCTACCTATTACAAAAAACTGCATCAAAATCCGTTGCGTAATTTTAAAGATTTAAGCATACAGACAGACAAACAGACAGACACGAAAAAGAGACGACTTTATTTTATACTATGTAGTGATAGAGTTTAGTTCTATCTAGACTTTTAGTTTAGTTTGTCTAGTCTGTTAAATAAGTAAATACCTAGTTCGAACGAATGCATATTTCCCACTTTTCAAACATGGCTCGGGTTTGAAATCACCAACCCGCATTAGGCAAGCGTTGATACGCCTAATCCTCTGCACTGTAATGAAATCTTCTGTGAGATGAGAGGCCTTTGCCCAGCAGTAGAACATTACAGGCTAATACTTTACTTTATTAATATTACATATTAAATATTCCACTTACATCATCTTATATATAAAATTCTCGTGTCACAGTGTTCGTTCGCGTACTCCTCCGAAACGGCTTGACCGATTCTCATGTAATTTTGTGAGCATATTGAGTAGGTCTGAGAATCGGCCAACATCTATTTTTGATCCCGAAATTCCCGCGGGAACGGGTACCGTGGTTGAACTCCTCTGAAACGGCTCGACCGATTCTCATGAAATTTTGTGTGCATATCGGGTAGGTCTGGGAATCGGACAACATCTATTTTTCATCCCGAAATTCCCGCGGGAACGGGTACAACGCGGGTGAAACCGCGGGGCGCAGCTAGTAGTACTATATAGGATAGGATCGAATAATTCATATTAAATAAGTATTCAGATACTTATTACACAATATTCTATTAGGGCTAAATGTCAAAGGAAGAAAATAAGTATGATTTAACATTAATATTTTCATATGATTTTTGTATCCTTTTTATGTTATACAAAGCTTTTATTGAATAGATAAACTTTTTTGAAGATAAAATCAGAATTATTACCATATAACTTATTCCAATTACAATTATACTAAAGTACTCAGAGACGTGCTTCATTAGTAGAGACTAGCCGCGCACCGCGATGTTACACCCGTTCCCGGGGGAATTTCGGGATAAAATGTATCCCATGTGTTATTCTGATGTATACCCTATATTACTGTAAAGTTTAATCCAAATCCGTACTGTAGTTTTTGCGTGAAAGAGCAACAAACATACATCCATACATACACACATCCATCCTCACAAACTTTCGCATTTATAATATTAGTAGGATAGGATTAGAATGACGTAACCACAAATTGCGAATATTTATAAGTGTTACTTAATGATAACAACTCCCTTACTTTTTATTATTTGTTTGGGTCCAAGATGGTCGTACCAAACAACAATAAAAATGAATACCGCTTATAAAATACGCGGAAGAAGCAAATTAACTATACTTCTTATACCTTACCAGTACATTTAACTAGGGTTTTTATAGTAATAGAACAGTTAACGTTAAATCTTCTCATATATCTCGTGGGTATATTACTTAGTTAGTAATTTGTTCGAACAGTATGATTTCCATTTGAAAGGCATGCGAGCTGCAATTAATTTGACATGTTTGAATATAGCTCGCTGGTAAGCAACTCGCTTAAAGTAAATGTTGGTTTTTAAGCCAGATTGTCCTTAAATCTAAGAAACCACAGTCATTACTTTAACTGTCTTAATATAGTATAACAAAAGCATTAGCCTGTAATGTCCGACTGCTGGCCTCTCGTCTCACAGAAGGTCTCAGTTCAGTGAGGAGGAGTAGGCGAAATATAGTAGAACACTTACGAATAAACACTTACAATATAGAACACTTTTTAATAAAACCGTGGTATTTCTCTGACTACACTATAACCTGACTAACTCATAGTAACACACAATAATCCCTCAGATAATCCAAAACGTTTTTCTCGTACAAACAAGCATCGCAACGAAAACACTATAAACAGATCCGTAAAAGGGAAAATAGAGGATCATTTTCCTCATATTTTCGGGAGCATCATGTAAGGCTTAGTACAGATTGTTCTTCCGTCTTAAGACTGCATTTTGCTCTGTAAACCTGTGAAAAGTCTGTGAAACGTGTTGCATCTAATGTGCACACTTGCAGAGATTTTCATAGGACAAAAGTGAGTCTTAAACCTGACTCGGTATCTGCGTACAGCTTAAAAGCTTTTTGGTTCCGAATATTAATCAAACATAAATAATTTACAGTGGCAGAACATTTTATAAGAAGATTTTTTTTCAACTCCGTTTTGTGTATTAAAAAAAAATAAAATGCGATTTTATATTCGGCGAACAATAATAACAGAGTCCACAACACCTTATAGACAACATCGACATAAAGGCGTCTAAGCCCCATGTAAAATCCGGATCCGACACCCGATAAGTGTAAGGTAAATTACCCGAAGGTACCTCAAGTTGTATCACGTTGTTAGGTGCATATGCAGACTTCCACTGAAAGCTGTACGTGGTTAAAAGCTTTTGCGGATAATCGTGTCGTTAATTATTAGGTATAGCCATTATTCCGTAATGAAACTGTATTATGAACGAGTATAACGGGCGTGTTTTGTATGAACAAGCGTGGAATATGTTGGACAGGGAGGGACTTAGGATTTGGATGAAGGGGCAAGGTCTACGGAAGGTAAGGATATAGGGCAAATCAAGGTAGAGATACCTTTACTAAACTATAACTACATTATTACTAAACTAAAGCGGATCTTTTTCACTTTTTAAAATGATTTGAGGTGAATAGATTAAGACAGCTGTTAACCACCCTAAAAGAACTAATGTGTTAAGATAATTTTCCTCTGATTTATTTGTGAAATTATGGTTTTTAAGCAGGTAAAATTTTACCTTAAAAGTGGGGCGGTGACATCTCCATCACTATAAACACATAGCCTCAACATAGTATCATTAGCCTTAATAGAGCCCAAAAACCCCATCCTGAATGCACAAAATGCTACTAAATTAAATGAATATCGCTGATTTTCCAACCAATCAATCCTACGAGTATAAATTTAGACAATTTAATATTTTATTCCATTTGCCTATGATTATTAAATCGCTATATTCATTCACATTTAATCCGTAAGCTAGGAGTACAATTTCATAAAGTTTATAGAGTTTAGCCCAACCACCTATCCTGAGCCCACCCCTGTACTTCATTGAAATTATAGTTATGCGACAGCGTTTGTTCATTTAGTTACATGATGTGTCGCTTGCAGATTTTGTAATGGTTTCGGTATATTGTATTTGAAATACAATAGATCATTCGTTAACCCGGTTTTAATCGTGACGTCAGGAAACCAGAGAGTAGAGAGTTTTATAACTATATGGACTAAAAATGAGTTCCACGTTATGAATATTCTGTTATTTAACGTCTCCTTATTCAACGTCTTACGGGCAAAGAATCGAAGACTTACTGAAGTTTAGTGAATCGCAAAGACCATTAAGAAGATTAGTAGACTTATTTTAACTTTGAAGAGCGTAGATACATATGTCTGTATCCTCGCACTTTCATATATGTGTTGAAACGAATGACAAACTTTACATCGGTAAGGGTGTTATTTCCCCGCAGTAGGCAAGCGTGGTGATTACGCCTAATCCTCCTCGCCGTACTGATATCTTCAATGTGATGTGAGGCCTTAGCCCAGCAGTGGGGCATTACAGGCTAATACTTTACTTTATTACTGGTTGCAACAACGTTATTTTTCACGGGAGTTATTAGATGTAACGGCTGTGTTTTGAGTCCACCATTTATACATGGTATTGCAATGTAACATAGCGATGGTGGTATCCACTCATATTTCTCGAAAATAGCATAGCTTTGCTCTAGTGGAAAGGTTAAACTTAATCCGCCTTAATAAACGCGGTGTAACTAAAACACTGTTGACTGTGTTTTGTCTCTTTTGCTCTTCGGAAAATTGCGTATGTCAGATAGTGACAAACCATTTGATAGTTAAACTGATCTTAATGCGCGCTTATTAATATGGCCCAATATCTACAAAACAGTATTCGCGTATCATTCAAAGGTCCTCTGTGCCCTACCACCTGCACTAAAGAGGACTTACTGAACGTATCAGACGCTGCCCTCTCTCTTGTGAATTACTGGTCCGGGAAAATATAGATACTGAAAATTATTTTGCGCCATTGACTCGAAAGAAGAAGAATCCAAAGGTCTCAGGGCACTGCACCTTTCAACGTCATGGTAATTGAAAGTACAAATAAATAAATCTAACTAATTACACTCAAATCAAAACTAATTTGAATAACAAAAGTCACAAATCATTTGTTTATATCACATCACAATCTGTGCATTTAATAACAACATTAACAATACATTTCCGACTCTATGCTTCGGTGGTTAGGCTTATTATTGCTTGGAGTTGTTAAGCGGAGGTTCTTAACAAAAGCTTAGCGCACAATTTCGAAATGTCATGACATTAGGAGTACCTACTGCTCCCACACATTCATTAAAATCGTCGGATTCCATGTGCCTCTAACTTTATATTAGCAAAAACGATATTCATAAAGAATCGTTTTTCTAATTTGAAAGTAACGTAACAATAAAAATGCTGTTACTTTTTACGTAAACCATTCTGCCTTTAGCTTGAATTTCTGATTTCCAATGCCATAAATTACGTATTGCTGTATAAATATTAGTTTATAAATGCCAATACGTACTTATGTATGTAAATAACCTTTTTTCTTACAAATTAATGGTTTTAATTAACCATTGTTTGCATATAAGCGATAACTGTTGTGTTAATGAGACAGTAATTATTTCAGTTTGCTTACCTTCCAGTTCTAATGAATCCGCATTGTCAGCAAGGCATCCACCCAAACAGATCTGACACAATCACAACACTACGCATGACGTCATTTCACTTGCACTCCATTCAAAAACTATCATTCAGTTACTGCTTTGAGTTACGGTCAGTTCGGATTTCGAATCGGGGACAGCTGTTCGATTTTCGTTTGTTTTTTATTTTAAAAAGCGCGTGTGAGCGAGGCGGTGTGCGCTAGAGTTTAGAGTCATTCGAGCATCGAAGCCTCCACTCTTCGCCCCCGCACTCGACAGCGTGGGCGCAGCACAACTGTTGGGTGTAACCGAATTTGCGTAATATATTAACTCAATAAAATACCAAGTATTTATATTTTATAGAGACGACCGACGACAGCAGGGGACCGGATGAAAATGGCGAGCTTTCTTTATAAGCGTATGTTAGAATTTTAAATGAGTATCGAATAATGCATTCGACATAAAAAGCTATCGGCTTCGCTAACAATATTATGTGAGCCGGTGCGTTGGGAGGCGAGTTGTCTTCGAGCACCTTGTATGGAGAAACGAGTCGGTCTGCAGTCCCACACGTTCGACTTTTTGCCACTCGTTGCAGGAAAGAGGCGACCATCACTGTCCAGTATAAGTGGACCCTTCGTACCGCTCACCACTTTCCATCAACTCCTCGAGCCCAAAGGCTCTCGGGTGTCTGAGTCAACTGGGCGGTTAAATAGAAGGATGGTACATTGCACAGATCGTGTGCTTGCAGTCCACGTATCGTTCATACATTCGGAATGAAATCTTGAAGCGTTTGAGTCACAATTAGATGTCTCCTGCCGAGTGCAACTGCAAGGAATCATTATAAAGTTGATTTCTTGAAATTAAATTCAAGTTTGTATAGTTACTAATGAGTTGGCTCTAATAATTAGTACATGCCGATATGGTAAAAAAGTATTGATAAATAAATATGCTAAGATTGTCTTTAATCTATGATAGCCATATTAGATGTTCAGTTTAAAAATATAAAGATCGGTTAATAGTTAACCAAACAATGTCTAAATTACTTACAATTTGGTTATCTGTACGCGAGAAGATTTATAAAGAGTTTATGATTGAAATGAGGTTTGATTATGGTACTTAAAGGAATACATATTTTGCTTGACCTAGGATAATTCCTAGAAACCATCTTATTTGAGCAAAAACTATATTTAGCAAGTGAATCTATAAAAGTAACGTGATTTCTAAAACTTTTCCTTCTATAGGAGGTATGTCTTTGCTTGGAAAATGGCCATAATAGTTTAAATTTAAAAAAAGAAACAGAATGTATTATATCCGACATCCGTTATATTAATTCAACAACCTTGAGAGTAGTAAAAATGAATTATGTGAAAAACTTTCCAAAATAGAATATGGAAATGCATCATAAATTAGATTAAGTTATAATAAGTTACACACTTTCACTGTTTCTTAAGAAGGTTTTATATGTTCGTAAAACATCTGGTCGGTAGTTTGATCTACTTTGAATTGGGTATTTGATTTTTTTTAATTTGAATTTGAGAGATGAAATTAGTAAAATAACTAAAATGATGATCAAAACTGAAATCAGAATCAAAATCGTTTAATAAATAAAGAAATTATAAACTCTGAAATATTCTCTCCTTTCTGATGCTGTCCCTTTCCTGCAAAACGATTTTTTGTATGCGACATCTATGGCGCTCTAACATTGTGACGTCACACTAGTAGTAGTGCTATCTCTGTCTAATCAGCAACTTTGACCGCTTGTAACTCTCGAAATAATAACGATATAAAAAAACGGATTTTAGTCTCTTACACGTGATAACAAGATAAGTTAATAGGAAGAATAAAAAAAACATTCAAATACCCAATTGTGTAACTGTAAATTGTGAATTAGGAAAAGAAAATTGATTGATTTAGATAGACGTTCACTTTTATCATTCATTCATTTCGAGACGTGGTCATTCATTAATTTCGAGTAGGTTAGTGGCCAACCCTGGTGTCAGAGTTTTAGACCACATAAAGGCCACCGACATGATCTGACGATTGAAATAACAGGGACCGACAGCTTAACGAGATCTCCGTGCTTTTAACGTGGTAATTTATCGATACCATTAAACTAATATGATTAATGTAAAGAGATTTTTTTGCTTGAATTGAACCCACAAATCTCTGGAACACACATTCAAAACGAAGGTAAGAGGATACTTTTCATCCCGAAATTCCCCCAGGAAAGTGTAAATCGCGTGTAAAACTACTGAGCGCTGGTATTTTGTCTTATTAACTTGTCCTCCTCACTGCACAGATATCTTCAGTGAGATGAGAGGCCTTTGCCCAGCTGTGGGACATTATAGGCTAAATACTTTACTATTTTATTTTTAAGCAATGGGTCAGGGAAAACTTTCCTCCCAAAATTCCCCACCCAAACCAGTCTAATTTCCTTCTGATTGGACAAGTCAATGGAATTAGTGAAATAACCCAACTAACAAGTACTTCGTATAGGAATCGAATCGAACCTCGATAACACGAAAAATCCCCAAAAAATCCTTTGAATTCAAAAAATAACCGCTTTTCTTTTGAAAATGTCCCTAACTCAATTGGCAAAAACGCAAAACAATAGGTAGAGGCGGTGCGGGCCTTACAACTGATAAATCAATTGATCGTTTGAAAACAATGCATATCCTATTATCTGTACGTACACCCCAAGTAACATTTTAAATTGTATAAAAGCTGTATTATGGACTATTTGTTTACTACAGACTGTTAAACGTGCTGTATAAAGACTGTATAGCAAGCTATACAGCCCTTATAACTCTGAAATGGGCCCCAAAATTATACAGCTTTAATTGTAGATTTAGCTGTATAACAGCTTTATAATAGCTGTACTATTAGCTGGCTAAGATACTATTTAGATACTTTTATACAGCTTCCATTCTCTAATTTTCCTTTTTATTCTTTTATACCGACTCAGGCTTGTGAAAATCTTAATAGAAGAATAAATATATTATAATTGTGTTCGTGGTTGAATTCATTCTCCATTTTATTTCTTAATTTACTATGTGCCAAGGCAGAGACCATATGTGAAGTATAAGTAAAAAAAATATATTAATTACTAAGTGGTACTTAGTACTCTTTCCTGTTTATCGTTGTTGTTATGCTTGCGGCTGATATTTTTATGTGAATATGTATACTAGTTTTAAGCTCAAAACTCACGCCCCTTCGTTTTATGGAATATACATACATTTTTTCTGTAACAACAAATATGTGATCAAATTTAAAAACAGTTTTAACAGTAACCTAGACTGATATATTGATAGTAAACGTAATTGTGTGTACTATACAGTTAAAATCCTTTGTAAATTTGTACTGAAATTTCAAAAATAAACAAAAAATTATCTTGTAAATTTGGAATGCAATTAATAGGTTATGATAAAATGGCGTCCTTAGTTTATACAGCTCTTGCTCTTCTAGTACCCCTTGCGCAGCTTTTTGCATAACAGAGTCGTTATTTGAGAACGTATCTCAGCCTAAAGAGTAATATTGTCTGTACATTAGTATTTAAGTACTGTAGAAGCTGTCTTAAAGTCTTAGTCATATTCATTAATACAGTTAATTAGGGTTCAGTTTAAAATATAGAAAACCTCAATAAGACCCAAACCAAGGCCCGTAAGGCGGTGAGCAAGGAATCGGATTGTTTTATCAAAAGTGTTCCAATATTTTCGATAAAACAATCCGATTCCTTGTTGATGGCATTTATATCTTTTTTCTAGTTACTTATAATGATTTTTTTGATAAGTATAATAATATAACTATTAGGCTCTAAAAAAGTAGAAATACTAAAATAAAAGTCTATTTTTATATTTTTGTATCCAATAAATAGGCTGATTTTAAGCTATATTAGTTTCAAAATAATCGATAAGCTGGATAATTGCGTATGCCAACACTCTTTAATCTTCTAAAACACGAATAACTGTAAAAAGGGAAAAATGTACGCCAATCGCATAAGGCTTTAAAAAGGAGTAAATCTAAACTCTTCTACATGAGATAGAATTGTATTACACTATTATAAAGGGAATTGCTTGCTAAGAGTATCCTAGATTTCCGTTGTACAGCTATTATCAAGCTTAACTTGAAGGCTGAACAATAGAGTAATTTTACACCAATACTCAGGCTATAACAATATTTAATGCTCTTGTACAGAAGTAGGTTATACAAAAGTATAATTTGAGAGCAATATACAGTTATTGTCGTATATGTATGCTGAACGCAGTTCTTTACGCCGCTGTCTGTATTTTAGCGTTTTCTAATGCTATTTAAAAGCTGAAGGTACAAATTTAGACGCTATACAGCCGTTAATCAGCTATACTGTATACAGTTGTACAGTTATGCTTTAGTACAGTCCTAAACATATTATTACACTCTTGTACATCATTTATTAAGCTTATAGCTGGTAATGCGCTCGTATATATAATATTTTTCCGCTTAAATGTTACTTGGGACACGGCTGAGTGAGAGATTCTTCGACGCAGGGCTGGATTAAGGATTGGGGCGATAGGGGCGAACGGAATAATGTACAATTGAAATATTAATAATGTTCAACATCAATAATAATTATCTTTTAAAAAAATGAGATTCTTTCTTATATTTCTTCCAGTATATACATTCAGCCAGTTACGATCCTTAGGTCCACTGTAGGTACTGCCCCTCTTTTCCTGGTAGCTTCGTTGAGTGTCAGACTTTTTACATTTGTAATTCAAAGATATCTAACAAATCTAAATAATAAATATGTACTAATATGTTAACAATATGTTAGCTAATGTCATCAAAACACAATATTTTTAATTAACATTTTATATCTTCCGCACATGTTAATTGTAGTGCCAATTTTCTAGTGATTTAGAATTCAGTAGAGTCTCCTAGTGTCACCTTAGTCCATCCTTTTAAACGTCAATTCTTTCTTAAATCAGTACAAACTACTGTTTACACCGCCAACCTTTGCCCTGACACCAATGAAGTACGCGTCTGCACCTAAATGTTAAATAAGGAATGATCCTGTAATCCGATTGGCCCAGAAGATTCCCTTAATGCGGCCCTGACGCTGAGTCACAATCGCATTTATTGACAGAGTCGACATCTGCCTCCCGACGGATCGGCCCAATTAAGTATCCTCCAACAAAATTACTCTCGCAAAGAATGCAGACCAAATGAAACTCTAATCTCCAGGAATAAGAGCCACAAAAAATGTACAAGATTATTTTGCAATCATTTGATTCCAGTTCCTCATTTTGATGCCAATTTGCAATATGAAAATGGTATTGCATTTATTTGTTTGTTTTATGAATTTATTCGGGTTTAATAACAGAAGGACGAAGATTTTATTTAAGACAATGCTGACTGTCCACTATTGAATAATTTACTGCATTTATAAAGTAAACATTTTTCTGAAATAAGTACATATATTTTATTCCTCTTTGTACTGTGCTGATATCTTCAGCGACATTACAGGCCTTTGCCCAGTAGGTGGGACAGTACAGGCTTTACGTTACTTTTATTTAAGCACTAGCAGCGCCCCGCGGTTTTACCCGCGTTGTGCCCGTTCCCGTGGGAATTTCGGGATTTTTTTTACATAAAAACCTTCCTCTTGAATCACTCTACCTATTACAAAAAACCGCATCAAAATCCGTTGCGTAATTTTAAAGATTTAAGCATACAGACAAACAGACAAACAGACACGAAACAGAGACGACTTTATTTTATACTATGTAGTGAAGTAAAATCAAGTAGGGTAGTGGTCAACCCTGGAGACAGGGTTTTTAGACCGTCTTAACGCGTAGGCACGAACCATTACAGAATCAGCTAGCAAAGGGTAGCAAATCGAAGTGTTTCAATGTTATAATACAGCTTGTAAACTCGTTCGTAACTATGAAGTTGAAAATATAAATCATCTCTGGAACTATGAGTCCAGTGTAGGTAATTTTTTTTTGTTGGATAACCACATTCAAAAGAATCTTATTATGTTATTTTTCAATAAGTTATCACGCTATTATTTATCCCGAAATTCCCACGGGAACGGGCACAACGCGGGTAAACCCGAGTCACTTCTGACAATAGAAAATGATATATACGGTCGAATAGAGAAACCACCTCTTTTTGAAGTCGATTAAAATGACAAGCAAAGTCACGTGCAAGTATGCTAACATAGCAAAGTGATAAGCCCTTTGCCTTTGTCAAAGGTTAAAACAATAATACGTTCAAATTATTTACGATATTCAGCATGAATCAAATTGTTATCAATGATGACGTGGGAACAACCAGCGAAGTAGGTATTCAATTGACTTTTTTACAATAAATCTACTTAGGTATATGATTTTAAGGTCCCCAAAGTTATTACTAAATACGTACCCGTTTCCATGAGAAAATGTAGCCCGTGCCAAATATCAAAACCCGTAGTTTTCGCGTAAAGAGTACCAAACATCCATCCATCTAAATTAACTTTGGCGTTTATAAGTCGGTAGATATAAAAAGGGTAAACTAAAAAGGGTAACTACAAGTTATGTTTCGCTATCCATGTCATCTATAAAAATCCGAATTTCCAATCTTGTTCCGTATTATTAATTTAATACAAGTTTCTTTTAAACTGTTAGCCTCGACTGTGAGCTATAGTCTTGACACTAAGGGCTCCCACACAAAACTGCGATGCGATGCGATGCGAATTCCATTTAATATATTCATCTCTTTTCTTTGTACTGTAGTAATGGCGATAGATATAACTATTTCAGTTCGCATCGCATCGCAGTTTTGTGTGGGAGCCCTAAGAAGATCCGATTCGATCGTGTTATCTATGAACCCTGCCGGTTGATACACTGACATTGGTGATAGTACTTCCCACATTCATTAGGCATGATTTCCTCTGAAATGATTTTATCAGATCAGTTCATAGAATAGGTAGTTAAAATCGTGTGATCATTTCATTGAATGGTCAATAAACTTTTATTGATAACATAACACCACATGCGAATGTTATATTTTATGTGTAAGCTATAGCGTGCTATAGCTTTGTCTTGGAGTATTTTGTTTTTTGGGATTTACATCTTCATCACATCATCTTCCGCGCGGTTCCTTTTCAATAAAATGTTCCGTACATTTTTCCTTTGTTTGTCAGGAGTCCAGTCTACAATGTAGCTTGCTGTGTGAAGGAATGTTCGACAATTGTGTGGCTGCTGACACGATCTCAGACGATCACACAAGTAACGATCATCGGCCTTAATGAAGAAGAGGTATAAGTATATTTTAGTGAACTTTAGGTTATGTAAGTAAGTATTAGCCTGTAATGTTCCACTGCTGTGCAAAGGCCTCTCGTCTCTCTGAAGATATGAGTAAGGTGATAATCACATACGAGTAAGGTCATAATCACTACGCTTGCCTACTGCGAGTTGAATGCACAAACCACTAGACCACAGAAGAGTATCTATTCCTAATCATAAATGTCGTTATGGTAATTTGACTAAGCGATGTTAGATAATTGCGATTGTAAAGCAATGTGCAACTCGAATGAGTAGTGCTTGGATGGGTGGCCTAAAGTGGCATGTCTATCTGAGCGCTACCGTGCTTCGGAGGGCACGTTAAGCAGTTGATCCCGGTTGTTTCAATCGTAAGACCATCTTGGAGTCCTTTAGGCGGTCTATATACCCCGACACAAGGATTGGCCACTAACCTACACGAAATGAATGAACGAGCTGGTGTAGTCACCCAATTTAGTCGAACATGTCTTCAACGCAAACCAATATAAAACGCATAGAAGGTAGTTATGTAGTTAACTACACCGCGTCTCCCTATGCCACGTGATGGCCGTAATCCCTCCGATTTCCGTCGACAAACGTGGTCTCTAACATCATTGGAATAAATAACGATATTCTGCATCGAATACGACAGTTCCGTTCCGATAATTAGTAGATAATACAACTAACTTTGCCCCGAACGACCCCAAAGATAACATCTCAGAATTATTAGTAAATTTGTTATTCGTACTCCGTGGTTCGTTGTGGACAGAACGAAATTATGTATTGTAAAATGATGTTAAAATGATATTAAGTGGCAAAATGAAGTGGTTTGTGATTTTAATGTGTTTGTGCTGGTCTGTTGAAGGATCACCAAGTAAGTGTTTTTGGAATTCACCTTTTTTTTTATAGTAAGTAGATTAGGCATTTATAACTTTTGCGGTCTTACCGTACCCTTTCCCGCGGGAATTTCGGGGTAAAATTTGTCCCATGTGTTAGTATGGTGTATAACCTTTATTACTGTAAAGCTACATCCAAATCCGTCCAGTAGTTTTTGCGTGAAAGAGTAACAAACATACATTCTCACAAGCTTGCATATCTATAATATAAAAATGAATCGCTGAATGTGTTGGTAAGCGCAAATCTCGAGAGCAGCTGAACCGATTTCGCTAAATCTTTTTTTATTATATTCCTTAAAGTACGAGGATGGAGATTTTTTTTAAATTGCCTAAGATGTTTAAAAGTATCGAAATTCCCACGGGAACGGGAGCGCCGCGGGTGATACCGCGGAGCACAGCTAGTTTATAATATTAGTAGGTTAAAATAGGATGTACCTACTTATATTGATTGATGATAATACAATCATGTTTTGTATACCTTAATCAACCTATGCTGTCCCACTTCTGGGCAAAGTTCTCCCTCAACATATTGATGTTCAAGCTAGCTCAAGATTACACCAATACCAATAGGTAATGAAATATGATTACCTAAAAGTAATGCGTATGTAACTACATCCTGTTATGCTTTGAAACTTTTGATCATAGGTAGATACCTAGGTTAGTTTAGTCACGTAACAGCAAAGTAGGTACTAATATAACTACTAGCAAGCAGCACCCGCGGTTTTACCCGAGTTGTGTCCCATTCTGTTTTGGCATGAAAAGTAGTCACAAACCTTCCTCTTGGATCACTTCTGTATGTTGTTACTCTGTCTCAGGATTGGTCAGGTTGACCATCCACTCGATGAAGAAGAAGACTCTGTATGTTGGTGAAATTCGCATGAAAATCTGTTTAGGAGTTTTCAACAAAATCATTCAAACAGGCAGCTTTTGGGGAATTTGTTTTACAATATGAAACACATTAGAGTCGGTCTTCCAACTTATGATTATGATCCATCTAGACCTAGTCTAGCTAGCTCGAAATGTGTCAGTCAATTATTCCATAGTTACTATATTTTTCCGAATATATTATTTTAAATATCTTAAACCTTCGTAAGATTTGAAATAAAATAGTAGTTTATGCAACGTCATATAAAGAAGGGTATTAAAACACGAATGTGAGTTTATGAAACGAGCGCAGCGAGTTTCATAATAGTAACGAGTGTTATAATACCCGTGTTATATGCAGTTGCATACACTACTTTATCTTCACTATTTAATGCAATTAATCAAACAAAATTTTAAAAACACATTGCGAAACATTAAATTCACGCGTAGGTACGTGTATTGTCACAGTGAACTTGCCGCCATTAAAATCTAACCAATGAGAGCGCAGCTGCGCGTAGGGCCAATCAGGAGCGAGCGAGATCTTACCAAAGAGTTTTGTGTATGTAGTTTCGACGAAGTTTTCACGTATAACCCAACTATTTTAAAAAGCCAGCATAATATCAAAATTTTATACAACTAGTATGAGGATTTTGACATAAGGCTCGCCAGGTTAATTGGTCGCGTTATAATGATGTTATAATGTTAAATTATAATGATATTATAACATCATGTGCAATTGCTTAAATTGAGTGTTTTAGTTGTCTGCGCTATAACAGTAGTAATTCTAGGTCAAGTATTGGAAACATAAGTAGAATGTTACAACATTAGTGTAGATAAATATTGTTTTCCTATGGTTTTCTTACTAATATTAGTAGGTAGGTAGGTGTTTACCATTTTTAAGCTGATGCTTAATAAAACTAACAATAGTAGTTATTTATTTAACTTACCTACTTGTAAAGAGGTAGTGATTGAGACATTTTGTCTGGTTTCATCCTCATTACTATCCAGAGCTTGATAAGCGCAATTGTTACCGGACGGGATTCTTTTAATTGAAAGCTGGCCCTCATAATGTTATGAGTGTACTTTAGATGGGTACTGTAAGAGATAGCTTCGCTTCTGATTTCACAAATGTTCTTTTAACAACGTTATTTAGGTACCTAATCCGTACATGTCAATGTTAATTATGTAATTCCTAAATGTAATTTAATATCTAATGTCATGCATGACTAATAAATATTAGTAAAAAAATAAAATCGAAATAATGTATTACGAGTATGTAGGAATTTGAACACTGCACTAGGCAAAGAACAAAGCACAGACAAAGGTCAGTTGATACTAAAATAATATCTTTTTAAAAAGCGAAAGTAACAGGATCAAGAAGCTTATTGGCTCAAAAAGTCCTCGTTACGTGTCCGTTAACGGCGAATCTTGGGCTTAAGCTCGTTCAAGAGCTCAGATGTAGCTTGCAAAGTCAAAATTTGTTTTGAAAGTCCTGTTGCTGAGCGCGCAGTACAGCTTACCATCAGCATTGAAAGTATAGATGCGGGAAGGCTTACGGGTCTTTCTGGATACATAAGCCTCCGCTAAAATGCGTTTGCGTACCTACATATTAAATTTAAAAATCGAAAATTGTATACCTACTGGCTTAGATGAAATAGGTAGGTTCACTTCATCAATCAAACTAATTAAGGATGAAGCTCTCTAATGAATATAATATTGTAACAAAATATCCAAGTAAACAATAATCTATAGACCTTGGCGGTAATGAGTTGCGGTTCAGATATCTCGTGTGAGATTATAATTACTTACACGCATTATTTATTAATCATTAGTGTTACCGACTAGACTAGATATTTGTCTAATTAGGTGATGATTGTGGTTTAGTTTGTTTATCCTAATCCTACACAAATATTGACTCATTTTAACAACATTGTACCTTACTTATCAAATCATTACTCTATTTTAATACTAAACTATTTTCTAATATGTAGGTACCTAGATACCTACCTAGTAGTGGTAGTAGTACCTAGATAGTGGTTAAAGAAAGGAATATTTTATAACTTTGTTTCCATTTTATCAGAATTCAGATTAATCCTCAGGCGAATTGAGTTCGATCGTTTGATTTGAATACTTAATACATACATCGGTACCTATAATAAAACCACAGTTATCATAACATTTTCTCTTGCTAAGAAACGTCATGATATTTTTCATTAATTAATTAAGCTGTCAATGTTAACATGACATTACATTGACATTGACATTGGAAAACCATCTGATCTGTGCTGTCAAGATGTTGTTTTTCTTTTTGTAAACAAACATACAAAAAAACCGGCAAATAGAGAAAGTGAAAATCGTGAAAATTTAATCGATGTGAAAAGCAATGAAATAACCATTTTAATCTCTGTATTACAGATTCATTAAAAGATCCTTACATTTGTGGAGCACCATCATGTGCAAGTAAGTATTGTTTCCTTAAATTATTTTGTCACCGAAATCAACAAATTTTAAAACAAAATTTATAAATGAAAATTACGCTTCAACATATAAAAAACGTGTTCTATAAACTGTTTTTTGAGTTAATTACGCAATGAAGTGGTCAAGACAACATAAATATTAAGTTTGCTAATGTTTTTATACACCTTTTGGCAGAGTCAGAAAAGTTCAAGTATTCTACCGATTTAATTTACTATTACAACTACAACGCGAATGTGGAGACTTACTTCGCTGGATCAAGTAATAACCATTCTACTCTCGACGTCAAGTCAGTGGTAAGTTGAGAAAACCTTTAAAAAATAATAATGTTAAATAAAAAATGTATTTTCTTTCAATTTATTAATTTTAAGTTCATTTTTGTATGTATTTGCTTTATGTGGCAATAAATTACTTTTTCCAGGTTAAAATCCAATTCCTGAGTCCGTGCGAAGGTCTTCTGCAACTGGCCGACGTTGAGATTGCAGATCAGAATGAGAACTATCCGGTTGAACGAGGAGAGAAGTTCACACACGCAGTTACTGCTCATGATCTTAGGTGAGGGAACTAAAATCATATATGTATAAACTAGCAGCGCCCCGCGGTTTTACCCGCGTTGTGCCCGTTCGCCGTGGGAATTTCGGGAATTTTTATACATATAAACCTTCCTCTTGAATCACTGCATCTATTTAAAAAAAAACGCGTCAAAATCCGTTACCTAGTTGTAAAGATCTTAGCATACATAGGGACAGAAAGACAGTGGAAAGCGACTTTGTTTTATACTATGTAGTGAAGTAAGCATGTTTATAAAATACCTATGAATAATACTCAACAAATAACATACTTTGTTGATCAACTGAAAGGTTGAAAGTGTTGTGTGAAGGGTAGAAAATATTAGCAGAGCATAATTAAATTATAGAGAGAAATGGAAAGATTGTTAACTGTCAAGTTTATGAAAGAATGCAATGCATAAATAAACCTTTATATGTCGGAGATTAAAAGTAACCCTAAGTCAGTAATAACTGAGCATAATACTGTAACTGCTGGTGAAACCATTTTACTTAACTTATTATACTAAATGAAACGGGTCTGTATCGCGTTCGATAATTACACATACAGTTATCCCATGACCACGAGCAGTGTAATTCACTCGAAACATTGGGTATGTATTACAGTAAAATACGTTAAATTATCTAAAGTGATACAGACCCGTTTCATTTAGTATAATGAGTGCAAATCGTGTGAGTTTAAAAAGTACTTTACTTATTACTAATACTATAAAGGGTTAACCACTCCGCTAGTCTTTCATAATATTAACATTCCTTTAGTAAAGATTCCATGTTATCTTAGTTCGTTGACCTTGACACTAAACCAACTTTATTATTAAACATTTTATTATTTTATCTGAACTTGTGTGAATAACCTAAGGAGGCGAAGAAGTCATAATACATCTTATAGTTTTTAGCATTATTTTGTACCAGCAGCACCATGATTTTATACCATTAAATATTTCCTGATGAGAATTTTGAGATAACAGATTAGTTAGTAATAGTATTTTAGATGCCTAAACCTGACTAGATGAATTGTAAATGGTTTGTACAATTCGCAATCTTTCGACAGGTTGATTAGAAACTAATCCGTGTTTACAATATTATGGTGACATTATATATGGTATATATGAGGGGCTTTGCCCAGCAGTGGGACATTGTAGGCTAATACTTTAGTTTTACTTTTTAAATATAGTCAAACCTAAAAATATTGGGCGCTATTTAGAAGTCACCCAGCTTAATTATAGCAGCTTAATAAACATTTCGAACTTTCTACTTTGGGTGACCATATTTTCTGCAAAAGGGTCATAGTAGACCGAGTTATAATTTTGACTTACAATGTAAAATGTTGGCTTAAAATGAAAGCTAACATTTAGATGTTAGCCTTAGCTTTCGATCTAAGAAGCTATCAGTTCATATTATTAACAAGACTGCTTCGCTCCAGGTTTGCATTCCACGATGGTACGATATCGGAGATTTGTCCCCAGTCCGACGAAGAGGATTGGGTACTCAACTTCAAGAGAGCTATACTTGCAATGTTTCAAAACACCATGAAGAGATTTGATATCGATTATAAGGGAGTTGAGGTAATGTAGATAGTTGCTTTCTTTAACCACATTAATTGATTGATGGCATCAATCAATTGTACATGTTACATAAAAAATAATCGCTCAATACGTAATTTCTATTCTGCCGACTAATCTCTTAGGGCCTTATTCATAAACGCCTATTAAGAGTATTTTAGCTATCCCTTTCCAACATACATTAATCTCCAAAGAGCAAAAGAGACAAAACACTCTTTAACAGTGTTCTAGTTAAAGAGCGAATAGCTGCAGTCGATCGACAAAATTAGTTGATCGATTAGTGAGATGACAATCTCAATAAGTACTGCTTCTTTTCAAAAAGACCGAACAGAATTGAAATTCACCTAACTAATATTATGAGATGTAAACAGAAATTTATTTATTGAATATACAATTGTACAGTCAGCCCAAATAGTCAAGCACTTTAGTACTACTTTAGTACTGTCTAAAGTGCTTGACTATTTGTGTTCTATCACTGAAATCTTCCTAAGTATTGCTATAACTTAAACTTATTAAATGTGATAAGGTTCTAACATCTTATTTTGCCAACAGCAAGATATCCACGGAACATGTAACGTGGACTACACAATCCGCGGTCAAAAGAACACCAGTCTCATACTCGTGAAGAAACGGGACCTCACTCAATGTACTAATAGATATAAGTACATGTCCATACTGCAAACTGTGAGATATGATTTTCAGAGTGTAAGTATATTAATCTACGCACTATATATCCTAACTTAATATTATAAATGCGAAAGGAACTCTGTCTGTCTGTCTGTTACGCTTTCAAGCCAAAACTACTGAACTGATTTGAATGGAATTTGGTACACAGTTAGTCTAGAGCCTGAAAAAGGACATAGGCTACTTTTTATCGCGAAATTCCCTCGGGAACGGGTACAAGGCGGGTGAAACTGCGGGGCACGGCTATATATAGAGAGAGAGAGGGAGATGAGGGACCTTTGCTTTACAGAAAGTTTCAGGATAATACTAACTTATTAGTCTTTACAACACAGAAACGACAATCGACATTATTTTCGTCTTTAATAATTATTAATTAATCTTTATAATTATTTCTAAGGTAGACTTTACGTTCACCTGCTATGATTTTAAATTCCGGTTCGAACGAAAATATGTTTTCAATTTACTTTTCATTGATCACAAAAATACAGTAGGGACGGGTGGTGATATAGCTTTATCCTCATCATTGTACAGATAGTTAGTGGCAAGCCCAGCTGTGGTCATAACAGGCTAAAGCTTTACTCTTTATGGTTTCAGAAATTCCAAACCTGGCCCGTCCTCAAGTCCGAAAGCAAGTGCGTCATCACGGTCGACCATCACGTGTACAAGACGGCACATTGTCGTGAGCGGCACCTGTTCGAGCCGTTCTCGGGCCGGGAGCACTCCGGCGCCATGACCACCGTGCTGCAGAGCCTGGACCTGCTCCGGGAACTTAATAAGACGGACTCGGAAGTTATTGAGGCGCAGCCCAAATGTGAGTTGGGTTTTAAAAAGTTTTGTAGCTTAAGAATGCCTTCCCACCTTGTATTTATAACCACTTAATGAAAAAGTGTGGAGTGCGTGGAGATAAGGTTTAAGTGTCTCTTTGTGTGTGTCTGTCTGTAGCATTATAGGTCCTAAACGAACGGACCGATTTTAATCGTAACATTTTTGCGTCGTGACATAGTGTGTGTATCTTGAAGTGTCTGTTTGTCTGTTTGTTCGTGCTAATCTGCAAAACTACTGAACATATTTTATAGTTATACATAAATTACTTATTTGAAGACGATGGTTCTAGGATGCCTACTATATAAAGAAATTGGTATTAATAAAAAAACCTAGTTCGTTATTTTATGTTTATTATATAATATACGTTTCAGCGTGGTCCGAAATAGAGAAACGTTCGAATCTGCTACACCATCACGTTGGATTCGTGGGCGACGACACTGGAGGCCTCAAGAACGCCAGAGAAGTATTGAAGCAACTTTGTATGTGAGTATTTATACTCTGTTTTACATTAGTTTAGGTATTGGACGGTATTATTGTTAATTTCCTTAAAAATTAAATATATAATGACAAAAAAAATCAGTAACGCTTTTATTATGACACTTTCCACATATGTCATCGGTTTTCTTATGGCATTTTTAATGTTTGAAGCAAGATTTAAGTTTAAGACACTTTAAATATTACTTTTGGAACAACTTTGGCGGTACGCTCAAAAACTGAATAAAATTATTTGACTTTGACTTGCTTTGACTGCGATTGGAATTAGTTGTGCATACCCATAGAATGTTAGAAGCTTAATGTTTTGAATTGAAACTACGTTTACGGATACACTTCGCTTTTATTTAACACTAGCAGCGCCCCGCGGTTTTACCCGCGTTGTGCCCGTTCCCGTGGGAATTTCGGGAATTTTTTTACATAAAAACCTTCCTCTTGAATCACTCTACCTATTACAAAAAACCGCATCAAAATCCGTTGCGTAATTTTAAAGATTTAAGCATACAGACAGACAAACAGTGTGACAGACACGAAAAAGAGACGACTTTATTTTATACTATGTAGTGACTATGTAGTGATAGTGATTTTTATATTTAGCTTAATGTTTGTTTGAAATTTCAATGAGTTTTGATTGGTCGATTGAACGCACCGTTCCACTCCGCATTAGACACTCACTAGCCACGCCCCGCGGTGTACCCGTTCCCGCTGGAATTTCGGGATAAAATGTATCCCATTTGTTATTCTGGTGTATAACCTATATTACTGTAAAGTTTCGTCCAAATCTGTCCAGTAGTTTTTTCGTGAAAGACATACATCCATCCTCTCAAACTTTAGCATTTAAAATATGAATAGGATTCTAATATCTTGATACTTGATTATAGGGTGAAAGAAGGCAGTTCGGCCGCCGGCGGAGCGGATGAACGTTTAGACAGCTCGTCCACCGTCGGGCTGTGGGGCGGGCTGGTGCGAGCCGCTCGCCCGCTGCACCACCCCGCGCTCGCACAGCTACTGGCACGCGCGCACGCCATCTGTGAACCGGCTACGTGAGTTTACCATACATACATAGACATACATACATAGAATTTTTTTTTCAAGAGTTACATTATCAACTATTAAAGCTGATTTCAAAGACAATTATTTGTGTAATAGAAAACAATATTATATTTATTTTTTTTAGTCAGAAAATGTCACTTGAGCTTTTTAGTACTACTTTAAATATCACTTCTTCTTTTCCTTTCTTCTGTTTGTAAAAGCGCTGCAAATGTCTGATTGTTAAAGCGCTGCAAACGCCTGAGCAAATGTTAAGGACTTTAGTACTTTGTCACATTACCGACTTTTATAATTATAGTAGTTTTAATATGATTACATTATAAGTTATGCTTTACACCTTCATATATCATTAAAACATACTCTTTTACTTCAACAACATCTACCAATACAAACCATAAACTATCTTTCCAGTAAACACATCCTAGACGCGCTGCCTTACATCGCCAGCACTGGCTCTGTAGAGTTAATCAAAGACATGATTATGAGAGACGCAGTAGACAAGGAGACTAGACACGAGTGGCTCATGTCTATGGCTATGATACCTAGGTAAGAGATTCTAGAGTTAATTAGGTAACATAGTCTAGCAGGGATAAGATGCAATTTTGTTTTTTTTTGTCACAAAAGTTTGATATTATTTGACAACATTAGAAAACATTGACAAATTTAAAAAAATATAACTTACAACTACTTTAAGACTTTAAATCTAGTGAACATAAACAGCTTACGAGCAATCTCAAATAACAGATCACGATTTGACATTGTCTCTATTTAAATAAACTAGCTGACCCGGCAAATGTTGTTTTGCCATATAAAAATTAAGGGGTGGACCACCCTAATCACTATAGATGTAAATCCTATATAGGTATACATATATATCCTATATCATATATATCCATGCGGTTTCACCCGCAGCGCCCCTGTTCCCGTGGGAATTTTGAGATTTTTATTCCCTATAAACCTCACGGAGCCCGAGACCTTTCCAACGAATGCAAAACCGTGGGAATCGGTTCGTGCGTTCTGGAGTTATAGCGTCAGGGAGGAAAACCCGACTTATTTTTATATATAGTAGATAATATCCTATAGATGTAAATCCTATCATTCAAGTTGGATCAAATTGCACACGGTGTGCAAATCAAATTTAAAATCGGTTCAGTAGTTTAGGAATCCATCGCGGACAAACAACGTGACACTTAATTTTTATATGTATTGATGTCCAATTTTCTCGGCTAAAAGAACAAATACCAAAATGACATTGGGACCAACATTAAGTGGCATAAAATCAAAGGTATTGACATGATTATTTTCAGGCCAAAGCACCCAATGTTGGACAGTATGCTTGAACTACTGAGAGGTCAAAAGAACGACAAAGTGATCAGCTTTACTGTGTCATCCATGGTGCATTCATACTGCAAGCACAGCGGAAAATCACGTGAGTTGGACTTTATATTTATGTTAATAGAGTAGACTTTTGCATGATTACGTTGGAATCCTAGTTTTATATTTATGATTACAAATACCTGAAGAAAGTTTTCAGTGTACACCAATTAAGACAAATATAAAGTAAGTTCATTTAAGTTAGTGGTCAACCTTGGTGTCAAGAGTTTTTAGGCCGCCTAAAGGCCTCCGACATGCGCTGTCCATTTAAACGCCAGGGACGTGCCCCCTGACAGATATTCCATTTCCATTTTTAACCGATTACAAAAACTATAAATATGACTATTCTCACGAAAGGCTTGTTTAAAGTTGGGTTTTCACTTAATTATTAATTACTCCAGCTATAATAAATTTCTACATTAACTTATGCGCTTATCAATTTCAGTACGTGAATGTTGCGAAGAAGAAACCCCAAGGAAAATCGTAGAAGAATTCGAGTCGATAGTGGCCAGTATAGTGCAGAAAGGAGTCATCAAAACTAGAGAGGATAGGAATAACGTAAGTGTACCACTCATTTAAAGACAAGAAGATAAGAGAGAAGGAAGAAAAGAGCCTTTATACTAGAGTTATGCTATGCTACCTTGCTACGAGGGCGGGTCAATAAGTCCGTGACTTTTTGAATTTCCGACCTCTTTACTGAAACAATAATACTGGTCTCGTCAACAGGCATCTGTAAGTTGACTCCTCTGAAAATTTGAACTTGCTGCGTCAGTTAGTTTGTGTTTTACAGCTATCTTTATCAGACTACTCACTAATTTGACGAGAAAATGGACAAAAGTGAATTTCGTGTGCTTATTAAGCATTATTTCTTGCGAAAAAAAACCATTACCGAGACCAAGGCAAAGCTTGATAAATACTATGGGGACTCTGCACCATCGATTTCCATGGTAAAAAAGTGGTTTACTGAATTTCGTTGTGGCCGTACAAGCACTAAAGATGCCGAGCGTCCTGGACGCCCAGTTGAGGTCTCTACACCCAAAACATTCGAAAAAATTCACGATATGGTGTTGGCCGACCGAAGACTGAAAGTGCGAGAGATTGTGGAAGAAGTAGGGATCTCGCATGGCTCAGTGGTTTCAATTTTGAATGATCACTTAGGCATGAGAAAGCTGTCCGCAAGATGGGTGCCGCGTTTGCTCACAGTCGACCACAAACGCAATCGTGTAACAACTTCACAGGAAGGTTTAGCATTGTTTAATCGTAATATGGAGGAGTTTTTGCGCCGTTTTGTAACCGTGGACGAAACGTGGATCCATCACAACACACCAGAGACCAAACAACAGTCAAAACAGTGGGTTTCCAAGGGTGAATCGGCGCCAAAGAAGGCCAAGGTGGGATTGTCGGCCAATAAAGTTATGGCGACTGTTTTTTGGGATGCACGCGGGATAATCCACATTGACTACCTTCAAAAGGGAAGAACAATCAATGGGGAATATTATGCCAACTTATTGGACCGATTCAATGACGATTTAAAAAGAAACCGACCTCATTTGGCCAAGAAAAAAGTTCTTTTCCACCAAGACAATGCAAGGGTGCACACATGTGCAGTTGCCATGGCCAAAATCCATGAATTGGGCTATGAATTGCTCCCTCATCCACCCTATTCTCCAGATTTGGCTCCGAGCGACTACTTCTTGTTCCCAAACCTGAAGAAATGGCTTGGTGGAAAAAGATTTGACTCCAATAATGAAGTCATCTCGCAAACAAAGGCCTATTTTGTCGAACTCGACAAATCATATTTTTTGGAAGGGATAAAAAAATTGGAGAAGCGTATAGAGCTCAAGGGAGACTACGTTGAAAAATAAAATATATTTTTAATAAAAAAATCTGTCTTTTATTGCAAAAGTCACGGACTTATTGACCCGCCCTCGTATTCTACGTTAGATATGATTGGTGGATACCACCATCGCTTTGTTACGCGCAGCATAGCAGTTTTGGTTGAAAGACAATCTCACAACTTTCATAAACAGACCTAAATATTCGGAAAGTAGCAAAGTATAACCTAAAAAGGCACACTTAAAATGATTTTTATAAAAGCTTATCTTTTTTACAAATATTGAATTAATCAACCATTCTGTACTGATATCTTCAGTGAGATGAGAGGCCTTTTCCCAGCAGTGGGATATTACAGGCTAATACTTTACTATTTTCATTTTCCAACAGATCATAGTAGCGATAAAGTCGCTAGGCAACATCGGTGGCTTCAAGACTGATTTCGTGGACGTTCTAATGACTTTGATCGGCGATACTTTCGTGCCTATACCGGTGAGGTTGGCAGCTGTCGACGCCTTCAGAAGGACGCCATGTTTGGAGACGCGGTAAGTACAATACTAAGGGTGCCTGTCCATTAAAGCAAAGCGGTTTCAACCACGTTGTACCCGTTCCCGCGGGAATTTCGGCATAAAATGTATGTGCTATTCTGTCGTATAAGTTTCATCCAAATCTGTTCAGTAGTTTTGCGTGAATGAGTTACACACATATATGCATCCTCACAATCTTTCGCATTTATAATATTAGTAGGATGTACTTCAAAAACTAAAAAATGACAAATTAAAACTTAGAGACACGGGAATGTAATATAAATACTAATACATACAATAATTATTTTAAAAAATCTTGAGAGTTGTCAAGGGACACTCGGATGGAACGAAGTTTATTTATTATCGACAAAAATAATCGTCGCGACACTACACTGTTCAATGCGAAATAGAAAAACGAAACGAAAATATCTGGCTTGCTTTCTATAAGAGAGAGAGAGAGACAGACAGAGAAACATGCGCACGCCAGAGAGAAACAGACAGAGAAACATGCGCACGCCTGCGGCGTGACAGACAGACATGACAGTGACGTGGTGTGACAGACGTGACAGTCTGTATCTCTCTGGCGTGCGCATGTTTGTCAGTCTGTCTCTCTCTAACGCAAAAAGTGTCGTTACAACTTTTTCGTCTAGCCCCCTTTCGCAACGCGCGATAAGGAACTTCGTTCCAATAACATAATTTAAACCGACTTTTTCACTCAATATTTCAATCTAAATTGTTCTTTTATCTTCTATCTACCCCCATTTATTTCCAGCGAATATTTCCTGGAGACTTTCCGTGGTGACTACGTGGATATTGAAATACGTATCGCATCTTATCTACAAGTGATGAAATGTCCCGACTTGGGCACTGTCAGGAAAATATTCCACTCGTTGAGGAACGAGCGGGTTAACCAAGGTAAGTTTAACTGAGAAGAAATTAATGTTGAACTCATGGTTAAGTTTTGAATTCTGAATTCTTCTCTTATGAAATCGTAATGACAATGTTTAACTAAAAACATTTTATAAACAACTGGACAGATACGCTAAAAGGTATAGCGTTTTTAGTCTTAATATTGACATGTGCTAATCTTGTCATAGATTATATAGTCATAGTTACCAATCTAGTTTATTATTTTTTAATTAAATTTTTAATAGTAAGTATTTTTTAACTATTATAAATTTCATACAAAATGATTTTTCATAAATATTACAACAGGTCATAAAAAATGATTCCCTGATTAACGTTGACAGTCAACATTCTCACAATATACACTATCGAAAATGTGTCAAACAATATATTCCCGAATGCCCCGTGGGGTGTCGCAGCCGCCACGTTCGTGTGGAGCCACCTGAAGAACCTGCAGGAGTCGTCGCTGCCGTCGCGCGTGGAGGTGCAGGGGCTGCTGTCGGGCAACACCATGCCCGACCTGGCCGACCGCCCCGACTTCCGCCTCTACTCGCGCAACTACGAGCAGAGCGTCTTCTTCGACCAGTATAACGCTGGTGAGAATTACTTTTGGAATGGGGTCTTTGTGACTTTTAATCCTCATCTTTTAAGAGGTATTTTGGTGACATTTGGGTATGTGCATTTGCCTACCAAGACTGGGGTCTCAGGTTGAGCAAAAACATTTTTCCTACTTTTCAAACGGCTCGTATGAGATCACTAATCTGCATTAGGTAAGCGTGGTGATATCTTCGGTGAGATGAGAAGCCTTTAGCCTTTGCCTAGCAGTGGGACATTACTGGCTAATACTTTTACTTTTCTATATGACTTAATTCCCATCGTTTAAGAGGGCTGCAGTTTTGGCGTGTGTGTTTGCATGGTGTGTGTGTGTGCGTGTATGCACCCGCGGAAGTGTGTGTGAGTATGATATGTGTCTATCTAGCTGTGCTCATACAGGGCGACACAGAAGACGTAGTACAAAATAATTAATTATGGTTAGGTTAGTGACAAAGAACGTTATTCACTACATCACTAATTAAAATTCATCTAAATAACTTTTGCTAATTTTCTAACAAAATAATTTAATAAATTCCTGAAAGTTTGGTCACCCTATGGACGTTTGGTGACGTCATGTGACGTCATGTTAGTTATACTTATTAGGTACTTGTCACATTATATAACGTAATCTCTGTGTGCCAAGTACCTAGTCAGTCGCCAGAAGTAATTTCTGATATCAATACACAAGTGAAAGATTTGGTAAAACAAATCAAATCATTTATTTACAAGTATGCAGTATCTTATTAAAACTTAAACATATTTCAACAAGTGCTCAAAATGGTCACCGCCTTCCACAACGCAAAGCTCTGCACGACGTCGGATGTTCCTCTAAACTCTACCGAGTACAAATTCGTTGGCTTTCACAACTTCAAATGCTTGTATAAACCGTGTTCTTTTGGGATAATCGGCTAAAACAATATCTTGGACCCGTTGAAAATGAAAAGGGTGCATTTTTTCAGATTGCAATTATCTCCAAATAAAAACTTGGGTTGTTCCGAATCGTGCCGCTGCTTCTCGGGTGCTTGCCTCAGGATTGCGGATAAAATATCTAAATACTCGTGTTCGAAACTGTTCTGTGTATCTTGGTTGCCGGCCTCTGCCTTGGGCATGAATTGGAACAGCAAATTGCCCATAGTCCCTCAAATTTTGCACACAATTATTTATCAATTGCCGTGTGGGGATCGGACTCTCTGGGTAGAGTTCGTGAAAAAGAGCTTGCGTCTGCACCGTACTCCGCGACGTAAAATAAAATTCTACCATACGTAATCGTTGAATGTTTGTGAATGGATAAGGAGGTGGCATTATTATTAACGAATATTTAATTTTTTCCAATCTCCAAATTAAACTGATTAATCAATATTTTCTTGTTATGACAAGTAACTTCAACGATGTCATTTATGTCATTTATTTTTAAATTATCAGTCATGATGATAAAGAAGGTGAGTGTTTACAACAAAGTAGTTTCAACCTTTTTGTTTTCCACAAAGTAGTTAGGGTAACCATGATGGGGTCAAAAATAACGGAAATAATTAAAACAATGGTATAACGATTGCGATTATTTAAACAACACGAAACATAGTTCGGATTATTAGCACTAGGTAGGTAAGTTAGAAAAACATGTTTCGTATTACGTCTTATGTGTCACCCTATATATCATTGCTCAAAAAAATATTTAATAGTAATTCTAACCAATTGTAAAAAACACAATGCAGTCAACCAACTGAAAATATGTAGTTAACTCATTCAGTTAACCGAAAATGGTTACCGCGTTTGTTGACTGACTCAATTTGAACTAACCATTATTTTCTTATTCAACTCATTGTTTCTTCTCAGGCGGTAACTACGAAGCTAACGTGGTATTCTCTCCTGACTCATACATTCCGAGATCAGTGTCACTGAATTTGACTGTGGACATGTTTGGAGAATCTATCAATATTTTTGAGGTAAGCTACTCGATAGTAGGTTAATAATTTATAGCTGTGCGGTCGCTGCATACGACGGCTGCAGAGCAAGTAAATACTTACTTATGGCTGCAGACTGCAGTGCGACCAGCCTTGAAATAATGTTTGCAGAGATTTATAGAAAGCAATGCAGTGCGTTCCGTTACAACTTACAAGTTACATGTAAAATCTATTTATTTATAATTATGAATAAAATTGCAAAAAACCGCACTTCGTACTCGAAAGCAACAAACTCTAGAATAACACACATTCCATCAAATTTGGAAACAACACGTCTGCAACTCGAAGTACAATATTTTTTAACAAATTAGTTATGAAATCTATCATATTTGTTTTTGAAATGTTACGTCACTTTTAAAAGAAATAGACTGTATAAGAAAAGTAGAATAATTGTATTTCACTCTCACATAATAATAAATTACTATAATTACATTACTTTTTAGATGAAAGCCCGAGCCGAAGGCTTCGAGCGATATTTCGAAGGCATCTTCGGCGACAAAGGACCTTTCAACAAAAACAAAATCGTTGAAAAAATCAACAACTTAAGAGTATTCCGTTCAGCTGACGATGCGGAAGAGGTGCAAGCGAAAATCGACGATTTGAACTACAAGAACGAAGCTCTTAAGCACCGTTTTCCTATGGCAGAGTTGGGCATCAAGATTTTTGGCAATGAGATTTCATATTGGAATGCGGAAGGTGATACGGAGATTATGAAGGCTTTAGAAAGATTGAACCCGCAGTTGAGGGTCTTGGAAATACTGTCTGGAAAGGTCAGTCTCTTGTTTAATACAGGCTATTTTTGCCCGTACTTGTAAACATGCAATCTGAAAAATCGGATCGGACTTGACAATCAAAGTCAACTAGTAGCGTCCTGCGGTTTTACCCGCGTTGTTCCCGTTCCCGTGGGAATTTTCATACATATATTTCATACCTTCCTCTTGAAATACTTTATCTATTTAAAACCGCATCAAAATCCGTTGCGTAGTTTTAAAGATCTAACATACATAGGGACAGACAGCGGAAAGCGACTTTGTTTTATGAAGATTCACTGAAAAGGTGGCTCAAAGTATTTAGCACCAGACAAACCCGCCAACTTCTATTAACATTAACTTAGGCTGTCTAAATACTTCAAAATTTACTACTAATGTATAATTTCCAGGAAATCTCGTACAACAAAGCGTCTCTATTCGTCGACACCACATTCATTATCCCAACGGGCTGCGGGCTGCCGATGAATATGAATCTAATGGGCACTTCGTACGTTGACACTAAGCTATCCGGCGCGGTAGTGGAGCAAAACAAAACGCATCTGGAGTTTGAAGGGAACTTGAGACCTAGGTATGTTTATAGGAATAGGCAGGATTTGTGTCTACAGACAGTCTTTTTGTGTCTTCACAGTCTTTTCGGGTTTACTGATAGCCATTTTGTGTCTTCTGGTAGCCTTTTTGTTTCTAGTGCCAACTTTTTTGTTAACAAAATAATTTTAACCACTGACTTAAAAAGAAAGATTTTCTAAGTGTGTCCGCTATGTGCGGCTGAAGGATCGTAGCTCCTAAATGAATGTATCGATTTTCACCTCGTTTTTTGTCGGTTTAAAATTGCTTACAATAAGAGTGTTGTAGCCATTGATTTTATAAATAAATATTTTTTATTTCAATCTAGTTATAATTTATTTGGCAGATGTATCTATGCAGAGTTCATGTTTGAAGGTATAATTGGATCGTTGATAATTTTCGTGTCCCTACAGCGTGGCAGTAAACGTGGCCGCTACAATGAGTGTGTCGGCCGGCGGGCTGTGTTCATCCGGCATCCGCGTGAACTGGAGGCTGTACACCGCCACGGGGCTGGGCGCGCGGCTCAGCGTGCGCGGCGGCCAGCTGCGGCTCCACTTGACGCTCGAAGATGATAAACAGGAGATATTCGCGGCCAAGTGAGTATACACAGATTACAACCCAGTCATTCATTTTTTTTTTTTTACCTGGACAAATTCACACACGGTTAATTAGACACAAAGTAAGCTCTAAGCTTGTGTTATGGAATCTAATTAACTGGTAGTACTACATATACATACACAAATACTTTATAAGAATATATAATTGACACCCAGACGTCGTCGCCAACAACTATGTTTGCACATATTGTTGACTCCGGGCGGGAATCAAACCCGCAACCCCCGACACAATAAGCGCTCTCACTGCCACTGTGCCAACGGGCTTGTCAATTCTATAATTTGGAGTAGATTAGTGTCCAACCCTGGTGTCGGAGTTTTTAGACCGCCTAAAGGTGATGACATGGTCTAACGATTAAAACAACAAGTACCGACTGCTTTACGTGCCCTCCGAAGCACGGTAGCGCTGAGATAGAAATGCCACTGTCAGCTACCCAAGTAGGGTCGAGCTGCCCGTTGCTTAACAATCGCAATGAACTGACATCGCTTGGTCAAACTACGCCACGAGCGCTATACTCAACTATAACTATACTAGAACTCTCCAATTAACTCAACATAGCCCGTTTCTATCTTGAGCCACGATCAACTGAACTCAGTATAGGGAATACATTTTTAGTTCTTATAATCCGGTCAATTTAAACCAAAAAATGAGGGTGAGAGTGCATAAAGTCCCAACAAGCTGAAAATCAGGAAAATTGTTCAAAACATAATTATAAACAATGTGTAAAAGTTCCCCATCATTCCCGTGTATGGAATTTTTTTTATTCAAGGTCAAATGTCAAAAAAAGTGTTTTTCGCGAATATCTGAAAAACGGTGCAATGTAGCAAAAAAAGTGTGTGATGAAATGAAAGCTTATAAAATTCTCTATAACTTTAATTCTATCCACTTTTTCCATATTCCAAACCGTTATTGAATTACACGCTCCAGAAATGTCAAAATTAAGGACCTCGGGCAGGTAACTATGGAGCCTGCCCCAATGCTCAACAGTGACATGACCCATGTCATTTGAAAGGTCTTGAAGAGTTGTACAAGTTACTCCTATCGAATTCGATGGCCAACTCGGTGTTTTCGACCACCGAAGAATTACCACTGGAGGTGCTGTGGAGCCTGGACGGAATGCTCAACAGTGACATGACTTACGCATTTGAAAGCTCTTACAAGTCACTTTTTGATAGTTCGGTGTTTTCGACCACCGAAGAAAAAACACTAGGTGTATGTGCAATAATGTGCAGTTGACCCTGATCGTATTGCTCAACAGTGACATGACTAATGTCATTTGAAAGCTCTTACAAGTCACTCCTTGACAGTTATATCGAAATCGACGACCAACTCGGTGTTTTCGACCACCGAAGTATCGACACTGATCGTATTGCTCAACAGTGACATGACACATATCATTTGAAAGCTCATAAAGAGTTTTATAAGTCACTCTTTGATAGTTATATCGAAATCGCCGTCCAACTTAGTGTTTTCGACCACCGAAGAATGGAGTTGGGCTATGCCATACCGAAGTATCGACGCTGATCCTAATGCTCAAAAGTGACATGACCTATGTCATTTGAAAGCTCTTGAAGAGTTGTACAAGTCACTCTTTGACACTTATATCGAAATCGACCGCCAACGCGGTGTTTTCGACCATCGAAATATCGACACTGGGTGTATGTGCAGTTGACCCTGATGGTATTGCTCAACAGTGACATAACTTATGTCATTTGAAAGCCCTTGAAGAGATGTCCAAGTCACTCGTTGACATTTATATCGAAATCGACGGCTAACTCGGTGTTTTTTAACCAAAAATAAAAAAATATATGTACACATTAGTTAATAAAGGACCTTGAGAAAATTCCATTCTTCGGTGGTCGAAAACACCAAGTTGGCGGTCGATTTCGATATACATGTCAAGGAGTGACTTGGACAACTCTTCAAGGGCTTTCAAATGACATAAGTTATGTCACTGTTGAGCAATACCATCAGGGTCAACTGCACATACACCCAGTGTCGATATTTCGATGGTCGAAAACACCGCGTTGGCGGTCGATTTCGATATAAGTGTCAAAGAGTGACTTGTACAACTCTTCAAGAGCTTTCAAATGACATAGGTCATGTCACTTTTGAGCATTAGGATCAGCGTCGATACTTCGGTATGGCATAGCCCAACTCCATTCTTCGGTGGTCGAAAACACTAAGTTGGACGGCGATTTCGATATAACTATCAAAGAGTGACTTATAAAACTCTTTATGAGCTTTCAAATTATATGTGTCATGTCACTGTTGAGCAATACGATCAGTGTCGATACTTCGGTGGTCGAAAACACCGAGTTGGTCGTCGATTTCGATATAACTGTCAAGGAGTGACTTGTAAGAGCTTTCAAATGACATTAGTCATGTCACTGTTGAGCAATACGATCAGGGTCAACTGCACATTATTGCACATACACCTAGTGTTTTTTCTTCGGTGGTCGAAAACACCGAACTATCAAAAAGTGACTTGTAAGAGCTTTCAAATGCGTAAGTCATGTCACTGTTGAGCATTCCGTCCAGGCTCCACAGCACCTCCAGTGGTAATTCTTCGGTGGTCGAAAACACCGAGTTGGCCATCGAATTCGATAGGAGTAACTTGTACAACTCTTCAAGACCTTTCAAATGACATGGGTCATGTCACTGTTGAGCATTGGGGCAGGCTCCATAGTTACCTGCCCGAGGTCCTTAATTTTGACATTTCTGGAGCGTGTAATTCAATAACGGTTTGGAATATGGAAAAAGTGGATAGAATTAAAGTTATAGAGAATTTTATAAGCTTTCATTTCATCATACACTTTTTTTTGCTACATTGCACCGTTTTTCAGATATTCGCGAAAAACACTTTTTTTTGACATTTGACCTTGAATAAAAAAAATTCCATACACGGGAATGATGGGGAACTTTTACACATTGTTTATAATTATGTTTTGAACAATTTTCCTGATTTTCAGCTTGTTGGGACTTTATGCACTCTCGAATGTCTAAATTGACCGGAGTATTAGTTTAGTTTAGTTCTTGTTGATTGATCGAGTTCAGTTGTAACGGTGAAATTGGGGCTTAGTGTGCGTATTCAGTTTTCATCTTTCGACAAGCCCGTTGGCTCAGTGGTTTGTAAGAGAGCTTACTCTGTCGGGTATGCGGGTATTCGATATCCACCCAGAGTCAACAAAAGGGTGCATAGTTGTTGGCGTTGGGGTTACCATAAAAGGTAACTAAACTTAAGAGCTAGGTCTCTCGATAAACGTCTTTATCTTTTAAGGCCCTGACCATCTTCGAAAATTTAGATGATGCACTAACTCTATACATAATATTAAAAAAAACTTGAGGTGTCAAAGGACACCCGGATGGAACGAAGTTTATTCATTATCAACAAAAATAATCGTCGCGACACCACACTGTTCAATGCGAAATAGAAAGACGAAACGAAAATATGTGGCTTGCTTTCTATAAGAGAGAGAGAGAGAGACAGACAGATAAACATGCGCACGCCTGCGGCATGACAGACAGACACAGTGACGTGGCGTGACAGACGTGACAGAGTCTGTCTCTCTGGCGTGAGCACTTTTCTCTGTCTGTATCTCTCTAACGCAAATAGTGTCGTTACAACTTTTCCGTCTAGCCCCCTTTCGCAACGCGCGATAAGGAACTTCGTTCCAATAATTACCTTTGCAATGATATTCTAGGTCTGAACTAATAGTACTCCACGGGGAGAAAGAGGAACAACAACAAGGCCTCAACAAGAACAGAATCGAACAGAACACGTGCAGCTGGTCCACCTTCGATAACGCCATCGGCATCAAAGTGTGCGCGTCTTACCAGGTGAAAAACTATACTTTCCCACTGCTGGGCAAAGGTCTTTCACAATAAAATCAGCTATTTGTGAAGCTCACAGATAGCGGCATTGGTAATCATTTGAAACCATTCGAATGACTATTTTTATTTTACTATATTTATATTTTTTAAATGGCTTTTCCATCTCTATATATAAAAATCAATGCCCCTTTTCGTTGTAATTTTATAACTCAAAAACGGGCTCCAAATCTAAACCAAATGTTTAGGCTTTAACTGTAATATTTGTTCCAGTTCCCAAACATGACCAACCTGAAGAACGTGCCGTACTTCCTGATGAGCGGCCCCGCCAAGTACGTGGTTTCGTTAGAGAAGGCCGACCCGTCCGCCAACACGTACGCCTTCCGCGGCGAGTGGCGCAACAACGACTCCAACAGCCTCGTCTCCTTCTCCTTCGACACGCCCAATAGCCAAGTAAGTCCTACTGATATCATATATGCGAAAGTTTGTGAGCATGTATGTTTGTTTGTTACTCTATCACGCAAAAACTACTCGACGAGTTTTGATGAAACTGTACAGTAATATAGGTTATACATCAGAATAACACATGGGGTACATTTTATCCCGAAATTCCCGCGGGAACGTGTACAACGCGGGTGAAACCGCGGGGCGCGACTAGTTTAACATAAAAAGATTAGAAGCTTCTTCCAAAGCGAATTCACCCTAAAACATACTCAATGTTCAATCCACAGGAGAAACGCATGTTCAACGCTCTCCTAAGCCTGTCAAACACGTCAAGCACAGCATCATTAACGCTCCAATCCGCTAAAAGCACCATAAAAGCGAAAGCTATGTACAAAAACTTGCAATATGACAAATCATTGGAAGCAAGTCTAGATATAGACGGTAGGAAGCAGTTTGACACAGTGATGTCATTGAAGAGACATGACATAAAGCACGGATTTGTTTGGATACCTGTCGCTTATTGGGTGGTCGATAATGTCAAAGTTGCTGAAATGTCAGGTGAGCTATACTTTTTTTTATTGGAACGAAGTTCCTTATTGTTGTATGTAATTTGTTAAGCAACGTTCAGGTAGGATTGGATCATGGATGGGTGGTCGATGTCCATCGATGAATGTTGATTCAAATGATGAATGTTGTTTTTCGAACGCTGTTCCCAATCTCAGACCAAATAAAGACTAAAGATAAGGCACTAAAATCATTAAAAAGAATTAGGTTTTTAATGTGTGCAATCAAGAAGGTACAATTTCATTGTGTGACCATAACCATGTACATTGTACAGATAAGGTATGTGGTGTAATTTAACGTGCTTCACTGTGGTATTTGCAGCGGTCATTACTATGTTTATTAGAGACACAATACATGAGCCAAAGTCTATAATCTTCCTTTCTTTACAGGTGTAATAAAAGCAAAATCCAAAGGCGGTGTCACACAATGGGACATAGAAGCAGATTTCCAAACCCGATCCTTAGCCAGCCATTTAGCCGGTTTCTACACTATAAACGGCCCGACACACGGAACTAAGCTCGTTTTAGACTATCAGTTCTTCAAAAACCCAAAACAGACTATTAGATTGGACGGGGTCTTCAGTGAAAAAGGGTCGGGGTATAGACACGATGTCTATGGAGAGTTGGGCATGCAGTTTACAGCGTATCCTGTCTATGATTTTTATGCGATTATTAGGAATATTGTAAGTGTCGAATTTTGTTATGTCATTGGACTATTCGTTGTTCTACCTGACTGTCCAAGCGAATCAAAATAATCCACTTACATACTGACTTACGTAGACTATGTTAGGTAATATGTAAATGTTTTTTTTTGTAAAATAGAATTGTAATATATTTGACATTGTTTTGGTAAATATTCAAAATTGTATAAAAAATTAATTTGCTTTTTTGTTGGATTTGAGATGTCTGTCGTTAAATTCATAGAATTTCAAATGTCAAAATTTCCTTTGACAACTTTTGAATATTGTCTCGTTACAGAAAACTCAAAACCACGTGGACATAAGTTTCAACGTAAGCGACTCTCGCGAGAAGAAGAATGATCCTTCATTTTCATTCACTTTCATTCGCTTTGAGAAGCTAAACGGTATCAAACTTGACACGAGACTGACAGTCAAGAGGCCGAGACTGATCGATTTGAAGTTCCAGTTTGAAGGGGTGAGTAGCATCAGTCAAACTGATGAAAGCAATTTATGTATTTTTTTATTTATATTATTTATCTATCCGATCATTTTACATATTTTATTCTATTGTGATTAATTCCGAAATGGTCAACCGACAAAAAACTTTATATAATAAAAAAATTAATCAAAAAATCCAACCATTAACCGTAGACATTATAATAAAACTAACTGTAGTAAAAACCTTCCAAAATCTTAAAGTTTGTAAAAATATTATAACACATATTCTTAAATATAATCCATTTTCAATACATTATTGACATTAATAATCTCATTTCGTTTCAACTACAACCCAACCCTTTCGTTGTCAGATCGGTCCAAAATACACAGCTCTCGCACTACTCAACTTCAACCCTTCATCCCGCGAGATACTAGTGTCGGGCAGTCTGTACGCGCCGCCCGGCACGCAACTGTATCTAGACGGGGAGCTGAACGTGACACTACCGACACTACACCCCTGCACTATTACAGCCAAAGTGCATGAGAAACAGCCTAATGACTTCCAGGTATGTGATATACATAAGAAAGTAAAAAAAGTATTAGGTAATATCTCACTGCTGGGCAAAAGCCTCCCATGAACTCCCATCTCACCGAATATATCGTCAGTACAGCGAGGAGGAATAGGCGTAATCACTACGCTTGCTTAGTGCAGGTTCGTGATCTCAAAACCAAGCCATGTTTGAAAAGTAGGAAATATGTTGTGGTGTGGTATACGCGATGTTACCCGCATTGTTCGTTTTCATACATTCAAATATATGTTATAGGTTAACGCAGCTGGCATGTGGTTCACGGGCATAGATTTCAACATAGACGCGAGTTACCAGGACCAATCCAAAAGCAACATGGCGTCTCACCATCTCAAAGTGTTGATCAATAGCAGCCATTTCAAGAATATCGCTCTGGACGGGAGATTCACTCAGGATAATAGACAGATCACTTTTATTGGAGAGGTGAGTTTATTTAGTCGTCCATTAAATCGAATCTTAATTATTTGACGTAATTTTTCATAGATTACAGTTATGTCAAAATCAGTCATAGAATTTTAGCTAAGGAAGCATTTGACGTCTCTGAGTACGGGCGATGCTTGCTATTGAGATGTTATTGATCGATAAAAAACTTAGCTATATAGATAAATATAAATCAACATAAAGGATCGGCGGCCATATTCTTTTTCAAAATGGCGACGGTTGGACCATCCTAAGTTGGCATGAAGTTAGTTTACTTTAATTTGAATTTATAACGGATGTTTTTTCTTAAATAATGTATCTTTTTCATACCATGCCATACAACAATTTTATCAACCGCGTATTTTAAAAACATTTTCCCCTTGAACTCCAAAATTTTACTGAGTCAAACCTCCCTTCCTTCCAGGGTGAATACAACGACAATAAGTACCGCTCGCTCGTCCGGTACGTGCTGCTGTCGGAACAGAACTTCACCACGTACGCCGAGGTGGACGTCAGTGGCAAGACGTACAGCATCAACTTGAACGCGGACCTTAATAATAACACTAACGTTATTGTGGATATACATTTTGATCAGTAAGTCGATTTGTTTAGTTGTTTCTTCATTTACGCCCAATCTTCTAGATATCTTCAGTGAGATGAGAAGCCTTGCAGCAGTGGGACATTACAGGCTTATTCTTTACTTGATAAGAGCTTGTGTGTTTGCTAAAGGAGATTGAGTGATGTGATGGGATGGTTTACATTTGGTTTAAGAAAAAGGGTTTTTATTCTATTTTTTATGTACATACTCTACAACGTACTCGTAGGTTGAGCGTTGGAATGGCTCGTTTATATTAAATCGGTTGCCAAATCCGGATCAAAGTAAACCGGCCACGTAATCCGGCGACTTTATTTTACCCCCGAAAAAGAGAGGTGTTTATAAGTTGACATGTCTGTGTGAACCTGCGACGCAAATTGTTGCGGTGCGATTTCTCCCTTCCACGGTTCGGGTGACAATAATATTCAACAAGTATGACTTAACATCGCACAAATGCGCGAAACGAATCAGTTTGCGATGCATCGTAGATTTACGATGCGACGTCGCATCGCAGTTTTATGTATACGCCAACCAGGCTTACCCTGCTCCCATACACTTCGCGACATGCACATCTTCTCCCGTGTGTGAAACTAAAAACTTGTAATCATTTCTTGTATCCAACTTATATCTTAATCTGGCCCCTTCCTCCACACTCACACGTGACGTACACGTATTTTTCACCCACTGTAACCCCGGGTCCCGTAGACTGCGCGACGTTAACGTATATTTCACCCACTGTAACCCCCCCGTGTCCCGTAGACTGCGCGACGTATACGTATCTTTCACCCCCTGTAACCCCCCCGTGTCTCGTAGACTGCGCGACGTACACGTATCTTTCACCCACTGTAACCCCCACGTGTCCCGTAGACTGCGCGACGTACACGTATCTTTCACCCACTGTAACCCCCCCGTGTCCCGTACACTGCGCGACGTATACGTATCTTTCAACCCCTGTAACCCCCCCGTGTCTCGTAGACTGCGCGACGTACACGTATCTTTCACCCACTGTAACCTCCCCGTGTCCCGTAGACTGCGCGACGTACACGTATCTTTCACCCACTGTAACCCCCCCGTGTCCCGTACACTGCGCGACGTATACGTATCTTTCAACCCCTGTAACCCCCCCGTGTCTCGTAGACTGCGCGACGTACACGTATCTTTCACCCACTGTAACCTCCCCGTGTCCCGTAGACTGCGCGACGTACACGTATCTTTCACCCACTGTAACCCCCCCGTGTCCCGTACACTGCGCGACGTATACGTATCTTTCACCCACTGTAACCCCCCCGTGTCCCGTAGACTGCGCGACGTACACGTATCTTTCACCCACTGTAACCCCCCCCCGTGGCCCTTAGACTGCGCGACGTATACGTATCTTTCACCCACTGTAACCCCCCCGTGTCCCGTAGACTGCGCGACGTACACGTATCTTTCACCCACTGTAACCCCCCCGTGGCCCGTAGACTGCGCGACGTATACGTATCTTTCACCCACTGTAACCCCCCCGTGGCCCGTAGACTGCGCGACGTATACGTATCTTTCACCCACTGTAACCCCCCGTGTCCCGTAGACTGCGCGACGTACACGTATCTTTCACCCACTGTAACCCCCCCGTGTCCCGTAGACTGCGCGACGTACACGTATCTTTCACCCACTGTAACCCCCCCCCGTGTCCCGTAGACTGCGCGACGTACACGTATCTTTCACCCACTGTAACCCCCCCGTGTCCCGTAGACTGCGCGACGTGCACGTATGTTCCCCCACTGTAACCCGGCCGTGCCCGCAGACTGCGCGACGTGCACGTGTCGTTCTCGCGCTGGTGGCGCTCGTCGGCCGCGGGGCTGTCGGCGGCGCTGCACTGGGACGCCAACCGCGACCCGGCGCAGCGCGCGCAGCTCGACCTGCAGCTGCACAACAAGGGCACCTGGCACCGCGCCGCCACGCTCAGCGTCTACTACCCGGGCCGCGTGCTCACCGGAGACTTGGAGTTCATGTTGAGAGGTGAGTCACAATACACAACAAGGGCACCTGGCACCGCGTCGGTACAGCCGAACAGTAACTTCTTCAGTACAGTAAAATAATTAAAAAAATGCCGAATATAATGAATTGATTCAACGATGGATCTTTTCATTAGGCATCATTCATTCCTCGATGCCATCTTGATAGAACATACGAAAGAATCTTCATTTCTACATCATTCGGGTGACATTATTGTCATTATTGGCTTAGCCCCAATTTAGTGAACAATAATTTCAGGGAGCCGTTACATTCAATTGAGTGAACATTCTCGAGTGGACTTTCCGATTCCACGTTTACTCATCACCACGTTATATTTCAGATTGGTTCTGCGAATGGCACGTTCGCATGGGATGGTCCAGTGAAGCCAACATTCTGTGGCGAGTCAAAATGTACTCGGAAGCTAAGAACGAAACGGTGTACGCTTTGCTTTCCAAAATGAACACACCATTCGCTGGATGGACTGATACTAGCTTTAATTTGATGTAAGTACACATTAAATGTAACATAAAAAGATTTATTTTATGTTGTTGGTTCAATGTGAAGAAAAGCCTTTACCCAGCATTAGGATATTACAGGCTAATACTTTCCTTTTATGATTTAAATGTCAAATTATGGCCGCTTAAACAACGGATGTGAATTCGATAGTGTCTTTACTTGATTCATTATTCACAAGGTATAAATAAAAATCCTCCAAATTTGTTAAGCCATTGTTACGTATAATTACAAAAATATCATCCATTCACACCAACTTTTGGAATCAATTTAAAGCAGAAATTATGAAAATTGTTTTCTTCATATATGTTACAGTAAGAAAAAATCACAGGAAAACAACCAACAAAATTTTTAAAAAAAACTCACTGCTAGTTAAATAACGAACTAATTCCCCAATTTTCCCTACTAGGTGGCGCTACCACGACAATCTTCAAGCACTCAACGGCAGTATGAATTGGCAAGAAGACTACCTCTCGTTCAATTTACTCGCAGACTATCTGTTCCAACCGAACGAGTTCTACGGGGAGATCAATGCGATAGTAAACTCGACAATACCTACGTTACCTAAAGCGGCCGCTATAGCCAAACATAGAGCCATTTGGAAGAAAAGCGCTGATACACTGCTTAGTTTTCAGGTAACATTGTTTTAAATAATTTATTGAATAAGGGTGCGTTACCATAGAAGCGGAGTGGAGCTGTACGGAGCTCAATTGTCCATTCTCAACGCATTGACATCTTTAAACTAGCTTGATAAGGTTTTCACGTACAAATGTATAATTCAGTGAATGACTGATTTAATTTCTTCATATAAGGTTTCTTTCAATCATTATCTTTATTCATTCAATATTTAACCAATCACAGTGCTTGAAACGATTTCAGGCACTGTGATTGGCTATTTCACGGTCGGCGCCGCTGCCGCTCCGCTTCCACAGACTTCCTAACTGAGACCTTAGTGAAAACGCGATTAATTTATTTACAGTACAACGAAGATGGTCTCCTAATGATCAATTCATCATGGACTTTGGATAGAGGACGAAATGAAAACAATATCACAGGAAAAGTCACATTGCTATCACCGTTCCAGGTAAAATATGTCTTATTTTACGTGCGATAGAGTTTAAATTAACTTGAATGCATTTTTCCTTTTGCAAAGATAGTTCTTATGTAAAGTTTTTTGTTTACAGGGATACAGGAAAGGATTTTTGAAAACCGAATTCGTTTTGGGACATAAAAAGGACATTAAAGGCATTACTTATTTGGATTTGGAAGAGAAAATTCTCAAGATTTATGTTAATGGTATATAACTATATGTTAATATTATTTTACGTTATTGGTTTTCGTACCAATATACCATATATTCACTGTTTATAACTCTTGCTGTAATTTTACTAAGCGATACTACATAACAAATTTTGTTAAGCAACGTGCAGCTCGGACACTCTTTGAACAGGTAGCTGATGGTGGCAGTTTTACCTGAATTGAAGCTACGTTTAAAGATACACATTTATTTTGCATTTTTTATCTGTCATTTCGGCTCCTTTACAGGAACCGTGAAACAATAATAATAACTTGAGAGGTGTCAACAAAAATAATCTTCGCGACACCACACTGTTCAATGCGAAATAGAAAGACGAAATGCGCGCCGCGTTTTTCTCTGTCTGTCTCTCTCTGGCATGCGCAAGTTTCTCTGTCTGTCTCTCGCGCATGTTTCTCTGTCTGTCTCTCTCTGGCGTGCGCAATTTTCTCTGTCTATCCCTCTCTGGCCTAAAAAGTGTCGTTACCTTTTTTCCGTCTAGCCCCCTTTCGCAACGCGCGATAAGGAACTTCGGTCCAATAATAATCTTGTTAATAACCAAGAGACACAATGATATACTTTTTAACATACTTTTTAAACTCACACGATTTGCACTCATTATACTAAATGAAACGGGTCTGTATCGCGTTAGATAATTTAACGTATTCTACTAAAATACAATGATAGTCATTATTATACAATGATAGTTTACATAAGTAACTCAATCTAGGTTATAAGAGTGAACAGTTTACTTAGTAACCTAACCATGAAACTAAGAAAAACTGTTGTATCTGAGTCAGAATGTTAAATTAAAGCGAAGTGTATCCGTAAACGTATTTGTTGTACCCGCAGGTCACATGCACCGCATCACGAACTGCATGCTGGTGGTGAACGTGACCAGCCCGATGACAGACGTCAGCCAGACCACGGCACGCTTCGGCTTCGTCGAGACGGACCGACATCTCGTCGCCATGGTCGTCACGCCCAACACTACCACTGGTGGGGATCGTGTTATACTATACTAATCTATATATATATAAACTAGCTGCGCCCCGCGGTTTTACCCGCGTTGTGCCCGTTCCCGTGGGAATTTAAGAACCGCTAGACCGATTTTATGCAAACTTCACATACACCATCTTCTAAATAGTCCGAACAAAGCCTAAACATTTGGTTTGGATAGGTGAGCCCGTTCTTGAGTTTAAAATTACAACGGATGCATTGATTTTTATATATAGAGAAGAGAAGATAGCTGTGTGTATATGATACTAGCAGTTACCCTGCATTTCACTTGCAGTACATACATATCTTTATTATTTTGTGCTTATCGAGGTTGCGATGAATGCAAAACCCCTAATAATTAGTTATACTGCGTAATATACTAATACTTTTTTCATATTCCATGTTCCCTTCAGGTATCGAAATCCTCCTACAGCTGTGGTCGTTACAAGACTTCTCTGTCTTCGGTCACGTGGCGCTGCCTATACAGTATCTCAACAGAGCGATGGTTACCGCCAAACGGAAACCTACTGAGGTAAGTAACTTAACGAATATTTAATGAGGTAAGCACAAAATATTAAAAACTAGCCGCACCCCGCGGGAATTTTGGGATAAAATGTATCCCTATTGTTATTCTGATGTATAACCTATATTACAGTAAAATTTCATCCAAATCCGTCCAGTGGTTTTTTCGTGAAAGAGCAACAAACATACATCCATACATCCATACATACATCAATCCTCACAAAATTTCGCATTTATAATATTAGTAGGATAGAATGGTGTTATAATCGACTTTGGTTTCACAGGTTTATCATACATACGGTTGAATGAACTCGAATACATTACAGAATATGTACTATACATTTTTTCTTTACAACCCCTCAATTAGCAGCAAGCCCTAGGAGGCTCTAGTACCGTATCTTAAAAAAAATTTAACAGTTGCGTTATACAAGCGGAAAAATACAATACTCAGACCATTATAATATTTAGTGTTTATTATGAGGCTATTTCTATATATGGATTTTAATATCTGAAATTAATTTCATTCTAATGTCTGTCAATTTTTTTAATATTTTTTGTATTGTAATTGTTATTAATCAAGTTTAACCTACCCACAGTTGGATTTCCGCGTGGGTTGGAGCACTATGGACTTCGGGTTCACGGGCAAGTGGCAGTGGAATTCGCCCGTGGACTTCGTGTACGTGTACAAGCTGTTCACGCCGCTCGACGGGTTCAAGGAGAACGGGCTCGTGCTGAAGAACGTGTACGGCAGCGGCTGGGACACCGAGCTGTCGCTCAGACTGTCCAAGCATAAGGTAAGCGCTCAATAGAAGCGCATAGTTATGGAGTGGACACACTGAAAATCAGTGGTGGTCCACCAGCAGCTCAGCGGGCACCGAGTCTGCTCCTCTGCATCGTAAATTGTTTTGTTCTCAGTTTTTGTAAATTGTAAATTTTGATTTGGAAGGAAATGGTTTTAATATCAAAATCGGTTTAAAATAAAAATTGGTGTATCACTACACTAGCAACTCGGTTTTACTCATGTACCCGTTCCCGTAAGAATTTCGGGATGAATAGTCCATAACCTTCCAGTTGTATGTGGCTATTCAATACAAAAGTAATTATTTAAATCGGATTGCCAATCTTTTGAGATTAATGCATTCAAAAAAACAAAAAAATTCAACTCTTCAGTTTAAAGTATAAATAATTTCTACTTCATTCCAATTCTATATACCTTTAACTCCCAACCAAAGCTTCTAACTAATTTTACTTCCACAGTTCGGCATAGCAATACAACTCATAGACAACGGCAAAGGCCTACTAGACGTGCTTCAGGAGAAGTTCCACAACGAGGAGATAAACCATGACATGTTTATGGAGAACTTCGACACGAGCGCCAAAGTGGTGCTGGATACGCTGTACTACCCCACTATCATGTTCAATGCGCATCTTATGAAGGTATGTATTACTAGTGAAACTCCTTCTTAAAGGCTGGACCGATTTGAATGCGACCCAATAGATGTCGCTATAGTGACATCTATTGGGTTGTGGGAGTGGCCCACCGCGTGGGACAGCTAGTAGTAATATATAAATAGGCTAGTTGACAAAATTTGGAAATTAGTTTAAAACTATAGCTTAGCATCTATTTCACCCCAAAAATATATTATTTTAAGAAAAATAGTTTTTTTACGTTAATATTTTGAGTTTTAAGAAATGAAATTGAAATTGACCGCAAAAAAGGCCAAGACTGTCAAGCCAGCTTGAATGACGTCACGCCTTCCCGAACAGCCGTGTTTGTGTATGAAAGTCAATTGTGTTTTTTAATAAATAATGAATTCCTCGTATAATAAATACTGTATAGTGCCTCAATGTAAAAGTACAACAAAAAAACGCAAGACAAATTATTCATATACGTTCCAAACAATAAAAAATACGAAGAAAGTGGTTAAAAATGGCAAGGAGGCAAGATGCTCTTACTTTATCAACTAAATCCTCAATTTATTTTTGTGAAGATCATTTTGATGTAAGTATTAAATACAACTTGATATATCTATTTATAAATGTACAGTAAAAGAAAAGAATTTAGCAAATATAATATATACCACACATAACCTATAAAATGTTATGACTTGAATAGGGTTTTATGATTTATTTGAGCTAAAATATTATTTCCGTTTTTTAAAATGTAGTAATGTAGAAGTCGGTGTTCATTGCAAAAAAATTGCCAAGCATAAAGACGTAAATTTTGGGCAAATTATTGCTGTTTGCTTTGTTAAATCCTGATTCCATGGCGAATAATACCTGTCTTTCAAGATAAAACGAAAAACGAACTGTATTTATGTATTAATTTAACAATATTTGGGGCAAACTTGTAATAAACTGTTCACTTTATACGAAAATAACAGCCACAACCATGCTACAACGTAGTTTTATTAGAGGTGTGACGTCACGCTTCTCTGGTTGGTGTTTAATGTCACGTGATTAAACGCCTCGTTTTGTCGATTTTATTTTCCAAAAATATTATTAATCTTTTATTATTTTTGTAGCAAAGTTGATTATTTATATACTAATTATCATGGTCAATCATTAGAAACTAAAAGCCATCCGATTCATTCTTAGTGGAAACAAGCCTATTTAAAAATTACAAACGGCAGTATCCTCACCCTCTATAATATTTTTTCTGTTCCCAGTTCATCGGCCCCGACGAAGAAGACATATTGGAAGTGAACGCCACCTTACACTTACCGGAAAAGCCGCCAATAGTCCTGACTGACGTGTTTGTGTTAGAGGTAAGTCTGCTCGGAAAAGGTCTAATTACCTATCTGAGATTATTATCTAGTTTCTAGACCATATTTTCGATAAAGATATTTTATTGAGAGTGAAAGTAACGGCCATAAAGATAAAAAACATAAAGTGACGCCATAAGATAAAGAATTGACATTTTCTATGTCATGGTGTCTTAAAGAAAGGAAGACCAACTGAAAGAAAGAGTCATGTCGTACGAACAGCTGAAGAGGATAGCAGAAAATAGAGGAAAATGGAAAGAACTCCATCGACAAGAGACCAGCTCTAAAGTTTTCAGAAGAAGAAGTGGCCTAAAGAATATTATTACATGACACTAATTATTTGCATACAAAACTTAGTGTATTATATGATCATCTGTAGATATTCGTTATTTTAACCGCCCTTTCAATAACAGAATACTAATCTAATTGCCTTTCCACAGCAATACACAGTAATGAAGAATACGTTAAACTTAGTGACTCCATTCACTGCAGTCAAAGAGTTGAAGTCAGTGTACACTGTGGACATAGTGATGGGCGAGTCATTCAACATCACGTGCTTAGTGCTGCTCAATAACGGAAGCTATTGGCATGAGGTGAGGCGTAGTTTAGTGTGAGGTGTAGTTTGAAGTAACTTCATACTTGCTTGAGTAACGGTCAAAGAGTGAAGTCAGTTTACACTGTGGACATAGTATTGGGAGAGACATTCAATATCACGTGCTGCTCAATAACGGAAGCTATTGGCATGAGGTGAGGCGTAGTTTACTGTGAGGTGTAGTTTGAAGTGACTTCACTTCACTTGATTCACGGTGTCAAAAGTTGAAATCTGTGTAAACTGTAGCAAATTATGTGTGTAGAAACAAGTTTTATCTACACTAATGTTGTAACATTCTACTTATGTTTCCAATACTTGACTTATAATTACTACTGTTATAGCGCAGACAACAAAACACTCAATTTAAGCAATTTCACATGATGGTATAATATCCACATCGATATCGTAAAATCTCATTATAACATCGCGCGCTCGCTTCTGATTGGCCCTGCGCGAGCTGCGCTCTCATTGGTTAGATTTTAATGGCGGCAAGTTCACTGTGACAATACACGTACGCGTGAACAGCTTTTACTCTTGTTGTTTGATTAATTGCATTAGTGAAGATAATGTAGTGTATGCAACTGCATATAACACGGGTATTAAAACACGAGTGTGAGTTTATGAAACGAGCGCAGCGAGTTTCATAATAGTAACGAGTTCCCCCTTACCCTTACCCTTCATTATATGACAGTTGCATAATAGTAGTTTATGCAACGTGTATTGTCACAGTGAACTTGCCGCCATTAAAATTTAACCAATGAGAGCGCAGCTCGCGCAGGGCCAATCAGGAGCGATCGCGCGATGTTATAATGAGATTTTACGATATCGATGTGGATATTATACAATCATGTGAAATTGCTTAAATTGAGTGTTTTGTTGTCTGCGCTATAACAGTAGTAATTATAAGTCAAGAATTGGAAACATAAGTAGAATGTTAGAATTAGTGTAGATAAACTACTATTATCTACACTAATGTTGTAACATTCTACTTATGTTTCCAATACTTGACTTATAATTACTACTGTTATAGCGCAGACAACTAAAACACTCAATTTAAGCAATTGCACATGATGTTATAATATCATTATAATTTAACATTATAACATCATTATAACGCGACCAATTAACCTGGCGAGCCTTATGTCAAAATCCTCATACTAGTTGTATAAAATTTTGATATTAGGCTGGCTTTTTAAAATAGTTGGGTTATACGTGAAAACTTCGTCGAAACTACATACACAAAACTCTTTGGCAAGATCTCGCTCGCTCCTGATTGGCCCTACGCGCAGCTGCGCTCTCATTGGTTAGATTTTAATGGCGGCAAGTTCACTGTGACAATACACGTACCTACGCGTGAATTTAATGTTTCGCAATGTGTTTTGTTTTTAAAATTTTGTTTGATTAATTGCATTAAATAGTGAAGATAAAGTAGTGTATGCAACTGCATATAACACGGGTATTAAAACACTCGTTACTATTATGAAACTCGCTGCGCTCGTTTCATAAACTCACACTCGTGTTTTAATACCCTTCTTTATATGACGTTGCATAAACTACTATTAAATGTTAAGTGATTCAATAGTCTTTTATAAAATAGCATGATCCTTTTATGGCCCTAAATACCAGGTAAGCACTTATTAGCACTTTTCCAGCGACATGTTGACATTGGTGTAAACATGGTGTAAACATGTTTTTATCGTGAATACGGAGTTTTTATTGCAGTACAATTTTAATTTAAATTATACGCCACTTGTGTCATGCTATATAGTATCGTCATGATATTGCCATGTATTGTCATGCTATATTGACCAGCAGCTCCCCGCGGTTATCACCCGCGTTGTGCCCTACCATGGAAATTAAATTAAAAAAACGCGCCTTGTGTGCAGTGTCACCATTCACGGCCTTTAAAAAGTTGACACAGAAGACACTATTTAATGTGCTTCAGATTCCGAAAGAAGTATTACAATGATTGTTGTGTACCCCAGACATCATCAAAAGTGTACTACATGTACGACAACGGCGAGGATGACACGTACCAGTCGTACATCGCGTCCGTCAGCCTGGCCACGCCGCTGGCAGTGTTACCTCAGCTGGACGCGGCGGCGGCGGCGCGCCTCGAGGACCAGCTGTGGAAGATGAGCGCGCGCATACACATGCCCGCCTTCACCGTCACCGCCGGGGCCAACCTAGAGGTCAGTCTGGCATGGGCATTCGACGGAGACAGTGGCCGTGGTCAGTGGTCAGTGGTCGTAATCAGTAGGTACGGTCAGTGATCATGGTCAGTAGTTAAAGTCGGTGGTCATGAACAGTGGTCATAGTCAGTGGTCATGGTCAGTGGTCATGATCAGTAGTCATGATCACTGGGCATGGTCAGCGGTCATAGTCACTGGGCATGGTCCGCGGTCATAGTCACTGGTCATGGTCAGTGGTGATGGTCAGTAGTCATGATCACTGGGCATGGTCAGTGGTCATAGTTAATGGTCATAGTCAGTTGTCATAGTCATGGTCAGTTGTCACTTAATTACTAACTTAATATTTTTACCCCTAGTTGGATGACCCATTCGTTGAGACCTCGGGCAGTCTAAACCTGACCTCTCCGTACCTTGAAGACTATTTCATCAAGATGCAATTCAAGAAGGATTTCGGAGACGAAGAGTCTACGCTCGGTGGAGGCATTCAGATACAGCAGGGCAAGTTCAATAATTATGTGAGTGGGGTATTTACATTTAATTAATGTTTCTTTATTTTGAACTAGCAGCGCCCCGCGGTTTTACCCGCGGTGTGCCCTTTCCTGTGGAGATTTCTGGATGAAACGTAGTCTTTACCTTCCCCTTAAATATGGCTAACTATTACAAAAAGAATTATTCAAATCGAATCGGTCATATCCGAGATTAGCGCAATTAATGAAACAAAAAATCAACCACTACAAATATATTTATTTTCTGGTTCCTAAGAAAAAATCTTCGTATCTTTTATAAAAATAGCCTATAAGTTTCCCGTTGAATGTGGCTATCCATTGCAAAAAGAATTATGTATTCAAATCGGGCTGGTAGTTCCCGAGATTAGCTTGCACATACAAATAAATAAACAAACAAACAAGAGAGTTTAAAAAGTATACTTATCGCCTCGGTGGTCTAGTAGTATGTGCACTCGCCTGCCAAGACTGATGTACCGGGTTCAATTCCCGGGTCGAACGAAAACATCTTACCTACTTCCCAAACATGGCTCGGGTTTGAGATCATCAACCCGCATTTGGCAAGCGTGGTGATTATGCCCAATTCCCCTTACTGTACTGACATCTTTAGTGAGACGAGAAGCCTTTGCCCAGCAATGAGGCATTACAGGTTAAAACTTTACTTTAGTTTTTACTTATGTCTGTATAAATAAAGGGTCCTACCCACTTGCTGCCCGCAGCTATTCTCGGAGGCGGTGTGGCGGGAGTCGTCGCTGCACGCGTCGTGGCGCGCGTCGCTGCCGCCCGCGCTGCCGCCCGCCACCGCTGACGTCAGCTACGAGCACACTGACAGAGAGACTACCCTCGGGCTCGACTTCAACACACAACAACTCTATTACGGACTACACGCCAATAAAATGGAGAACTCGCTCAATGTCGCTGTCAGTTCCCCGCATGAAGGGTATAGGTAAGACTTTTGAATTGAAACTTCGTTTACGGATACACTTCGCTTTTATTTAATACTAGCAGCGCCCCGCGGTTTTACCCGCGTTGTGCCCGTTCCCGTGGGAATTTCGGGATGAAAAATAGCCTATAACCTTCCCGTTGAATGTGGCTATCTATTACAAAAAGAATTATTCAAATCGGACTGATAATTCCTGAGATTACCTCGAACATACAAACAAACAAACAAACTTACAAATTTACCTCTTTATAATATTATAGTATAGATTTTTATCTGACGTTTCGGCCCCTGTATAGGAACCGTGGTCACAGAATACTGAAGTGTTAGCACATCAGTCTTCTGTGTCACGATGTCTAAATGTGTTCACTTAAAATTAAAAATTATGAAACATTATTATTTTCTTAAAATTTTTTAGTGTTGATTTTTACTTCCCGTTACATATATTTTTCTTATATGTAATGTCACGTGAATGTGTGTCATATGTAATTTGTGACAAAAACTGTATTGTGATTTAATGGCAGCTATATAATTGAACTGAAATACTTACTTTCTGTGTGAAATATCTACTTTCAGTGTTTGAATGAATTTTCACACTATTTTTGTTATAAAATTTAGAAGACTTAATAAATATGTGCATGTTAGATATATTTAAAAACTGCCTACAATAACTGAATCTAAACATATCTAACATACATGTTAACAATGCTTCTCTTTATTATTAATTACAAATTTCAGAGCAATAAAAATAGTAACGGAATTTGAAAACGACGACATTCGCGGCTCTTTCGTGACTGACACTATGCAGTACACCATCACAGGGAAGATATTGAAGAGAGATCCTTTGGAGGTAACGCAAAATATATAATGACATTTTGAATACAGGATATGATGTATCGGACTTATCCGACATAATGTATCCACAACATTGTTTTCTTCGTTTCTTAATAACCGATGCAAAAGATGTTATAAGCTTGACGATGATGTCTGTCTATGTGTGTCAGTGAGTGTGTGTGTGGCACTTTAGTTCTCAAAGTAATGGATCGATTTCAATTCAGTTTTGTTATCTGAACTGAAAGCCAGTTTCCTCGTGGTGGTTTTTAGATATGGTAGATAAAATCGGTCCAGCTGTTTTAGCGTTGGGTTTTTTAATTGTGAAACACTCCCTTTGCCCCCAGCTGTCCGTCTCGCTCGCCCCTGCGCCCGGCGGCGCGCCGGTGTCGGTGGTGCTGCAGGTCGCGGGCGCGCCGCGCTACTCGCTCTCCGCGCGCGCGGCGGGCGCGCTCGCCGCCTCCGTGCACGCGGCCTACACCGTGGACACCAACTACACAGACATACACTTCACGGTCAGCATTGTTTATGGTTTTTATAAGAAATATACATTTCAAGGATAAGTAACCAGCATCCCGCAGTATTAATCGCATTGTGCCCTTTCTTTTAGGAATATTGGGATAAAAAAATAGCCTGTAACCTTCCCGTTGAATGTAATTAATCCATAATATGGTAGTTCATAAGATTAGCGAGTTCAAATGAACAAAAAACTAACTTCAGCTTTATTGATTTAGTAACTTTTGTTTTGGAACGAAGTTCCTTATCGCGCGTTGCGAAAGGGGGCTCGACGGAAAAGTTGTAACGACACTTTCTGCGTTAGAGAGAGAAAGACAGAGAAACAAGCGCACGCCAGAGAGAGACAGACAGAGAAACATGCGCACACCGATGTTTCTCTGTCTGTCTCTCTCTCTCTCTCTTATAGAAAGCAAGCCAGATATTTTCATTTCGTCTTTCTATTTCGCATTGAACAGTGTGGTGTCGCGACGATTATTTTTGTTGATAATAAATAAACTTCGTTCCATCCGGGTGTCTCTTGACACCTCTCAAGTTTTTTTTTTTAGATTTCTAAATTGAATTTTATTGATAGTTAAAGACTGCAAAGTAAATATTGTAACTTATTCAATCGTTTCTATAATTCAGTTGGACATGCCCGAATCCCCGGAAAAGAATATGTTCTTCAAATCCCGGCTGGACAGTTACCCTGGACTCCGGAAGGTAGTCAGCGTAGAGGCGGCCACACCGCTACAACGACTCAGGAATGTTAAAGGAGACACTGATTTTGTGTGAGTATTTATGACTAACTGTTCTCCATGATTTTATCTACGTTGTACCCGCTTCCGTAGGAAATTTATGAAACCACCCTATAACCTATAAATCGGCCTAAAATGGCATTTCTATCTCAGCGCTGCCGTGCTTCAAAGGCCACTCTATATAGTCAGTCCCGGTTGTTTTATTCGTTAGACATAAATTCCGACAAACAGATTTGTACGGTTTGATTAAATTTAAATGTGTTTTTAACATTATAACTAACTAGCCGCGCCCCGAGGTTTCACCCGCGTTGCATCCTTTCCCGCGGGGATTTCGGGATAGAATGTATCCCATATATTATTCTGATGTATAACCTATATTACTGTAAAGTTTCATCCAAATCCGTTCAGTTGTTTGCGTGAAAGAGTAACAAACATACATCCATCCTCACAAACTTTCGCATTTATAATATAATATGTTATTAAAACGTCAGTTGCCTATTTAATTGACGTTTCTGCGTACGGCGGTTACTACTAACAAACAATTTGTTACAGATTCGGTCCAAAAACTGGTTATTTGTTGTGCAAATACGAAGTGCCCAATATGAAGGGAGAGGGCGATCTCAAGTGGAGCTTCCTAATTGGAGATCTCTTTATAAAGGTATGTTCAAATAGTACAAAACTGCTGATAATAAACTAGCAGCGCCCCGCGGTTTTAGCCGCGTTGTGCCTGTTCCTGAGGGAATTTCGGGATAAAAAGTAGCCTATAACGTTCCCGTTGAATGTGTCTTTCCATTACAAAAAGAATGATTCGAATCGGATTGGTAGTTTCTGAGATTAGCGCGTTCAAACAAACAAACAAACAAACTCTGTAGCTTTATAATATTAGTATTGATTATATTTTAAGTCATTATTTGCGAGTGGAAAACAAGTTTTACAACCCGCATTCAGGGGCATGATTATACCAGATCCTCCTCAATATTCTACTATATTCAATGAGATGAGAGGCATTTACCCAGCAATGGGACCCAGCTGTTCAAAAATACAAATTACGCCATATTCCAATAAGCCAAAAGGTAACCGATCATGTTTAAATATATTCTACAAAACTAAACCTTATTCCAACAGGCATTAGGTCACCAATTGATCGAAGACATCCAGAAGAGCGTGGATCTAGACATCTACTTCGGCAACAGTACTTCTACTGAAATTATGCAGAAAACAGACGCAGGGTTCAAAATGGATTTAGATAGGATTTGGCAGTAAGTTCATATTATCTACAAAGAATAAGGTTTCGAGATATTAAGACCTTCTTTTAAAGTCTGTTGAAAAGAGTTATTGACTGTTTATATTTATTTATATTTGGGAAACAAACAGAACAATAATATACATAGCAAATTATTAATCTAAAAAAAGAAACAATCCTATTAATTATATAACGGTATATTTTCTTTATTTGTTAAACTAGACTTAGTTAATATTTTATAAAATTTCAACCCCGAAGAGGCTCTTTAGAACTATAAGAATAAAATTATTGACGTGAATATGTCAACAATCAACTAATTTGTCACTCAAACACTCAATTTGTGACATTTCAAATGCTTAGAACCTTTAAACTAAAAATCTGTATACGCCTATAAAGAAAATCAAACGTCAATCTCTAAATAATTAATGACATATCTCACAATAACCTTTCCTCCACAGAATAGGTGCCAACGTTTCCTTCGGCTACGTCATGCAACAACGTTTAAATCTCCTCATGAACGTGATACTGCCGAAGCCAAACGTCGACGTGCACACGTTGTACGTCGACGCTTTCTTGGGCAGCAACGACGTGCCGGCCAAAACGTTGGAGGCTGAGTATAAGACAGATGTGACCAAGATTGTTACCGGGGTTAAAGGGAATGTAAGTTATAGTCAGATTACTTATATCAGATTTTCAAAAATTTTAGTAGATAGTCAGTCAGTCCCCGTTGTTCGTTAAGTAGCTTAAGAGCTATTATAACGTATAATCAATATTCCTGCCAAGTTTTATCAAAAACTATACATGCATAGTGCATATACTCACAAATATTAGCATTTATAAAGTAGGATTAGTGTTTATTGGACAACATATTGTATTGAATATGCCAGAAAAAGCAAATTAAATTAAGAAGATAGATATTGGACGATATTGGTCGACATCGGTCGAAATCGGTCGACATTGGTGGATTGTTGCTATAACATTTGTGTACTGACATCTACAGTAAGATGAGAGGCCTTTGCTCAGCAGTGGGACATTACTCATACTACACTAAACATTATATTCCACAGCTCGTCCAACTCCCAGAAAGCATGGAAACCAACTCCACAATAACGTGGACTTCTTCCGCGGGGTACAATCACATAGAGAACAGATTCCTGTACCGCTGGGACTCCAACGGGTCCAACCATATCGACTACACGTTACTGACACCGCTTTATGACGATGACAGTACTTTCACGGCCAAAGGGTCCTATCAGATCGATATGGTGCATGGGTATCAAATTGTCAAGTAAGCAATTTTAAATCTTTACTTACATAATGTAGCTTGATTTAGGATTTTTTGTTTGTTTAGAAATATAAACATTTATTCAGACATTCACACAACAAAAGGAAGAACAAAGCAAAAAGAAAACTACAGATAGAACATACATTAAATAAATAACACATTAAACAATTACACGAACATAAATACTGTGTGAGGTCTAAACAGGCCTCGTCTCAGCGTATGCCGCCACGGACGTGTGACCCGGCAGCGCTGATTTTCAGATTTGTTTAAAAGCGCTAATCTCAGAATCTAAATAGTTCTGCCTTTGCATTGGATAGCCGCCGCATTAAAGGCGCTGCTAGTTTATATATACATAGATTCCTTATAAATATTGCAGAGGTGATATGTTCCGGCCGGGCCGGAGCCGCCTCGGCGAGCTGGACGCGCGCTACGGCGGCGTCGGACACACGGACGGACACTTCAACTTCACCACGCCCTTCCACAAACTACCCTGGCTTAAAAGCATTTTTGATGTGAGTATTGAAGTTATTACACACATATGAAAATAAAATTTTAGGAGACAGAGACAGCTGTCATTTGAGCACGATTTTAAGGGGTTCGATTGAAATGGTACTAAAAATTGTAATTTTACACCTAATAAGTAAATAAAATTTCAAGAATTTATAGAAACTTCTTTATTTAGTTTAACTTTCTTATCTATTGAGCAGAAGATAAATCCGTCACGTCATTGTCATGTCACGTGACGTCATGTCATTGATTTCAGTCACTTAGGCCGGATTGCATTAGCATTCTTAATTTATTTAGCGCCTAAATATATTGAATTGACAAAATATGACGTTCGTTTTCAAAAGTGTTCTATTTCGTGCAATTTAAAATACAGCTTAAGCCGCACACAGCTTTTGTTTCTTAAACATAAATAGATTTAAGAAAGGTTGTAGAAGCTGCCTTTAAACTTAATAAAGTTGTGATTTCGATTCTATTATTATGAGTGTATACAACGAGCAAGTAGTTACTCTCCCACAATACTAATCGTACATTCATCTTACAGATAAACAACTTAGAAGAATATTCAGACAACAAAGTGGACCTATTCTGGCCGAACAAATCCGCCTCGATCAACACCACGCACAAATACGAGAAACTCACCGACGGATTCACTCAAAAAGGGGTCATATCTCTCTCGATCCCTCTAAACACCCAACACTTGGTCAATACAGAATACTACTACATCCAAGGAGAGAAAACCAGTAATGGTAATGCTACAATCGACTTCGATCGCGAGAGATTTGTTAAAGGATCTTTTAAACAAGTTTTGGATAAGAGTGAGAGGAATTTGGACCTTTCTACTACGGATATAGAGGTGGAAAATGCACATACGCCAGTTGGAGTGAAGTATATACATGAATACGATGGTAGCGGGAATGTGGTAAGTGTCAAATCCTTATAATTTTTTTAATAAGTGTACATAAATAATATCAATAGAAGAAAATGTTCTACCTGACAGTCTCCATCAAAAATCTGTCAACCCTAGCGCCATTTATCTGTCACGGGTGAAACCACGGGGAACAGCTAGTCTTACTTTAAACATTTAAAAAATCGTTCCAATAGTAATACTGACATTTGTCAAAAAATATTTGACGACTGTCAAAGAGAAGATGGATTTTCTATTCAAATGTCAATTATTATTTTATTGTATAACATCTAGACACGCGGCAGCGTGTCAAGCCAAGTTCAAGCAAAGGAACGGCTAGCCAGCGCCGAGTGTAATATTACACGAACCATTTGGTGCCACTTTTGACCCTTCTATAACTCAAAACCTATTTAACGTAAACACATGAAACTTCGTGTGTTTAATTATATCCATTAGGACATCTAGAAACCCAAATTTCATGAAGCTAGCTCAAACGGTTATAAAGATATGAACGTCAGAAAGTCGTAAATTTTAGTATTGACTGACTGACTGACATATAGTACCTAAACCTAACCTACTTCCAGATGACCTAGAAGGATGAAATTTGGAATCTAGCTCGGTAATTTTGTGTAAGCGTAAGAAAAAATCTAAAAATATAAAATAGTTAAAAAATAGGGGGGGTCCCCATACAAAAAATATATTTTTTAATTGTAGCGTTGGAACCGTTACTAGCAGATATTTGAAATTATCCCAATATATGTATTATTATATTTGCTATTTAACTGCAATATAAACGTAAAGTTAAGTAAAAAAAATAAGTGGTGTCCCCATTCAAAAAAACTTAAATTTCGCGCTAAACAACCGGCCAACGGTGTGTCGTCGGCGGCGCGCGGTAGGTACTTATGACGCGGTCGGTCCACCGTCGCCCCAGCCAATCAGCGTCAAGCTCTGATGAATAGTACACAATTATAAGCAGTAGCGATTTGGTAAAAATTTAGCGGGTCGGTTGGTTTATACCTGCATGGTAGTAAAGCGATGTATTATTGTTACCGATATAATGTATGTATTGACTAATTTAAGAATGCTGGTTGAACTCGCTCGCGCCTTGCACTTGGTACGCGGGGGCAGCGCGCGGCTCACAAGCGCTATACGATACAATTTAAAATGTGAACGAACCAAAGTACCTATGCAGCGGAAACGCAAGAAAAAACAATAAATATCAATACCTAGTTTTCTTTACAAAAAGTAATGATATCCCACCAAAAACATAAATGTAAAAAAGGAGAGCCAAGTTCAATACAAAAATTATGCATGGCTATGGGCTTCGCTGCAAAAAGAATGGAGATCTAAATGAGGGCCAAGTTCTAGGCAATATCTCAATATGTATTTATAGGAACAAAATAACATTATGAACAAGTATTAAACTCTATTTCTTCTCTTTATTCGATACCTATGACAATTGCTGTTATTTATAAATGTGAGATCTTAAAGTGGGTTAGATTTAACTTGGCCAGTTTGTTGTTATATGTTGAATAACTTTATAAAATGACTGCAGTAATGAAAACTGGTCAAGTCAAATCTAACTCACTTTAAGATCTCACATTTTTAAATAACAGCAATTGTCATAGGTATCCAATAAAGAGAAGAAATAGAGTTTAATACTTGTTCATAATGTTATTTTGTTCCTATAAATACATATTGAGATATTGCCTAGAACTTGGCCCTCATTTAGATCTCCATTCTTTTTGCAGCGAAGCCCATAGCCATGCATAATTTTTGTATTGAACTTGGCTCTCCTTTTTTACATTTATGTTTTTGGTGGGATTTCTTTAACAGGACATTTCTTATCTTTTCAACAGGACGTAAAAGAAGCCACAGTATTCCATCTAACTAACGCCACCAAATTCAACGTGAGCGGTAAACTCGACGTCCTAACGTACGATATTGGGAAACAGTTGCACTTGAAACTAATGCACGGCAACAGAACATGGAACTTCGACAATCTTTACGAAACAGTCGAACAGGAACTAACGCAAGGCAGTAACGTGACGTGGGCAGATGACGTGTGGATCAACTACAAGATACACGTCACTAATATGACTACGGTATGTGGGTTTTGTTTAACATCTTTAAATCATTATAATGATTTCTATTTACGGGAGTCGGGCGCAGACCAGTCTTTGTGTTTTAGACCACTGAAAAACCTCCCGACAGGATGAAATAGAAAATGGATACTAATATTAATATAAATTAAAGTGTAGAATAATAAAAAGGAAATTTAAACTAATATTAAATACTAATATACAACCCTATGTACCAACCTTTTAGGATTTAGATTTTCCCAAATAGATTTCTTCAGTATTTTCAACTGATGTATTACGAACATTATATATTATGCATTTCCCTGTTTTCTCACAAAATCTCTTCTAACTAGGACAGATTTCTATTTAAGAAAACGTTAATTTATGAACATTGTATTTTATATCTCAAACAGGCAAACACAGAATCCCAGCAAATCATAATGGATGTATGGTGGCCCCTGCGCACGTTCAACCTAGTCGCACTATACCACTTACAAGACACGCTGTTGGACGGTAAAGCTACTCTCAACTGGAACGTAAAAGCAGAGAATAAGACGGCAGAGTTGAGAGGTGTTTGGGAAAACCCGCCAATTAGGGATGGAAGCTGGCATAAGGTTGACTTGGCGTTAGCGCATCCATCGTTTAGAAAGGTAAGACTATCAAACACAAACATTACTTGGAAATCACTTTAAAAATCGACTTCGACTCAGTTTTCGAAAAAGTACTAACGTTATTTAAAATGTTTCTTAGTAGACTTCATAATTAAAATCATAATGATGCATAATAATTTAAAAATCGTTCCTTAAACAAAAAACCTTCAGTTGATATCGGTTGAAAGGTATTTAATTTATGATGTCAAATAAATATATGACACAGACCTTGCGTATCACACCTTGTGTGTGTCATATATTTATATATTTATTTGTGACATAAGGTGTGTCATAAATACATGACACGTGTCACAATATGTGTGTGTCACTTTGAATAACATTGTTTGAAAGATTCCATTATTTTTCCTTTTTATTGATTTTATCCATCATCTTTAATTTCCAGGACGTAACCTTCAAAGGAGAGTACACGAGCACTCCGACGATAATGTCGAACGTATCTCTAGAACTGCAGTACTCTGATTACGACAACGAATACCTCAAACTGAAGTCGTTACTTACTGATAATTCCGAAGGTAAGTCTAATTAAGGAACTGTAACTAAGCAATAAGCTAAGCTAAGACGGCCAAATATTTTTTGTTTAAGCTATATAAATGCGAAGTGTATCTGTAAACATAGTTTCAATTGAAAATGTCATACAATGATTTATTTTTCTGTGGTTTCAAAGGTCCCAAACGAGACTACTCGTTCGCTTTGACGTGCCGACATCCGTCAACCGATCTAGACTTGAACATGAAGTCAGACGTCAACATCCACAACAAATGGTACCACATCAGCAACTTCTATCGGTTCCAGAAGTCCCTGTTCTATGAGAAACTGAGGAACAACCAGCTTTTGGTCGATATGACTAATAATTTGGTTCAGTGGGAGGTAAGAAACGTTATTTTTAACCGACGTCAAAAAAGGCAGAGGTTTCTCAATTCGACCGTATATACGCTTTTTATGCCAAAATTCTTAAGTTCCATTTCTTCTTCCAGCGTAGCGCTCGTGGCGTAGTTTAACTAAGCGATGTTAGTTCATTGCGATTGTAAAGCAACGTGCAGCTCAACCACTACTTGGATGGGTGGCCGATAGTGGCATTTCTGTCTGAGCTCTACCGTGCTTCGGAAGGCACGTTAAATTGTCGGTCCTGGTTGCTTCAATCGTAGACCATGTCGGAGGCCTTTAGGCGGTCTAAAAACTCCCAGAGTTGGCCAACTAATCGAACTTACTTACTTTTTTGCAGCGAGCAAACGAAACGTACTTCCACAAAGTGAACGGCACCTGGAGCCTGTCGTACCCCGACTACTCGCTGACGTCGCACGTCACTCGCCCGCACGGTAACGACACCGGCGTCGCCGTGCTGTCGCTCACCGACAAGTCGCTCGTCGCACACTTCAATAGCAGCGATGGTGAGTTTTGTAGCGGAGTTTCTTGTTAGTTTTTCTCAGTAGGTGGCGTTGCGGACTAACGTAAACTTAATTTGAGGCTGACGAATTGAAATTATTGTAATGATCTGATATAAAAAAGAGATTTGAGTTGAGAATATGTGTAAGGAATACTAGCAGCCGCCCACGGTTCCCTTTGGGTGGAAGGGCCTCCCCCTTTTCTTAGTGCTCACTTACATCGTAAAAGGAACCCCTGTACAAAATTTAAATTTTTATTTCAGACGTATCCTATCACATGATCGGTCGCATAATAGACGCTAGATCAGCCAAATTCGATTCTTGGCGAGACTTCGATGACGTCACAACCGTAGATTTAGCTTCCTACATACGCCTCAACCATTCCCGCCTAATGACTAGCAAAATTCTTTGGAGACCTCAAATATTTGCCGACGTGAAATCTACTGCTGTTTACACTTTGAAACTTTTGTACGGACAAATCAATGATACTCTAGTAATTTTGAAAGAAGTGCCCATGGAATCGCATTTAGCGTTGAAAAAGATATGGTCAGACGCCAAACCAAGGATCAGAGAATTCTTAGATGATCTCAATGATTTACACGTTATCAAAGATGATTTAGATGAATTTGAAGTGTTCTTGAATCAGTCTTACAATAACAACGATTTTTACGTGAAAAATGTTGTTGAATTTACTTATAGTGTGCTAGATGAAATGGCTATAAGCAACCATTTGGAAAGCTTGCCTGGAATCGTCAACGATATGTGGGGCATGATGGGCAATACAAGCAAATCTATCAAGGACAGCCTCACATACGTAGTCGATACGATCAAAAAAGCGTATTCGAACTTCCTACAATCTGTTAACAAAGTATTGGATGCAGATTTCATGGAACTAGTTTCAGATAGATTGGAAGCAATGATATTACAATATGATAACTTTATACGAGATCTGCATATGAAACTGATAGAATATTGGGAGGTGACATGGGTGAATGCGACCAATAGACTTGGAAAATATTGGCACGAATTACTCAAATCGATAGAGCCGTTGTTTTTCAAAATTTTGTATTATACGGAGTCGTTTGTGTTCGCTATTGGTAAAGGAGTGATGGACTTCTTCTATAACAGAACGCAGGAGTTGACAGTGTCGCCGTATTTCAACTATGTGTCCACTTTTGGACACGAGATGGACAAGTAAGTAAATAAACAAAATATTTAATACAATTATAACTTACATCTACTATACATGTTTCCTTAATATTTTGAAATACAATTTCATCACTTAGAGCCAGGAATTTGGCATTATAACAAAGGATATGGAAGTTATTAAAAAATATACTTGCAATAAAAATGTAACGGATCGCCGTCTGTACTTTGGTCTTTACTAACGCAAGAGAATCCAAAACAATTTTTATAATTATTTTCTGTTCATATGTTTGTATGTGCCTTTGTGTACGCTAGTAAATAATTTTCCTTAAAACTTCATAAACCAACCCAACTTCTTTCAGAATATACAAAGACCTTATAAACAACGATCTGATAACCAACATCAAGAAGTATTCCAAAAAGATGTGGAACACTGTGTGGGCGAAGATCGAGAAGTACATTCCGTTCAAAGACGAGTTCACTCAGCTGTACACCGAGTTCCAGAGCGCGTGGGGCAAGTTCTTGAAGACTAGCACCGTGGTCTATGTTAGGGAGAAGGTAACATATGTTATTTGACTCTTTTGGTTGTCAGATTAACGTGTATCTGAAATTTATCTAACTTTTTGTCAACATATTGACTCTTTTCTTAACTTGTGATTACCTTCGATTGTGGTTATCTTACTCTCTGTTGTCATCATATGTGACTATTGTGTTCATTTATTAGACATTATTATTTCTTGATTACTTTTTCTTTATTTAACTCAGTTGTCAACTTAATTAACAAATATCTGTCCACTTTCTAAGAAAGTTTCACAGATCTATGACGCTATATATTTAAAAATAAATAAATGTTATTTTTTCTAAATATAAGATCATCTTACAGTACATAGAAGCATACACGCGCCTCCAATGGTGGTACAACTATTTCCAAATCGGCGAGGCTTTTGAGACGGTCGGCGAGATATTGTACAACAAACTGACTGACATGGCCAAAACTGCGCTACAATACGAAGAAATGTAAGTACCATTGACAACATTTAAAAACCTCTGAGTAAATTTCTTAAACTTGGTTTCAGTTTAAAATTGGAAACGCGTCGGTGGTCTATTATCTATGTATCTGTCAAGTCTGTGGTACCGGAGTTCAATTCCCGGATCGAACGAAGTCCGTTTCCGATTTAGTTTTTAAACATAGCCTAGGGTTTGAGATCACACCGCAGCAGAGGCTGTGGTCAAGGTAATCCTCCGCATAGTACTGATATAATCAGTGAGATGAAACGCCTTTGACTAGTAGTGGGACATTACGGACAAATACTTTAACTTGACTACTTTAAATGTTTATGAAGTTTCCACCGGTAGCGCAGATCATTATGCATTAAAGACCCGTTTAACTTGCATTGTGTCTTAAGAGTTAGTTAATATACTTGTTTATTTCCTATTTCCAGCCACCGCACCCCAAAAACAAACTTCATATTCGACCCGCGCGTCGGCGAGATCCTTCTCGAACAAAAGCTTCCCTTCTCTTGGCACGCTTTCAACCGGACGCCGGATTTCACCGAAATCTCCGAATACAAAGCGGTCAGGGACTTTATGGACGAATGGCTGACCTCTAACAAGAGCATTTGGTCGTATTACTACGAGATCAGACCGTATATGGACTTTGATAATTTGTTGCCACCTTTTGATGGTAAGTTTTACAACTTATCTGACTCTGTTGTCGACGTATGTGACTCTTTCGTCAACATGGCGCCTTTTGATGATTTGTTTTTAGTAAATCTTAAGGCATTATAACTTTGTTTACGTCTCAGGGTACTTTCCATAGAAACAAAGCGGTGCGTAATTGACCATAGCGGTGCGTAATTGACTCCTATAGGAAGTACCCTAATCCTCATTGCACTGATATCTTCAGTGATATTCGAGGCCTTTGATTAACTGTAGTATTCAACTGTAACTTTTTTCAGGTATGGCCGTAATGACAGGACAAGGCACATTGATAACATTCGATAAGAAAGTATTCACAGTATCTGAAGAAGGCACTTTCTTACTCACCAAAGACTATAAGTTCAATAACTTCACTGTTCTCATGGAAAGCAACGACCAAGGAAGGTATAACTTGGTTGTGTTGACGAGGAGGAAACTCATCCATATTGACTTGTATAGAGAGGTGAGTTTAGATTGGCAAATAAATGGCACTTAGGATTTATTACAGTCGGGTATTTTTTCTTTTTTATGACCTTTGGAGAGAGATAGAACATCTAGATTTTAAGTTTTTTATATAGTGTCATCTCTGTCGCACCACTCATGTAAAGTGTGTCATACTAACAATCACTGACAAATTGAGCTCAAACAAATCATCATAATTATTTTTGTTTGTTTTTCAGCAAGTATCCATAGACAAAATAGTGCTGAGTCTGCCGGCGTTTGTCGATGGTCTGATCATAGACAGACAGACGGACATTATCACGATTCAAGGGAACAACGGACTCGATATACAGTGTAACTTGTTCTTCCATATGTGTAAACTGGAAGTTTCTGGTTAGTAAATCATATAGATTCTGTATTTATATGCAACGCCTCGCGTTTTTACCCATATTCTAGCCTAAGCATTTTGTGATATACCTAGGTAGCCTGTTATTTTTCTTGAATTTAGCTGTCAGATAACATGTTTGAAAAAAAAACAGGAAATATGTTTTCGCTCGATTGGGAATCGAACTTCAGTCTCAGTCTTGGCAGGCGAGTGCTCATACCACTGGACCACAAGATAACCATTTTCTTCTTCATCATCGAGTGGATGGTCAACCTGACCAATCCTGGTGTCAGAGTTATAGAGCCGCCAAAAGATAACCACCACCACCATCCCCAGGTTGGTACTACGCCAGTCTGGGCGGGCTCCTCGGCACCTACAACAACGAGCAGTTCGACGAGCTGCAGCTGGCCAACAACTCCTACAGCGCCTCGGACCGGGTGATGGCGCGCAGCTGGAACATCATGCCGACCAACAACACCTTGAACAATAGGGAGAACCTCAACGACACGCAGTGTGATAAGTTCTTCGCCAGCAAACTGTCGCCGCTGCATCCCTGCTTCTCTGTTGTGAGTATTGTTGTGAGAGATCAGAGCTAGACTATAAGTGAAGATATGTGTCTACTCTTCTCGAGACATTTTACGTCTCTCTCTGGATGCGAATTTCATACAAAATGCTTTGGAATAAAGTGTCATTTAAAATGCCGTATTATCCCCCTAAAATGACAATATTGACATAAGGGCTTAGTTCGGACAGATGCGACTTGAGTCGAATGGGACGAATGAGAATTCGGTTGGGTGGGAATTGGGTCGAATGAGACTTCAGTCGAGTGTAATTTGGGACAAATGAGACTTCGGTCGAGTGTGGTTTAGGAAAATTGAAACAATGCTATTCGTGTCACATGGTAAAATCGTATAACATTATGACTTATGTATGACAGATGAGACTTAGATCAAATAATACTTGGGCCTTTCCAAACTTGAAATGGAAGAGACTTAGGAAGATGACACTTGAAAGAAAACAAAAGGAACTTACTATATTTTGGATTAAAAGATAAAAGTATACCGTCGTTTTATTCCCAGATCGACGCGACGGAAATCCGCGCGGAATGTCTTTTAGGCGCGGACGCGTGCTCACTCGCCGCCGCCTACCTGCAGCTGTGCAGCCACCAGCACGTGCCCGCGCACGTGCCCGCCGCCTGCCACGCGTACGTATACCATCAGTACAGGCCCGGGTTCCAATCGCAGCTCGACCAAAAATATGTTTCCTACTCTACTCATTTTGAATTTAAACTACTTTTACGGATACACTTCGCTTTTAATTTACATTTTGATATGACGTTTCGGCCCTTTACAGGAACCGTGGTCTCAGAAGACTGACATGGTTCCTACTTTTCATACTTGGCACGGGTTCGAGATCACCAACCCTCATTAGGCAAGCGTGGCTATTACGCCTTATCTTCACTGTACCAATATCTTCGGTGAGATGAGAGGCCTTTGTCCAGCAGTGAGGCTATGGTTAATACTAGATTGAACATTATTTTCTACAGCTCGTCTAATTCCTATAGCCTATAACGTCCCATAGGGATTTTTTTGCGTGCTCTTTCCATAACTTCGAGCCTCTCCCCCCCAGCTGCACCACCCCTCAAGGCGACATCATAGAAGAGGGTGAGTTCCACTCGCTGCAGTACGTGCCGCGGTCTACTGACGTCGTGTTCATTGTGGAAGCACACGCCTGCAACCGGAACATCCGGAAGAACAAGAATATGGACTTGTTTGTAGAGGCGTTCGACACCAAGCTGCAGGCCAGCGGGCTCAACGATAACAGGTATGTATGATGAAGCGCTCGTGACCTAGTTTGATATGCGATTTTTTCGTTCAAAAGAACCTCTATGAGTCGAATAGTAATTACTATAAATGCGAAAGTTGTGAGGATGTATGGATGTATGTATGTTTGTTACTCTTTCACGCAAAAACTGCTCAACGGATTTCATGAAACTTTACAGTAATATAGGTCAGAATAATATATGGGATACATTTTATTCCGAAATTACCACGGGAACGGGCACAACGCGGGTAACACCG